>JARIHR010000015.1:0-1200000 GCA_029281495.1 Mycena filopes
CGTCACTGGGTATGCCGCAAACGCAGCAGATACCGATGCCGGAGCCCATAACGATGCCCGCGCACATTCCCATGCCGCGGCCGCCCCCAGCGAGCACAACCATTCCCATTTCCACCACAGCCGCAGACGCAGGGGGGGTTCGAAGTGGAGCGTCCGCACCAGCAGCAGCGCTCGCGCTCCCCGTCGTCCGTCTCGACGAGCCTGCGCACGCTGCGGCTGACGGGGTTCCCCCCCGTATCCGGCCCTGCGAGCGAGCGCGCGGGGAGCGGAAGCGAGCGCGGGGAGGGGGGACCGAGTGTCGGTGGTGGGCGGGAACGCGAGCTGAGTGTGATATTGGAGCATGCGGGGGGGGAGGGTCGCCCGGGGGAGTCAGCTTGGGAATGGGAATGGGGCTTGGTGGGCGCGGGCGCGGGTGGGATGCGCAGGGCCGCCGCGGCAGCAGACGCCTTGGACGCGGGGGAGCTCGCCATATTCGGACCCGAGGGGGATGGAGGAGTGGCGGAGGGGGACGGACGAGGAGGTGAATGGTTTTTTCTTGGTCTTTTCGTCTTTGTCCTCGGGTTGGCGTTGGCGTCTTTCCCTTCTCTATCTCTCTTTGCTCCTGCCTTGATGGATTTCTGACTACGACTTATATTCTACGCAGGCCCCGCGCAACCAGCTCCCGCCTCCGAGCCCCATTACCTCGCCCGCCCTGCTCAGCCCGTACGCGCCCATCAGCCGCCGCGGACCAAACGTCCATGGGCAGCCGAGCCGGGAGAGCCTCCAGTCGTCGACATCAAGCACTGGTCAATATCACCATCGTTCCCCCATTCGTATTTCCCCGTTCCATCCTCTTGTTGCACTCCATTAACGAGCGCTTTACAGTCCCGCCCCAATCCACCGCTTACTCAGGTCCCGAGGGCCCCGCCTCCGCGCGCCACCTCTCGCCAAATCACGCCCACAACATACCCGTCGTCCCCGAGGAGGAGGAAGACGACGAGGAAGATGAACGACGATTATGATGAGGACGACGACGACGAGAGTGGGCCCGTGGGCCCCGTCCACCCCCTACCCGCGTCCATGCAGGGCGTGCAGTCGCATCCGCCGCCGGGATTCGTGGTGACGGGGATCATGCCGCTGCCGCTGGGAGCCGGCCCCCGGGCCACGGCGTACAGCAGCAGCAGCAGCACCGACAACTACAGCCGCAGCCACAGAACAACCCCCCCGCCAGCCATGCGGACCGCACCGCTCATGGGGCCCGACTCCATGGAGCCGGCGCGCCAGATGGGCGGGATACTGGGGAGTCCGAACGCTGGCGGCTATGCGAGTGCGGGCCCAGCGTATGCTGCGCCGCCGCCGCTTATGGGCGTCAATATTCCCATGGGCGCCCCGCCACGTCCTCTCAGTCGCCAGGGTGGAGGAGGACCTGGAATGTAGTCAATCCCAACCCCAATCCAGCGGGCGCGTGGGGTGCTGCGCCCCCGTTGACGGTAGAGCATGCTCGTCCACTGAGTCGTCAAGGGCAGCCTGGGCCTGGGGCGGGCAATCCCGCAGGTGGATGGGGTGGCGCGCCGCCGCTGACGACGGAGCCTGTGCGTCCGCTGAGTCGACAAGGTAATCCGAGCGGCGGGTGGGGTGCGCCTCCCCGCTTACGACGGAACCGGGGCGTCCATTGAGTCGCCAGGGCCCCGGCGGACCTTCGTGGGGTGCTCCTCCCGCACTCACGACGGAGCCGTCGCGTCCCCCGAGCCGCCAGATGGGCGGCATACTCGGCAATCCCGCCACTGCAACGTGGACAGCGCCGCCGGTCATGGGAGCAAATGCGCCCCAGCAACACGGCCCTCAGGGTCAACTCGGCGGCGCCCCACCACCTGGTGGATGGTCTTTCCAGGGCCCGTACCCTTTCGGTCAAACTCGACGCCGTCGTCTCAGGCGCCTCCCCTGGGATTCGTGCCCAACGCAAGCAACGCTCCTCATTCGCCACAGCCTCTTCGCCCGCTGTCCTTCACAGGCGACGCGTCCACCGCGCCCCCCGATCTACGGCCCGCCCACCTTCGCGGCAGGCGGCTATCCGACGTACACACCCGGTGGCGCGGCGGGATACCCACTCCCCGCCTCGGTCTCGAATAGCAGTCCCGCGACAACCATCACGACGGCGCACCAGCGCGCCAACGCGGGCACCACGCCCGCCTTTGCGCCGCGCGCGCTCACGGGCAGCCGGCCCGGCTCACGCGCGTCGTCCGGGCGGTACAGCAACAACCAGACGCCGAACCCGAACGCGAATCTGGGGATTACGAACCCGTATACAAGCATCGCGGAGGAGGAGGGCGAGGGTGGGGGGAGTGGGAGCAGCGGGAGTAGCAGCTCGTCGGAGCGGCTGCCGTCGCGGATGAACTCGATGGACCAAATGACGGCGGCTAATACCGCTGCGAATGCGAGTGCGGGTTATCTTGGGGGGCCGGTTTATGCTGGCCCGGCGATTTATTCGGGCGCCCCTGGTATCTATGCTGCCGCTCCTGTGATCCCTGTTATTCCGCCGTCTCCTGCGCATTCGTATCGCCCTGTGCGATAATACGATACGATATAGTTTATGACATTTACTTTCCTTTACATACTCTGTTCTGCTTACTTCTCGGATTACTGTACGTCTAGCTATTCATCATTCCTGTATCGTACATAGACTCGCGCTACCCAAAACATCAAAAGTTTTTTTTTTTCGCATCAGGCAAGCTGAATAGCGACGCCGCGGAACAGCTGTGTACAGACAGACCAGTCGTGCACCTTCATGCAGAGAAAGATGAATGCGTGGAGGATTCGGATGCCATTAATGGCATTAATGCCATACAAAATCGCTAAAGGTAGGTATATATGTGAACGACCTGCGAATCTCTGAAGGGTCGTAAGGACCTGAACGATTTTGGCCGACCTTCACGGAATTGCCACATGTTAACGGGATGTATGTCCGTTCAGTGTAGGCGTTCGCCTTCAGGATTTGAAGGCCCGTTCAAGGTCGATGACTTACTTACCTGAACGCCTGTGATTTACCTGAAGGCTCCTGCACCAAGCCTTCACGATTTAACTGCCCCACTCTCTCCTGCAGGACTCGGGGCATCCTTCTCGTGCCTTGCCACACTTCAATCTTGGTTTTCGTCCTTCACGAACACGTCCGAGTCGGGAATGTGTCTCTCGACCATTGAGAGTGACTAACACACCTTTCAATACCCTATAGAACCCAGGGCCAAACCTCAAACCTTCCATAACTCTAACGAGGAGTTGAACACGCGGCCCGGTCTTGGAGAGCCCAGGACGCAGTTGCCTTGAGTCGGCGCCCGGAATTACAGAAGGAGCGCTTAGGAGCGCCAACATTCCCGCTGGGTATTTAGGGGGCGCCTTGATGCGCGTTCGACTAAACCAGCCGACGGAGTCTGTCTTGCAGGCTGCGCGGGCGGCGCATACGGAGGCGTGGGTAGATGGTGAAGGTGTTCCTTTCTTTTTTTCCCTTCATTCGCCCTCGTCTCTCTTTGTCTCACTTATTTTTGCCAGAGGTTGATCTGCAACCTCAAATACTCGAAACAAATGCCTCGACGACGAGGTAAATCGAGTTTTGAGGATGTAGAGTCTATAGGATAATGTTGTGGTACGTCTATCTACTTGTCTTTCTACCGTGCTTTTTTCGAACCTGCGTGACCGTGCATCGCTGCTGGAATCCTCGCTCAAGTACAGTCCGAGTCGTAGTTTGAGTTCTTCTTTACACTACTCCCACTCAACTCCCACTCCTCATCTATTCCTTGTCCCAGTTTTGGGCGCACCGTATCCCCCATCATAATCCCTCCCGTTGTAGAAATTGACAAGGAATGAAATATCCGAGACAGAGGATGATGAAGAACAACACCAACTTGGAGATTGAGCCACACCCAAGTCCTACTGCCTGGTTGAATCAAGGGTTGAAGGGGAAATCACAGAATCGAAGGAAAGCACACTCGAACAACATCTCAAGCCATCACAATAAGGACGGGGTAAGCTTGCTTTAGCGTCGAAGGACAAATCTAACGCTCATGAGGGCCGCATTAAATTCTCATAAGATGGCCATTTGGGCGTCACATTTGGGCTAGAGCCGTGTCAGCGGAAGTGCAAGTGGAAGTTGAACCGTGAGAAGTATATCGGGCATCTCGGCGTTTTTCAACTCTGGCCAACACGACGCGAATTGAGGCATTCCATTGAACTTTCTCCCTGGCGTACGTTGAAGCTGCTGAGTCAAAATTATGGTGTTCCTTCACCCACCTGGTTAGAGGCCGTGTCAGCGGAAGTGCAAGTGCAAGTTGAACCGTGGGAAGTATATCGGGCATCTCGGCGTTGTTCAACTCTAGGCAACACGACGCGAATTGAGGCATTACATTCATTAATGCCATTAATGCCAGCCGAATCCGCCACACATTGGATCTTCATTTCATGCAACAGGGCATGTGTTGGTGGATAGATAGATTGCATGCCAAGCAAGGGTATTAAATCAATCGACGGCAAATTCACTTGAACTTGTGTGTCAAAGCAGTCCGTAAATCGCGACTCGAAGCCCCAGCCGAGAGCGTGAAGGTACCCTGCGGAACTACAAGGAGGTTTCAATTAACATTCGAGGTTCAGCAACGACCGCTTACTTTTCCACTTCTGACTGACGACGTCCCAGACAGAGATATCCTTCCGCCTCAGCTCAAATGTCGCGGTACCGCTCTTCCCCGGCGCTCAATCTAATTTGCCAAACCCGCGTAAGAGGTTTGGCGGCTGGTCTTCGCCGGCAGGGAACTAATCGCAGGTGAGATTCATTTTTGACGACGAGAAAGCGAGCAGACACACCGAGAGATAGAGTTGGGCAACCTCGGCGCCTTGCACCTTTCCGCTGTTGGTCACTGTGACTGAGGCCTGCGCAAGCGTCGGTGTGAGGACAGTGTAGAGCGCCAATCCGCGCCCGGAAATTCATGTCCACTCTACTTCATACTGCAGACCAGCCAGTATCTCGCTCGAATTTGGCCCTTGTGTATAGTAATTATGCTTTGTCAAGTTTCAGATTTGCCAATAAGTAAGTATTCGGAAGCATAAGACACCCTTTAGCTTATGCACCTATTCCGCCTTCTTTTTCGCCTCAACCCTCAACTGCCGCCCCCAACCAAAAACCAGCCAAACAAACCACCCAACGACGGCCAAAGCCCAGGACCCAACAAACGCAACGACGCCCTTCATCCCCGTGCCCTCTAACAGCGCGAAGAACGCCACGGCGAGCCACGCGCTCGGCGGCTTCCTGTCCACGTCCAGGTCGATCTTAAACGGCAGGGATGAGGTGTCCTGGATGAGGTGCCGCGCGGCGTCGAGCCCCGAGGCGAAGCCGTCCTCGTGGAAGCCGTAACGCAGGTACGCGCCGGCGTAGGACAGGGAGCGCGTACGCTGGATCGTGCGCATGAGTTTCTGCGCGCGGACGGCCTGGATGGGGATGAGAATGAGGCTGAGAGAGAATGTGAAAACACACGTTGGCGTCGAGAACGGGGTGATCATAGCGGTATCGCCCAGCGGCTGTACCCTCTCGAGGCTCGAATGGGGGGTTGAGCGTCACCAGGACAGGCCCATACTTGGCCTCGGGAATGTGCTGAAGGTCGTTCATTCCATCTGACAAGTACTAATGAATCACTGAATATGTTAGAAAGAACAAGGAGCGTACAGGTCCTGAAAAGAATGAGGATAGAGGAATGAGAACGAAAGTAGATAACCTACAACGAGACTTGGTCCGAGTTCGCTTTCCGTTTGCCTTGCGCATCCAACACTGATTGGGTGAGGTAATTCCAACAAGACCAAGCCAGACGACTCTTGGGCATCAGCTGGATGATATCTGGTCAGCGTCGGGTATTTGGCAGCAAGGGAGAGAGCAACTTCGACGTCGGAATGCAGAACCGCCTCATTACGATTCCACTGGAACATGCTCAGGATTTTGCGCTCATCCTCCGTCATGCCCTCGCCGGCTTGGAGAATCGAAATGACGGTGTCCGAGTGGCAAGCAAAAATGACATGGTCGTACGACTCTGTCACTCCGCTCGCAGTCATCAACTGCACGCTGCCCGTTCCTACCTGGCTGATTGCTTGCACGGGGGTAGACAGGTGGAGTTGTGCTTTTGGGAGCTTCGATAATATTTTATTGACGTACACTCGGCTGAAAAAAGTTCAGTGACGAATCAAATTCTAATCGGTCGTCGTACTAACCTCCCGCCTTCGAGCGTCAACCATGAAGGTTTCCCAGTGATTTGAAGCAGATGATGGTTGTTCAAAAATTGTACCTATAGCTAGTCAAAGAGCGGGAAAAAAATTGAAGACAAAAGTCGGCCATACCAACGTTGGGGCAGGAAAGTCCAAAGTACATTTATCCGGCGGCGTACTCCAGATGCACGCCGTCATGGGCTAGAGAAGGTGAGTCAGAACGAAGACGTAGCCGTGGAAATGCCTCACAATCAGGTAGTTGTCCTTGAAAGAATCCGAATAGCCCTCCCGATCCAGATATTCGCCAATTGAAAACTCTGCATCGGAACCGTCGGTAATAATGCTCCTAGCACACGCGTTGAACCGCAAAACGTCGTAGATGAGGCGCCACATGTCGGGGTCAATCAAGCGGTATGGTTGGCAAAATATGGTCCTGAGATTACTGCCCGCCCATTCGAACAAGCCGCGGTCGCGCGAGACGCTGAAAGTCATTTCGGTGGGAAGGATCTTGATGGCATGGAGGTTGAGAAACTTGATGAAGTTCGGATATGTGCTGGGGTTGAAGACGATCTGGAGAGGCTCAGCAATTGCTTCAGTTGTTCATCGAGAAACAAGCGCACAAAACCGCTGTGGAAGAGTCAGTTCATATCTGGTTGGACTTTTCAAATGTACCAACGTATCGACATATACGCCATCCTCGGGCTGCTTCCCCGGTGGAGTAAACTTTACAGTATTGGCATGGCCGCCCGGCCGACTGTCTGCTTCGTAGAGGTGGACTTCATTCTCGCTGTACTCGTTCAAGAGCTAATTTGGTCGGATTAGTCCAAGGTACCGAGTATGAGTGCAATTAGAGTGAACTTGCCCAAGTAGCACCAAGACCAGAGACACCTGAGCCAATAACTGCGACTTTCATCGTGCCAGCGAGAAGGAAACGCGGTCACGGTTACGCGTCTGATATTGATCGATCTGATCTTCCTATAGCGCCGAGCGGTGATTCACCACGGGTTTTTCCTCGGTTTTATCCTGGGCCTTGCAGTCGTGTCGAATCGCATCCAACCAGTATATAATCCATGCAAAGTTTTTCATAATTCTCTCCGTGGTCGGGTTATCCCGGAGACATCTTTCCAAAACCATGCACCTTTCAAGGACGCACAAAAATTTCAACCATTCCCAGGGAGAGCATTCCAGGTTCTGCGGAGGTTGACAGCCGCAATTGCATCAACTAGAAAGGGTATCATAGGCGCAAGGCGCCTTAAAAACTCGTGGTTTTCAGGGCAACTCGGACCATGTCTCTCTACATATGTCTCGTCAACCTGACGCCCCAGGCCTAAGCGGGGAATTATTCCACTGCGACAGGGCCTAGGATTCCATTGTAAGCCCGTAACAGGACAGAACAATAGCCGGATGGTAAATTTTACCTGCAAGCGAACAAGCTGTTTATTGGGAATGAGTCAAAGAGACCGAGTATTTCATCCATAGAGCAGACGTTGGACTTGGCAACTGGCTCAGTTCGTGCGTCCTCGTTACCACGTCGCAAGTCTAAAGGAAAATTGCATAATTCAAGGCGGACCTTGATCGGTGAAGGGGCATATGTACTCACAATTTATTACCTCGACCTTCAGGAAATTCATACCCTGCTGGAATAAGTGCAATCAGTGGGAGAGGGAACGGCAGGACAGTCTCGTTGTATTTTGAACCGAGACGAATCACGAACTCGCAGGTTGCCGGCGCGGAGACAAACTCGTTCCGACCCTACCCCAGGTAACGCAGTCAGGCCTCCTAGCTACATGAATGGGCATAAGCATGTCGTCGATAGCGTCGATCCTCAGGACCAGATCAGCGCCGTTTCCATCGCCTATCAGAAAAAAACGCGTACAGCTGTAGTAGAATTATGAGAGCGAGGATGGATTAAAGGAAAATGAACACTCTTGCTCTCCCACTAAGTTTTGCCAGACTCAAACGACATGCATTCACGCCCTACTCACGAGGATAAATCTCAAGACGAATATGGCTCAGGATCGCACCTGTCCCACGACAATCAGAGCCTCGCGAGCGGTCCGGACGGCGGCTTTACCGCCTGGATGATTATTGCTGGAGCGTAAGCTCATCCGTCTTACTCTGTGGATCGTTTCAGAGCTTTAACTTCTTGTTTTCAGATGGCTGGTTCTGTTCGCAACTTTTGGGTAGTTAGGTTTCGAACCACTGAGAACATCTGAATCCACACACCGACCAGATATCTCTACTCCTTCGGAGTCTATGAGAGTAAGTCACGGATCTCAGGGCGCTGGTAACAGCGGGTGGCAGATATTGAAATAATCGGCCTCTGTTCTTCGTCAAGGATTTGGCCGAGCGCAAAGTCTGTCAGGAGGATTTCACTTCTCCGGCTGGCGGAACACAAGGTTGTTCGGCTTGATGAGGCGCCATCGCAGACCTACATAGTCGCGCGCATCGACGAAATTCCATCTGTTATAGACCAAAAGTGGGTCCTCATCGCAGACCTAGAAACGTTCTCCAACCGAAAAAGCTCGCCGTCCTCGCTGTTGGTAACTTCAACAGCATAGAGTATCGACTCAGATGCGTATATGGGCATTCTTCGCCAGCCGAGACGTGTAGATCCTCAACACGGTCCTTGAACCTTCCTTGATCGTCGTGCAGTGCTTGACACTTTCATATTTGCGGGTCTTGCGACTGGGACTGAATCTGACGGCGCAGTAGTGATTCCAAGGCGTTGAATTAGGTGGATCTATGCAGTGGCGTCTAATATCACCAGCCGATCAGGCCGTTTACTGCCCACTCATAAACACCCAGAAATACAGCGCCGCCAGCGGAAATCCACAACGTCCGCGGTACGACTCCAGCGAACAGCGCGGGGACCCCTTCAGCGACGTATATGTTCTTCAACCGTGCGGATAAAGAGGGCAACTTCTCCTTCGTCGCGTCCTAATTGAAAGGTCAGAAATATGAACTCGGTTGTTGGAGCAAGGAAACAAGTTAGTACCCGCATATCTAGCATCACTCGCGTCTTTAACACGTCGAGAGGTGTGGTGAGCGCAGCCGCCACCCCGCCCGCGAAGCTGCCGCAGACAGCTGCCTCGTGGGCGTAGAGTGGCTTTCGCCCCACGAAAGTCGAGAGCCGCGACTTGAGGAGCTCGTAGAGGGGGAATTGGATCGATGTGAATGGAATCTGGAGGGATGGAATAATAAAAATCGCTGGGATTGGGCATGCAGACAGACAAACCTCACGCATTATCGTGGATCCGAACCCCCGGTAGAAACCCTTCCAGCCGTCGCTGGCAAGGAGAAACCTAGCAGCAGAAAGGGAAGATTGGCCAGGCCCGTAAGTCGAGGTCTGCGCCCGAGTCTTGATCACCTCAGTCGGGACTCGGACGAGGCATGCTGCCTTAGATTACAAGTCAGATGCAAAATAAAGAAATCCGGGGACAATGCACCCACAACTTCAGCCACGGACGCGGAAAGCATGTGCGTCACGGGCTGCAAATGCTCAGGCAGGGGTGAATTGTGCTTCAGAGTGTCATATGTCGCGAAAAATACGGCCGCTGAAAGGATGGGTGAGAATCAGCCTGCCCACAATGGAAGGAGTACATACCTCCAGGTGCGCTTCCAACCCCGACACTTCCGACGCCCTTGTAAATCCCTTTGAAACCTCCAGCGCGCGCAAAGCCTTGCGGAGACTGCAATCGCGTTTTGATAGTGTCGATTGGAAAGAAGAGAAGATCGACGGCCGTGCCCGCCAACCCTCCCGCCTACGGAGACGTCGTGAATGGAACCCAGGCTCGCGTTGAGACGGGCTCACAACGAGTGATTGCAGAAAGGTGGGGTTGGTGGTCATGCGGAAGGTGCGTCCACAGTTTGGCTGTATTTGCCTGCGGCGTGGGTGACCTTGACGCGTCGCGTCGCGCGTCAGCGACAGGGTTGCGGCAAGGTATGTACAGAATCCGAGAGTCCAACATCCTTGCTTGCTCTGTCCGAGTTACGCCGCGCTCAGAATATTTTTTGGTATCGACGCCAGCAAGTCTGTCCTACAACATACAAATAAATCCAGCTGCTCAACTGCCCGGCTCAGGCCCAAGACGCAAGATAACACGCGGCAGCTTCTTCCCGCCACCAACAGGCGCCAATTCCTCCTCAGAGCTGCTGCTTCTCTCAGCACTCGCCTCCGGGGCAGGAACAGTCGTCTTCGCGTTCCCCCGCGGCGACGACGTCGCACTATCAGGCTTCTTGCGATCGCGCAGTGTCATCGAGCTGGGCGGCGGCGGCGCGCGCACCGCTGGCGTGTACGTCGGACTCGTATCGAGGGAGGTGAATATCGCCACCGCACGGCCAAGCCACGGGTGCAGGTTCATCGGGACGAGCGACTGTCTGCCTCCGCGTTTCTTCTTGGTCGCCTTCTCGAGCTGGGTCAAGTCCATACATATTCAGCAATCGGGCATTTGTGACGCGCGTAGACAGACTCACAAGAGTAAGGTTTTCCGCGTTCCACCACTCCGGATCGACGGACGTGTTCTCGTCGGCAGCTAGTCCGAGAAGGTGCGCCATCGCACCGCTCGCGAGGGCCCGATCGCTGTATCCTCCCTCGAGAACGCTGACGACCTTCCCGCCCGCGTACCGGGCGCTGAACGCGCACGCATCGCGCGCAAATCGATAGAAAAAGGACGTCGGGACACGGCGGTTGTGGCGCGACATCGACGGCATCTCGTGTTCCGAGGCGTCCATCCCACAGCTACAAATCGCATACATGGATGAAATGCAGGGTAAACGAGAAGGCAAGACGAACCTGATGAACACAAGTACGCCTTCCCCGGGCCCGCCAGTACTGTCGAGGAAAGCCTCCGCCTTGCGCAGGATCTTGCTGTACTGCTCAGTGTAGAGTCTATCCCAATGCTCGGGCGAGGTATACGTTTCCAGGTGCACGTTCTCGACGTATTGGCCGTGGCTGCCGTGGATCGACACCGATGCCGCTTGCACGAGCGCGGCTTTGCCGTCCTACGCCAACTGTCAAAAAAACATTAGCACGGAGGGAAAATAGACTACCTCGCAGGGATACGATAGGATGTCGTGAATTGAACCTTGAGCGCGGTAAGGATCGCCGATATTCATGGAGAATTAACATCAAAGTACCATAGTAGACCTGGGGCCCCTTCTTGGAGTCTGGCGCACCGGCTTCGGATTCAAGTGTTTGTCGATAAGTTTCCTCGTTTATCTGCCACGCGATCGACTGCGTGCCATTTCCTGCATGTCTCTGTTATCTTCCACACCTCATCTACAAGCGAACATAACTCTTGCCATGGTGCAAATCAATGTCGAATATGACAATGCGGTTGATTCCGTGCTGGAGGTGCGCTGTATCGATGATAAGACGGCAAAGACCTCTGAGAGGGTTGTTGATTTACCGTGCGCAGCTCCCACAGCGACATTATTGACGAAACAAAACCCCGAAGGCGTGTCTTCGCCGCAATGATGCCCCGGAGGTCGAATGGCCACAAAGGCATGGTTGATAGGGTTTGCAGATGACCCTGCAACAGCGTCAACAGCCTCGCAGACGGTCCCAACCGCGCCCTGGATAGCGGTCAGGGATTCCGGACAAACTATAGAAGGAATGAGACTCTAAGCCAGGCGCCGGGCGGGTGGCACAGACTCAACGATACAGGTCGCCTTGCGAGAAATTTGCAGGGATCTCCGATTCGCCTTTATCGACCTTCTCTCTGGACTCTTTCACCCACTGAACCAAGGTCTCGAGATAAACGTCGCCGTCGATGTCGCCGTGCACATATTTGACGGCGGGGTGGTTCAGAATGTCGGCCGAAGCGGAGCTCTGCACAATGGACACTGATCGGTTGGAGGAGTGCTTCAGAGGTGCAGTCGCGGCGTCAGGATCTATCTTCAATCGTCCGAGGTGAGAAGCTAGATCGTCCGGATCCAAAGCCTGAGGTTTCGCCTCGACTGGTGGTGCCACTCCTTCCAGGCGGGAAATCGCGGCAGATAGACCGACGAGAACAGCGCGTAGACGTTCTGGGCGCTCTACTATGGCAGAAGTATCGCGAGAGCGGATGTATCGGTGCTGGAAGCACGCCTCTTGCAGAAAGATCCCAGCTTTGGCGCGTGCAATGGGCGTCGGTAGAGTGGCAGAAGACGTGTCGGTGTTAGAGGCGCTCATGACCGCGTACGTTGAAAGGTTGCCAGCAAGGCCTGTTGGCCGTTCCGTTCGAGGTTGGAGCTGATCAAGGACTTTGGCGATCAGCGGCAAATCAGCGGAGTTAAATGTCCGCCTTGCACTTTCCCAGTACAAATTCAATGGCTCTCTCCTCGCCATAGGCGGCACCTCAATATCTACTCCCGTATACTCTTCTTTCGCTCGTTCCGAGCCCAACTGAAGCTTGACCGATCCTGCCAGTACAAGCCTCCTACCAACTTCAAAGTTGCTTCAAAGCGGTTTTCGTATTTCAGACAAGACAAGGTTTCCTCACTGCGTTGGATTGCCTCCAAGTCAAGTCCAAGCGACGGTCAAATCTCATCCTCCGGAAACGGAACTGGTATATATCCTGCAACCACACAGCTCTAACGGACCTACAAAGCCTGTAACTTGTCAAGCAATATTGCCCACTCCACCACCGTAACGCCCAGCTTCAGCACTTCCTCCTTCACCTCCTTGTTCCTCGTATCCTCTGACAGTTTCCCAACCGCCCGGAGATGCTCCGTTCGCAGGATTCCTACCCGCTGGAGGATAGGCGAGATGTGGAGGAGAGAAGGCTCGCATGAGACGAGGATCTGCTCCAGGGCCGGCGTGGTGGGTGTCAACGCGATGTTACTTATTGTGGACACGGATTTCCCGGCACGAGTGCCACTGCCATACGGCGTCGACGTCCCAGGAGCAGAACTGCCTCGCTCAAACTTCGTTCTTGCATCTGGTGGTGGTTCCTCCTTGAACCAACTCAGTGCCACGCAGTATATCCAAACCACCAAAACCACGCACCTCGCGCCTTCGACTCGCCCTCGACTTCCCGCTCCCCTTGCTCTTGCCGGCCGATTTATTCGAACCCGAGCCAGAAGCAATGTTCACCTCTCTCTCGACGAACACCCCAATTTCTGTGGGCTCAGGATGACCTTGACAATCGTCCACGTTCACATAATAAACGCTCATAGCGTCGTCGCTGTCCGCCTCCTGGATCGCCTGCTCCCGCCATGTTGAAATCGACACCGTCCGCTCCGGGCCCTCCTCCACAATTTCATACTCTACGATCTCGTAGTCCTGCCCAGCGAGCGGCCCCAACCCACTCCGCCTGTCAGTTCACCAAATTATTGTCTTGAATTCAAGCTCGAACGCGACGACGCACCCATTCATACCCCCTGCCTTGATTCTATCCTTCGCTCGCATTCGACGCAGACTCCTCCCCGGCGCCCCGTCCCCAGTCTTGGAAGCGCCCCAATCTGCATGGGTGTGGTCGAGCTTTGCCGTCTTCTTCCGTCGGCGGTGATTATTCGCGATTGCTACTCCCGCAGGTGTCGTGGTACGCGTCACCGCCTCGAGGCGGCCATACAACCCCGACGCAGTGGGCTCTACCGTCGTCTGACGCGTCGTCCGCGACCACCGCCGCGTGTCCGCGGCGTCAAAGTCGTCATCGAGCGGCGCCGAGGTGAAGGGCGTGTCCGCGCGCAGGCCGAGACCGAGTACGTTCCCGGTCGGAGTCTTGTATTCGTGCGTGAAGAACTGATACTGCCCAGATGCTGCGAGGGATTTTGTGAGTCGGGGCATCAGCACACGAGGAGAGATGGTCCACTGTACCTCCGGGCATTGTTCCAAATCCGGTGAGTCTCAGCGAGGCTCGTCTCGTAATCGTCGGGCGTGTGGGCGAGCTTGTTTGTGGTTTGGAGTCGACGGGATGGAAGGGGGAAGTAGGTGGCCGGCGCGCGTCTGCGTTTTGTTGTCGTCCAAATCTTCATTGGAGTCAAGGCTATTCGCCGGTCAGTGGTACACGAGGCAAATGTGCCTGCAGTGGACAGCATGTTGATGAGGAACTCACTGGAGGCACGTGTGATTTTCTGGGCGCCTGAGGCCTCCGGGAGTGGTCTTGTGTTTCTGCTGGCCGCTCGTTGACGGAATTGAGGTTTGTGGGTGCGTTCGAGTTTGCCGTATGGCAGTCGCTGATGAGCAGCGACGTTATAAATGGTTCAACAGATTTTTACCGTCCGGATTGATGAATTGGTGTTTAAATTGTCTCCTCTTGCCATATGGCTGTGCAAGGTCGCGGCACAGGCAGGTGAGCGCGGCGGCGAGTTGAAAATTAATTTATTCCGATGGGTCCGTTGGGTGACCCGAAAGCAGCAGTGGAGAAGATAGTTTTCTGAGCCAGGCAATGGAGCAGCCAATTCTTCTGAGATGCCATTCGTACGCGTTATCCTGGGCTGAGTTTCTTTCAATTAATTCATCTTGAGCGTGTCACGGGACCGTGTTTGCACGCGTAACCGCGCTAACCCTAACCATTCTTGAGTGAACCACCACACAAGATCCCGATACCACCTGTTCCTCGCTACCTGAGGCTCTAGCTTCCTGGACTGGTCTAACCAAGGGCCTCAATTATCTCAATTTTTATGGCAGCAGTGGGTCTAAAATGGCCGAAGAAGGCTAAATGTCATCGATGCAAGCCATTGCAAGCTGTACCGCAGGATTGAAGCGCTGCGGC
The DNA here is from genome assembly GCA_029281495.1 of Mycena filopes. Classification (NCBI taxonomy): domain Eukaryota; kingdom Fungi; phylum Basidiomycota; class Agaricomycetes; order Agaricales; family Mycenaceae; genus Mycena; species Mycena filopes. Next base: position 14,913 of record JARIHR010000015.1, read on the forward strand.
CGGCCAAGCTTTAAGCTGGTCAGCAGAAAATCCCCCAGTTTCCGCCCTTGACCTCGATTGCATATGCTGTCAGCCGCCGCAACCCCTTTTGCTGAATCCTTTCTCGCCGGGGTATCTTGCTTCACTCCCCAAGCTTCGCTTCATCTCAAGCACTATGCACTTCCTGAACTTCAAGACCCGCGACGTTTACCAGAATACACCTGCGGCCACTTGTCAAGAAATCGCAGGGGTTTGCGTCGTGGACGCGCTCTTCTTGAGTATGTTGTCCCTCCTCGCCTTGCTGTCTTCTTACGCACAGCGATTCAGTGGCCATTGTCGTTTTCATCGGGGGTCTCTTCCTTGTCACCATGGGCCTCAACTTTCGCACGCGTCGGGCGAGATGCGCGAAACCCTCCACCACATCAAGTAGCCCGCCGGCATATTCCAGCATCGGATTCCCCACATCGTCCAGCTCGCGCGACACGGCTCTGTCTAAATCAGGCTCGCCCAGTTAGTCTTCTCCTCGAAACGCCCTGCTCGCATCCCCTGACATTCTCCAGGTCCATCGCTCGACCCTTACCACGTCGTCGCGTCCTCGTTGGACAACTCGCTCCTCCTCAAGGACGAATATTTCACCCACGTTCTTTATCCCGAAGCCAGCGTCCCGCCAAGTCCCAAAGGATCTCCACCGCTTCCTTCTGGAGTAGGACTCGGCCTCGGTAGCGATGTGCAGGCAGGCCTGTCCACATCGCTGCCCCTCGCGACGCCACCTCCCGCGTATATCCGACACCCGCACTACGTCGCGCCCCAAGATCCGGCCCTATAGCATAGCTTCCCGCTAGCCACGAATCTCTCTCATCCCTCGATCTCCGTTTGCTAGACTCTATCCCTTCCTTTTGCCTCTACCTATATCTCGTCGATCTTCGGTCATACTGTGTGTCATTCATTATTTCCCCTGGTGTTATACAAGCCAGATTTCATAAAGCCCACATCATGAGCGGTCCACTAGATTGTCCGTCGTCCACCACCCAGATCCACGCTCACAGCTTTGCCCTGGGCTTCGTCCTCTTCGCCCGCTGCTCATACTGATCCTGCAGCACCCGCCGCATATTCTTCCCCGTAGGCGTTTTGGGTATCTACCGCGCCGCGTAAGCGCCGTCCCGGAGAAGCGCAGCAAATGCTACGTACCTCTTTAACGACCTCGATCCCGCCCCGGAGCCACTTGTACTTGCTCAGCGACTCCTGGTGCCACTGCTCCAGCGCTGCAATGACCGCCGGCGCGCCCCTCTTCCTGCCGGCGCTGTTAAGCACGATCCACGCGCGCGGCACCTTCTCGTCGGTCGTGCGGCCCCCGCTGACGCCGGCGACGGACACGTCCGAGATGAGCTTCTCGGGGTGCGCAAAGAGCACGTCCTCGATCTCCTTCGGCGACACCTGCACCCCAGATACCTTCAGCGTGTCCTGCCCAGTCTCGTCAGCTCAAATTGTCACAGCAGTGCAGTAGCCAAACACACCTTCCCCCGGTCTGCGAAGCTACACACATGCATCGCGTCAGCGCGGCGGTAGTATGGGAGGCAGGGCGGAAGAGAACTGAAGACTCACAAGAAGTAGCCCTTCTCGTCTGCGCTGAACTGGTCGCCCGTGCGCAGCCACCCGTCGACGAAGGTGCCCGCGTTGGCGCTGGGGTTGTTCCAGTACCCCAGCGTGACGTTGCCGCCGTGCAGCCACAGTTCGCCGACCTCGCCCGGCGCCACACCCGTGCCGTCGTCGCGCATGATGCGCGCGTCGAGCCCCGGGAGGAGGATGCCCGTCGTGTACGGTGGGGGTTTCCCCATGCCCAGCATGCCCTCCATGGGCCGCGTCAGCGCCGCGATGGTCTGGAGTGGGGGTTAATTACGTGGATGCCCTCGACGACGGGGACGACTTACACATTCGGAAAGTCCGTACCCTGGGATGCTGTGAGTAACGGCGGTGGGAGAGCGCGCAAATGAGGTGCGTACCCTGTGATATCTGGGCGGCCGTTTCCAGATGGGTGGACATCTGCTTCGCGAGCTCTGGCGGAAGGTATGCTGCGCCGGAATTGAGGAGCAAGACCGAAGTCAAATCAGACTTCTTCGTGTCGGGGTGGTTAACCAGCTGGTGGACGGCGGAAGGGATGAGTGTCAGGTGTGTCGCGTGGTACCTGCTGGCCGTGAGTCGCTTGTGCAAATTAGAATGTCAGAAAACGCGCTTGGAAACGGCCTTCAAGTAATTTGTAGTGTTCCATCTCTCCTGAATCACATAAGTCGCCGGGGAGAGCGTTATGCGGAGGATGTAGACATGCAGGCCGTAGGAGTGGAACATAGGCAGGACGCCAACAGTCACTGGTATCTTGCCGTTCAAGCTTGCTTTAATTGACTGCACGCTGGTTTGTTAGTAGGGCTCAGGGAGGTAAGTAGTATAGAACGGTACCGAGAAGGGCTCCGAAGCTTGAGCGACCATGATAGCCTGCATGATTGAGCAGATGATATTCCCGTGCGTTATCATCACAGCTGCGTTTCTATGAGTTCTAGGAGCAGTATAGTACGTTGGACGCACCTTTAGGCAGTCCACTAGTCCCGCTGGACATGACCAGGTAGGCCAAAGTATCCTTACTGGCGGGCCGAATAGGCTCTAGTGGTACTGCATTGCGCGCAACACCATCTATCATTTGACTGAAGTTCTTCCGGCCTTTGGGACCGCGCCCCGTCAAAACATATATCTTGTCTGCTGTCAAGTGCACATCCGGGTCTTCAATCGCGACAAGGACGTTCTTCAGCAGTTTCGCGTCCACAAATAGCGTGGTGGCTTTGGTGAGTTTCAGTGCATGTATGAGCTCGAAGCGCGTCGAATACGTCGATATGAGGGCAAACGGAGTCGTGATCCTCAGCAGTGATAATACAATGTCGACATAGTCCTGCGTAGACAATCAGTATGCACTCGGGCACTCGCATACAGGCTACAAACCAGGGAATTGTTCCCAAGCAGGCCAACGATCTCGTCGCCGTTCCCATTCAATCCGAGACCTCCGTCTTTGGCACCGAGGGCGGTTGCGCCTAGAGCAATGCGCTTCTCCAGCTCCCTGAACGTCCGTTTCCGCCCAGTCCTTTCCTCGATCTGGATCGTGTAGTCCTCCCAGTCTGCCTGCGTCCGAGTTAAACGCGGCGAACCGAGAGGAGTTGGTGTGTACTCGCCTGGTCGGGGCGGCCAAACATGATATGGTGCACATTGACCTCAGGGAGAGGCGGCAAGGAGGGGAAAGAGGACTTGATATGCATGAGAGCGGTGTGGAGGGGGGTTCAAGAGTACGACCATTATATGGGAAGGACTGGATAACAAGGTAGCCGGGTCCGGATAAATGATCGGTCCTGTGACCGAATCCGGTGGCCCACTAGCACTACGTTTTCTGGAAAATATGTTCTTTAGCATCCTCGAGGGATACGCAACGAATGTGGGAAGTACCTGCGTGGGTCCGCGTAAATACAGACGTAGACCGAATGGTATTTGAGACAGATACTCCGAGTCGGATCAGCATTTCTTGTCAAAGAAATTCTTGTGTGCTCCGTGAGCATTCCTAAGCACACCTCATCTCTTTCTCATCTCAGTAGCCAAGGACAAGCGGGGGCCATCAGACGGGCAAACGAGCGCGGTGAGCATGGGGGCCAGACGAGACGGTGAGCACGGTGGGAGCTTGAATGTGGTGGGAGAAAGTCGCGATGTGGCTGTGGTCGTGCCCCCGGCGAAACGCGGTGGCAACAATCCCAACCCAAAGTCGCGGTGGGGGAGCGCGTTCGACGACACAAATCAATGTCTAGAGCGTGTATAATGGAGGCCAGCGACCGTTTTTGAGCGCGTTTGACGCGTCCACCATCGACGTTGACACCATGATGGATGTATGTCCCAGCTCCAGTCGCAGGGATTGTACCTACTGGTACTGCAGATGTGCGTGGCATGTCCGTGCCTCGCGCTAGATGCAGTACACAGCAGAGATCCGTTTGACTAGGAGCTGTGGTCAAACCCTGCATTCAGGTGGCACGCACTCCAGCCACTGGAAACATAGAAGATGTGCATGGCAGTTCCTTGCCTTGCGCTATCTCTGCACCAGGGAGGGTGGTATTGACGGTACAGAGGCTTTGTGTGTCGTGGTGGTTTTGGTTGAGGAAGGAAGACAACAAACTTGAAGTGCTCAAGATAACATCATCAAACAACTTCATCAACTACCCTTCTGACCGCGTTTTTTGGCCTCCCCGACGCGTCTGACATGTCCATTGAGGCAACAGAGCTGAATCCTAGACTTTCTATGTTTTGCTCAACATAAACCTCGCAGACCGATTCGCACTCCCATTTTATTTTTGCAACGTCTGTAACGTCCTACAAGCCAAGAAACCGGCGCGAGTTATAATACTGACGACGTCGATTTTTTTTCTAACGCATGTCTGTCTGTCGCGCCGTTTGGTGCAGCTAAAGGAAGGCTGGCGTTACAGTTCCGCGTCCAATCCACGGCCCAGTCGTGGAAAGAGAGGCACGGCACCCGTAGCCTCATCGCGTCTGCAGTGCGCTCAAGGTTTTGCCGGAAGATCGAATGACCTTTGTGGCCAATCCGTCCCTGCGTTGGATAAGACTAGTAAGGCGCAATTGAGTGGCGAGCATGAATATCACAAGGCGCGACCCTATGTGCTCAGCGTGAAGGAACCCAGCCGCAGAAAGTGCCAGATATCCTTGAATAATATCTTCCGTGCGGTTTTGACTCTTCGGCCTTGAGTATGGTTCTCTTGAATGGCGTAAATAATGCATTAATAATGGACGCCATAAACGCGCCCACTTATTGGTGTTCATGTGACCGTTCTCTCACGTAATGCACCGCATTTCCTTCTTTCTCCCGCTTGTCTCCCGCTCATCCTTTGGATCTCCACCTAATTCCACGATAATCATATGTATACCAAGGCATACCCGCCACCAATTCAACTCCCAGCGTCGCTCAACTAAGGTGAAATTCGGGTACTTACTGAATCCTATTTTACACGACTATACTCGGACTCGTCGACTCGATAGGACTCAGTGACATCTGAAAACCGTTGATATAAATGGGTACTCTGCCCGCCGAACACCCGTCCTCGAGCCCCAAGGGTCATCCAGGGCCACACCATGGCGCTGACCATATGTCAATCCCCCTCGACGATCAACGCAACAACGTGGACGACGACGACCATCCGCGCAATTATGGAGCACTGCTTCCCCGCGCCCGAGAGCGCCCTTATCTCTGTTGTCATGCCACATATACGACGCAGGGATCTGCCCGAAAGCATGGTCGTATCTTTTGTCCCCGGTCCAGGTCCTCTTCAGCAGCGGTACCACCGTGGTCTCTCACAGAGAAATATTCATTTTGGTACAAGTTCTTCGCGGATATGCAGACTCAATCCGATTCAAGTTTGGCGCCTTTGACTGTCTTTCGAAGGAGCTTGGGCACCGAACGAGGATCGACAGAAGCAGTGAGCGATTGTCGAGTTCGCAGAGGTTCGCATCTTTCCATATGCCAATGGACAACTGGACAATCATTCCTTGTGCGGAAGCATGCGGCCTGACCCCAAGTGCGCATGAAGCGCCAGATGCGGCCACGCGTTCTGGTCAAGCGAGCCCGATACCGGCGCCAAGCTGCAAAGATATAAAGGCGGCGGTCCTTGGCACGGTGTCCTCCATTCAATTCGGGAGTAATGGCCAGCTCTCTCTTTTTCGCTTCCCTCCTTTCCCTCGCGGCCGCCGGGCCCTCGGTCCAGAACTTTGTTGTTCAGACCAAGCTCAACAGCGCGCCCCAGGGCTTTGCCAAAGTCGGCGCGGCGCAGGACTCCACCGTCCTCAACCTCCGCATCGCCCTCCCGTCCTCGAACATCGCCGGACTCGAACAGGCTCTCCTCGACGTCTCCACCCCGTCGAGCTCCAACTACGGCAACCATCTTACCAAGGCTCAGGTTTGTCCTTCTTCCTCGCGTTCGATGCTCCAATATCTTACCCGTCTCACAGGTCGATGCTTTCGTCGCCCCCTCTGCTGAGGCTGTCGCCGCCGTTTCCGCGTGGCTCGCCTCGTACGACCTGACCCCCAAGACCCTCTCCTCCGCGGGGGACTGGCTGTCGGTCGCCGTCCCCGTCTCGCAGGCCAACGAGATGCTCGCCGCCAACTACGAGACCTTCACGCACACCGCCTCTGGCAAGAGCTATGCTCGCACCCTTTCTTTCTCGCTGCCCGCGGAGGTCGCCGACTTCATTGCCGACATCCACCCCACCAGCACCTTCAACAACCCCCAGTCGCTCGGCCCCGTCATCTCGGCCGCCAAGCCCCAGGCCGTCTCCCCTGACGCCACCTCGTGCGCCAGCTCTGTCACTCCTGGTATGCAATGTCTCTCCTTCGCCTGCTGACGTTGTGTCTAATCGTCCTTGTGCCATCTAGCTTGCCTACAGAACATCTACGGGATCCCCACCACCGCCGCGACCGAGTCGACTAACAGCATCGCCGTCGCCGGCTTCATCGAGCAGTTCGCCCAGACCGCTGACCTCAAGACTTTCCTCAAGTCGTTCCGCACTGGCGTTACCAACACCTTCAAGACCCAGACCCTTGACGGCGGTGTCAACACCCAGTCCGCCAAGAAGGCTGGTATTGAGGCCGTACGTGTTTTCTTTCCCGCAAAGTGAGATCACGCGAGGCTAACTTGTATCGCAGAACTTGGACGTCCAGTACACCGTCGGCATTGCCACCAACGTCCCCGTGTTCTTCGTCTCCGTCGGCGAAGACTTCGAGGATGGTGACCTCGAGGGCTTCCTCGACATCGTCAACTTCCTCTCTGCTGAGGACGATATCCCCCAGGGTTTGTCTTTTCCCTTTCCCCCTTCGTCTTTTGCTGACTGATTTCATTCTTTATCCAGTCATGACCACCTCGTACGGTGAGAACGAGACCGACATGACCAAAGCCCTCGCCTTGTATGTCGCACTTGTCCCTTGACGTATTCACCTTGCTAACTATATATCTTCCAGCAAACTCTGCGAGGCGTACATGGCCTTCGGTGCCCGCGGTACCTCTATCCTCTTCGCTTCCGGCGACGGTGGTGTCGAGGGTGGACAGGCGCAGACCTGCACCAAGTACCAGGCTGCGTTCCCCGCCGGTTGCCCCTACCTCACCGCCGTCGGCTCCACCCACGGAAACATCCCCGAGACCGGTTCCACCTTCTCGTCCGGAGGATTCTCCAACTACTGGAGTGGTACGTCTCTTTCTTCCTCACCTCTATACCTCCTATCCTAATCAACCACCCGCCCCAGCCCCCGACTACCAGACCGACGCCGTCGCCGCCTTCCTCAAGGCGCAGGGCACGACCAACAAGGGCCTCTTCAACGTCTCCGGCCGTGGCTACCCCGACGTCTCCGCGCAGGGCGAGAACGTCCAGATCGTCTCGGGCGGCACGACCGAGGGCGTCGACGGCACCTCGTGCTCGTCCCCCATCTTCGCGTCCGTCATCGCTCTCATCAACGACAAGCTCATCGCCGCCGGCAACCCCCCGCTCGGGTTCCTCAACCCGTGGTTGTACGCCAACCCCGACATGCTCAACGACGTGACCAAGGGCTCGAACGCCGGGTGCGGCGCCAAGGGCTTCACGGCCCGCGCTGGCTGGGACCCGATCACCGGTCTGGGAACGCCCAACTACCCCAAGATGTTGGCCGCTGCTGGGCTTTGAGCGGGCTTGCGCCGCTGACTTGGATACATTTTTTTTCATACCACCAAAATGCATCATTAGAGCCACGCACGCATAGCATCCGCAATTTGTACTCTGTACCTACATTCCTTGAATGACCAATAAATTATTTTGAGCTTCATACTGTGTGGGTCTGAGCTCGTTCGAATGACTCCATTAATCTCCTCCAGCCTTCGTACGACTCCAAGTGGAAGCTACAAATCGACCTCTTGTTTGGCATCAGGTCCATGGACTTGGCCTGTAAACATCGCGCCTCTTTCCGAACCACAACCACTGTGCCTTTGCCCCGGCGACCCCGCAGTCTATCCTTTCACGCCAACGCACCGCCGCCGCCGCTGAATTGTGACAACGCAAGTGCCGTATATTTTGCAGTCGATGTCAAGCACCATGTGGCTCTTGTTTCTCCACCGATGCCATGCCCACAATTGCAACGTTATGGGTCCAGTACGCATGGAATCGAGTACATACAAACGACTCAATGTCTGTGGGCGGCCCCGGTGGACGTGGACGCGCAAGTTGTCGTAGCCGCGGTCTGTCGTCGAGGATGTCTCGCGTGCGTTACGGCTTCCGGGAGTCGATGTCGAATTTTGGACCTCTTTCCCAAGCCCTATCCTTCCTTTTTCAGAGAGGGTGCGCACGTTCGCTTTCGCAGTGAACTCCGAGTCCAGAGACAATCTCAGCCTGACAAGCCCAATGGTTCGCGCCTTCTCGACCTATTTTCGCCCTCGTTTGGTCGTTTTTCATACGTTATGTGCCGAGTCGAGCATAGGCGGCGGTCGGATTGTCTCTGTTCTTTCTCTCATGTTCTATTATTGCTGAATTATATACCGTTATTTAGGTACACCCACGCAACCACCCCGCGGACTTGCCTAACCTGCCAGCCAGTCCCTGACAGCCCCGCCTAGACAGTGCTCTGGACGCAGCGGCCAACTGGGTCGCTAGCACTTCCCCGCTGCCGTCATTTTGGATCAGTCTTCGGCAGATTGTATCCAGTTGGTGGGTTTAAGATGGCCTTAAGCGAAAGCGGCGAACTGGTCGACCGGAATCGCGTTTACATTTTTGGATTTTTGCGTTCGAGTAAGCGCTGGAGGCTGCTCGAGGGGCTGGGCTGTACAAAGAGGCAAGTCTACGGTTCATCTGTGGGCATCCTCTCGGTATGCTCTGTGCGCTGGAATTAATTTATTCCCAGGCCGGCGATTTCCCACTATAGGCCATTGATCAAATTGAAAGCTCCCGCTCACCTCCGTCGACTTTGCCGCATGTACTGTAACTTCCGGCACCTTGACTTTTCTCATACATGTATCCCTTCCATAGCTTCCTCCTCCTCCTCCCCTCTCTCCTATGCGCCCCCCACTCTACGCCATTCCTTCAGAGATATTGGAGAACATCGCGTACGAGCTCACCTGTCTGACGCCGTTGGGGCCGCCGGCGGCGCTCATTCCCCTTCTCCTGACATGCAAGGCACTCAATAACAAGCTCTCTGGCAACACCGTCTTGTACACCCGCATATTCAAGTACAAATTCGACTCGAGCGCCGTGCGCCGCCGCGCCTTCAATCCGACGCCAAACCAGTACTTTGACCAGCTGGTGCACTACTGTACCCAACTCGCGAAGCTGCGGATGCAGGTCCGCGCGGACGACTGCGACGACGTGCTCTTCTCTGCGTTTCTAATGATGCTGGAAAACGACGGGCGGAACGCGGCCCAGCTGGAGCACGCCGGGTTGGAGTCGTACCTTGACGTGTTTGTGAGGACACGGATGTGGGATAACAGAAGCAGCTCTCACGGCTGGCCGGCCGACAACACGGCGAGCGCGTGTGCGCTGTGGCTGGTATGGATGACGACCACCGAGGGTGAGTACTCATTGTGACTTGAATACCCCGTCGCTCACCCCTTTGCTACGAAGCAAAACTGAAGGAGGAATCGCCTGCTCGCCGCAGTCAAATCATCAGGCTGGTTCTTCCTTACGTATTGGTTCCATACCGAGTGAGTTTCTCTCGTACTTTCCTTTTGATTTTAGACCTCATTTACATATCCCAGTACGCGTCAAGCTTCGCGCCGCAGAACCATTTCCTCCTCCCGCTTCAGACCGCCATACTTCCCCAAGCAAACTCCATTGTTACCGCCCACGGCGCGTACCCCGTCTACCTTAACCCCCAGCGCGCCTGGTCCCAAATCCACTTCTCGTCCCGCCCCGTTATTACCCCTCCCCTCGTGACCGTCGCCGCCAAGCTTGTCTATTTCTCCCGCCGGGAGACAGTGCCGTTCAGCATCCCCCCGCATCTACCCCTCAACCGCGAGCACGCGCGCGCCGCGGGCATCACCCATGTTGGGCCAAACCAAGACGACATCCACGAGGTGAACGCGCACCTCAACGAGCGGCTGCCAGAGGTCCGCGCCGGGTGGGGGGAGGGGAGCGCGCATGAGAACGATGAGCCGCTGAGCGTACGCTGGGACAGCGACTGGTGGCGGCTGCGCAAGTGCTTCAATGTGCATCGCGCGACGGACAGGCGCCTCGGCCTGTCATACGTGCCCGGGACCTTCACCGGGCTGTGGCAGGGCCGTATGCTGGTTAGTCGGTTTCGCCATGCTACCTCTCCTTCCACTGCTCACGTCAATGAATGTGCCCATAGATCCCCAGTGAGCACCACTTCACCGCGCTGGTGACCACGCGCGCGTGCCCTCCGAGCTTCGACGAAGCGTACCTCGGCACCACGACCTTCCCGCTCTTCATGCGCATCGCGGAGCACCACTCGCACGCGCCCAACAAACCCGCACCCTGTGGCGGCGTTGGCAACGGGTGGGACGACGGGCTACGGAACGGGTACTTCCCCCCGCACACGCGGTTCGTGCGGGATGACGCGCGGGGGGTGCGCGTGCGTGTGGGGGGGCCTGGCGGCGGGGAGGGGGACGTGTATGAGTACGAGACGTATTGCCGCCCTGGTGCGGAGGGGAACAGCACGGCCGCGCCGAGCCATGATCCTGAGGTGTGCACGGGGTGTCGCGCGCGGGAGGAGCTGCTGCGGGCGCGGCGCGCGCAGGAGGCGGCGGACGTGCGGGAGGAGCTGTTTGCGCGCGTGGGGCTGGGGCGGGGACTCTCTCGCGGCGCTTCCTCGTCGCGGGGGACGCCTGAGGACGACGGGGACGAGGGGGAGCCGCCACCCGCACACGACCCCGCGCGCATCCCGCTGTGTGACGGGATCCAGGATATCATCTTCACGGGCACTGTGCGTATTTCCCCGCCCGCTGGGTAACTCGCTAACCCGCCCCAGACTGATCTCCGCCACGGCCAAGCGTGGAACAGCTTCGATTTTTATGGACGCCTGCGCGCCTGGGACGGGATGATTGGGCTTCTGCGTGTTTCGGTGAGTTGCCTGTGGCTAACGTCCGTGTGTTTGCACTCAATTAATATGTACGGGGCAGCCGGACCCGCGGCTAGGGACGCTCTTCTTTTACGGATTCATTGCGGGACGGGACAAGTTTGTGGGGAACTGGCGTGTTGCGGGCCAGGATGTGGGTGTGCCCGCGTACGAGAGTGCGTTTTCGATGGCGAGGAGGGAGGACTGACGGTTTTCAAAATTGATGGGCGGGCTGGAAAGAAAATGTATCGTTTATGGAAGGGAAAAGGGACTCTTGGCAAAATGTACTTGTATCACTTCCACTGTACCACACACTCCCTTTATCGCCAACACATTATATTATTACCCCAGTGTACAATTAAACTAAAAGACTTCTTGCCCATCATTAACGACTTGAACAGACTGGACTCGCTCAGAAGATGCCCTTGATGGCACTCTCGGCGGACGCAATGTCGCCTGACAGGCCAAGCTGGTCGACACATCCAGTGCAGGACGCGGGCTGCGCGGAGTCATCAGTACCCAGACAAGCCTGTACGAAAAAAAAAACTGACCAGCTCCGCGACGTCCTTCACTCCAGCGAGGACGCAACCGGCGTCGGAGATGGGGTCTGTACCAACAGTCAGATAATTGGCCTGATACTAGACGTTCGAAGACAAGACGCGTACCGACTCCGGCTTGAGCAGCCGCACCCGCGCACGCGACGACTGACGGCGCAAGATCGAGGACACAAGCTGTCGACGTGTGAGTGGGTTGAAAACCAACAGGAAAATTGAGAACGCACTCTTTATATCACAGGTGCCCTGGCGCATACGAAGAGGGCCGGCGGAGACGGCCGTGGCGATGGCAAGGAGGGCGACGAGGGAGAATTGCATCTTTGTTGAAATGAAAAAGGGGGTTGAAGAGAACGTCGAGTTCTTAATAAAATGTGTGTGAAGGCGAAGGGGAAAAAGGTGGCTCGGCCAAGGAAGGAATGGGGGACCTCAGAGCTTCGCCTGTTATTTATGGGATTCGTTGAATCGGATCAGCGAAGGATTTCCAGTGAACGACCATCATTGAGGATCCCGAAGTCCTTCACTGAAATAGACTGATTTTGCTGTATCATGGGTAATTATAGACCCTTGAGCCCTCTTGAATTAGAACCCATCCGTGGCCAGCAGGAACTTGACCTCTTCGTAGTTGAATCCAGGTTGAATCCACTCGCTGCTTGAACTCATCAACTATCGCAGCAGTCAAGCAGCAGTCAATTTCGCAGCGGTTAAATATAGCTGGAAGGGTTGCAACCACGAAGGGAATCCGAGAGTAGCACGCGGTAGAATATATGGTTGCTTCAATATCCACACGACCCACAACTGACCGATCTCGTGAGTCCTGCAATTTCTCAATTCGCGGAATTCAACACACCGTTCTGCTTTCATCGAGCCACTGGCTTTTAAATGCGGTCTGTTAGTGCGGAAAGACAACGACAACGTTGTCTCTTTCTCCAGACTTGATCTCCTCGGTGTCGTATCAGTCTCGTAGTTCCTGTCAAGTCAGTACTTGCTAGAACAACCATTGTGGAGTCTCCGCGGCCGTCGCTGATCATCGCATGTATGGTCGTCGTCGCAATCCTACAGGTTAAATCGTCTGCCTCGGGGTCGGCATGAGATCAACCGAGGTCGAAATTGAATGCATTTACTTGTTAACGCCCAATGTTCAAAAGAAAAAATTGTTGATAAAGAGCCGATTTGACTTGAGATGAGCGGGTTGACGAGGAATGGACAACAATTTTGGTCACAGAGTGTGTCTTGTGTCGTAAGACATGCAGGAAATGAGTCCAAACTATATTTATGCTTTTCTTGAACCGTGGGAATCAATCAGTTCGGCTACTCATACATAAGACGAGGATTCGCTCACAGGACCACATCGACAATGTCGGCAGACGACAGAAATGAGCAGGATTTCGATTGCGCCAGTCGAACTGAAGATAGTAGGGCATGTACCGGGTCCAGAGTTTGCAATCGAATACGGGCACGGCGTGTGTCAGTTTGCAGGACTTGGGCTCCCGGCTCAGGCAAAGGATTGAGAAAGGCAGATCGATTGCGAACGATGTACAAAAGCAAGATGTACCGAGGTTACTTATTTACAGCAAATCCCGCCAGGAGAAGAAAAAAACTGAGAGGATGATGAGCATGGGCAAGGGAAGAAACGGCAAAACACACAGTAGGATCAACGCTGGACGTTTCCTCCGCCGTGATGCACCGCTCTCCATTTTTCGTGGGGCCCTCGAGCTTGTGCAGTCCTACTACCAAGACGGTGCAGCCCGCCCAGACCGCGGCGAACCTCGTGCAAGTGCTCACCATCACCACGGAGTGACAACACACTGAGCCTCACGCATGAACGGGGGGCAACAAACACAAGGACGGTCGAGGGCGATACTGCAGCGTCAGCGGTTTTTAGACAAACACAAGATTGGCCATCCGTCCTCTGTGCACAGGCCCAAGTGTGCGTCGGGAGGTCGGTGGGCAGCGTCCAGGTCCAGGTCCGGCTTGGGTCTGTTGAAGGTAAGGACGGTGTCGAAACAAGAGATGAACAGATCATCATCACATACCAGTTGCGGGCAGCTCGTCGTAGCTATCCAGGTACGCGTCGGGGTCCGTAGGCAGTCCGTGACGACTGGACTGGGGTTAGAATGAGGGAGGAGGAGAAGAATGTCACCACACACGGATGTTGATATACTTACACTTCCCTAAACTGAGAATAGATGTTAGACAGTGAAAACCGAATGAGAATCCAAGACAAACCTCAGAATTGAAGCCGATCACATCCTCCGCCGTGATGTCCCACTGTCCATATGAAAGCTCAAGCACTGAGCTCGTTGAATGAGAGCACCTAGACTGGAGCCCATCCAACCGCGGGTGAGCCTCGGGCGGTGCTCACTATGACTACGGAGCGACAACCAACGGAGCCTCACGCGTCCACAGTGAACAACTCGCACGAAGACGGTCAGGGAGATACTGCAGCCGGCGTCGGAAACTACGGCTAGGCTACCGACAGTCTGTGCGCAGGCCCAATTGCGCGTCGGGATGCCGGTGGGCGATCCAGGTAGAGGTCGTCCTGCAAGAGGTGAGTAACGTGAAACACGACGTGAACTTGAAACTATCCTACCATTTACACGGCAGCTTGTCGTGGCTTGCGTAGGGCCCAGGTACGCGTCGAGGGTCCTTGGGCGGATTTATGACTGCTATATATCTGTCAGACAGACTGAAGGTGGGTGAAAACGAATTTGTACCATTCGATAATGCGGTCGATGTGATGGGAGGAAACAAGCTGCGAATGTCACGGTCACTTAGTGACGCAGTGTTCTTGCGCCAAAAAGTCCCGACTCTTCCAACGCCGCTACGTCAACCAATTTATCCAGTTCTATCCTGAGACGGTCGCTGCGCTCCGACGATTCCCCCATTTCAAAAGTTTATAAAGGGCGATATAATTTTGTTCGTGTTTTTTTTTGCCCGTCGTTTTCAAGAATCCTGAATACGTATGCTTTCCTCCACCCAGCACTGCGTCTTCCCCACCCGTGGCACCAAAAATACCGACCGCGGGCCTGCTGCAACTACGCACACGCGCTGCGACGCCACACAGATGCCCCCTTCAACAGCTTCCTGTCAAGGACTTTGTGCCGCTTATCGACCTGGCAGCTTGTTGTTCCGTGGACCCACCTTGGCGGACGTTTTCAATGCATCGAGATAACTGGCAATTGAAGAATTGGGGCTCTTTGGGGGTGACGAGGGTCGTAAGAGGTGCAAAGAGGCCACCAAGAAAGCCTTTCGACAACGATCTGAGCCGCGAATTTTGCGACACTCCCGCACATCTCAGGCGCTTTATCTTCTGTAGGGCTAGTCGGATCCGGAAGGCGGTGCACGAAGACAGGCACAATTGCCGGATTCAAGCCAGATTGCTCAGTTCGGGTCCTCCTTACCGCATCCGCTACCGGGATATACAGCGACGTAGTAAAGGCATGACCACATCGCGCACTTCGTCTTTCCCCCCATATACATGCGTGAGTGCCGCCTCTTCCAGGGACCGCCGCGATTACTGACCGCTGCCTAGGCCGCGCGTGGATTCGCTGCTTCGTGCTTGCTTATCTCCCAGTCGTGCTGGGGACCGTGAACTTCGAGACATGTCTTCAAGAAGTGCGCAACGGTGACTGGGGCCTGACTGGGGGCACGGACAACACAGGAGTCCCCGTGGCCAATATCTCTCAAGCGACCGCCATCACATACGATTTGTGTGTCGTGGCGTGTGGCTCGGGCTCTGAGCCGTTTGTGTGGAACATATTCTCGCAGCAATTCAGGTATGTTTCCTCCACAAATCTGTGGTCGTGTATTGACAATGTCCATCCACCTCAGCGCGTGGCTGCTTCCCTACCTGGCGCTCGTCTCTCAACTACCCTTCGGCGCGAACAACAGGCTCGATAATCTGCTGTCCATGCTGCTCACTGTCGGCTCCCCGACGCTGGCTGCGTATTCACTTGCGCTGACCGTTCTCAATGGGCACTGGATCGCGCAACGTTTCTCGGCCCTCAGCTATCCCAACGTTCGAAACGCAGTCAAGATCCTCAGCGGCTTGCAGCAATCGCCTCTCCACGTGAACACAGACGACTCATCACTCCTCGCCTCGCTCGTGGTTCTTCATGCCAACGACAACTTCTGGGTAGAGCTGGAAGACTTGCTAGATTATGCGCAGACGTGGTGTGTTTGCTTCTTAGCGCATATCCGCATACTTCTGATCCCAGGTCTCTTCTCTAGGTCCATCTCCGCGGTCGCCTCGATCCTTTGGGTGATCATCGCATACGTTTTTACAGTGGTCGACTCCTTCACAGGTGCGTAGTTATGACCAGCCCCATTTTCACAAACTCACAGCAGTTCTAGGCGTCGTGACATACTCGATCCTCAACTCTAACGGCCAGGCTGTAGGATCCATTCTACTGTGGCTCCTCCCCATTGTCGTCGGTAGGCCTTGAATCTATCTACCTCCCCTGCAATGATATAATATCAATAAACAGGCTGGCTACAAATCAGTCCCAAGTGCGACTACAACCGCGTCCACCAAGCCATGGAGCGCGCGAACAAGATCGCCTACATCGCCTCCCCATCTGGAGAGCCTAGACTTGCGTCGGAGGTCTCCACCAAACGTGCGATCTACCTCCGCAAGGGCACCGGCGAGGTCCACCGCGACGAGCAGTGTACCGCCCCCATTTACAATTATGCACGACTGCTACCCTGGACGCTCGCGGTCGAGAATGTCTATCATGCGTTCCGCGAGGCGAGCGAGCGAAGCCAGAGTTACCAACCGGTCGACTCGGACCTCGAGTGGGAGAAGGGGTCAAGGGAGGATCGCAATATGCGGGTGCATCCCCGGAATCGGACGGGCTCACTCTCGCAGGTGTCAGACTACGTGAAGATCAAGGCTGCCGAGTTCGACATCTTCCCCAAACCCAGGAGCCGGTGGGGGCCGGGTGTCGTCTCTCGATTCTTATTGGCAGCTTTGTTGGCTCTTTCTTTGACCTGGGGAACGACAGGTTCGTTATCCTTATTCCAATGGCTCGCGTGCTAACCCCATTCTAGGCGCAGCCATCCTCGTCGCGTTCTTCACTCCAACCAAAGGGCTCGCGTGTCGCTCGGGGAGCTACCTCATCTACGGCGTCAACTCCACGCTCGTCTGGATGCTCCTCGTCGCCTCCAGCGTGCTGGCCCACTACTCCACCTTCACCGTCTCCTTCAAGGGCCGATACATGCACACCAAAGGCACACGTTTCGCCGCCGTCCTCTCTATCGTCCTCCGTCGACTCGGGAAGGTGCTCGCCGCGCTGAATACCATTTGGATCATCCTGGCCTGCTTGTTTCAATTCGGAAGCTTCTTCGATAGGTGCTGGTGCAACAGCTCCGTGCCTTATTGGGGAAAACAAGCGTATAATGTCATCGACGTTGCGCCGGCTGGTAAGTTAATCGCGACCCAACTCGAGACATCCATTGACTGTTTGTAGACGTCGCCGCATTGAATGCGCCATGGATCGGTGGAGTCGCACTCGCGAGGTAAGATTCCCGCACGACCTGATTTAACAATATTTTGAGCTCACATTTACTCGCAGTGGATGCGCAATACTCTTCATGGGATTCGTCAACGTCCTGATCAACCCCGCCCTCCCCGACTAGACGCACCCTTGTCGTGCATTCTCTCTATGGGACTCTAAATGTCCACACCTCCCAGACTCGATGGAACTATATTCTCGATATTCTGTCATCTCGATTGGCGATCCTATTCCCCTGATTCTGCTGGTGGACTTGAGGTGGCGCCCTATGTCGTGCGCTGCAGCCGGACTTCAGCACTTCACGCTCGGCACAGGGGCCCTCCTCGCACCGCTGTTACCCCATCTCCCTGATAACTTATGTTTTTTTAACTTCACTGCTGTAGTAGGACCGCGATTAATTCAATGTATTTCTCGACTATCCCCCGCGGAAGCAGGCCATGCCAGACACGGAAGCAGGCTATGTGGGATCGGGGAGGAAATGAAGATCGGAACACAGGAGACAAGTCTCATCTGGAGGCACTTTAAGAGGAAGGGCGGGAATAGGAGGATCCCATTCGCCCCTTCCTCTCTCCTTCCCTACTATTCCTACTACCACAACGCATACCATGCACGTCCGCGAGCCAGAAGCTTCTCAGATGGAGGTGGCCGGGGTGGTGATTTACTACATTATCGCTGCACTAGTGGTACGTTATCAGCTCCTCCCGACAGCGGTGTACTGATTTTGCCATAGATGGTCTTCGTGAATAAGGCCGTCCTAAACGACACACCCGACCTCCCCTTTACTTTCCTTGTGAGTGCTTTTTCTGCCTTGCCTCGTTCATCCCCTCATGCTCCCTTGCGCGCCAGTTCATACAAGTCTTCATCGCGGTCATCTTACTCCGCCTCCTCGCATGGCTCGGCCGCACGAGATTTGGGTCAAACATGCCCGTCAAGTTCAAGCTGCCCATGTTTAACCGAGTGGTCGTCACAAACATTCTACCCTATCTGACCGTTGGAATCACTGGCTTGATCTTCAACACGCTCTGCTTAGCGAATGTCGATGCCGCATTCTTCCAGGCAAGTTCCTCCACGACCGACCCTTTCTGTTATTTAAACGACTAAACAGATTGCCCGTGGTCTCCTCCTCCCATTCACCATCGTCGTATCTTCAGTGGCCAACCGCGTCTCACCGCAGCCGCGAGTCGCCTTGGCCGCCTTCATCGTCACCTGCGGCTTCCTCCTCGGCAGCGCACCCTCGCTGTATCGTCGCTCCGCTGGTAACATCTCGCACGAGTCCGCCCTGGGCCTCTTCTGCGGCTGCATGTCCTCCTTCGTGCTCGCCGTGCACGCCGTCCTCAAGAAATCCGCTCTCGTGCATGTCGGCCAGTCGGCGCTCACACTGTCGTACTACGGCAACATGTTCATGTCTGTTGGCCTTATCCCGTGCTTAATAGCGCATGGCGAGCTGGGTGTTATCCGCGCGCGGTATAACAACGTCAACACCGAGTGGCGGACATTCGTCATAGGCAGCCTTGTCACCGGCGTCTTTGGGTTCCTATTGGGCATTTCGCATACACTCTCCATCAAGGTGCGCCTTTTTATATGTTTTCGTGGCCCTTCAAATCTGACCCGCAAATCCTTAGGTGACGAGCCCCATAACGCACATGTTCTCCTCAGCAGCCAAGGGCATTATCCAAACGCTGCTGGGCATGTGGATCTTCTCCGACGTCCTCACCTCGTGTGTCAATTTCCTGCATACCAGCTCCCACTGTCCTAATACCATTCCTTGGTAGCTCTCGCCTATACTCAATCACCGTCATCACTGGCGGCACCGCCTACTACACTTGGGTACAGACCTCCAAGCCGAAAGAGCGGTTCCCCAAGACCGATCCTGAGAAGCAGCCTCTCGTCGGTGAAGGAGAGATCAGCGAAAAAGCCCAATGAACGTTTTGCTTTTGGTATTTATTGTTTGCTGTGGTACCGACACTTCATCCACCTTGGTCTACGCTGTCCTAATATCTAGATATCTACATCTAACCATTCTCTGCTGTATGTAAGAGTCCTTGCAATTGTAATTCGAGAAACATATGTCCGAACCCGACCAAAGTCAAGACGAAGCTAAAGCTTGACGCGCGGCGAGAGAACCCCATCGAGAATAAATTCATGCACACCACCGACAAAGTGCCCCCAAAATTCCTCGACGAGGCCAGGCGGAAACGCATCCGCGTCCCATTCGAGCATCATCGAGAAGCAGCCCTGTGCGCTGCGCGTGAAGAGAAGGATCCCGCCCTTGGCTTTGCGGGAATGACCAACAGAGTCCACGAATTCGATGGACGGGTAACGCTCCGTCCGGTACGTCGACGTGAGGTCCCCGAGATGTGAGATGCCCATAAGCGCAACCGACGGGACGCTTGCGCTCGGTGTCTTCACCGGCGCCATTTGCGTGCTCCGACTCTCCTGCTCCGACGCCTGACTCGAGCGCGGGAGCGTCCCATCCGCCTCGTCGTCCTGTCTGGCAAACACCTTCGCCCGCCGCCCGCGCTCAAAGCTCAGGATCTGTGCGCGCGGGAGCAACATCGCGCTCCGCGTCTGCTTGCGCATCTGCGTCTGCACCGCCCGCGCGCGGAGCCAAAACACCTTGCGCACATCAACCTCCGGCGCAGACGGGATAAAGGCGGGTAGCACGATACTGCCGTAGCCCAGCGCGAGCGACATGGCCGAAGCGAGTGGCGAGATGGGCGCGAGGTGCCGCCGCAGGCTGATCGCGGTATAAAAGAGCATCGGCAGCGTCTTCGGCGCGCTGATGAGCGTAGGATGGGCGGCGGCGGTACGGATCCAGGCAAAGTTGCACAGCGCGAAGATGGTGTTCTGGAGGGTAACGCGCTCGGATTTGCATTTGGCGACCAGGGCGGCGGTTTGGGCGCGGTCGAATCTGACGTCGACGAGGGTTTGCTTCGTGACTTCGCTAGGGATACGGGGAAAGGCGTGAGCGCCCTGTATAAGGTTTCAGCGTCGGCGAAGCGGGTTTAGAGGAGATACGACTGACGATGGCGCGTCTTTGAACGTTCTGAGAATCGACCCTCCACGCAGCCAACTGAAATCTCGAGCTTGGGCGAGGAAGGCGTGCCTCGGCAGCGGGGGTGATTACTTCGTAGTCGATGCGTGGTTTCCCCCATCGCTGGCTCCATTCCACTTCGAGGATCTGGAGGAGCTCGGCATCTGTTCTTGCTGGGCCGCCAGAGGTGGAGGATCCTCCCAAGAACTGAAGGATCGTATTTCCATGGGCAGAGGTACCGTCGGTAATTGCGTGGAGGACCGTGAACGACATGTGGAATTCATCGACTCCAGGAGCCACCTCGCGGTGCCGCGCGACGTCCATTCGCCCGAGGCAGTTCGCAGACAGCTTGCGGCGCCCAGAAATAAAGTCGTCGTCCAGCTCGTGCCCCGGTTTGTTGCCGTGGATGGTGAGTGTGCGGCCAGCCTCTTCCAAGGCGGCGTGAGGACTCGACGGAGGTGTATAGCTGGAGCGAAGCGGTTATCAGCGATGGGTACTCGGCTCGAGTAGCTAGGAATGACGGACACAAATTGAGCTCCGTCGTAGCAGCCAGGGTCCATGTCGATTTGACACGCCAGCAGCGAGTGTTGCACCCTCATGATTGCCCATACGACGCGAAATCGAAACGCTGAGGCGAGAGCAGGCGGTGCGCGGAATACGACGCGTGCTATGGACGAAGTAAATCGCGGAGAGTACCAGCGGGAAGACACAGACTCACTGAACATGTCATTCAATCCGTACGCCCTGCTAGGCAGGTAGTAAGATCTGGCGTCGTCTGTTAACAGCGAAGACGGCAAGGAGAAGAGCACTTACAGTTCATTTTGACCGAGATTGCGCGAATACGTGGGCATCGCTGGGACGGCCGCAGAACCATCGTGGACGTGTTGGTTTGAAGCCATCCTGCGAGTCGCGATCGGTTCAGGGGCATTGCATCTTGATCGGACGCTCGAGGTCGTAACGGAAAGGACTGAATCCCGGCGCCATTTGTCGGTCTATGCTGAATGCTGGAAGGTGCCGCGACTGAAACCTAGAGTTCAGGACGAGGTGTTCATGCTGGGATACGGTACGAAACGATGGTGGTGGACGAGCGTCAGGAATTTTTTGATGGCTCTCGACTTTCTTGATTGCTCTCGACTCATCCTTTGCCCTCTCTCCAAGACGCCCTCAATACTGTAGCTTACGCCGCGCCAGGAAATCCACAAACACACTCCTCACTCCTCAAGAAATTGGACGACGAAGAAAGAAAGCCACATACGCCAGCGCTGCTTTGAAACTTGCTCCAAGCTTTGGACGCAGTCCTGGATGGCTCGTCTGGAACTCTTCATGTTGGCTCCGTCGATGCTGCTGGCGTCCTCACGCCATTCAAGAGGCCGAAGATTGAAGAGTCAAAACCGCACGGATGGCGAACCACCAGTAAGATCTGTTGCTGGCCCGGGGACCTTCAGGCTGGCTGGCCGCTGGATAGGTTCGTGCCTCCAGAATATGATAATCGTGCCCCCACCTACTTATACCCCGGCCTGTCTAGTC
Source organism: Mycena filopes (assembly GCA_029281495.1). Lineage (NCBI taxonomy): Eukaryota > Fungi > Basidiomycota > Agaricomycetes > Agaricales > Mycenaceae > Mycena > Mycena filopes. Next base: position 36,633 of record JARIHR010000015.1, read on the forward strand.
TCCTTCGGCCGCAGAATGCTCTTCGATGCCTTCCATTCATACGCGCAGCGACGCCACGAATGTCATCTGAGCTTACAGCAAAACTGCAGGAACGATGGAGTTGTGGGCGTCGTGGCGATCTCTGTCTTTCTTCCCACCCATCGGCGTTCATGAATGACCTTCCGAGGACTCGACATTCTACTGAACACAATTCAAGGCGGGTTTCTGACCTTCCGGCGTGTGTCGATGGAGCGTGAGGACACTAATCTCGCCCTAAAACCTAAAACCTGAGGCGCAAGACGCGGATGGCCGAAAATACAAGGTTGGGCAACTTCGTCCGCTCGCGAAATCCAACAAGACCTAATAGATTCAGGAACCAATCCGCTCGGTATAGATAAATCCAACTACATTCAAGGCGAAGATTGGGATACTAGTAGTGTATAAATGTAGGACTGAAGTCTGGAGGTTGGGAGTGGGAAGCGCATGGAGCAGATATAAATGAAAATACGCGGGGGATAGAGTGTTAATGTCTGTAGTAATGTTGTGTGTTGGGGTGTAAGAGCGGCGGGCGACCGCGAGGAGAAGCGGGAATTGCATGTCGACTCGAAGTACCCAGAATGTTTTCCTTCGCGGTTGTTCCAGGCCTGCGGGTGGGCGACTTTTGGCATTTCCGAATGTCGTCGAGCAGGCGAAAAGTATCGAAATCTGTCGCAAACTTGGAGTCGAGTGGGGCTTGGATCCTTGACGCCGCTATCATCTGTTGCGTGTATCGAGCATGTAGTGCGAGAGCGACTCCGTCGGGGTCGCGTATCGAGGCAGCGTCGAGGTCCTCCGTTGGAATGGGGGTAAGACCGCGGAGGCGTCGCCTGAAGCAAGGTCAGTCAACGTGCATTCGATATAAAGAGGCCGACGAACTTGAAAGCAAGAGAGCGCTGATACAACTCTTCGCCCAGATGACCGAACAACGTCCCGAGAGGCAGAAAAACAGCAGATAATTTGTTGCCCTTGTAGTACAATCCCGCGATATAGGCAAGCATTAATTGGCAGGGCGAGATAGCGGCGAGTTGAGTGGAATCAAAGATGTGGGTGGCGAGAAAGTGGAGGGTGTTTGGTTCCAAGATGCGATTTCGAATGCGCTGCGAGCAGTGGAATGAGAGTCAATAAGGAAAGGTGCGTTTCATCGACTCACCGTGATAAGGGAGGAGCAAAGGAGCTCCGGAGGAACATGCACCATCAAAAGACGCACGATATACCAGTAGACAAACGCTCGCCCGGTGTCAGCGAGGCATGAGCGGTCTTTGTGAGCGAGACGGTGGACACGGCGGATGACGGAGTTGTCGAGGTCGAGAACGGGAGGGGCGCGTCGAAGCGCAACATAGCCAACGTCGGAGAGGATGTCGAGCACAGAGCGCATTGTGGTACTTGTGGTACTTGTGGTGTTGAGGTTGGAAGAGAGTCGCGTCGCCTCGCATTGGCTTTGTTTGGCTGTCACCCGTAACTGTGACATCCAAGCCTTGTCTTCTCCCACAACCTCGACCGCATTATCGAACAGTGGTTTGTGCTCTCTATGATCTATCCTCGCTCTGCCTGACAGTCATCTAGCCGCTATAAACTGCCCACAGACCCTCGATGCGTACCTGGGCCCTACGCAAACCGCAATAAGCTGCCTGCGAATGGTACGGTTCTTTATTACGTCGTGTTTGAGTTTCACTCACCTTCTGCAGGACGACGTCTACCTGGACTGCCCACCGACCTCCCGACGCACAACTGGGCCTGTGCACAGACTGACGGAAGCCTAGCTGTTGGCCCCGACGCCCGCTGCAATATCATCCCGACCGTTCTCGTGCGAGTTGCTCACTGGGGACGCGAGAGGCTCCGCTGGTTGCCGCTCCGTAGTCATAGTGAGCACCGTACGAGGTTCGCCCGCGGTCTGGGTGGGTTGTACGCCCATGTGTTCGCGCTCGATGTGCTCAGTGCTCGAGGTTCTGTATGGAAAGTGGGGACATCACGGCGGAGGAAACGTTCAGCGTTGACTATACTGTGCGTTTTACCATTCCTTCTCTTGCCCATTCTCATCATCATCTAGTTTTCTTCACGTTGCGGGATTCGCAGTAAATAATAATATATGTATATAATCTCGTTCGTGTACATGGTCCGCAATCCTATCTGCTTTCTTCACTCTCCCGTATGAGCTTGTACCCTGTGAACTGACCCACGACTTGCGGATGGGGCCTGCTGCGAGCGTCAGTTGTATCCTGGAAGGTGCATTCCATCCACTCACTATGATGGAGGACTAAGCCATGGAAAACGGCTTGTCCAGAGTCCAATGACCGTCGCGACTTCCCGCGAAGCCGCTATCTCCTTCCGGCCAACGAAAATGCGTCTCGGGGGACGACGAGCGCCCTCGCAGCTGGCGCTCCCTTGGTTGTTGGGGTGTACGCTGTCGGGTCGAGCTTCCGTGCCTCTCGGGTGAGGCCGAACGCCGCGCATCCCGAGTGCGATGCTCAACGCCAGAAATCGGCCGGCGTGAACTGCCTGGCGTCGGGGAGTATTGGGCGGCAGACTGGGGCCGTTCTTGACGGTGCTCGCCGGGTGAACGGAATCCTCGCCGGCGCGCCGGGCCCTTGTCTTCTTGGCTCGGTCGCTGAGATGAAACCGACGTGCCCCAGTTACGAGGAGAGGGCGAGCGAGCTTCTGGTAGGTGTGGTCGGCTGGGACTGACAGGGGGAGTAAGTGCCAAGCGCGAGCGGAGGGACGGCATTGAGGCGAGGGTCAGACAGTCGGTCCGAGGATGCGACCTTTGAATTGTCTGCTCTGGGGACGGCGTGGCGCCGAAGTATTGGCGAAAGGGTGTTGTCATATGGTCCCGAGAACGCAATTTCTGGCCGCATCGTACTCGCCTAATGGTACAATGCTGGCGTCAGCAGGCAAAAGAATGGCTAGCACTGAGTTGCTCACTTCGCGGCGATGTCCTCTGCTACCGCCACTGCGAGTTCACGGAACACATCGCGACCGTCCCATTGCAGAGGATCACGAGTCGAGGCGATGGCTTGGTCAACGCCGGCTGCCAGAGTCGTCTCAAATGCGTTCCCACCAGACTTGGCGTAGCGCCGAGAGACCTCGAGGCGATCATCTACGCGCTCCAAAAGGCGAGAAAACGTTTTGTTCTGTTTTAGTACCAAAGCGACGAGCTGGAAGTCAAAAATTAGAACCGCGCATACCCAGTACAAATAGAACAACTCGCCTTGCGCACCTCCTCCTCCTCGTCCCTCATGACCTCCATCACGAGCTCGACGATGGTTTCGATAAACCCGTCGCCGTCGGTTTCCCTTACTTGGCGTTCGACTGGGTTGGCGCGCCAGTGGATACAAGTCTCGTCGTCCAATTCGGGAAGGTTGACCAAGACCTTGGCGATAGCTGCATCGACCATTTTCCGCACTTCTTCTTCTCGCAGGATGAACATGGCTATAGAGAGAGAAATGGTTAACCAACACGATATTTATCCGCTTTGCGATCGGTCATTTTTGGCTCCTATTCCACTTTCTAAGCAGAGAGTATTTTTGCTGGCTTGGAAGGAGTTCCACCGACTTGAATCTGGTACTCTTGTCTCTTGTCTCTTCGTTGAAGTTTGTTTTGTTTTGCGGCACAGACACCATCACCCGCCCCTCATCCAGAAGATCCACAGCATCACTGGCCACATCCCCTCCGCGGTCCGCCCGATTCTGCCCCCTCGCAAACTATACGCTCGACAAAGAGCTGATGCGACACAACGCTCGCAGGGCCGACTTTCTTGGATCGCGCCTGGGAATGGCGCCGAGGCCGGCCGACGACCCAAGTTCCCAGCGATGGGGTGTCGGATTCCTGCACAGGTGGATGAGTCCGCGCAAGTCGTACACGAGAGAGGGAGACATACGCGCGCCCACAGTCGTCGCGCCCGTCCCGCACTGCCTCCCACACACCCTTCTCGGGGATCGCTTTTTCCTGAATCGGCAAATAGAAGCGTCAGGTCATGGAAGCAGGTAGCATGAAGGAAGGACGGACAGACACATTTATTATACAACCAGTCCCCGTGAAATGAGATAGCGCCAGACTCGGTTCTCGCCGCGCCACCTCCTCCAGCACGGCCTTTGCCACTCCCGCGCCAGCTCCCCCGCTTGCGTCTTTACCGTTGCCGACGGTAGATAAGACAGCGAGAGGAACTGCAGGGCCAGGATCGCGCTGCGGATGTCGCCGTTCACGATGATGCAGAGCATCTCCTCCGTTGGAGCGAGCCGGTGTCCTTCGGGGCGGAGGCAAAGTGGATGGACGCGAGCGCCAACAGTGCCGTATTCATGAGCGTTAGTGCGATGGGTCGAATCTAGATAGTCAAGGTATGAGAAGGTCCTGAGGGGGGAGAAAGGGCCGAAGGCACATCACCGCGACATACGGCCCTCCCGGCAATTCGCGCCCAGCCCAGTACCGTGCGTACATGCAGCCCCCATCCCCACACACCACTCGCAAGGTGCTCGTCCCGCGCTTCCCCCCGCGTGCCTGCGTCGCTCGCAATCACCACAACCGGCACGAGGTCCACCTGAGGCGCGCCAATGATGAACTGCAGCGCCGCGTGAAAGCGCTCTCGCGTGGCAGCATAGTATATGCGGGAGGTCCCAAGGAGGATGATCTGGGGTTTCCGTTTGTGGCGAGCACCAGTGGTGTTCGAGGAGGAAAAGGAGGAGGACGGGGACGACGAGGACTCGATACCGCGCGTGCTGGCGAAGATGGTTTGGTAGGGATGGAATTGGTACAGTAAGCACATGATGCAAGAGCACTTCGGTGGCTCACGGGGGGTCTTAGCACATGCCAGTACTACTACTTGCCCGGTTTGGACGGGAGTAAAGCAGCGCGGAGGGACGAGCGATATATCGTCTGACGGTCGACAGAAGGGCAAACCGAATGAGAAGGACACGCACCCATAAGTCTACAACTACACTCTCAGCATGCACCCGAGCCTTCAGGACCATGGTACGCACTAAAGGCACTAGCCGGCGAGCTGCTCGTTTGCAGGTAGTTCTAGAGGTTTTCTACATTTGGCCGCGACAAAGATGACGAACCTCCGTCACACGAGAATTGGAGCGGTTGTGCTCAAGTCGCCGTTTTCACGCTAGCGCTACAGCGTCGAAAGACACCGAATCTGAGAAGAAACAAGGATGAGAGAGGCAGGGACGGGGGAAAAGGTATTGACCTGATCTGCGTAACGTCCGCGTCCATCCCACGGGTCCGTGCATCGCATGCATCGCCTTCGATGCGGCGCCGCGGGGGAAGCACTTTCGAGTAAGATATTGGCGCGGTCATTTGTGACGAGCGGGACCAGTATTAATCGGGGGCAAGTCTTGGTGTCGGCGAACAGGGCTTGACAGAGTGAGGCGCGCGGTGTGTGGTCGCCGCGATCGCGTAGTGGGCCGGAATCTGTGCTGGTTTTCAGATCGGTGCAGAGGTCAGACGTTCCACGTCTATACAGAGCTCAGACGGGTCAGTTCGCGGGGCATAAGCTCATACGGGAGAGTGAAGAAAGCAGATAGGATTGCGGACCATGTACACGAACGAGATTATATACATATATTATTATTTACTGCGAATCCCGCAACGTGAAGAAAACTAGATGATGATGAGAATGGGCAAGAGAAGGAATGGTAAAACGCACAGTATAGTCAACGCTGAACGTTTCCTCCGCCGTGATGTCCCCACTTTCCATACAGAACCTCGAGCACTGAGCACATCGAGCGCGAACACATGGGCGTACAACCCACCCAGACCGCGGGCGAACCTCGTACGGTGCTCACTATGACTACGGAGCGGCAACCAGCGGAGCCTCTCGCGTCCCCAGTGAGCAACTCGCACGAGAACGGTCGGGATGATATTGCAGCGGGCGTCGGGGCCAACAGCTAGGCTTCCGTCAGTCTGTGCACAGGCCCAGTTGTGCGTCGGGAGGTCGGTGGGCAGTCCAGGTAGACGTCGTCCTGCAGAAGGTGAGTGAAACTCAAACACGACGTAATAAAGAACCGTACCATTCGCAGGCAGCTTATTGCGGTTTGCGTAGGGCCCAGGTACGCATCGAGGGTCTGTGGGCAGTTTATAGCGGCTAGATGACTGTCAGGCAGAGCGAGGATAGATCATAGAGAGCACAAACCACTGTTCGATAATGCGGTCGAGGTTGTGGGAGAAGACAAGGCTTGGATGTCACAGTTACGGGTGACAGCCAAACAAAGCCAATGCGAGGCGACGCGACTCTCTTCCAACCTCAACACCACAAGTACCACAAGTACCACAATGCGCTCTGTGCTCGACATCCTCTCCGACGTTGGCTATGTTGCGCTTCGACGCGCCCCTCCCGTTCTCGACCTCGACAACTCCGTCATCCGCCGTGTCCACCGTCTCGCTCACAAAGACCGCTCATGCCTCGCTGACACCGGGCGAGCGTTTGTCTACTGGTATATCGTGCGTCTTTTGATGGTGCATGTTCCTCCGGAGCTCCTTTGCTCCTCCCTTATCACGGTGAGTCGATGAAACGCACCTTTCCTTATTGACTCTCATTCCACTGCTCGCAGCGCATTCGCAATCGTATCTTGGAACCAGAAACCCTCAACTTTCTCGCCAGCCACATCTTTGATTCCACTCAACTCGCCGCTATCTCGCCCTGCCAATTGATGCTTGCCTACATCGCGGGACTATACTACAAGGGCAACAAATTATCTGCTGTTTTTCTGCCTCTCGGGACGTTGTTCGGTCATCTGGGCGAAGAGTTGTATCAGCGCTCTCTTGCCTTCAAGTTCGTCGGCCTCTTTATATCGAATGCACGTTGACTGACCTTGCTTCAGGCGACGCCTCCGCGGTCTTAACCCCATTCCGACCGAAGAGCTCGACGCTGCCTCGATACGCGACCCCGACGGAGTCGCTCTCGCACTGCATGCTCGATACATGCAACAAAGAATAGCGGCCTCTAGGATCCAAACCCCGCCCGACTCGAAGTTTGCCACGGATTTCGAGACCTTTCGCCTGCTAGACGACATTCGGAGATGCCAAAAGTCGCCCACCCGCAGGCCTGGAACAACGGCGAAGGAAAACATTCTGGGTACTTCGAGTCGACATGCAATTCCCGCTTCTCCTCGCGGTCGCCCACCGCTCGTACACCGCAACACACAACACTACTACAGACACTGACACTCTATCCCCCGCGTATTTTCATTTATATCTGCTCCATGTGCTTCCCACTCCCAACCTCCAGACTTCAGTCCTACATTTATACACTACTAGTATCCCAATAGACCAATCTTCGCCTTGAATGTAGTTGGATTTATCTATGCAAAACGGATTGGTGCCTTGATTTGCATTCTGTTGTCGTCGGCACCCACTTCGAGGATGGGTAGGAGGATGGCGTGTCGTATGGCAAATCCAGCTGCATCCTCGGTACTAAATTGCGTTTTGCGCCTCTGGCTCGAGACTGGGATCACCTCCCTGGGCCTCCCGCATCGGAAGGTTTGGAAGCGCGCGCAGCAGGGACATAGCACTCCGTATCTGCGCCTGCACTCCCTGTGCGGGATCCGCCGACTATAGAATCATGAACAGTTAAATCTTGGGACTTTTCCCAATGACCCTCGGACGGCGCACAGATCTTTCTGGAGCTTGAATATCTCGAGCGATGGAAGACGCGTGCAGTATCGCTAGTTGAAAGGTTTGGATGTCAATTTCAAGGAGAGTTGGAGCCAGGAAGACGAGAGGTACTAGTCGTGTTGAGACGGGAGCGCAGAGATTTATTTAAGTAACAGGTTACATTTTTTTGCTTGGTGAAGGTCGAGCGGCGCGTCAATCAATTTTGATCACAAAACTTTGGCGTCCGAATCGCTCGACGTGCAACCACAACGTTGGTTCAACCACGGCGTCTTCGAAATCCTTGGATGCAAAATCAATATCCAGTCCTCTGGCTGAGGGGCGTAGAATCTGCAGGCTGCTCTCAGAACACAAAGGAAAATGCACCGACCTTCGACAATCTCGATTGTCAAAAACTCTGCGTTGGAATGATCTGGCTGCTTCACTTTCAAAATTCTCCTGGGACTGTCCCTCAGGAATAAGGGATCTTGGCTGTGTTCGAAAGCGAGTGGATCCCTCAGTCGAGCCAGGTGCGTCGCGCTCTTGGGTTTTCTTTGGCTGCAGCCTGTGACGACTGACGAGCCGTGTGCAGACAATATCGCGCTCCAACCAGACCTCGAGCACTGTACAACCGCTCAGAAGGTAAGCCTGGCAGCAACCTCCCGAGACGATGCGATGACCCTGTCGGCGTTCTCTCACATTTGCGCCGTGCGTTCGGTACAAAATTGCGGCCATTCGAGGGGCTCTCCTGGTCCTGCGGCCGCTATCTCAAGCCTCAAAGAGATCGGGGACGTACGGATGGGTCGAATGTCAGCATCCTTGTTCATGCCGCCGTCGTACTGTAAATGGGGTACCAGGTAAGCTTTTTATTGCAGGACCACATTAGCACGCACCCAGCTCACTTCCACGGTGCCGTTGTTAGTAGCCCGCCGCCGGTCGGTTGCGACTCAGATCGTCGAAGATTGAGTACTCCAGCCGGGAGGATCTGTAGGGACCAAGCCCCACCTTTTTGAAGTCTACCGGTGGGAGTGGACGAAGAGGAGGGGAGGGGGGCTCAGGGGTGGTGAAGATGGAGAGAAAGCCACCAACGGCTTACCTCGGCGCCGGGTGGCCGAGACTTTTCCAATCCACCATCCCACCATCCCACCATTCTCACATTCGACGCTGAAGAGTCGACCGTACGGCGTATCAGCTGCGGCGCGCTCCCCCGCAAATCCTTCTGCATCCAAGCTTCTCAAGACTCGAATCCCCCCGTTTTCGCCCTTCCTCTTCTAGGGCAAGCTCGGGAGCCTGAGCGATCGGAGACTGAGGTAGGCTGCAGTGGGGCTACTATATCCTCCTGCCAGTGGCTGAACACCCAGCTCTCGAACTCGTCAGACTTCAGCCGGCGTGCGATATGTCCATTGTCCACCAAGAACCATGCATCAAAGCCTATCCCTCTTCGTCGTCTTTCGACTCATACGACCCCAAATTTCTCTCCGGAACAGATGCTAAAGCGGGTACTAGGTCCTCCGTTTCGAAGCGACACAGATTGAAAGCGCTAAAAGGCCGGGTCTTCAGTGTATCTTGCTCTTCCCCGGCTCACCGTCTACTCGCATTCGTATTAGACTGACAATCGGGTACCAGATTCCACTGGTCAGTTGCGCGTCCGCATCCTCCCTGAAGCCTCAGCCGGATCTGCGCACAGTCCTATCCGGATCCCGCCACACCCTTCGAAATAACGCCGTGTGAATCATGCCGCAAGTCCGTGCATCTTGCGCCCGCTTTCGTCTGGTGTCTCGGCCGGGGAGTGTCCGAATAACGCAGTTCCTGCTCCTGCGCATCGGGGTTGGTGCAGCCCCGAACCCTAGAGGGACGAACCGACGAGGAATGCAAGCATCTTCCTTGCGGTGCTCTCTAGCAGGCCAAAGCTTCGTCCAGATTTGCCCCCGGAGTCTTCATCTATCTGTCTTCATCAAGTTGCTCGCTCGGCTGGCCAATCATCCAGGTGCCGAACCATGTCGCGCTCCAGTGCAATCGGTGTGCGAAGGTTAGTAGGCAGACGCTTCTCGAATTCAAATGGACGCCCTCTGAATCTTTGCCTCCTCAAACTGCTGTTTTAAGGACCCCGCGCTTCGGAACAAATCACATTCACAGAACTCTGTCGACGCGTTAACTATCAAAGCGTGTCGGGTCGACCCGATTGAGAAATTCGATCACTTGTTTCACTCTCCGCTTTCGTCCCTCGACCATCCTGCAACTTCGACTTCGACATCGGACAGGACAACGACCTCGATGCTCAAGACCTTCGACGTCCACCCTCGCCCTCGATGGGTGCCCTCGACTGGACGACTTTCAGCATCGATTGGATTCAGCATCGAGTGGACGACCTCGACCTTCCCCGGACGTTGGCCGTATGGGTACCCCCGCCGGGACGCCATCCGGACGACCTCGACCTCGACCTCCCTGGCCCAGTGGTATGCTCGTTGGCCGACTGGGTACTATCTCATGCCGTCCCTTTCACAATGTCCATCACCGGGCTCAGCGACAGCATCGCATTTTGGCGTCACTGTTCGTTTCTGAGTACCATGGTGCCGGAGGGGGGCCCGCCACGGCATGAGATGGGCCGTTTGTGTTTCCGCGCCAATGGATGGGTAGTATGTCTTGTTCCTTGTGTCGGACGCCTCCTTTTGTTCACTAACTCACCCTTCAATTTGTTCGTGCTGGCCGGGGGCGCGGAGCCGCAAGACTGATCACGGAGAGCGGGGGCTTCAACGGCGGAGGACGCTTGCAGATCCACATTAGCAGTGAGCTTTTCTTGCGCCGTGTTCCCGTCGTTTCCTAACCGCTCCCTCAGACAGTATCTCGAGCACACTGCGGTCGTCGCACTTCTCGTTCATACTCCATGTTCCTCCCGTGGTTTTTGTGCCGAACTCGCAATAAACTTGTTTCACATAGCAACACAACTACTAGTTGGAGGCAGCGGATAACGCCTGTGCAGAGAATTTTCTGTTGAGCGACATGTTGCGCAACGCGAGTCGCAGCGCGTCCGTGTCAAGGCCGTGACTTAGTTTACTACTCTTATCTAGCCGGATGGGGGATGGCCATGACGTTGGGGACAGTATTGGTCTCTGCTTCCTTCCCATTCTTACTCCTCTTCATTTTTCACGTCGACCTCAAGATGTGATCCCCTCTTGTCTTTCCACTGAGATTCAGCCTGGACGCGTTTTTTATTGTTTAAATTGTCACCTACGTGTTTATACGTACCGCGGCCAAATGCGCGGATCGAAATGTTCCTCCTCGTCGTCGTCGCAGATCGACCTCGAGCAGCACGTTCTACAGCTCCAGGCACCCGAGCTCACCGACGCGACGCGAGCGGACCAGTCGGCCCGAGCACCACATCTTTTCGAGCCACCACGACGTTCAGCGCTGTTCAGCGTTCGCGCCACTCAACCGCAGCTGCGACCCCCAACGTTTTCGTTTGCACTCCTTCGCACCTTCTACGACCAATCTTTTCAACGAAGAACATGATCGAAGCCAAATGGCTTGGACAGAAAAAGACTGTGTCCGTCGAAATTCATTCATTCCAGTCTTCTGCAGCCCACTGAATTGTTCACGAATAGCATCCTGGGCTATCGTGTCTAGTTCCGCCGAGTGCTATCGTCGCTGTCGAGGATGTGAATGAATTTAGGATTCTCATCTCTGGATCCGGTGAGTGTGCCTCTTTTAATTCGTCCTCGCATCAGTCAACTGCCACACAATTCGGTGGTATAGAAGCCTCCCGAGCTATTCACGACCACCAAATCTCCGCCCTCTCCGCCAATTGCGTGACAGTACGACTGGAGACGCTTGGACCGAAAAATGCGTCCCAGTCGGTGAGTCTGCCTTCAAATTTTCTTTTACTCTCCTTGATGTTGGATTTCCAGATAGGGTAGCGTCCACGCGTGCCCTCGAGTACCAGAACTCGCACCGCCGTCGCTAACAACGGCAACGATTCGTCTAGGCGGAAGAAAAGCGTGATTTTCACTCTCGTAAGTGCCCTCCTTTGATAATTTCGTCGGTGACCTCAACGCTTCTACAGGACGATGCCATATCTTCTCCCGCGCGGGCCCCTGTGACCACAAAGTCTCTTCCGTCGCTGTCAGTCGCGTCCAAGGATGGAGTTCCCTGGAAGTTCAGTTATAAAGCGAGTTCGCTCATTCAAATCTCTTTCGGTTTGTTACCTTCACGATAGGTATGTGCGCTAGCATAATCCCAAGCCCTCTGCGACCATGAGAGCCATGCCGCCGCCGCCGTCAACGAACCAGACTTCGACCGCCATCTCAAATCTCTGCTTGATTTACTCACGGTTGCGGCGTCCCGCGCGGCGGCCGGCACACGTACTGGCCTCGATCCCTAGCGTCTGATCCAACCGCTTCCCTCCCCAGCGTCGACGTCCGAGATCCCGACGTCAAGACTCTTGGTCGGAAGGTATTTTGGACTGGTAAGTCCCATTGACTAGATTTTTTTTTACTTCGTCTGAAATGATTAGGCGGGTGTACCACTGCGGTCGGTCTGACGATGGGGACTCGACCGGACCTCCGCCCCCATTGACGGCATTCTCACGAACCAGCTGCGTGAGCGTACGACGCGCGTCCAACGCGTGTAATTCCCAACGGCTAGCGAGGAATAGACATACGCAGCACGCTGACCAGACTCGGACTTGCGAGTCAATACTGCAGTCAGCAATGGCGTCGCAAGTTAGCGTCGCTTCTCACTCCTACAGCTCACGGCCCGAGTAGGGCGCTTACCACAGCTTGGGATAGTGCGCAACGTTAAGTAAACAATCAAAATTCTACTCTCTCTTCGTTCGCTGATGTCAATGTGCTTACATAGATGCTTGAAGCAGCGCACATCGCTCGCAACGCAACATCTCGCTGGTGGACCGGAACGTAGTAGCTTCACGGCAGCGGAGCAGGCTCAAATGCAGGTACGACATTATGTGTGTACTCTCTTCAGCTCATGAATGGTTCCTATTCGTATCTACCTCCAAGACTCGTTATGGAAAAATGTTTGGGTCTGGTGAGTCCATCGACACTGTTCCTTCTCAATTCACTCAAAGATTTTCCAGTGTCGCTGCCAGATCTCCCTCGCTCGTCCACGCAAACTCCGACACCTGCATGATCAATGAGCGTCGGCCCACCAACTCACGCCGAGCACTTCCCCGCCCACCTGCACATTTGCGCCGCGCAGGCGCCGCCTCCCATCCGAAGCATTTCCGTTCACCGTCGGGCTCCGCATCGCCCAACCCTCGACCTCACGCCTCGGCCACAACCTTGGACTTCGACTTTACCGTCGGCCTCGACCGCCGAATCCCGACCATCGAGGGACCTCGCCGTTGGCTCTCGTCGACCTGGTACGCCCCCGTCGCCCTACTCTCGCTTCACTCGTTAATCCTGTCATTAGGTAGTTGAGCAGTTCACATTCCCGATCATTTGAGTTCGCTCGATACTCGAGTACGTTTCTAGCAGGGATAAAATATGCTACTTGTATTCAGACGCACGCAGATTCAAGTACGGCTCTACATATCTTTGGTCTTCCTGCCTCGGACTACAGTTTATTATACTTACTTCTCTCCTCATCCTCCACCAATCGACATTCGGGCGGTTACTTCAGGCCCAACGGACGAAAACTTGGAATTGGATAGGGTAAATACATAACGCTCACCCCATAATTAAGCAGACACGATTAGCGGGGTGTAATATATGCAACGGTCTAGTGTCCGTACCGTGTCGACGCAATGTCGGCACGACGCCTCGCTTGCCATTTTGATACGCGTTCACCATGTGATCGTGTCTCTTTTCTCATCTCCCACCATCTCTCGCGAAACCTCAGTTTTTTGGAATCCATGTCCTATGGCGAGCCCAACTTCTCCGATCTTTCCCGAGAGATTAAGTATTTGGTGAGAACTGCTGCTCGCGGGTGGCGCTGACTCTAACGGGAACTCGCGTCAGATTGCTCGCGCTTGCAGTCCTCTGGATCTCGTCAATTTCTCTCAGTTGGATGCGGAATGTCGCGATATCGTCCTCTCCAAGAATCTTTTTCGATACAGCATCCTCCAACTCGGAGGGCCGGCCCTCGAGCGGATGTTCCTTTCGCCCAGCCTGATTACCTTCCTCTTCACCGAGACCGCGTGCTGGGTACGCTCGACTGGCCCAGCTTTCGAGAACTTTGCTGATACACCAGCGTCAGACATGCGGCAAGTCGACAGACCGATATCCCTTGTCCTTTTCACTCCGCATCCGTGTGTGCAACGTGAGTTTTGTCACATCCAGAACGCGCAAGGGAAGCTGAATCATCTCGAGCAGGACCAATGCAAAACCATTCTTTTCAAGAATTCGTCGAGCTCGTGAGTACAGCGATCCTGTCCCTCCGTTGTAGGCTGAATTTGCGCCAGAGGAGACCCAGATAAATTCTCGACCATTCCATCGCGTGCGGAGCGGGCCGGCGACGCGATCCATCTAGAGCACATCCAACCATGGGCGCCGTATCTGGAGAGCAGTACCAAAGGTCTTGTCATCCCTGGTTAAACTTACATTCCCCACGCTAATACCCATTCTAGATAAGAAGATATATAGCACCCAGCAGCTCAGCTGCGCGATCGCCTTGTTCTCTGCCGCTGTGGGAGCAGATAATGCTGAAGCTGAAGGATTGAGCTGTGCTGCCAAAGACCTTTTGCTCGAGGTAGTTTTTCTTCTTTCTTATCCACCCACCGCTCATTTACTCCAGCAATGGGCGCGGAGAAGGACAGAACTATCTGCGCTCATGGATGTACTGATTCTAGAACCTTCGTTCTTCGACCCCATTCTCATCGAGACTCTAGGGCTCGAATCGCTTGCTGGCGTGGCGCAGTAGTTATGAGAAGGGAAGGAGAAGGTACTCAGCGTTGAACGACAAAAGGTATGTTGATCCTCATCTTGCCTCGCATGTTTCTTGACGCTCGATACAGCGTCAAGGACATGACTTCGTCCTGGAAAGTGGGCAAGGGGTACATCCTCCGCTCCCCAACCCTCCTTCGGACCCTCGAATGGTACAGCAAGGACCACGACACCTTCACGATTGACGGTCAGTTTGGCTGATCATCGCACCGTTTGTTTCGCTGACCTTTCCTGTAGCATTCGAGAGAATCTCTGGCGTCGTTTATTCGGAGGCGCGTGATCTAGAATACCGGCGACCAGTCCTCCATGCATCGCACGGGAAGCCCCCCAATAAATTGCCATGTCGTTTCTGCGACCGCAAGAGGGCGAGCAGGGTGTATTCCCCGTCCGATCTGCTCCAGCATATCCACAAACGGTGCGCCCGCGAATCGTCTGGTTCATTTTCAATACTGATTCACACTCCTGGCAGGCATTCCGAGGAATTCACCAAGGCTCGCGAAGAATACCGGCCGTCGAAATCTCAAAGCTTTTGTCAGTTATGCCCGATGTCGCTGAAGCAGTACGGCGTCGAAGGTCTTGCTATGCATCACGCAGTCAAGTGAGTCGCGCAGCGCTCGTCCTCCGGACGTTGCTCATAGTCCTTCATTTAGGCACGAGTGAATTTAGATGCAACGGGATTAAATTCGATTTGTAGCGATGAGCCCTTGGCCACTTGGCTGGATTTGTATGTACATATAGGTGCGTTCCGGAAACATCAACGATGATTTATTTATTAACCCGTTGTTTTCTGATTCAGGTATTTTGCAATACATTAGATGCATTCATGGTTTGCGAGAATAAGTGAAGCCGAAACTCGCTGCCGCTTCAAATCGATATCCTGGTCCTCGACCCCCGGTCGGGCGTTCCAAACTCCTTCATTCACGGCAAACTTCCTGCAGATCCGCCGTTGAGGCGGCGGTGACTGCTGTACTCAAAGCCAGCAAGCAAGTCGCTGCGCGTCTCGCAACTTGACGGACGGGATCGTGGAAGCTGAATAGCGGTGCAGCACGGCGTACAACAGGGGCGATCGAGAGGCTGACTGCTTTCTCACCCTTTACCGCCTACCTGTATGTCCCCGTTCGCTTTTCGCCCATTTTGCCTCTGACACTTTTCCTCGCAGCGTCGCTCAGCTTTTTCGGTGTCTGGCCTGCCCATCGACCTCCTCGACGCGCTCCTGGGCCCAGCGTACAGAGCCGGAAGCCTCCCTGCGATAAAATGTGACCACCGGCAGTACTCGCGCAAACCAGCTGATACACAAACGCTCACCGCGGACTAGGCTTATATTCCTGATGTCACGGTGGGTTGTAGCATGGGCTCCACCCTGGTTTGCTGGGCCGCAGGTTTTTCCACTAGTCGCAGGGCTGTGCTGGTGGAAACTAGGAAGTGGGGTGCTTCAACGGCGGAGGAAACGTCCAGCGTTGTCCCCAAGGTGTGCTCACTGCTTCCCGTCTTGAGATATACTGACCCTCCGGTTCGGTAGACCCTTTCGTATGCGCATGCACTCTTTTTTCGATGACTCGTGATGTCCCGCTGTCTGTATATTTTTGTGAATGAGTTTCCGCGTTGTACATCCATACGAGTCACACATACGAGAAGTTCATTGGCCAAGTATCTTGAATCCGACCCAAGTTAGTCTCCGCTCAAACTGCATGTTGATCGCCGCACCAAGTTCCTTCCGCTTGCACCGATGGCCTGTTTTCGCTGTACAAGCTCTGGGACCTCCACCGCATCGGATTCAAACATTCTGGGTGTCACTGGGCGAAGGAAATCTGTGAACATCGACGCGGAAAATGGAGCATTCTCTTTATTGCCAGACTCAGAATAGCTCATGTACAGACTGGTAGCAGCGTATGAGCTTGGGTACGGAAGGACCACGAGCGCACCTGAGTGCCTCCTCTTGCCGTCGCGTACTACTTACTACCTTTCGCAGCTCAATGTCTACGCCCGGGCCCCAAGAGATGAGAAGAAGAGAGCGACTATACTCCTAGTGCGGCGATTGGTCTTTCTGCTTGACTTCACTTAACGATTCTCTTCAGCCTGCTGGAGTTTCTTGGGAGTTTCAATTTGAAGTGAAGGCCCTGGAGCAACGCGTCATCTGAGCATCTCAACATATTCACGAAGCTTCCCACGAGCCCATCCTCTTTCTTCCCCTCGTTTCAGCTCTATCCTACCCACCTACCTATCTGGTCAGACGGCCTCGGCTACCCGGTGTCCACTCCATCTTCCACCAGCTTCCGACGTTTCCTGCGATCCGCTTCGGCGCTTCAAGGCTCCCTTCGCAAACGAGTCCTTTCTACTAGCTCCGTGCTACGCCGAATCCAAGCCTTTCGTGTGTGGCCTTTCATCTGCCCAGCATGCCCATCCGCCAGTTCGACCTCAGGCTGTTCACACTCCCTCGCCCCCTCATCTTGACTCCGGCAAAGTGTCGCTCTGCGCGGTGCTTTCCTGTCACGTCCCCAATCCCATGCCCTCGTTCATGATCTGCGCGCAAGATAAAATACATGTCAGGAAGTCGACCCTTCGGGCCACCACAGAGCCTCTCTCCGGATCCACTTGCCTGCCAAAGGAGTCGGATAATCAAGCTGCTTGCACTCTCAGACCCCACCTGAAGATTTTTCAGCGACCATTCACCATGGGGCAGACATCTGGAGAGAGGATATATTTATTGCAGCTCGCGGACCTCCTAATAGGCTTGCAACTCCTTCAGAGCCACGATCACGTGAAGCTGAATTCTCGATCACGTGAAGCTGAATTCTCTCAACCTCCTCCACAATGCCGTCCAGCTCAGCGGACGTTCTCTATCTGTTGCTCAGGTGTATAAACCAACGACTGCCCAGCCTTCGTTCACTGCCCTTCCTCGACGCCTTTCACGCCGAAGCCCTTGGCACATTGGATACACTCTCTTACGACGAGCGCGCCGTCCTGCGCAGCAACGGCGTCGCCCGCCTTCGGTATGGCCTCATGGTTTGGGTTGAGGACTTTCTGCCGGAGTTTCTCGCCTGCGCGAATACATACTCGGTAAGGGATTTTACCTTGGATGGTGATCATTGCTCACATCCCACGCAGCGACTGCGGGAGAGGCTCAGCGAGGAGTCCGTACTCGCGGAGATCGCGGGCAGCAAGGGGGTGGACGTGTTCTACATGCACCTGGGCTGGCTCGACCGGCGTGCGGCCTCGGACTGGCTGTTTACTACCCTCGAGCCGCTCCACAGCGCCTTGACGAGACTTGTCGTCGAACCGTTTCTGTATGCGCCGTTCTTTCCACCACATTTCTATCACCTACTCACTTACTCTTAGTGTCCGGCGCGCCAGCGGTGCCCCCTTGCCCCAGCCCGTGTACGAGCGACATTCGACGGACGTCCTCGGAATAGCACTTGCTCGCCAGGAGCAGCATCGGCACGACCGCGCCAAGGCCGCCCGCGAGTTCACTCAGGGCCCTTTTCAGGACGATTTTGCGACCCATTGCATGCTCAGGACAATGTCCAGGTTGACGAGCACCCCCTATACCCCACTACAACGCGGACTCTTCCAATTCTTGCGTAACGAGGTCTGCGGTGTCTATCTCCCAAAGCTCCGCCACGTCTGCGACACCGACATCCTGGCGTTCACGCAGGATAGCCTCCGCGCCCTCGCTATCAACGAGCGGGGTGTTCGCACATCTATCCTCCGTTTCTCACAGGGACCAGAGGCAGGAATGCTAGCGTCGTTGAGGGTGCCGGTGCCTGCGGTCATGAGCGAGGAGGGCGAACTCGAGCAAGGCGAACTCGAGGAAGGCGAAATCGAGGAGGGAGAGACCCCAGTCGACGAGGATCTCAAGAAGCCACTAGCAACATCGTCCGCTCCTTTGCCGACAGCACCTGCCTCACCCTCTACCGTGGCAGCCACCACTTCCACCCCCGCGACGCTTGCTGTCCGGTCATCCCCCTTCTCCCCTTTACGGCCTACACCACTACTCCCCTCTACCCCCACATCCGCCGCGTTCCCGAAACCTTCGAAGACCTCATCGCGCACACGCTTAGGGCAAAAAAATAAAGAGAACCTGAATCCGATGAATGGCCCTCACCGCTCCGTCGCGTCTTCGAGGAGGCACTTGCCTTACTGATGCTCAGTGCGGCACAATTGGCAACTTTTTGTGCGTTTCTGTGTTTGTATTACAATCTTAGGACGAACGGATGGTGCTTGAAATAAAAGTAGACCCAAATGACTATAGCTACAACAAGCGTTCACGTATTCGTACATAACACCAGCAACCTCAAAAGCATGATTTAAGAAAATACAGGCAGACCGGAAATCGAGAGCACCCGAAAACGAAAAGCACATCCATGCTCGCAGGTTACTGCAGCGAGGGAGTGAGACACAGAAGGCGAGGCGAAGAAAGCGGAAACACACACCTGAACTTCGATGCTGGACTCCTCCCTCCGCCTATTGAAGCCCCACTCTCCATCCATCCCGTACACCGGTGTGCATATATATATTACAGCGCTCCCCGAACCACGGCGAGACCCCTTGCTGCCCTCTATGAGCTGGGGGGGAGGACGAAGCACACGACACTCAGTGAACGGTGAACGCGATCGCCCAGTCAACAGAGGACGTCAGTGCAAGGGGGTGGAACGGGGAGTGGTGCAATCGACGGTCCGCTGTACGTTCCGGCATTTCTACACTCTGTTGCGCGGGCCCAGTGCGCGTCGAGGTGGTCGGTGGGCAGGCCAGCTGGTAAGTTCATCTAGCGTCAGCAGCGAAACAGAAACATGAGTGGGCGGGGGACATACAAGTATGCGGGAAAGGGTGAAGAAGAGGCTGACACGGTAGCCGGGCTTTTTATACGTTTTCTGAGTGGCTGACCGGCCTGCTCAGCGCTTAGGGGCTAGCCATAGAAATTCCCAAATAATGCCGAGCACAGTGAAGCGTAACGTTGAGAGTTTATGGCAAAGTTTTCGAAGAATCCCAGTTGAATCTCCGCTTTAACTTGAAATGTCAACATGCCGGCCTTGCCGAGACACTCAAAAAGTGCCCAAAAATTGTTCGGTCATTCATTCTTTCAAACCAAACCCACTGTACGACACATAAGATACACCAGCCGCTATCCTACCGGCCGCCTAGGCACTGGTATGCAGCGCCGTCTACTCAATGACCCGCCTCGTCCTCCTTGTCGTGCATCGGGAGCGGGCTGTCCGGGTTGGGCCCGCGAGCAGGGGGACCATTTGTCAGGCTGGGTGTTGGTGTGTGAGGGGAAGGGTAAGGAAGGGCAGAAGGGGTGAAGCATGCATGTGGATGGACGGGGGCGCGGAGAACGGCAGGGCAGCAAGCAGGGCAGTGTGCCAACGTGACGGTATAAGACGGAAGACATACGCGGTCGTGGGCGAAGGGCGGATGAGCTGGGGATGAAAGAAAGCCGGGGTCACGGCCGCGACGAGGGAGGGCCATCGAAAGCACAGGGCTACACTGGCGCGAGCACGGCGGGAGGATGAGCGAGAAATCGTTCCAGGTTCACGCAATAGTAGGCAATACGCGTATAACTACCCCACGAGCGACAAGGTATTCATGAAGCCGAACGCCGCATTCAAGCAAATTCGACTGAGGCTGTCTAGTCGGCAAACGAGCATCCACAAAAGACGGAGATGCGCACCTTTGAAGACACCGACCGCGTTCGAGTGGGTCGTAATCGTCCATCCTGACGCTTCAAGTTAGATCCCTAGAGCTGCACTGGAGACGACTCATGTCAAAATTGGTTTATCGCAAGCAATGGGAAGTGACCAACCGAGGATAAGCAGACATTGCAGCCGTAATTAATGGGCCAAAGGTCTCTGCGAGCCATTTGTCCAGTATTGGTTGCGAAAAGTCGGGGGACTTGACCAAGAGTCCGAGGGCGGTCTCGTACGAGTTTCCCGGAGCTTTTTCGTAGGGGCCGGGGTCGCACACGTTCGCCCGAATTTGAAGTTGCCGAAGTACTTCATTCTTCTCGAGCACGGTCACTATATCCTGGACGAAAATCAGCGTTACATTGCAAACTGAGGATAGCACTCGGAGAAACAAACCAGGCGGACCTGGGGCCATGCGTTTGGAAGGCGCTTCCCCACAAGCTCCGTCAGCTCCATGTTGAGTACCGCGTCACCCCAGGTCTCTCTCAATTTAACGGTCGTTTCGTCCATCGCGCTCAGGGCGTCCCAGTGAGACGGGCTGAGGGGAGGTGGGTGGGGTTCGTAGTCATCCCGATGAATGTAGAGAGTAACGGCGTCTTGGACCGCTTTGAGCGGCGGTAGCACTGTTGCCATTGGAAGCTGAGGCCAAAATAACGGTGGCTGGGCGGAGCTCGAATACACATCAAATGGCAATTTGCTCAAGTTCAGCGAAGGACAGAAACACGTTTAACCTATTATTTATTGGACCACGCTAGATACAAACTTGCCGGCTTATGTCCGTCGACGCGACGTACCGCCATACCGCCACGAACAATCCCATGATAGTGCACCATATAAGACTCTGTGAGTTTTTCTGTCTTCGGACTTCCGGCACGGTGGAAGTGGGCCCAGAATTGTCGACCGAATTGCATACGGAGGCTGCGCCTCGACGTGATGTCGAATATGCGCGGGCCTCACTACTCAGTGAATAGTGCTCGAGGGACGCGTACCGACAAGGTATCGGTATCGGGAGTGGCGATTTGAGAAGACGGAGCTACACTCGACCAGGCCAGGGATCGCAGCTTGGTCCGTTTGCCTGGAAAGCGATGGGCAAAAGGAACGTATATCCACATATTCAGGTATTCAGGGCGAGAAATGGAAGCCGGGGTCAAGGCATCGTGATGTAGAGAGCTGCGCAGCTGAGTGAGGGATAATGCTGGACGGAGGTGGGAGAGGACGGTCAGTTCCACGAGTATCGTGAAGACGAGACCGATGATGCTCTAGCGAGCTGCGATGCGATGCAACAGGGCTCGAGATCCGGCACCGGTTCACGTGTACGAAGGAGTGTTCGGTGCGGTTGGCTTCGAATCGAGGAGCTGGGGTCCGTCACGGCATTGAGGAGGAACGAAAGTTGACAGCTCGAGCCTGCACCTCTTGAGTTTTGAGGGTCCGCAAAGGTAAATCGAGGCCTGGATCAGGACGTTGGGCGAGACGCGCAGGCGTCGGCTGGTGGGTGTGGGAAGAGCATTGGACAGTGGAGAGTCGCAACACCCGGGAACCAGCGTTGACGAGACCATGCACGTCGATTGGATGGTCGGAAGGAACCGGAGAGCCTGTCGAGCCCTGGTGGAGAAGAGCGCGAGGCCGAGGATGCTGTGGTAGCGAGCTGCGATACAACACTGTCAACAGCGCTCGAAGTTCGGCGCCCGTTCAGGGAAGGAGCGCTCGGTGACATCGGTTGGCTTCGAGCGGGATAAACGAAACTCGTAGGGCAGGAACATTCCAAGCACGGCACATTCCTCAGAGTGCCGTGCACATTCACTGAAACCTGGCACATTTTTGCAAACACCGCACATTGACCAAACCGGCGCATTAGAGCACAATTTCGCCCCTCCCAAGATACATTGGCTCAGAAATGTATATAATTATGCCCACTATCAATTAGTGGGTGTTGTGGGTCTCTAATTCAAAATGGCTTAATAGAGCTTATTGGCAACCGATGTAAAATTTTTCATCGATGATTTTTGGCTGGAGTTTTAATTCAAAACGAACGAAAGTCGGCGAAATTTGAGCTCCACAGCTGCGCGTCATCACGCCCATGTGACTGATCTAAACGCGTCCTTGCTTTCTCATTTGACCTCCACCATGGCGCTGAGACGCTTCCTGTGCAACATACTCGGTCCCCTCGTCGACGCCGATGACGGGGACCTCTTCCACATCTACCAACAAGTTGCCGACGCGCCAGACGACCCCTGGCTTGGCATTCTCGAACACCTCCGACTCAAAACGCGGCGCGCAGACTGTGGCCGCCCTCCAGTTGGAGGACAACGAATCTCATGGGCATGGCTCACTAGCTTGGACCCCGCCAACTGTCGATATCAATTCCGGTGAGCTGCTGCATTCAATTCAAGTGTCGGATGGACGAAGGCTGATCTCGCGTCGTTTAGCTTTTACGCCGCAGAGATCTACGACCTAGCGGTTGCACTGGACATCCCCGCTGTCTTCCGAACAAAAAGCCGATATGCGTTTCCCCGCATCGAGGCCCTCGGCATCCTCCTCGCGCGCTTTCGATCCGCGGGCGACATGTTTGAACTCACCACGAAGTACAACCGCTCGCAAGGCGCCATCAGCGAGATTGTCAACGAGCTCTCTGAGTTCTTAGACGAGCGCTGGAGCCACCTCCTCGACTTCGACACGAACACATTACTGTCGCAAGAACGGATGACGGAGTACGCCGCAGCAGTCTATGCCGCCGGTGCTCCGTTGAAATGTGTTTGGGCATTCATCGACTGTACGATTCGCGCCATGTGTCGTCCGACCTGGTGGCAGCGTATTGTCTACAACGGCTATAAGAAGATTCACGCGACAAAGTACCAGGGGCTTACCTTACCCAACGGCCACATTGGACATCTATTCGGCCCCATAGAAGGCCGTCGTAACGACAATGCTCTTCTCGCCGAATCCCAATTAATCGAGAAGTGCGCCCAGTTTGCGTTTCGTCCCGGGGCCGACCAGAACACCCCAGTGGCGCAGCGGTACTTCCAGCTTTTTGGCGACCCCGCCTACGGCGTAACCCCTCTGATCTTGAGCCCATTTGCGGGGCTCGGTCAACGGACGGAGGATGAGGCAGCGTGGAATGCGGCTATGGCGGCTGTTCGGATTGAGGTCGAGCACAGTTTCGGCAACGTTACTCGGCTCTGGCCATTCCTCAACGCGTGGTGGAAACACCGCGTCTATTCATCACCTGTGGGCAGGTACTATCGCATCGGCGTGCTTCTCGCAAACGCTCGTAACTGTGTCCGCCCTAACCAGACTTCACGGTACTTCAGGCTGAGCCCACCGAGCCTAGAGGAGTACTTTCACGACTGATTAGATCGCATACATGTTATTCTTTACGCTAGTGTACATTTGAATTGAGATATGTGTCCGGCGAGTACGCTACTCAGTGTTCGTGTCCGCCTTACGCTCGTTAGCAACAAGCTCCTTGAGAAGAGAAGTAAACTCGTTCTTCTGCGTGCGCGAATCAGAGACGAAAGTCTCGAGAGACTGCGCGACACGCGCATCGTGTGCGGCCCGACGTTCGTTCTCTGCCTTCATCAACCCGAGGAGCCCATCAGCCTCAGACGACGTGGAACGGCGCATGCCGCGGCGACGCTTCGACGCGGGCTTCTTCGATGCCTTCTTGCCGTTGGTGGTGTCGTTGTCGTCGGAGTCGATGGTCTCCAGCGACGAGTCGGCAGCGGTCGCAGGGCGGGCGGAGGAGGAGGGGGAGTCGGTCTCCGGGTCGGTGGCGTCGTCGCTGTCGGGGCTGCGCGCGCGCTTGCGGAGGGTGCGCATGGACGCCTGGCGAATAGCCTCCCCGCCCTCGTTGTCCTCGTCGGCCTTCTGCAGGTCACAGTTCAGTAGAATTCATGTCCCGCTCGCCGACGCGACGCACCTTTTTCAATTTAGCCTTCGCCTCGTCAGACTTGTCCTTCGCCTCGTCGTGCTGTGTCTCCAGACGCTCGAGAAGGGCGCCGATGGTGATGCTAGCGGAGGTGCCCTCGCCAATGATGTTGGCGAGGTTCTTGTGCTTGCCGGAGGGGTTCTTGAAGCAAAGGAGGGTCAGAAATGGCAATGAAGCGAAAAAAGACGGTAGGAAACTCACCTTCTTGTATGATATCAATGCCTCCGCCTTGTGCTGCACGCTCGCAGCGGAAATCGTATCGTGGCGGAAGTTCTGCTCAGCGAGAGCAATGACCACCCGCTCCCAGGCGTGGCCCTTCTGCCCGTGCGGGGCGAGGAACGGGTTGACGTCGACGGTGGCGCGAACCACCATGATCAGGTCCTCCCCTGTAAATTTCCTCGACGCAGCCTCCCCCGCGCCCGCTGTGTTCTCCTTCTCCTTCCTCGGACGCCCAGGCCCTCGCTTCTTCTCCCCCTCCACCCCCAGCGCGCCGCTCCCCGCCTTGCGGACCTCGGGCTCGCCGTTGAGCTTCGCGTACCCCCCGTTTGCCGCGACATCTGCGTTGTAGCGAGAGCTGGCGGCGGCGATGTGTTTGGTGCGAAGGACAGCGGGAACGTAGGGGAGGAGTGCGTTCTGCTCATCTGCATCGACCGCAGGGTAGGCGGGGAATGAGTTGAGGTTGTCGAGCCTCATCGTCGGGGCAAACGGTGTGAGTTGCGAGGTGTCGAGGGTGGGCAGGGTGCGCCGGGGCGTGTGGAGCATCGCGAGGTCGACGGTCGGGTGGGATGGGGTCCCGGTGTGCAACGGTAGGCCGGCCTCCATGTGAGGAGGGAGCGAGAGAACTTCGATGTCCTGGTCGTCGCCCCAGCCGGTGGTGTCGAATGAATAGCCGGGGAAATCGGCGGCAAGCTCTTCGAGCGAAGGGGGAGGGGCATGGAGAATGCGATCCCAGTGGTTGTTAGTATGAGAGGACATGGTTGAGATGTGGGTTGTCCGGTTTAGCTGGTGAGACGCGCCTTTTATCTTGCGGGCCTGTGGGGCCGCTTAACGCGATGACGACTCTGCTCCCAAGGCAGCGTCATCCTCCTTGTGCTCCACTGCACAGGCGCGATAAGGCTGACGACCGAGGATGGTGAAACGGCGCCGGGGACGCGACGAACGACGAGCGCGGTGTGAGCAGAAGTGTCACGGTGACAAGACACGCGCTTTGTTCCGTTAGCGGGCCATCCCGATTGGGATGGCAGGCTGTGCGACGAAAAACACTCAAATTTTTGGATGGCTCCACAGTGCGAAATGAGAATTGTTTAAGTTCAGGAAAAATCGTTTTACATCGGTTGCCAATAAGCTCTAATCTCTCACGCTTTCCAAGATCTCCATTGAGCGAATTTACGATCACCTTTAAGATCAATTTTTCTGTGAATCGGCAGTGAGGACGTTGATTCCATCTTTACCATCATCATTGCAACTTGCTGGCTCAGCCTGGCTGAAAGCTGCTCTTTGCTTCCTACTCAAGTGGTCGGCGCGCAAGCGCCGGCCGAATTCCGCCCAATGTGAGCTGGTCGGCGCGCGAGCGCCGACCGAGCGAACTTTGGGTCGAGAGTCTGACTCGAGACTATCACACTGCCGGTCAACCGGTAGTAGTAGCCGCTGCTGTCTACATACACTGTACATAGCTGAATGTATTGTGTCGTCGCCATACCCGCTTTACCATAAAAAAGAAAGCTACAGATACAATGAAAACTCAGATAGTGGGCTTTGCCGCGGCAGCGGGCCCTACTAGTACTTATTATAATATACAGATTATAGAGAGTGAAAATCAAACTGCAACGTAAATTGAAGTACTACTTGGCCTCCTTCCGCGCCAAGTCTTCGTCGGCGAAGTGTTTTTCCGAGTCCCGCCGTGCTCGCGTCGAAGCAACAATGTTGACTGGATGCGCCCGCCGAGAACGCGATGCAGGAGAGGGAGTTGGCGATAACTCGGCTGCTGGTAGCGCCAAATCCGAGGCGGCCGTAATTATTAACAATTGGATTGGGTGAAATTTTACAAAAAGGTGAATAGAGACAAAGAATGGCGCAACAGGCATACCGACGGCATGAAGCATCGCGCTGGATGAACGAGAAGCGAGGCTCAGCGCATGGATTACATCAAGTTGCGGTAGTACGGCTGGCCTCTGCATTGACTGCGGGTGGCACTAAGGGCATCAAGGGAATCGGTTTGAGGGCGCAGCCGCTTTCACGAGAATCGGAGCAGAGGGCGGTCTTGGGTCCAGCGGGTGGCATCACGTCGATCCACTCACGGTCGAGGAACTTGGCGGCATTCAACGTCACAATGAAAGGGGGTAAAAACCTGTTTGAGCGCGTCAGAACACGCCAGAACGCGTCAAGAAGACGAGTCAGCCCTCGTACATAGTTCCGGACTCAGTCGATCAATTGACGCACTGACAGGCCGTCGATGGTCAGCGCGGTCAGCCGTCGTGTGCTCGGATACCGATGTGGGGCGGGACGGCATGTTGACGCGGTTTTCGACGTCCGGGGGGAGCGCTTGGGCCTGGTGGTGGTGGTTTGAGAGAAGGAGCAAGGTGAGGCTGTGCATCACCTGAAACGGCTCTGTGGGAATCAACGGCACATTCCCTAAAAGAATGTGCCGCCCTTGCTCAAATGTGCACTGTTTGCTCGAATGTGCAGTGTTTACTAATGTTCCTGCCCTACGTGTTTTGTATATCCTCGGCTTCGAGTGGAGGACTCGAGGCTCGGAAGCGTCGAGGAAGAACGAGATTGAGCGGCCCGCAAACAGGAGCAGCAGTGGAAATCACGCCGCTGAGGAAGACCGTGGTGGTGAGAAAGTAGAGAGATCGCAAAATGTATTGAAACATTTGCAAGCAATCAAAACTATCTCCTTTCGCTGCTCGCAGTCAGTCAAGTTGACCGCTCCTTGACGACGCAGCAGAGCAGCCCGATGGATGTGCGATGGTCCCAGTGGGTGCACGGCGCAGCAGACTGAGTATATTGAAGACTCGACAAACTTGGGCTCGAAGGTGTGCCGCTGCTAATGCCTCGACTCGTTTCTGGGATTGAATGAGCCCCTAGGACGTGCAGCAGAAAAAAAGGAGCGCCCACCTCAGGCAGGCTTACAGTTGACCAGCTGGCCACGAATCCCATGGCCACTGACGGTGGCATGACCGCTTTCGGCATGTCAGTCCCCATTGTCCTCGATTCATAAAGCTGAAGGAGCCCTACCAGCCTGCGGACGTCCCCGTCCCAACCCCACTTTAGACCCGCGGCCAATCTATGCAGGCATCCAAGTTTCAAAAAAACCCGCGACCAACGACTCGGACCAATCAACCGCGCCTGCAATTCAGGTTTGGATGCGAGCAAGCTGCACGCTAGATGATCTCGATCCCCCGAGTGGCATATCCGCCGCGAATAATCTGCGCCACGATGTTCGCGCTCGACGGGCGTTTCATCGGACATTACACACACTACTGCTGGTAATTTCCGCGGGATGTCCTCCAAATTGACCGTCATGGCGAGGAAACCCGGGGCCAGCTCCGCGATAGCGACTGATGGGAAAATGTACATGTGAGTCGAGTGATTGAATGTATTGGTTTAGTACACTGACCTCGGAGGCGCAAGGGCGACTCTGGAAAATCCATGGCCCAGATCTCAAGCTGGCGAGAACGACGAATATTGACGACTGCGACCGAAACACTGCTTATTGCGTGGACGCCGACATCACCCCGGCCGCGTCTTGAAATAAGTGCACAGCGAAACAATTTCGGCCGAGACGTCTTCAGCTTCTCATTTGCGACTGGGTGGAGAAACGAGAGATGAGTTACTTGAATTTCGATAATTGGCGCAATACACTGACCTCGTTTCGTCGGAGACGGCGCCAAAACAACAGCAATACCAACCCACACTGGATATCTGAGCTGTCGTCGTTGTCCTTGCTCCGCGCCCGTTGCTGCTTTTGTGAGGCTGTTCCCGGTGAAGCTCGAGGACGCCTCCACTTCCACTGCTCTCTTTCCCCGGCCTCCTCTTCCTCCAGAACACCAGCATTCAGGTATGTAAACGCACGCTTGTTGGAGCTACCGGCATTCCGATTCGCAGCGTAAATTGGCGTGCTGCGCAAAGTCGGAAAGGTTTGCGTCCCGTATGTCCTGAAGATCGGTATCGGCTTATCGAGGTCTTGCTCCCTCCTCCATGCGCCGATGCTGGCCTTCCGTCTCGTCGCGTAGCCTCGTCGATCCTCGCGCTCCGTTTCACTCATCCGTCTACTTCGTCCGCCTTCTTCTGCCCACTTTGTTTGGGACTTGAATCCCACCAACCGTGTCCAAACTATCCTTTCACGCGCACCGTCGTCCCAAACCAGGAAGCAAGGTTCGTTCGTTAGATGGTATGATGGTGAGGGAGCGGGAGCAGGAGCGGCGTAAGCTGCCGTGGAACTGGTGAACCTTTGAGGTGTACACGACAGGGCAACCGTCTCGACGACGACATTTCTTCCCATTCGGTCGGTGAGTGTCGTGGGACTCGGTAAGACCCATGCGAATGGTCTCTGTTTGGCTGCGGGGATGGAATGAGCGTCCTGGTTTGTATCGAAGCGCACTGGGACGAGGGATGTGCACGACTGGCACCATCGTGCCTGCGTATGCAGAGCTAATATCGCCAGGTCAGCACCGCCAACACTTTGAACGCGTTCGACGTACCACTGCTTGCGTGGAAGGCGTCCTCAAATCCTGGAGGTTGTCGCCAAGTTGTCGCATAATTGGCCTCGGTCGAATGAAGACATCCTGCAAGAGATCTAAAATGAGCATGAGAACGCCTGAACATACAGCAGAACCTCGCGACGCACCTGGATACGGAGTAGAGCCGGGTGGCTATCGAGTTTGAGGATCTCGTCTTCTATCTTGTTGGTGCGCCGCAACTTGGACCATGGTCGATGAGATGGTGGAGGAAGTCGAGGTTGATAACGGGGAGGGCACGGCATGAACACTCTATTGACGGACTAGCGAATGAGAAGCAGTTCTGGAGGTGGTGATTGAACCCGCCCGAACGTCTTGCAAAATATTCTAATGGAGCAGAACTCGGGCGCTCGAACATCGTCTGCCTCTGCCGTGGCACGGGAAGTGTGCTCAAGGTGAGAATGTGGAAGTGGCGCGGATTATCCGAGTCTGCGACAGGCTGGGGAGAGGTTGGGTTAGTATTGGAGGATCTAATCGTCGTGGGTAACCTACAGCTTCACCCCGACCGGCCCTGCGTCCACCTGTGGCGCGCCAATGAGCGACTACAGCGCCGCGTGGGAGCTGTATATTTGGGCGTCGAGAGTTTGTGGCGAAGGGCATTGATTCAAGGAAGGGGTTACAAACGGTTTTCGTATGTAGCGAGTGACATTGGTATTTGAAGAGGTCGAGGAAGGGGACTTGAACGACGAGCGTTCACTGGCCGTCGCTGAATGCTGGTATCTGCCATAATGAGCTGTTAGTCTCAACATAAGTCTATGCAGAGCTCACAAGACGTGGGGCCAGCTTGTATAGACTTACACTCAGCCAAAGGATTGAGAAACGAGATAGATTGCGGACCATGTACAAAAGCGAGATGTATAAACTTATTTACAGCGAACCCCGCAACGAGAAGACTGGACGATGATGAGAAGGTGCAAGGGATGGAAAGGTAAAACGCACAGTTAGATCAACGCTGAACGTTTCCTCCGCCGTGATGTCCCCGCTCTCCATATGAAACCTCGAGCACTGAGCATGTCGGGCTCGAACACACGGGCTACAACCCAACCAGACCGCGGGCGAACCTCGTGTAGTGTTCACTACGACTACAGAGCAACAAACAGAGGAGCCTCGCGCGTCCCCAGTGAGCAACTCGCACGAGGACGGTCAGGATGATATTGGAGCGGGCGTCGGGGCCAACAGCTAGGCGGCCGTCCATCTGTGCGCAGGCCCAATTGCGCGTCGGGAGGTCGGTAGGCAATCCAGGTAGAGGTCGTCCTGCAGAAGGTGAGTAACGCTGAACACGACGTACGACGTTAGGAACCGTACCATTTTGCGGGCAGCTTGTCGTGGTTTGCGTAGGGCCCAGGTACGCGTCGAGGTCCTTGGGCAAGCTTATGCCCGCTAAATAACTGTCAGACAGAGCGAGGATGGATGATAGAGAGCACAAACCATTCGATAATGCGGTCGAGGTTGTGGAAGTCGGAGATCAAGGTTTGAATGTCACAGTTACGGGTGACAGCCAAACAAAGCCAACGCAAAGCGACGCGTCGCTCGAAGTTCATCGACAAGACGCGTAGAGCGCGCGAAAAGAATATTGTCAGCCTAGAACCTTGTCGAAACCCTAGTAGAAAGTCTCTGCTCGTTCTCAACCCCATTGGAACCCAACCTCGACGCATCTTACACCTCAAATACTTGCGCGACTCGGAGTCTGGCAGCTTGTCTCAAAAGCCTTGTGTGTCTCGGGCAGGGCGAGGGCCCGCAATGAATACCCCGCGGTCCTTGGCAACATTCCATGCGAATAAAAAGTACAATCCAAATCGAGGAGGAAATACAAATCGAGGAGGAACACTTTATCTAAATTATGGTATCCGCTCATTCCTTGTGCCTGGTGCGACACCAAGTTATTGGCGTGCGCAAAAGCATACGGTAGAGCACTCACTTGGCTTCAAAGTGCTTCCGTTTCCCCGCCATCTCAAACTTCTTCAACGAGTTCGGACAAAGCTCGCAATATTTGAATCGCGGCGTGGTGTTGTAGGTATCACGGACACGGGGAAATTCCTCTGGATGTCTGCAAAAATGGGGTTGGATTAGACAGTTCTATACGAGAGGTACGCGACTGACTTGTGATGGATGTGGAGCACGAGGGAATCGACGGGGAGAGCCTTCTTGGTGTCGCAGAACGGACAAATGATTCGGTCGCTTTGGCGGTATTGGAAGGCTGGAGGAGGAACGCCGAGTTGGGAGAGAACGGACTCGCGGAGGACGATAGGCTGGATCACGGAGAAGGCTGGGGTACGATTGGGACGAGGTGCAACGAAGATAGGTACTTGCTCACCGTGCAAAGATAGTTCTTGTAAATCACGGTGCCAGGCCTTGATGGTGAACCGTAAAGTCGGCGATCGAAGGACCTCTGCTGCCGCCATCGACAGGCCACGCATCTGTAGAATGACCGAAAGGCTGTCGAAGTTGAGAATAAGAGCAACATATTAGTGAAGCACCCACCGCTTCGAGACGTTCTCGTTCAGCTGCTGGCGCTTCCACTGGTAGACGTTCTTCTGCCACACGAGCACGTCGTCGGCGGTCTAACAAAATCCTATGTCAATACAAGTCTTGCGTACAGTGCGCGCCGTCTGACCTTCATGATTCCAGGGAGGTTGAGCGCGTTTCGCTCCCATGCCTGGCAGCGTTGAGTGAATGCGAGTAGCATAGAACCCGACGCGCCCACCTTCAACAGCTTCGTCTCTTCCTCCCCAACCTTGCGTGGGCCAGTCCTTCTGGCGTCCAATCGCATCACGTCTTGAAGTTTGGTTGTCGCGCGGAGGAGGGCTGATCGAAGGTAATAGGTACGCCCTGATTGTGGACATGAGTCCAAGGCAGAGGAGGAGGGAAAGGAAGTCCAACCGCCGATTGGCGTCTCGATAAACGGCATCCAAGGCTCGACGCGATTCAGCAAGATATGCTTCGGCTTAAGAGTTTTTGGGCGGGGAAGAGTAGTTATAAATCCTTGTCTGTGCGAAAGGTCAGCGTGGCCGTGGTTGGTGGTGCTCAAGGTCTACTTGATGAGCTCGTCCTTGCATGACCCCTGCAAACCAAGTCAACAACTCGAATCGCAAGAAGGAATTGAATTCACCCCGCATACGCGCAGTCGAGCCGTGTATGAAAATGGTAGCGCGTCGGTGTACTTTCAACAGACCTTTCGTCGTGAGTGTGCTTCCAGCGAGCATCAAGAGCACTCACTTTACAAGTTCCACCTCCAAAGAAAGCGAGGCAGAATATTGCGAGACTCGCCGCAGGAGTCGGGATGTGCGCTGGAAAGTTCATCCATGAGAGCGCATCGGCGTAGACATTCGGTCGGTTGGCGATGGCTCGGCTGAGCATGCCTGTGTGCGAGAATTTTGCGAGGTCGTACGGGGACATTTCGGAAGCAATCTAACATGGCATTGAGTCCGAGTAGACCAGCGCGGGGTGAGGAGGCCCACCATAGTTTGTAGCTCGACGGGGAGGCTGGTGAAGTTGGTCGCCGGCGGGAGAGACATGGAGGCGCGCTGGAGATGGTCGTGGTTCGTGTGAGAGTCGTAGGCATCAATTCGCGATCGCATTTGGTCGCTCTGGATTATTTGCCAGTAAATTCATGAGACTCCTACTATGTTACATCCAGGAAAGTCCAATATCATAACGGAGAGTCAATACACGAAGGCTACAATACATACAGCTGCCCAATAACGTAGCGGCGGGTTCACAGATCATACAAGAAAGATAACTGCCGGAGCGCAGACGAAGTAGTCCTATTGCAAGATCCTGTGGGAGATCGCGTCAGAATGAGGTTTACTTCGGGCAAAGAATGTAGGCACCTTTGATTCGGCGCTGGACGCGTCCTCCGCCGGTGTAAGCCCCCATAACTCTTCCAATCCCCCGGTGCGCAACGTGTGATTGGAGCAAAAACATGTCGCCCGCCGAGCCATGGTGAAACCCCTGCTGCCCGCCGTAACCTCGGGGTCGTCGGGATTACCCTCCTCCCGCGTCCACGGCAAGCATGTGCAAGAGCAGGCTCGAGACGAATAGTACGGCACATCGTCGGTCGTCCTCGCACGCTGGCCAACATTCTGTGCGTCACGGCCCAGGTGCGCGTCGAGGAGGTCGGTGGGCAGGCCAGCTAGAGGAAAGAAGAGCGAGTTAGTCGAAATCACAAAAATGGACGGCGACATACAAGTAAGCGGAAGAGGGTAGAGAGCGATGTCAGCCGCTTGGGCCGGATGAAATAGGGTCGCCTGTGGCTATACTGCACCGCTATCCGAGTCGAAATAACAAGACTGCTGCCTGTCATTGAAGGCCCAGTTGAGTCGCGCCGCCGATTGTTTCCCAGTAAGTACGCACTGGAACGAAGTTAGAACGCAGATATTGATGGACGCTATCGCCACGAAAAGATAGGTGCGATAACTTTGAAGGTCGACATAACTTTGGGCGCTGCGGGTCTATGTTCTCCAGCCAGCGGCGAGTGCGAGATGGTTGCGGATGGAAGCAAATCGTATCGCATATTAAGCAACTGAAATCGAAGGTTAATCAACCATTGAACCGATGCTGGGTTGAAGAAAGCATGAACTTGCCAACGACGAGCCCGATGGGTGGACGAGATTGGAGTCCTCAGTCCTGACAACTCGAAGACAGCGGCCAGTCCAAGTGTTCTCTTGATTGAATAATTGCGCGTCGCGAAAGAGACTTGGGCTTGAATCCCCTTCAATCGCCAAAGTGCTCTGGTACAGCTCTTCCAGTTCGTCGAAGCAGCTCGGATGAGGAATACTATCCTAGGCTCGCTGCCACTGGACGGACAACTTGGCCTTTCCAATTCTTTTCCGTTACCACTCCAGGCGCGCTTTTGTTTTAGTTTGGAGTTTCGATGGCTTGCAGACGGTGAGCCAGCAGTATCAGCCCTAGAGCCGTCCAGGGAACTTGAGTGCGTTGAAGCCAAGGGCAAGCCAGACCTTGAGCCAGACGGAGCCTTCGGACGTTTCTGGCGAGAAGCGCGGCTTCTTGTTGACAATTCACCATTCAAGCATCTTCGCATCTTCGCAGTCTCCCTTTGTCTTCTTCGACGACTCGGCGTCAACCTTGCATCCATGAACGAGAGCCCCGTCCCGGTCTGAGCGCGTCACGACCCTCTCCAACTCACACCGGTCATCCTCCTCCCATGCTCAGCCAATTTTTGCTGGATGAGACCCAGAAACCACAAACCGGGGGGGTAGAAATGAAGCGCAGTATGCACCCGACCGGTACCAGCTTCGCAGCAGATCATCGGTGCACGCCGCAGATGGACGGTGGATGGATGAATGACCGCCATTGGATGGTCACTAAAGAATTGCGGGTATGTTCCTTATTCTTCTTGTTTCGCGCTCTGTGGACATTGGTCCTGGTCGTCGTCCTCAGCCTTTCATTCTTTTTGCCTACCGGCACTCAATCATTGTACAGGAACGCTCCAGCATGCACCAACGCACCACGCCGACGCCGACACCTCAGTTCACAACGTACGCATGTCGATGCCCTCCCCAGGTTCTCCAGCGTCAACACGCGTCCCGTCCTCGCAAACCCGACAAAAGCCCACCCTACCGCACGGTAGATGACCTAGCAACCTTCTGCTCGCCCTCCGCGCAACACCACACCGATTTGAACTCATGATTCATTGCTCAATGCCGACTGCGCTGCGCTGCGGGGCTCTCGCTGCGAGGGCATTCCGGTGGGTTTCCCGCGTTGGTTCAGTCCCCGAAGTTCCCATCCCGCGTCGTCTCGCCCACCCTTCCAAGCAAATTCCTCGGAACGACACGGCTACTACCTGTAATCCACGCAGCAAAAGAAAGGCGCGGCTCCACGAGGAAGAGCGAGTTGGTGGAGCTGATCTTCCTTGGCATCCGGCCGCATCATCGAGTGCGTCCCAGTAATTTGAGTCCAGTGGTCTTTTCTGACTCCAACAAGGGCTTCGCGTGGGCGTTCAAACTTTCACCCGCGCACTCAGTCTATATCTGCTGCGCATCCAAATGAGATGGTGCCGAAGGCGTCAACGTCTACGTTCAAAGAGGCACCATAGGAAAGGTAAGCACTCGATGGGCCAAAATGCAAGCGCTCACCCGCGTGAAAAGTGAAGCATACCGTAAATGTAACCACCTGAAGTTCCGCCAACCCTTCTCCATTGCCAACGCCGAAAGCTACATCGAAGAGGTAGGTTTCGATTCGCTTTGCCGTCGTTACCTCGGGAGGCTAACCCAGCTTATGTTCCAGCGCCTCCCATGCAACGACATCCTCATCTCAAGCAAGCAGGGCGTGGACGCCCCTCGGACATCTTTTCGGAAATGCTGATACGGGCTGAAGCTCTTAAACCTCGATGCCGATGTTTCGAGCGAGTGTCTTCAGACACAGCCTAAGCGTGCGAAGGGCCTTCCATTCCGTCTGCGGGTGCGCGGGGCTGGGACATCGAGTACCGTACTCGAGCACGTTCGGGTTCATGTTTGTACCTCTGAATCAGGACCAAGAAGTTTCACGGCGGCTTGGGAATCGAAGGTGGTCCTAGCCGGAAAGCGTCGGGAACAACTTCAAACTGGATCAGCGTCGGCTCGCAGACCATCATCAACAACGCTGTGCATGGCGGCGTCGAAGCCCAACCGCAAGGTCAGCTAAATCCACTTCGCCTCCGTTCCGTCCTTTTCTTCAATTCCGTTGCCTGACCTTGGGCTGAATCTGTCTAAAGAACGCCAAGACCGTACAAGAAAGCGCTAGCTCACGGCCGGCTGTACATACGACTCCTGGAAAGAAGCGACTCTCGATGTTTCCAACGCCCTCACATCTCGTCGGACGGTGCTCGAGGTGCAAGGTCCGGTCACTTCCCGAACGACGAGTTGGTTATGAGTGAATACCACCTTCTGCGTATGCTCGACTCTTTAGCTTACGTTCGGTGCTCTAGGAACTGCAGGAGATGTCGCTAACTTTCAGAAGTCCTGCCTCCTCCACGTCGACATTTTGACGAGCCACTTCGGCTGCACTACATATCCTTCTCAATCCCGGAAAAGATTGTTTGGACATGCATGCCTCGTTCTAAACACGCTAGTCCTTTCGCCCGCGCACGCTCCTCCTCGCCATGCACTTCAACAATATATGGAGCCTCATAGAGCTCTGACGTGGCAGATGTCGTCGCATCAAACCGAAACTCGCTCGCGCCCAAGCTTGTTTACTGCCCTTTATCCCTTTCCCGTCCTCACCATGCATTCAGCCTTCTTGCGCCACGTCCCGTACGCTCGACTGGTCGACACCAAAATTCTCGAAGGCCACGACCACCAATTTCTCACCGACTTCCCGATCAGCTACATCGACACAGACTTCGGTGCTGTCAGCTGGTCCACGCCGCTGTTTATATGGGGTGGCGTCTCAACGAGGCATTACAGCGACGAAGAGCAGGCGATTGCCACGCTCCTACTCCGTGCCATCTACGAGCTGGGGAGAGCCATCGGTTCCGCAAGCTGACAATGTTTCCAGCAATTTTCGTGGGGGAATAGAGATACATATGCGGTGTATGATACAATGTACTCCGAAGTAGAATGTATGTTACATTGTTTATGCTGTGTAGCAACCAAGTCCATCTTTCTGCAGTTGCTCTGGATACGAACTGCTCGGGGAGAGATAGAGTCGACCAAGAACTGTGGGATTGTGGGAGCTAATATGGGCGCTGGCGAAAGCAGCGCGACGTGTGGGGGGAGGATAGTCTAGATAGCAAAGTGCGGCCGGGCTCGGTGTTCTCCTTTTCTGGGGCACTGGTCTTGAGGATAGCACGGGAGCCGGATGATCGTAAAGTAAGGCTCCGAGACGGCGAAGAACCACGAGAGGCGAAGAAAGTGTTTTTGGTGGTTAGGATGGTAGTTTGTGTGGAGGAGACTAGAGGCTCGAGAAATTGAATAGGATGTTGACTTTCTTCGATTTGCCGGAGAATGTTGAGCGTTTCAAAATCGTTCTCGAATGACCCCCCGGGCTTCGACTGCGTTTGCGCCGCGTCATCGCGTTGGCGAAGGTGTCTCTTAAAGAGCGCGATGCCGACGCCATACGGGTCCTTGCTTGCTACTAGGTCCAGGAATCGCTCCGGAATGTCGCCCTTTTCGAGGCGAAGACTTGAAACGAAATCCATGAGCAATGCGTAACTCCAGTGAGAACAATTGGCGAACCGAAATTGCTCCGAACGCTCGGCCAGGGCATCATTGAGTGGCGTGAAGACTGTCCCCATGAACCGCGCACAACTCTCCTCGTTGTGGAATGAGAGACAGCCAATGTACGCGAGGAAAAACGGTCCGGTCGGGAGATCGTTGAACTGAGCGAGTTTGTCGAGATTGCGTGGATCCATGACAATTTTCCGGACCTCCTAGAAGAATGAATTAGCAGGCCAACTTGAGAGATGAGCTGAACAACGCACGGTTATTGTGTGGGACGTTACAAACTCGTCAGTGATGGCTGCCCGACACAAAACCGAGCAAAAATT
Source organism: Mycena filopes (assembly GCA_029281495.1). Lineage (NCBI taxonomy): Eukaryota > Fungi > Basidiomycota > Agaricomycetes > Agaricales > Mycenaceae > Mycena > Mycena filopes. The sequence goes on from JARIHR010000015.1 coordinate 73,958, forward strand.
GTAGAGTTCGCTGTACCCAAGCCGTTCGAAACGGTTGAATCGGTTTGCGGAGGCGTGCCGAACGCGGGAGAGCAAGTTTTGCTGGAGGAGTTTCGGGTCGGTAGCCTCGAAACAGAGGGGCAAAGCACTATTTGTGGTGGTGACGAAGAACTGGTATAATCGCTGTGGTTCCGCCATGTATGCTGACTTGAAAGGGCGTCGGTGTCGTGGCGGGAGGCAAGCTTGAACTAGTCCTGGCTGTGCACGTGAGGCTCCTATCAGAACGACATCACTCCATCCTCATTCAGCTCTCTACAGTTAGTACAGATACGCCCTACTACAGTATGATTTCGAACATAGGCGCCAGCGGCGCGTCTACAGCCTGAGACAAGTAAACAAGTGTTTGAAACAACAGAGTAGCGTTGAAACAACAAAGTTCATCGCTCGGAATTATTTGCAAGTAAATTCATAAGGTGCCTTGGTTGTAGAGTTCTCATAGAGGTCGGAGGTGGTCCTGTATCTTCGTCTGTTACATGCAGGAAAAGCCAACATCCTAACGCCGAGTTATTACACGAAGGCATACAACTCATACTACTGCCCAACGGCGCGGTCACAGACCATCCGAACAAATAACTGCCGGAGCGCAGACGACTCGGAAGTAATCCTGACATTGCAAAATCCTGTGGAAGAAGGATCGCCTCAGAAGGAGTATTATTCCAGGCAAAGAATGTAGGCACCTTAAATTCAACGCTGGACGCGTCCTCCGCCGGTGTAAGCCCCCATAACTCTTCCAATCCCCCGGTGCGCAACGTGCGATTGGAGCAAAAACATGCCGCCCGCCGAGCCATGGTGAAACCCCTGCTGCCCGCCGTAACCTCGGGGTCGTCGGGATTACCCTCCTCCCGCGTCCACGGCAAGCATGTGCAAGAGCAGGCTCGAGACGAATAGTACGGCACATCGTCGGTCGTCCTCGCACGCTGGCCAACATTCTGTGCGTCACGGCCCAGGTGCGCGTCGAGGAGGTCGATGGGCAGGCCAGCTAGAGGAAAGAAGAGCGGGTCAGTCGAAATCACAAAGTGGACGGCGACATACAAGTAAGCGGAAGAGGGTAAAGAGCCATGTCAGCCGCTTGGGCCGGATTAAATAGGGTCGCTTGTGCCTATACTGCACCGCTATCCGAGTCGAAATAACAAGACTGCTGCCTGTCCCTCGAAGCCCCAGTTGAGTCGCGCCGATTGTTTCCCAGTACACACTGGAACGAAGTTCGAACGCAGATATTGATGGACGCTATCGCCATGAAAAGATAGGTGCGATAACTTTGAAGGTCGACATAGCTTTGGGCGCTGCGGGTCCATGTTCTCCAGCCAGCGGCGAGTGCGAGATGGTTGCGGATGGAAGGAAATCGTATCGCATATTGAGCAACTAAAATCGAAGGTTAATCAACCATTGACTCGGAACCGATGCTGGGTTGCAGAAAGCATACTTGCCAACGACGAGCCCGATAGGTGGACGAGATCGGAGTCCTGACAAGGACAGCGACCCATCTCGACGGCGGCCAGTCCAAGCGTTCTCTTGATTGAATAATTGCCCTCGCGAAAGAGACTCGAGATTGAATCCCCAGTTAATCTGTTCAGTTTCGGAATCCGCTGTCCTATCGCACACGGTGTAGTGCGAACCAATATTTTCACTTTTCGGATATTGGGGAAAGCGACAAGGGGCGAAATAGAGAAGCAAGAAGTAGTGATTGTTTGCCCAAACCAACTTGCAGCCCATCACTCTCGCCACTCCCACCAAATTATACCACAATGGCCTTAACCCGGCTGAATATCATCGAAATTGTGGAGGCGCTGGTGAAGAAGCGCGCGTTCCGCCCTTGGGTCCCACATCTACCACGAGAGTCGTGGCTCAAGCTGAAAAGAAATTCCATCATCCGCAAGGTGCTGGAAACCTCCGGCGATGCGCTAGTCGGGCTTGTCGTGACCCGCCTGGTAATGGACCTCATGGAGGATGAGCCCGAGGATCTCCGGGATGTGCGTATCGCTCAGGATGAACGATATTTGATGCTCAATCCGCTCTCCAGCTCGTCAACACGGTCCTCAAGGAGAACGAGGTCTTTTACGCGCTCCTCGAAGGCTGCAAGTATACACTCCCGACCGTCTACCGAAAGGCCGCAGGAAATGCGCTCGAAACCATCCTAGCGGCCTGGTTTGAGTTGGAGGACGTCACCCGCGCGACCGTCGCCGGGTGGGCGGAAGACAACTTTTCTCTAGTCACCATCGCCATTATCGATTTCAGCAGAGGGTGAGCAGTGGAATCCCTGAACTGATTCGTGTTTCTCATACAATTGTTGCTTAGAGGAGCAGATCCGCGAGTGGAGAGCTACAAGCCGCAGATTACGAATCCTCCACGCTCTTCGACGAGGGCAACTCCCGACGCGCGCGACAACCACCATCCCGCGAGTCCTCCTCGGCGCCTACCCCTCCTTGGTGTCAACAGCCATCTCCTCCCACCTCGCCCTCACTCACCCTCACCGCCTCGTCCCAACAACCGCCTCTCCTCATCGGTCCACCGCGACCTCAAGCGCCGCTTGTCGCCCACCTCGCCGCGCGAGAGAAAGCGCCCGCATTCGGCCGCCCCCGACACGAGTCCGCGCTCCGCGCGTTTCCATGAGCAGGCTGTCGAAGAAGTTGCGCGCGGGCGCCGTCCGTCTCGGGATAGGGATGGGGCTACCGCGGGCGAGTCGCGGCGCAGAGCAGAGGATGACGATGGGGCGAGTAGAGAGCGGGGACGCTCTGGTCAGCGGACACTCGACCCCTCGAGGTGGAATGGTCGCGGTCGCTCGGCGAGGGACCGTACCACCTCCCCGTATAGACCGGATGATTTGGAGGAGGGTGAGATTGCGGAGGGAGAGGAGGAGGACGGGGAAGCTCATTGACGAGTGTGGAGCACAGACAGGGATGTGGGATGCAGCTGTGGGGATTGGACGAAGAGTGAAATGTAAATTAATAACCCGTTCCAACTCAGTGTAACACTTTGTGATTCTCCACGAGAAACGACTGCTGATGCGAGCAGTTCGAAGAATGCCCCAGCTGGCTCAAGCTGGCTTGTGACGATCTATGTAGAATTCAAAAATAAGTAATTGACCTCGCCTCGCAGACCGTGAAGGGATACCTACTAGGGCAGCCAGCGTAATGCAGGTGAACTGCATCGTTTCGGAAGCGATAAGCTGGAGCTGAATAAACAGGGACCCCATTTCGAATTCAGGCATCGCGAGCAGTTTCGGGTTGAATCAATTTGTTGGACCTGAGGGAAAAGCTCATGGTCGGTACGTCCCCCAAGATATTGGCCAGCTCTTGAAGAGAAGGGATTGAATACATCAGGAGCCACATCTGGGCACAATTCCGATGTGCACATCCGTCGTGGACCGGGTTCAATCGCATCGCCGAATAGCAGTGTATTTCCCGTGTCGTCCAAGGAAATGAGCGCCGATGAGACGTGACCCGACAAATGAGCGTCGAACGAGGTCAGAAAAGGTCTGGAAAAACATATCAGTCCGCCTCCAAGCTCCAGAGCCGCAGCTTCGATGCACAGATGGAGCGAAACGTTCGAGTCGTAGTAGAGTCGATTGGTGAGCCTTGCCGTGTAGAGTAGACTGCGCCATGAGCCGGAGACGCACTGGTGCTCAGTGCTCACGAGGAGGACTGGGGTAGAGCGCAACGGATGGATGGAGATTTCCGCCGATTAATAGAAAGCTTCGAGTTGCCGGGGACTCGAATGCAGCAGAGGTAGAGCTTGACAACTGAAAGGACCTTTCATGCCCAAGAGAAGGTGGCGGCTCGGAGTTTGAAGAGCCACGAGGCCAGGATCGTTGTGGTGGGAAACTGAGGAGAATCGCAATAACTCGAAAAAACATACGCAAGCACAATCCAAACAACCTTATCTCCTTTGCACCAGCCTTGACGACGGACCCAAAAGACGATGCACAAGGCGGCCCCAGGCCCTGAATTGAAGGCATATAAATACGAAGAGGAATGGGCAAGGTACGTCGAGTCAGTTGCCTGGGCGAATGATCATGAGAAACAGCAGCGGCGCAGGAACTCGTGGGTCGCACCTACAGACATTGACCACATTGACCCTCCTACCAACTTGAAGCTCCTGACCCCAAGTCTCAAGAGCAATTCGGACCGACGGAGTCCACCAACTCGATAGGCGGGTAGCGTTCCGTGCGGTACATCGAGGTAGGTCGCCGAGGTGGGAGACACACCCGCGTGAGTATCACCGACGGGACGCTTGCATTCGGTGTCGGCACTGACTGATGGCTTTCGCTTGCTCGGATTCTCCTGCTCTGGCGCCTGACTCGAGCGCTAGAGCGTCCCATCCGCGTCGTTGTCCTGTTTGGCAAACAACTTCACCCGTTGCCCATGCTCGAAGGTCAGAATCTGCGCACGCTGGCGCGTTCCCGGGTCTGCGTACGCATCTGCGCCTGCACCCCCTGGCGCGAAGCCAAAACACCCTGCGCCACAGATACACCTCCAATAAAGAGGGAATTAAAGCGGGCAGCGCGATGCTGCCCTGGCTAGCGCAGCGACATGACCGGCCAACGCGAGATGGGCGCGAGGCGCCGCCGCAGGCTTGCTCCTGGAATAGAAAAGCATCGGCAACGTCTTGGGCGCACTGACGAGCGCGGCGGCGGTGCTGTTTCAAGTTACTGCGCGAAACCAGTCTTTTGGAGCGTGGTGCGTTTGGCGATGCACTTGGGGCTTGGTGGAATTCGACTTGGTTCAATGCTTGCGCGTCGTGAGTATTGGGCTGCAGGCGAAGGCTAGGAAGGTTGGAGCGTCCTGAACGAGGTGTTAGTATCAGGAACGTGAGTTCATAGAGGGAGAAAGCTGACAATGATGCGCCGTTGGAAGTTCTGAAAATCACCAAGATCCCCGTGAGAACCTCGGCATTCGTTCGCGCAAGAACTGAAGGACCGGACGCATGCGTCGCTGTAATTATGCGGAAGACCGTGAGCAGGATGTGGACGGTGACGTTTCATGCGCCCAAGGCAGTCGGCAGAGATTTTGTGGTGCCTAGAAATGAAATTGTCGTCCTGTTCGCGCCCCGGTTGGTTGTTGTGAAAGTGGGCGTCCTGGATGAGGTTCAATATTGGAAACGTGAGTTTGAAGAGAGATAGGACTGTCGATGGCGCGTCGTTGGTCGAGGGTCGGTAGCGAAGCTTCATTTTTGCTGCGTGTTTCCTCATCGCCTGGTCTGCGCAACGCCCATTCGCCCGAAGAAAGCTTGCGGCGCCCGGAAATAACGTCGACGTCCAGTTCGCGTCCGGGTTTCTTGTCGTGGATCGACAATGCGGGCGACCTTTTCCATGGCTCGCGGGGGTGTAGCTGGAGAGGAGAACGGGTTGGAGGGGAAATCGAGTAAATTGCGGACCACAGATGGATTATCCATACAAGAAGAGACATATACGATACATATGAACAGTGAACCAGCGAGCAACAACAAGTCTGATGAGACAATGAATAAAACGTGGAAAGGAACGGAAAAAATGACCGTACCATGAGGTGTCGTGCTTGTTCTCCAGCGTTGAAACCACGCTTTCCAAGAATTCGGACTTCACATCATCGGTGCCAGACGCGCTGACCTGAAAAGCTAGATAATCGTGCGAGGAAAGATTGAATAACTGTCAACAACAGAGTGAACAGAGAGTACGAACGGAAGAAGAGAGAAAAACTCACAAGAAAGGTCGAATGTGATCCTCATGCCAGATTGTACGAGTAGCCGGCGAGGTCACAGAGATGCCAGAAAAACCCTAACGTTTCCAAGGCCTTGAAACCCCGCGCCGCCCTGGGGGTCACTCTCGAGGAGCCGGAACCGGGAATGCTTTAACTCCAGACCGTTAACCTTTTTCAACATTGGACCTTGAGGACTTGATACATAGACGAGACGAAGCAGAGGACAGAAGCAGAGGACGCGATGGACGCGATGGGAGCTTGATGGGAGCGCGGAACAAAGCCTGCACAGCCTCAACACAGCCTTCGAGGGCTCAGATCAGCTCAGATCCCGCCACGACGGACGACAGCCTGCGATGGCCTCCTCGACTGGACGACACGGCGCTCACCTCTTATTCTCGGTCATCGACCTCTCGACGGCTGCCTGACCAGCGCCACAGTGTGCGAAGACGTGGCGTGCATCGGTGTATGGAGAGAGTTTGCAGTACCGTGTCTCTGAAGTTTCGTAGGCCGCCGCCGAATCCCGACTCATCATCGTTGACGTCCGATTGTTCGGCGCAGCGTCACTGAGTAGGTCGGGGAGTCACGGCGGCTGTTGCGTCTTGCAACCCAATGGTGCATTCGTAGCGCTCGGGCATGGGCAGCAATATGCTTTCTGACGTCCTTGGGCGTTCACGGGTGGTTCAATCCACCGGCAAGTTGGGGGCTTGAGGCGGAGGGTACGTCCAGCGTTGACTGAGAGGTGAGCGTCCCACCCATTTTCGGTGTTCTTCAAACCTTACATCCCATCTTTTTAGCCTTTTGTTATTGCAATATGAAGCACTGGGTTTCGGAGAGCGGGACGACAAGCACGCCATGGAATCCATCGCACAAAGCAGCTTTTACCGTAGACTGTCCCCGACTAAATAGAGCCCGCTAAGATGCCCAATGCATACAAGATCCATGTCGTTCGCGGACCGCGACCATTCCTCACTCGCCGCTGGCCTCAAAACTCACCTACAGCTACCCAGAGTTGAATCAGCCTCAGCCTCAGTTGATATTCCAAGTTAAATATTCTCCTGCAAGGACTGCATCTCCGGCAGTATCTGCGTTCACCGTTTGGAAGTTATCGGCGACTCAACTGGGACTTCGAGGACGGGCAGCAACGATACAGCTCCCACTTGGATAGCGGTGCAGTATAGCCACGAGAGACCCTATTTATTCCCGCCAAAGTGGCTGACATGGCTTTCCACCCTCTTCCGCATACTTGTATGTCGCCGTCCACTTTTGTGATTTCGACTGACCCGCTCTTCTTTCCTCTAACTGGCCTGCCCACCGACCTCCTCGACGCGCACCTGGGCCGTGACGCACAGAATGTTGGCCAGCGTGCGAGGTAGAGTTACGATGTGTCGTACTTGCCGGGTCATCTCTTGTGCGCAAAATGCTAGTCGTGGACGCGGGAGGCTGGTTATCCCGTCGTCCCCGAGGTCACGGTTAGTTGCACGAGTTCCACCATGGCTCGGCGGGCGGCATGTTTTCGCTTCAATCGCACGTTGCGCACGGGGGGATACCAGAGGAGATGTGGGGGCTTACACCGGCGGAGGACGCGTCCAGCGTCGAACGAAAGGTACCTACATGCTATTCGACTCGGTCTGACTACTACTAACGCGAGTTTGTTTCACAGAACTTTGACCTATCGACCCCGACCACAGCCTTCAACTTCCCCGGCAGGATGTAAAGAGAGATGTCCTTCGACGAGGATTGAGCCTTTACATTACCGTCTCCTCTGAGTCGCACTTGTCGCGACCACCGCAGAGTCATGCCTCGCTCGTCGCAGTGCTGAAAAGCGGGTGGTCGATCCAAGCGGGTCCTGATATCACGGTGGCGCCTTGGGCATCCATCCACTCGCGTTTGGGAGTTGTGGATTGTCTTACCTCCAACTCGTCGATGAGTGGTGCACGAGCTGCCCAGAGGAAAACGGTCGGTCTTCAATGGCGGAGGATGCGTACCTTTCACCGGATTCAAGTGCGCCTCTTCTATATTCTCTCTCCATGTCACTGACTTCCTCAAGCCCTCGACAACGACCATTCTCGACAGAACGCGAAGAAATCCATCGGCAGTGACTGGGCCTTTACAATACCGTCCCCTTCGAGCTGTCTGGGGTCATGGCTCCCGCAGATGCATAGGTCGCTCGTCGCAGGTGCTTAACAGCTGGCGGTCGGTTCATAGCGGGTCGTGCATTCACGGGAGTCGCCCGAGGCATCCGCCAAGCTCGAGTTTGGTGGCTGTGGATTGTTCTCCGCTCCAAGCCGTCGATGAGTGGTGCACGAGCTGCCCAAAGGAAAGCGGTTGGACTCCAGTGGCGGAGGATGCGTGTTGTTTCCTGGCCTTCAAGTGCGTTTATTCTCTCTTCCTTCGTCCTTCGGCTTTCCTCATCTTCTTGTCCAGATCCTCTTTAATTTCCTTTCATCCGTCATAATTCGACGACAGGCGGAGGACGTGCGCTCTTAGTATGTGCTCCTTCCCTTCCAGCTTCTATCGCTGACTTGTCTTCAAGCTTGACGATCTCGTCGTCGCTCTTTGGCCACTTGTCCTGTAGTCTGTTTGTATAGTAGCGCGTTCCTCAATTTATGCCACGACTCCAAAACTACCCGTTGTTATAAGAGATGCAAGCGATTCAATCAAGTCCCGAGCTATTGTACAGTCCAAGATACAAACATTCAATCTTTTCCTTCGCAACACCCTTCACACTGAGCATCGGCATAAGCAAGCGAACGGCCACAACAAAGTAAAGCACTCACTATACAGCACTATACTTGCCCAACCGGCGCTAATCTTGTCTTCTGGTCCTAAAACAAACGCGTGAACGGCGGCCAAACAAGAACAAGAACAAAAGAACGCAGACTCACCGAATCGTGTCCACTGTTCTCCTCTGCCATCTCGACATCCTTCTCGATGCTCGAACTCATTCCCCCGCCGCTTTCCTGGTCGAGGTTGCCGAACGGCTCGTTATCCCGACCGAACGACCCGCCGCCGGTGTTGTTGTCGCTGCCACGCAATTCCTCGCGGTTGTTCTGAGGGTCCAGTATCAGTCAGTACTGGTGGATACGTAAGAGATTCGAAAGGACCAACCGAGACTGATCAACTAATAAGAACGCGTCAAGGAAAAAGTGGATGCAAATCTCACCGAGCCGGAAGGGCCACCAGACCCTCCGTACAAATCGCTGTTCGACCGGTCACCTTCACCATCGTTCAAGTAATGGGCTCCACCACCGCACGAGTTCCTGCGGGAAGTTAAGTGGGTGCGGAGACACGGCGGAGGAGTAAGCCTACACCGGAGCGCACTCCAGAGCCGTGGGTATCGTTTCTGCTGTTGTTATTGCTGGACTCGCGGAGGTCGCCTCCCCGTAGAAGTCTTCGTTGTTGCGCGACTCCTGGGAACAAAAATGAGCCAGGGAAGGAAATGGAATAAACTGACGTTGCCGCCGGAGAAGTTGTCCGACTCGACGTCGTTGGAGCCGCAGTTGTTAGAAGAATCTTCGCGGTTGTAGTCGGATGCGTGGGTAGAAGAAAACGTGGGGAACACCAGGGCCTCGTCTTGCAGAAGAAAGGTCAAGGACACTGAAGAGATTTTTGAAGGAGTAAACTCACCTGGATCAGAGGCGAGATCCCGATTTTTTTCCGCCTAAACGTCTTGCAATCTTGGTGACACCGTTAGCGGCGGCCATTCTGCGACAGGCTCCGAGGCGCGCGGTGTCGTAACTCGAGGTCTCGCCGCGGAAGGCAGTACCTTGTGAGGAGGGAGAGGGCGACGTCGTAGTTGGCTGCCTGCAGTGAGTAAGTACCAAGAAAACACGTTGAGCAATGCAGGCGAAAGAAAAACATACCTCAGGTACTTTATCTCGTGCCTTGCGATTGCTACGAGGGCCGGGTACCAGTCAAGGACGCTATGCTGGCTTAGGATGCGAGATCTCCAGATATTTGGTGCACCCATTAAGTTGACTGGATACTAGTAGTGTCTGCGACCCGTCCGGTGGAAATTGGCTGGCTGCTTGAAGACGGCCGTTGGTGCTTGCGCGGCATGGAGGATCGTGACGCGCCGAGGTTTCGAGTTTGACCGAGTTGCGTTCGACTTGCTTGAATTCTTGGCGCCGTCGTGCGTTGAGGGTGGAAGGGGACAAAGACAAGCCGGTATTGTGAAGATGCCTGGATGTCCCTGCTATTCCCGAAAGGTCCGAACTCGGACTTGGACATCCTGGCAGTGGACGCGCGTCGCCTTTCTTCAAGTCTACCCCGAGCTTGCGCTGGATCTTTGCCGTCTTCGCATCCCTGGCCTCTCTGGTTGTTTCTATGAGTTGGGCATATAAACGCCACCAACAGCCAGCAAGAATAATCGCGAAACTTCGGCGCCAGGCGAAAGTCTGCCTCGGCCCTCAACTTTTTAAGTACGATTAATGGAAGAAGTCCAGGCAGAATGTCACCTCGAGCGTCGACCGGACTTCCATGTCAAGTCGGGGCTTGAACAAAGGGCTTTGTGGATTCATCGGGAACTCAACTCACCTCTTTCACGAATCAAGAGAGAGGGCTTTGATTCTCCTCGCGCTGGGTTTAACTTCACGGGACCCCTCCCTCGTTGTGTTGCATCCTCCTGGTCGTCGACAAGGTATCTCGCGCGCTTTCTGCCATCACATCGGTTGATTATTCTCCGATTTTCAGTTGCCCAAGATGCGATGAATTTCCTCAACATTTCTCCAATCTTCACTGGCCGTTCGCGTTAACCTCAAACCAGGCAGCAGTCTTGTTATTTCGACTCGGATAGCGGTGCAGTATAGCCACAGGCGACCCTATTTAATTCGGCCCAAGCGGCTGACATGGCTCTCTACCCTCTTCCGCTTACTTGTATGTCGCCGCTCACTTTTGTGATTTCGACTGACCCGCTGTTTTAGCTGGCCTGCCCACCGACCTCCTCGACGCGCACCTGGGCCGTGACGCACAGAATGTTGGCCAGCGTGCGAGGACGACCGACGATGTGCCGTACTACTTGTCTCGAGCCTGCTCTTGCACATGCTTGCCGTGGACGCGGGAGGAGGGTAATCCCGACGGCCCCGAGGTTACGGCGGGCAGCAGGGGTTTCACCATGGCTCGGCGGGCGGCATGTTTTTGCTCCAATCGCACGTTGCGCACCGGGGGATTGGAAGAGTTACGGGGGCTTACACCGGCGGAGGACGCGTCCAGCGTTGAATTTAAGGTGCCTACACTATTTGCTTGAAGTAAACCTCATTCTGACGCGATCTTCCACAGGATCTTGCAATGTCAGAACTGCTTCGTCTGTGCTCCGGCAGTTACTTTCTTGTATGATCTGTGAACGCGCCGCTACTTTATTGTGCTGCTGTATGTATTGTAGCCTTCGTGTATCAACTCTCCGTTATGATATTGGACTTTCCTGGATGTATTATCGTAGACGGAGATGCGGGACCGCCTCCGACCTTATTGGGAGCTCTGCAGTCAACCTTCCAAATAATTTCCTGGGTGGGTGACAGAATGACCGCAAATTGATGCCTACGACTCTCACACGAACCACGACCATCTCCAGCGCGCATCCATGTCTCTCCCGCCGGCGACCAACTTCAATAGCCTCCCCGTCGAGCTACAAACTATGGTGAACCTCCTCTGCCCGCGCTGGCCTACTCGGACTCAATGCCACGCTAGATTGCCTCTGAAATGTCCCCTTACGACCTCGCAAAATTCTCGCACACAGGCCGGTTGAGTCGAGCCATCGCAAACCGACCGAATCTCTACGCCGATGCGCTCACACGGATGAACTTTCCAGCGCACATCCCGACTCCTGCGGCGAGTCTCGCAATATTCTGCCTCGCTTTCTTTGGAGGTGGAAATTGTAAAGTGAGTGCTCTTGATGCTCGCTGGAAGAAGCACACTCACGATGCCGAAAGGTTTGTGGAAAGTACACCGACGTGCTACCATTTTCATATACGGCTCGACTGCGCGTATGCGGGGTGAATTCAATTCCTTCTTGCGATTCGAGTTGTTGACTTAATTTGCAGGGGTCGTGCAAGGACGAGCTCATCAAGTAGACCTTGAACACCAACCGCGGCACCGCTGACCTTCTACACAGACAAGGATTTATAACTACTCTGCCTCGCCCAAAGACCCTTAAGCCGAAGCATATCTTGCTGAATCGCGTCGAGCCTTGGATGCCGTTTATCGAGACGCCAATTGGCAGTAGGAGTTCCTTTCCCTCCCCTCCTCCTTTGCTTTGCACTCACGGCCACAATTAGGGCGTACCTATTACCTTCGATCCGCCCTCCTCCGCGCGACAACCAAACTTCAAGACGCGATGCGATTGGACGCGAGAAGGACTGGCCCAGGCAAGGTTGGGGAGCAAGAGACGAAGCTGTTGAAGGTGGGCGCTTCGGGCTCTGTACTACTCGCATTCACTCAACGCTGCCAGGCATGGGAGCGAAACGCGCTCAACCTCCCTGGAATCATGAAGGTCAGACGGCGCGGACCTTATGAAAGACTTGTATTGACATAGGATTTTGTTAGACCGCCGACGACGTGCTCGTGTGGCAGAAGAACGTCTACCAGTGGAAGCGCCAGCAGCTGAACGAGAACGTCTCGAAGCGGTGGGTGCTTCACTAATATGTTGCTCTTATTCTCAACTTCGACAGCCTTTCGGTCATTCTACAGATGCGTGGCCTGTCGATGGCGGCAGCAGAGGTCCTTCGATCGCCGACTTTACGGTTCACCATCAAGGCCTGGCACCGTGATTTACAAGAACTATCTTTGCACGGTGAGCAAGTACCTATCTTCGTTGCACCTCGTCCCAATCGTACCCCAGCCTTCTCCGTGATCCAGCCTATCGTCCTCCGCGAGTCCGTTCTCTCCCAACTCGGCGTTCCTCCTCCAGCCTTCCAATACCGCCAAAGCGACCGAATCATTTGTCCGTTCTGCGACACCAAGAAGGCTCTCCCCGTCGATTCCCTCGTGCTCCACATCCATCACAAGTCAGTCGCGTACCTCTCGTATAGAACTGTCTAATCCAACCCCATTTTTGCAGACATCCAGAGGAATTTCCCCGTGTCCGTGATACCTACAACACCACGCCGCGATTCAAATATTGCGAGCTTTGTCCGAACTCGTTGAAGAAGTTTGAGATGGCGGGGAAACGGAAGCACTTTGAAGCCAAGTGAGTGCTCTACCATATGCTTTTGCGCACGCCAATAACTTGGTGTCGCACCAGGCACAAGGAATGAGCGGATACCATAATTTAGATAAAGTGTTCCTCCTCGATTTGTATTTCCTCCTCGATTTGGATTGTACTTTTTATTCGCATGGAATGTTGCCAAGGACCGCGGGGTATTCATTGCGGGCCCTCGCCCTGCCCGAGACACACAAGGCTTTTGAGACAAGCTGCCAGACTCCGAGTCGCGCAAGTATTTGAGGTGTAAGATGCGTCGAGGTTGGGTTCCAATGGGGTTGAGAACGAGCAGAGACTTTTTACTAGGGTTTCGACAAGGTTCTAGGCTGACAATATTCTTTTCGCGCGCTCTACGCGTCTTGTCGATGAATTTCGGGCGACGCGTCGGTTCGCGTTGGCTTTGTTTGGCTGTCACCCGTAACCGTGACATTCAAACCTTGATCTCCGACTTCCACAACCTCGACCGCATTATCGAATGGTTTGTGCTCTCTATCATCCATCCTCGCTCTGTCTGACATCCTTTTAGCCGTTATAAACTGCCCACGGACCTTCGACGCGTACCTGGGCCCTACGCAAACCACGACAAGCTGCCTGGAAATGGTACGGTTCTGACTTCACGTCGTCTTTACCATTACTCACCTTCTGCAGGACGACCTCATCCCAGTCTGCAGGTCGCCCTGACCTCAGTCTGAAGGCCTCTCCCCACCTCAGTCTGCAGGCCACCCTCACCTCAGTCTGCAGGCCGACCTCAACCTGGACCGCCCACCGACCTCCCGACGCGCAAATGGGCCAGCGCACAGACTGACGGCAGCCTAGCCAATGGATTCAACGCCGGTCCGCAATATCACCCCCGACCGTCTTCGTGGGAGTTGCTCACTGGGGACGCGCGAGGCTCAGTTTGTTGTCAGTCCGTAGTCGTAGTGAGCACCCCACGAAGCTCTACCACGGTCCGGGTGGCCTGCAGGCTAGGTGTACTGCTCTAACAGCTCAGTGCTTGAGATTTTACACGGAGAGCGGGGACATCGCGGCGGAGGAGGTGTCCAGCTTCAAATCTGAGGTTTGTCCACCATTTTCTTGCTTTTCCGTTCGCTGGCTAATGGCGGCGTTTAGATGACTTCCCTGTAAATATTCCATCCATACATGTCGTGTACCTCTTGGACTTGCCAAATCTATCGTCTTTCTCCACAAACCTGCCTGGTTTCCTCAGTAAAAGCAAACAAAGCTCAGACACTGTATTCTTGATCCCATCCGCCGGTGAATAGTTTCCGGTAGACCCAATTCAAGTTTCTTACAATCTTCCTAGGCTTCACAGCGCCGGTTTTAAGCTCCCGTCAAATGCCAACGAGTTAGTTCATTCCGGATCCCTCGTCAAAAGATTGACCCAATTTGTGCCCAGCTGTCGCACAACGCGTTCACCCACCTGTCAGTGGTACCCTCGCCAGCTTCCAATTAGCCTGGCGAAGACGAAAAAGACGAGGATTGTACCGGGTCACCCCCAGGAAGGAAAGGGAGAAGACGAAGATCCTCAAACTCGATACCCAAGATCCCTCTCTGGCTCTGATCCAAATTCAGGTATGTCGCCAGGTTCTGTTGTATGTTCAAACTCTCGTGCTCACAAGATATAGCTAGCTCAGTTGGTCATGCGACAACCTCCGGGTTACCTCGCTGTTGAGGAATGTTGCAGAGTGCTACGTCGAACGCGGCCCTGAACGTCGACGGTGCTGACCTCGGCGATATTAGCTGTCCCACGACCCTCACCGACCGATATCCAACCGGCGGCGTTGACATGTTTCCCGCGTCGCGTCAACCAAACCGTCCACGCAGAGCTTGCAGCTCGCTAGCTCTACGGCCACTTACCCCGCGCCCACCTCTTCCACCGACATGCTCTCCAACGGACGAACCTTTCGAATCAAAGGAACGGTTTGGTGGGTTCAGGTCAGAAGCAGGGAGGGCGACGAATGCGAAGAAGTAGAGGGAGCGGAGCGCGGCGCGAAGATCCCTGAACGTGCGACGAAACACGACGCGATGAGCCTCGAACAGACGAGGACACCGCCGTTCCATCCCCGCCGCCCGACAGCAGTCACCAGCGAGTTATGGGTCTTACCGAGCCCCTACGCTCACCGACCGATATGCGGCGTCGACATAATTGCCGCGTCGCGTCACTTCGCAACTCACAAGTTCGCCAGTTCTACGCACTTCCCCTCCCCCTCCCTCACCGTCACACTATCCAACAACAGAACTATACTTGGTTCGGGACGACGGTGCACGTGGAGGAGCAGCTTGAATGCGGTTAGGGGGATTCAAGTCAAAAGCAAAGAGGGCGACAAATACGAAGAAGTAGAGGGAGTCGAACCGAGCGCGAAGATACTTGAAAGTGCGACGACGAAACACGACGGCAGGAAGGGTCAGACCAGCCCATGGAGGAGGGAGAGAAGACCTCGGTCGGTGGATAGAATGTCGAGAGAATACGGGACGCAGAGTTTTCCGCGCCGATGAGACAGCGGTCGTCGTTTACGCTGACTGTGGGGGAGTGTTGAAGGAGAAAGAAGGAGGAAGAGGAGGCCGTGGAAAGCGGGCACGAAGGCAGGGAGGCTAGAAGAGGAGGCGTCCTCGAGCTTCACAGCAACCTCAGAAAAGCGGTAAACGTGGAGAGAGGACGTCGACGACGGCTCAGCGCTCAGACCCAGTCTGAGTATGGATCCCGAGTCGCTGTTGTGTTAACATCGTCTCGGGCGAGACGAGGTGAGTGCGTTGGGCCGATAAATTCAATAACTCACCTCCCGTTTTCCACCCAGTCGCAACGCACCCAGTCGCAACGAGAAGCTGAAGAGGTTGATTTGCTTTGGAGTTTGTCCAAGATGCGGCCAGGCAAGCAGTAAGCAGCGTTTCGGCGCTCGCTATTGTTCAGTCGCCAATACTCACCGTTTCGCTAGCTCGAAATTCAAAATGGGGCCTTGTACTTTCGAAAGTCCGTTGCGGCGTCAGTACTGGGCCGATAACTCGACTCACATGCACATGTATTTTCCGCCCAGTCCCTACGGCGGAGGTGGACACCCGGGTTGTTAGCCGCGAAGTTACTCCGAAGTGTGGTGTGGTGCTCGAAGAAACAAAGGCTCGTCGAGCGCGAACGTCGGGGCGCGCATTATTCGCGACGGATATGCCACTCGGGGGGATCGAGATCATCCGCGCCTGCGCGTGCTTGCGGCCATATCCATGTCCCTGTTCGGAGGCGCGGCGTACGGTCTCTCCGGAGCCTTGTTGGAATGGCGGCAGAGCTGAAGTGAGGAGTCGTGCGAGTCAGTCCGTTTCAGCTTTTATGATTCGAGAACAATGGCGACTGACATACCGAAAGCGGGTATGCCACCGTCAATGGCCATGGGATTGGTGGCTCGCTCGTCCAATGCAAGCGTATCAGATGCGAGAGGTGAGCGCTCCATTGCTTCTACCGCACGTCCGGGGGGTCTGATTCGATCCTACAGCATCGAAATAACTTGACGCCAACGTTGGGTCAGCAGCGGCGCACCTTCGAGCCGTCGAGCGCCACCATGGGGGTGGTCTGCGCGTGGTCGTCAAGGACAGGACGAAAGGTCAACTTGCCCGGGTGCGAAAGGTAGGTAGGTAGGTAGGTAGGTAGCATTACACGGCACGGTCCGAATAACGAACGCCGGTTTCCAGGGATTATCCCGGTGTACAAAGCAAGTAAAAATACAGATAGATCATAGTCTTGATCGCTTGCAAATGTTTTCAATTTGTTGCTCCTGCCAGTGCCACCACCGCGGCCTTCACCTCCCCGGCGTCCTGCACCTTCTTGGGACCTGAATCAACATGGTCCTCCCGGCCCTTTGCGGATCCCTCAAGACGGGCAGGGTCGCGCGGTCAATTTCGTTCCTCCTCGACGCCACGCACTCTCCTCGACAAACTTGCCAACCGATGTCACTGAGCACCTCCAAGTTCTCTGACGGTGTGCACCGGTGCCGAATTTCGAGTGCGCTCGCTACCAAAGCATCATCAGCTTCATCTTCTTTACGAGCAAACTCGAACCCCTCAGTTTCCTTCCCAGCCTATCCAACAGACGTCACGGTGGCCTCGTCAACGCTGCTCTTTGAATATCCCATAGTGATGTCCTTGTTGCGACTCTCCAGCCTGTACTTTCCTGCGACCACCAGCCGGAACCCTCCAGTGCCACCAGTCGGGACCCTCCAGTGCGCCTCCCTAAAGGACCTGAATTAATATGGTGCCACTCCCCTTTGTGGACTCCTGACGACTCGAAGCGGGCAGGGTCGGACTGTAACATTACGACCCTCCTCGACGCCACGCACGCTCCCAGACTCGATGTCGACTGAGGACGCGCGTCTCCTACCTCGATTCAGGACCCGAGCTCTGTCATTTCCCGCCTCCCGGCTGCGCTTGGGCTCATCAAGCACCGCTCGCTTCTCGAGCAGGGGCTCGACGCTCAACCTCTCGGTACTCATAAAATCGAGTAGTCGATTCTCTTCCACTACCTCCGTCCGGAATTATCCGCCAGAGCGATACATCACATACTTCGACCGGCGACCGCGACTTCCATTTCTCGCCCCGAATGCCTGAATGCTTGAATCTTTGGAATACATACCTTCCATCTGCTCGCAGCGTGACTTCCGAGCTGCGCGCGTACCCGACGGCCTGGATTAAACGGTCTGGGTCGAGTCGACCCCTCAAAACGGGGCAGGGACGAGCCGTCCTCCTCGACGCCACGCAACACAGCTCCTCTCGAAGAGGAGGAAGGGCAGCCGGTATTCTTCGCGAGCTTTGGTGAATTCCTCGGAATGCCTACCAGGAGTGTGAATCAGTATTGAAAATGAACCAGACAATTCGCCGGCGCACCGTTTGTGGATATGCTGGAGCAGATCGGACGGGGAATACACCCTGCTGGCCCTCTTGCGGTCGCAGAAACGACATGGTAATTTGTTGGGAGGCTTCCCGTGCGATGCATGAAGGACTGGTCGCCGGTATTCTAGATCACGAGCCTCTGAATAAACAACACCAGAGATTCTCTCGAATGCTACAGGAAAGGTCAACACAATAAAAACTGCTATGGTTACCTAAACTGACCGTCAGTCGTGAAAGTGTCGTGGTCCTTGCTGTAGAATTCGAGCGTCCGAAGAAGGGTTGGGGAGCGCAGGATGTACCCCTTGCCCACTTTCCAGGACGAAGTCATGTCCTTGACGCTGTATCGAGCGTCAAAAAACATGCGAGGCAAGATGATGAGGATCAACACACCTTTTGTCGTTCAATGCTGAGTACCTTCTCCTTCCCTTCTCATAACTACTGCGCCACGCCAGCAAGCGATTCGAGCCCTAGAGTCTCGATGAGTATGGGGTCGAAGAACGAAGGTTCTAGAATCAGTACATCCATGAGCGCAGGTAGTTCTGTCCTTCTCCGCGCCCATTGCTGGAGTAAATGAGCGGTGGGTGGATAAGAAAGAAGAAAAACTACCTCGAGCAAAAGGTCTTTGGCAGCACAGCTCAATCCTTCAGCTTCAGCATTATCTGCTCCCACAGCGGCAGAGAACAAGGCGATCGCGCAGCTGAGCTGCTGGGTGCTATATATCTTCTTATCTAGAATGGGTATTAGCGTGGCGAATGTAAGTTTAACCAGGGATGACAAGACCTTTGGTACTGCTCTCCAGATACGGCGCCCATGGTTGGATGTGCTCTAGATGGATCGCGTCGCCGGCCCGCTCCGCACGCGATGGAATGGTCGAGAATTTATCTGGGTCTCCTCTGGCGCAAATTCAGCCTACAAGGGAGGGACAGGATCGCTGTACTCACGAGCTCGACGAGTTCTTGAAAAGAATGGTTTTGCATTGGTCCTGCTCGAGATGATTCAGCTCCCTTGCGCGTTCTGGATGTGACAAAACTCACGTTGCACACACGGATGCGGAGTGAAAAGGACAAGGGATATCGGTCTGTCGACTTGCCGCATGTCTGACGCTGGTGTATCAGCAAATTTCTCGAAAGCTGGGCCAGTCGAACGTACCCAGCACGCGCTCTCGGTGAAAAGGAAGGTCATCAGGCTGGGAGAAAGGAACGTCCGCTCGAGGGCCGGCCCTCCGAGTTGGAGGATACTGTGTTGGAAGAGATTCCTGGAAAGAACGATATCGCGACATTCCGCATCCAACCGAGAGAAATTGACGAGATCCAGAGGACTGCAAGCGCGAGCAATCTGACGCGAGTTCCCGCGGTTAGAGTCTGCGCCACCCGCGAGCAGCAGTTCTCACCAGATACTTGATCTCTTGAGAAAGTTCGGAGAAGTTGGGCTCGGGCTCGCCATAGGACATGGATTCCAAGAAATTGAGGTTTCGCGAGATGGTGGGAGATGAGAAGGAGACACGATCACATGGTGAACACGCGTATCGAAATGACAAACGCCGCCGAGCGCACATTGAATTGAACGCGTCGATACAGCACAAACACTAGCGGTTGAGAGCGTTTGCGTATACTACACCGTTCCAAGTTTTCGTCGTCGTTGGGCCCTGAAGTAAACGTCCGAATGCCAATTTGGCGGAGGTCGGGAGAGACGTATGATAAAATTTATTAAATAGATTGTATGTAGACCAAGGTCAGAAGTCCAAAGATACGTAGAGCCGTATTTGAATCTGCATGCGTCTGAATACAAGGAGCATATTTTATGCCTGCTAGGAACGTATCGAGCGAAGTCAAATGACCGGGAATGTGAACTGCTCAAGTACCTAATGCCACGATCAACAAGTGAAGCGAGAGTAGGACGACGGCGGCGCACCAGGTCGACGAGATCCAACGGCGAGGTCCATCGACAGTCGATATTCGACGGCCCAAAGCCAAGGGTGAACTCGAAGTCAAAGATTGTGGTCGGGGAGGGAGGTCGAGGGTTGGGCGATACGGAACCCGACGCTGAAGGAGATGGCTAATCCGAATGGGCGGCGGCGCCTGCGCGGCACAAATATGGAGATGAGCGGGAAAGTGCTCGGCGTGCTTTGGCGCGCGGACGCTCATTGGCGATGTAGGTGGCGGAGTGCGTGGGTGAGGACGAGCGAGGAAGATCCAGCGACACTGAAAAACCTTTGAGCCAATCAAAAAAGAATAGCCAGAGGCGATGGACTCACCAGACGCAAACATTTTCCTAGGACGAGTCTTGAAGGTAGACACGAATCGGAACCGTTCATGAGACGACGAGCTGAAAAGAGTAACATAATGTCGTACCTGCATTTGCGGCTGTTCCGCTGCCTTGAAGCTACCACGTTCCTGTTCACCAGCGAGATGTTGGGAGCAATGTGCGCTGCTTCAAGCATCTAAGGGCAACATCAGCGAACGAAGAGAGAGTAGAATTTCGAGTGTTTACCCAACGTCGCAGAGCCATCCCAAGCTGTCGCAGGCGCCCTACTCGGACGATGAGCTGCAGGAATGAGCAGCTCTAACTTGCGACGCCATTGCTGAGTGCAGTAATAACTCGAGAGCCTGGTCAGCGTGCCGCGTATGTCTATTCATCGCTAGCCGTTGGGAATTACACACGTTGGACGCGCGTCGTACGCTCACGCAGCTGGTTCGTGAGAATGCCGTCGATGGGGGCGGAGGTGCGGCCAAGTCCCCACCGTCGGACCGACCGCAGTGGTGCTCGCGGCGCTGGCTACGGGCGACGACGAGTGGCGGGGATATTACCCGCCGAACTATTTCAGACGAAGTAAAAAAGTGATCCAGTCAATGGGACTTACCAGTCCAAAATACCTTCCGACCAAGAGTCTTGACGTCGGAGTCTCGGGCGTCAACGCTGGGGAGGGAAGCGGTTGGATAAGACGCTAGGGATCGAAACCAGTACGCGCGCCCGCCGCCGCGCGGGACGTCGCAACCGTGAGTAAATCAAGGAGAGATTTGAAATGGCGGCCAAAGTCTGGTTCGTTGACACCATCGGCGGCGGCGGCGTGGCTTTTATGGTCGCAGAGGGCCTGGGATTATGCTAGGGCACATGTCTATCGTGGAGGTAAGCAAACCGAAGAGATTCGGAGGAGCGAACTCGCTTTATAACTGAACACGCCGGGAACTCCATCCGTGGATGCGATTGACAGCGACGGGAGAGACGTTGTGGTCAAAGACGCCGCGGTAGAGGATATGGTATCGTCCTGCAGAATGCTCAAGGTCCAGGACATCGAGTTTGAAGGAGGAAACGTGGAAATCGTGATTTTCCTCTCCCAGAGTTGGCCCAAAGAGATTGTTGACATTGTTAGGGACGGCGGTGCGAGTTCTGGTACTCGAGGGCACGCATGGACGCTAACGTATCTGGAAATCTAATATTAAGGAGAGTGAAAGAAAAAATAAAAGGCAGACTTACCGACGTCAGGACGAGCATTTCCGGTCCAACGGTCCCCAGTCGTACTGTCACGCAAGTAGCGTTCACGGCGGAAGCTTGGTGGTCGTGTATAGCGCGGAGGGCTGCTAGACCACCGAATTGTGGAGCAGCTGAGTGATGCGAGGCCGAACTAAAACAGGGCCTGGTAGACGAGACCGAAGCCACCCAGAATTGATCCTCGAGAGCGACGATAATAGCATTTGGTGGATCTAGATACGTGGATGTACGAGGATGCTATTCGGGCACAATTCAGAGGGCTGCAGAAGACTGGAATGAATGAATGTACGTTGACGGACCCGGATTTTTTATCTCCAAGCCATTTGGAATTCCATCGTGTCCTTGGTTGAAAGAATTGGTTGGCGGGCGTAGAAGGTCCACAGGAGTTCAACGAGAAGGTCGGGGTCCGCGAAGTTGGACGTCGTGGCGCGAGAGATGCGGTGATCGGGCCGACTGGTCCGCTCCCGTCAAGTCGGTGAGCTCGAGCTCGGGTTGAGGGGAACACACCTTAAGGCACCTTGTCGACGTGAAAAATGAAGAGGAGTAAAAATGGGAAGGAATCAGAGACCGATATTGTCCTGGCCATCCCACCCGGCTAGACAAGGGCAGTAAATAAAGTCACGGCCTCGACACGGAGGCGTTGCGACTCGCGTTGATCAACGCAGAAAATTCCTGGCACAGGCGTTATCCGCCTCCAACTAGTAGATATGTTAATATGTGAAACGAGTTTGTTGCGAATTGGCATAAGTACTACGGCAGGAACATGAAGTATCTACGAGAAGTGCGACGACCGCAGTGTGCTCAAAATACATTCTGAGGGAGCGGTTAGGAAACGAAGGGAACACGGCGCAAGGAAGGCTCACTGTTAATGTGGATCTGGAAGCGTCCTCCGCCGTTGAAGCCCCCGCTCTCCGTGATTAGTCTTGCGTCTCCGCGCCCCCGTCCAGTGGGTGCCCACTAACAATTCAACGCGTGAGTGAACAAAAGGAGGAGTCTCAAACAAGGACCAAGATATATACTACCCATCCAGTGGCGCGGAAACACAAGCGGCCCATCTCATGCCGTGGCGGGCCCCCCTCTGGCACCATGGTACTCAGAAACGAACAGTGACGCTAAAATGCGATGCTGTCGCTGAGCCCGGTGATGGACATTGTGAGAGGGACGGCATGAGATAGTACACGGTCGGTCAACGAGCATACCACTGGGCCAGGGAGAGTCGCAGTCGTCCAGTGGATGG
Source organism: Mycena filopes (assembly GCA_029281495.1). Taxonomy (NCBI): domain Eukaryota; kingdom Fungi; phylum Basidiomycota; class Agaricomycetes; order Agaricales; family Mycenaceae; genus Mycena; species Mycena filopes. Next base: position 96,462 of record JARIHR010000015.1, read on the forward strand.
CGTCCAGGCGAGGTCGAGGTCGAGCGTCCAGTCGATGCTGAAAGTCGTCCAGTCGAGGGTGTACGTCGAAGGCGAGGGCGGATGTCGAAGGTCTTGAGCACCGAGGTCGTTGTCCTGATCGAGGGTCGAAATCGAAGTCGCAGCCGGGAGTCGATGGTCGAGGGAGGAAAGCAAGAGTGAAACAGGTCACACCTGTGACATGTGGGTTTAGATAGTGATCGAATTTCCCAATCGGGTCGACGCGACGCGCTTTGATAGTTGACGCGTCGACAGAGTTCTGTGAATGGAATGGATTCACAGTCTGTGAATGGAATGGATTCACAGAAGGAAATTCGCGGACACAGTCCTGTATTTAGTAAGACACAAGTTTTTTTTTGGCAAAAAACGAAAGAGTACTTGGGCAAATGCGGAGCGTGATCGTAAAACAAGGAGGTTGGCGCCGACACAGAATATCCGTCTTTCTTTCCCGCCACCATGTTCGACCGGCTAAAAATCCAGCAAATTGTTTCGAACAAGATTTTGACCGCTGAGGTTGCCCCCGCCATGCCTGGCGAGACGATGGTCGATGCCGACGACGCAAGCTGGGATATTATCGAAAATGCTCCGCTCGCCACGAAGACCCTGGAGACACTGGGCGACTCGATAATGGAGGACGGCGTGGTGGTAGAGCTCGCGCGAGTCCTGCCGGAGGAGTCCAGACAGAACCGTCTGGTTCGTAGTGATTAAATCTCGAACTTTATCTGCCAACTGATGATATTGCTCGCCAGATTCTGAAGCAGGTCCTGGTCTGCAATCAGACTTTCTTTGACTTCCTCGTCGCGCAAGGGCACTGTTGCAGCGGTCCAGGGTACAAGGCACCCGGAAACGCCTTCGAAACCCTCATCGGCCTTTGGTACGTCAGGGTTGTTGGCCAGGGGGAGGCGCCACCCGACCCTGCAAAGCTGGAGGAATTCGATGTCGCCTTCAAGGCATGGGTGGTCCAGAACCTGATACCCCTGGCGCTGGCGGCGTACGAGTGAGTGGATACCTTGAAATCCAGACGCATGAACTCACCGCGCACAATCAAAAGGCCAGGAGCGGACACCGAAGTTACAAACGGATCGCCCCCGCGGTACTCACGGTCGGTGTCCAGAGGAAGGGGCAGGTCGAGGTTGAGGTCGAGGTCAGGTCTCCGCGTATCACTCTCGCCGCCACGGTCTCGCATTCGCAGGGTCTCCCGCCACCGACCCGAGGAGCGGCGCGGATGTGGAGACGAGCGTGACCGCGGCCGCCCACTTTACCGTTCTGATTCTCGAGAGCGGCTACTGTCCCCCCGCCGACACAACGAGTACTCGCCATACGCAGTGCACGATCGCCGCGATCACCCGTCGTTTAGTGGCCGCTCGAGATCCCCACCCCGCGAGCGCGGAGCAGCCCGTGATGGACGCTATTTCCGATCCCCACCCCGCCGCAGGTCGGTGTCTCATCGTCGTAATGTGTCGCCGCCCGGTGCACGCGATGGTCTGCGTTACGAGAGCCGCTCGAGATCGTCACCCCGCGGGCGCGCAGTAGCAGAGGACGGAGAATACTGGCCCTCTCCACCCCGCCAGTACGCACAACGATCAGGATCTCCTCGCCACCGCCTTCCGTCCAACGCGCCCTGCAATCCCGCGCAACGCCGTGTGTACCCAGACTTCAGCGTCCGACAGTGCTCGTTGCCTCGTCAAGAGCCCCCGGCGCTACACACACACAGGGAAAGATCCACAAGCCCGCGCGGCCGCGTCCAATACGCGTGGTCACCGCGTTGAGAGTCCTCAACTTTCCGCCCGTACAGGGAACGATCTCCAAGTCCGCGGGGCGACAGGCAGTATCGTAGCCCATCTCCCAGAAGACGCTCTCCCTCAGAGAGACGCTATGCTGGAATGAGAGAAGGCGCTTTCCGCTCCAGGAGTCGCGGTCGATATGGGTGCCCTCGGTTTCGGTCGCGGTCGCGGTCTCAAACACGGCAGCACCGTTCCTTATCTCCAGAGCGGTACATCCCCACCCACTCTCCCCGCAGAATGGAACCGGGCCCACAACTGCATCGCCCGTCGACGTCGTCCCAGCCACGATACCCAAGCCCCGCGCATTACGAAGCACCGCGATGGGCAGAGGAGAGGGTGACCAGTGCGAGAAGCGGTCGTGATAGTGAAGAAGGAAGGCTGCAGCGGAGATACAGGCCCTACTGAGGGGGCGGGAGTGAGGCGACTAGCCCATGGCGAAGTAGTGTTTGGACTTTTATTTTTCTTCTTCTTGTCCTGGACCGTGAATTTATATCCACCTGCGAAAGTAGAGTTAATCTACGTGTGGGGAGTACAGGATTCCACCTTACTTTTGAGGCAAACTCGGAAAACCCGTAAGACGAACGTGTAGAGCAAGTAGTCCGAGTCGCCTGAAGGTCCGCAGGAACTTCCAGGAAGAGTAATCAAGGCTGTTGGTTGTGGGTTTTCTCGAGCTAGGGGCCGCACACAGGACTTGCTGTTCGGCCACAGGGAATATGTACAGGGAATTCAGAACAGGCCAGACTTGAGCTTGAGACTCGAGGGAGGCGCGAGAAACGCATTCGGGAATCATCGTCGTGGGCAAAAGGACCTGTCAGCGTGGGTAACATTTCCCCATTCGAACTTCGTGGCGCTGCGCGCGTAAACTTTGAAGCTCGGCATATTGCAGCGCAAATCGTGGACGCGACCTCATTTGACGCGTAAATCCACGCGTTATTTCGGAATAGATACAACAACAATCACTGTACATTAATATCGTAGGTGGCTTTGGGGTGGCTAGTAGAAATAAATAAATCTGTCTTGGATAATAGCACAACGGGAAGCTTCCCGAGTCCGAGTGGTACCTAAGCTAGGTTTGGGACGCTCCCCTATAGATACGGGTGAGGATAAGGACGGTTCGCGCCACGTAGGTTCCGGCGTACTCCCAGCAGAATTCCTCGCGTATGGAAATCGTCGCGGTAGGGGCCGTCGGGGAGAGGCCGGTCGCGCGCCCGTTGTCGATCCTCTTCGTGTCGGCGGTGCTGGAGAAGCGCAGCCCCATAGCGGTCATCGACATAGTTTGAGGAGGAGGGGAGAGGATGCAGAAGGCGAGTTCTTGAAGAAGGTGTCAGCAATGACCAGAAACGCGAGGGGGAAACATCATACCTCAAGTGGGTGACTTCAACCTTGACCTTGTCGAACACGACTGCCAGGGTGCACGACAGCCAACTCCATGCAGTCGCCCGGTCTTGACCTATGTACAGACACCCGACGTAGGCGTATAGGAACTGCGCCGGCGAGAGGTCGCCAAAGCCGTCTTTGGGGCACATCGTTCTCGCTACCCTCTCCAGCCCACCTTTGAGCATTAGCGTTTTGCGGACAAGCTGCGGGATCGAGACATTAGTCGGCGAGGGGGGCTGCGTTTGCCTGAACTCACGGTCGTTGCGTGAGACGTATGGAAGCTCGCCGGGATCAACCAATGCATTTCTGCAGCGACGAAAGCATAGCAGAGCGACGTCCCTGCTTCGACCCAGATATCCTGTTGCTTCATCGAAGCGTGCTTTACCGAGGCGACGACGGCGGGTTTGAGGCCAGGTCCGTATCGATCCAATCGGAGCGCGTACTCGCAGGCGTCGAGAAAGAGACTAGCGGTGCTGACTCGGCGGCGGTTCATGTTACTGGCGAGCGGAAGCACTGGTTGGTGGTAGAAAACCGAGTTGGTGCAGTTCGAGTTGTTCAGGACACGATCATGTGACATACCGCGACTGATCACATTGAGCGCACACCGCCTTCGTTCAGGAGCGTCAATTGTCGTACTGAGTTCTGGTGCGTGTAATTCAAAGCTCTTTCAGTTCAGTCTACATCAGGTGGTGTCAAATTAATGTGTCCCATCCGCCTCATCTTCATGCATGCTGAGGATTCGCTTACCGTCCTGGCGCACTCGATACCAGCCTGTAAACCCGTCGGAGATCGCCTCATAGACAAACCAATACCTGGTCTACGCATCTGTACCTGCACCCACTGCGTACACAGCCAAGAAACCGATGTGTATTGAGAGATGTGCCTCACGATGGGGCATCGTTTTCTGTTCTGGAGGATGGAATGAGTAGCAGGCAGACACAGTTATACAAACGGGCACGCTAGAAAATAACAATAAAAGGACACCATAACCTGCGATGCGTGCGATATTTTTCTGCGACCGGTCAAGAGGGACCATGCCGCGTTTGATTCAGGCTCCATTGTCGAAAACTTGTACGTCCCGGTGCCGCATAGTTACTGCATTTATCGCCGATGATCGTCCAGTGAGACTTGCCGGCCGTGCATCGGAATGCAGTTGCTGCTTGTGCGCTGGGGGTGGGGGGGGTGTCTTCGTTTGGAAGGAGCCCAAAGGAACATTCGACTTGAAGCTTGGAACTTGAAGCGTTAAGGTCTTGTTGTCACCGTCCGACTTGGCTGAGGATGAAAGAGATTGTCAAGATGCTTGAACTTGAATGCCAAAATAATGATCTGGCATCCGGTCACCGCAAGCCTGCCTTTGACAATGTCATTCTCTTGGCCAGATAGGTATTTAACCAAGAGAAGGCTTGAATCGAGATGTACCGCTTCGCTTTCTTGCAACCTTGAGTATTGTAAACCAAATACGACAGTTGGCATATTAAACGCCAAAAGGACTGTGAATAACGAATGACTCGGATTACACTAACTTGAATGAAATACACTCTAAATTTACTAGACTCGACAGGTTCGCCCGCCCGCAGCGTGCTGGAAGGAGGATGGGCGGAGAATCTACACTGTCCAAGGGAGCGGTTAGAAAACGAAGGGAACACGGCGCAAGGAAAGCTCACTGTCAAGAGGGATCTGCAAGCGTCCTCCGCCGTTGAAGCCCCCGCTCTCCGTGATCAGTTTTGCGTCTCCGCGCCCTCGGCCAAGTGATCTAGCAAATCAAAGGTGAGTGAGCAAAAATGAGGAGTCTCAGACAAGGACCAAGATATACTACCCATCCAGTGGCGCGGAAACACAAGCGGCCCATCTCATGCCGTGGCGGGCCCCCCTCTGGCACCATGGTACTCAGAAACGAGCAGTGACGCTAAAATGTGATGCTGTCGCTGAGCCCGGTGATGGCCATTGTGAGGAGGACGGCATGAGATAGTACACGGTCGGTCAACGAGCATACCACTGGGCCAGGAGGGTCGCAGCCGTCCAGTGGATGGCGTCCAGGCGAGGTCGAGGTCGAGCGTCCAGTCGATGCTGAAAGTCGTCCAGTCGAGGGTGTACGTCGAAGGCGAGGGCGGATGTCGAAGGTCTTGAGCACCGAGGTCGTTGTCCTGATCGAGGGTCGAAATCGAAGTCGCAGCCGGGAGTCGATGGTCGAGGGAGGAAAGCAAGAGTGAAACAGGTCACACCTGTGACATCTGGGTTTAAATAGTGATCGAATTTCCCAATCGGGTCGACGCGACACACTTAGACCTCTAATAGAATGTAGTGTATTCGCATTTGACACATGGGGCGTCCTTAGTCGATCCTGTGTCTAGTGAGCCGCAAGTTTTTTGAAACACGAAAGAGGGCTTCGGAAAATCCGGACGACGGGCTCAATGAATATCCTCAGCGCCTGGCCATCGTGCATAATTTGGCGCAGCAAGGGTCAGCATCGGCCGGACAGGCCAGCAGGGGGTGGTGTAGCAGTGACCGATTCAATAGTCGCCAGGAGCGGGAGAGATGCAGAGTCACCCATGTTATTCATTATGTACGCCCTACTAGGTGGTGCAGTAGCGACGGTCGCGTCTGCTGCAGTAGCTGACGTGAGTTGAGCGTTAAGAGCGTTAAGAGATGGTGACGAGTTGAACACTCACAATCTCACAAGTAGTTTGCCGTTCAGGAAGAGGGGAAGAGGTTGAGCTTCAACATCTCGTCGCCGGACACACGAGGATCATTTCTTTCCAGTAGTTATATGCCCATGAGCTGCCGATTTTTTATACGTTCCTAGCGTCCATGAGACAGAGTTAGCCAATGGAATCGAAGGAACCGACAGGTACGGACTCAACGATGGTATGCGAGGAAGCGCTGATCCAGTTTGAAGCTGCTCCCGACGCTTTCCGGCTAGCCCGACCTTCGATTTCCAAACCGCCGTAAAACTTCTTCTTCCTGATTCAAAGGTGAGTCCGGGCCAGCAGCATAAACCCCAACGTACTCGAGTCCAGTACTGGATATCCCAGCCGCGCGCGCTGGCAGATGGAATGGAAGGCCCTCGTTGTGTCTGCACGGTTAGGCTGTGCGTCTGAAGACGCTCGCTCGAAACATCAGCGTCGAGGTTTATAAGCTCCGGCGAAAATCGGCCTTTTCAAGAGGATGTCGGAGGGGCGTCCACGCCCTCCTTGCTTGAGATGAGGATGCCGCATGGGAGGCGCTGGAACATAAGCTGGGTTAGCCTCTTGAGATGACGACGAGAAAGCGAATCGCAACCTGCCCCCTTCAATACATGAGTTTCGCGCCTTTCCGAGGGCGCCGTCGATGCTTGGCTGTGGCAGGAGAGGGTCCGAGAAGGTTCCTTCGTATCGGAGAAGCGGTGCTGGAGCTTCAGGTGCGTATGTTTTACCCCGCGCTTAACTTTTTACGCGAGTAAGCAGTTGTAATTTGAAAAGGCCCATCGGTACTTACCTTTCGGCTCTTTGAGCGTAGACGTCGACTTGCGAGCAGATCTAGAGTGGGCGGGTGAGATTTTGAAAGCCCACGCAAAGCTCTTGTCGGAGTCAGAAAAGACCACTGGACTCAGATCACTGGGACGCACTCTAGGAAGCGGCCGAATGCCAGGGAAGATCAGCACCGAGTTGCGCTCTTCCTCAGGGAGCCGCGTCTTCCCTTCGCTGCGTGGGTTATAGCCAGCGGCCGTGTCGTTCCGAGGAGTTTGCTTCGAAGGGTGGGCAAGACGACGCGGCATTGGGACTTTGAGGGCTGGACCAATTCCTACGCAGCGGGAGCCACGCAGTGCAGTCGGTCTTGAGCAATTAATCGTGGTTTTCAATCGGTGTGTTATTGCACGGAGGGCGAGCGTCAGGTTGCGTGGGTTTATCTGTCGTCCGGAAGGATGAGCGTGTCGGTCTGGGACGAGCGCGGATGCGGAAGTGGAGGCGTCGACGTCAGCATGGTGTGTCGGTACATGCTGTGGAATTAGTGCCAGCCGGCTTATTATAAAAAATGAAAGCCTACCGATATCGACAGAGCGCGAGGAAACAAGAAGAACAAGCAATCATCTCATGGCCGTCCAATGTCCGTAATTCATTCATCCACCGTCCATCTGCGGTGTGCACCGATGATTTGCTGCGAAGCTGGTACCGGTGGGGTGCATACCGCGCTTCATTTTTACCCCCGGTTTGAGCATGTGCGACGACGCTGTACATTGTGAGACGTGCTGCTCGGAGGCCCACTTGACGCAAGGAACGCACCTAGTTCAGGTTCGTGTCGTGTTCTTTGGCTCGGCTTGTATATCTGCTGCTTAAGCTAACGTGCAGGAGTGGGAGTCGACGCGCGAGTGGGGCCAGTTTCTGCGTCTCGTCCAGCGAAAATTGGCTGAGCAGGGAGGATGACCGTCGTGGGTTGGAGGGTCGTGATGCGCTCTGACCGGCAAAACGGAGCGCTCGTTTGGAACCAACCAACGTCGCTGTGAGCAAGGTTGACGCTGAGTCGTGGAAGAAGAAGAGACTGCGAAGATGCTTGAATGGTGAATTGTCGACAAGAAGCAGCACCTCTTACCCGGATCCGGAAACGTCCGACTCCGTCTGGCTTGCCTTTGGCTTCAACGGCCCTGGACGGCTCTAGGGCTGATACTGCTGGTTCACCGTCGCAAGCCAGACACTCCAAGCCAAAACCAAAGCACGCCTGGAGTGGTATCGGAAAAGGATTGGAAAGCCACCTTGGCCAAGCTGTCACGGTTAAATTCCGCACCCGAGCTGCGTCGACGGACTCATGGCTAGACCATAGCGCTTGGTGGATCAACTGGCCAGCTGGTAGCCCAGCGTTCAACGCTCAAACCTCTTCCGCCACGCCAACTATTTAATCAGGAGAAGGCTCAAGGCTTTGACCCGCCGTTTGCGAGATGATCGTGTCCGCGTCGCCTTTCCTCGGGAAGGGAGTTTCTTGCATGCTCTGAAAGCCAACTTCGGTTGATTCTGTTTTCTTTGTCTCCTCGACATGCGATTTTCTTTCAGGAAACTCGATCCTCCGCGGCCATTCTCACTCGGTGCTGGCTTCAACGGAGACTTCAATGCATCTTCTTCACACGTCTCCACTGGTCAGCAGTGAAATCTGGGAGTCAACTGGGGCTTCAATGGACACGCAGCAAACTTGTTTTTCGACTCGGATAGCGGTGCAGTATAGCCACAAGCGACCCTATTTAATCCGGCCCAAGCGGCTGACATGCCTCTCTACCCTCTTCCGCTTACTTGTATGTCGCCGCCCACTTTTGTGATTTCGACTAACTCGCTCTTCTTTCCTCTAGCTGGCCTGCCCACCGACCTCCTCGACGCGCACCTGGGCCGTGACGCACAGAATGTTGGCCAGCGTGCGAGGACGACCGACGATGTGTTGTACTATTCGTCTCGAGCCTGCTCTTGCACATGCTTGCCGTGGACGCGGGAGGAGGGTAATCCCGACGGCCCCGAGGTTACGGCGGGCAGCAGGGGTTCCACCATGGCTCGGCGGGCAGCATGTTTTTGCTCCAATCGCACGTTGCGCACCGGGGGATTGGAAGAGTTATGGGGGCTTACACCGGCGGAGGACGCGTCCAGCGTTGAATTTAAGGTGCCTACATTCTTTGCCCGAAGTAAACCTCGTTCTGACGCGATCTCCCACAGGATCTTGCAATGTCAGAACTACTTCGTCTGCGCTCCGGCAGTTACTTTCTTGTATGATCTGTGAACGCGCCGCTACGTTATTGGGCAGCTGTATGTATTGTGGACTTCGTGTATTGACTCTCCGTTATGATATTGGAGCTTCCTGGATGTAACATAGTAGAGTCTCATGAATTTACTCGCAAATAATCCAGACCAAATGCGATCGCGAATTGATGTCTACGACTCTCACGCAAACCACGACCATCTCCAGCGCGCCTCCATGTCTCTCCCGCCGGCGACCAACTTCACCAGCCTCCCCGTCGAGCTACAAACTATGGTGGGCCTCCTCACCCCGCGCTGGCCTACTCGGACTCAACTTGCTACGTTAGATTGCTTCCGAAATGTCCCCGTACGACCTCGCAAAATTCTCGCACACAGGGCGGTTGAGCCGTGCCATCGCCAACCGACCGAATCTGTACGCCGATGCGCTCTCCCGGATGAACTTTCCAGCGCACATCCCGACTCCTGCGGCGAGTCTCGCAATATTCTGCCTCGCTTTCTTTGGAGGTGGAAATTGTAAAGTGAGTGTCCTTGATGCTCACTGGAAGCACACTCACGATTCAGAAAGATCTGTGGAAAGTACACCGACGCGCTACCATTTTCATACACGGCTCGACTGCGCGTATGCGGGGTGGATATAATTTCTTCTTGCAATTTGAGGTGTTGAATAGGTTTGCAGGGGTCGTGCAAGGACGAGCTCATCAAGTAGACCTTGAGCACCACCTACCGCGGCGCCGCTGACTTTCAGCACCGTAGACAAGGATTTATAACTACTCTTCCTCGCCCAAGAACCCTTAAGCCGAAGCATGTCTTGCTGAATCGCGTCGAGCCTTGGATGCCATTTATCGAGACGCCAATCGGCAGTAGGAGTTCCTTTCCCTCCCCTCCTCTGGCTTGTACTCAAGCTCATGATAGGCCGTACCTATTACCTTCGATCCGCCCTCCTCCGCGCGACAACCAAACTTCAAGACGCGATGCGATTGGACGCGAGAAGGACTGGCCCACGCAAGGTTGGGGAGGAAGAGACGAAGCTGTTGAAGGTGGGCGCTTCGGGTTTATGTTATTGGCATTCATTAAACGTCTGAATCGTCAGGCATGGGAGCGAAACGCGCTCAACCTCCCTGGAATCATGAAGGTCAGACAGCGCGCATTGTACGCAGGACTTCTGTTGACATACGGTATCGCTAGACCGCCCACGACGTGCTCGTGTGGCAGAAGAGCCTGTACCAGCGGAAGCGCCAGCAGCTGCACGAGAACGTCTCGAAACGGTGGGTTTTTCATCCGACATGGTGCTGTTATTCTCAACTTCGACAGTCTTTCGGTCATTCTAAAAATGAGTGGCCTCTCAATGGAGGCAGCAGAGGTCCTTCGATCGCCAACTTTGCGGCTCACCATCAAGGCCTGGCACCGTGACCTACAAGAACTATCTTTGCACGGTGAGCGAGTACTTATCTTCGTTGCACCTCGTCTCAATCGTACCCCAGCCTTCTCCGTAATCCAGCCTATTGTCCTCCGCGAGTCCGTTCTCTCCCAACTCGGCGTCCCTCCTCCAGCCTTCCAATACCGCCAAAGCGACCGAATCATATGTCCATTCTGCGACACCAAGAAGGCTCTCCCCGTCGATTCCCTCGTGCTCCACATCCACCACAAGTAAGTCGCGTTCCACTCATGTGAACCTGTCTAATCCACCCCTTCCTTGTAGGCACCCAGAGGAATTTCCCCGTGTCCGCGATACCTACAACATCACGCCGCGATTCAAATATTGTGAGCTTTGTCCGAACTCGTTGAAAAAGTTTGAGATGGCGGGGATGCGGAAGCACTTTGAAGCCAAGTGAGTGCTCTACCGTATGCTCTTGAGCACGCCAATAACTTGGTGTCGCACCAGGCACAAGGAATGAGCGGATACCATAATTTAGATAAAGTGTTCCTCCTCGATTTGTATCGTACTTTTTATTCGCATGGAATGTTGCCAAGGACTGCGGGGTATCTATTGCGAGCCAAGGGGGAATCATCATTAAAATTTTATATATACAGTCGTAAAGTTTTTTTATCCAAGATTCTGACCCCCCCTCCCCCCCTCCCTCCCTATATGAGGAAGGTTGTTCCCACAGCTATCTCGGCAATCACTCGCTTGTCTCGGAGACGTATCGGCCCGCAGCGTTCCCACCCTGAACCGATGTTTCAACTTGGTTTCAACCAAAGTTGAACCCACCCTTAAAGCCTGCTCTTTCAGAGGGATCCTGGGCCATGTTGAGGGCTTGGTACATGTGCTATCAGTCTGTATGTTAGATCACTTACTCCGATCCTGAGCAAGAAATCAGCACCTAACAGGCGGGTCCGACCGCAAATAGGCCGAACTTACCCTAGAAAAGTCCCGAGATAGTCCACAAAGGCTGAAAATATAGCAAAAAAAATCAAGAGTGGTTAAAAGTGCTTTTTGAGCTAGTTCGAAATGTATGTCAAAAAGTTTTTTTAGCCAAGATTCTGACCCCCCCTCCCCCCCACCCGGTGTCCGATATTTTAATAATGATTCCCCCTTGTTGCGAGCCCTCGTTTCATTTTCAAGGGACTCGACGGTTTCGAAACAATTTGTCCCTTGATACAACTTCAAGTTGGTCAGCGCATGCGCAATAAAATGCATTGAGGTTCTCGTCTGAACGAGGAAGAATCCCAGCCCTTGATTTTCCTCGGAAGGTCGTTGTTCCAGCCTGAAATGATGTTTTCCACGCGCTCTACGCGTTCTTGTCGATGAACTTCGAGCGACGCGTCGCTTTGCGTTGGCTTTGTTTGGCTGTCACCCGTAACTGTGACATTCAAACCTTGATCTCCGACTTCCACAACCTCGACCGCATTATCGAATGGGTTGTGCTCTTTATCATCCATCCTTACTCTGTCTGAACAGCCATTCAGCCGTTATAAGCCTGCCCAAGGACCTCCACGCGTACCTGGGCCCTACACAAAGTTCAAACCACGACAAGCTGCCTGGAAATGGTACGGTTCTTTACGTCGTACGTCGTGTTCAGCATTACTCACCTTCTGTAGGACGACCTCTAGCTGGACTGCCCACCGACATCCCGACGCACAACTGGGCCTGTGCACAGACTGACGGTAGCCTAGCTGCTGGCCCCGACGCCCGCTCCAATATCATCCTGACCGTCCTCGTGCGAGTTGCTCACTGGGGACGCGCGAGGCTCCTCTGTTTGTTGCTCTGTAGTCGTAGTGAACACTACACGAGGTTCGCCCGCGGTCTGGTTGGGTTGTAGCCCGTGTGTTCGAGCCCGACATGCTCAGTGCTTGAGGTTTCATACGCAGAGCGGGGACATCACGGCGGAGGAAACGTTTAGCGTTGTTTTAACTGTGTGTTTTATCTTTCCGTCCCTTGCCCCTTCTCACCATCGCCTAGTCTCGTTGCGGGATTCGCAGTAAATAAGTTTATACATCTCGCTTTTGTACATGGTCCGCAATCTATCTGGTTTCTCAATCTTTTGTCTGAGCTCAAGTCTATACAAGCCGACCCCGCGTCTTCTGAGCTCTGCATAGACTTATGTTGAGACTAACAGCTCATTATGGCAGAGACCAGCCCCCTCGCTCTCAGCGACGCGAGTGAAGCGTCGTTCAAGTCCCCTTCCTCGACCTCTTCAAATACCAATGTCACTCGCTACAAACGGAAACCGTTTACTGTAGTCGCTCATTGGCGCGCCTCAGGTGGACGCAGGGCCGGTCGGAGTAGGTTCTCACGCCGACTAGATCCTCCAATACTAACCCAACCTCTCCCCAGCCTGTCGCAGACTCGGATAATCCGCGCCACTTCCAAATTATCACCTTGAGCACACTTACCGTGCCACTGCAGAGGCAAACGATGTTCGAGCCCCCGAGTTCTGCTCCATTAGAATATTTTGCAAGACGTTCGGGCGGGCTCAATCACCACCTCCAGAACTGCTTCTCATTCGCTAGTCCGCGAATAGAGCGTTCATGCCGTGCCCTTCCCGCTGTCAATCTCGACTTCCTCCACCATCTCATCGACCATGGGTCAAGTTGAGGCGCACCAACAAGGTAGAAGACGAGATCCTTAAACTCGATAGCCAAGATCACCTCCCCGGCTCTACTCCGTATCCAGGTGCGTCGCGAGGTTCTGATGTATGTTCAGGCGTTCTCCTACTCATTTTAGATCTCTTGCAGGATGGCTTCATTCGGCCGAGGCCAATTATGCGACAACTTGGCGACAACCTCCAGGATTTGAGGACGCCTTCCACGCAAGCAGTGGTACGTCGAACGCGTTTAAAGTGTTGGCGGTGCTGATATTAGCTCTGCATACCCAGGCACGATGGCGTCAGTCGTGCACATCCCTCGTACCAGTGCGCTTCGATGCAAACCAGGACACGGTCATTCCATCCCCGCAGGCCAACAGAGATCATTCGCGTAAACCTCAGAAGTTCACCAGTTCCACGGCAGCTTACCTCGCTCCAGCTCCCTCACCATTATACTATCGAACGGACGAACCTTGCCTCCTGGTTTGGGACGACGGTGCGCACGAAGGAACAGGTTGGATGTGGTTGGTGGCATTCAAGTCCAAGCAAGGTGAGCAGGAGAAGGCGGACGAAGCAGACGGAGGAGTGGAACGGAGCGCGAGGATCGGCGAGGCTACGCGACGCGAGGGAGGACCAGCGTCGGCGCATGCAAGAGGGAGGCAAGACCTCGATCAGCCGACACCGATGTTTAGGAAATACGGGACCCAAACTTTTCCGGCTCTGCAGCGCGCCGATCGACGCCGTGAATCGAGACAGTGACGGCTGCAACAAGAGGTCGTTTACTTGGATGCGCGTGTTTTGGGGAAGAAGCAGGATGAAGAGGAAGCAGGGAAAGAGGGCGCGGGGTGAAGGAGGTGGTCTCAAGATTTCTCTGCTAATGGCAACGAACGCATCGACGACGGCTCAGATACCCACTTTGGTCCAAGGTTGCTGTTGTGTTGGCGTCGTCTTAGGCAAGATGAGGTCAGTGCATCAAGCCGATTATGGGACTTCGATAACTCACTGCCGTTTGCCCGCCCAGTCGCGAACGAGAAGCAGAAGTTCAAGCTGCGGGCAGGGGCGATGTTGACGTCCATACGGTGAGCGGTGTTTCGGCTCCAAGTCGTCAATACTCATCGTTCGCGTTTGGAATCAGGGCCTTGGACTTTTGGAGAGCCATCGCGCCGTTCCGAGCTAACGAGGTCAGTGCCAGTACATTCGATAACATACCTTCGACTCACATTTTCATACCCAGTACCCAGGTTCTTGGCCATGACGATTGATTTGGAGGACGTCGCGCGGAAGATACCAGCAGGAGGGAGTGCGGTGTCCAAAGAAAGGCAACTTGAGGAGACCTGAGGGCAAACGTCGAAACGCAGATTATTCCCGGCGGATATCATCCACTCCGGGGGATCGAGACCATCCCGTGCCTGAGGTTCTTGCGTCCATTGCAGGCGCCGTGGATTGGTCTTCCCTCGAGAGTTTTTGTCGAGCCTTGGAGCCTTGGATGGATTGGCCCCGGGTCTGAGGTGGGGGGCGTCCACGGGCTGGTGAGGCCGCTTCAGCTTTATGTTTCGAGGACAATGGGCACTGACATACCCAAAGCGGTTATGCCACCGTCAGTGGCTTTGGGAGGCTATGAGATTCGTGGCTAGCTGGTCAAATGCAAGCCTGCCTGAGGTCGGCGCTCCTCTTCCCCTGCCGCACGTCCTAGGGGCTCATTCAATCCTAGACAGCGAAATGACTGACGTGTTCGCAACAACGCACCTTCGAGTTTCGAGTTTTTCAGCGCGCTGAGTCTGCTGCGCCGTGCGCCCACCATTGCACATCCATCGGGGTGCTCTGCATGTCGTCAAGGAGCGGTCAAACTTGACCGACTGCGAAAGGAGATAGCTTTGATTGCTTGCAAATGTTTCAATTTGTTGCGACTCTCCACTTTCCCACCATGGTCTTCGCCCTCCGCACCTTCCGGCGCGCTGGTCCTGGTTTCCACTGCTGCTCCTCTTTGCGGGCCGCTCAAGACGGGCAGAGTCGAGCGTTGGGCATCAATCTCGTTCCTCCTCGACACCGGCGCCCCACCGATGTCACCGCGCTCCTGGTGGCCAATGAGTTTAGAGCGTTGTTGTATCGCAGCTCGCTACCACGCCTCCTCGACCTCATCTTCTTCTCCACCAGGGCTCGACCCCCTCGGTTTCCTTCCGAGCCCATCCAATCGACATGCATGGCCTCGTCAGCGCTGAACTCTGCATATCTACTCGTGATGTTTTCGTTGTGACTCTCCGCTGTCCAGTGCTTTCATACCACGACCATCCGAACCCTGCGCCTCCCCAACGGCCTGCTCCACGGCCTGAATTACGTTTGCGGACCCTTTCCTACGTGCGTTGCTACGACGTCCTGCCAGAACTTGAAGACACAGTAAATTCACCCCCATCTGGGCTTGCCCTCCGCGTACCATCTTGCCGATTCAAGACCGCGATCGATGGCTCGAGCAGCGTGGGACTACCGGTACGAATAGATATGTCTGTTGAAGATGGAGAAGCGGAACTGGAGGATGGCGAGAGCGGAGAGCTAGGACGGCCGATGCCGCATCCACTAATCTCAATCCGGCTCCATTTCGCCCAGGCCCAGCTACGTCAGCGCAAACATTGCGGGCCAGCACGATAACCTTGCGCACCGCTGCAGAACTTCGCCACCGCGGCTCGCCGAGGAGGAGCACACGACGTAGCAGTTGATTGGCAGACGATAAAGGGCTCTGCGGGTCGTGAATCTGATCCTTCGGCGGACGACTACGCCTCTTTCTTACTTCGACCGGAGCTTGTTCATCTTTGTTCGCAACAATCTGCCAACAAGGGGCAGAACTCCACTGTAAATCCAGTCCTTCCTGGCTCCGACTCCAACAAGCGTTCCCCGAGTCTCAATCTCTTGAACGCGGACTCTGCTGCGCATTCAGCATAGTATCGCGCCACGGTTCTCCTCGAGACAGCCACGAAACAAGCGGGCGCGGAGGACCGGGAGTAGTCAGCGGCGCTGGGGTGGGGCATTGCGCCGCCATGTAGGAAAAAAGTGCATTGCGCGAGGAGGAGGTGAACACCGCGGGATGGTTCATTGCCGGGAACGTGTGCAGACCTGATAAAGTCGCATACTTCATAATATCACAGCTTGACCACTATATCGGCCCTTTCCGTTCGTTTAATGCACTCTTCTCCGCCCTTGCACCTCGAGCCCTCACGTCCTCCTCGTCTTCCACAACCTCCCCATCTTCTAATTCTTCTTGATGATTACTTGCGGGGTCATATTCCGCGCTGGTTTCGAGGTCTACCCCGACTTATCAATTCAACTACCTCTTCGTGGTCCAGTATCGTACCTTTTCTATTGTTGAAGTACGCTTTGAAGACCCACAGAGTTTCCTCCCCGTCGGCGCCATCGTCCTGCTCTTCGAAGGCTCTAGAAATGGTTAGTCAACCTTGAAGACAACGGGGAAGAGGAAGAACATACTGCTGCGATGTTTTAACGTATGCCAACGCCCTGCGGGTCGCGTACTCCTCCCCGAACGTGCCTTTCGATAAACCTTCCTCGTGCGCCGCGGCTGAACGTTGGCGCATATGTTTCTCGTTCATCGCTTTGGCGCGCGCCGCGTCAGGATTCAGAGGCGCCCGAGGCTCGCTGAAGGCGTTCATTTCATGGACTAGAAGAGAATGACGGAGAAAACTAACTGGATATTGGTCGCAAACTCCCAAAGCTCATCTGCAATGGGCCAAAAGAGGCGACACAGCCATTGGTTGGCGCCCCCCGCACCTGAATCCTCGAGGAAACCAATGACTCTGTATAGGTCCAGTCGCGTATAGTTTCGACCGTTGAGACTCGGGGAAAGGCGGACGACTTTGCGCGCGATGCTGTCGACGGTGCTATCGGCGCGGTAGAATTTTCTCAACTCCTACATCGTGACCGTGTTTAGCACAAGAGCCGACTTGAGGAAATATTGCAGAGCTACATACCGAGCTAATATGAGGCGACAGTAGTCCAACCGGAACCACAGTTTCTACAACATCCAACACGAAGACCACCCACGTCTCCGACCCGTGCGCCTGCCACTTTTGTCCTTGCTGGGAGTTGCCCGCACTCTGGGCGGCCAGAAGCGCGTCTTCTGGGAACGCAACGTCTATGCGCTCGATGGAACGCGCCGCAGCGGATACGAACAGGCTTCCGATGGCGGGTTTTGTGGACTTGCCGCCTGCGGGCTGAGCCATTTGTACGAGAAAGCAAGAAGAACTTGAAAGCGGGTGAAGCGCGTTGGTGGCGGTGCCGGACCAAACGCGTCTGGATCCTGAACGGAATTCATGACTCTTCCTTAATGGGGTTTGTGTCTAGAAAACCGGAAATGTTACATTTGAGATGTCCGGAGTAGATAGGTGGTACATGTAGTCGACGTAGTAAATACATGTTTTCTGGACGTAGTAGGTACGGGGCGTAGTGAGATACATGTAGGAGCAGCTAATACAAAAGAGGTGTGTACAGCGAGTCCGAAAAGACATCCCGATGCGCTGAGAAATGGCGTGTAAGCTGCTGAAGGTTGGCTGATAGTATCAGGTAGACACACTTGAATAGCAAGGGCGTTTCGCGGAGCGGCGGTCCTCCGGTTCCATTCGCTCCTCCGAGGAGTCGCGGTTCCTCTTGTTTGGTCGCGGTATCGGAACGTAGTCATGTCTGTGAAGGCAGCGTCAGGCTCAAGTCGGGAGACACATAGAAAGAGGTTTACCTTTCGTTCGCTTCTATCGCTGTCTCGACGACGTCACTGAACATTCTTCGGGCCCATTGGCGCAGTTGCGGGACTGTTGCATACTCAGACCAGGCCCCGACGAGAATCTCGAGAACGTTTGCAGGTGCTTTTCGGTAGGCGTTGTTGGCGTATCTGCCGCCAAGGACGAGGAGGTGGTGAAAAAGGGCGGTTTGAGATACGACCTGGAGGACGTTCTGGGCGAGCATGAGCGAAACAGTAGGAGGGAAGCGTTGATCAAATGTACCGTGTAAGTGCGCGAGTCAAACCGGTTTCCCAGAGTCTCGCGAACAACCCCGCCAAGTAGCAACGTCAACACAACATCTCCACGACCTTCAGCCAGCTTTCTCGCGGTCGAACATTTGTCAATGGTATCCCAGGCGGTGGGAATGAGGGCAGGAAGAATATCAGATGGTATGTGTATTTTGTCGTCGGCGAGAAGGGCGGCGAGGATGTTGTTTCGGAGCGCCGCTTCAGAACGCAGCGGCGGGGCGGCGAGCACTGCTAGGGGGAGGGTTGGGGACATGAAGGAACTGGAAGAACGTGAAGTATCTTGAACTGTGTGGCGGTGCTTGAAGTCATTCTGCCCCTAGCCAGTAGGCAAACCAAGCATGTTGAGGTTTTGATTTGGCGCGCCAAAAGGTTTTGAAAGTGCAGGGAGGTGGGGGTTCAGGACAAAGGAAGAATGACCGCAACACTGATTGGTGATTTCTATCGCCTTACGTCGCAGACGAAGAAATAGTGCTCAAACCGAAAACAAGTAAAAAAGACGTTGTAACCTTCAATGGGCCTTTGAATTAATTTCCAGGAGGTCTGCATTTTATTTTGCCAGGATTTCCGAAGACGCGTCTCCGACGCGACGCGTTTGTTTGTCCATATCGCGAGTTGAGTCGTTGACTGAACACGAAAGGGGTGTCAGCCACTCAAGGCTTGTTCGCAAGTCCCGCCACGACGGACGACGGCCTACGATGGCCTCCTCGACTGGACGACACGGCGCTCACCTCTTATTCTCGGTCATCGACCTCCCGACGGCTGCCTGACCAGCGCCACAGTGTGTGAAGACGTGGCGTGCATCGGTGTATGGAGAGAGTTTGCAGTATCGTGTCCCTGAGTTTCGTTGGCCGCCGCCGAATCCCGACTCATCATCGTTGACGTCCGATTGTTCGGCGCAGCGTCACTGAGTAGGTCGGGGAGTCACGGCGGCCAGTTGCGTCTGCAGCCCAATGGTGCATTCGTAGCGCTCGGGCATGGGCAGCAATATGCTTTCTAAGGTCGTTGGGCGTTCACGGGTGGTTCAATCCACCGGCAAGTGGGGGCTCGAGGCGGAGGGTGCGTCCAGCATTGACTGCAAGGTAAGATTCCACCCATTTTCCGTGCCTTTCTGTTTCTTACGTCCCATCTTTAGGCTTTCTTATACCAATGTGAAGAGCAACAAGCACGCCATGGAATCCACCGCACGGTCCCGCTTTTACAGTATAATGTCCCCAACTAGATAGAGCCCGTTCAGATGCCCAATGTATACAATGTCGTTCGAGCTAAATGTGCATCCGCGGCATGCTTGAACTCTCGTCAAGGCCCGCGGTTAAGGGCTGCAACATCGCGTTAGGCTGCCCGTTGTCGGTCTTGAAAGATTGGTGCGTTTGTCACCCCAGGCCACGACTCCACTGGCTTGAGATTGAAGGCGGGCAAGCGCTGGAATATGGCTTGGTGAGTTTTGCAAGATGACGACAAATTAAATGGAAGCCCTACCTCCTTGGCTGGAGCTCCGCCAGTTTCCGAAGGCGCCGTCCATACTTTGATTTTTTAATTGCAAGCACCAGCTTCTACTGCACCGCCTGCACGCGATATTCGGAGACTGGGTGGAGGCTCCAGTGTACTTGTATCGTGGACGTTCGTGCGAGAAGGAAAAAGTCAAGGAATCATCGGCCAGTTCTCTGAGCCGATGGTAGCAACTTGCGCCTTGGCGAGGGTTTCCTTGCGACTGGAATCCTCCGACGCGCGTTAGGAAACCTGGAGAGGTTCTGGCGCAGTTCATCCACAGAGGTGCAGCAAGGTTTCAGAGCTGCAAGTGGGAACCGGCCTTCTTGACCCCACCAGTGAGCTATGCAGATTTCGGTGCAGTATCTGCCGCACGGCCAGTTCGCCTTCTCGCGCTCCTCAGCACCCAGCAGCACCGGTCTTGCCTTGTCGCGTGGCAGCTGGAAGTCTCGCACACTATGTCCACAGGAAGGAATAAAATAGAAGAGAAGAAGAACGAACATACCCTTGAATTCCACTCGTCGCTGAGCGTGCCGTCGCGGTATCTGCGGTGCCCGTAGCCCGCGCGATACTGCTGACCGGCTCCGCATTCCGCTTTGACAACGAGTAGTATCCTCGCCTTCAAGGAGTCCACCCGCCTTAGCGCTCGCTCGGATTATCATGTCTCTCTCGTTCTTCGTCTCCATATCTACCCCAGCTTCCCCGGTACTCGGCGCGCAGTCATTTCAGTCTTGAATCTGCATGCCGTCTGGCCGCGCGGAGGCGATCACGCTGCCACAAGGTCCTGCGGGCGCGCAGTGCGAGTTACGTTGTGAATTCGTTAGGCTTGGGGAGGAGACGATGAGAAAGCAGGAGCGCGCGGTGAGCGAGTTGTGATAGCGTTGCGAGTCCAACGCGGGCAGCGGGAGGAGCTCGTGCGGAGAGCGCATCGTCTGGGTGGGTTGATGGAGACCTCGAAGGGAGCGGCCATTGTGCACGGTAGGGCGTAGCCAACTCATTTTAGGGCGGGGTAGATGATTCTGCATAGCAGAATTAGTAAATCGAAGTACCAGGGGGAGAACAAGAGAATAAAGAGGGAGGGTCAACGAGGAGGAATGCACATACCTGTCACTTCAGCTACTCGTACGTCCGGTGTTGCGCGCGTAGTTCCTAGTAACTGGCTATCCAGTGCACCCCCGGGTTTTGCCAACTTCAACGTTTTGGAGGACGGCTTCAAGTTGAGACGGCCGTTGGTGCTTGGGTTGGAGTGAAGGAGGGCCATGACGCGATGTAGGACCTGCGTTTGGAACCAGGTCAAGGTGTATTCATCCCGTTTCGGCCGTCGTGCATAAGGGCCCTGCCGTCGGGGAAGAGAGAGATTGTGAGGATGCTCGAATGCTGAATTGTTAACAAGTGAACCGCTTCTTCTCGGGAACGTCCGTCGTCCGCGTTGGCTTGCTCTCAGAGAGCAGCTCTCTGTCTCCGACCTCTTTCGACGCACTCAAAGCCCTTGGCGGCTCTGGAGAAGGCTCATCGGCTCCCCTTGCAAGCCCTCGAAAAAGCCAAAACACCTGGCAGCACCAACACGGCCGAATACTTAAAGGATTGAGAGCCTCCAAAGCAACTTATCACTGAAGCGTTCGAGTCCACGATGCTGGGGTTATCACCTCGATCGATCTTGCGGCCTCGTAGCTGGACCAGTTGGTGGATGGGTGAATCGACTGGAGTCTGGGAATCTTCCTCGAACGCGTAATTATTCAATCAAGACCAGCTTTGGCCGCCTTTACCTTCCTTCCCGGGATCTCCACCCTCGTCCATCGATCCACCTCGTCACGGGCCAGCGATTTTTTGAAGGCGCTCTGCAGCTCAGCTCAGCATTGGTTGCCGCCGCTGATCAGTCTGCGAACCTTTGTGCCTCGACATCCGAAACGATTTGCTTCAAATACTTCCTGCAGACCGCGACCACCCGCCGCTGGCATAAAACCCGACATAAAGCTACCCTCGGTTGACCTACTTCAAATGCACATATTTCCTTGGAAGAACTGCATCTCCGGCAATATGTGCGTTCGTCATTTCGAAAATATGCGCAACTCAACGCGGACTTTGAGAACGGGCAGCAGTCTTCTTTCGACTCGGATAGCGGTGCAGTATAGCCACTGGCGACCCTATTTAATCCGGTCCAAGCGGCTGACATGCCTCTCTACCCTCTTCCGCTTACTTGTATGTCGCCGTCCACTTTGGTGATTTCGACTAACCCACTCTTCTTCTAGCTGGCCTGCCCACCGACCTCCTCGACGCGCACCTGGGCCGTGACGCACAGAATGTTGGCCAGCGTGCGAGGTAGACCTACGATGTGCTGTACTTGTTCCGAGCCTGCTCCTGCAGACGCTTGCCGTTGACACGGGAGGCTGGTTATCCATGCCGACCCCGAGGGTTACGGCGGGCAGCAGGGGTTTCACCATGGCTCGGCGGGCGGCATGTTTTCGCTCCAATCGCACGCTGCGCACCGGGGGATTGGAAGAGTTATGGGGGCTTACACCGGCGGAGGACGCGTCCAGCGTCGAATCAAAGGTGCCTACATTCTTTGCTTGAAGTAACACTCATTCTGACGCGATCTTCCACAGGATCTTGCAATGTCAGAACTACTTCGTCTGCGCTCCGGCAGTTATTTTTTCGAATGGTCTGTGAACGCGCTGTTGGGCAGTAGTATGTATTGTGGCCTTCGTGTATCAGCTCTCCGTTATGATATTGGACTTTCCTGGATATAACACAGTAGACGAAGATGCGGGACTGCGACCTTACTGAGAGCTCTACAGTCGCTCCAAATAATTTCCCGGGTGACCCAATGACCGCAAATTGATCCCTACGACTCTCACACGAGCCACGACCATCTCCGACGCGCCTCCGTGTCTCTCCCGCCGGCGACCAACTTCGCCAGCCTCCCCGTCGAGCTACAAACTATGGTGGGCTTCCTCACCCCGCGCTGGCCTACTGGGACTCAATGCCACGCAAGGTTGCCTCCGAAATGTCCCCGTACGACCTCGCAAAATTCTCGCACACAGGCAGGCTGAGCCGCGCCATCGCCAACCGACCGAATCTCTACGTCGATGCCCTCCTACGTATGGACTTTCCACCGCACATTCCGACTCCTGCGGCGAGTCTTGCAATATTTTGCCTCGCTTTCTTCGGAGGTGGAAATTGTAAAGTGAGTGTCCTTGATGCTCGCTGGAAGCACACTCACGATTCAGAAAGGTCTGTGGAAAGTACACGGACGCGTTGCCACTTTCATACACGGCTCGACTGCGTGTGTGCGGGGTGAATATAATTTCTTCTCGCAATTCGAGGTGTTGACTAGGCTTGCAGGGGTCGTGCAAGGACGAGTTAATCAAGTAGACCTTGAGCACCACCGACCACGGCCACGCTGACCTTCCGCACAGACAAGGAGTTATCACTACTCTTTCTCGCCCAAAAACTCTCAAGCCGAAGCATGTCTTGCTGAATCGCGTCGAGCCTTGGATGCCATTTATCGAGACGTCAATCGGCGGTACTACATTTCCCTCCTCCTGTGCCTTGGACTCACGTCCACAATCAGGGCGTACATATTACCTCCAATCAGCCCTGCTCCGCGCAACAAGTAAACTTCAAGACGCGATGCGATTAGACGCAAGAAGGAGTGGCCCACGCAAGGTTGGGGAGCAAGAGACGAAGCTGCTGAAGGTGTGTCGGGTTCTATGCTACTCGCATTCACTCAACGCTGCCAGGCGTGGGAGCGAAACGCGCTCAACCTCCCTGGAATCATGAAGGTCAGACGGCGCGGACCTTATGAAAGACTTGCGTTGATATACCTTTGTCAGACCGCCGACGACGTGCTCGTGTGGCAGAAGAACGTGTACCAGCGGAAGCGCCAGCAGCTGAACGAGAACGTCTCGAAGCGGTGGGTGCTTCACTAATATGTTGCTCTTATTCTCAACTTCGACAGCCTTTCGGTCATCCTTGAGATGCGTGGCCTCTCGATGGCGGCAGCAGAGGTCCTTCGATCGCCCACTCTACGGCTCACCATCAAGGCCTGGCACTGTGATTTACAAGAACTATCTTTGCACGGTGAGCGAGTAACCATCTCCGTTGCACCTCGTCTCATTCGCATTCCAGCCTTCTCCGTGATCCAGCCTATCGTCCTCCGCGAGTCCATTCTCGCCCAACTTGGGGTCCCTCCTCCAGCCTTCCAATACCGCCAAAGCGACCGAATCATATGTCCATTCTGCGACACCAAGAAGGCTCTCCCCGTCGATTCCCTCGTGCTCCACATTCACCACAAGTCAGTCGCGTCCCACTCATCTAAATCGTCTGATTTAATTATTGAACTCTTTGCAGACATCCAGAGGAATTTCCCCGTGTGCGCGATACATACAATACCACGCCCCGATTCAAATATTGCGAGCTTTGTCCGAATTCGTTGAAGAAGTTTGAGATGGCGGGAATGCGGAAGCACGTTGAAGCCAAGTGAGTGCTCTACAAGATGTACTTGGGCACGCTAATAACCTTACTTGGTGCCACCAAGGCACAAGGAATGAGATGGCACGACTTGGAGGCAAGGGAATTTGAATATGTGGACTTCTCCTCGATTCGTATTAGAGTATTGGCCTAAATATTGTGAAGTAGTCAATGGGAAGGGGTCGCTTATTCCAGAACCTTCGCTTTCCTGGCGATACGCAAGGCTTTTGAGACGATTTGTCCGACTCGCCGCCGCAAGTCTTCGAGGCTGATTCGAGGTACAAGATGCTTCGAGGTTGGGTTCCAATGGGGTTGAGAACGAGCGCACACTTTTTAATATTGCTTCGACACGTTTCTAGGCTGAAATTATATTTTCCACGCGCTCTACGCGTTCTTATCGATGAATTCGGAGCGACGCGTCGCCTCGCGTTGGCTTTGTTTGGCTGTCACCCATAACTGTGACATCCAAGCCTTGATCTCCTTCCACCACCTCGACCGCATTATCGAATGGTTTGTGCTCTCCATCATCCATCCTCGCTCTGTCTGACATCCGCTTAGCCGTTATAAACTGCCCACGGACCCTCGACGCGTACCTGGGCCCTACGCAAACCACGACCAGCTGCCTGCAAAACGGTACGGTTCTTCTGACTTGACGTCGTCTCTAGCATTACTCATCTTCTGCAGGACGACCTCATCTCAGTCTGCAGGCCGCCCTGACCTCACTCTGCAAACCCACCACACCTCAGTCTGCAGGCCACCCTCACCTCAGTCTGCAGGACGACCTCAACCTGGACCGCCCGCCGACCTCCCGACGCGCAATTGGGCCAGCGCACAGACTGACGGCAGCCTAGCCAATGGATTCAACGCCGGTCCGCAATATCACCCCCGACCGTCTTCGTGGGAGTTGCTCACTGGGGACGCGTGAGGCTCAGTTTGTTGTCACTCCGTAGTTGTAGTGAGCACCCCACGAAGCTCTACCACGATCCGGGTGGGCTGCAGGCTAGGTGTACTGCTCTAACGGCTCAGTGCTTGAGATTTTACACGGAGAGCGGGGACATCGCGGCGGAGGATGTGTTTGTACTCAAATTTGAGGTTTGTCTTCGATTTGCTTACTTCGCCGTTCGCTAGCTAATGGCCCCATTTAGATGATTTCCCTGTACATATTCCATTCATGTCGTGTACCTCTTGCACTTGCCAAATCTATCGTCTTTCTCCACAAACCTGCCTGGTTTCCTCAGTATTTCCGATGAATGTCTTGCCCGAATCGAAAGCAAACAAAGCTCAGACACTGTATCCTGGACCCCATCCGCCGGTGAATAGTTTCCGATAGACCCAATTCAAGTTTCTAACAATTTTCCTAGGCTTCACAGCGCCGGTTTCAAGCTCCCGTCAAATGCCAACGAGTTAGTTCATTCCTAATCCCTCGCCAAAAGATTGACCAAATTTGTGTCCCAGCTGTGGTACCCTCGCCAGCTTCTAATTAGCCCGGGAAGGACGAGAAAGACGAGGATTGTCTTCAGGAAGGAAAGGGAGAAGACGAAGATCCTCAAAGTCGATACCCAAGATTACCTCTCCGGCTCTCCTCGACATCCAGGTATGTCGCCAGGTTCTGTTGTATGTTCAAACTCCCGTGCTCACAAGACATAACTAGCTCAGTTGGTTATGCGACAACCTGTTGCAGAGTGGTACGTCGAACGCGGTCCTGAGCGTCGACGGTGCTGACCTCGGCGATATTAGCTGTCCCACGACGCTCACCGACCGATATCCAAACGGCAGCGTCGACATGTTTACCGCGTCGCGTCAGCCAGACCGTCCACCGCAGACCTCATAGCTCGTTAGCTCTACGGCCACTTACTCCGCGCCCACCTCTTTCACCGAAATGCTCTCAACGGACGAATCTTTCGTACCAAAGGAGTGGTTTGGTGGGTTCAGGTCAGAAGCAGAGAGGGCGAAGAAATGCGAAGAAGTAGAGGGAGCGCGGCGCGGCGCGAAGGTCCCTGAACGTGCGACGAAACACGATGCGATGAGCCTCGAACAGACGAGGACACCGCCGTTCCATCTCCTTCGCCCAACAGTAATCACCAGCGAGTTATGGGGCTTCCCGAGCCCCACACGACCGATATTCAAAATGGCGGCGTCGACATAATCGCCGCGTCGCGTCAGTTCGCAACTCACAAGTTCGCCAGTTCTACGCACTTCCCCTCCCCCTCCCTCACCGTCACACTATCCAACAACAGAACTATACTTCCTGGTTCGGGACGACGGTGCTCACGCGCAGCAAGTCGAAAGCAAAGAGGGCGACAAATGCGGAAGAAGTAGAGGGAGTCGAACGGAGCGCGAAGATTCCTGAACGTGCGACGACGAAACGCGACGGCAGGACGGGTCAGAACAGCGTATGGAGGAGGGAGAGAAGACTTCGATAGGGGGATAGAATGTCAAGAGAATACGGGACGCAGAGTTTTTCCGCGCCGATGCCACAGCGGTCGTCGTTTACGCTGACTGCGAGGGAGTGTTGAAGGAGAAAGAAGGAGGAAGAGGAGGTCGTGGAAAGCGGACACGAAGGCGGGAATGCCTAGAGGAGGCTGCTAGCAGCCTCACAAAAGCAGCAGCGGACGCGGAGCGAGGACGTCGACAACGGCTCCGATACCCAGTATGGGTCTAAGCAAGGGTTGCTGTTGTGTTAACGTCGTCCCGGGCGAGACGAGGTCAGTGCGTTGAGCCGATATATACAGTAACTCACCACCTCCCGTTTTCCACCCAGTCACAAACGAGAAGCTGAAAAGAAATTGTTTCGTTTTGGAGTTCGTGCAAGACGCGGCCAGGGAAGACGTCGGCGTCCAAGCAGTAAGCAGCTTTTCGGCCTGTTTCGGCGCCCGCTATCTGCTCAGTCGTCGATACTCATCGTTACCGCTAGCTCGAAATTCAAATTGGGGCCTTGTACTTTCGAAAATCCGTTCCGCGGTCGGCGTCAGTACTGGGCCGATAACTCGACTCACATGTACATGCATTTTCCGCCCAGTCCCTACGGCGGAGGTGGACCCCCGAGTTATTGGCCGCGAAGTTACTCTGGAGTGTGGTGTGGTGTTTGAAGAAACAAAGGCTCGTCGAGCGCGAACGTCGGGGCGCGCATTATTCGCGACGGATATGCCACTCGGGGGGATCGAGATCATCCGCGCCTGCGCGTGCTTGCGGCCATATCCATGTCCCTGTTCGGAGGCGCGGCGTACGGTCTCTCCGGAGCCTTGTTGGAATGGCGGCAGAGCTGAAGTGAGGAGTCGCGCGAGTCAGTCCGTTTCAGCTTTTATGTTTCGAGAACAATGGCGACTGACATACCGAAAGCGGGTATGCCACCGTCAATGGCCATGGGATTGGTGGCTCGCTCGTCGAATGCAAGCGTATCAGATGCCCCAGGTGCTCTCCATTGCTTCTACCGCACGTCCGGGAGTATGATTCAATCGTCACGGTAGAGAATGATTCGACGCAAACGTTGGGTCAGCAGCGGCGCACCTTCAAGCCGTCGGGCGCCACCATGGGGGTGCTCTGCGTGTAGTCGTCAAGGACAGGACGAAAGGTCAACTTGCCCGGTTGCGAAAGGAGATAGATCATAGTTTTGATCGCTTGCAAATGTTTTCAATTTGTTGCTCCTGCCACCACGCGGCCTTGACCCTCCGCGCCTCCCCGGCGTCCTGCACCTTCTTGGGACCTGAATCAACATGGTCCTCCCGGGCCTTTGCGGACCCCTCAAGACGGGCAGGGTCGCGCGGTTAATTTCGTTCCTCCTCGACGCCACGCATTCTCCTCGACGAACTTCTTGCCAACCGATGTCACTGAGCACCTCCAAGTTGCCTGACGGTTTGCACCGGTGCCGAATTTCGAGTGCGCTCGCTACCAAAGCATCATCAGCCTCATCTTCTTCTCGACCAAGCTTGACCCCCTCGGTTTCCTTCCGAGCCTATCCAACAGACGTCACGGTGGCCTCGTCAACGCTGCTCTTTGAATATCCCGTAGTGATGTTCTTGTTGCGACTCTCCGGCCTGTACATTCCCACGACCACCAGCCGGAACCCTCCAGCGCGCCTCCCCGACGGACCTGAATCAATAATCAATATGGTGCCACTCCCCTTTATGTGGACCCCTCACGACTCGAAGGGGGCAGGGTCGCGCGGCCAATTTCGTCCCTCCTCGACCCGATGTTGACCGAGGACGCTCTGTCATTTTACACTTCCGGCTGCGCTTGGGCTCATTAAACACCGCTCTCTTCTCGAGCAGGGGCTCGACGCTCAACCTTCGTCCGGCATTATCCGCCAGAGCGATACATAGCATACTTCGACCGGCGGCCGCTAGTTCCATTTCTCGCCCCGAATGCCTGGATGCTTGAATGTTTGGAATACATACGTCCCATCTGCCCGCAGCGTAGCTTCCGAACCCTGCGCACGTACCCGACGGCCTGAATTAAACGGCCAGGGCCCTGGGTCGAGTTCGACCCCTCAAAACGGGCAGGGTCGAGCCGTCCTCCTCGACGCCACGCAACACAGCTCCTCTCGAAGCCAACCGATGTCACCGAGCGACGGTCTGAACCGGAGTCCAATCTCGAGCCCACTCGCAGAGCAGCGTCGGCCTCATCTTCGAATTCTTCTCGACCCGAAACTCGAAGTTGGACCCCTCGGTGCTGCCTCCGACGGAGCCCATGGACCCGGGTAATCGACGCGCACTCACCCGAGCTTTACATCACGATATTTTGACCCCGACTTCCATTTTCCGTCGAACACCTGAATGTTTGGATACACATTCCATCTTGACTGCCCCCTTCCCAGGCAGACGCGCCAATATGCGATCCCCGGCCTGTACAAGTGCTACCTCCACTTTCTCCTATCGCCACACCTACCCCTTTCGCGCTGGGTTTACTGCTCCCCAGCGCGCCGGCCCGCGTATCTCAACATCTTGTGTCCAAAATTCAGGGACGATCTCGCAATAATGGCCCAGGCACGGAAGTTCCTCACGTTCGACAATCTTGCGTGCGGCTAAAGCTACAGGCTTGGCGCGCGTCCACGAATTTTCCTCCGCCTCGTCCCAGCTGTACTCTGGTCGGGGTTTTGGTCTGACCGGTGGCCGCCTATGTTTACTCCTCGTTCAATCCATCGTTCAATCTCGTGAAGAATGTGAACTGGGCCTTGACCGCGGTCCAGACTGGCAGCGCGTCACTTGTTTTAATGGGGTTATCCTCGTCATCGCCCGATTCGTCTCCCCAACACATTCGGTCATTGCAGTTCTTGCCTATTTAAGCAGGCGGATTGTGCCAAGTCTCTCCATCTCCCCTCTCTCCTCTCCTCTCCCACCTACCACTTTCACCACCATGTCCGACTACAACAACAACCAAGAGTCTTCCAACAACTACGGCGGCTCCAACGACAACGAGTCGGGCAACAACTTCAACGAGCGCTCCAGCGGCAACGTCAGTTTATACCATTTGTTCCGGTCTCGACGCTGGCTCATTCCTTTTTGCTAGGAGTCGCGCAATAACGAAGAATCTTACGGGGGAGGCCGCGAGACCAGTTCCAACAACAACAGCAACGACAACTACGGCGTAAGCTTGCTGTACCGTTCTTGCCCCTCTCCCACTAAATTTCGGCCAGGAGTCGCGCAACAATAACGAGAGTTCCTTCGGCGGTGGTGGAGGAGCCCGCGAATCATCGAACAACGAGAGCTCGTACGGTGGAAATCAGTCCGGAAACAACAACAACGAGAGCTCGTACGGTGGAAACCAGTCCGGCAACAGCGAGTCGTATGGCTCGGTGAGTCTTTTTCGAAAACTCTTGCGCATCGACGTGTACTGATACTTGACCTCCGATAGAACAACCGCGAGGAGCGTGGCAGCGACAACAACAACAGCGGCGGCGGGTCGTTCGGTCGCGACAACGAGTCCTCCAACACTGGCAGCCGCGAGACCGAGTCCTCGACCAGGCCTCCTAGGGACACGGCCAAGGAGGCCTCGAGCGGAGGCGGAGGAGGGATGGCTTCGTACATCGAGAAGGGCCTCGAGATGGCAGAGGAGAAATCTGGTCACCAGCTAGTGCGTTCTCTTTTTCCTCTTTCTTGTGTCCAAACTGATCTTGACTCACCCGCTTCGTTTTTAGGGCGACTCGACCGAGAAGAAGATTAGCTCTGGCATCGCTGGTGCGATCGGCAAGTATACTAATAGTGAGTGCTTTACTTCGCTGTGTTATACGCTTGCTTATGCCGATTCTTAGTGTGAGGGTGGGCTGGGGTGAAGGAAAGTATGGAATCTTTGTATCTTTGGACTGTACAGTAGCCTGGGACTTAATTGAATCGCTCTCATAAAACAACGGGCAGTCTTGGATTCGTCGCATAAACACAACGCGCTAGTAGACAAACGGACTACAGACGGCGAGATCGTCAAGCCTGAGAAGACAAGTCAGAAATAGAATGAGCTGAGGGGAAGCAGCACGTACGAGGAGCGCACGCCCTTCCGCCGGAAGTCAGCTTGAGAAGACAAGTCAGCGATAGAACGAGCTGGAGGGGAGGAAGCAGCACATACCAGTAACCCGTGTCCTCCGCCGGTCGTCGAATTATGGTTTTCATGACGGAGTTGAAGAGAAATGCACACAGAGCTGGACATGACGATGAGCAAAGCCGAAGGACGAGGGAAGAGAGAATAAACGCACTTGAAGCTAGGAAACAACATGCATCCTCCGCCACTGAAGTCCAACCGCTTTCCTTTGGGCAGCTCGTGCACCACTCATCGACGGCTTGAAGCGGAGAACAATCCACAGCCACCAAACTCGAGCTAGACGGACGCCTGAGGAGACTCCCGTGAACGCACGACCCGCTATGAACCGACCGCCAGCTTTTAAGCACCTGCGACGAGCGATGTATGCATCTGCGGGAGCCATGACCCCAGACAGCTCGAAGGGGACGGTATTGTAAAGGCCCAGTCACCGCCGATGGATTTCTTCGCGTTCTGTCGAGAATGGTCGTTGTCGTTGTCGAGGACTGGAGGAATTCAGCGACATGGAGAGAGAAGATACAAGAGACATACTTGAAGCCAGGAAACAATACGCATCCTCCGCCACTGAGGTCCAACCGCTTTCCTTTGGGCAGCTCGTTCACCACTCATCGACAGCTTGGAGCGGAGAACAATCCACAGCCACCAAACTCGAGCTAGACGGACGCCTGAGGAGACTCCCGTGAACGCACGACCCGCTATGAACCGACCGCCAGCTTTCAAGCACCTGCGACGAGCGATGTATGCATCTGCGGGAGCCATGGCCCCAAACAGCTCGAAGGGGACGGTATTGTAAAGGCCCAGTCACCGTCGATGGATTTCTTCGCGTTCTGTCGAGAATGGTCGTTGTCGTTGTCGAGGACTGGAGGAATTCAGCGACATGGAGAGAGAAGATACAAGAGACATACTTGAATCCAGGTGACGAGACGCATCCTCCGCCGCTGAAGTCCAACCGCTTTCCTTGGGCAGCCCGTGCACCATTCATCGACGAGTTGGAGATAAAAACAATCCACAGCTCCCAAACGCGAGTGGATGGATGCCCAAAGCGCCACCGTGATATCAGGACTCGCTTGGATCGACCGCCCGCTTTTCAGCGCTGCGACGAGCGAGGTATGACTCTGCGGTGGTCGCGACAAGGGCAACTCGGAGGAGGCGGTAATGTAAAGGCTCAATCCTCGTCAATGGATATCTTCGCGTTCTGGTCGTCGTGTGTCGATGATCGCGGGCCAATGTCGTCGAGGTCGAGGTTCATGGCTGTAAGAAACAAGCCTCAAATGATGTGACTCTCTTTGTTTCTGCCACAACAAGCAAAACCATCCTCAAGCCTCCAACCTATCCCTCCCTCATGCGGGCGTCCAGTCTACTCCTTCTCTCCTTCGCGGTCTTATTCTACGTCTCCTCTGCTGCTTCCTCCCCGCTCGGCGGCCTAGGATCCCTCTTTGGCGACCAGCCCGACCAAGAATCCGCTCCCGCCCAAGCCCCATCTCCCGCCAATGCTCCATCTCCTGCCCCTCAACCTCCGTCTCCCGCCAAAGCCGTTTCCCCCCCTGGCACGCAATCCTCATCCGCCAATTCGCCGAAACAAGTTCTCGCTCATTTCATAATGGGGAACGCGGAATGGTACAAGCCAGCCGATTGGTCAAGCCGTAAGACTCCCCACGCAATGGCTTTCTACGCGCTAATCCAGTCCCAGAAATCGCACTCGCCGCCTCCAAGGGAATCGATGGCTTTGCTCTCAACGTTGGCAGCGACGATTGGCAACTAGATCAGGTCCACACAGCGCTCAACGCCGCCGCAGGAACCCCCTTCAAGCTCTTCATCCAACTGGACATGACCGTCATCCCTTGCTCGAATACCGCCATCCTCCGACGCTACTTCACGGAGTTCCAGGACTCGCCTCAATATCTTCGCACGAGCGATGGCAAAGCTGTTATGTCCACGTTCTCGGGAGAAGGCTGCACGTTTGGAACTGCAAACTCGAATGACGGCTGGCGCTCTATCATCGATGGCGCGACAACCAAGCCGATTTTCTTCATTCCCGCCTTCTTCTTCCGCGACCCTGCGATACTGGAAAACTATGAAGTAATGAATGGTGCTTTCAACGTAGGTCGAGGTGGAACTACGTCTAACTCTCTCGATTAACTTGTACCTTTTCTTTTCTTTTCAGTGGAACGCTGCCTGGCCGATGGGCGATTACGATCTCAGCTTCGGTCCCGATCAAGCTTGGATCGACCATCTTGGTGGCCGTCCATACATGGCGGGGGTCTCTCCTTGGTTCTTCACGCACTATTCTCCTCAATCCTACAACAAAAACTTCATCTACCGGTCCGACAATTGGATGCTTGCGCAGCGCTGGGAAGAGCTCATCGCGAACCGGGACAAGATCGCCATGGTACAATGCATGACCTGGAACGATTGGGGCGAGTCGCACTACCTCGGGCCGCTGCTCAACGACGAAAAGCAGCCGGATTCGCAGGCGTGGGTGGACGGGTTTGATCACACGGGCTGGCTGGATCTCTTTGCGTACTACGCGCAGGCGTTCAAGACTGGAAGCTATCCCACCATCCACCGCGACCGCATCTTCCTCTGGGGGCGCTTGTACCCCGCCGCCGCCGACGCCGACGCCAACGACTCGGTCGGACGACCCGCCAACTGGCAGTGGACGGAAGATTACCTGTGGGCCGTCGTTCTGCTCACCAGCCCGGCGACGGTTGGCTTGCAATGTGGGGAGGGTAAGGGATCGTGGGATGTGCCGGCTGGGCTCTCCAAGCTCAAGCTTCCGCTGACGGGCGCGGGGTCCGTCACGGCATCCATTCGGCGCGGAGAGGACGTTGTGAATTTTTTGCCGCCTGGATTTACGTTTTCAACGGGCACGCCTCCGTCGTACAACTTCAATGCGTTTGTTGCGGCTTCTCCGTAGTTCGACATTGTACTTGGGCTCATGTGGTGTACTTTTTCTCGATACATATCTGGTTTTGTAAATTCATTGTAGCAATATATCCTACACGCAGGTGTCAATGTTCATCAAGCAGAGCTAAAGAAGCGCGGTCGCCTGACGAGGGCATTGTTACGAGCCACGCCGATTTTTTCCGCCTCAATTCGAATGGATGATGCTTCAGCCTTTCCCCTGTTGAAGAGTTGCGACAAGGCGCGCTTTCCGTCGCGCCAGTTTGGCAGCTGCGCGTGGTTGCCTGGGTTGAAGAAGTCCATGAAGGATTGTCGTCGCGTGCGCGGCGGGGGCTGTTGCACGGAGTGAGTTCTCATGTGGACACAATAGCGACTAGCACTTACTTGTACGTTGGGAGCTACGTTTACAGTAAGAGCCGGTGTCGACTGCGAGTTTTGTTTCAGGGTGATCCCAAGAGAACCCGGCTTCGGAGGCTTGTAGAGCTCCGTTGTATTATCAGCGGCATGTCCCTCGAGTTCTATTCTCTTAAGCCGCTCGACGACGTCTCCGGCCTTGAGTCGCGCTTCCGGGTCCTGGCACCAGCACGCCTCGACAACCTTCCACGTCCGGGAAGGGATCACCAGACGCAAAGGGCGTTTTCCGGCCACAACCTCGAGTAAGACCTCCGCGTCCGTCCTCTTGTCGGTGGGCCCGTTGTAGAGCTGCATATCATTTCAGCTGATTCAATTGTGTTTGAAGATGCTGCTGCTGCAC
Source organism: Mycena filopes (assembly GCA_029281495.1). Taxonomy (NCBI): domain Eukaryota; kingdom Fungi; phylum Basidiomycota; class Agaricomycetes; order Agaricales; family Mycenaceae; genus Mycena; species Mycena filopes. The sequence continues at coordinate 130,538 of JARIHR010000015.1, forward strand.
CGCACCTCATAAACGACACAAGCGAACGCATATATATCGGTGGCTTTTGTGCGCTGGAAGTGGGGAGCGGGCCGGAGTAACTCGGGCGCCATCCATTTCGTGCTTCCCCGACGCTGCGAGCTTTTTACTGTGGCGTCTGCGTAGCCCGCTAGCCCAAAGTCGGCGAGACGCACGCTCCCGTTATCATCGACCAAAATATTGTTCTTAAGATCCGAGTCAGCTTCTGCATATTGATACAGTTGGATAGACGCGACTCACCCCGCGAAGGTCACCGTGGACGACGGATTGTGAATGCAGGTAATACAGACCCTCGGCGATTTGGAGCAGCTGGTGAACTGTCGGTTGAGTGCTCTCACGGATGGAGTAGATAGAACGCACCAAGGGACCAATTCGGGCCAGCGGATAATTTTTGAGATATTTAAGTATCGTTCCGTTGGACATCCACGGGCAGACCATGGTCAGAGGCCTGCTGATATCAGGGGATTCAGAGTGCAAGCCGATGAATGGCAGGATATTCGGGTGTTTGAGATTTTTCCACAGCAGGGCCTCCTGACAAAGTCTCTGTCGAGAAAGGTGGTTAGAGCTGGCCTTCAATGGCATGTACTACAATATCAAGGCGAACCTCGGAATCCTTCTTTCTTTCTTCGTCTGTAGCGCCCGTGAAAAAGCGTAGTCTTTTGAGGGCGACGTCTTGAGACTTGAACACGGCTTTGTATATGTCCGCAAATCCGCCGCCGTCACAGGCAGCCTCGGGTTTCCCCTCTATGCCTTGGATGAACAGGGAGGAAGGTAATTTTCGACAGGACAAAGCGAGCTTGATGAGGAGTCTGTGAAGCGTCGTATCACCAATATTGCTGGTGTGGCGAGGGTCGTCGAGGACCTAATGAAACAGTAAGTATTGTACTTGAAATTCCCGGACTCGGAGAAGAGAGAAAAGACAAACAGAGTCGATGAGATTGAGGAGGTGAGAATGGACATCCTCAGAGGCGTCAAGGATTCCTTGCTGGGTCGAAATAAGGAGCGCCTTAACATTCTTCCTGTCCTTGTACAGAGCCTCGGAAACCTTGCGCTCTTGTTTTACCGACAGCTGCGAAGCGATCTATGGGGAGAATATAAAACTGAATGACCCAACCTTCGCTTAATGATCTGACCTCGAGTAAATGTTGCTGAGAATCAGAAGCGGAGACCAAAGCGGAAAGCTCGGGGCACAACGCAGAGCTATTCGACAACGTAGAGTATCGAGTTATTTGCCGTCGGATACTGTAGAAGGAGTTTCAGGCTCGGGTTCAAGATGTTACTAGGACGTGGCTCCTCACCCAATATTTTGCTGCGACTTGGCTTCGGCCCAAAGGACTTCGAGAAGGTTCTGTTGAGCGCGTGAGCGTATATTATTATTAGCCGAGCAAATTGAAGTGACCGTGAATACTATCTATGCGGGCGTCAGAGTGGATGAATATTCAGGGTGGAATGCGGAGACGAACTGTGTATTTGCTATCCGCTCCGAGTTCCAAAACCCCGTCATCAATATTCTCCGGTTCACTGGCGTCGGTAGGGAACGGAATCGTTGAAGACTTATGAGAGGTCCTATGCGCCCTCAACACTGAATCGAGGTTGGCGGCTCTTGTACCTCGAGATTTGGCGCCAGTCGCGTTTTGACCAGGAACATCTCGCACTGGAGATGAACCGTCCGGTTTCACTGGGGGATTTAGCACACATCTGTGGCAAATACACTGAGAACCGTCCTTCTTCTTTGGACTCCGCGGAAAGCCAGGCTCGAGTGGTCCAAGAATCGAAGACCGTGACACGGCGAGCGCTGTCTTGGGTTGAACTACACGCGGTATCTCGGATATTTTCGGCTCTTTCCTGTGCATACAATTTAGGGTCGTTCGAATGGAAAGCAACGAGATACGTGCCTGGTGGAAACGATGCCCTTCAAACTCGGCGAGCCAGATGTCGCCGATGCCATTTTTAACTGGGGTTGAACTAAGGAATTTCTTCGCCCAGGATCAATTGGGTTCTAGATTGGATGAGATAGACTCACTTGACATTTTCTGCCGCCATATCCGGAGGAGTAAAGGCACCGAGCGCAGGAAATGTCTCCGCCGACGGATTTGATTTGCTATGGCACCAAAAAGAATTAGGCTGGCATTGGTTGAATGGGTAAACCGAACACACGATGGACTTCCCGGGACCCGACGCTTGGGACCCCATATTTCCATCTTGGGAGGGCTGCGCGAGTCGGATACATTGAACGGCGGAGGCACCGGGACTCCCAACGCCTGGTTTATCCCCACCGTGGCCGACTTGAAGTTGCGAGACTGCTTGGGCTGAGCTTGCGGTGCGTTTGAATCTCTGTCGGCAGGCATGAGGACTCCTTCAACTTCATGGTTGAAGGGATGAATGGTGCGTACAATATGCATGCGGCTGGACGCGGCATCGATGGTTCGGTCGTCTCCACCGATTGTGTCCCCAAGTCAAAAGATTCCCTGCGCTTAACGCGTTGGATCCGCAAGTTCCTGGTTAAAATTTGAATAGCGGGTTGGGACATGGACGATCAATTCGTACCTGGCATCCACGGATGCTGCGCTCTCATCGGCCGCTATCTTCTGCGGATTATAATGGGCAAAAAGATTTAACGATGTGGGTGAAGGAGTTGATGAGGTTTCCCGTGCTTTTGACCTGGAGCCGAAGGAGTTTTTACGTCTAGCGAGCACCTGCAGAGGCGCCTGGGATTTCCTACGGCGAAGTGAGTTCATTGGAAGTCCCAGTCACCGAGAAAAATCTCACCACGAACCGTCCCGGGAAGGCAAACTATTATCAATGGGCGCCGAACTGACCGGGGGTGCAATTGGCGGTCCGTTGGATGGATTACTTCCTTTTGCGGCGGACCGCGTTCGGTTTCTGATAAAGTTGACGATGGAGGATTTCATCAATGTACTCTCCACGAGCGCTGGGGACGCCGTGCGCACGAAGGGGGAGCTTCCCTCGTCTTGCCTCGAGTTCAGGAGATTGGGATCGTTTTTTTTCGGGGCTTTCGCAGGCACCGCGAGGGAGGGAGAAGGCTCTTTTGGCGTCGCAATGAGAGCGGCGGGCGAGTTGATTTTCGACTTCGAAGGTTTTCGGGCTCTCAAGAAAGAGATTTTTCGCTTCGGGGTCTCCGTGCCGTTCTCACTGGGAGGGGTTCGTTGAGATCTAGACGGCCAACCGTTCCTCCAATTTGATGACAATTTTCTGCTTCTCGGAGGGTCAACGGTTTGGAGTGAGGATCTCGATGCCGACGCTGCTTGTAGGGCCGGCGCCGTGAACTTGTGATTCATGCTCACAGCCTCCGTCGAGGTCTTCCGGTCTCTTGCGAAGTTGAGGAGCGCAGGCGTCACTGGGATGTCACCGAAAAATATGGGTGTTGCTGCTCTGTTCATTATCCTAGGTCAAAACAGGTAGCAAGCGCAGTATTGAATGAACGCGCCTTGCGATAGGATCATCAGCAATTCCGTCCGGAGTATTCCTGCGATTTTTCAAAGACCATTTACGCGAACGCTGTGGAGGTCCAGAAGCAGTGGCTTTCGGAGCCATCGCAAGAACAGGGAGAGTGTCGGCTTCTGAGCGCCTCCCGTGCTCGAGTGTTTCCGTCCGCACCTTGGTTATCGGAGGAGGGTGGCAGTCAAGCGCTGACCGCTGGCAGACGCATCGCACCCGGAAGCATTCCACATTCCCAGGAGAAGCTCAAAGCTGTGATTTTGGGCACATCGGTCCGTTAGGTGTGGCCTCGTGAGCGGCGATAGGACTGGACTGGCCCAGGATCCCGGCTATTGAGTGGGTAAAGCTGCAGGTCCTCGGGGACACTAATGAGATAACGAAACACTTTGTTGTGGCATTGATAGGAAAAGGTAGCTTGGACCCACAGAAATTAATAGCAAACCGTCGAAAGGGTGCTTCTGCGGGAGACTCCGTCCTGAGTGGAAGGACATGGTGGTCCTGGTCTAAGCGTAGTTTGGCGAGTGATCGTATCACTCAGCGATGACTGCCCTTGATTACCGATCTTCGAGCTCACTGAGCTTCTTCATCCGGCGCCTCTGTGCACAACCCGCTGTAAAACTGGCCGATACCTTGTAAACTTAGCGAAGGCTTTACTTTCCAATTCTCGCAAGCGGCGAATTTAACCACGTATGTACGTCGTCGTAAAAGCTCAGGCTCTCCAAACTGCCTGGATTCGGCGCGTCAATAATTGTATCGTTCAACGTGTCAGCCTGTTCAGGGCACCCGCCAGCATGGACTGGCGCTTGTTTGGGCGCTAGGCAGGGCCACCGGCAGTTGCGGTGGCGGATGAAATGAGTTGATGCTTGAAGGATTGCTGATCATCATGACCTCAGACTCCCACTAAGAACGTCAACAGCCCTCGTCTCTCTTCGCCGGCCACCACGGGCACTTGCGGTCATGGACAACGAGATCCTCGTCCCGACCATCTACATTGAACCCCCGACCGACGACGCTGAACTCCCGAACATCTTTATTGAACCGCCCCCTGCGGAAACCGAAGATGTCGAAGACCGATCCTCCCCAAGACTATGGTCTCCAGTATGCTTATCCTCTCCTTCTGCGTCGACGGAGTATTGGTCGGATCAGCCGTCGCCTTACCACCAGCGTGAGTCCTGCAGTCCAAGTTGTCCAGAATTCTGCTCATCTCGTGCTGCTGTAGACGCCGTCATTCCGGACGACGACATCGTCCTGCTTTTCCCCGGCAATCCATCATCCCCACTGTTTCACGACGAAGACGCAGATCTCTCCGACCTTGACGCTCCAATTATTTCGGCTGACTCGGTGATGCGCAGGCTTGGAGGCGAGCAAATGAACTGGTTTGAGCCATGTCGTAGGGATAAAACTCCAATTAATTGTTGCTATTGTTAATTCTGTTTTCCAATAGCTGTGGAAGGTTATACCTACCCAAATCCGGGGTCTGAAGATCATGTTCGTGCAATTCTAGTCGCGTACATCATGAGGATTTCACTGACTTTGAATTCAAGGTTGCGATCAAGGACGACTTTGGGGATGTCGACTGCACTCCTGATACACCCGAGGAGTGTGTCGGGTCGGTGCCGCAAGCTGAGGTGGATTCCACGATGACAGAAATGACCTGCGGGCCAAAGTTGGAAGAGCTTTTCTGGCCTATCCGTCACCAGATCCGCTCTGGAAAATTGCGCGTAAGCTAGTACTGTTTCTTGGTAGTCGGTATGATTATTGAGTCTTTTTACCTTAGCTTTACGAGGTATGGGCAGTCTGTTAACCGTACGCGATGTCTAACGCTTTAACAGAATATCACTAGCGCCTTGATTGTCCAAGCGAGGAGAGAATCGCAGCCAACAATACTGTCTAAATTAGCCCAAGAATCAGCATCACAGGCGGCGGACATTTCGTCTTCAGGTCTCACTTCGTTCCTCTACCAGAGCTCGGGTCGGTATGAGCGTTTGCGTCAGGTATCGAAATCCAAACCGACCACTTTTTGTTCCTCTCACTGAAATCCGTGTTGTCCAGGTCGCTTCCGAGATACAAGGGCTGGACCTCCAACGTTTCAAAGAAGCCACTTGGGAAGACAGGCTCACGATAATCGTTATATTCTACGAGTTGCTCACTTCAAAGAGGGATCTTGAAGAGCTCCTAGAATTGCGAGGCACCCGGGCTCAATTTATGTTGGACTTGATGCAAGATGTGGGTGGTCACGAACGAATCCGACAGTTTCTGATCCACCGTGCACGTTTAGGCCATCCGCACTCATCCGGACTTTGTGCATGTCCTTCGGGGAGGTACTCCCCGCATTCGGGGTGCGCGGCGGAATTTTTTGAACGGCATGAAGGAGCTCGGTTTGCTCCGCAATATCGATCGAGCTTCGGCGCATCTGGATGCCCGTCGCCTGATCGTTCAGCTCTCCGAGGTTTCTGACCTTCTGCCGTCAGTTCTGGGGATTCACGGCGTCGATAACGTGAAGCCGACGGCTTTGGGAGGAGCTTTTGGTGATATATACACTGCCGACTACCAAGGACAGCATGTGGCTCTCAAGCGCTTGCGCTTCTTCCAGGCTGAAGGAGACGAGTCACACAAAATTCGCCAGGTATATCACTTTGTTCTCATCCGTGCAGGACTGATTCAAGCAAGTTGTGCAGAAATTCCGCCGAGAGGCCCTCATTTGGAAGAACCTGGAGCACGATTATGTTTTACCCTTCCTTGGCGTTGATTCTGAGACTTTCCCTGAATTTTTGTGCATGGTATCGCCATGGATGGAAAGGGGATCACTGACGAGCCGAAGCGGTATTCCAGGTGAAGGTGCTATTCCTACGTTGGTTAGTAAAAAAATCAACCAGGCTCGAGGGACGAAACAATTCCATTCATTGCTGATGTCTCCCGTTTCCAGATGTACGAGATAGCTGCCGGGGTACAATACCTGCATTCCCAAAACATAGTTCACGGAGATCTCCGCGGGGTGCGTCTTTCATGTTGCTCAACCGTCTCTCTCACATAATGTCCCAGGCAAATATCCTCCTGGATGATCAAGGCCACGCACGTTTGGCAGACTTTGGCCTCGCCGTGTTCGCTGATGACCCGCTTGCTCCCACGAAACGTGGAGGTTCGCTTCGGTGGATGGCACCTGAGCTTATTCATCCACAGTCGTGTCGCCTGGACATTTTTCAAAGGACCTTTGCAAGCGACATGTATGCCTTTGGATGTGTGTGCCTCGAGGTTTGTCTCAGTCTCACTCTGCTGTCCAGTCGTTTATCGGCGCATATTTAGCTCTATTCGGGCCGACCTCCGTTTTACGACGTTGCTTCTGACGGCGAGCTTTTGCTCAAGGTTATCAAAGGAGACCGGCCGGAATTCCCGACAACTGCTCCCATGTGGTGTGCACAGATGGCGGCCAAATGCTGGGCTCATCACCCACTAGACCGCCCAGGTATTGGCACCATAATCGAGTTCATAGTCAATGCTGCGTAAGTGGCCCACGACTGAAGGGATTCCTTATATAATTGACACCTTTGCCAGACGAAAGCGGCGTCGGCTAGAACCAGAGCCGACAGCCTCCGAGAGTCCTCACAAGAAATTCAAACCCAACCACAGTCGCCGCTCCTCCGAGGGAAATTCAGCGACATTTTTCCATAGCCGCAGCTCCTCCAGCGGGTCGGCATATTTGTCTGGTGATCCCGCGGTATACTTCAAACAGCGTCGGGACTCTGAGTCCAAAAGGCTGTCGAGTCATTCAAATACATATTCCGAGTAGTATTCGCAAAGAGAACCATAGCTAGGCCTTTGAATAGTTGAGTCATTCGAAGTGATGACGGTCAATTGACGCGATGTTTTGACGTCTTTGCACGACATGTGACCGCCGCGCCTTGTTCTCGACCAACTCGACGATTTGTGGTTTCAGCGTTCCAGTCCCAATACTACCTCAAAATTTTCCCAAACATGGCTCACCCCATCTCGGACAGCTCGGCAACTGAGGCTGTACCCTCTGACAATCTTCACTCTCATCGACAGCGCCTCAAACTTGAAGCGCCCTCTCAGCGCGAGAAAGGAACTATGTATACAATCAAAGCTGTGGACACGCTCTATTCCTGTAAACTTGCTGTTAACTGCTATGTAATCGAATCTAACCATATCTGCACCTTGGTTGACCACCACCACCACTCCTCCATGCCCTCTGAATTCCCACCGCCGTATCACCACATTACTCGAAACCATGGTGTCAAAAGCTCATGGTCCCCAGTCTGTTTGTCCTCGCCATCCCGTTCGACTGAATACTGGTCAAATCACCCGTCGCCTAATCGATCTCCCGCAATGGCCGTGGCCGTCGAGTCGGCGTATTCAGCCTGTGTACCATTCCATGCACCGTATCCCCAGGGCCCCCCGTATCCTCAGGGCCCCCCGTATCCCCCGGGTCCCCCATATCCTCCGGGCCCCCCGTATCCCCCGGGCCCCCTCCCCTCTCCACCCTCCCGGCCGTATCAAAGTCCCTTCGCTCGTACCTCCGAGCTCTCCAGTGGTGGTGGGAAGCCCTCGCAACTATCCCAAACGACGAATAACCCGGATATTGTATTCTCGGGAGCCAAGAAGACCTTGTTAAATGATCACGACCCGGTGTCGATGGGCGAACAAATCAGCTGGTTTGAGCCATATTGTCAGTCGCCGTACCAGTGTCCTCTGTTTGTTCCTGATTCAGTTCCCCGATAGCTGTGGAAGGCTGTCTCCGCCCGCGTTCTGGATCGTCGGAAGGCGATGTTTGTATCCTTCATCATATTCGCGCTAATATTAACTTGACCTCTTAGATCGCCGACTACACAGGTGCAGAACCTATGGCAGAGACGCCCGAGGAATTTCTCAAGGCAATACCGCAATATGAGGTTGATAAAGATATCAAAGAAATGACCTGTGGCCCGAAATTGGCGGAGCGATTTTGGCCCATTCGTTATCAACTCAGCAACAGGAAGAAAAATGTGAGTTTACTTCCTTGAAAAGAAAGGTCATTGAATCCTTTGTTTGGCAGCTTTACGAAGTAAGTTTGGACCTCGTCTCCAACGTACTGTCTTGATTGTGCGACAGAATACCATCCACACTTTGATTGCCCGCGCGCGCAGAGAGCGTCGGCCGGACATACTGTCTAGCTTGACTAGCGAGTTGACGTTCGATAGAGCGGAATCGTCCAGACTTCCCTCCTTCCTTGATGAAAGCTGGGCTCGGTATGAGCGCTTGAGAAAGGTTCGCCACTGAACTATGACTTGCTTATTGCATGCTGAATCGAATTATGGAGATTGCGTCCGAGATGGGGGCGACTGACCTGCCCTGTTTCAGAGAAGCGGTCTGGGAAGACAGACTCACAATAATCCTCGTCTTTTATGAGGTGCTTACTTCAAAAAGAGACTCCGAAGATATTTTGAAATTACGGGGAGCCGGAGCTCAATTTATGTTGGACCTCATGCAAGACGTGCTTCCAACATCCCTGATATTTTTGTCACCGGTCCTGACCGACCGTTCCACAGGCCATTCAAGCTCACATTAACCTTTCGGATCTCCTTCGGGGTAGTTCTCCACGCATTCGCGGCTCGCGAAAGGACTTTTTGCAGAACGCTCTTGAGCAGGGGCTTCTGCGCAATGTTGATCGAGCTGCGGCCCACTTCGACGCCCGTCGACTCATTGTGCAGCTTTCGGAGCTGTCCGATCTCCTACCATCGTCGTTGGTCATCCATGGCGTCAAGAATTCAAGGCCAACACCGTTCAGTGGGACCTTCGGCGACGTGTTCACGGCGGATCATCAAGGGAAGATTGTAGCTCTCAAACGACTGCGCATTTTTTCAGCCGAGAATGAGGAGAATCCAACTCGCAAGGAAGGTTCAACATCTTCACGACCTTTCCCAGTGCTGATCCAGTAGAGCAGAAATTTTGCAGAGAGGCCCTCATATGGAAAAATCTTGATCACGACCACGTCCTACCCTTTATCGGTGTGGACTTGGAAACCTTTCCCGGATACATCTGCATGCTTTCACCGTGGATGGCGAACGGCGCACTGGTTACCTTCAAAGGTGGCCCGAGTGAAGCAACCATCCCCGTCCTGGTCCGCATGTTGTTTTCGTCATTTTCTAGTCCTTATAAATCTCTCTAGATCCACGAGATCGCCGTCGGGCTACAATACTTGCACTCCCAAAGCATCGTTCACGGCGACCTCCGCGGGGTGAATATCTTGTATTTCTTTCGTCGATGCAAGACACCGTGATAACAGATGTTTCAAAGGCGAACATCCTACTTGATGATCAAGGACACGCACGTCTGGCAGACTTCGGTCTTTCTACCTTCGCCGATGGGCCACTTGTGCCAACTAAGCGTGGTGGTTCACTTCGCTGGATGGCGCCAGAGCTCATCGATCCAGAGTCATGCGAACTGGTCTCGTTCCAAAGGACCTTCGCAAGCGACATCTATTCATTTGGATGTGTATGCCTCGAGGTACTCTTTCCAGCCCGAGTGTGGATTGGCTTAACGATGTGCGACAGTTGTACACGGGGAAGCCTCCTTTCTCAGAAATTCCTTCCGAGGGCGCAGTACTCCTCAAGGTCATCAAGGGTCTCACCGTCCCGAGTTCCCTACCCAGGATCCCGTCGTTCCGGCGTGGTGCCAGCAAGTTATCACCATGTGCTGGTCACATATTCCATCCAATCGCCCCGGAGCTGGAGTCTTGATTGAGCGGATAGTGAAAAAGTTTGTGTGAGTAGAATCAAACAATTGCATAATACCGAGAACTCATCGCTCGGACAGACGCAAGCATGGAAAGCGGGCGCAAGTAATAGTTCGATACCCGCTATCTCATAGTGGGTTTTGTGGGTGACGTATTGGAGCAGTACCTCCGGGAACACGGCGGAAGACGATGGAACAATCTGCCAGTATGTAGAATGTTCCACATTATTTATTGTGACTCAGTTTGACTCCATCCCGAATATGACTCGGAGGAGGAGGAGGAGGAGGATGGTATTAACCGCAGCGGTCCCAATGAGGAACAAGCGGGTACTGTGCCTACATACATGAAGCCCTGCACATGTATGCTACAGTCCTGGGAGGGGCAAAACGATGCGACAGACATACGACCTGGGTATACTTCTCACGAGTCGCATACCGCCCACGGGAAAGATAAGTAGCACCTGATCCCGAGTAGACGGCAAATTGAGGTATTTCTCGATAACAATGACGTCCAGGGATCCGAATATCTCGGCTGGGGAGAGATGAGGGAGCAGTCAACGCGCGCCATGTAGAGTATCAAGCCTCATTCACGGGAAGGGAGCTGCTATGATGCTTCATCGCGAAGTCGGTGTTACTCGCATCTCGGGCTTTGGATGTTGCGTAGTTGGGGGCTACTGCCACACATATAGTTTCTGGAAAGACATCGGTCAAGGTTAGCCAGATGTAGGGAGTGCGAGGGGGGGAGTGATTGGCTTAGCCAGGTGAGACATGCTCCTCGCCGTCCGAAACAGCCCGAGAGCGGCTACGAATCCAGTAGATTCCCGAGCCAGCAGGGGTCGGGACACAACAGTGTTCAAGCTGGTGCCAGCAATACTGCGCACGTTCAGTTCATGAACCCGTCGGCCACTGCAGCGCTGCTGTCAGTGTAACCGGTCCTCGGCACCACCTCGAGGTATTTTTCGTCTCGGAGTCCGATGTGCGACTGTGGAAGTCGATGATATATGGGCTGTCGACCTTTTCCGAGTCGGATTGGGTCGATGTATCGCCGTCGAGATTTATAGGGGCGCAATGAGAACGCTGAAGTGTCGCCGAGATTTGGCTGACAGCTGCCCATTGAGGAGGATTTTAGGCATCGAGGTCGGCCTTCGCAAGATTAGGTGCCCCGGTGGGACACCTGCGAGTGGATACAGAAATCGATGGTGGTGGTCAGGAAGAAAGGCAAGTGTCGGACACTTGAGTAGGTATTTAAGCACGCTGTATTCAGCACTATGAATAATACAATTATCTTGATCCCCAACTACTGTGTGATTATATTGACACGCTTACCCCGTGTCTAAACTTCATCTAAGTAAACTGCGCCAATATGACGAAAAAAAATGTTTCACTGTCAGAGCCCTGTTTTCAAATCACCTGTCAAAACACCGCCGGACTGATTTCGACTGATCTCTCCCCCAATATATTTGACCGCCGTCTTTCCGCCAAATGTTGTAAAGTTGTTAGTGATGGCCCGTTCCCCGCCGCTTTCTGTTACCCCTCATTTGGGTTTGATCAAAGGTTTGATGTTCAATTGCATTTATCTCGATAGCGACGCTCTCCGACGCTGCCTTCATCCCCTGGCTTTTGGAATTCAGACATCCGGTGGATACCACGGCATCGTTTGTTGCTTGTGGCCACTCCAACGCGAACCCTCGAAATACCCAAATGTCATCCCGACCTAGATCAAGATTCCTGGAAACTTCAAGCACATATCTCAATCGGTAAGTAACACTGGGGTGCATTTTGATGGTTCCCCTCAGGAGTCAGAATAGCGGTGTGCAATTGTGGCGAAGAATCTGCCAAAGACTTGCTGGCCCCCGGCTCAATGTGAGCTGGTTGATGTGTTAGCATCGACCGAGCGAATCATTCAACATTGCGCCTGTTTGCGGACGACACAACCATCTACCTCTCCAATTCGGACTCGCTAACTGTTCTCTGGAGTATTCTGGACCTGTGGTGCACAGCATCAACAGCGAAATTTAACAGGCGGAAGACCGTGCTGCTACCATTCGGGTCGCCTGATTACAGACAGCAAGTTGTCCTGCATCGAAGAATGAATGCAGCCTCACCTAGAATTGACGACGATCTGACAATCGTCCCCGATGAACAGACGTGCCGCTTCCTCGGTGCCTGGATTGGGAACAATGTTCCCTACCACACGCCGTGGCCTGAAGTCATCGAAAAAATTTCCCAAGACCTGACACAATGGGATAACAAAAACCCTACCCTAGAAGGACGTCGGCATGTAATTAATATGATCATCGGAGGTAAAACTCAATACCTCACTCGCGTGCAAGGCATGCCAAATGATGTCGAGGAGAAACTTGTCCGCATGAGGGATGAATTCCTGTGGGAAGGAAAGAAGCCTCGCGTGGCTCACGAGACCATGGCCCTACCTCTGAACGAAGGCGGGAAACAGATTCTAGATATCCGCTCCCGGAACGAAGCGATCGACCTCTGGAACTTGAAGGAATTCCTGACGCAAGGTGACGAAAGGGCAAACTGGCCATTTACCATTTGCGAACGCTGGGATGCCAGTCAACCAAGTGGTAACCAGGGAGCAATGTATAACCTGTTCCTGCAAAATATACATATCCCGCAGTGGAGAAACAAACCGTTAGCAGACGATGTGCGCCGAATGATACAAGCAGCAAATAGATACCAGCTAGAGTTCACGGCGCTATCAATATCGAAGGAAATCCAGCTCAAGATGCCAGTAGGGTGCCACATAGGCCTAATCCAACATCAATTTGAGAAAATATGAAGAAAGGGAGCGGTCAAGTGCTTAAGCCGTAACCACAATGCGCGAAGTGTCTCAGACATTTTGACTATTGCTGAGCGAAAGACAACAATCCCAAGGCATCCACACACAGTTAGCCCCTCGGGAATTGGACGAAAAAATTGTGGCTGCCCGCTGTGCCGCCGAGACAGAAATGAATTGGGATGCAGTCACCCCGGAGAATGTATTGAAGCTGCAAAGGCAATGCTGGAGTGTATCCAACCTAAACGGAACCCCTTGGTGACCGACAACAACCTCCGTGATGACCTTAAACTCACTGAGTTGGAGAGGTCGAGAAACGACCGTGGCGGCGAGGAGGAAGACGTGATCCTGACATTTGATCCGGACTTTCGCCTAGCGAATCCTTCCCACGGATTCCGAATTTTCGCCTTTGAAGACCACACGCAAACCACACGACCCAGTTACCGACGAAACGATTCACAGTCCGTGAGCCTCGCGAGAATGCACTTCACCTTTACCTCCATGCAAAGATTATCCGCGGGAGTAGTGAAAACGCCGAGATGCATACAATGTTGCTAGTCTGTTCAGCTGCCGACGTCTCCGATGTCAAGATGCGAGAATCTCTCCTCGTCTCTCTGTCTGACCAGAAAATCAAGCCATCCTTCAACACAGCAATCTTGGGAGGACTACTGCATGCTGTACATGAGCTACCGCAAGGTGTCGATCTCATGGTCCATTCCTCCTCAAGCTTCCTTGGCAAAACTCTGGTCACGAATCGCACGAAAAACGAGAATGATCACACTGGACCCTACATCCGGCTCATTAAGCCTCTGGTGGCCGCCCTCCCGGAACGATCTGGAAGAACCTGCTTCAAGAAGATAAGAACCAACCCAACTGCCGTTGACACTTTCCCAAACCCTTCTCCCGTGATCGTGGATACACAACCAGACCTGATGTTCACCAGTCCCGGGATCCTACTGGCCCAAGGAAGTCAACGAACTTTCACCAAGATCATCAAGGACCTTAAAAACTGTCCGACCCGCAAGTCAACCATCATCAACCTCGACCGTGTCCGATGCTGCGTCGAGGACATGTTCGGATATCGACCAACCGACAGCGACATCTGGATGTCGATTAGATCCAGTAACATCGACCGTCTCACCCGGAACTTCCTTTGGAAGTGCATGCACGACATTTTCCACGTTGGTTCATTCTGGGACCATGTACCCAACCTACACATGCTAGGCCAGTGCGAGACATGTCAAGTTCCAGAGACCCTCGAACACATAATGCTAGAATGTAACGCCCCTGGTCAACATCAAGTATGGCAATTGACAGAACGACTCTGGAGACTGAGATATGGCAAGTGGCCAAAGTTAAACTGGGGCCTGATCCTTGGATGTGGACTGGCTCGTTTCATTTCCTCAAGTCGGAGACCGAACAAAGCTCAAAATCGCTTGTTCACTATCATTGTCTCCACTTCCATGAAGCTGATCTGGACCCTAAGAAATCAGAGGGTCCTAGAAACCCACAATAATGCATCAGAGACCGAAATCCATAACCGCACGGAAACAAATGAAAACTCAAACGAAAGTGATGCTTCGGGACGCAGCATCCTTAGAAGGGGGGTAATGTCATGATCCACCCTTTTTTCCACCTTTTCCACCTACCTTTCTACCCGGGTTAATACCCTATTAACCCGACTCGAACCTCGCCCCTTGCGGATTAATAACCCGAGAACAACCCGGACCTCCTGGATGCGATCGCCAAGGCAGGTACAACCCCTCACCATATTCATATGCCTTGACATCGCACTACTACTGGCCCACGGTGCTGAAGGACACAAAGATATACGTCGCTGCGTGCCCCACTTGCCAACGAACGAAGATATTCCCGGCCAAACCTCGCGGTCCACTACACCCCAACGCCGTCCCCGAAAAACCCTGGCAGTACACTTCCATCGACCTCATCGTAAAGCTCCCCGTCAGTCGGGGATACGACTCGATCGCAGTGGTGGTGGACAGGCTAAGCAAGGCCATTCGGGTCCTGCCCTGTACGGAGCGAATTAGTGCCGAAGGCATTGCGAGGTTGTACCGCGACCATGTGTGGAAGGATTACGGGCTGCCGGAGGTGGTCATATCGGACCGGGGGCAAATCTTCGTAGGCCACTTCATGCGCGACCTCCTGAAGTTACTAGGCGTTAAATCGAACGCGTCAACGGCCTATCACCCCCAGACGGACAGCCAAACAGAGCGGGTTAATCAAGAGATCAAACAGTATCTGCGGGTATTCTGCAACTTAATGCAGGACGACTGGGCAGATTGGCTGTCGCTAGCCGAGTTCAGCTACAACGACAAGCGACACACAACCACCGGGTTCAGCCCGTTCTACACGCTGCTCGGAGTCGGGTTCCACCCGCGGAAAGGAACGGAACCACGGATGGAGGTACCGACGGAAGCGGCGGGGGACTTTGCGAAGAGGATGCAGCTGGTATGCGAGGAGGGAGCCGCGGCCATGCGTGTAGCGCAGGAAACGATGAAACGGTTCTACGACAAAAACCGCACAGAAGACCCCGGATATGAACCTGGTGACCAGGTGTATTTGTCGGGGAAGAACTTGACCACTCACCGACCGATGAAGAAATTGGACGACAAACGCCACGGACCATTCAAGGTGGTGCGAAAGGTCGGCGGGTTATCTTACGAGCTGGCGCTACCGGCCAGCTGGAAGGTTCACCCGGTGTTCAACACCGTGTTCTTACGACAGTGGAAAGAACCCGTGGCAGAACACAACCCGTGGCAGAACACCAGAAAATTGCCCCGCCACCGCCTCCAGACGTTAGGGATGGAGTAGACCTCTACGAGGTCGGGGAAGTGTTGAAAATTCGAAAACGAAAAACAAAGCTGGAGTACTATATCCGATGGGAGGGATATCCGAAGGAAGAATACACCTGGGAGCCACGACAAAACCTGGTGGGAGCGGAGGGGGCCTTGCGAGATTTCTACAAGAAGAACCCGGACGCATGGTGCGAGATTCCGCACGGAAACGAATGAAAACTCAAACGAAAGTGATGCTTCGGGACGCAGCATCCTTAGAAGGGGGGTAATGTCATGATCCACCCTTTTTTCCACCTTTTCCACCTACCTTTCTACCCGGGTTAATACCCTATTAACCCGACTCGAACCTCGCCCCTTGCGGATTAATAACCCGAGAACAACCCGGACCTCCTGGATGTGATCGCCAAGGCAGGTACAACCCCTCACCATATTCATATGCCTTGACATCGCACCCCTCCCCGTCCATCTCCTACACCTCCTCTACTTCACCCCTGCATCTATCCTGTCGCATTAACCCTGCAATTAACCCTGCGGTTACTGCCCCTGGATACCTATTTTACTATAAAAACCTAGGATAGCGCTCTGTATTCTTTACACTATTCTAGTCTATTCTCCAGAGCCTACTCGACCGCGCCTTGCCTTTCTTTCTTGTATCGCCCAGCCGCCCACATCGCAACCGACTTGCTAGTGAGGCCCTGTGCTGACAAATAAGCAGCTTGTCCTCAACAGATGGAGTGGGACACTGCTCGATGAGGATTCCTTGCCGGACGACTGGACTTCAGTCAGGGGGGTTTTAGTGGGTATATGGCCGGTCACTCGCGGAGTGGGTTAGATATACGGCCAGAGTCCCACACTAAATTTGAACTTGTGCATAACGGCATTTCCTCCTGGACAACATTCCGGCTTTATTGGTGAAAATCCGATTAAACCAGCGGATACGCTTGGGATGCTTTGCAGACTGAGTTGTATTAATTTAAACGCTCCCAAAAAAAAAAAAAAAAAAAAATTGAGCCGTTCAAATTGCTAGCAAGATACTGACACCAGGGGCAAAGACCCGGGCATGCGGATCCACATACGACGGAAGTATGTGGTCCGCAAGTGGTCTGTATGCCAAACAAAGATGACAATGCCCCCTTTGCCAGACAAAAGGCGGCTTTATCACATGCTTTGTTTAGGGCTCCAAGCCGTTACCGTTGTTAACGGTTCGACGGCCGGTACAGCACGGCCACAACCCGTCCGTTTTGAGTTGAGGAGTCTCGATTCGACGGCCGGGTACGGGACGGGTTGAGCCGTCGAGACGGTACCCGTTGCCGTCCGTTTAACGGCTTCGACGGGTCTTCCGCTCGTACACCAAGCTGAGAGTGATTCAAGGTTAGTTTGAGGTATTTCAACCCTCATTCGCCTGGGATACTGAACTTTGTGAGTGATTTTAGCCTGTAGTCCTCCGTTTACAACACAACCTGGGGCTCTGGGAGCTCACATGCTGCAGCCTAGGTTACATTGAACCAACATTGACCGCCCCAGAACCCGTCCAACCGGCGAAAAACAGTCGTTAACGGTGAAAACGGTTGCAACCGTTGAAAACACCCGTTACGGCCGGTACAGACGGGTCCCGTCCGTTTTGAAATCCTAGCGACTCCTTCGACGGACGGGTCAAGCCGTACCGTCGAAAAAGACGGCCGTACCGTTTAACGGCCGGCTTGGAGCCCTAGCTTTGTTCTCTGGTGCCGGGGAATAAAGCATGCAACAAAGCTATCCTTTGTCTGGTAAAGGGGGAATTGTCGTCTTTGTTTGGCATGCGGACCACATACTGGACCACATACTGCCGTCGTATGTGGATCCACATGCTCCGGCCTTTGCCCCTGGTGTGATGCGTGGAGTGGGAGTAAGGACTGGACTTCATGAATTGTGCACCTAATAATATTAATTCATCTCCCACCAGTAATTAAACTCTGGCAGCAGGCCCAGCAACGTTGAGCTTCAAGATGACATGACGGGGTGTGAAAGTTCAGATAGCGGGCTGTACCACGCTTTGAAACAAGTGACGCGATCGTTTTTGATGTGATGGCCGCGTGATGCCGTGGAGCGAAGTGGCATCTGGATCCACAGTGTATGGCATGAGATACTCAGAACCATGTGCTCGCCGGAGGAGGAGCTCAAGAAACACTGAACATGCACTTAAGTCTTAGGACAACAGTCTAGTTTGCGACGACCAGCTCGTGAGGCACCAAGACAGGATCATTTAAGGTTCAATGGTTGAGATGAGTGGCGGCGGTCTCGGCCACCCCGCGCCATCGTTTGGCTGAGCTCATGTGGGTTCCAGTGAGCTCCAGGTGAGCCAGAGGTTTCTCGGGGCATCAAAATAGTGTGTTTCTGGTCAATCACAACAAATTCCATCCTATTCGCCTCGGCCACACACCAGTTGAGGTTATTCATCTGCTTTGGTAGGCTTTCGCTATACGCCATCCTGGAAAGGCATGAAATGACTTCTGAGTATATGTGACTGGGCAGGACCCTCCAACTGGACTTTTCGACGCCCCCAAGGCACCTAGAATCCTGGCTTTCGCAACAGAATGGGAGACTTCATTGGAATGTCGTTATCCCACTTATATTCACGTCCATAGGCGCCGAATAACTCCCCATGTTTGTATCCTGGTCAAAAGCGCCATCAGAGCCCCGTCAAAGAGCAGAATCTCATATTTTGTGCGTGGTTCAGGTCTCAGGTGTGTTCTCGGGCATCTCGGCGATGTTGAATTGCACCGTGGATGGCAATCCTTCCCTCGCGCGATGCCCTGCGTAGATTTAGTTGTACTTTGGAATCCGAGGTACTCAAGGCTAGAGGCTCAAGCACCCCATCACCTTTATCAACCTGGAAAGTAGACGGAGAGCCCGCATCCGGAAGGTTGGGTGGATCTCGGGGTATTTAATTCCTACCATTGCAATCTGATAGGTGAGTTGAGTCGGGTCGCTCTTGGAGCCATAATACTGCCCCCGAGGGTCTCGAATGTAAATTCCTCGTCGACCATCACACGGCAATCATGCGGCAGCAGGCGACATCACTTGTTTCAAAGCGTGGTGCTCTGGGTTTCCAGTGGGTTTCCATACGCAAGCGTTCTCGAGCGTCATCGCCAGACGGCGGCTCGGAGTCCCTCTACCGACCACCGGACAAGCGGTTGAAATGCAGTACTTTGGCGCAATGAAGTCACGGTTTAGACGGATTTTAGGATAGATCTGTACTTCGACAGACTTGCATTTTTTTTTTTTGCGATAATTGACGCGATGTTCTGGCATGCTTGCACGACATGTGACCGCCGCGCACTTGCTCTCGACCAACTCCGACTCGACCATTTCTGTTTTCCGCGTTCCAGTCGCAATACTAACCTCAAACCTTCCCAATCCACCAACGGATTGCGGGATATCTGAATGCCACCCCGGTCGTCACAGGCCCCGAGCTCCAGTGCAAAGACCACGACGAAAAAATCAAAGGCATCGTCAAGCAAGGCCACCACCGTCAAGCTATCCGACCGTCCGCCGTCGAGCTCACCAAGGGTTAACCCACTCACCGCTGTGAGCTCCGTCTGTCCAGCCAACATCACGACGAAAAGCTCAAGATTTGCGGATGCGCTAGTTTGCTAACACACAAACTGCCACTAAGAAGGCGACTCAGCCGAGTCAGAGTACGAAGAGCAGCAACGCGAAGGGCAAGGAAAAGTCGAGAGATACACCGGTCGCGTCTAAATCGCCCACGGAAGGTGTGTAACGAACGACTGCACCTATAGCTTGTCTTATCCTTCGCCAGATGACCGCCTTTGGGTGGACATTTACGAGCCTACGACGGAGGTATGTAGACTATAACCTCCGAATTCACGGTCGAAATACCTCTGACGGCCGTATAGGCTGAGCTGGCCGTGCACGTCAAGAAAGTGCAAGACGTTCGAAGGTGGCTTGACGAGGCATTCGTAGGCGGGCCGTCGGGGAAGCTGCGCAAATATCGAGCAAGTCCTCATACAAAGTCTCAATCTCTCCGCTGACCTGCGCGTCTTCAGCGAATTCTCGCGCTGACAGGTCCCGCAGGGACTGCCAAGACGGCCACGATGAGAGTCCTTGCGCGGGAGTTCGACTGCGAGATCCTCGAGTGGAGGAATGCGATGGAGGAGGGATCCAGCCGGTTTGGAGGTATGTCTGCTGCCAGCCCGTGGACTTGATTGATATTGAATACAATCTCCTTAGACGATGGCCCGGACTTCTACTCCTCCGACCACGAGAGCCTATTGTCGAAATTCGAGGCCTTCCTGACGCGCGCCTCCACCTGCCAAACCATCTTCGCCGACGCCAGCACGCGCGATACCAAGTCCTCGTCGTCCCCATCCTCCTCCTCGTCCTCCTCGAACACCACTGCCGCTCGCCACAAACGGAAACGCCAGATCATCCTTCTGGAGGACCTCCCGAATATACTGCATGCTGCCACCCGAGAACGCTTCCACGCGGCGCTGCAGTCGCTCATTGGCGCGCCTCAGGTGGACCCCGTGCCGGTCGTGGTGATTGTGAGCGATGCAGGGACGCGGGGGGAAGCGCGGGACGAGCGACTTGCGAGTGGTGTGTGGGGTGGGGGGCGTGAGGGTGATGGGGCGCTGGATGTGCGCGTGGTGCTGGGGCGCGATTTGTTGGGAGGGCCGTATGTGACGGAGATTGGGTAGGTGGCTTCTCCCTTCCTTTTCCTCTTGATACCTACTTATGCCTTGACTATCTAGATTTAACCCCATCGCACCAACGCTCATGAAGAAGGCGCTTCAGGCGCTCGTGTCGACCCATTTTGCCTCCGCCTCGAAGGGCAGCGGCTCCGCCCCAACGAAGGAGATGCTCGACATCGTCGTGGAGACGTCCAACGGCGACATCCGCAGCGCGATCATGGCGCTGCAGTTCTCCTCGCTGGCTACCGGCGGTAGCGGGAAGGGTACGCGCAAGAAGGGAGGAACGGGCGCGGGAGGGGCAAAGCTGGTGCTGGAGGCGGTGACACGACGAGAACAGAGTCTGGCGCTATTTCATTTCATGGGCAGGGTGTTGTATAACAAGCGTATATGTTCTCCTTCTAGACTTTCCTGTCTCCGTGACCTGACGTCTGTTCAGGGAAAGGCGATCCTCCGAATCCCAGTGCCTCTGCGAAGGACATCAAGCGGGACGAGGCGCTCGATGCGACACTCAAGGATCCGCCGAGGTTGCCGACGTTCTTGGCGGCGGAGGAGCGGAGGACGAGTCGGGTGAATGTGGATGTGAGTACCTGCCACGATCCTCCTCTCTAATCTCGCTTCCGCTTTTTTTTATCGCGCTTGACTAACGTCCCACAGGCGCTCTACGCCGACTCCCCCATCGACTCGTCACTCTTCTCCCTCTACGTACACCAAAACTACACCCAGTTCTGCAACCAGACGGAGGAGTGCGAGGGCGTCGCTGAGTGGCTCAGCTGGGTCGATTCGAGCGGGGGCGAAGCCGTGAGTTGCTATTCCCTCCCACTCTGCTCCAACTGTTAATTTTATATTAATCCGCGTCGTTTCTGCAGTGGTACCAAGCGAATCCGCACCGCTTCCATCTTCTGACCTTGGGGACGCTGCACTCGCTGCCGTCGCCCGTGCCGCGGCGGAGCCAGAAGATGTTCAAGCCCGAGTTCTTTGAGTACCTGAACAAGGAGAAGGATGCGTGGGAGGCGGTGCGGGACATACGGGGGTGGCTTGTGGGCGAGGGCGCCTCTGCGACTGTGAGTGTATGTTTCCCTCATTTTACTCCACTCACTCACATCCATGTAGGACGAGGGATCCGATGACCCCGCGCCGCTGGGGACGTGGAGCCGCGCCGAGGTCGTCACGGGCCTCGGCGCCGTGCTCAAGGCGCGCGACCTCAAGGGCGGAAAGCGCGCGCCCGCGTCGCATAGGCTGTTCTCGAGTCTGCCGTTTGCGACGGCGGAGAATAGGGCACGGCCGCTTGGGGAGGGGGATGTTGCTGGGGATGGGGATGAGGTGGAGGTTCCGGAGGAGGATGGAGGGGGCCCGGCGGGCGGGTGGCGGGGCGATGAGAGCGCGGAGAGGGAGGGAGGGTGGTTGGAGGGGGATGATATTGAAGAGTTTTGAGCCCGCAGAAACGAAAGAGAGAGGGCGTAAATGTATGGTATACAAGAGTATGTGTACGTGCTGGGCTGCAGTGTTACTGTATAAAGATACCCGCCCCGCTCACCAGAAGTGACGAGTGACGAGCAGAACTACGTGAACGAAAGCGGGGCCAAAGAGCCACAGATGCTTCCAAAAAAAAGGTCGCATTCAAAGTATACACAGAGACAGGAGAAGCAAGATAAGTAGTACACGTAGACACAAAACGCCAGAAGCAGAATGGCTTTTAGACTCAATTCCAAACCCACTTGACCTCCTTCACGACCTTGCAACACTCTTTGTGTCTCTTCCAGTCCTGGCGCTGACAGTCGACGCTGCGGATTCCATTCATTTTGCGTCCTCGATTAAAGAAGAAAGAGCAAAGAGATACCGCACCTGCAATAACGCGTCAATTCGCACCGCGCGCATTGCTTGAGGCTCTTGCGCGACTCGCTCGCCTCGTTATTGCAGACGAGGCAGGAGGACGACATGGGGTAGTTCTTTTGCGTCTTGGGGAGTGGGGGGCCGGAGGGCGGGACGCCGTTCATGCGGGCGACGTACGCCTCGGACGCGCGCAGCTCCTCGTAACACGGACCCGCGCCAGCGTCGCA
Source organism: Mycena filopes (assembly GCA_029281495.1). NCBI lineage: Eukaryota > Fungi > Basidiomycota > Agaricomycetes > Agaricales > Mycenaceae > Mycena > Mycena filopes. Next base: position 153,105 of record JARIHR010000015.1, read on the forward strand.
GATGTTGTGCACCTGGGAACCGGGTGAGTAAGTAATGCTGGGGAAAGATCTAGACGAGGGTGGTGAGGGAAGGGGAGGGTACGGACGTAGCAGACCATCCTCGGCGGCGTGAGATGCATCCAGCTCGCGTTCATCCAGACTGTCTCGCGGGCGTGTTTCTCTGGTACCGTTATCGATTGTATGTAGGTATTCGACGATTTGAGGTTAGCTTAGCGCACTGCAGAACTCGCACCGCCAGTTGCGGGTGTGCTTCATGTCGCGTCCGATCCTCTCCAGGAAGCCCTGAAGCCATTCGTGCTTCTGGACCATCGTTCGCGCGGTTGCGGGGATGATGGGATTCAGGGTGACCTCGACGCGTCGCTGTTCGGCGCCGTAACGCTCGTCGTTCTCGGGGTCGCGGGAGCAGGAGCCGTAGACGATAACGAGCAGGTTTAGGGTGGTCATTGTGGTGGTTTGGGTTCAAGCTTGGGAATGTTGGCATCAAAATAATCGTCTTCAAGGACGTCCACCACAGCGCTGACTGCAGGACACAAAACTGAGTCGCAATGAGCGCGCCACCGCCCGCCATCTCCGCCGATCTCTGGGAGTCTCGTGTGTAGAAATACTGCGCTGTCGACTATGCATTAATTCTGTGGCCAGTCATCCCAATCGACGCGGATGAGACGGAGTCGACCGAGGCCCCCACCGTCACCGTCGTACCCACCCCCAGCGCAACCACCACCATCCCCGCCGCGTAAGCCCGTTCTTGCCCCCTCTGTCACTTGTACTCACTCACTCATTCATCCTCAGACCCGCGCAATCTGCCTACGGACACTACCAGACCCAAAACTATGCAAACTACGCGCCGGCGCCGCAGGGCGCGTACGAGGTCTACCGGCAGTACAACTTGAACCAGGCGCAGCAGGCACACGCGCAGGCGCAGCAGGCCCAGCAAAATCAGTTCAGCGCGGGGGCGAGTGCGTATGGCGGCGGCGCGTCGAGCTCGCACTCGAGTGCGCCGCAGCAGAGCATGGCGAGGCAGGCGATCGCGAATTCGCATGGGCAGTCGTCTCAGGGTCCGCTTGACACGGCGGATGTGGCGACGCTGAACGATGCGCTTGGGAGTGCGGGTGTGGATTTGAGAGTGCGTTCTTTTTTCTTTCTGCCCCCTGTGGACCATCGCGGTGTAAACTACCCGTTATTGCACCCCTCCGCTCGTTCCCTAGTTCAGTCGTGGTACCCCGCGAAGGATTCAGCTGACGACAAACCGCCTCTCTCCCTCATCCCCCTGTTTTTCATCCACACTAACGTCTTTATACAGGCAGAAGAAGAGTCCCTCCAACGCGCAAACGACACCCCCGCACCCTACCGCCCCTACGAAGCCGACCGCGCCCACAAACAGCCCGCCCGGCCGCACTTCGACGCGTCCTTCCTCGGCGCGCGCATGCGCGCCATCGCTGCCCAGCACAAGGTCCTCCCCCCCGCGCCCCCTTCTGCCCCTTCTGCACCCCCTTCTGCGCCTGCGGGCTCGCAACCCCAGGGCAGCCTACCGGACGACACGATAACCTACCTCGCCCTCGCGCTGCGCGCGCGCCTGCAGGACCTCGTGACGGGCATGATCGCCGCCGCGCGGCACCGCGCCAAGATGCAGGCGCACGCGGCACCGGGGCTGTATGCGGACGGGCGCGCGGCATGGGGGGTGCGCGTACGGGGGGATGTGGGGCGGGTGTTGAGTGTGTTGGAGAGGGTGGAGAGGGCGGAGGAGCGGAGGGAGAGGGAGGAGCGGGAAGAACGTGAGCGCAGGACGGGGACTGGGACTGGGGGGAAGGAGAGGGAGAGGGCGGTGGAGGAGGCGTTGGGCGCGTTTTTGGAGGGGAGGGTGGATGAGTTTTTGGAGGCGAGGATACCGGAGGTGGATGGCAATGCCAATCCCAATGTCGATGCGCCGAGCACGGGGCCGGAGGCGATGGACCTCGACCACGAGCCCGAGCGGCCACCACAGCGGAAGAAGGCGAAACGGACACCGCTGACAGAGGAGGAGCGCGCGGAGGCGGCGAACCGGGCGGCGGGCAACGGGCCCCGACGCTACGCGTGGCTCACGACAAACCTCAAGTCCGCGACGAAGCTCGGCAAGCCCCCTCCGCCTCCCCCTCCGGGTGGGGGCGGGGTGAACCCGTATGCGGCGCTGACGTCGGCGTTTGCGAGGCAGGCGATGGATAGTGTTAATGCATTGCCCGCTCGGGAGCAGGAGTCGGAGGACGTGCGGGCGCTCGTGTATCCGATGGCGCTGCAGGAGGAGAGGGGGGTCGCGGACGGGGAGGGGGCAATGGACGCGGATTTGCGGATGCGGGTTACGTTGCGGGATGCGATGTTTGTGATTGAGAAGGAGAGGGGGCATGGGGGCGGGAGGGGGGCGGCGCGGGGGTGGAGTTGAGGTTGAGGCTCGGTCTTTATCTTGTGAGGATGTACTGAACTCGTTGTACTAATGGACGCGCGGGCAAAGAATGAATGTAAAAGAAAAGTACGATAGCATTGCGATAGCGAATATGGATGGTATGTGGCAGCCAGGGAATAAATGATAACCAACAGATAGAAAGAGATACGAAACGGTACAGGTACAGAAGGAAGGCCGGGAACGCGCAATTGCGACTTGTCGCGGTCTCCTACCCACAAACACACTTCCTGCCCAGGGCAAAGCACTCATGCAGCCCCCGCCCCCACCACGCGCACCGGACTCCTCCTTTGCGCAGCGGCAGCGACAGGGCTCTTCCGCTTCGCCACCGCGCCGCCGTGCACCCGCCCCTTGCCCTTCCCCTTCGCATTCCCGTTCCCGTTCCCGCTCGCAGAGGCGAACGTGGGGGTGCTCATGAACGCTGGCTGGATCTGGATCTGCGCAGCCGCGGCGTGCGAGGACCAGAATGCGTCGTAGGAGGTGGAGGTGGTTTGCGTTTGTGAGTGCGAGGGTGCACTGGGGGGCGGGGGTGGAGGGGGGAGCTGGATCCATTGGGAGAGCAGCGGGTCGACGGCGGTGGTGGTGGTAGTGGCGTTGGGGGGCTGGGGGGAGGCGAGCCAGCCCGAGCCGGAGCCCGAGGGGCTATTCGTGTATGCGTGGGTGTATTGTGCGAGTGCGAGCGACTCGGGGGCGCTCAGCGGCGCGAAATTCGACTCGGAGCCGCCCGGGAGTTGTTTAAAAGACAAAGCCGCCGCGTCCTCGGCCAGGAGTTGTGGGTCGAGCGGCGTGGAGAGGAGGTGGGGGGTGTACTCGGGTACTGTGCCGGCCAGTGGTGGTTTCCCGGCGTCTGCCACTGGCTGCCGTTGCGCTCTGAAGTAGAGGTTCTCCACCTCGTTTAGGCGTTGTTTTTGCTTTTGAAAACCAGACCCGAGTCAGATGAGCGTGTCCTTGAATGAAGACAGGGGAAAGGAAGCCCTACATACCCATCCGTGGTCGACCTTTAACCGGGCGTATTGGAGGCGGGTTTGGAGCTGGCGTAATAGCTGGTAGGACACAAAGGCGGAATCGTGAGCAAGAGGCTGGTAAGTGGGGATGATATGGGGTAAGTATGTACATTGTTAACCTTGGCTTTTTCCATGGGGCGTGGTTTGGGATTCGTCTCTGCGAGTCCCAGAGTTTCGCGGGTGACGAAGGGTGGTAGACGGGGGTGTAGTTCCATTTTGGTGGCCAGTCTCGTCGTCTGTGAAGGTGGTCTTGTTGCTTTTCTTAAGACAAGTTTTTGCGATGGTGGTGGGAGTCAAGAGGGAATCCAGGCCAGACAAAGGCGCCGAAAAAAAGTCTGAGATCGAAAGGAGAACAAAGGCGGTAATTAGCACAGCCACCCATCATTTCGCGATCGGCTGTTAGCGGCATTATTCAGCCCGGCTTGTTCCCGACCTGCTGCTTTCGACCCTCGCCTGAGCCTGGATACTCTCGTCTGCTTGGAATAATGCCGCTCGCCCCGCCCCTCAACTTTCCCGCCTGGCTCAAGGACAACTCGCATCTCCTCAAGCCGCCGGTTAACAATTTCTGTCTGTATCAGGGCAAGGATTTCGTCGTCATGTGTGTTGGAGGACCCAATGAGAGGAACGATTATCACGTTAATGAGACAGAGGTGCGTGCATCTGTAGGCCACGATTGCGCGCTAAGCTGGGTTGAATTTAATTGACGTAGGAGTGGTTCTTCCAACACAAAGGCGGCATGCTCCTGCGCGTCGTCGATGAGGGCGTTTTCCGCGACATACGCATCGAGGAGGGGGAGATGTTCTTGCTTCCTGGTGTGCATCTTCTAATTTTGTTTGGAATCCACGCCAAGGATTGAGTCCAATATCTCAGCGAACACCCCACACAACCCCGTCCGCTTCGCGGACACCATCGGGATCGTAATGGAGCGCGTGCGTCCCGAGGGCTCTCTCGGTGAGCGTTTCCTTCCGGATTCTAGCCAGGCAGCTCCTCACCATCTACCCAGATCGGCTCCGCTGGTACTGCCGCGCGCCCACCCATACCGAGCCCACGATCATCTACGAGGAGTCCTTCCACGTTACGGATCTCGGGACGCAGCTCAAGCCTGTCATCCAACGGTTCGTAACCAACCATGTTTTCTTCCTCGTCGGGTTATCTGACCGGATTTTGCTTTTGCATCGCACAGATGGCAGGGCGACGAGAAGCTGCGGACTTGCAAGAGCTGTGGGGCGGTTGCTGAGCCGAAGTGAGCCCCGTCGCGGGAATGAAGCAAGAAAGTTGTATACGATTCCCTGCGATTTAGGCAGCTGAATAGAATTTTGGTGAATCTCAGGTCCTCAGACGAGCTCGCGGTCGACATTTGAATCCCAACGCAAATCTCTCGAAAGACTCTTTGAGAATGCAACGTGTCTTAACCGCCTTACATCCTTTCAGGATCCAGTTGTTCCTTGGATTCAAACATGTTGCATTCCGGTCGGATTCTGGAAGGGTGGGCTCCAATTTGGTGAGTGGTCGCAAGTGAGCAAGGCTCTAAGCTAAGCCGAGGAAGAACGTTGTAGCATTTCTTGTGTCTCTGCCGCTTTCAGGATCTGCACCAAGAGGAATGAAAAGCGACCAGTTGTTCCTCGAAATTCCCAGAGCTTGGTAATTTAGGTTGGATTACAGAAGGGCGGCGCGGGTTCCGATTCAGATTTCATAATTTGGTCGGTTTCGGTGGCCGAGGCTTCAACCTCAGTCCAGGAAGAGTGTTCAAGACTATCAGTTTTCGTTTCTGTTCCTATAATCATGTACAGTAGCTGCTCCGGCTCTTCCTGAATTGAGGCGCAATCTGTATAGAAAAATAGAACCAGTGTATGATCGCGATGAGCGTTGGAATAATGAGCGTTGGATGTCACCGTGTTTTCTGACCTCACTGAGGTCGCCGGATCTTCACGAGTGTACTTTCGTACTTTATAGGTCAGAGAATCGCTGTTGAATTCTCGATTCAGCACCTTCAATCCGATGGGCAAAACAAACCAACCTTCTTCCTTCGGGTCACTTCGCCTTGGGGGAAGATGAACCGATACGACGCAGCCCCCTCCCTCTTTCTTCCCATACCCACAACACGACCATTGAATCGTCTCCGCAGAATCGTTGTCGTCCGAGTCGTTGTTTTCATCTTCCTTGTGCCTGTAAACTCGATCTCCATCCCTGTCGCTGTCCCAGCCCTCGCGCTGCCCGGTGAAGCGGCGGACAGCTGGAAACGAGGCAAAGAAATGTGAATATGGGGAGTCGAGTGAGTGATAGCGCACATACCGTCAAGATCGTGCCAATGACAGACCCGCACCGTGTTCTGCTCCGGGTCATACGTCTCCCCGCACATCCGGCACTTACTGCCCGCCGTCTTGCGCTTCTTCGTCGGCGGCCGAGCCTCCACATGCCGGTCGTATTGCCCCGTCCCGCCGAAATGCGCAGTGAAGCGCTCAGAGTCTATCGGCTCGAGAACGCGTCCATTGCGCGTCAGTACGCACAGAGGCGCGTGTTTGGTGCGCAGACACCCAGCGGCGTCGAGTCGAAGCCCGCAGCAGTCCCAGAAGAAGCCCTCCGGGCAGTCTTTTCTGTTTTCCTTCGTGTCGATGGGTCCGTCGGAGCTCTCATAATGGTCGACCCAAACCTCGGGGTCGATGACGAGGCTACCAGCAGCGATCTCAACTTTGCGAATTTTGAACGAGGAGGAAGGGGACTGACCATAATGCCATGAACAGCTCTCGTGCGTGTTACCAGCGACATCGTAGGCCTCCCCGCAATGGCGACAGGTCGCGAACTTTGCGGCACCACTCTCACTGACAAAGGCATCCCAGAATATCTTCGCGACGCGTCCGTCGCGTCGCGCTTGCTCCAAAATTGTGCGCTCGAGAATGCTTTTCGGTGCGCTTGCCAGCGCGTCTTTGAAGCCTTTGAGCTTTGTCTTTGAGGTCAACGGACATGGTGAGAAGAAAGAGGCCGTCGGCCGATCAATTGTCCGAATTGGTCAACTTACAGAATTGAACATGGAAGCGGTTTCGTCCTCACTGTACGGAATGCGACCAGCACAGAAGAAAACTATATACAAGCTAGATCCAACCTAAATACCCGAACACGAAACTAAAATCCTAATGCGTAAAGAAAGAACCATCTTCGCTGTTTATCGACTCCACAAACGCCACCCCCAATTCCTTCTCCATGCTCACACACACATCCTTCAACTCCTTCCCCTCAGGTACCGACTCCAAAGCCCTTAGCCGCGCATCCCGCATCTTGGCGCTCGAGCTGCGTAGCGGAAATATGAAAAGGCGCGAATACTCGCCCTCGAAAATGCACATCGCATGCACATCCATCCGACCCCCACTGCGCTCCGCGCGCGCGAATGCCCCGGGCAACTTCACGTCCCACTCCGCACCCTCCACGTCGCGGGTCGACATGACCTGTATATCGGCGCCGTTGAGGCCAGAGTACCCAAAGATGGTGAAGAACGGTTCCGACGGGTGTTGGTGCATGTGGTGGACCTGGTACAGGGCTAGGCGGGGCATATATTGAATGTAGTCCACTGTTAACAGCGCGCGGAGGAAGGCTCTTCCGCGGTTCGTGAGCGTCTCCGGATATTCTGGATGAGATTGGACTGTTTAGCGGAGGGAGAACAAATTTAGAAAGGAACGAACGGCGTTTGATATTTCGCAAATCTTGACAGTTTTCTTTGTGGCCAGCGCGCCAATCGAGGGACTGACAAGCTCTTGAACAGTAGTTCGTGCTCCGACACATCCCGCAGCACTTGATGTTGTTGTGGTCGTATACGAACCTCTGGCACTGGAGTACGGTCAGTGATGATCGCGCCTTGAACGAACTCGTTCCCGTTCACCTCCAAGTTATCGCAAGCCCTTGCTCGGGATACTTCTTCCCAGCCGCCATCCAGGAACTCGATCCGCTTTTGTGCCAACGCGACAAAGCTCTTCCAGTCGCGGGCGAAGGCCGTCTTGTGAAAGCGTAACTTGACGGCGAGCTCCTGAGCCACGGGGAGTACGATCTTGAGCTGGACGACGACGGCGTAGTGAACGGTGGCCCGAGGTATCGTGAGAGTGAGAAATTCTGTCAGGGCGCTCACAGTCTTACCGCCCTTCCTGGAACCGATCTCGAGTATGGCCTGCAGCAGACCGGATTTGAGCGCGAACACGATGTCGGTATATCCAGGAGATTGGCGGCACATGGATAAGACGAGTTGAAGGCAAAGGTTGGTAGTGAGGAGGTCTTGACAGTTGGAAGCGGTCGTTATTATCGTCCGAATGAAGCCGATGGCTCGAAGGGCGGGTCTCAAGCGCGGCCAGCCGCTGTTCTCGGGTCCGCTGCCGTTGAAAAGTTGGAAGACAGAGACAACGAATTTTGTCGAATGGCCCTGGGAAGCGGCCCGGACGCAGTGGTGGTCCACTACCAAGGCTAGATCTTGCATAGTACCACCCACAGCGTCAACTATTTCTTCACAATTGGAGTCCTTGAAGAAGCCGTCGCCAAGAATAGTGAGGGCGTGGATTGCCATTTCCATAGATGTGGGGAATATTTTGTCGTCCGTGATAACCATTTTCCAGGCAATAGCAAGAATACGGCGGACGCCAGGAGTTGACCGTATAATCATTGATGTCGCGCGATGTCTTGCGAGCGAGAGAATGATTGCGCCGTGGAGGAAACACCCCGCGCCTGTAGGACCTCCGACAGTCATAGGCAAGTAATCCCAGAAGGTATGGAAGAAATCGAGCCAAGCCCAGAGATTCGGCCACAGGTCGGGGGAAGCGTCGATGGGGATCACCATCCAGGTGGATAGGCATGAAACACAGGACAGGGCCGAGTGGGCGAGTTCCATATTCTTTATCGCCGTGGTTGAATCTACGGCGACGCCAGACAAGATATCTTCAAGTTGCGAGGGATCGGGGATGCGGCTTGCTGCGAGGTTGACGAAGAGAGCCGGAAGGAAATGCATTGCCTCGGCGGGTTGTATGTTCAATATCCTGTTTTCTAGACTGTGGACTGCTGGTAAAGAGCCCTTGACGATAGCATCTGCAAGTGGCTGGAACGGCGATTGTGAGATGTTTTACGACGGAAAAAGGTCGAGATTGAACTCGCCCGCAAAGATTTGAGACGCGAGATGCTTTGAAGACGGAGACAGTCATGAATCTGCGTTTTCATGGTGGTGGTTAAGGTTTGGGAAGGAGACGCGATGTTTGTTGCACTTTGGTTTGACGGCCGGCGTTGCGGCGGCTACGCGGCACCACCGGCACGCCGAGTAATCTGTCCTGACTTTCAAACTCGACCACGTCAAAGGGGTGGAGATTCTCCCTGCAATTCAATAAATTGCAATTCTGTTCTTTGTTTTTACTGCTAATATGAGGTCTGAACCCGGTTTGGATGAAGACCGGCGGTAGGATACGGAACGTCTAGCCGAGTTGTTCCCAGGGCGCGCCAATCAAAGCGCAGTTTTCGTTCTTTGTTCTTGTCCACTCCCTCGACGAGTACGTTCGTCGTTTTCGCAACAGAAGACATTCCCTGATTCTTATTTCGTTTTAGACGATGCTCCCTGACCTCCAAGCAGATCGCGCTCGTGCCGCAGAGCTCGATGCCCAAATATTCGACCTGACTGCTCAGCGAGCGCTGGTCCAGAAGCGACTCGATGCCTACAGATATCCCGTCTTGACCTTGGCCAACGAAATCACATCCGACATCTTCGTCCATTTCCTACCTGCCTATCCCGCCTGCCCACCTCTCGCCGGACTTCTGTCGCCAACGACCCTAACACAAGTTTGTCGACAATGGCGAGAAGTGGCACTGGCTACCCCATTGCTCTGGCGAGCCGTCCAGTCCTCCTTCGCTTCCAATATAGAGCCCTCAAAACAGGCCCTCGAGATCAGCAGGTGGCTCAGCATCTCGAACGCTCCCCATGTTTCTCTCGAGATGATTGACAAGGCCACCTACTCGGACTATGAGATCATCGAGTGCTTGAGGTCCTGGGAGTCGCAGATCGTCGCTGCACTTACTCCACACCGCGCGCGATGGCAATACATGAAGCTTCGTTTCACCCACTCCAACTCCCAGCATCTCCACGAATTCGAAAGCCCGATGCCGATGCTTCACCACCTAGATCTTGCGTTTGGAAGGAGCACCTCTCCCCTTGGCCGTATTCTGTTGGGAGAGGCGCCTTTGTTGCGCTCAGTCATCCTCGACCGCGTCGCCAAAGATACCCTCATACTCCCATGGGCACAACTCACTTCTCTAGGCTTACGGGCTGTTGAACCCAGGGAATGTGGCGCAGTGTTGGAGCAGACCCCGAACTTGGTTCACTGCGACATTGTTCTGGCTCTTATCGAAGGCGACACCGACACTTGCCCCCACCTGACGCTTTTGCGTCTAGAATCGTTGGTGCTCGACGAATATTATCGCCGCAGCACGATGGCAGATCAACTGGAGAATCTTGTCTGTCCCGCCCTTCGTACCCTCGAAATCGCGGAAGGCTGCCTTGGAATACGCCCCTGTTACTCGTTGATATCATTCGTATCGAGATCCAGGTGCAACTTGGAGACGATAGTCATTCGGGGAACACGATATGTTTCGCAGGACGCCTACACTTCAACATTGCCTAACATCCGGTTCTGCTTCAACGGAGAGTACGACGGGTACGGGGAAGACGTCGCGAGCGATGGTGATCTCTCAAAGGACGAGGAAGAGTGAGTCTTGGACTCGGGCTGCTGCGTACGTTCCAAGCTTTTATCCATGTTGTCCCGCTCACATACGTATACCAGAGTAACGCAGTATCTCCGGAGAGTAGCGACCCCCCATTTTGTTTCCGTTCCTCTTGCGTACCTAGTTTCTCTCAACCCTCGTACGTAGTACCCCGGGCGGATATGATATGTTTGTCGCCCTTCGTTAAAAGAAAAGAAAAAAAAACCTTCGGCTGCCTGCTCTTTCCGTCCCGTCTGCCGTCTGGTACAACACCGTCGCCGCGTTTCACGTCCAGCCACAGCTCATTACTATTTTTCGACGCGCCGTCACGCATCACAGTACACGTGTTGTGACTTTCCGTTTTCCGCTCCTTTTCTGCACTCCTTTCTATTTGAGACTAGATTTCAGCCTCCAATCCCTTGGAACTTCCCAGCACCTCGAGGAGAGAAGGGCTATTCGCTTCGTGTGGCACCTGTGAAAGTCCTGAAACTGTCCACGGGCACTGGCACGGTGGCACCGCGTCGCGACTCAGCCTCCCCGCATCCGATAGCCTCGAGCTCTTTACGGTACGTATCACCCGCAAACTTGTACTCAACGTACTGAAGATTGCCGCACTTATGGATTCATTCCATGCTCCCTGCTCTCCAAGCCGATCGTACTCGAGTGGTAGATTTAGATGCTCAAATTCTGGATCTCGAGCGCTCCCTTGCGGCGATCCGCGCTGAAAAGGCCCATATTCAAGAGCGGCTCGCTGCCTACAAATACCCCGTATTGACGCTGCCGAACGAAATCGTATGCAAAATCTTCGAGCACTTCCTACCCGTCTACCCGACATGCCCGCCCCTCTACGGAACTCTTTCACCGACGAACCTGACACAAGTTTGCCGACGATGGCGGGCAGTAGCCCTGGCTACCCCTACACTCTGTTCGGACGGTCCCAGGCTCCGATATTCCCGCCCAAAAGATCGACCTGTGGCTCCGCTTGTCGCGTTCGTGCCCAACTTCGGTTGATTTCGACGTTACCGGCTGGAAATTACAGATACTTTCCGCGCTATCGCCACAACGTGCGCGCTGGGAGCACCTGAGACTTCGCTTTCCCAACTTCAGCTGGGACCAGCTCGTCGAGTTTGAGCGCCCGATGCCTCGGCTCTGCCACCTGGACCTCACGTTTGGCATGCACACTGATCCCCGTCCTGACGACGCCATCGCTCTTGGGGAGGCGCCTCTCCTGCGCTCAGTCGTCTTCGACAGCGCCGCCGCGACCAGCTTCATTCTGCCTTGGGTCCAGCTCACTTCGCTCACCTTACGCGGCGTCCTGGCCCCCAAATGTCCCCAGATATTGGGACAAGCCCCAAACTTGATACACTGCGACTTGAGTATCGCCGACGATCGCGAGCTCATCGTACGCCCCATGTGGCCCACCGTGAAGCTCCTGCGATTGGAACATTTGGTTCTTCTCGAAGCCTTTGGCAGTCGATCCATGTGGAGTACAAATTACCTGGATCCTTTCAATGTTCCTGCTCTCCGAAGCCTACGAGTTGCGGCAGGATTTCTAGGAGCGAACATCTCCGATTCACTGGCGTCGTTCATCTTGAAATCTGGGTGCCAGCTGCAGGAGACGTGCATTGTCAACGCGCAGCGAAGATATTATTATGTCTCGGAGGTTGACCTCATACGCGCATTTCCCTCGATTCAGCTTTCCGTCGAGACATAATCCATGGTGTGGACCTTGACTTGAGAATCTTATGTACGTTCTAAGCTTTTCTCTTCCATGCTATCCTTTACTGACACCGCAGAGGAACAGCGGAACACCCTCTCAACCCCAGAGAACTCCACCCCTTGCCGAAAAATTGCGGCCTTTCTTCCCTTACCTATCCACCATCTGTCGACACTAGTCTTTCACTTCACTGGACACAGTTCTCCATCCGCATAGGAAGGAAGGGTATAGTCATCGATACGATACCCTTGCCATTGCCATCTCGCGCGAGTCGCCTGTGATGGCAGCTTAGGTAGATGAAGAATCTACTTGCCTGCACCTCCATTTTTTTCTATCGTCGACGTCCACATGAGGCTTACTTCAACTTGAACACTCCCCCTCCTTCTGCACCGCAACTCGTATCCATGGTAGTCCCTGCAACAGACTCGAGTACCAATATTCCGGGTACGAATCAAAAGAACTCGCTCGAAGTCAAACAAATTGTCGGCGAATTCAACCAGACTCCAAAGTCGCAGAATAAACTCTGCGAATCCTTTTTTTTTCAACCACATTCCCGCCTGATGTGAAGATGTTACCAAGCGTCATTTACGTCCCTGATTATCTCCCCAAGTAAATTGAATGTTTTTTCGATGCTTTGACATCACTCAGACAGGGGCGCGCCATCGACTTCCGGCATCAACACAACCAAATCTTTCCCTTTCTCTCCAATGACCTCCTTCGAGCAATTGGTGATCGTCTACGGCTCTTGTTCTCGGGACCCCGGCGGTGAGGAGAGGTTCGGCGATGATGTTGACGTTTCTGAGCAACGACGCGCGGAGATTACCCTCAAGCCCCTCATCCCCGCGAGCGCGAACACCATCGAAAAAAAGCACCAGTGGTGGCAGACTTTCCGGCGAAGCATAGGGACCGACATGAAGCATAGCCGCAACTGGCGCTGCGAATTTTGTAGTGCGTCTCGATTTGTAGTGCGTCTCGACCTCGTGCTACTGCTGCCTTTCATCTTATCCTATCTCGCAGCGAAATCGGCGCGAGAGACGGTCTGGATGAACGCTTCCTGGATGCACCTACCTGAGCCCCGCGCTTCCTCCTATGTGCGTCGCCCACATAGCCCATTTGCCTACCGCCATGAACTAATCTCCAGGTGCATAATGTCTGCGACGCCGGCATTGGGCCTTGCGCGGACAAGCTGCGCGCCGTCGATGCAGAGATGGCTAGGCTGAACGGTCTCCCTCCCGGGAACAGCCTGCCCAGTACCGCAAAGCCGAAGGGCATTAAATACCCCATGTCGTCGTCGTGTGCCGTCTGCCACAATGAGACCAGTGAATCGCGCCGGTCGCTGAAGCAGTGCGCCAAGTGCCAACTTACGCGCTACTGCAGGTATGCGAATTATCTGTTCCACCATTTTAATTCTGACGATTCTGACGGTGAATATCAGTGTCGAATGCCAACGTACCGACTGGCCGAGGCACAAAGTGTGTTGCAAGGTGGTGGCGGAGGTCAAATGGATTTGGAATTAATCATCTCCCGCAAATGAATAGATTTGTTCTGCGAAGCCTGGAGTCGGTGCTTGCTTAAGTGCGGGGACGATGCTGTGCTGTTTACGGCTTCTCTTCTTCATCCTCACCACGATGGCCCCAGACAGGATCACTCGCACTCGCATTGCAAAGGACACTATCGAGCGCTCCTCGAAGATTGTCGCTGAGCACAACCAGCAGGGTGCCTCGGTGGACTCGGTCTTCATTCAGCAACAGCTCCCTGCGCTTGACCCAGCAGCGTGCCCCGACCCCAAGCACACCCCCGCCGCGGTCGACATCATCAACTCGGACGCCTTCAAGGTCGCACGCACCCTACTGGCCAGCGATCCTGTCGCAAAGGTCGCCGTGCTCAACCTCGCGAGCGACATCCTCCCCGCTGGACCGTGGCTGCAGGTGAGCGGAGTTCCGACCCATATATCTGATCATTATCTTACTTCGCTGCAGGTGATGACCACGACGCAGGAGGAGGCCTTGTGCTACTCCTCGACCCTGTATGTCACGCTCAAGAAGGAGTATTACCCGTGGCCGAATCTCGGGGATGGATGCGTCGCAGGCGTCTACTCTCCTGGCGTGGTCATTTTCCGCGACGACCTCGACCACGACTGCGTGGAGCTCCCTCACGCGGAGCGGCGCGTCGTGTCCGTAATTACTGTAGCTGCGCCCGCATGGGCCGAGCTCACACCGGATGAGGAAGCTTTCGAGGACGAGTCGACCCTCGAATATTTGCGGGAGAAGATTCGCCTCGTGTACCGCATGGCCGCGCACAACGGGCAGCAGCACCTTGTTCTTGGTCCGTCTTGAAACCATCTTCGTTCGTGTTGTAGAATCTGCGAAGCTAATATCATTGCAGGTGCGATGGGATGCGGCGCCTACGAGTGCCCGCCCCGTCTTGTGGCTACTGAGATGCGCGACATCCTGCTCGAGGCCGAGTTCCGTGGGTGGTTCAAAAAGGTAGTGTTTGCGATTTACAGCCGGCCCGACAATGGTCCAGGCAATTTTGAGATCTTCGAGGACATATTCAAGGGTGTGCAAGTATGAGCGGTCAATAAATTTACGACTGCACGTCTTTATGAACCCCCAATCAAAGCCGCTTGACCGCTCACTAACTTCCCAGAGCTGCTTCGCCGTCCACAATTTTTGTTACACTATACAAATTGAATATCCGAGAAGGTAGGCGTCCTAAGTCGGTTTAGGGACGACGCGCAAAACATACTTACCAGCGAGAGCTGGGTCAAACGCTGGAGTAACAAGGCTGCCGCAGAGGAAATTAACCTTCTGGCTTCCCGCGAATCATTATAGAACTGTTCTGTGGCGTCGAAGCCTGAGATCGCCGGAATGCGGGGACGATGCTGTGCTGTGTGTACCGCTTCTTATTGTTCTCTCCTTGTTCTCTCCCTTACCACGATGGCCCCAGACAAGAACGCCCGCACCCGCATTGCAAAGGACACCATCGAGCGCTCCCCTAAGATTGTCGCCGAGCATAAGAAGCATGGTGCTTCAGTCGACTCTGTTTTCGTTCGCCAGCAGCTACCTGCGCTTAAACCCTCGGGCCACTCCAAGCACACTGTTGAGATCGTCAACTCGGACGCCTTTACGGTCGCGCGTGGCATCATGACCAGCAATCCTGCCGCCAAGGTCGCCGTGCTCAACCTCGCGAGCGACATTCTCCCCGCTGGACCTTGGTTAAAGGCAAGCGGAGTTCCTAAACTGCGGCCCGCTCATACTCATCCTAAATCTTTGCAGTCCATGACCACCACACAGGAGGAAGCCTTATGCTACTCCTCCACCCTGTATGTCACGCTCAAGAAGGAATATTACCCGTGGCCGAATCTCGGGGACGGATGCGTCGCGGGCGTCTACTCACCCGGCGTGGTGATTTTCCGCGCCGACCTCGACCACGACTGTGCGGAGCTCCCGCACGCGGAGCAGCGCGTCGTTTCCGTCATTACCGTCGCGGCGCCCGGGCGCCCTAAGCTCACGCCGGATGGGCAGGCGTTCAAGGACGCGTCGACACTCAAATATCTGCGGGAGAAGATTCGCCTCGTGTACCGCATGGCTGCGCACAACGGGCAGCAGTACCTTGTCCTTGGTTCGTTTCGAATTCGCGTTCGTTCGTATTTTGTTTGGGAGCTGAGGTTGGTTCGCCATTCCAGGTGCGATGGGATGCGGTGCCTATGGATGTCCGCCGCGTCTTGTGGCTACTGAGATGCGTGACATCTTGCTCGAGGGCGAGTTCAGTGGGTGGTTCAAGAAGGTGGTGTTTGCGATTTACAGCCGGCGCAGCAATGGTCCAGGCAACTTTGAGGTTTTCGAGAGCGTGTTCAAAGGTGTGCGAGTGTGAGCGATGAATAAGTAAATGGGACATATTTGTACGTATTCTTTACTGTTCAATCTTCAAACCAGATTCTGTGAATGTTGGCCAAGACACGCTCTAAAACGCAACAGATGAGAAACTGGTTGACCGAAGCAGACAATTACGAACCACTGAACCGCGTGAATCAAAGGCACTTGACTCCAACCAACCGCTCGCTTACTTCCCACAGCTCTTTCGCCCGCACAGGATCCGCGGTGTGAGGTGCAACACTTTTGTTACTCTCCACGGAGTGGATGAGGTAGGCGCCCGGTGTCTCTTTCATCGCGCGGCAGAAATTATCGCATTTTCGACCCATAAGGGAATTTGTTGGCGCGTCAATGGATCATTTCACAGTTTTCGAGGGAGTCGGGGCGCCATCAACAGCGAGCGGGGTCGTTTTAGGCAGATTTTGTCGTCGTAGAGTCAATAAACGTGTTTGAACATGTTTTCAACCGTGGGAAAGTGAACTTGGAGAAGGTCGCCGTACTCGACCTCGCGAGCGACATTCTCCCCGCTGGACCTTGGTTAAAGGCAAGCGGAGTTCCAACGGGAATCTTAATTGCGGGCCAATACTCATCCTACATCGTTGCAGTCCATGACCACAACACAGGAGGAAGCTCTGTGCTACTCCTCCACCCTGTATGTCACGCTCAAGAAGGAGTACTACCCGTGGCCCAACCTCGGGGATGGATGCGTCGCGGGCGTCTACTCTCCCGGCGTCGTGATTTTCCGCAATGACCTCGACCACGACTGCGTGGAGCTCCCTCAGGCGGAGCAGCGCGTCGTTTCCGTTATTACCGTGGCGGCGCCCGGCCGCCCTAAGCTCACGCCGGATGGGCAGGCGTTCAAGGACGCGTCGACACTCAACTATTTGCGGGAGAAGATTCGCCTGGTGTACCGCATGGCTGCGCACAACGGGCAGCAGTACCTCGTCCTTGGTTCGTTTCAAAACTCGTGTTTGCTTGTGTTCTGGGAGCTGAGGTTGGTTCGCCATTAGGTGCGATGGGATGCGGTGCCTATGGGTGTCCGCCGCGTCTTGTGGCTACTGAGATGCGTGAGATCTTGCGCGAGGACGAGTTCAGTGGGTGGTTCAAGAAGGTGGTGTTTGCGATTTACAGCCGGCGCAGCAATGGTCCAGGCAACTTTGAGGTTTTCGAGAGCGTGTTCAAAGGTGTGCGAGTTTGAGCGATGAATAAATGGGATACGCATGTATTTTGTACTGTCAAATTTCAAACCAAGTTCTTGCAATATGTTGGCCAAGACACGCTCGCGGCTCTAAATTCAACAGATGAGAAACTGGTTGACCAACGCAGACAATCAAGAACCACTGAACCGCACGAATCAAAGGCACTTGACTCCAACCAACCGCTCGCTTACTTCCCAGAGTTCCTTCGCCTGCACAGGATCCGCGGTGTGAGGTGCAACGCTTTTGTTACTCTCCACAGAGTGGATGAGGTAAGCGCCCGGCGTCTCTGCCATCGAGGTTCAGATGATATTGCAGGATGCCAAGGTTGGAAGACATGTATACCGTTGAGAGCCGGGTCAAACGCTGCAGTAACAAGTCTGTCGCAGATAAGATCAATGTCGCAGTCGAGGGCACAAATTTAGGGGATGGCTCACGTAGCGGCGCCCTCTGGAAGGGTCTTCCATGGTAGCTTCGTATTCGCCAGGTTTGCTTTGCCATCTGCGGTGATGACGCCTTAACGATACAATGTCAATGCAGGCCCAAAGAGGACACAAAAAAAACCATGCATACCATGCGCCAACAATTCCTCCTGCGCTTCTGGTCTGCCGACGAAGTTTGTTGCGATGGCTGCCCGAAACCGGGTCAAGATTCGTTAATCGGATGTGTGAGATAAAGCGACCAACCGCCGGGAGTCAAACTGTACGCATTAATCTTCCCACCGGCGCGCCGGGTGAGCTCGCTCGCGGTAAGTATGTTAGCGCTCTTCGCCTGTGCGTACGCCGTCATGGGCTTGTACGTCCCCGCGTCCGGGTGCTCCATCTCCGCCAAGTTGACGCCGTCGCCCCACATGTGCGCGCCGCTGGCGACGAACACTACGCGCGGGGTAAAGGTCGTGGTATGCGCGGCGAGGAGTTTCGGCAGGATGAGCGCGGTGAAGAGGAAGGGGCCCAGGTGGTCTGTGGCCATTTGCTGTTCGAATCCATCCGTGGTGAGCTGGAAGCCGCATATTGCGGATGCTGCGTTGTTTATGAGGATCTGGCGGAGGGAATTATAGTTGTGTTTAACCGGGGAGGGGCGGACGTACGTCGATGTTTTCTTCATACGCGTTCACCTCTGCTGCGGCAATGCGGACGGCTGCCAGGGAGCCTAGGTCGAGAACAAGAGACCGTATATTCGCATCAGGCAGTTCCTCCTTCAGTGCAGCTTCTGAGAGTTTAAGTCTGGCATGATTCCGTTCAAGTTTAGTAAGTTCAATTTGCACTTGAAAACCTCTATACCTTTCTGCATTATATCCAGTTATAATAACAAGATTGGCATATTTTGCGACGACCCGTGCGGTTTCGAATCCGAGACCATTGAGAGACGTTCCAGTTATCAACACTAGACGGTAATCGATTGAATTTTGAGGACTCGGCGCGAGAATTGACGAGTACCATTCTTCCCCTGGATTTCAGTGGCAAGTGCAGCGGCAGCCTCTTCAGAAGTTGTGTGGTATCCGAATGAGAGCATTGGGAGGGAAGACAAGAGGGTTTGTTGTCGATGGTGCTTTATACAACCTCCGCTCGGAACTCGGTGCCGAGTCCCGGCTGCCGTGCCACGCGTCGTGGCTTCACGGCTTGCCCTGCTCCTTCACTGTTCAAGTTCACAGCGGTGTCCCGTCCGCGGATTCATGGCTTCAAGATTTCCATCCACAGCAGTGAACAAAGGACCAAGCTGGAAGGGCTTCGACGCGCTCAAATTCCTCGTAATATTGTCGGTCTCTCACCCCCCCAAAAAATCGACTGAATCCAACTCATCTGACCCCAGCGGAGACTCATACTCGGACGTTGGCAATGGGTACAACTCGTCCGGAATCCCAACCCCCGAGGAACCCCTCGGGGTTGAATTCCCAGGCGCCACCTACGCCGAACCCGACTCCCCCAACTGGGTCGGGCACCTCATCACGAACTACAGCCACGGTGCGACGCTGCTGGTGTACGACTACGCCCTGGGCGGGGCGCGCGTGTATAATGTGAGGAACCAGATGCAGGTGACGTTCGCGCGGAATATTGGGCAGCGGCCGGCGTGGGCGCCGTGGACGGCGGAGGATACGCTGTTTGGTGAGCGGGTTGACTTCAGTTTCGCTGCGATGAGAATTCATGCGGCGTAGTGTCGTGGGTAGGGATCAACGACGCTGCGTAAGATTTTTTTCTTCCAGCGTTGCTGGGTCGGAATTGACGAGTCAGTGAACACTGAAGGTGGGGTGGCGAGCACGCAGGCAACTTAGAGATCCTCTTGGAAGGTCAAGAAACGCTTTACAATACTGGTTCGTATTGGCCTTGGGTTTTCTCTCCTTTGTTGATTCAACTTGAAGGCGCAAGAAACTTCCTCTTCATAAATATCCCCCAAATCAACCGAGCGCCTGGTACTTTCTCGCCGTTCCATCCAAACACATACCCACCTAACCGTGTCCAGCGAAAGGCCGTGCAGCAAGCTACATCAACTGGAACACGGAGCTAAAGAAAGCTGTTGCGCAATTCGCGGCGGCCCACCCGGACGCGACGGTGCTGATTTATTCGGCTTGGGATACGTTCAACGCGATATTCGATGATCCTGTCGCGCATGGGTTTCCGGCAGAGGACGTGAGCAAGGCGGGCGCGTCGATCTGGGTGGACCACCTCCATCCCACGAGCCGGGTGCACGATTTCGTCGCGAGAGACGTTTCGGCGTTCCTGTCATCACAACCTGCGTTCGAAAAGACTGACTGATAATAGATGAACCAGGTTTGCACTCCAATGAAATTGTTCTCCCCATTGAATTCCATTTCGCATTCGATGCGAGAACACTCCTCTCTGACGCACGCGTCGAACGCCGGATAAATACTCCAATAAGATAACTCCTCTACTCCTCGTCGTCGAACTCGACGTCGCGCTCCTCGACCTCCTCGCGGCGCTCCAGCTCAGCCTCGAGCTCCTCGCGGGAGAACATCTCGATGTCGCGCTTCTCCTTCATCACTGCAAAACCGCGTTTGTTAACACCCAACATCACACGACGAGCGGTAAATTTAAACGTACTCTTGTTAGCTTGCGCCTTGGCCGGGGCAGCCGCCGCCTTCGATGCAGCAGGCTTCTTCGCGCCGGCGGCCTTCGCAGCGCCGCCCTTCTTGGCAGCACCCGCCGCCTTCTTGCCCTTGTGGTACTTCTGCGGGGGGCAAGCCTGGCTCTTGGCCGCGCCCGCCTTGGTCGTCGTTCCTTTGTTGCTCTTGGGCGTCGCTGATGCGCCTTTCGCGACAGTGGTCTTGGTCTGGGGTTTGGCGCTGGCTTTCGCGACGGCCTTGGTCGCGGCGGGCTTGGCGGTGGTCTTTACGACGGCCTTGGCGGTGGTGGCCTTCGGCGGGGCGGCGGGCGCGGCGGCGGCGGCCTTCTGGGACACAACCTATATTTCCGCCCGTCAATTATCCGACGGGCTTCGTCGGGACAAGCTAGACGCACGGTGCAAGCTCCGAACCCAGCAGTGGTCTTGACGGACACGAGGCACAAGTTCTTCGCCTTTCCGCCGACGCACTTGGTTCCGGCGGGAAGACTGGCTCTCGGGTCAGCAAGGAGGTTCTGCGGGATTTCATGGCAGGCGACTCACGAGAATACGACCTTGTCCGACTCGACCTTGGTGGGTTTCTGGTACATAATTGGATGAGCACCAGCCAGAGCTGATTTAAGATTAGGTTCAGACGTACCGCGTTACCGTTGGTCTTTACAGTTCCTGCTACGAATTTCTTCCCGGTCCCGGTCTGGTCGACCTGGACGGAGACGGACGTCGAGCCATCGCCGCCGCTGGAGGCATTACGCGTCAGGTGAGGTCGTTCGTTCGAACGGAGGATAGGAGCTTACGCGTTGACTGCATGGCCGGGTTGCGTCAGTTTGGGATTCATGTATGAGCAAGAAAGAAAAGGACTCGGGACGCACAGTTCTGGACTTGGATGGTCACGGTGCCATCGGCGGCGACGGGGGTGGCGGTAGAGCTGTCGATTGTCGACGCAATGTTAACCGAGCCACACGGTGAGCCGGTCGAAGGGCGCTGCACGTCGCCCCGCTTGGGCGTGCCTTTAACACCAAGGGCCGGGCTGAGCAAGATATCGCGTTAATTCGCCGTCCTCCGGGAGGGTTTGTCGGCAGACACTGAGACAGACGCACTTGGGGATCGCGTGCGCCGAGCTCTGTGCGGCTAGCGCAAGGAACACGGAGGCACATGCGAGGACGGACTTGTTGGCGGCGGTGAAGATCATGATTGGTTGAAAGAGTGTAGAGGGGGTATTTGTCCGTGGGCGTGAAAAGAATGTGAGGGGATGGGAATCAGAGGAACCGGTCCTGGAAGGGAGAACGAGAACGTTGGCGTTGGGGCGGGGGAAGAAGAGGAAACGAAGCGGGCTGCACAGGAGCCCGAGCCATATGTTTTAAAGGCGAGTCCTGTACCTGACGCGTCGGATCAGCGAGCTTGCGATGACAAGATCCGCAGGTTTGGAAACGAATGATATTGGAATGATTTCCCCTTGCAACTCAGGGATAAATTACCGTTTGGACTCTCGGCCGGGGTGGGAGAGAGAGATTACGAGGCAAGGTATGTGTTGAATCAGGGCAAATATTATGGAAGTTCATGCTACCCAGTCCTAGCAGGAAAGCAAGTCTTTTCGCGCTCGAAACCCACAAGCTGGCAACCAATTAAAGTTGGCATCGGTGATGCGAACATAGGAGCATCCATACGAATAGGGCGTTTGCAGGATGAAAACAGGTTGAAAAATGGGAGAAAAAAATAGAGCCAGGACGGTGAGTGCAGGAGACGGTGCAGGTGTAGTCTTGGACTATTTACCCCCGGGACGTGGATGGTTGAACCCTGGTTGAACTGCAGTCTATTATTAGTATCGTAGGAGGATCGAGTCACACGCACGATTCGCAAACTCGACGACGATCTCCAGCAAATACCGCGCGGGATACACCCCTTGTGTCCTCCGCACCACTGCTGACCCCGACCCCCTCATCCACCTCCTTGCGTCGCAATGTGCCCCTCGCGGTGGCCCGCACTGGTTACAGACAGCCCTTGCCTTACGCGGCAATCGTAAGGGACCTCCGAGTTCCAAGTTGCACGCGGTGCAGGAGCTGTACTTTTTACTCCCCAGATAACCCGCGAAACCTCCGTGTACACCGCCCGCTCCGTTTACCATCACGTCGTCGTCGTCGTGCGGGCCCCGGGTATGTCGAAGCATGGTTGATGCACGCAGAATACGCGCGTGCGTGCCATCAGCCAGGCCATGCGTGGGCGAGCTGACGTCGAGAGGTCGTTGTCTGTCGTTATCGAACGGCGCCCAGTGTTCTCTGGCCCTTGTGAGTAAGTATGGGGAGTCGGGTTCGACTCGGAGAAGACCCGTCAAGTGGGCGGAGTTCCGAATCGGGGTGCGCGGTGTAGGTGGGTCATAAATGGAGCGCCACTGACTTAGCTTGACTTACCCGGAGGATGCAGAGTCGTTCGTCGTCAAATCGGTCATATTTTGGCCAACAACAACAATCGCCTTTTCAGTGTCTTCTATTCCTCCCAATGCAACGATAGCTTTTAACTCCAGGACGGACGGCGGCTCCTATGGACTGGAACCGTTTCCCGATTTCGTCGCTTCGCCTGCCTCTGTGTCCGGATCTTCCGACTGGTCGAATGGTTCGCTTCCTTGTGGCATGTACCCATTTCTGAGTCGAGGAATCAATTCGTATGCAGATGAGCTCACTATTCCGCGAACTCGGGCAGCGTCCTCCTGCCTTGCCCACGCACGGAATAAACTTGATCGACGAACGCTGGTTCTGACGGAAATTTACGTATACGGGGAATGTTATTCCAACAGCGACGTCTTCGCATCCAGGTTACATCTGCAACGGCCAGCTCACGGCTGCACCGAATCGCGGTTGGCCAGATTTCGTTCGCGATCTTCAAATTCACCTCAATGTGAAGGTCCACGAAAGGATGAGCCTTCTCCCTTCAACGGCCGATACTCAAACTGATAGATTTTATAACTAGATAATCGAAATAACATTCAAACAACAGCATCCATAAAAGCACTCTATTAACCACTATAGCCCAGCCCGAAACCGGGGAATCAATCCCCTTCCGCCTTGCAATATCCAACATGCAACTAAACCCGACACATTCGTTCGTTCGCGAAACGAGAAACGACTCTAACACCCGTCAGTGTCCCATTGCATAATTATTCAACGCAGGGACGACGGGCGGCGACGGCGCCGCGACCATCCCCGGCCGCTCCACCATCTGCACAACGCGGCGCTGGCCTTTCAGCGTCGTGGTGTTGTTGTTGATGTTGTTGGTGTTGGGCAGGGTGCCACGCGGGAGTGCTATGGACTTGGCGCGGAACACGTCCTCCTCCTCGTCCGCGTCCGACGCCGCGTGGGGGAAGCTCACCACGGTCGCGGTGAACGCGGGCGGCGGCCGCGCCGTGGAGCGCTTTTCGTTCGGGTTGAGTCTGAATGGGCGGTGGCCTTTCCGCGCTGGAGCTGGGGCGGGTTTGCAATTATTTTTGCGGCGCTGGGCGGCCTACAGTTCCAAAGATCATTAGCATGGGAGGTCGAATTTGATGCGAAGAGGAGAGGAGGTGGGGGGGGGGGAAGGGCGACGTACGGTGTACCGATAGCCAAAGAACAGCAGCAGGAGGACGATGCACGCGAGGACGGCGCAGATGAGGTAGCCTGCCCAGGGGGGGATGCGGTCCAGGAGGGTTCCGGTTCCTGTGGTGAAGGAGGAGCTCGGGGAGGGGGAGGTTGCTTGGGCGAGGAGCGGCGGGGGCGCGCTCGGAGAGGGAGAGGGAGATGGGGATGGGGAGAGGGTGCTCGCGAGAGACTGGATCGAGCTGGTACTCGCAGAATGCGTCGCGGAGCTGAGGATGGCGCTCGAAGGACTGGAGCTGGAGGAGGGTCTCGAGCTGGAGTGGGAGAAGTGGGAGTTGGAACTGGAAGCCCGGGAACTGGAGCTGGCAGCGCGGGGAAGGAGGAGTAGGAGTTCGGCGGCGGGGGGCATCTCTGTGGATGGAAGTAGGAGTTGGAGTTGGACGTCTTGGAATCGTGCTCGGGGGGTACTTATACCCAAAACATAGATAGGGTTTGAGACATTTGCCTCCGCGGGTTGTGTCTCAAGTTCGGAAGTAATCCTTGGTCTCATATGCAGTGGAGCGGCTTCCCGATGGCTCATCGCTCATCGCCCGGGAGAGTTGAGCCCCATAGTGAATGCCTTGGTTTTTTTCGTATTCTGCCAAATTTCAACATGAAAAAGGCAGACTGAACAGTCGACATTGGAAAACTTACCGGACTATCCCTCTAAGTTGAATGCACTCATGGCATGCAGCTGCAATCATAAACCCCATGTAATTGTGGCCAAAGAGAAATCTAGATATCCGAATTTCCGTCCAGATACCACCGCCCTTTTAAAGTTTGAACCCTCCACCCAGCTTTGCCTCCGCCTCCGCTTCCGCCATCAAACTGACCCACTTCCGCTCATACATCGCCGACCTCCGCTCCCACTCCGCGTCCCCCCACCGCGGCAGCACACTGGCCATCTCTGGGTCTACTTCCTCGATCGCGGCGCGCAACCCCTGCGCGTAGCGCTGCTCCTCCGACCCGAGTATGTGATATGCGAGCAGCGACGACGGCTCCTTGCCCTCCACACGCTCGCCCTCGGCCCGGAAGCGCGCGACTTTGTCCAAGCGCGCCTTCTCGCCCGCGAGGCGGTCGGAGAGTGAGTTCGGCACGGAAATGCGCCCGGCCCAGGCGAGCGCGAGGTAGGTTGAGGCCACGTCCGCGAGGGTGAAGGGCGTGTAGGACATGACGGCGCCGATGAAGGCGAGGGAAGGGTTGTGGGCGTAGAGGATGTGGTTGTAGAGGTGCGGGATGCGCGGTGGGGCGGTGTGTTCGGAGGTCAAGGGGGTGAGTTGGGCTTCACCGACGGATGCAGACGATGGCGTAGAAGGCGGCGCTAGCACGCGCACGAACGGGGCAGAGGCAGCGCTGTACCCCGTACCTAAAACGACCGCATCGATGTCCGTCAACGTCGAGCCGTCGAGGAACTGGAGGTCTAGTTTTCGGGACGGTTTCACGATGTAGCGCGTTATGGGCGGGACGTCGATGACCCGCGGGTCAGGGAGGAAGGCGAAGCGCCTCAGGCCCTGGCGCCGGATAGACCGCCATACCGGCGTTTGCGCGACGGTTTTCAGTTGCGCTGCAACGTCGTTGCTGGAGTTGGCGTTCCCAACCACGACGACGCGCTAAAGGCAAAATGCATCTATCAGTCTTTGGAATTTCTTTCAGTAAATGAAGTGTTTACTACCTTGCCCTCGTATCCAACAGGCCCGTTCCACGTCTGGGCATGCGTCGCGAGGCCCGCAGCGCGCGCCTCCGCCAAACCCGGTGTGGACTCGGGCCACGATGGGAAGTCGTACCACGCTGTCGCAACGACAACGGCGTCCCACACCTCCACACCGACCTCCCCATTCCGTCCCGCTCGCCAATCTCGCGTCGTGACGCTCCACCCGCGCCCATCCGGCAGCTCGTCGACCCAGACGACCTCCCGTGACAATCGGATCTGCCCGCGCGCAAAAAAAGGCGCGGCAAAGCGGCGCAGATACGCGTGGGTGTCTGCGAGGCTTGGGTATGGATGGATCTGCGATTCTGGCTCGGGGAATGGGTGGTGCGAGAAGGAGAGGAATTCGGCCAGGACATTGCCGATAAGGGCGGGGTAGGCGGGAGATGGCCAGAATGGGCGGCTCCGTGGGGTATCGGGTCTGGGCACGTCCTCGAGGTACCTAAGTAGACCTGAGATAAGCTGCTGTTCACAAAAAGAACCAGTGTGTCGACGCACCAGACCCCGCCGACGTCGTCTCTACGCTCGACGAGCAAGACCTCCTCGAATTCACCTCTTTCCACCAGATTTCGGAGGGAAACTAGTCCGCATGGGCCCCCACCAACGATGAGGATGCGCCGCGGTTTTGGTGAAAGTGTAGAGGTCATTGCGAGAGAGAGAACAAGTGTGTCCTATAAACTAGCGAGGAACGAGCTCAACTGTTCATAGCGTCTGTCTTGGAGAGACTAAGTGTGTCCCTGCTCCGGAATCAGTCACGTCCAAGGGCTGGGAGATATCTGCAGTTTTTGGACGCAATGCGCGTGGTGCACGGCCCGGAGGAATTCGAGGTCAATCCAGAGCCTTACGCGTCAGGAATATATCCTCCGTTTGTCCTCCGTAGATGGCAAGAGGAGCTGATTCTGTCATGGAATGAGCTGCAAGGCTATGGCAGAGTAGCGCGTATGTACCGCAGACTCCTCAGAGGCGGACTGTGGAGGCAAGAAGCAGAACAGGAACGTAGAAAATAACGGATCACCAATCACGCAATGCACATCAATATCCCGAATATCCCGAAATACTTGGCGGTTGAACGAAAAAGCGCATTGGTTCTCTATCGGCGAGGATGGTGTGAGGGCGACTGGAATGGGTTGCAATTTTTGTGGAAAATATACGTGGAATAATTATATGCAGGTTGTGTCTTTGTCTCGAGGCTCGACGGAGGATGTGGAGTGACGTTTTTCGATTGAGTAATATGCGTGGGCGGGAGGCAGGAGAAGAGCGGCATTCTTGTCGATTGTCAGTGACTGTGGTATATGTGAGCAGGGTAGGCATAAAACGACTGAAGTGCAACGCACCTATTAGTCCGTCTTGCTCGGTCACCTCAGCCAATCAATGTTGGAGTCGCTCCCAGAATCTGCTCTCATCTTCTCCTTCTCCGAGGTACTTTCCGTCGCAGGTTACCTGGACCGATGGGGACATTCGTCTGTACGCATCCTTTGAGAACCGTCTTCTCCCCGTAATGCACATCTTCTCCAGCTTGCACCCGGAAGCCGAGAAGAATGACAGCACTGAATTACAGGGTGTTGGTCCCAGCAGTGTCTCCGCGACTTGTAGCGTGCGAAGAGCGGGGAGGGTGAAATTGTTCAGATAATCTGTGGATGGCCCGCCGTTGAACCTTCGGTATGCCTCGATAGGTTTTAGAACCAAAGATTGCAAACACAAAAGCGGCAAGTCGGTCGCAACAGCGTCGTCAGGACTGATTCGGAAACACAAGTCGCAGTGTAGCAGCTGCGGTGTTTGCCGCAATACCTCTATGCAGTTGTTGAAAAAGATGTGGGTCAAAGTGAGCGAAGTAAGTTGCAGCCACGGCAGAATGAATCTGTGCGCGGCAATATCGTCGAGAGCGGCTGAATCCAACAGAGGCGCCTTCCCAAGGACAATGGAGCCCTCGGGAGCGTCGAAAGCGAACGCGAGATCCAGCCGGCGTAGTAGAGGCATGGGGTTTTCCAATTCGAGGAGAGGTTGACGGAAGAAAGTGCGACAGTTAAGCTTCAGGTGCTCCCAGCGCGCATGATGTGGAGCAATGACAGACATAACATCCGCCACCGAGTAGGAGGTGGACGTCGCGAGCTCAATGCAAGTCGGGTAAGTACGCGACAAGCTGAGCCATCTGTCGACTGTTTGCACCGGTCCGTGGGTGAGAAACAGGGAGACCTCGATGGCTCTCCAGAGCGACGGGGTAGCCAACGCAACTGCTCGCCATTCTCGACAAATCTGTGTCAGATTCGTCGGGGAAAGAGTTCCGTAGAGGGGTGGGCATGCGGGGTAGACGGGTGGGAAGTGGAGGAAGATTCCAGATGTGATTTCGTCGGGTAACGTCAGGACGGGGAATCTGTAGGCATCGAGTCGTTCTTGGACCAGTGCCTTCTCAGCGCGGATCGTGGCGATGGAGCGCTCGAGGTCTAGGATTTGGGCATCGAGATCTGCTATGCGAGTACGATCGGCTTGGAGAGCAGGGAGCATGAGGACGATCTCTGCAGCAATCTTGTCAGGACTTGAGGATGAGCTCCGCATGTGGCTTGAAGTTGCCAAGTACCCACCGTGACCGTGGTGAACGACGACACAAAAACGAAAAGGGTGGGTCTGCGGCAGGCGGGTGCAACGTGTTCCCTACGTGTCCCGAACGAGCGCTGGGGAGGCTCGAGGAGAGGTGTAGACGGCGGAGATTCTCCGTGATGGGCGAACGCAAGAGGGTCACGGCCCGTGACGCGTGACGGCGCGTCGCGTCTGGCGACACAAAGTTGCGGTGAATTCGCAGAAGAGGTGTGCGACTGAGAGGAGGGCACGCCAAGCGTCAAGCCAGCTCTACGAGTTTGTACTTGCCTACCTACCAGTGCAGCGACGATCGACCTGTGTCATGTGTACTTTGGTAGTCGCGAGGAGGGTCGCGTCACGGGCTCTGTCGGGCTTGTCAAAGGAGGAGCTTCTCATGGTGATCACAATTCTGGTGTGGGCACTGCGGGTCCTCCAGAATGATCCAAGCTAAAAGCAGTCCGAAAAACGAATTGCGCTGGGGTTTTAAATGGCGATCAAGTTTCCCAATTGGGTCGACGCGACGCGCTTTGAGCGTTGACGCATCGACAGAGTTCTGTGAATGTAATCGATTCGTAAAAGGGCCCCACGATTACGGCAGAGCTGATATTGTATCTACTGAGACACGATAGTTTTTTTCCACAAAAAACGAAAAAGTGCTTCGAAAACTGCGATTATTATGCGGAAGCTGATTGTGGAAAAACCAGGAGGTTCTCGCCAACACACAGAGTATTTGTTCTGCTTCCCGAACACAAGACTCTGCGACCATGCCAGAGTCCAACACCTAGTTTCCTGGACGCAGACCACCTCAGCCATGCTGGTGGTCGACGCCGACGACGAACTCTGGGGAGATGCCTCGAGAATCCGCTGGTAACAAAGACCCTCGAGACACTGGGGATTCCATAATCGGGGAGCATGGCAGTAGGACCCAGGCGTTTCCTTCACATCTGGTACGTAGAGAGCTTTCCAGGAAAGACTTCGGACAAGCGAGTGCCTGGGCCCGGATAAGTTACACATATGGCGTTCAAATGTGAGGAGGAAAAAGGTGTCTATTGTCTTGCGCATTGGAAAGCTACGGGGAAGAAATTATGCAGATTGTTACTTCATCTCGCGGCGGACGGCTGGGGAGTATGACAGAGGACGTGTGGTGAAATTTTTGGATGAAGTGATAAGCGTGTCAAAAGCGTGTAGACGAGGAAGGAGGGCGCATTCTTGCCGATTGTGAGTTACTGTGGTATACGTGAGCAGGGTATGTATGAACCCCCAAGGCCTGGAACGTACTTCTTCAGATTCAGACCTCCCAGGTCGGCGAATCGATGTCGCTCGGAACATCTGCTTCCTCCAGGTACCTCCCTTCGAAGGAAAGCGGGATCGATGGGAACAATCGGATGTAGACATCGTTTGCGACAAATCTTTCGCCCCCAATCGTTAATTCCTGTATCTTGCATCCGGATTTGGCGATGAAGGATGAGAGTGAATCACAGGGTTTTGTTCCGAGGAATTCCTCTGCGATCTGGAGTGTTCGAAGAGCGGGGAAGATGAATGAGTTGAGAAACTCAATTCTGTCGCCTTCAGGGGCCTCCTCAACAAGAACTAAGGATTCCAAACGCAACAGCGTCAAGTCGGGCCCAACAATTTCAGCACCGATGAAGAGAGCCAAGTTGCAGTGTAACAAGTGCGGTGTTTGTCGTAGTATCTGCATGGATTCGCCGGGCCATACGGAGTTCAACGTGAGCGAAGTAAGTTGCAGCCAAGGCAGAACGAACTTCTCCACGGTGATTTCGTTAAGGATGACTGAGTGCAGGAGGGGCGCTGCCCCGAGAACAATAGGGTCAGAAGAACCGTACGTGGGATCGTAAGTTGAGGATGCGAGATCTAGATGGCGGAGCAGAGGCATGGGGCTTTCCAATTCGAGGAGAGGCTGGCGGGAGAGGATGAAACAGTGGAATTTCAGGTACTCCCAGCGCAAACGATGCGGAGCGATGACCGCCATGGCCTCTTCGAGCCGACCCTCGGACACGTTGGCTTGCACAGCGATTGGGCAAGAACGCGCCATGCTGAGCCAATTGTCGATTTGCTGGGTCGGGTTGACAGACTCATCGAACTGGATGGCCCGCCAAAGCGCCGGGATAGCCAAAGCTACTGCGCGCCATTTTCGACAAATCAGGGTCAAATTCGTCGGGGAAAGAGTTCCATAGAGGGGCGGGCATGCGGGGTAGACGGGTGGGAACTGAAGGAAGATTTCAGATGTGATTTCGTTTGGTAGCGTAAGGACGGGGTATTTGTAGGCATCGAGCCGTTCTTGGACCAGCGCCTTCTCAGCGCGGATACTGGCGAGCGAGCGCTCGAGATCCAGGATTTGGGCATCTAATGTAGCCAGACGAGTACGATCGGTTTGGAGAGCAGGGAGCATGAGGAAGATTCCCTGCAGCGACTGTCAGGACTCGAGAATGAGTTCCACAACGGTGATGTACCCACCGACGCCACAGACCCTGAAGGATGATTGTAAGAGGACGAGGTGCGGAGGGTACAACGGTTTTGCCACTGGAGAGTGTAACTCGTTCTTCGCGTGTCGGAGCCTCGATGAGAGGTCCAGAGAATCCGAGATGATGGAGCGAAAGCAAGAGTGTCACGGCGTGACCGTTGTAAGTTCGGCTGAATTTACACCGCGAACTGGAAAGGTTGAGGTCAGCTTGAGAGAAGACGTGTAAGACTGAGACTGAGAAATCGTCCGAGAGATTCGAGTTCACCAAGTATCAAACGAGTGTCTACTAAGCACTGGTACTGGCACACGAATTCATTGCGGGACACGCTACCAACTCTACGGTCGCCTTCTTCGGTATTGCATTCTAAGCCTCGCTTTCGGCGGTGGGCGGCATGTTGCTGCAGAACTAGGGGCTTTTGGTTTGAGACCTGACCAGAGCGAGAAACGCGAGTGTCAATATTTGAGAAAGCGGAATAGAAAACTCAACCTGGGCGTGTCCCGAACAAGGTAAAATCATCGTACTTCGAGGCGGCCGAGGAGTCGCAAACGCCAGCGAGGAACTGGAAAAAGAAACGGTTGTGAGTGAGCGAAGGACTTTGTACAGCCATGAATCCAGACGAATTGCAACCCACCACCAAAAAGAAGCCGGACGCCTCCCTCCGCCTATTGAAGCCCCACTCTCCATCCATCCCGTACACCGGTGTGCATATATATATTACAGCGCTCCCCGAACCACGGCGAGACCCCTTGCTGCCCTCTATGAGCTGGGGGGGAGGACGAAACACACGACACTCAGTGAACGGTGAACGCGATCGCCCAGTCAACAGAGGACGTCAGTGCAGTGGGGTGGAACGGGGAGTGGTGCAATCGACGGTCCGGTGTACGTTCCGGCATTTCTACACTCTGTTGCGCGGGCCCAGGTGCGCGTCGAGGTGGTCGGTGGGCAGGCCAGCTGGGGAGTTATCTGGCGTCAGCAGTGGGACAGAAACATGAGTGGGGGGGGGACATACAAGTATGCGGGAAAGGGTGAAGAAGAGGCTGACACGGTAGCCGGGCTTTTATACGCCCTGAAGTGGCTGACCGGCTTGCTCAGCGCTTAGGGGCTGGCTATAGAGGTTTGAGTTTGCGGAGGGTGAAGCTCCAAGGTGACTTACGAGCGACAATTTTGAGAGGTCCCCAAAAGGACTTCATCCAAGCTTCAAAGTTCCAAGTTTTCGCCCGAAGAAACAACGAAGAATCGAAACTTGAACCAGAGCTCAGTAGTTCAATCGCCGCTCTAAATCTGATCATGCCGCCCCTGCCGAGTGCCGCACTGCAAAAAAAAAAAAAAAGCGCAAAAGAGACAGGCTGCCAATGGATCTGGGTGCGAGTGAGGAAGTTTCGAATTCGTTCGTTCATTCTTTCAAGCCAAAACCACCGTACCGGTACGTACGTACGTATAAAATACACCCCGTTCCACCTCCCACTCCGCTCATACGTGCCGGCCCACGGACACGCTTACCCGCTCGCATACAGCGCCGTCCACTCCCGACTCACACCCACCGCGCCAGCCTCGTCCTCCTTGTAGTGCTTCGCGACGTCGGGAGCGAGCGGGTCGTCCGGGTTCGGCGCGCTGAGGAGGGCCTGTACGGAGAGGAGCACGGTGCGGATTTGGAGGGCGGGGGACCATTTGTCTGGGGAGATGTTAGCGTGGCAGACGGGGAGAAGGGCGAAGAAGGACAGAAGGGGAATATGGGGACAATGGGCGCGTGTGGGTGGGGGCGAAGAAGGATGAGGGAAGGTGGAGCAGCGTTAACGCAAGGAGCGGTGAGGCAGCCAGAGCGTGAAGGGGAGTAAGACGGAGGAGATGCGGGACGGAGGAAGGGGCGGATGCGCGGACGGGGGAAGGGGTGGGAATGAAGGAAGGGGCGCTGAGAACAGGGGATCACCGGCGCGAGGACGAGACGAGGATGATGACCGTCGTAGTGCGGGTCTCGAGATCTCGACGCGCTTTGGGTCACGAAATGCGCAAAACCCACATACACGATACGCAGGATGACGTGGGGGAAGGGGAGGGGAAGGCAGCACGGAGTCGCACAAGGGGTGCAGGACGCGCGGGCAGGGAGACAAGACACGTAGGGAGATGGGAACGGGAGAAAAGGGTAAGGCAAGGACGGGCGCAGAAGGAGAGGAGGGGGCACAGAAGGAGGGGAGGGGGCAGATAGATTGGGCGCGAATGACACCCCAGTGGTGTAGAGTAGGATGAAAAAGAGGTGCGAGAATGAGAATGAGACGCGGCTGCGCCATGGATGTGGGTGGAGATGCGGCGGCAAGAGCACGCGAAGGCAACGCGGCCGCGAAGGGCAGGATAGAGTCGAACGCACCCTTCAGGATATCCAAGCAAATCCGACCAAGCTTGTCTAATCGGCACACGAGCATCGTTAGTGGCGTCCACGAAAGACGGAGAGATGCGCACCGATATTGGGGTGGTATATCTTCGTGAGGAAGCGGACCTTGGGAGGGGCCATGGGGTACTCTTCTGGTAGGAAGAGCTCGAGCTTGAAGATGCCCTCTGCATAAAGTGGCCATATCAGTCATCTCTTCGCGTCAAAAGAGCGGAGCGAGGCGAGGAGTAAGAAGGAGCGGATGGGAACGAGCGCAAAGGGTAGGAAAGGGAAGAATAGGAACAGCAGAGAGCACGACATACGCTGAAACGGGCTGCCATCGGGACCCTGTATAGTGACATCGAAATAGCGGAGATTGTCGTCGTGCGGGGATGCAGTAATGCCCGGGGCGGGATCTGCCACTAGACGTTCCGTTTCCTGCTCATCGCTCAGCCTTCTCTGCGTCTCCGTCGAATCCAGTGTCGGCACTGACCTTGATGATACGCTAATCGGATAACACACACAGTCAGTTGCGCGTCGAGGGGAGGCAGCGGAGGGTGGAAATGAGCAGGACTTGCCTTGGGGAGAGCCATGGGGGTTGGATGGCTTGAAGGAAGGGCGGAAAGACGGAGGACGAAGAAGGCGACGAGGAGAGGTGATGGGGATTACAAAGCACTCCCGCCTTTGTTTCTTGAGTCTTAACCACACGTCCTTTTTATTTTCATCCATTGCTGGGCGGCCGTTGTCGATTCGGAGGCGCCCATAGCCGTTCTCTGGCGCTATGTGTACAATGCTCACTTGGCCACAAGGATCACAGTACTCTTCCAGGCTCGCGCGGTCTCGACCAGTTCAGATTTCCCACCGATATTCCCTTCAAGTCTGGCGGTGGCATTTTCGCACCCAATGGCAATAGCATCTGGCAGCTCTGGGATTCGTCGTTGCCTCTTTCTGCCTCGAAAGCTTACCAAAAAAAAACACCCCGTTCAAGGGCCTTGTACGACTTTTGTGACATTCCTCGACCAACGATAATATCTCGTCTGCAGGCAACCTTTCCCAGCAAATTCCGACTTTCCGCGCTAGATGCCCATCCAGCACGCTCGCGGAAACAAGGAGAAAGAAATAGCTGATCTTCGTCCGCTTGCGATTGTGTTCTGGAGTCAATTCTGCCCACTCGATTTGCTGTGACAGCCAGAAAACCCTTGTTCATTTACATATACTAACGTCCTACATTGCAATTCACTTCGTCTCGCCAACTACGCATCCAACCCCAAGGCCTCGCGTCTCGACTTTGAACCAGGCGTAAAGAAGGGCTTCTCCGCCAGGGAACTGACCCGAGTGCCGTGCCTATCCCCCTTGCCTTCGTAGTCGTACGAGACGGTGTGGATCGTCGTGCGGTTGTCCCAACTGGAACCACTATTAGTCTTGAACAGGGTCACAAACAGGCAACGTACATCGCGGAAGTACCGGGCGTCCACTTCCAGCGCATCTGCAAGTCCGTCGATTTCTCGTATACACTGTAAGGAGGAATTTAATCAATAATAATTCTAGACTCGAAGGAGGGGACGCACTCGTGGATGTGGTTCAAAATCGCGTCGCTCTCTGCCTGGTCGAACCCTTCGATCCCGACGGTCATCGCGCGGTTGGCGAAGACGGTCTTGAATCCCGTTACAGGGTGGGTGCGAACCTGCAAACCAACATAAGCTCATCTTCGACGCATAATAAATTATCTTCCAACCAGAGGGTGTACGATGTTCACATGGCGCGCGGGGGCGCTGGGATCGTTCGCGTCCTTGTATTGGTGGGCAGAGCGGTAAATCCCGCTGAAAAAAAGGAAGGGAATGTCAGCACGGTGTCAGGGGAGTGACTCTCAGCGCGCACTTGAGGCCGTCGATAATTTTACGGAAGGCCGGGGAGAACTTGTCGTAGGCCGAGTAGCCCGAAGCCTGATGTTCAACTTCAGTTCAATTTCATGCGTTGACAAGAAAATCAAGGACGCACCCAGAGCGTGTCGCCACCGACCTCGGGGACCGTGTCCTGATGCAGATGAGTGTAGCCAGGCGGGAACGCGAGGTGGACGAGGTCCGTGTGCCCTGGACAACGGCAGCTTTATTCGAGGCAAAAATCGAACCAAAACAAGGAAATAAACGCACAGCCGTAGCTCCCGGACGGATACGCATTCCTGAACCCGCGAGGGGCCTTGAGCTGGTACTCGCGTGCGCGCTCCCAAATGAGGGTAACTCCTGGAACGCCGGGCACCTGCGGCACCTGGGGGTGGACCTCGATCTCGCCGTCGCCGAGGTAGACACCGAGCGCCTTCTGCGCCTGCGGGGAGAGGTCTTGGTCGCGGAAGACTGTGTAGCGGTAAGTAATATACTCTCCGGTGGGCTGAGTAGGTCAAGGAGAAGCTGCTCACAGACGACGGAGCGTTCCCTATCGAACCGCGGAGACCGTCAGCGGTGCGAATATGAGAGATGGGGAAATGCGTACGCAACGAGGAGCGCCAGCTCGTCCCGCTGCTGGTCAGTCAACTCAGCAAGTTGGAGCCCAACGATTTCAGTCTTGAAAGAAAGAATTCAGGAGCCACGGAAATGCACAGGAAGGAAAGGAAACGCACCCCGACATGGATAGACAAGTCCCTAACTTCCTTCGCCGCGCCAAAGAGCGCCTTCTTCTCCGGGTCCGCGCGTGTACCGGGGTCAACATAGTTCCGCAGGTTCGTCTGCAACTTCTCGACGTCCTGTACGAACTCGGGCTTGTTCGGGAGGTATGGGTAGCCCCCTTCACCGAAAATCAACCATCAGTGATCACATAAATTCAACACGAACTGAACGCAACTTACGCGAGATATCTATTCCCGCCTTCTCATACCGCCGGAGGGTGTTTGGCGGGGGGCGCTTGAAGTTCTCGTTCTCCGCAGGATACACGGGACTGATGGGACCGGGCTTGATGACCTGGTGGGCGGGAGTGGGGGTAGAAACTTCGGTGGCGACGGGTGCCATTGTGTATGATGCGGTTTGTGTTGGGTTTAAATTGCAACGAGAATATTCAGGCGCTGCACGGGCCTCTAAATACCCTCGATTTAGCGTTACAAAGCGTCCAAGAGAGCACGCAATATGGCTGGGAGATTGAATGAGAAAACGTTCTCGCGATAAGGGCAGA
This sequence comes from Mycena filopes, assembly GCA_029281495.1. Classification (NCBI taxonomy): domain Eukaryota; kingdom Fungi; phylum Basidiomycota; class Agaricomycetes; order Agaricales; family Mycenaceae; genus Mycena; species Mycena filopes. The sequence goes on from JARIHR010000015.1 coordinate 189,002, forward strand.
TGACACGGGAAGGATGTCGAGGGTTTCGTGATCTATAGCGCAATTCCGTGCATTCGCAGCCTAAGATTCGATTCAACCCGGCCCAGGTGGTCCGAACATCAAACCTTGTTTTGTTAATGCGGCAATGCGATAGAAGATTCACGCAAGCAAGCAAGTAATCGTGAGAGTGGCTTCATTAATTCATCAAATCACAACATAACCTCGTCTACTTTGAGCTTGTGCGGCAAATCCGCCCCAGGTCCCGCTTCAGAGTCCAGACTTCCGGTATTCGTCTCGATTCCCTCCTGATCAACGCTTCCCCCGGCCGCCTTCCTTCTATCCCGCCGAAGAAGGAAGAGAATCACCGCTGTCCACGCAACTGTAAAGAGAGTTCAACATTTGTTAGCTGGTAGTAATTGAACCAGGGTCAAGAGGAGGCCATACGCAAACAGAATTGCAGACCTGCAACCAAGCTGAGTTTCATTACCGGCAAAAAAAACGAGAGAAGGGCACCCACCGATGGAATAATGGTAGCCCTTCGAAGCGCGAGGGAAGGCGGTCGTCTTCCACACGAAGTTGGGCGCAATTGCTTGAACCACATAGGCAAGGTCGTTTCCCAGCGCAACACAAATGGCCCGGAGTTCATTCTAAAGACAAGGTGAGTGTTTAAAATGTCAAGGCAAGAAGGTCCCTTACATCGCCGCCGGTGATTTCGCTAATCCAGTTGAGAATGAGTGGTCCGGCGGTAGTCTATAATGAACGTGAGTATCATTGACACAGAAAAACTCCTCGAGCACACACCCCAAGCGTCATAAGGTAGAAATAGGCGAAATGACCACGGATATTGGAATACAGCGGCATGGCAAGCCATGCGGTGTCGAAGATCAAGGTCGTTATCGAACCGGCAATAATGAACGGCCATCTCAAACCTGGGGAAAAATCAACGTCTCGTTGACATATGCTGTTAAGATATATCATACCTGTGGCGGGGCCGTCGCTGACCCACGCAAGAATCAAAGCCGTGACGACAAAGATGGCCGAGGCAGGAAGCGGAACTGCGAGAGTGAGGTTGAATTCAATACCATGGTTTCAATGGGTTCGAAGTGAACAGACGTACGAAGTTGAATTTGAGAGACCGTCCAGTGCGTTCCAGGGACAGGATACGGCTTGATGTTGAAGCTCTTGAGCCAGTATTGCATGGGGGACTGGGCACCGCCGTTGTTCCACAATACGTACTCGATTGGGAGAACGTAGATGTACCACGACGTGAAAATTCGACGGAGCTGCAGGAAAGCACGATGAGCATCGGGAAGGTATGTGAAGAAGAGAAGTTGAACCTTAGCTTTGCTCCATGGCTCGCTGGACTTTCTCCCAATCGCCTTCATCCTCGCTTGTGCGAGGGCAATGTCCTGTAAGAAAGTCTGTTGAGCACGGCCAAACGAGCGAAAATGGTGGTGCACACCTCCGCGGTGAGAAGCAAGGACGGCTTCGCTGCCCAAGGTAAGTTCGGCAGGAAGGCAAATCCAAACAAGGCGACTGGGATGGTACTACATGTAAATTGCGCGGTTCAGGTCTCCGGATTTTTAGAGGTTGGACGACCGTACACGATAGCGTCAACAATCATAAGCCACCTGGAACGAGTTCAGAGGAAAACCAGAGGCCGTCGCGATTATCATACCGCCATCCAGCCAAGCCATGAACGCCGTCGAGGTTATTATACGCCGCAGTTTGTAGAAACCCAGAAAACATGCTTCCCAGGGAACCGGATGCCCAGAATATTGTTGACCGTTTCGCAAGTTCGCGTGGTGTGTACCTATGCCAGACGGTCTTCAGAAGAGGAGGAAATCTGGCGGGCAAGGTCACACACCAGGAGCCTAGGATGTAGTGCATGCCCGGATAAAACCCGGATTCAAAAAGTCCCACTGTCGTTGCAGAATCAGCTGTACGGCCTTTTCAACCAAAATATCTGAAAACGAACCAAGAAACCGCAAGGCATAGAGCGCCTTCACACTCTTCACCGAGTACGTCCCGAGCGTTGCTAACCCCCAAGCCAATTCAAGCTTCCAGAGTCAAGTTAGTTATCCATATGTTTGAGATGGAAGTACAAATCTCACCGTCGGAATGACATATTGCGGCGACACGCGAGTGAGGAGTAGATTGGATGGGATTTGCCCGATGACATATCTGCGCATTGGATGAGTTGGGTTGAGTTAGAACACGGTGAGTACACACCCGGCAGTCCAATACGAAGTGGCGTGGACGAGCTCGTCCCCATACATGTTCCTACGGAAAAGAAAAACTCGTCAACCTTTTCGCGGGATGGAATCACCAAACTCACAAGTCCTCTTTCATTCCGGCGAAAAACTGAACCAAGGCATCAAATAAGTTGAGAGTCCCAGGGACAGAGCCAACAAACGAACGAACCGCGCTCGTAACATTGGTCTGTTGTGTTCGTGAGATTCAACCCCCTGAACAAGTTACGCTGCATACCTGGTCCAGATTCTTAATGAAATAACCCAGCTAGAGGTGCCATTAGATTCGTCAGTCGAGACACATTGGCCTTCGGGGTTGAACGTACCGAAGCAAAGACCAGCAACGACGCGTCGACCTTGAACAGCATTCGCCGCTCATGCGCTCCAACATCCGCGGTATCCCACAGGTATCCCAACCATGACGGTTTCCGCTGTGCCTCTGGATCCAGTGGCGATTCCGACCCCGAGGTCGAGGGCGGGAGGGAGTCGACTGCTTTGGTTCCAGTGGGTGCACTCATCGGAAGCAGCCCGAGGCATCTCAGGCCCGGCAGCCCTCCTAAGTATACCACACTGACAGACGCCGGTCCTTACGCCATTCGCGCGATATTGTGTACGGATCGTGCAATACCTATCTATCATAAGACTCGGATGATGGATTAGGAATAGGCAGGATGTCGAAGAACGGTGGTAGAAGGTGCGATGGCCGACGGCCGCTGGACGCGTTCTTGGCGGCAAGAATCGCGCCAAATGGCGTCTTGCGAAGCTTCGTTCAACACGAAGTTCGAACACTAGCCTCTAGACTATCCTATTTGGGACTCGAGTGCGTTCCTGCCCGCAGCATGGAGAGAGAAAGGATCTATTGTGTGCATGCATCGTGGAACTGTAATACTGACTTGAGATAAGGCTGAGTAAAATCACCAATCTTCCCCGTACGTCCAGTCTAAAGAGCCGGCCGTTTCGTTCGACTCCGAGTTTGGACTGATATTATCCAACCCGTACCGGGCCTGAGCCCAGATGGACGTGAGCTGGGGTAAACTATGTGCACCATTAGTATCTTAAAATTTTGAGTGCACTTGAATGAACGCACTCTTTCGATTGACCGTCAATCTGACAAGTGTCGCGTTAATTCAGGTCGTCGATGGAGAGTAGAGAGACAGAGCCCAGCGTACCTGCCTGCCCCCGAATTCAACCGCCGCATCGTTGAGCCAGCCCACAAAGAAGCGGATGTTCGCTACATATCCCCCTATGAATCCAACGAATGCATTGAGACAGAGGTGTGCGTACCAGCCGTGCGTTCAGAGCCCAAGAACTGCAGGTGCCGCCCGTATCCCCCGCGGTCCTTAATGCGCTCTTCGTAAATGCGCCATAGCTCCGCCGTCCGAGGGAGCACGGCCTTGCGCGACCAGACCTTGGCGAGCGCCAGCGACAGGTACTCCGAGTAGGTGAAGGACTGCATGCCCCAGTTCACTGGAAAACCAACGTTGTTAATCGATGTGAAGAACGTGTGGAGGATGCGACACACTGCTCAGGAACCCGATGGTGGGCTCCTCGATGTAGAGAAAGTCGTGATGCAGCGAGCGTAGATGGGTGCCGTCGGTGACGATGGGCTGTACCGACGGCGAGGAGGAGTTGTGAAATTGCGGCAGGAAGGGGAACGAGTAGCGGAATCCGGTCGCGAATATCACCCGACTGACGTCGAGCAGGAACTGGTGCAACGGATCAGCATTGAAACAGCGAGATAAATGGCAACGACGGACTGTCCCGTTGACGAGCTCGACGCTGCCGTTGGAGGCGTGGAAGCGGCGAATCTCGGGCACGACACTGATGTTGGCCGGGAGACGCTGCAGCTGCAAGCGACCGGCTTCGTATGGAAGATTCGGATTAGGCGGCTATCGAGGACAAATTTCAGTAAACCCCTTCCCAGAAAATATATAGGAAGCGCCACGTACCCGCACGGATTGATAGATTTTGCGCGCATGCAGGTTAACCTCTCTCGATATCTCTACCCCGCTGGTCTGCAGGCAGGCCAACTTTAAGTAAGGCCTAAAGGGTCAGGATGGGCGGACGTACCGCTCCTCCTACGACGAGGATCGTCTCATTGGTAAACCCTTGTGGGCGGCGATATTGGCGCGAATGGGTGACGCTCCCAGGGAACGTCGCCGCCCATTCTTCCAGCCCGGAAATGGAAGGGATATTTGGCGCGTTGTACCGCCCGGTCGCGACGACAATGGCGTCAAAGTCCTACCGAGATAGATGAGCGAAAGAACGTGAGTCGGCAGCCGACACTGACCTCAGTCCACCAGGTCACGGTGGCGCCATTAACCCCCGTCTTCTCGAGTTTCTTGAGCGTCAGGGTCCAGCCGCGCTCGCGGTCCTCATCGTCATAGCGCTTCTCGACGCGCTCTACGCGCGTGCCATACGTGATATCTGGGTTCCCGTCGTTGCTGTTGACTCCATGGAACGACGCAAAGGCGCGCAGATAGCGGGCAAGGGTGCGGTGCGGTATATCTGCCGTATGTCAAGATGAAAATAAAGGGAGGGCGATCAGCGCGACTCACGCCACGGCGTTCCAGCTGGCCAAGGGATCTCGGTGATCTAGGTGTGATTGTTAGTTATCCGTCGAGCAGCCGTGCGGGATTGACGCGCCTGTTGTATGGGCTGCATAGCTCGTCAGTGTCAGCGCAGGCAGAACGACGCGGAGGACGCACAGCAGGAGCATTGCTCTCTAGAGACTCCCAGACAGGCTTCGGCCCTCGATGTTCCCTCCACCGCGTTTCCCAGTCTGAATAATGCTCCTCGAGCGGAAGCGACGTTCCCGGAGGAGGGACCGACGGCACAAAGTCCCCAATCGCCGGATCAGCGTTGGGGATGGGGGCATCCAGTGGGGTCTCTTCCGTGTAATGCCAATTCCCGCCGGGGACGTGGTCTCGCTCGAAGACGCGAACGCGAGAGAACCCGGCACCAGTGAGCTCCCGGTACGCAATTAAACCGCTAGGACAGATGAGGAGAGTCACTCGAGGAGAGCTTCGGAAGACGGACCTGACACCAGCACCTATAATCGCGACATTATTTATCGGCCATTTGAAGTCGTATCCGTCGGTTTGGTGCTGGTCGGCGTACAAGGGCTCCTGGGTTGCTTGAGCCGGCCGTAGGAGCACAGACGCCTGGAAGACGAGGATAGTCAGTGTGCGGCAAAGCATAGCGGCGAGAAGGACGCGTTCGGCCAACGCTTCTCGAGCCTTAAGTGAATTGGCATCGCGCTAGATCAGACCACAATTGCGCCACCTCATGTTTGTCGCATTTATAAGTTGGACCGCAGGGGATCCGAGGAGAAATTAGACGAGGGTTATTTCGAGCTGGCCCGAGTCGTAAAGCCAGAGTGGAATTGAGGAGGTTGATTCATTCGGCGTTTCATCTCTTTTCGCGAGGTCGTTCAATGTATGATTCTTGGCCAGAGCTAGGCAGAGAGCTTGAATACGGGATTCGTCCGTTATTTGACCAGATGTGACCTCTCAGGCTCTTCTTGCTGTTGTCGTCGTGTGTCGTTCACTGGATCCAGAGACGATACCGGTCGATTGCAATTTTAGAGCGACTCGGAAGCCCCCAAGGGAGAGAAGAGGAAGAGGCCGCAGAGTGTCTGTGGGTCGATACCAGGAATCCGTTCTCGTGCGTGCCCTCTGCAGTCAGCTCGCGCGTCTGTGGTGTTGCAGAACATTGCAGCAAACACTCATCAGAGACTTGCATACTTTCGGCCGATCGGACAAACTCGGCCCAGACTCAATAAATTTCAACGTCAATTCAAGGTGGGCCGTAAATTCGAAGGATTCATATCGGTGGCTACGCTATACCGTCATGGAGCTGCGCCTCTTCAAAAGACGAGACCAAGCCGGGAAAAGTAGTCAAATACGGCCGATGTTCCAAACGTGTACGCGCCGATTACCCCGTCCGGGCGCACCACCACATACACATCACGTCCATCGTCGATACCAAACGCCTTCTTGGCCAGACCCTGAGGATCAGTCAGATATTCGACGCCTTCGATCTTCTCCTTGAGCACTGGGGCACCATCGCCCACGACAGCAACGTGGACAAGGCCAGCAGTGACAAGTCGACCGAGCTCGTTGAGCGCTAAGTCCGATGTCGAGGTGGGAAAGAAGAGCACAAGATGAGACGGCGCGTTGCGGAGGAGAGCGAACAGGTCTAGATCCTCCGCCGCGCCACCTCGAAGACCGCCTACAAAGGGTGCACGGTCGCCTGCTCGAACTCTGTCACCCATCGTACCATAGGGGTTCTTCTCCACCGAGTGCTCTCCGGTCTCGCGCTCATCGAGGACAATGGAGCTCCAGCGATAGTTGATGCCGAGCTGAAGCAACTTGCTGGAGCGCATCATCGGGTCGGTCGCGGTCTCCGTCGCGGGACGGGTTTTGAACGCAGAGGCCGGAATGTGGGGGAATGCTTTGGCGTGGAGGTCGTTCGACAAGCTCAGCATCTCCGCGACGACTGGCATGCGCTCAGCCTCGTAGGATTTGAGCAACTCGGCCGACGCTTTATTCTTGATCACTAACGCGAGCTTCCACGCCAGGTTGAACTGAAGAATAAAATCAGCGAGGGCGACTGTAGAGAGCCGCGATACCCACTGCGTCCTGCATTGCAGTGTTTGTGCCCTGCCCTCCAGCGGGTGAGTGGCAATGAGCAACATCTGCCGAAAGAGGGAGGGTCAGCGTAGGGGAGGAGGGGGGGGAGAGCTAAGGAAGCACCTCCAGCGAGAAAGACGCGCCCAACCGAGAATTTATCGGTCATACGGATATTCGCCCTGTCGACATTTTTTAGACCTCGGAGGAAGAAGGGATCATACTTTTCATACTTCCACTCGGTAATCCAACGGGCGTCGGTGAAAACGAGGTCAGTGCGCTTCGAAATCGAGTTGAACAGGGCCTGGGTTCCGGCGAGGTCTCGAGGGATCTCGTCGGGCAACTTGGGGCCAAGAGTCTGCATCTGGAACTGACTCCCGGGATTGATAGGCTTTAACGACGTGCTGGGTGAAGCAACGTCAGAGACTGAATGTGACTGAAGAAGTAGCGAACATACGCTGCCTGGGAAAAATCACCCCACCGATGCCAGTACTGGATCGACGGATGAGGTGCGTTATGCGATGAACAGAGATGTAATGACCTCGCGGCTGAAGCCAGGAACCTCAACGTTTACCGACCACAACCGGTCGCCCTCTTTGGTCTCGCCGAGGAAAGACACTCCCATTGACAAGAAGCTGCGGGAACGGCCTAAAAGTCGGATAAGCTCGGGATTCCGTAGGATTAGCATTGACCTGCCCTTTGCGCCGTCGGCGGCGACCAAATAACCGCATTTGATGTCTTCCTCAGTCGAAGTCGTGGTGACCAGGACTTTGGCGGTCACGGTGTCGCTGGTCTGGGAGATACCAACGAGTCGGTGGCCGAACTCGACCTGAACACCGTACTTCTTGAGGTGACTGCGTAGAATCTTCTCCACTTCCGACTGGCCGATGGAGGCAATGGTGTTCTGAGGGACGATTAGAAGTCACGTATGGGAGTCGCGGCGAGTCGTGGGCATACAAAGGGAATCGTCGGACTCGGTTGTGCGGGCTCGGACCATTCGAACGCCTTGAGAATTGTCGTGCCGTCCCCACCGTAAACGGCCATGGGGAGCGGCCCGGTAGCGAGTGCCTGAACATCTTGATTCGCTCCAAGGATGGCCAGGAGTTCCTGGGTGCGAGGCTAAGAGCCCGTTAGTTTTGCGAGATGACAACGAGCGTCCCACTGACAACTATCGCTGTCCCCCGGGCGGCGTCATGCTCCTTCGGAGCGTCGTCGATAATCCGCACTTTGACGCCCGCCCTGGCAAGTGTCAGTGCTGCAGTGAGGCCAGTTGGACCAGCCCCAGCGATGAGGACGATTTCAGACAAGGAGGACATCAGGAGAAAGGAAGTGGGCGCAGATACCCCCGCCCTCCATGATAGAGCTGTTGAAAAGGGAAATGCGTTGACAGATCCCCGTTGATGACTTTATTTTGGCCTTTCCCTGGTCTTGGTAGAGCTTGAATACGCGATTTGTCCGGTTTTTTACCCGATGTGACCGCTCAGCGTTCAGGCTCTTCTTGATGTTGCCGTCGTGTCGTTCGCTGGATCCAGGGTCGAATCAGGATACCAGGGTCGATTGAAAATTTAGAGCGAAGCCTCCAGAGGGAGAGAGGAGGAAGAGGCTGCAGAGTGTCTGCGAGCCGATACCAGAATAGCCGTTCTCTTGCGTGCCCTCTGCAGTTTGTGGTGGTTCCAGTAAACATTCGTCGGAGACCTCCGTAGTTTCGGCCGATCGGGGCCGGACCTGGCTTGCCCCGAACCCCACGGAAAACAATACAAAATGCTGTCCCTCGAACGCCTGCAAGCCACTGCATCCCAGCAACTATTTGGGACCGCACAGGCAATCCCAGAACCTTATCTGTTCGCCCGAGATATCTAGTGAAAACTGAAGATCGCGACGATGATGACTCGGCCTGGAAGAGAGAACGCACGAGCAACGCACGAGCGCGATCTGGCTCTGAGCATAGATTCGCTGTCGGGAGTCGATGACCAGCGTCCGTGAGTGACCTCCAGTCAGCTCCAGTTCCGTCCTTGTGCTAATTCTCTCGGTTTTCAGCGTTCAGCGAATAACCAATGACCGCCGCCTATGGTCCGTATCCTGCAGGTCGACGCGGCGCACGACAGGCTTGTCATATCTCACGGTCGAAATTCAAACGACGACCTCGAAGTCATCTAGAACACCCGCAAGCACTCCCGAACAACGCAAGCCGTGTCAGATCGATTGTGGCAAGGACACTTGTGTTTGAGTACCTGCGAGGTGCTTGGGAGCAAGATGCTCCCGTGCAAGTGAGTTGTTTGCACTTCCTCCCAATTCCGCTCTTATCCTAAGTGTATTCTCTTTTTTTTGGCTTCAGCCGCAAACTAATGGCCGCCGGGTATGTCGACCCCCTCGACACACCCCAAACGCGGGCGCCGGATGTCCGTCGGGAACCGCGTACGAGCCCAGGAGCGAGGACGTCTTCGCCACTCGCCGGAGAAGACCACCCTCCACCGAAGGCTCATCGTCCCCCCGATGGCCCAGACCGGCGTCTTCCCTCTCCCTTCCTCGGCACTCAGCATACGATGTCGCAGCAATAACGTGTCCAGGGTCGAAGCCACGCGTCCACGCTCGGAGCTCGGGGCTGGTGAAAATTCGCTGGCATGGGGCTAAGGTGCTTACGGTCCGGATTAGTAGAGTATCAGCGGGGTCGGCGTGAGTGGCTTTTTCACTTCATTGTTTCTTCTCCGCCATGTTTTGGGGCTCCTCGACGCGTTTTACGCTATTTCCTCTCGCGCCTCTCTTTTAACCTTAGTGTTCCGATCTCACCACGCCTAACTAACCCTTCCATCCCTATAGTCCGCAACCACCTTCCCCGCCTACACCGACGTCCTCTCGTCATCCGCTCTCGCCCCCGCTACCCTCCACTATGACGCTCTTTCATCACCTTCACCGCCCGACGAGGCACAGCAAGTAGCTGGACGCTGCACGTGTTGGCGGGCTACTTCGGCCTCTCAAGTGCAGGACGCGCGTGAGAGGCGAGCGGATTGACTCGGAATGCAGTAACTGCGAGGAGGACGCGGCGGACGCAGATCAGGGCGCGTCGCGCATGGACCGTGACGCCACACGAGCTCGAGGCGACAAGGGGAAATCGGCGCGATGAGGCTGTATCGATGGAGAACCAGATATGTCTGGCTCGTCGAGCGCTCCCTGAGCGCGACGGCCACGGACGCAGACGATGGCCCGTCAGACATGGACACCATCATAACAACACCGCTCGAGCTCGAGGCGGCGAGGAGCCGTCGCGATTGGGGCAGGAGGAGTAGGAGGACTCGGCCCGAGATGAGGCGAGGACCTATTGAGGACGAGGACGAACCCACCCTCCGCATACTCTCCTCCCCCCCTCTCTCTCGGCTCTCTCTCTATATACTTCCATTGCGATTCGCCGCGTCTGCGTCTCGTCGGCCTGCCGCTCCCGCTCTTCCTAGTACGCTTCCCTGCGCTTTCCGTCTGCGCCCGCGCATCTGCCTGCGTCCTGCTCCAGCCTCGTCGTGTCGGAGGTTTTCGAGGCAGCTGTGGAGTTGGGTGATACCGACGCCGGTTCCTGCTCCGGCTCTTCCTCATCTCGAGCCCAACAAGACGAACGAGGAGGAATGGCCCTCCACATACTCTGCTCCCGTCCTCCTCTCATTTACACTTCCATCCCCGCTCCGCCTCTTCCTGCTGCGCTCATGTCTTCGTCTGCGCCCATCCTGCGGCGCCGTCCTCCGCTAGTCCCCCGACGTCGTCTTGTTCACCGAGCCCACCACGACGACCCGGAGCACGCCGGAATCCAGTACAGATCCAGCCTGCCCAACGAAGGGGAACGCAGCACTCAGAAACTCGTGGCTCAGCTGGTGGGCACCGGGTGTATGAGAAGCGCACGGAGAGCGGTGTTATGGGCCACGCCTGTTGTACCCGTGGGTGAAGCAAGCACGACAGGGATATCGACGACGCGCCGAGCTAAGTCAGAGCTACACAATCCGGCTTGAGAACCTGCGCGGAAAGAACGACGTGTGGTGCTTGCGGGTGGGCTGGGCGGGGAGCAGCAGGGCATGGACTGGGTCAAGAAGGTGTACGGGAACCGGCGGGCATTTAGATGAGGGCAGCAGCTGACGCATCTCCTTCCGGGGCCGCGCGTAGTTGGATGGGGAGGTGGCGAGGGCGACCAAGGGGATATGCTGGGTCGGGAAGAGCATGGGTCTGGGAGCAGCTCGGAGGGGAGCGGCAGCATATGTCGCGTGCGGAAACAAGACTGATCAAGGTGGACGAGGAGGGGCGGGAGGGGATGCACGTGGATCTGCCGCTGTTCTTATGGATGACGCAGACGAGGGAGGCTGCTGTGTACTCGCGACACATTGGGCTTTTGGCAATGCTTACTATCACTAGATATCCGCAATTCATTAAAGCTTGGATGCATGTACACCGGCGCGCCTACGCACAGCGGAACCTCCAGACGCTCGTACTGGGCGTTGCGACTACAGCTGTTTCCTGGCGTGTCGGCTTCCCAAGTGCTTACCTGCGAACTAGGTTCTTTCTCGTAATCTCAGAGACGCCTACGACATGTACTCGATCCTCCTGCTGTACTTCCATGTCGTTTGGCTCCTGGAAAGCCTTGTGGGAGAGCGCGAAACGAAGTGCTGTCTGTGGGAATATTTGCCGAAAGGTGGGGGGAATAATTTTATGCGTTCTTAATCTCGACGTACAATGGATAGCGGACCGCGGGCAAGATGTACGATAAAGAGGATGTGCAATGGCGGTTTTCGATAGCGATAAGCGTGTGGGCGAGGGCGAGTTATGATTCCTGTGGGATGTATGAGCGGGGGTACTGGAGGCAGAAAACGAGGAGCGGCTTAAAACGTACTTTTGAAGGTCTCGGTCTGCTTTCTTGAGGGGAGGGCGCCTTCTTGCCGATTGTGAATCACTGGGTATAGGTGAGCAAGGTATGCATAAAATGACAAGGCCCGGAACGTACTTCTTCAGATCCAGATTCAGAGTCTTCGTCTTCCTCCATCTCGTTCGGTGAATCGATGTCGCTCGCAACACTCCCTCCATCCCCAAAGTCTTGGTCGTCGAAGGAAAGCTGGATCGATGGGAAGCTTCGTATGTAGGTATTCTGCGAGATTTTTTCTCTGCCCGTGATGCACATCTCCTCCAGTTTGCAGCCGGATTTCGCGATGAATGATAGTAGTGAATCACAAGGGTTGATTCCGATGAGTCCCTCTGCGACCTGGAGTGTTCGGAGAGCGGGGAGGATGAAAGGGACAAGGACATCTATTGTTCCTGTGTATTCGGTGGGTTTTTCATTGAGGATCAAGGATTCCAAACGCAAAAGCGTCAAGTCGGGCCAACGAATGGCAACACCGCTGAAGAACGACAAGTAGCAGTGTAACAAGTGCGGCGTTTGCCGCAATATGCGCTCACATTCGCTGGGCAGTATGAAGGTGAGAGCGAGTGAAGTCAGTTGTCGCCAAGGTAGAGTCAGTATGGTCGCAGCAACATCATTCAGAGCGACTGAGTGCAGTAGGGGCGCCTGCCCCACGACAATGGAGCCAGGAAGGGGATTCCCGTAAAGGGCGAACGTGAGTTCTAAATGACGGAGAAAAGGCATTGGCTCTTGAAGTTCGAGGAGATGCTGACGGGAAAATTCGTTAAGGCGAAGGGTCAGGTACTCCCAGCGCGCCCGATGTGAAGCACTGGCAGTTAGTGGCTTCAACTCCACTGGCACATGCATCTGCCAGTTTTGCACATCGATATGAACAGAAGTCAGGCAGGAACCCGACATGCTGAGCCACTGGTCGATTTTTTTGGTCGGGATGTAAGAATCATCGAGCTGGATGGCCCGCCAGAGAGCAGGGGTAGTCAACGCTACCGCGCGCCATTTTCGACAAATCAGGGTGAGATTCGTCGGGGAAAGAGTTCCGTTGAGGGGTGGGCATGCGGGGTAGACGGGTAGGAAGTGGAGGAAGATCTCGGATGTGATTTCGTTGGGTAGCGTCAGGACAGGGTATCTGTAGGCATCGAGTCGCTCTTCGATCAGAGTCTTCTCAGCGCGGATCGTGGTGATGTTGCGTTCGAGGTCTAGAAGTTGGGCATCAAGATCTGCGATGCGAGTACGATCGGCTTGGAGAGCAGGGAGCATGAGGACGATCTCTGCGGCAATTCTGTCAGGACTTGAGAATGAGGAGTGGCAAGCACCCACCGTGGTGGACGACAGGACAAAGACGAGAAAAAAGGCGGAGCTGCGGGCAACGGGTGCAACGTGTTTCCTACGGGTCCCGAACGAGCGATAGGGAGAGGGGCAAACGGCGGAGATTCTCTGTGATGGGCGAAAGCAAAAGCGTCACGGCGTGATGCGTGACGGCGCGTCGCGTCTCAAACAAGGTTGAAGTGAACAAGAAGTGAATTCGAAGAAGAGGTGCGCGACTGAGACTGGGAGGGCCCGCCAAGCATTAAGCCAGCTCTACGAGCGTCTAGGTTTGGTATATCTTAGTATTACGCAAATCTTCTGCGTAATTACGACCATTTGGGACCTGGGGCGTTCGAATGTGAGGAGGCAGCCACAGGCAACGAGAAAAAGTGAACCTTTAGATATCTATAGGGCGCATTGGAATAGCTACTTATAGGGAATAAATTACACAGATTGTTCCCGACGTTCACGCGGCGGAGGGCGTGCAGAATAAAGGAGGATAGAGTAATACGCATGTAGGCGAGAAATGAGAGGCGCGGATTGTCTGGGTTTGCATGAGCAGGGAGTATAAAACGACAAGAAGCGGGGAAACGTACCTGTTCCGGGGGCTCCGTGTCACCGGAAGTACTTTCATTGAAAAGAAAGCTGGATAGATGGAAACCTTCTTCTGTACGCATCTTTCGAGACCTTTCTTTTCCCCCTAATGCAAATTTGCTCCAATTTGCACCCGGATTTCGCAATGAACGATAGCAGCGAATCACAGGGCTTTATTCCTAGCAGGGTCTCTACGACTTCGAGCGTGCGAAGAGCGGGAAGTGTCAAAGGCTTCAAAAAGTCTCCCGTCGGGCTTGAGAAGGCAGTGTGGCCCTTGATGAGAACCAGAGATTCCAAACGCAAGAGCGTCATGTCGGACCAAGTACCGGCGTCAGCATGCAAGTTGTAAGCGAAGGCCAGATAGCAGTGTACCAAATTCGGGGTTTGTCGCAATAGTGGGACACATTGACTCGGTAATGTGGGCATTAGAGTGAGGGAAGTGAGTTGCAGCCAAGGTATGAGCTTGAGTGCTTCCAAAGCGACATCGTTAAGAACGAGTGAGCGCAGCAGAGGCGCCGCGCCAAAGGCAATAGAGCCGGAGGAGCCAAGGTCAAAGCCAGAATCGTCGAAGGCGAGATCCAGATGGCGTAGTAGAGGCGTGGGGTTTTCAAAGCCGAGGAGATACAGGCGGGACAAGGAGCTACAGTGTAGCTTTAGGTGCTCCCACCGCGCACGATGTCGAGCGAGGGCAAGCAGGACCTCCGCCTCCGGGTCTTCGTCAACGTTTGCATGGACTTCAAGGGAAGTCGGGTAGGAACGCGAGATGCTGAGCCACGTCTCAACTGTCTGCACCTGGGTGAAATGCGCTGCGTCGACCCGGAAGGCCCGCCAGAGCGCTGGGGTAGCCAACGCGACTGCCCGCCATTCTCGGCAAATTCGGGTAAGATTCGTCGGGGAAAGACGCCCGTACAGAGGCGGGCATGCTGGGTAGACGGGTAGGAAGTGGAGGAAGATCTCGGATACGATCTCGTTGGGTAGCGTCAGGATGGGATATTTGTAGGCGTCCAATCGCTCTTGGACCAGGGCCCTCTCGGCGCGGATCGTGGCGAGGGAGCGCTCGGGGTCCAAGATTTGGGCATCGAGGTCTGCGGCGCGAGTGCGATCGGCTTGGAGTTCGGGCAGCATAAGAAATGGGCCTGGGCGACTCTCAGTATCTTCAGAGCACCTCCGAGTCTGCCTTTACTAAGTACTCACGGTGGTGAGGGCTGTGAAGGATTTGAACCGATTGCAATTCGGCAATCCCCTTCAACTGAGCGATTGAGATACAGCGAGAGTGGTGAAAGGACGGAGAGTCGGAGTCACGGTGCTGTGATTGAGTCACGCCGCGTGACGACTTAGACGCGTCGCGGAACAAAAACCAGAAAAGCACACGACTGGACCAGTTCACATTGAATCATAAAATACACATGAGTAACCTTTTTTTTTCACTACCATCAGGCCCACGAGCTCGTTGAGGATGACCTAAACGTGCCCGCCCGGGGCCGGCGACGAGCCACGCGAAATGTCTGCAACTCTAAATCGGTGGAGGCGAGTTGCTCAGAGACCGGCGCCGCCGCAGCATGCAAGTTCAGCATCAGACGCAAGATCATGGCGACCGAAATTCTGGAGCAGCTCTATGAGAAGCAGGGTCGAGGCAGACTGAAAGAGGCATAGGTGCGTACGCGGAAGTGAACCACGAGAGACTGTTTGCAGTGTAGATCTAGATCAATGGCATTTGTTGGTTGTGCGAGCGGAATTGGTTTAGGAACGCACGTCTCCGAACTGGGGTCTCCGAATGTAAGCGAGATTCGTGGAATATCAATATGCGCACGTACGAAAAACATGCAAATATTGGCCGTATTGACCAGGCAAATTATCCTGGTAAAGATTCGTTAGAACTCTGGCGATTTACCGATTGCCTCATGCGCGTACCCGAAGTATACCAGACCTGAATTGAGATCAAGCTTCAAATGAATAGGCACAGGAAAGCGTACTTACCATCCCGAATCAAGATCCTCCATAACATACCGGTAAACGAGGAGCCACGGACAGTCTGAGTATAGGCTCGATGCAATGTCAGCACAAAGACCATGATGTCCCCGGCCAACCTATAAACAAATCAATGTCAAGTATCCACGATCCGCGAGAAGACTTACTCTGCGGTCCAGGACGCCCCGATGCCTTTGATAAAGCTGAATGTGACCGCCCAGCTAAGAACAAGTGGTGATAGACTTACGGTCACTCCTATTAGGGTGTTTCAACCAGGAAATCTTATTTGAACCAAGCTGTGAACAGACGCACTGGGCTTTGAGTTGAGGGAGATAACACCCCGGAGCATCCGACGCTAGTATCGGACTCATTCCCACCGGAACGATTGACCACTGCCAAAAACACGATGAACAACACAGAGGAAGTAGGGCAGGCCCATTCAGACTTGCCGCTCCCAGTGACACGATGATAGCGCCCGTGATGACCAGCAACAGCAGGATTTTTTTGCTCAAACCGTACATCGCGTAAACGCGGAGAAAGAGGGCACCTAGAAACGGAAAAAAGATCGGGCTAGAGAGAGAGGAGAGAGAAAGGTACTTACAGCCGATGATAAACTCCTGCACAACAATTATAAAGCCGGTAATGATGCGCAGCTTGCCGCATCTAAGAGGGAGCGATATCAGAAAAGCGGAGGCAGGATCGAGCAGGGCATGGTTCACGTCTGGCCAGAGGAGTTCGCCCAGTTAGATGGGGAAGGAAATATTACAGCCAAAACACGCACCTCGTTTCCGAAATCCCCAAATGTGTCGAGGGCCATCAGAATATTGCCCGCGAAGGAGAAATATCGAATAAACAAGAACCAGGAGGAGTTCCGCTTGTGTTTCGTGGTCCAGATGTACTGGATCTCCGGGCCCAGTGTGAGAAGATGGTCGTAGAATAGAATCACTGGGTATCATTGTCAGAAGGAGACCAGACCAACTTCACGATCGCGACCCAGTAGTGAAACTCACCGATGCCGACGAGGAACAAGGAGCGGCTGAGCCGTCTGCGAATCCGATTAGGTACACTGAGGTTACTGCAGCTAAAGTGGCACATACACATCTCGTATAGTCGTCGCCGCGTCCATCTAGGAGGTTGCAGGGCAGGGTCAAGAAGGGAAGGCGTCCGACGTGGCAAACGGCCATCTATAAAGGAGCTGGAACGGCAGTGCCGCACTTCCTGGGGACGGAACAAGGGCGATGATCATCGTGGTAACAGTTGACCTAAATGTGCGCCGCGCCCACACACCGTGTATGGCCGCGGACGACTTGGACTTGCAAATTTGCGGGAAACGAAGAGCAGCGACATGGTACCAGGGAACTGAGGAAGTGTCAATTTGGCTGGCATGTATATTCGCGAGTACAGTTTGTTGAGTTGTGGCGTGGAAGACTTGAACCTATCATTGTGTGGCAGGTAGTATGCCCACAGATGATCAGCCTGGATTCGGTGGGCGCACACGATGCTGTGCGGTGCCTCGATTTCGGTGTAGTGGTCCGAACCCGGGAAAGAGCCAGCGCCGCCTTGGGTTCGACGCAGGTTGAGTTGAATCCGTGTCGGGTCATACATATAAGAGGTTGCATACTTAATTGGAACCGTGTAGAAGACACTCGAGTATAATCAGCACAGTGGGTTTTTTTCGTACACACACGGGCTGTGAAGGGAGGGTGTTATTAATTTACAGCCGAGCTACTGTGCGCCGATGTATCAGCGAAATATGGCAAAGGGAGGATAAATTTGGGGCATACCGAAGGCTCAGTCGTCATCGTTCTCGCTCGCACTGTCTCCTTGGAAAGACACTCGGATCGTGGGGAACAATCGGATGTAGACATCCTTTGCGACAGATCTTTTGCCCCCAATCGTTAATTCTTGTATCTTGCACCCGGATTTTGCGATAAAGGATGAGAGTGAATCACAGGGTTCTCTTCCAAGGAATTCCTCTGCGACCTGGAGTGTGCGAAGAGCGGGGAGGATGAATGTATTTAAAAACTCCATTCTGTCGCCGACGCCGACAGGGTCCTCCTCATCAAGAACCAAGGATTCCAAATGCAAAAGCGTCAAGTCGGGCCCAAGACTGTCAGTGCTGATGTAGAGAGCCAAGTTGCAGTGTACCAAGTGCGGTGTTTGTCGTAATATCTGCCTAGATTCGAAGGGCCATATAGAGGACAGCGTGAGCGAAGTAAGCTGCAGCCAAGGCAGAACGAACTTCTCCACGGTAGTGTCGTGAAGGATGACTGAGTGCAGGAGGGGCGCTGCCCCGAGAACAATAGGGCCAGAAAAATCGGGATCGTCATCGTAGCATGCGAGATCTAGATGACGGAGCAGCGGCATGGGGCTTTCCAATTCGAGGAGAGGCTGACGGGAGAGGATGGAACAGTAGAGTTTCAGGTACTCCCAGCGCAGACGATGCGGAGCGATGACCGCCATGGTCTCTTCGAGCCGACCCTCGGATGCGTTGGCTTGGACAGCAATTGGGCAAGAACGCGCCATGCTGAGCCAAACGTCAATTTGTTGGGCCGAGTTGACAGAATCATCGAACTGGATGGCCCGCCAGAGGGCAGGGGTAGCTAGTGCTACTGCGCGCCATGTTCGGCAGATCCGGGTCAGATTCGTGGGGGAAAGAGTTCCGTAGAAGGGTGGGCATGCGGGGTAGACGGGTAGGAAGTGGAGGAAGATTTCGGACACGATCTCGGTCGGTAACGTCAGAACGGGGTATTTGTAGGCATCGAGTCGTCCTTGGACTAGCGCCTTCTCCGCCCGGATCGTGGCGAGAGAGCGCTCGAGATCCAGGATTTGGGTATCTAAATCCGCAATGCGAGTGCGATCGGCATGGATTTCAGGCAACATGAGTGTCTGCGGTGAGGCTCAGCACACTGAACACTGCATTCCGCTGGATACGCACGCACGTCTTAATCTATCTTAGTGAACAACTTCGCCGTCGTGACTCGATTTGAAGTCGACGCCTGGGTGGCAGGCCTCCACTTCAGGGTTCCTTGAAGAGTCCCTCGGGTTTGTAGCCTCGACAGCCAACGAGAATGATAAATCCAGCGCAAGCCAGTGGTACTGGCAGTGGAGTGAAGGAACGCGATCACTGATGCGAGACACATGTTCGTAAGCTTTCGGGGCGCTTCGGCCGATGTGCATCCTCAGAAATCAGTTGAAAGTATTTCAACGACGTCCCGTCGTGCCAAATATTGCTTCATTATTGTATAGGTAAACAACCGAGCTCAATTCAATGTATACCGGGGGAATTGCCCTACGGGCGAAGCCTGAACACCTGCACCTTCCACCTCTGATGGCCCAGTGAACATATTTTCATTTCTTTTAGGTCCGCTACGGGCCAGGAAGCTCACCAGTCGCGCAAAATTCAGCCAACGAGCGCGAATTTGTTCATTAAAGTGACCCGTCACAACAACACCTAGATGGCTACGATCATCCACATATGGAGGAACCCGCGAGTGCGCTAGAACATGAATAGAGTGTCTTTGCTGAGGTCGGCATGGCCTGCCGGAGCTTAGGTAGTTGTGAGAGCATATTGTGATGTTTGGAATGGAAACGGCGGACGCTGCGCGTCCGCGTTCATGCGTCAACTCAGACCGATGCTACGTGTCTCAATGGCGGACGCTACGCGTCCGCATTCTCAGGTCGATTCAGACGGATACTACGCATCTCGGAAGAGGAGAGAGGGGAGACGGAAGTGGGGAGGGTGGAGGACACAAACGACACAGATCTTTTCGCATTCCCCAGATGATGGCAGAATTGAGTTGACACTATGTTTGGCTCTACTCCGATTGACGTCATCGCTCTGTACTTAACGGGCGACCCGACGAAACGCGCACCGAACCGTCCTGGCTTGACAAAAAAGCGAAGAGAGCATCGGGCTAGAGAGAGAGAGCGCCTCCAAAAGAGGCTACGGCTGCGTCCTGGCGTCCCGTAGAGGGAGTAAGCAAAAACAGGAAAAAGTTGACGGCAGGTGCCAGGAGAAGTCGTGTTAGCAAAAAGGGGATTGACGACGACTCGGCACGGAAGGGATGCGTTCCGGAAACGACCCCGTATGCCTACAAAGCCCAGAGAGGTTGGGCGAGGGACAAGGGCCCACATCTCGCGAAAAGCTGAGGAAGAGATGAGAGGGAAGGAAGAAAGCAGGGAAACCATATCAAATGCGCCAAATCACTGAAAACCTAACCTAATGAGACCGACCGAATGATATCGAGGGACTCTGTTGACGCCTTATTTGTACTCACTCCGATTCTGTACTGCTCAAAGATGAACCGGTGCACAACATTTCCTAAAACAGTAATTTCACTTCGTCTAGAACCCGGAACACTACGTGTCCAGGCATAAGGGTAAAACCCTGCTCCTCCCAGTTGCCCATCATCTCCTCTAACACTGGGTGGACACTTGCCGCAATAGTGCGCGCTGCATCATCTACTCCTTGCCCCTCCGGCACGAGCTCCAGCGCCCTCACCCTCTCATCGCGCAACTTGGAAGTGGACATCCGCAGGGGAAAGATGATCGCCCGCCCCGTCTGGCCCTCGTAGATGTACATAACGTGCACTTCCATCCGCCCCCCACTCCGCCCCATGCGCTCCAGCGCCACAGGCAAGCGCTTGCTCAGCTCCTCGAATGAAGGTTCGTCACAGAGCGACCTGCACGCCATCTGGACGCCGCAGGGGTCCGAGTATACAAAGAAGGTGAAGAAGGGCACGTCGGGGTGTTGATGCATGTAAGAAGCTTGGGCGCTGCAGAGGGGGGTCATGTAGTGTATGTAGTCCGTGCTGAGTAGAGCCCGCAAGAAGGATCGGCCCCGTGGTGTGATGGTATCGGGGTGGACTGTCGCAGCGCCGTTAATTTATATACAACGACGAGTTATCACAAGCGACGCACGCAGTTTCTCTGTTCGAAGCTCCTGGCAGACGTGTTTGTGCCCAGCGTGCCAATCCACCGACTGACACGCCCGTGAACAGTAGTTGCTGGTTCGACATATTCCGCAACACTTTACCTCCTCGACAATCTCGCCGCACTATCGAATATTAGAAGCAGGACATCATCAGCATAATCATATATCACCTCCACATTATCGCATGCCCGCGCGCAGGATAGACCTCGCCAATTGCCGTCTAATAGAGCGATACGTTTCTTCGCCAATGCGGTGAAAGTCTTCCACTTGGGCCAGAATGGGGACTTCTGAAAGCGCAACTTGATTGCAAGCTCTTCCGCCTCAGCCAGCGAGTTCTTGAGCTGTACAACGACCGCGTAATGCACGGTGCCCCGCGGCAGGAGTGTATCCAGAAGTTGGGCCATATAGATCGCAGTCTTGGAATGCACCCCACCCTTCAGCGCGCCCATCTTGACTATCGCCCGCAGCAGACCCGATTCGATGGCCAACGCGAGGTCTGGATATCCCGGTGATCGATGGAAGAAGCAGGCGAGCCAATGGAGCCCCAGACCGGACAGGTTGATGTCTTCGCAAGCGACGGTGGTTCTTGTGAGCGTTGTAACAAAACCCATGGAGCTGAGGGCGGCTTCCAAGCGCGCTCCGTTGTTTCCGGAGGTGAACGCAAATGCAAAGCCAGAGACGATGACTTGATTCGACTGGCTAGCGTCGCCAGCGTTGGCACGGATGAAGTGTTGGTGTATTGTGGAGGCCAGATCTTGGACACTACCACCGAGTGCGTCCACGATTTCTTCAAAGTTCTCTTTCGTGGCCAAGTCGTGGTTGAGAACGAGGGCAAGGGATTCGATGACCAGCCGGATGGATCCAAGGAACAAGGAATCGTCAGCGAGTACTACTGCCTTCCAGGCCGTGGTGAGAATGCGCCGGACGCCAGGTGTTGAGCGTATGATCTTCAATGTCGCACGATGTTTTGTGAGGCCCATGATGAGCAAGGCATGCATGATAGAGTCCTTTGCCTCGTCGTTGGCGCGCACAGTCGGCAAGTAGTCCCAGAATACGTGGAGGAAATCAAGCCAGCCCCAGATATTTGGCCACAGTGCCGGTAAAGCATCGATAGGAATGACCCCGCAAGTCGCCACGAACGAAAGGCAACGCAATGAATGATAGGCGAGCTGAATATTGTCCACCGCGGATAAGCTTGCAGGATCGGTGCCGCACAGAATATCGTCGAGTTTTGCGATATCTGGGATACGGCTGGCTGCGACGTTGACAAACAGGGCCGGGAGGAAGTGGATCGTCTCTGATTGCTTCATGTATGATATCGTCTCGACCAGGCCACGGACGGCTGTTATCGACCCCTCCACGATGGCTTCGCCAAGGGGCTGCAAACTTTCCTATGAGTTTTTGAGATGGAAAGAGGGAACGGCGAACTCGCCCGTAGTGATTTGAGGCGCCATAGGTTCTGTAAGCGGAGACAGTCGTGGATTTGGGTTTTCATGTCGTGGTCAAGTGGAAAGAGAAGCGAGACCGCCTGTTTGATGCGCCGATCGGTGTTTGGTTCCGAACCTCACCAGTCGTGTCTAGTGCCCTCTTGTGGAAACTGACAGAGCTTTAACTGCCTCTGGATCTACGACGGATATCTCCCGTCGCGCTCAGTCCCATTATTTCCCCCCTCTCTTTCGAGTTTTGACATTTCGGGGAAAGCATTATCATTTGATTATCATCATTAGCGAGGAGAATAACAAAAATCAAGGACTCGACGCGCTAGAATACGAAGACGACGTCGAGAACTGGATTCCGGTATTGCGGTAGGTGAGGGATAGTAGTAAGGTAAGTAGGCATGTATTGAGGCGCCAGGGTGATCAGTCCTGGGGCGGTAGGTATTTATGAATGGAGAGTATTTGTGGTACATGTAAGTGGGTATAAGCACGAGTAGGTAGTGGTGGTTAAGGAGACGACGAAAGCCCGAGGCGAGAGAGGTAAAGGAAACATATGCGCCGACCTGCGAGTGCGCGAGAAAAGAGGGGAGAGTGGGGATCTTGATCGAATGGGAGATGAAAATGATGAAGGGATTGCGGTGCATGCGGCAGGTGGAGGGAGAGTGTTGCGCTCATCGACGAATCATATCCGCACGGCGCTCGTCCTCGAGCACGACGGACCCGCGCTTTGGCGTCTTGCTCCCGCCCTGCTTCCGGAGCTTCGCTGCGAGCGCACGTTCCGCAATTATGAGTCGGCGAGCGGGGTGCGGGTGCGGGTGCTGGTGCGGGCGCCGAGGGTACCGTACTGTGATCCTGAGGCTGAGGCTGATCATCATGGAGACGGACTCGATAACTGCGTGAATGAGCGCGGGCGACGGTGAATGCGCTGGAGGTGATAGCCGTGGTCCAAACGCCCCGAATTGCGTCGAAGGCGAAGGTGTGAGGCGCGGCGCTGGTGTCGCTTTCCTGCTCGTACTCTGAGTCGGAATCGCCGTCGCTCTCCTAGCCGTTTGCGAGCACCGCGAGCAGGAGGGCGCGGGGGCGCTTAACGCTCCGCGTATTGGTGCGAGTACCGACAACGGGCTCCGGGCGGCGGTGAATGCGCTGGATGTCATGACCGTGGTACAGACGTCCCGAATCGCATCGAGGCGAAGGTGAGGGACGCGGCGCTGGTGTCGCTCTCCTGCTCGTACAGTACTGCGAGTCGAAGTCGACGTCGCTCTTGTAGCCGTCGACGAGGGCGGCGAGAAGGAGAGTGGGCTCCGCGTCTCGGTGCGAGTCACGATGATCGACGGCGGCGATCAAGACACTTTCGTAACTTCCGCCGCAAGTGTGACACCCATATTGGGAAATTTGATTTCGGCAGTTTCGGCATGTTAGATGTCGGCACCCTCAGCGCAGTACAACACGAACGAGTTGGAGTGCGAGGAACAAATCCAAGGAGAACAAATAGCTCAAATACCCCACTGATAACATCTCCCACATATCTCTCTTCGCCACAACTCATATATCTATAACCCTAACATTTAGCCCTAATCCCTAACCCGAACCTTAACCGTGCGAAACGCTACTACACTGCTGATTCCCGGAGTTAGGGCGCGCTGCGCTTGCCCTAACTCCTCGAAATTGGGCACAGGCGCTCCCCCAGTAATCAAGGAAAAACGTAGCAAATAAATGAGGGACCCCAAGGGTTCGAACGCTGGAACTAGCGAAACGAACCGTATTGATGGTTTTGATGCGCTCAACCATTCAGCGAGTGTGCCGACAGCAACCACACCAGTGAGAGTACCACCTCTCCATCCTGGCCAGTTCTCAGGTGAGCGGAGCTTGAATGTGCCGTTGGGTGCCGCCATCAAACTTCCCGATCTGGGTGTCACACCTGCGGCGGAATTCCAAGAGTGGATCAAGACGGGGACAGACTCGACGACGGCGGAGGGGGACGCGCCCTCGGAGACGATGGAGGTACCTTCGAGCTCATGGGCGGTGCTAGTGACGACGCGGAGCGATGAGCGGGCGAGGCTGCGCCTTCTGTGTACGCCGAGACGGCCAGGGACGGGCTGCTGCTGGCCGTGGATGGTAGATAACTTCTTGACGGCAGGGCCAGCCCAATGACGGCGGATGAGCAGGGTCGGCTCTCGGCATACGTTCACCCGCGCAGCATTGCGGCATATCGGTGTTGCATATTGGTCTTGCTCTAGAGGAATCGCGCGTCAAAGGAGGAAAGCAGAAAGGCCAATGAGACATACCTCAAGTTTCAAGACGAGCGTCGGGGAAGATCACGGCGGAACTCTGAGGCGAGCATGGCTAAGGAGAGAGGGATGAGTGTGACAGGAGGGAACATACCTTGGCCGCGCCTATGACCTTCGTGTCCCCAACGCGAGAAACGGTCCCAAAGTCGTTCTGAGGAAGGCGATGTTAGAATGATGGCTCACAGTGTCGAGAAGATGATACACACCTCGAGTCCTCGACATCTAAACGACGCGTCCGATGCTCCCCAAGCATTTCCTGCGAGATTCGAGTGCCAGCAAACCAAAACGATGGAACGAAGATGACTATGGCAAGACACCGGGACCGGCAAGACAAGTGGGCGTATATTTTCTTGTGCTTGATCCACGGGTCGGTCGATGTCGCAGGGACGTCCTCGTTCGTTTCTGTGCGCTGGGTACTATGGAATTCGCCGCCTTGACTTCAGATCTATCCCAAGGGCCAGTGGACAGCGCAGAGTTGGGCGACAGAAGATTGTGGGGAGAAAAAAAGCAGAACCAGTTTGCTGGCAGCTGCGACTTCATCCCAAGGCCAGCAAGTATGCCCTTCTGGGGTCGCAAGGAGCATGAGGGACCTGTACGAGGACGACGGACATGGAGGAGGAAAGGCGAAGGGTGGATTAGCAATCAATGATCCGGCGATTCGACCAATTTTCTCTTCAAAACCATCACGTCGATCCACTGGCTTCACGGACAGAGACGACCTCAAAACAAGATTTTCCTACTTCTTGGTTAACAAGGAACGCCGTCAGTGTTCCACAAGCGCCTTGCAGGAACTTTCATTGGAATCGTTCAATTTTTTTCGCAGGACATTTAGACCTGGACCACAACGTATCGCGGAGTAGATTCTTCCACGGCCTTTTCTCTCTTTATTTGAAGCTTGAATGGCAGGATTTATTCCCCATTTCCACTGCCGCAGGACATTTTAAGCGCCGATTGAAGATGCGAAGAAGCCGCATCAAGCTACGCTTCGATCTGACAATGGATCATTAGCGCTTTAGCTCTTGTCTCCCACTACTCACTACGACCCTCGAGTGGCACAGAATGCAAGGCAAGACGCATGCCTGCCTCAATATTCGCAACATATCGCGCCTGCCAAGATCTCTACGGGTAAACACTACTGCGATCCTAAGCTTATTCGTTTCGAGAAAGTCCTGATATTTCTTTAGCGCCTCGCAGAAACAATTGCGGTGGGGTCAGAACCAGCCGCCTCGGAGCTGATTAGCATTATATCGGACATTCAGCCCTCGGATGCACTCCTTTTCCTCCCCGCTCTCTTTGTCAACGTCCAAACAAACCGCGTCCCAACCCCGTCCAGACTCGATACCATAGAAGCCATGGTCGACGTCTCGCTCGCATATGAGTGCCTTACTTCTATCGCATACATGTTTACCTACCTCCGATCTTACCTTCCCACCGATGCGGCACCCGCACTCTGGCCACATCTCTGGAGTTGGCTCGATTTCATCCATACCTTCTGGTCTTACTTGCCCATGAGCAGTTCTACCAGCGCAGGAACCGTGTGTTACCTCCACTCGGCCATCATCATGGGGTTGGCAGAGCACTCAGACACCGCTGTCATCATACGCTCGACGCCTGGCGTCCGCCACATTCTCGCCAAAGCCTGGCAACTGGTTATTGTCGAAGACGTTCTATTCCACGGACACCCAGAGGTTCTAGTTCCCTGCCTCGCCATTCTCTGCAATAACCTCGACGACGAGGCCAACCATTTGGAAATCGTTGACGCACTGGGTGGTAGTCTCCAGCATCTAGCGGCAACGTTGAACCATCATTTCGTCCGCTCGAATTCCGCTCCGAAACACGGAGGCCCGTTCATTGCTTCTGCCCTTGAATTCGTCCGCGGCGAACGTGGGGAGCGCCTGGTCCCAACCCTCCGATCCGCCGGCTTTGTCCGCACACTGGTGACCACCACGACCACCTTCGCCGCGATCAAAGAGGGGCTCATATGCCACAGTGCTATGTGGCTCCTCCTCCTCTTCATCCGCGGCCCGGCTGGATATTGCGACCTCGCGCTCGCCATCGAATACGGTTTCTTGCAAGCCGCGGTCAAGGCCGCTGTTTTGAAGGACATCAGAGCCGACATCATGGACGAACTCTGGAGCCACACTCTGCCCCGGCACACTGTTCATTATGCCGTCGTTCTGCAGCTCAAGAGTGCGCTCCCAAAAGTACGAGCGCTCGCCGCCAAAAACGGGTTTAACCAGTGCCGATTCTGGAAGGCATTCGTCGCCTTTGACGCCCTGGCATCAGCACGGATTGGAGTTTTGGACGGAGATTGGCGATTCATCGTTGCTGCGAGAGCATGCGACAACCTCGGTGTGAGTGTATGCATGTTTTATTACAATTATCCGTCCTCAGACGGACCTGCAGTGCGGCAAAGTCGTCGCCGATTCCAGCGAAATAATATGTTGTGGAATGTGTCGGAGCACGCACTACTGCTCACGAGCGTGCCAGGCGGCAGATTGGCGCGCTGGGCACAAAAACGTGTGTCTGGATCTGCGGGTCCTCAGAATGAGTGCGTCCCCTTTTCATTGCTCCAGTGAACGAACTGAATAATTCTACCTACTATGCAGACGACCCCGACGAGCTCACGACGCGCGGTAAGTCCTTCCTGCGTGCCCTCCTCACCATAGATTACCACCGCTATGCGCTGGAGTTGGCCGTCCAGCAGGTCTTGTGCATGCACGAAAACCCGGGTGT
This sequence comes from Mycena filopes, assembly GCA_029281495.1. NCBI lineage: Eukaryota > Fungi > Basidiomycota > Agaricomycetes > Agaricales > Mycenaceae > Mycena > Mycena filopes. Next base: position 216,009 of record JARIHR010000015.1, read on the forward strand.
GCCCTTCGCCACGCGCTTTGTGTACGACGGCGCAGTCAACCTAGAATGCGCATCGTACAGCGACCTACAGGAGGAGGAGCAACTACTTCCGTCTGGTGTACCGTTCGCAGATGCATTCGTGCGCATGGCGCGCAGTGCGGGCCGCATGGAGTTGCATATTGTGTACATTTTTACAGGTGTTGAGCGGCGCCCCCTCATCTTTCCCATGCGTACTTCGAATTCCTCGTTACTGGACGGGCGGCTGCGGGCGCTGGAGCAGGTGCCCGAGGGAGGATGGTTAGATGAAGATGCCAGGATCCGGATCGAGGAGAGCCTCAGAGCAAGCTTTGCTGACCCGGAAGGAAAGAATGAAGTGCCCATTCATTAGAATTTAGCAGATGTATTTTTTGGTTGATGTATCGGATGCTGGTTGTAATATATTGGATTGGTTCAAACCGCTGAGAAAACTCAACTAGAGATCAAGCCACGATAAAATACCAAGTGATAACTTCAAGGTTGGTTAAACCTGTGGCTTTCTTTGCGCGGCATCAATTCTCGCGTTCAGTCACCTCAGGTGACCGTGACCACCTTTTTTCTTCCATCTTGTCCTCGACTTTGACTCCAGTTTGTCCAATGTCCGTAGCTTTCCCTCCAGCCAAACGAAAACGCCGCCGTTTTGTGCTACCCGACTCACCCACTGCCTCCCACTCTCGCTCAGACTTCGAGGCCCACCATTCCACTGAACGGCTCTGGATGCCTTACGGCGACGTTATTCTGCAAGCGGAGTCAACGCAATTCCGGGTGAACCGCGACGTCCTGGCGCGCAACTCGCCCGTATTCCGCAAAATGTTCGCGCAGCCGCCCCCGGACGACGAACGGACGATAGAGGGATGTCGGATTGTGCTTGTGTCGGATGCTGCTAGGGATTGGGAGCTGCTTCTCGAGCGGCTATACGACTACCAGTACGTTCCCTTATACTCTCGCTCGTCCTGCACTCTTGCGCCGGCTTGGATCATTGAGCCCTGCGCAACGCTAGATTCCAATACGAATCCGCGCTCCCTTTCGAAGTCGTCGCCGCCCTCTTGCGCCTCGGCCTCAAATACAGCATTTCCATGGCCAAGGAGAATGCGCTCTGGCGCATCCACCACGAATTTCCCGCCCTGCTCGACCTGTGGGACCAGGTCGAGGCAGGAATTCGAATGCAAAAGATTCGGTACCAGCCTGGGCTTCTGCTGGATATGCTGAGCTTGGCATACGAGGGCGGAGTCTCCTCCAGCGTCCCGATACTCGCCGCATGTTGCGTGAGGTCGTTTGATATGGTAGGATCCGTGCATGTTTTTTGGGCACCCCCAACTCATTCGATCCCATGAGGCGGCCCTGCTACACGACAAAATCCAACGCAAAAATGGCTCATGCATAATCCTCTCCGAACCCATCAAGCGCGCCTTGCTCGACGCCTCCGAGCGCATCCTCGAGTTCGAGTTTGAACTCTTCGGATGGCTCGAAGATGACTGGGTGATACCCCACGAATGGTGCACGGCTTGGACGGCGTGCCGCAAGCGGCGGCGGGAGTTGCATGGGATGTTCAGGATGGGGCAGGGCGAGTGGCGGTATAATGCGCTCTGCGTGTGGCACGTAGACAGCGAGTGGGGCGACGGCTTGTGCGAGGCTTGTGAGGTCGCCGGGAGGACGCGGTTCAATTCCAATCGGCACCGCGCATGGGACGCGCTCCCCGGGTTCTTTGGGCTGCCTCCGTGGTCAGAGCTCAAGGATTTAGAGTAACTGATCAGTGGACAACCGAGTTCGAAGGTGATTCTCGGCCTCTCTCATTCCCGCTTTGGCTCATTTGTCTCCCAGCATATTGGTTACGAATATTTCTTGAATAATCAAACATGAGACAACGTCTCTGTAAAATTATGTTACATTCAACTATTACGACTCGCTAATGCGTCAGGATAGACTGCTCGTCGTCCGCTTGGTCTACCACTTCCCGTAATTCCGATTGCAAACTCTCCTGAATGATTTGAGCAAAATTCTCCGCCTTCTGTCCCTCCGGGATGAGCTCCAGCGCTCGCAGCTTGCCATCGTGTAACCAGGAATTGGCAGTGCGCATGGGAAGGATTATGTGGCGTGGCACATTACCCTCATAGACGAACATGACATGAAGCGCCATCCGCCCCCCACTGCGCGCCATCCGCTCAAAGATTGCGGGTAGGCGTGAGCTCAATTCGTGTCCCTTGACGTCGTCCTGCGCTTTGCAGTCGATCTCAACGCCGCGGGCGCTGTGATACGCGAAGGCGGTGAAGAAGGGCACACCCGGATTCTCGTGCATGTAGGAAACTTGTCGGACGGCGAGACTGATCATATATTCGAGGTAGTCCTCGGTGAGCACCGCGCGCAGGAAGGCTTTGCCGCGCGTCGTAAGAGATTCGGGATGTTCTGTCGGAATCCAGTCAGTCACGCAAGCCTAGGACCCACAAATAGACAGGGAAACACAGGAAAACTCACGAAGTCTGTCGGCTCGAAGCTGTGGACAAACATCTTTGTGGCCAGCGCACCAATCCGCCGACTGACACGCTCTTGAGCAATAGTTTGTAGTCCGACACGTCCCGCAACACTTGATGTCCTCGCGGGTACCGACGATTCGCCCGCACTGGGCAGTCTATCAGGAAAAGGTCCCTAGTAGCATATTCGTGGACGACTCACATCCAGGTTGTCGCATGCTTTCCAGCCGGATAGATCCCGCCAATTGCCGTTCAAAAAATCGATGCGCTTCTGCGCCAAATCAGAGAAAGTCGCCCATTCGCGCGAGAATGCGGATTTGTGAAAACCTAGTTCCACTGCAAGTCTCCGGGCCTTCGGAAGCGAGTTCTTGAGTTGTAAAACGACAGTGTGGTGGACCGTGGCTCGAGGGAGGTTCTCGTCCAAAAGTTCGGTTATTGAAATGCCAGCGAGGCAACGCGTATCCTTCACAGCCGTGACACCGAGCTTTATGATGGCTTGCAGCAGACCACATTCGATGGCGATAGCGAGGTTCGGATATCCAGGAGGTTTTCGGAGGTAGCGGAGGAGCGCCTGGAGGCAGACGTTGGCGATGTCCGGGTCGGTGTTTGCCCAAGTAGAGGCGGTCGCCACGAGTGTTCGAACAAATCCAATAGATTCAAGCGCAGATTCCATGCCCAGCCTGTTCGACCCTGTGACGATGAAGAAGGCCAAGCCTGCGGAACGGAATTTTTTGGACTGGGCGGCGTCGGAGTTGGCACGGATGAAGTGTTGATCTATTGTCCTCGCGAGATCCTGAACGCTCCCGCCAACTCCGTCCACAAGTTCTTGAAAGTTTTGCTGGTTGTCCAAGTCGGTACGGACTATGGAGAGGCATAGAATTGCAATTTCCACTGAGTCGAGGAATATCACGTCGTCCTTGAGAATCTCCTTCCAAGAACCCGCAAGAATGCGGCGGACGCCGGGTGTTGAGTGTATGATCTTTGAGGTTCCACAATGTCTTGCGAGCATCACAATAATGGGTGCGTGCAGCACACATGCCGCTCCCTTGTCATAGCCCCTGCTGACATGCAAGCAATCCCAGAAGGTGTGGATGAAATCAAGCCATTGAACGCCAGATAGGTGGCCACAATTCCAAGGAAGCATCGATGGGAATTGACCAGGAGCTGGACAGATATGCAATACATATCAAGGCACGATAGGCGAGTTCGATGCGGTCCGGGACCAAGGAACCTGCCTCGCTGGCGCCAGAATAGATATCGTCGAGCTGCAAAGGATCTGGCGGGCTGGCCGCGATGTGGACATAGAGAGCTGGAAGAAAGTTGATGGCGCCGGAGTCCCTCAGGTTCATGTATGATATCTTCTGGGAGAGGGCGCGGATAGCTGGTATAGACCCGTCCGCGATAGCTTGAGCAAGGGGCTGTAATTATTTGAGCTTTCAAGGAAGGGAGTCGGAGTGAGGACTCGCCCGCAGGGATTTGAGGCGCGATATGTTTTGTGGGCGGAGACAATCGTAGATTTTCTCTTTCATGTTGTGGTTAGAGAAAAAGAACGGGCTTTACGGCAAAGGTTTGTTTGGTCGGTTCAACAAACTACGCGATCTCGTGACCTGGCTATCGTGAACGCGCTCAGACGCGATTTCCAGGGTCTTAAGATCAGGCTCTTTCAAGCCGGAGCGGAGCAAAGACATACCTCTCCTTCGCAATCATAATCATCTTTCCGTCACCACGGCCCATGAGTACTGCTGCGGTCAGCGCAGTTTGACTGGACTTGAGTGTTTGATAATGCCGTCGGTCTTTGCTTCTGCCCATATCGGTCGGTATCCAAATGGGTCTTATTTCTTCGGTAGTAAACTCTCGCCGGGACTCCATGCCGAACGCAGTTGATACTACTCAGGACACCGCAAACGACAGGTATATCTGGTGACCGCCGGCGCGGTGTTTTAACCTCACTTCTGGTAAGATCAGTGGAGCGCTGGAATCATCCTGGACTCTTCGGAGTGAATGTGGACCTTCCGCGTGGAACATGCGATTGCAGGCGACACCGAAGTTCGATTGGTGACCCACAAAATCAACTGGCACGCAAGGATGTATAAAACCAGTCATCATTGGTCGTCTTGAGGGGCAGATTCCACTCACACCTCCAGAATGGCACTTGACAGAGCTCAACTTGTAGGGACCCTCCTCGAATCGGTCATGTATGGTGAATATCCTTTCACGTTAAGTCGTTCTCCGAGTCTTGACTAACGACCGTTTCACTCTAGGTACCTATATCATGCTCTTCATCAAGCACGGAATTCTTCTCCGCAGGAAAGCCACGAAGACATGGGCCTTCGCATACCTCTTAGGCACCAGCGCCTCCCTCTTCTGTCTCATCACAGTTGTCAGTCCTCAGTTTCCAAATCTACATCTCTGATTTTGACACCTATCAGCACATTATCCTGGACATGATGCGCGTCGTCGCCGCATTCACCGATGATCCCGCCACTCCATTTGCGGCTGCCCATTACTATGGGGATTTCGACGCCCTCCTCAGTGTTTTTCGAACCTCAGTCTACAACGCCCTCACCATCATATCTGATGCATTTATCGTTCGTGAACGTCGATGCATGGGCTGATTAAATTTGACCAATAATCCTTCAAGGTCTATCGGTGCTTCCTGGTTTGGGGTAAAAGCTTCTGGATATCTGCCATTCCTTTCCTGCTTTTTGTTGCCGATTTCGGTGAATAGGCTCTCTCGTAACTTTCTGTATACTCACCTCTTCCCTTTGCCATAACAGCCACTGCTGTTTGGTACACGGCCGCCCTTCGCGAAGCTCACACCGGATATTTCTTTACAACGGTAGCTGTGACCTCCCGTGTCAAGTTCTTTTACTCCTTCACCTTGGCGGTCAACCTCCTCTGCACTTGTAAATCACCGCCGTTCATCCGCTGCCAGGCCTGATCTTCTTCTCACCTCATAGTGTTGATTTCGTACAAAATTTGGGTCACTGATAGAGCGGTTGTGGGGAGATTCGGTGATGGCTATCTTATGTCGAGGATTGTGCCAGCCGTCGTTGAGTCAGGTCTGTGGTTATGTTGGCGAAGAAGCAGTCGAATTGACCTCAATCAGCTGCCGTCTACTCTGCACTTCTCATCGCCCTGATTGTCACCTCTGTCGTCGGGTCTGAAGTAATGTTTGTTATCCTTAACATGGTACGTGGAATTCAAAGTCGAAGACCCTTCAACTCAATTTCCCCAGATTTCCCCTGTCATCGTATGCCCTCCTCGATATTCATATTTTCTGCTTCTCACCCTCCGGAACGACACACAGGGTCTTGTGGTGCGTTTTCGGCTGTTCTGTTCAAGTTACATGTTTGCCAAATAATGCTTTTAGTTCTCCGCGGTCATCGTCCGAGTGTCCGCCGATAATTACGCCGCCTCAACCTTCCAGTCGTCCACTTTGCATATCCCGAACAATGAGAGATCTAGGCGCACGGGGCGTTCACACGGGCACACCGACCAACCTAATGGACTCGAAATCCGCTTGGAACAAATTACTCACACCCATACGGACGCCGCCTCGGAAACCGAAACCGACTCGGATAAATACGCGGTTTGAGTTGGGTGGACCCACTCAAAACACGCAGTTAGTGGTACCCCATTACTGTACGCATAGCCCAGGCCCCATGAACGGCGTTTTCTTGCTTTCTTATGACTGGTTGAAATCAGTGAAGCCGTTCCGGAACGCAACGGGACATGTATAATGCAACGGCCTCTCGAATGTAGGGGGGCGACGTTGGATCTCGATCTTGTCCTCGCCTTTTTTCGGTTTTTGCCTGCTATCAACTGCGATGATAGGATCACACTAATACGCCGTTAAAAGGACCCACAAACAGACTGCCACTCACCGTCCTACTCCCCATGGCTACTGCAGAGTCCCCGCACGATATGGTCGACCCACAAGTGCACTTTTTGTCGGTTCTGGCACCAAAGCTCCGCGAATGGCCGAATCGAACTATATTCCGGCCTTATTCCAGGTCCAGCCAAACGTGGGGAACAATATCGTTCCACGAGGCAGACCTACACATCTCGCAGTCGGCTAGGCACTGGAAAAAAACCCTTGGTTCTCTGGGCCTGGCACGCCAAGACGTTGTTGGCCTTTGGTGCGCGTTAGGTTCATGTCTGGGTTGACTCTGTTCTAAAAAATAACAGGCTGACCGGCTCAAAATACGAAGACCTGATCAACATTCTAGGCGTCTCAGCGGCTGGTTTTATTCCCCAGCTCTTCAGCGTGATCTTTTCCAGCGGCGACGTGGTCCAGGATCTTCTCTCGGCCGGTAGCGCTAAGGCATTGATCTTGGATGCGGAGTTCTCTTCATTCTCTGACCGCTCTGCGGTGCCCACTCTGCCTGCACTGGTGACTTCAGAATTCGACGGCGGGGCGCTAACGCTCGGAGACATCATCCCGACCGATGTTAAACACACCGACACTGCAGTTATCCTCCATTCCTCGGGGACAACTTCAGGAACTCCGAAATTGATTCGAACCAGCCATGGATGGATCACGGCGTACATGAAGTTCAAGTATTCCTTGTGTCAGGGCGATGTCGAGGGCGAAAATGTCACAAACAATCTCGGAAGTCTCGCTCATGCCGGCTCGCTCTCAAGTGAGTTGCAAACATTAATATGCTGCCCAATCTCACCCATTTTTCCAATAGCCTTCCTCGCGGCCAGTTTCCTTGGCTTTTGCACCGCCCAGTCACCCGGAATCGGGATGTCGACCCAGGAGCTAATGAACATGATTACATCGTGTGGTCTGAACCGCTTGGCGGTTTATGCTACCTTCCTCTCTGCATACATCAAAGCCGCCCAACAAGATTCAGAGGTTTTGAGCGCCCTTCAGGGATTTCGTCAGATAGTCCACACCGGGGTCGCGTTGAATCCGGAGGATGAGGAATGGGCGCGTGCGAACCATCTTCCGATCACTGTGAGCGCTCTACTGCTGCGTTTGTAATTAGCCAAAATTGATGTCGTCCTCTCAGACGGTTTATGCAACGACTGAGACGGGTACACAACATGATACATGCCCTCCATTGATACTCACGGTTTTTGCAGCGTCTTTGATGACTACAGTCATTGGCAATGCCCCAGACGATCGACTGCTCCGCCTCCTCCCAGGCGTGTCCGCCAAATTCATTCCCTACTATGATACCGACGCCAAAAAGAAGTCTGAACTGCTGGAAATGGTTCTCCCTCCGGATGCTCCCGACAGCCCCCATCCTTCCTTGTTCAGCAGCGACCAGCTCTACCACACGAAGGATTTGTTCGAGGAGGTGAAACCCGGATTGTATCGCTTTCGCGGCCGTGCTGGTGATATGCTAAAGATTGTATATGGGTTTTGCGACACCAAGTAAGCCTTCGCTGGATCTCTACCATTCCGGCTAACCTTTAGGCAGAGCGGTAGAGGACATCGTCCGCACGACTTGCGGAGATTTGATTCACGAGGTCGTCGTTGCCGGGACGAATTGTCCTATGATTCTTCTCTTTGTGGAGGTCGATACGATGCCGGAAGAGACTGAACGCCTGGCAACTGAGATTATGATGCGGACCAAACCCCTCAGTGAACGTTTATTCCACCACGAGAGAATCAAAGACCCGCGCCAGATTCGGTTCTTCCCTCGAGGAGCTTTGCCGCGAACCAAGGTGTGTTGAGCTGAACAATGGGTAACTCGTTAACTTACATCGGGCCAGGAAAAGGGCAATATTCGGTGAGTGCATTCCGTCTTCTCACTTCCGTCATTAATTCAACTTTGGACAAAATCTAGTCGCAACGCCACTGAAGCGTTATTTGCTGAGGATATCAAGTCCGCTTGTGCTAGCATGCAGTAGAATCACAAACGTTTTGTCAACTCTGTACGATGTTCTGAATTTAGTTCCCACGGTTGAACTCTCGGCACGCGGAGCGATGACACATCCGGCTGGGCGGCATGTTGAAAAATAAGAAGTGCGCAAGATCTTGACGCTAGAAACTCGCACATTCTCGTGGCCACAAGTCCGGACAAGCGTTCCTCGCGTGTGTTCTGTGAGTAGCAGTGGAATTCTGATTTAATCGCCATCGGCCAAAGCCTAAAGCTTGAAACTAATAATTTGAACCAAGAATTACCTATCGAGCAAGTACACCAAGAAAACGTTACAGATATATGGTAGCACTCAAAAAAACAAAAACCGACAGCGAACGATGATACCTCAGGGATGAACCTAAGCCAAGTCACGCAACTCCTCCCACGCGGGCAACCCAAACAACCTCGGAAGCGCCTCCCAAGCCACATGGCGCGTCGAGTTGAACCGCGTCCTCCCCGCAACCTCACACGCCTCGCAAAGCCCCTTTGACCACCCGCTGTCGGCGTGCCACACGCTGAGCGCGTGGTAGCGCCGGTCGCCATCGCCTGTCGTGAAGATATCGTGCAACTCGCGGCGCCGCGCGCGACACAGGGTCTGAGATGCGCACCATTCGTGCGGGATGACCCAGTCGTCGGTGAGCCAGCGGAAGAAGTCCAGATCGAATTCGGCGATTGGGTCGGCGGCGCCCATGAGCATGCGCTTGAGCTCCTCGGGAAGAATAACGCGCGAGCCGTCCTGGCGCACGATCTCATCTCGCATCAGTGCCCACTACATAGCGAATACGGAATTTGAATGAGAAGCAGTGAGAGCTGGAGATCACGCACCACTTTGAATGCACGGACGCAACAGAAGGCGATGATGGGCACACTCGACCTAATACCGCCCTCGTACGCCAATTTCAGGATGTCAACCATGAACCCCGGTTGATATAGGATTTTTTCGGTGCGGAGCCCGGCCTCCATCTCGTCCCAGAGCTCGAGCGAGGCGGGGAACTCTTGTGTTATGCGCCAGACGGCGTTTTCCCTCGCGGTGCACATGGCATATTTGGTGCCGAGGCGCAGCATGGCTGCGACCAGGTCGAGCGACAGGGCGTCTTCATTTTGGAAACTATGAACAGGCCGCATTTAATTCAAGTGCCAAGGAAGGAGAAAAAAGACAGGGTCGACGCACGGACGGTCATACAGTCTCTCGAGAAGGAGCTCCCAATCTGCTGCAGTATCCCCAACAATCATGACCGGACACCCTTGTATAGTCGGCTGATTGGGCGGCTGCGCCGCGAACAGCTCGCGGAAGACGGACGAGTGCCGGGCGAGCACGTCGCGGTTTACGCGGAACTGGGTGGATTCCGCTTGGAGGATGAGGTCGCCGTAGGGCATCCAGATCTTGGTCGAATAGACTGCGACTGCGGGTAGAAGTTCGGATACAGCGTTGGGCGGGATGGATGGGCAGTCGGGAGGAAGGGATGCAGATGCACAGTCGCTGAGGGGAAGGATTGGGGATGTGCTATCGTGCGCGGCGGTGGCCTCTGGCGAATCCAGTTCCGATCTCTTTCGTTTGGCGGAAATGCGGATTGTCCCCGCACTCGACATTTGCACCACAGTTGAGCGTTAGAAAGTCGTCTCAACTCAGCCTCCGACTCTCAAGTCGCCGGTATGGCTTGCGAAGAGAAGCGAAAATCACACCGTCACAAGGACGCCTCGTGGTTGTGACTGGACGCGACAGGCGTATTGAGATTATGTGGAGTGCTTGAACCAGACCTTCAACAAAGTCAAATGAACAACGACGAACATCGATTATTTCAAACTTAGATTTCCTCCGCAGGAACTTGAAACCCACACAGACTCATCACCGCGCTTCTGAACTCCTGGGACGCCCGTTTCCCAATCCATGGATTCACCATTTCAAACGAGTGTGCTTCAAAACCAAGCCCCAGCACCACCGCCGCCTCCAGCAGATCAATAGACCCAATCTCCAAGAGGAAGCTCCGGACCTCGTCCGTGTTCAGGTCGAGTCTATATCGCCCGACGAGATGCTTCAGGCAGGGCAGGACATTCGCGGGGTTGTGGTGGAACCTGGTATCAAATAAAATCTGAGGCGCCAACCGGCGGACCTCGGTCCCAGGAAGACGGAGCGCGTGGACGAGGACATCGAACGTCCCGCCATGCGCCGCGGCTCTCGCGAGATCTTGCGTCCGGAGCGGTAGGCCAGCTGCAACTAGGAACTCGAGAACGGACGTGTCCGCGTGCCGCACAGCGCCGGACACAGCGACGTCGGTGATATAGTGAGAACCATTCGGGAAATCCAAAGGAGTGAGAGGCGTAAGGACGCGAATGGCACCCATGTTGTGAGATTCGACGGCGAACCAAAGTGGGGGGCAGCGCGCGAGGTCGACGCCGACAATGTGCAATGGGTCGGCGCCGACGGTCAGAAGGGTTACGAGTCCTAAAAATTTTATTTTTAGACTCGTTCTTACGGCGCCATTGCACCACCAGAAAACGTTACTTTTGGAATGTGACAAGTTTGCATCGTGTTGGAATGGATGCCCTTTATGGCCGTGAATTTATCCTTTCTAGGTTGGCGCTTATCAGTTAATCAGTCACACCTTCCTTATTTTCTCATCCGTGTTCGTTCCGTGCTCGTTACGTTCTGTTCCCGTTTCTTGTACGCATTCTGTCTTTGTCTTGCTGTCAAGTGTGTCAACTACATTACAGTGAAATATTTGTTCTCTCTCATTTGGCGAGGCGACTCGGTAAAATCGGAGCCATTAACACGGTTAGTTTCAACAGGCATCGGGGACCCCAGGACCGTCCTGATTCACCGAGACAATACATTCTTCAAAAACGGCGTCGTATAGTCGAGATACCACCGGTATTCTTCCAGGGAATGCTAACGACAATATACTTCGAATCCGACGGGCGTATTGAAGCCAGGGTATGCAAGAACTGGAGCGGTCCACGAGGCTGGCGATGGAGAGGATTGGAAGGGCGGTTTGAAAGCGCGCTAGGTGGAAACGACGACAGTCGGGGCCGCAAGGTAATAGGTCGAGGAATTCAGGAACACGCGACGGAAGAGAAGCGAGAGCAGGGCTATAACATTGATGTGTAACATCTGCAAACATAGTTGAAATAGATGACCTGCACTGCATCTACTGCCATGCTCTCGCCTTGATAAGACCTACACCGACCCACACGACTCGAAGCCAATGCTCAATTTCTTAGTTGGATGCAGCGCAGGTCATCTATTTCAACTATGTTTGCAGATGTTACACATCAATGTTATAGCCCTGCTCTCGCTTCTCTTCCGTCGCGTGTTCCTGAATTCCTCGACCTATTACCTTGCGGCCCCGACTGTCGTCGTTTCCACCTAGCGCGCTTTCAAACCGCCCTTCCAATCCTCTCCATCGCCAGCCTCGTGGACCGCTCCAGTTCTTGCATACCCTGGCTTCAATACGCCCGTCGGATTCGAAGTATATTGTCGTTAGCATTCCCTGGAAGAATACCGGTGGTATCTCGACTATACGACGCCGTTTTTGAAGAATGTATTGTCTCGGTGAATCAGGACGGTCCTGGGGTCCCCGATGCCTGTTGAAACTAACCGTGTTAATGGCTCCGATTTTACCGAGTCGCCTCGCCAAATGAGAGAGAACAAATATTTCACTGTAATGTAGTTGACACACTTGACAGCAAGACAAAGACAGAATGCGTACAAGAAACGGGAACAGAACGTAACGAGCACGGAACGAACACGGATGAGAAAATAAGGAAGGTGTGACTGATTAACTGATAAGCGCCAACCTAGAAAGGATAAATTCACGGCCATAAAGGGCATCCATTCCAACACGATGCAAACTTGTCACATTCCAAAAGTAACGTTTTCTGGTGGTGCAATGGCGCCGTAAGAACGAGTCTAAAAATAAAATTTTTAGGACTCGTAACCCTTCTGACCGTCGGCGCCGACCCATTGCACATTGTCGGCGTCGACCTCGCGCGCTGCCCCCCACTTTGGTTCGCCGTCGAATCTCACAACATGGGTGCCATTCGCGTCCTTACGCCTCTCACTCCTTTGGATTTCCCGAATGGTTCTCACTATATCACCGACGTCGCTGTGTCCGGCGCTGTGCGGCACGCGGACACGTCCGTTCTCGAGTTCCTAGTTGCAGCTGGCCTACCGCTCCGGACGCAAGATCTCGCGAGAGCCGCGGCGCATGGCGGGACGTTCGATGTCCTCGTCCACGCGCTCCGTCTTCCTGGGACCGAGGTCCGCCGGTTGGCGCCTCAGATTTTATTTGATACCAGGTTCCACCACAACCCCGCGAATGTCCTGCCCTGCCTGAAGCATCTCGTCGGGCGATATAGACTCGACCTGAACACGGACGAGGTCCGGAGCTTCCTCTTGGAGATTGGGTCTATTGATCTGCTGGAGGCGGCGGTGGTGCTGGGGCTTGGTTTTGAAGCACACTCGTTTGAAATGGTGAATCCATGGATTGGGAAACGGGCGTCCCAGGAGTTCAGAAGCGCGGTGATGAGTCTGTGTGGGTTTCAAGTTCCTGCGGAGGAAATCTAAGTTTGAAATAATCGATGTTCGTCGTTGTTCATTTGACTTTGTTGAAGGTCTGGTTCAAGCACTCCACATAATCTCAATACGCCTGTCGCGTCCAGTCACAACCACGAGGCGTCCTTGTGACGGTGTGATTTTCGCTTCTCTTCGCAAGCCATACCGGCGACTTGAGAGTCGGAGGCTGAGTTGAGACGACTTTCTAACGCTCAACTGTGGTGCAAATGTCGAGTGCGGGGACAATCCGCATTTCCGCCAAACGAAAGAGATCGGAACTGGATTCGCCAGAGGCCACCGCCGCGCACGATAGCACATCCCCAATCCTTCCCCTCAGCGACTGTGCATCTGCATCCCTTCCTCCCGACTGCCCATCCATCCCGCCCAACGCTGTATCCGAACTTCTACCCGCAGTCGCAGTCTATTCGACCAAGATCTGGATGCCCTACGGCGACCTCATCCTCCAAGCGGAATCCACCCAGTTCCGCGTAAACCGCGACGTGCTCGCCCGGCACTCGTCCGTCTTCCGCGAGCTGTTCGCGGCGCAGCCGCCCAATCAGCCGACTATACAAGGGTGTCCGGTCATGATTGTTGGGGATACTGCAGCAGATTGGGAGCTCCTTCTCGAGAGACTGTATGACCGTCCGTGCGTCGACCCTGTCTTTTTTCTCCTTCCTTGGCACTTGAATTAAATGCGGCCTGTTCATAGTTTCCAAAATGAAGACGCCCTGTCGCTCGACCTGGTCGCAGCCATGCTGCGCCTCGGCACCAAATATGCCATGTGCACCGCGAGGGAAAACGCCGTCTGGCGCATAACACAAGAGTTCCCCGCCTCGCTCGAGCTCTGGGACGAGATGGAGGCCGGGCTCCGCACCGAAAAAATCCTATATCAACCGGGGTTCATGGTTGACATCCTGAAATTGGCGTACGAGGGCGGTATTAGGTCGAGTGTGCCCATCATCGCCTTCTGTTGCGTCCGTGCATTCAAAGTGGTGCGTGATCTCCAGCTCTCACTGCTTCTCATTCAAATTCCGTATTCGCTATGTAGTGGGCACTGATGCGAGATGAGATCGTGCGCCAGGACGGCTCGCGCGTTATTCTTCCCGAGGAGCTCAAGCGCATGCTCATGGGCGCCGCCGACCCAATCGCCGAATTCGATCTGGACTTCTTCCGCTGGCTCACCGACGACTGGGTCATCCCGCACGAATGGTGCGCATCTCAGACCCTGTGTCGCGCGCGGCGCCGCGAGTTGCACGATATCTTCACGACAGGCGATGGCGACCGGCGCTACCACGCGCTCAGCGTGTGGCACGCCGACAGCGGGTGGTCAAAGGGGCTTTGCGAGGCGTGTGAGGTTGCGGGGAGGACGCGGTTCAACTCGACGCGCCATGTGGCTTGGGAGGCGCTTCCGAGGTTGTTTGGGTTGCCCGCGTGGGAGGAGTTGCGTGACTTGGCTTAGGTTCATCCCTGAGGTATCATCGTTCGCTGTCGGTTTTTGTTTTTTTGAGTGCTACCATATATCTGTAACGTTTTCTTGGTGTACTTGCTCGATAGGTAATTCTTGGTTCAAATTATTAGTTTCAAGCTTTAGGCTTTGGCCGATGGCGATTAAATCAGAATTCCACTGCTACTCACAGAACACACGCGAGGAACGCTTGTCCGGACTTGTGGCCACGAGAATGTGCGAGTTTCTAGCGTCAAGATCTTGCGCACTTCTTATTTTTCAACATGCCGCCCAGCCGGATGTGTCATCGCTCCGCGTGCCGAGAGTTCAACCGTGGGAACTAAATTCAGAACATCGTACAGAGTTGACAAAACGTTTGTGATTCTACTGCATGCTAGCACAAGCGGACTTGATATCCTCAGCAAATAACGCTTCAGTGGCGTTGCGACTAGATTTTGTCCAAAGTTGAATTAATGACGGAAGTGAGAAGACGGAATGCACTCACCGAATATTGCCCTTTTCCTGGCCCGATGTAAGTTAACGAGTTACCCATTGTTCAGCTCAACACACCTTGGTTCGCGGCAAAGCTCCTCGAGGGAAGAACCGAATCTGGCGCGGGTCTTTGATTCTCTCGTGGTGGAATAAACGTTCACTGAGAGAGAAGCGAGAGCAGGGCTATAACATTGATGTGTAACATCTGCAAACATAGTTGAAATAGATGACCTGCGCTGCATCCAACTAAGAAATTGAGCATTGGCTTCGAGTCGTGTGGGTCGGTGTAGGTCTTATCAAGGCGAGAGCATGGCAGTAGATGCAGTGCAGGTCATCTATTTCAACTATGTTTGCAGATGTTACACATCAATGTTATAGCCCTGCTCTCGCTTCTCTTCCGTCGCGTGTTCCTGAATTCCTCGACCTATTACCTTGCGGCCCCGACTGTCGTCGTTTCCACCTAGCGCGCTTTCAAACCGCCCTTCCAATCCTCTCCATCGCCAGCCTCGTGGACCGCTCCAGTTCTTGCATACCCCTGGCTTCAATACGCCCGTCGGATTCGAAGTATATTGTCGTTAGCATTCCCTGGAAGAATACCGGTGGTATCTCGACTACGACGCCGTTTTTGAAGAACGTCTTGTCTCGGTGAATCAGGACGGTCCTGAGGTCCGCCATCCCGATGCCTGTTGAAGCCCTAATCCGATCGAGCCTCGAGCATATTTGCCCTTGCCCGAAATCTATCGGAAGGGCTTCCGATATGGCCTCCGCCAGCAAATGAAATAGCCTGTCTGGGCTGTTTCGAATGTCGAGTGTCATTAGATTCGGCGCTTTGCAGAGAAGAGAGCGTATGGTGGAGGTTTTGCGCGCCGATGTGGACAGGATCAGGTGGGTCGCCGATTTTAGTGCATCCATGTTGCTGATGAGGAGATGGAACACGTCTGCATCCATGCTGGCGTTTATTCTCAGTCTCCACACCGCTGGTGTTGATAGGGTACCTATCAGTCGCGAGCTCGATCCACTGGTCGATGTTACATCCAGCTCTTTCAACGCCGGAAGAACCGGTAGCATCTCTTTGCTGATAGGGAAGTCGGTACATTCGACGTCATGCATGCCCAGGTGCTCCAGTCTCTGCAATAGGCCGAAAAGCGTGTTCGCTTCTCCCCAGGTGAAGGTCGCGCGTCCTCGCATTTCGATGAGGGTGAGTGCGCGCAGGTTTCGGTATGGTTGGCCTTCTGGCCATTGAGGCATCGCGCCCGCCAGCGATAGTTCCGAAACTGCCGGCATGTTCGTCGTGTCCGGCAGTCCGAAGTCGGGGATGGGATCGTCGAGAAACGGAGATGGTGCATATGCTGATAATTTCAGTGACAGGTAGCGTAGTGTGGACGAACGGAACGCAGCGGTGTACGCCATGATTTGTTTTTGGAAGGTTTCGGTGTGGCCGCCCACGGTGAGTCCTTCGCATTTTTCTGCGTATCCTTGCAAGGTTACAAACGAGACGTTGACCACCGTGGCCACGTTTATGGTCGTCCAGGTGCGATTCCTGATATAGACCCTGTCTACAAAGTCGAAGTGCACCGTCCGAGGCAGAGCTCTTGCCTTTCGAAACAACTGAATGATGTACACCGGTGGAGTGTCCAGAGAGATGTATATGCAAGACCATGCGCGTGGTGTGGTGTCGATGACATTGCTAAACCAGCGGCATGTCTGTCTGCATTTCCGTCGGGTGGCGTCGTATAGACGGGCGTTCGTCTGGAAGGAACCGAACGCGAACACCAGTATGATGCTCAGCACTTCCGTCGCCAATGCTCTGATCGTCGTCCTCTGTAGGTGTTGTTAATGCTCGGCGGCGTTCTACTCAGGTGAGATCTTACTCGTGTTTTTTTCCCTCTCGGCTGATACAGGGAGATGTGTCTCTTCGTCCATATTCACGTTACTCTGACTCTTCGCAGATGAATTCGGTGGGGGAGTAGGGCGTGGGGTGGGGATAGGAGGGGGGAGGGGGGGGGGAGGGGGGTCTGAACGGACTTGGGTAGAGCTCTCTACCTTGTTGTTCTTTGCCGTGCATTTTGAGGTTTGCCTATACAGCTTGTCGGTTGCCGCCCCTGAATATTCACCCCAGATTTGAATCCGATCGTCTCGGGTCCGCGCGCGCTCCGTGTGTAATGCATATCGATCGCGAGGAGATTGTTGTGGGTGTGTATACCCGCATGTCTAGCGGCGAACCCTGGACCCGAGCTACGCGTCGGTTAGTCGGGTAGTTCTCGCTTCAATGTGCGTTTTCAATTGTATTGTTGTTGGTCGTCTGATTTGGTTCCCCAGCATTGGGTAGAATGGACAGCGACGTCGTGCATCTGGGATTGCCAAAAGGCACGATGGTCGTATAATAAATAGCTTTTTATTTTTATTTTATTTTGCTGTACTCTGGTGCGTGCGCGCGTAATTTCTGCGTTCTTCAATGAAATTAAGTGTATCCAGCGAACTTGTTTCCGTGGTACCAATAGCAATCCTTCACAGACCATGGCAGCGTCTCGCCCCATCTCGTGGGGAACTTCCTGGTGGGTTCGCCGTACTTGGTGTTCATACTGTACCAATTTCTAGGTATGGTGATCCGCAACTGACGCTGTTTATCTTCCAGAGCGGGCTCCAGCGTCTGGTAAAGTTTGAGAGAAACTGAGGCGTCTATTCCCGCGTCTGCCCGTTCAGATCAGAAAGTGAATTTTCCTGGCGTATTGGCTTACTCACAGTCTAATTGAGCGGTCGTCAGGTCTCCGACCCCGGTTTCGCCCTTCCAGTTGCTGGTAGATTCTTCTTTTCCGACAAACACACCGAGTATTTCAGCTGCGCTAGTTTGGAGGGATAGGTTGCTGTAACCTTGGTCTGCATGCTGTTCGACGAGCAGGAGACGTGCCATGCATCCGACGTCCACAAGGTTTACCAATTCGATGGCGAAGTCTCGCCAGATGAAGGAAATGTTGTTTCCAAGACCAACACCTGCTTTCAGAATGTCTGGCGACGTCAGAACTCGCCTGAGTTCCTGTGGAATAACTGGCTTTTCGTGAGGCTGCGTTCCGTGTGTTCGGCGAACAGCTTACCTTTCATTTTCCATAGGTTAATGACCCATACAGATGGTCCTCTGGCAATCTGAACGACGCATACCGCAATGTGCTCCCACTTGATGTTGAACCCGGCTGTCGATTCAATCTGAATGAGCTGCCAGGCCAGCATCATAGCCTTCTTGTTCCCTCCGACGCGTTGGCTGATTCTTTCAATTATAAGCTCTTCCACTGTGTGAGTGCGCTCCACGAATTCTGCGTCGAAGCCGATCACGCCGTTTAGGATGGGTGCGAGGGCGTCGTCTACTTCCGTTTCCGTTGTGAGATGAAGAACGGGCTCTTCCAATTCGTACGCCTGTGTCGACGTGAGTCTCAATGGCTACAATGGTTTTTGCTGTGCTCACCTCCAAGTGCTCGAAACCAGGAGGTCTTGGTTCGATTTGACGAGTGCGGGTGTCCTGCTGTCAGAATAGTGGTGAATAATAGTTGCTACCTGCGCTCTGCTCTCTCACATTGTCTGGCGGACCACTGTGCTCGACGGTGTCCTGGATCTGCGACGACCCTTAGTGAAATATCCCCCAGCAGTATGATGTTGTGCGTACTTGGATTTCGTTGGTCATTGTGCGTCGAAGAGTTGGCTTTCTGAATAGGCTGGATATTCTCTCTCTTGTAGCCTGCAGTCGCCCCATACGGTGCGTTTGTTTGCGATATCCTATTAAGTACAACCCTGAAATCTGAATCGCCAGTATGATTGAACCTGTGGTGCGCGACATCGGCTGTCGCGTTGAATGTGCATGCGCTGATAAGGTTCGGGAACTCGCGGCGCTTGTCTTTAGGGGGGGGTTCTTCTTGGTTTTCTCCGTTTGGACCAAGGCGTTGACCGTCCGTATCCGTGTATTCTTCTTCTTCTTTTTTTTTTTTTTTTTTACAATGGTTTTTGCTGTGCTCACCTCCAAGTGCTCGAAACCAGGAGGTCTTGGTTCGATTTGACGAGTGCGGGTGTCCTGCTGTCAGAATAGTGGTGAATAATAGTTGCTACCTGCGCTCTGCTCTCTCACATTGTCTGGCGGACCACTGTGCTCGACGGTGTCCTGGATCTGCGACGACCCTTAGTGAAATATCCCCCAGCAGTATGATGTTGTGCGTACTTGGATTTCGTTGGTCATTGTGCGTCGAAGAGTTGGCTTTCTGAATAGGCTGGATATTCTCTCTCTTGTAGCCTGCAGTCGCCCCATACGGTGCGTTTGTTTGCGATATCCTATTAAGTACAACCCTGAAATCTGAATCGCCAGTATGATTGAACCTGTGGTGCGCGACATCGGCTGTCGCGTTGAATGTGCATGCGCTGATAAGGTTCGGGAACTCGCGGCGCTTGTCTTTAGGGGGGGGTTCTTCTTGGTTTTCTCCGTTTGGACCAAGGCGTTGACCGTCCGTATCCGTGTATTCTTCTTCTTCTTTTTTTTTTTTTTTTTGCCCGCCCCCCCCCCCCCCCCCCCCCCCCCCCCCCCCCCCGGTATGATCGGCCTCGCCTTTTTTTCCCGAGCGTCGCTTATTTTTTTTCCGATCGCTTATAGTTGATCTTTGGTTGAACTTACTCGATTTGGACAGCGCCGGTGAATAAATACTGACGCTGAGCTTTTCCCGTTCTCTGAGTCGCATATTCTCTCCTGTCTCCTTCCTCCTCCTCCTCCCTCATGGAAGCTCCTGTATCGGCCGTCGATGCTCTCTGTAACCTGTCCAAGGTGATTGAATTGGTTTCGTCCCCGACGTTTTCCCTCATCCATGTGTATAGAATGCTTTCGGACTGTCTTCTGCTCGCAGACGGGACATTTGGTCCTCCATCCTTCATTATGCCATGCCTGATGGTCATAACCTCCCTGCGAGTTATGCTGGTGCGAGATCCAGGGTTGCTTTGGTCGACAAGACTTGGATGGTGAGTCTGTGTCGTGATGTCGATGTTGCATTGATAATAATGGTCATACCCTTTGCAGAACCGCGTTTACTCCGATCCATCGCTTTGGTCCACGTTGCATATCAACCAGGATATTACGAGCGAACAGCTTGCGTTCGCTCTCGCGAAAACCGGCAGCGCTGATTTGCGCATCCGCATTGCGTTCATCGACTTCCGCATCAGCTCGGATACTCCCTATATCGACGAGATGGAAACCGTCGCGGACCTGGTCGACCGTGTCTTCGATGTCATCGCTCCCACCTGCGCGCGCTGGACTTCCTTTTACTGCTACACGGAGAATCCAGAGTTGATACTCGCCGTGAGGAATCGCTGTTCCTCTCTCGTCGTTCCCAAACTGCGATCTTTGGCGGTGGGATATCTCAGGCGCCCCGGTTATTCCGAGTTCACCGCGACATCCAATATTTACAATGCGCCGCTCGCGACTCACATTTGGTTCAACGGGACGTTTGCCCCACTTCATCACCTCGAGTTGCACTCGTTGTACGTGCCCTTCACCCATCTGGACATCCTTTGCTCCATCGTCTCCCTCGATCTCACTCAGCTACCGGACTTGGATTGGCATGCCCTCGTGGCAATTTTCTCCGCCCCTCGGCTTCGCTTCTTGAAGCTCACCGCCGTCTCGACTTGGCACACTATCCTCGGACCCCCTCTTTATTCGGCCTCGCTCCAAGTGCTTGACTTGGGTTTCCAGCGTCAACTCTTCTTGGTGCAGCTTCTGTTCGCGTTGACCGCCCCTTCGCTGGACGATCTCACTCTGCGCGATGTGGGCCCGCACATGCGTCGTATTTCACGCGCACCATTGATGTCGCAAATCACTAGATTTGCCGTCACTGGGGAGTTCACCGGCCACGACCATCCCGTTTTCGTTCGCAGCGTCGCGATGTTGTTTGATGCCATGCCTAATCTCAGGGTATTGGCGTTGCACCACTGTGCACCTTGCGTGTTCGTGGCCTATTGTGCCTGGAGATATGCTCGCGTCGCGAACCACGCTGTTCGAGGGGCTGCGCTCGAGACTCTCTACCTCGGGCGCATCAACGTCGTCGACGTTCTCGAGTTCGTCGTCCATTGCGGGGCGGAGGAACGCAGCGCTGGCTATGGCATGACTCTTCGCAGCATATATATGCGTCCAGACTATCAGTCTTTCGATCGTGAAGTGCTGGGATGGATCAAAGATCACATTGGTATCTTCTCGTTCATTTGTACGCCCATCCACACTTTGTCTGTGCTTCGTGGACCTAGCTATCACTCGCGCTGCAATTTCCTTCCTTAGGTACAAATTGTAGCCTCGACCGTGTAGCTCAATTTCTACTTAGTCTGCTACTCCTCGATGTCGCATAATAACATTCACAATTTATTCGTTCTCCGTTTCAGTCAACGTGCTTGATCAATTGTGTGTGACTGATGTGACTTGGAGTCCAACCCTTCTTCTCATGCTTCGTTCATGGCTTTCTCGTCTGGTTTCCTTCCGTGCGCTTTCTGGTACGCGCTTCTTCACCATTCGGTGCTTTCGCTAGTAAACGTCTGTCCTCAGAATGGTTTGCGTCTGCCAGTCGCGGTTCCGTTGGCAGTCGCAGGATCCATGTTCCTCGGGAGATATGAGCAATGATATTCATGTTCTACTGTGGTCCCGGTCCCCTGCATTTCAACCGTCGCCGAGATCAGCTTCGTCGGCTCAGTCCTCAATGGAACCTTTTCCTACGTTCGGAGCCGATTTTTTGGCGGTTCCTTGAAGTCAACGTCCTTAGCACTGTCGTTGCTTTGGAAGGCCCATTTGCTGCGATCTCAACTTCTCCCACAAACGGTCGCAATAAACCTCGATGTGGACTACGACACGTTGGACGATATCACGCTGGCGTCCAGAATGCGCGCAGCTCATCGTCTGAGTGTGCGTGATTGTCTGGCGCTGGTAGCTGGCTCGTCGTTCAGATGGGTGGCGCCGTCCATATGCGTTGTCGACAACGAGCTGCTTGGGTTGGTTGTGGATGCGGTCCAGTCGATGCACGTCCCGATGTTGGACCAACTCGACCTTTGCTGTATGGCTTACGGCCCTTCTTTCGATCGCCTGGCGAGCTACCTTCGTTCAGGACCAACACCTTTCCTATCCTCGACTCCCAGCCTAACTCAGCTTAGGTTGACGTCCAGCTCTCTCCCTTGGGAAACGTCTTCGTATTACCGCGGTCTAACTAGGCTTGAAGTTCTGCACGTACCAGCTAATTTGGCTCCCACTATCGCCCAATTCGTCGACATACTCTCCTCTGCGTCCTCTCTGCATCGGCTAGCATTGAGCGGGACTGGTTTTTCGGACGTGGCCCTTCCTGTGGGCAC
The DNA here is from genome assembly GCA_029281495.1 of Mycena filopes. Classification (NCBI taxonomy): domain Eukaryota; kingdom Fungi; phylum Basidiomycota; class Agaricomycetes; order Agaricales; family Mycenaceae; genus Mycena; species Mycena filopes. Next base: position 238,209 of record JARIHR010000015.1, read on the forward strand.
CGTTTTGGTGGATATGCCCTCTCTCCTCGATCTGGACCTCCGTTACCCAGGTCCAAACTCTCTTGCGCATCTCATGTGCTTCGTGGACGCTCCTTCGTGGACGCTCCTTCTCTGCGTCGACTCAATCTAGTGCATTTCGTGGACCCCTTCATGGAGGATATTGTGTAGAACATGCGGTCCCTTCCTTCGCTCGTTCACCTCCGTATCCGCGGTGGGTCACGCAATCCGGTGGTTGCCCGCGCTCTGTTGAGCGTGGTCGGCCGTCTCCAGACGCTTGAAGTTTACCAGGGTGGATCAGTGTATATTTCCATTCTACGTTCTAATCGCAGGTTCTGCCCGAAGCTCCGTCGTCTCCGCTTGTGGTCCAACGACTTCAATTGTATTGGTCTCTTTTTACGCGCGAGGATCGGTATGGATCTGGAGACAGTCCAGGTGCACCACTCTTTACCTTTGCCGTTGAATGTGGATGATCATAATCTGTTACGATCGCTACACTTAGATTTTCCTGTGTTGTCCACTTGCCCTCTTTTCAATTGAGGTTTCCGGTTTGCTCCACGCCTTCCTGTGTGAATTATTTTCCCAAAAGGCTCTGTCTGTCGACCTTGTGCTCAATTGACGTCTTGCCGTGTTCTGATGTACGGGTTTGACCTATAGATTCCCCGGTTAATTGGATCTGGTGTGTGTCTATTTAGAGTGTGCGTACGCCGTTCCTGCTGTGTTGCGTTCCTCTTCCGCACCGTCGGCACTACGACCACATTGTTACTATCCACCGCTTCATGGTTGATCAAGTCATTGTCATCGCTCGTCCACAGGAGTTCTACACTTGGTGCGTTTATCCTCGGAGTAGTGCTGCTATCTGTATCGGTCAACTCATGCAAATTGTTTCCAGCGGTTTACTGCAGTTGTGCACCGATGTGCTAGAACTTGTGGTTTTTGGCACCTTGCCGGACTATTTTTCCGATCCTGTGGCCTTCCTGCGACAGCGCACTCGCATCATGCAAACGTGTCGCACGCTTTATTTCGTCGTTCTCGACTCCGCTAGGATGTGGACCTCCTATTGCTTGTCTCCCGGTTTGCCCACCTCGGAGCTGGATATTGCCGCTCTGCGTTTTGAAGCTCGCGTGCTCAACCTGCACGTTGAATTCAACACCGACCACGAGAGTCCTCCCAAACCCGGTCGCGCATCTGTATCGGACACCCTGGAGTTTATCAAAACACATTCAGGGCAGTGCCGCTCCCTTCGTTTGTCGTTGGACGCGGTCTCTTTCCTGGATGAATTGGTCCTCGATGTTCGGGCTATGTCATGGGACAGGCTGACGTCGTTTACCTTTCTCCAGCTCGATGCCGGTCATTTCAGTGGTGCTGCATTCCCCGAGGCGATACAGTTCCCGGTTGCCGGGTCGTTCAATACCAGCGTTACCGTGTTGAGACTGTTCAACACTTTCATCCACTGGAACTCGCTACCCTCATTTACGGTGTTGTCGATTCTCGTGCTCCATCTCGACTTTTGGTGCATGTCGCCCTTCGCGGACAACCTGGCAGCTATCCTTCGAAATAATCCAGGTCTCACTCGGTTGTCTCTACAGCTTCATGTGGTGCCAACCGCAGGAAATGTTGCACTGGCGCCCGTGGCGTTGCCGCAGCTGTCAGAGCTTAACATTGCAGTCAGTGGGTGTCCTGCTGCTGCTCTGTTATTCGCAGCGTGTGCTATGCCTGCCCTGGCCGTCTTGGGCATGGATTTCTCCCGGCCTGGCGATTTGGCGGTATTTTCCGCTGTTACTTGTTCGTCCCCCGGAATCTCCGTCTTTAGGCCGTCTGGGGTTTTATTCACCCCCGACGCGGAATGGACCGTGCTGCGTGGGCTTCCTGCCCTGCGCACGCTGAATCTTTGGGCAATGGCTGGGTCTACTTTCCACCGTGCTTTGTCCGGCGATCCTGATCGACGAGGACGTGCACCGACCTGCCCGTCTTTGTCAGTCCTATCAGTGTCGGGCTATGAAGCCCGTACACTCCGGGATATGGTTGAGCGCAGAAAAGTATGGGATATGGTAATCGACGATATTTATTGCAGGCGGGTATATCCGTGCGTTCTCCAAGAAGATTATGTTGCGTATCGGTTGGATTTAGAGATCGTAGCTGGGCTTGTTCGCAATCTGTACATAGATACAGACCCTCCCCGACAGCTATATTGGCTCGACGTGCATGAGACGGTTGTAGTTTAAATTTATATCCACGCCGAACTGATCCGCATGTTTGTACACGAGGAGGCTGCATAATATGATACGCGACTTTGGGCCCTTTGCTTCCTACCTCGATGTTCCCCTTGTCTGCTTCTCTTGTTGGACTGTTGAACGAAGATGCCGCCAGGGCAAACGAAGCACCTTACATGGCTGACATTACCGTTGGGACAAACCTTCTATTTGGTCCGGATTTCGCTGGGCCTGGTGGTGCGGTGTATTCAAGCTGTGTGGATGCCGACGGGAGTCCCATCTTCGTTCGAATCGTTGGAGTTGTTCATGATATTGAACACGATCAGAACGGTAATATAGTCGTGCGTGGGTCCGACTTGGTTTGGGTTTTCCCGTTCGTTGATGTTTCGTTGTTAGCGGCTTGTGCTCCGCTACCCTGAATCCCGATTCCCTACTTGTCGTGGGATATACTCCGCCCAAAGTGCAGCTCTGGTAGAAGCCCTCCGCCCGCTCTATTCTACTGCCGCGGTTCGACTTTATTGGTTGTGTATGTACCGCGACCTAATTCTTCTTAGGCTTCCAGATGGATTCGCAGACTGACTTCGTGGGCCAGTCTGCTCCCCTTTGGGACCTCAGGGTCGGGATTCACCATCGTATACGTGGACGGCGTTGTGAACACTGTAACACATTGCTTTGGTGGTGTCGCATTCGTATTTTCTTGCTGATTGGCCTCCAGCTTGATGTCAACACTCTGGATATATCCTCTGCCGATCTGATCACTTTGGGTCTGATTATGGATTCACCACGCATGTCAGCTCCACCGCCCGACCCCATCTCGAGAGGTGCACTGGTGCTGTGTCTGGCGGAGCCGTATAGGGTGGATGTCCCCGTGGAGTCAGGCAGATATGACCGCGTCTGTTGCGTTTTCCTTTGAGCTCGATCACCACTTAACGTTGTTTCACAGGATTTTGTTCTGTCTTCCATTCAGACGTCTACCTTGTATAAATCGCGCTAACCGAACCGGCTGGCGACCGCAGCTGTTTCATATCGAATGGGGGAGATTGATGCGGTGCGTCTGCGGACGGACGTTACCGTGTTCTAGACTGGAATGGTGACCTCGCCCTTGAGAATCGGATATATCCAATATTTTCACATGCGGTGTCCTGTCGTGCAGTTGAGTTCCGTCCTTGGTATCGGCGGCCGTTGTTCACCCTTTGCCCTGATCAGACAGACGCGCTAGTTTACCGACCTCTTTCTGTCGAATATCTGATGACTTGCTGTGGTTCGACGTGATATTGTTGCATTTAAATGGTGGAGCTACGCGGGTTGTTCGTTTGGTAAGTCTGCATTCGGACTAGCCAGATTCGTTGATTTTGAAAATCAGTGCAGGCAATCACTTGGGCCTGAATTCAATTTTTTTTTTTTTTGTTTTACCCACAGCCGGGTGACCCTTTCCGCTCGGTTCGCTGTTGTCAGGTGTACTAAGTTGGCGGCCGCTGATTGATCTTTTGGGTGTCCAAGGTGGGCGGGAGCTGTCGGATCCCTAAATTCCCGATCACCGCTGTTTCGCATCGATATATGATGGCGGGTAACAGAACCCTATTTTTATGTCCGTACGTTGAAACGGTGCACCAGAGTACAGCCGTGAAATCCCTAAAAACGGACTAACGAGCGCAGCGAGTGTAACTCAACCAAAACTCAATCAATCCAAATCTAAATCAATCACTAGCTCTCAATCTCAATGCTTCGTAGGTTTGTTCGGGGAGGTAGAGTACGTATCACTCTTCAAGGTAGTTAGTTCAAAGGTTCTAATTCAATGGTGGGCTCGTTCTTCACACTAAGTTGCGTGAGGGCTTCTGAAATGCTTTTGTATTGCAAGTGTCTGTGAGAACAGGAACCTTAAAAAGGTTTCGCACAACGCTACGAGGACGGGTCTGACCACAGAACAAGTCACTCAATAGACCGAGAGGACGAAGGTTTCCAGAAACTCAAACGGTTCGATTGACTGAGCCGAGCTCAAAGTCAGCGGCTGGAGCCGTGCTCAACAACTGCTTTTGGAACCGTAGAACGGCTGGCTTCCAATGGGCGGATGGACTGGTTAATCCCTGCACTTATAATGGTCTTAAACGGCTTAGTTCACGTATCGTACTAGCTCTGAACCAATCTTATTGCACTAATCTGATCTTTCACTGTCTCTGAGTAATATTCACAATCCCGGGGGGGGGGTGGTCTACTGGTCTACATTATTACATTCGTGCTGTATTTATACAAGTTCAAGAAACTGAAAGGGGATCGTGTGCACCCGCTATATGGCGTGCTTACTGTCAACGGGTGGTTCGGACGCCAACAGCCAATAGTAGCGCTGGCATTCCTCAGTCTTTTGTGGTCATAACGACCGGCGGTTGATCCTCCGGTTGGGATCTACCACTATCTGGGTTTCTATCTGGTTCACTCAGGGTGAGCGGCCCACCCATTGAGTGTAATCAACGGCTGGTATTTAAAACACTCATTCTGGGTTTGCACTCCTCAGCCGCTCCTTACTGTGCTTTCCAGTATTGAGCCGCTTGGAGTCTGTGTAATCTCCCAACATCTTGCCCATGTTACTGCCTGATGAGTTTCTGACAGGTCCATACGTGGGCGGCTGATGTTCTTAATGAGGAATATGGGCCCCGTCCTTGGCGTAGAGTGTTTACCGTAGCAAAGCTATCTTGCCCGTAGGTTGCCTCATGAATCCTCACTCGTCACTCTAGTTCATAATGGTCCACGACCCGTTGTCAACCGCTCGACTCAACTTCCGTAAGTTGAACCGCTCGGGTTTCAAAGGCTTCTTCTTAATCAATCAGAGATCTTTACTTATGTCGCTTCTAAGCCCTTCTGGGTTGCTGCTGTTCTGGGCGAACCGTTTACAGACGTAACCCTATCTTAGGGTCTTCTGCTTTTCTTACTCCGCCCGTTCTCATCACCCTAATCGAATAGTTCAACTTGTTTGGGACGTGTTGAGCCGTTCAACTTCAAACCCTAGAATAGGGTTTGGTGAATCTCCACCACACTTCGTCAGACTTCGATCGTTCTCTTGTGTTTAACAAGGCTACGCTTGTGCCGTTCAGCTACTAAGGCATAGTAGGTCCTCTTGTTCACCTCTAGCACTCCAGAGTTTAGTGGTAAGCTAACCTCCCGAGCCCAACGGTTGACTCAACTACTGAGCGCAGTTCCCGACAGGGTTCCTTACTGGGCGGTTGAATAACTAGTGGCCCGCTGGCTTTCAGCCGTCAAAGGTGTAGGGTACCATTCCGAGGAGAATGTACCCTCTCTTGTCTAGTCTCACTGTAGCCTTAGAGTAGGTCTGAATCGAATAAAAACTATGCGTTTTCATGCGTGTTTTGGTACACGCCCTATCATCTCCCCCATTCTGAAATCCTGACTGTCCGCAGTCAGTTTTCTCGTACTGACTTCCTCAGCCTTCAGTTAATGGGCGGCGTTTCTCTGCTGTGTTAAGTGGACTCTGTGCCTCTACTCAACCTACTGGATTCAACTAGCGAGACCCAGTTGAACCCTTCTCAGCAGCCTTAGTGCTCCCTTGTCTTCATCTATCTATGTCCGCTATCCACCTATTCGGTTCGACCCACACAGTACGTAGTTCAACCATGGTTTTTCAACCCGGGAACAGCCGTGCCGATGTGCTTGCCGTATGATGATCTCCGAGAATAACACCTTCCAAATTAGGCAATTCTGGACAGTCTCCGTCGCGCCCACGGAGAATTGCTATTTCTGGAAGAAATCTAGCAATCCTCCGCGGCCTCAATCGAACGTGATTGCTAGCAATCGGCGGTCGGTTTTTTTTCGTGGGATATCAGCGGCTGAGCCCGGCCTGATGCGTTTAAACTCCGCAGTAAATCTCTATATAATGCGAGCGGTTGACGCACTGCCACCTTTCTGGCTTTCCCTCTTACCACCACCATCTCCCGTTCGTCGCTTAGCTGCCCCTAACCTTAGTCCCTCTTTATTTTTATCTTCTGCTCTGTCTGCTAGCCCTGAGTCGAAATGACTGACTCGTGAGAATTTTTGAACAGCGTAAGTTCAATCCTCGAAGTACTGACCGTGAGGCCTTTATTACTTAGGACCTCTGACCCCGTGCCCAATCTGACTCAACCCGAGCCGCTGACTGACCCTTGGTTCTATTTGCGCCAAATCCCGCTTGACGAGTTCAAAGAGCTCTACGGGTTCCTTTTTCGTGGCGGCCGCGAGGAATTGACCACGGCTCAGATCCGCACACGCGTTATGAAGCACATCGCTCTTTTGGTAAGCTCCTTAACTCTGTGTTTTTATCTCTGGCTGCCGCGTTGGACTTGTCTCATCGAGTTCAACGGGTGAACGGCCCATGAACGTTTATGGGTTTTTACCCCATTTTTCTCCTTATCCTGCACCGTTGCCCCTGCTTTGTTGTTGCGTGAGCCGCTGACCCCTTTTTTTCTCCTCGCAGAAAACTAGTTTCCAGTTGCTCTTGGCCCTGTCGTTCGCAAAACCTCAAATTCCCGCCCCGGACGTCATCCGAGACTTCCATCGTGGTTTGCGCCTCGTTGTCTCCTACCTCGATCCCGACGGTGAGGACACCGACCTTGACAACATCACCAATCTGCCGTCAGCGGGCGACAAAGATGCTTTTAAGGCAAGCCTAGCCCTTCAACCAAGTGCGAGCCGCTCACTAACCTACACCAAAGTCTCATCCCATTCCTCCACTTCCCACCGATTTTTCGTATCCTAAGTCTCCCTTCGAACTGCTTGAAGAGCAGAGGGCCCAGGAACAGGAGCGAAAGGAGCAAGAACAGCTTCGCCAGGTAAGTGTCGTCTAATCGTTCAGTGCTACCACTTGGTGGGCGGCTGGGCAGCCTGTCGGTGTTTTACGCCGTCAGCCTCTCAGCTAGCCTTCTCATTCTAAATGTTGTTATCTTTTTAGGCCCAACAGCAAAAAGCCGATCGTAAGCGCAAACGCGCGGAGGAGGAAGAGGCCCAAGCAAAGTCAGCCGCTGACGCAGGGAAGTCTCGTCAATCCTCCCGCCGCCCGCGCAATGCAACCCCTGGTCCTTCGGGTGCGGTTACTGTGAGCAGCCCTTTCTTGTTTGGTTCGCGGCCTTCATCATCTGTCTAGCGTTCGAAGCGCAGACGCACCGAGTCGTCGGATTCCGCTGTTCCGCCCGTCGACGGGCCACCCAGACCTTCCGTGGTACGCACTTATTCGCGTAAACCCCAGGCCTCCGGCTCAACTCTTCTCAAGCCCAAATCTGAGGAACCCGTAAGTGAACTTCTCGAACCATCGGGCTTTCTTGCTGACTTAACCTCGTACAGGTCTCGCCGGAGGTGGTCCAACTTGGTTCGCAAACCTGTCTCTTCTCTATCTGTGTTCAGTTTTTACTGAACTATCTGTTCGTCCCTCTCTATAGTTGATCCCTTGGACGTCAGACAGCAGAAACGCGTCAAGGTTCCCGCCGACCCGCCAGCCAAGTACAAGTTGCGGGCGTTCGACGGCACTCTGCATCCGTGGACAATTCAAGGGAAGGAGGCTCAGTACCAGGATCTCAACGGTGACCCCGACGAGTTCCACCTTTCGAACGCCCGCCGGCAGGCAGTGAACACCCAGCGGTATCTCCCAGCGGCCGTCCCTGGTCGCCCAGAGGTAGTCGTTCCCGTTGCGCAACAGATACGTATTTCTCAAACCCAGCGGTTCAACTCGGCTGACTGAACTTCCACAGTAGCAGAAATCACGCGGTCCACCAGAAGCACCATGCGAAAGGCAAGCCACTGCCGGCCGCCGTCCTTAACTCCCTGCTCGTGTACATGCCCCAGCTCCAGCGTTGGGGACTGCCCGCTGAAGAGATCGAGCTGAAGCAGATCAAATCGCGTTCAATCTACCATGTCTTCAATATGTCGCCTCCCGTGGTATGTCTCAATTTATCTAGTTACGGTCGCCCGCTCACCTTTGTATATCAAGGACGGCCCGCAATGCCCTTCGTGTGCGCTCAGCGGCCGGGCTTGCCCCACCAGCGGGCGAGGTCTGGCTTGCCACAACTGCCGTCTCATGCACGGCAGCACATTGTGCCACCACGCCCTTTCGGGGGAATTTCAGAACGCGTCTTCCAACTCCTTGGCTGCTCTCGCCCGCCAGGGTTCTGGTCGTTCGTTTCTTCCTCTCTCTTGGTTAGTCTGTCTCTGACTTATGCTATTCTAGACTGGAACACTAGTTTGGATTCCTTGGAGCACTCGAGCGAGGCACTGGGCCATGCTTATCGAACCGTTCATTCCCTCACCCGCGAGCACCAGTACAACCAGCTCTTGTTCCTCAAGACTGTGTTGGAAACCCGGCGGGAGATACTGAACAAGACGATGTTTTATGAGCGGTTCGAGTCCAAGGAAGCAGCCGAGTTTGTGCTTCGTGTCGCGCTCGCCCAAGGAGTCACTTCCCGCACGGAGGTGACTCGGGACTTTGTGTGGCACTACTGCCGCGACGAGGACCTCATGCAGCCCATTCCTGACTACGCAAGCGCCTACGACTTCTACGAGGCGCTGGACGCGTCACGGGCTCAATCCGAGGGGTACCTCAACTATTCGCAAGACGGTGAACCGGCGACATGGGTGAGCTTAACGGTCAGCTTCACCTGTCTTTCCATCTTGTGTCGGTCGCTCACCTCTGTATCTTTCTAGCGCGGCGACTTTGACTCTGTCGAGACCGAACGCCACGGGGACGTGGTTATTGGTCCCAACGTCCACAAGGTCGCCCGCCGGCTCGCTGAAGAGGCTGGCGAGCCCGTAGACTCGTCTATTGACCTCCCCAAGGACACGGGTTTTCCCAGCTCTGCGCCAGCTTCCTACTTCGCGCCTGGCCTGTTCCAACACATCTACGACGACGACATCGACTTAGAGGCTCTGGAGGCTTCCACCTCTCAGATTCCTCTTCCGTCCAGCGATGAAACCGACGATGAAGACGAGGACATGGAAAGCGGTGGGCGGGCGTCTAGCTCTGAGGAGTCTGAGTCCGAGTCTAACACCACTCCGCGCCCAGACGCGTACTCTCGAGAAGTCTCGCAGCTGCAGCAGGGCTAACTTCACCATAAGACCGCAACGGCTGGTGTCGTATTCAACAGACTTCTTTCTTTTATCTACATCTACTACCCATATGCTTTGTATATTCGAACTCTGCCTCTCGGACTGCTACCTTAGATACTACGCACGTATCTCTGGCTTGTAGTAGCCACCAAAAGCTTTAGTTACTGATCTGTCGTCTGCTAATGGCCACCAACGGCCCAATACTATCTCTGCTGTTTTCCTGTTCAACCGTGTGAACCGCTCACGATGCCTTATCACTGAGTTCAACTTACGTCGCCTTGATTGTGAGCGGTTCACCGCCACTCTCGAGGCTTCTAGCCCTCCTTGTGTCTCGGCTGTTCGCACTGGCCATGTCAGAGTGGCGGCTGAAGTTGCTTTTGACACGGTAGCCCAAGTTCATCGTTTGCCAGCGGCCGACATCGCGGTGAGTGCCGAACGGTGATCATCTTTCAAGTTTAAGGTTTAAGCGATGTTAACCGTGTGTGACCCTTAGATAGTTGATCCTTCACCGCCCTGCTTTCTACCACCACGTCCTTATGTCTTTCATGTATCCTCCTGGCGAGGTGCGCATTGACTTGGCTGAGTTTCCCCTGCCCTGTCAGCCGCTGGTCCGCCAGTTCTATACGGTAGTGCGTAAAGATTCTGAACCGCCGATCTTTCTTGCTAATCTAACCCTTAGCCGTCTTTGCCCTGCCGGCGCTGCGTGCAACTGGGAGAAACGTGTCACTTCAATCGCTGGGGAGGCTTCTGCAATACTTGTTACAATGACTCGCCCGTTGAGTGCTCGTTCACCAAGATTGAGTCTTGGTACGAGACTTTCCCAACGGCCGAGCCAGGCTCTTTCTCGCACACCCAACGTGAGTTTCTGAATTCCTAGCTGTGGTTCTCTATCTCACTACTGTGCCAGCTCTGTGTTTCGCGGAGCTCTGGCACCAGTCGCTTATCCGCGACTTGGCCCCCTGGATGTTCAAGGACTGCCGCACTGATGGTTACCCGGTAGCGCTTGTGCGCAGTCTTACCGCCTACGTGGATCAGCACGCCAGTCTCCCGCTCGTGGAAGCTCTCCTCAAAGTTTACAAGCTCGAACGTCGGCCGCTCATGGTTACCCATCTATTAGCTAGACTTGACCTGATGAACGGGCGGCCTCTCAGTGACTCGCATTCCCCTATTGGAGGCGCAGGTTATGGTCTGCTCCCGGCTGACTTTGACGCTGCGGGGATACCATAGTCTTATCTCCCATCTTTTGAAATTCTTACTTCTTGAAACACCCCTTTCTGAGCGGCCGATCGTTCTTGTGATGGGGCCAGATGATTGTAATTCCTCCCGCTGACAGGTCTCGAGCCTCTCATGCATGTGCTTGTGCGTACTCGGGGTCAGCGGCTGATCACTCAAATTTATCCATCGCATTCCCTCTCCTTCCACGACCTTGTCTCGATTTTTAGCATGGACTCCATCTACCTTCCAACGACCGGGGGTTTGGAAATTCATGCCTTGCTACAAGGCAGATTTGTGCGTCTCCCTTTGTTTTATGGGCGGCCCATACTCAAGATTCTCCGCAGCCTGATCGTGAATGCCGTCGTTGTACTACGGATGGCCGTACTTGTCACTGGACTCAGTGGGGTGTTGGGTGCTGGCGTTGCGTGTTTTTGGACGATCCTGACTGCTGCTATCGGCAACTTTCTGTATGGCTGGAGCAATTTGCTCGAGAGCAACAGGAGCTTCTAGGACAACAGTCTGGTGCGCAATCCTCTTTCCCTCTAACGCCTACTGAGTTCTGAATTCCCAGCCAACTCGTTTGACCAGTTCCAACTCAACGATTCTTGTAACCTTAACGCTGCCGTCGCTTTCCATGCTCTCAACGCTACATCGTTGCTAGCGGTTGACGACGACTCCTTGCGTTTCCTCTTGTCCGGCTTTACTCATATCCGCGAGTTATCTCTGTTGCTTCGGGACTGTCTTCATTTTAACCGTCCTGCACGTCTCGTTTTGTGCACGCGTGAGCGGCTGAACACTATACTGAATTTTCACAACGTTACTTTACCTTACAGTATGCAGTCGTAGCGAATATTTCAGCTAATAGTAGCTCCGGTCCTATCTCTTCTGTTGTCCTGTTCCATCGCCATTCTGAGAATCCCAAATTTTTAGGTTCCTCGGGTTGTGATTTTTCCAGCTTTGACGGCCTGAACGGTTATCTCCCCCATTCTGAAATACCAACTGTCCGCAGTTACCCGCGGACGCTGAATTACTTCGCGTGGTTCGGACGGGCGGGATCAATAATTTTGGGAACTTTGATCCACGGGTAATTATCCTCGTGGACCGCTCGCTCTTCTGACATTCCTAGCTCAGTGTACCCCCGGAACCCTGGATGGCACCATTTAAAATGTGTCTCCATGACTCCTCGGAGGATAAGGAAAAGGTATAAAGGTGAGCGGCTGGCGACTGAATTTCTTCATCCCCAGCTCTCTTTCCCTTTCCTTTCCTTTCCTTCCCCAAAAAATGTCTAAAACCGAGTTCGACGCCCTCAAAGTTGACTTCATGGCCAACCTCAGTGCCGCTTCCACGCTCGAGAAATTCATCGCCCCGATTGACGCTCGTCAATCGCAGCTTTCCGATCTCGGGAATTCAGCGGTCCGTATTCATTATCCTCCGCGTCCCTTCCTTGCTGAGCCGTCCATTCCAGTCTCGTCTCTTCCCGCTGCTAGCCATGGTCCTCGACGAGGACCAGCAGGGGATGTTCGCCGGGCGTACTATCTATCACACTCTTTACAACCCTGGCAATGCTAACGGGTTTGCGTATCCCGTTGGTTACGAGCCTTTCCGCAAGATTACCGGCGCCATTCAAGCTGAACGGCGCAAGAAGCTTCCCCCGCCTGTGGTCGTTGCCCCTAAAGTGAGCCGCTCGTCTTTTTTTTCTCTTTCTGTGTGCTTAGCTAAATTCCCGTCTTCCAGAAAATGACCACTCGTACCGCCTCCAAGAAGACCCAAGTCATCGTGGACGTTAGTGACGAGGAGGGCACGGTTATTTCTGAGATTTCTCAACTCCTTGACGCTGGTACTGATGCGGTACGTCTTTGTCTAACAGCCCATCTTGCGCATACTCAGTGTGGATTCCCCCTTTGTTCGTATCTCCAAGATGAATGTCGACGACGATTCCAAGGCTAGCACTAGCGCTCACAAAAGCAAGCGCAATGTTCGGGATTCTACGCGCGCGGTTAGTCGTAATTTCATTTGCGTCCGTCCGAGGTTCTGAACGGCCCATGTTTTGCAGTCGAGCCCGGGCCCAGTCAAACCCAAGAAGGCGGCCAAGCGTGCCCGTACTGATGCGACACCCTTTCACGAGGATGCGTTCCTTACACATGGTGAGCCGTTCACTTCTTTCCTTTGCCGTTTGTCCCGTATTCACACCAGCCGCTCACAGCAACCGCCGAGTTTTACGCTGCCGGTAAAAACACTCAGCAACTCCTCGACGAGGCCAACAGTGTTACCACCATGTCCACCGACTTCTTGTCCAATTCGTTGGCCATGCGCAAGCGCATGTACTACATTATGGTTGAGATGGCGTGTATTCATGAGCAGATTCGCAGCTCTCTCGTGCGTCGTGCGCAGCTTATGGAGGAGGGTGAACAAGTCCATACTAGCTTAGCTTCTCTGGATGAGCAGCCGTCTAATGGTCTCGACGGCGCTGTTCCTTAGATTCTCATCTTTTTGCTGTGTACTTATCCCTACTCGCATCCGTCTCCGGCTTACTCGTATAGGACTCCTACTTTTCTCACAGTGCTTTTGGTCGCTACTTTTATCCACTCGTTGAATTAGCCTCAGTTGTACTGTAGCTTTAATTCAACACTACTGTGGACCCACTTCCGCCCGCTGGGCTGACTTCAGTTTTCTAGCTGCTCGTGTCTTTGGGCCGCTGACCCCTTCCTCTTCTGAGTCCGAGTCGCTCAATCGTAAAGCATCAGATTCCTCGGGCGGCTCGATATAATTATCATCCCCTCCGAGTTTGACATTCTCAAATTGATAGTCACGTCCCTGGTACAAGTCCAAGCCTTCGTCTGCTATCATTTCCTGCAGGGTTTCCGCGGACAAGTCTATTAAGTCGTGGATGTTGTCGGGGAGTTTAATCGCTTTACGCTGTTCGAACGGGACCACTCGGAATTGTCCGATTTTGGATTGGAATACCGAGCCGTCCATCCCTGCTACAATGTAACTGCCCCCAATAGTGCGCCTGATTACTATTACCGGTCCCAAGTAACGGTTGGCCATCTTGGTGTTCAAGGATTTCTCCACGGTGGTGTTCCTCACCAGTACTAGATCCCCCGGTTGAAAGTGATAGTCACGGATGGTGTGTTCGTGCGCTATTTCATACCGTTTAACCGCCATTCGTTTCTCAGCCGTGACGCGTTCTCTCATCTGTTCCACATGCGTATAGTGCTTGGCTAAAGCTTGCGCTCGATATCCTATTAACTCGGCCGTCGACAGCACCCTTCCCGGTACCTCAACCAACCAAGTAGCTTCGACAATGTCCAGCGGGAGGACTGGGTGCGCACCGGTTACCATAAAGTACGGTGAACAACCTGTGCCTCTCCGAATGGTCACCCTATCTGCCCAGAGCATTTGGGGGAAGAACCAAAACCAGCGGTTCGGGTTCCCACCCGTGGCTTTCACCAGTATCTGGCGGATTGGCCAATGCCCTTGTTCAATTTTCCCATTGGCTTGGGAGTTGTATGCGGATACTCGGATCCCGTGTATTCCATACTTTGAACTCAAATAGGCTACTGCCGCTAAGAACTGTGGTGCATTATCCGTTACCAGCTCAGCGGGGCACCCCCATCGACAGATGATGTCTTCCAAAAGGAACATTGCTAGAGTTCTAGCATTCTCATTCTTAATCGGTCTGGCTTCAATCCAACTAGACAATGAGCATCTTGCGTCAACTATCTTATTGTACCCATTCGAGGAGGTCCCCGTGGTCATCACATCTATGTGCACTACTTGGAATAGCGACGGCGTATGAGTGACTACCGGTGGAATTCTCAACATGGTTTTCTGCCTCAACTGGCACAACTCGCAAGTTCTGATGTACCAGCTGACGTCCCGTTCATACTCAGGCCACCAGAACCTAAGTTCTATTAGGCTCTTGGTGGCGTATTGTCCTCTGTGGCCCAGGCTATCGTGAGCGGCCCGCATCATGTACATTCGATGGTCTTTATCTACTACCAGTTGGTGGGCGGTTCCTGAGTCCCGTGCTTTTCTGTAGAGTCTGCTTTCAGCGTCCTCAAAGAATGAAGCAGCGAAACGCATAAACTGCTTGAATTCCCCGTCGCTCATTCCAGCCGGGCGGTCCATCGGGTTCCTCCACCAACCACGCAGCATTTTCAGCCGCTCGTCCGCATTTTTGCCCGCATCTGTCCTGTGTTCCTCACTGTATGGCTCCCGTTTCTCCGGGTCGTATTTTAAAGCTAAGTCAGGTATGAGCGGCTCGCCCTCGGGTCGAGGCCCTAATCTTACAGGTTTCTTTCTGTGAGTTTGGCTGTATACCTCAACATAGCCCTGGCCTGAAATGGCCGGTTCATGTCGTGTGAAGTAATAGGCTAACTCTGTCTCGTGCGAGAAGTCTCTCGGTCCTAGTGCTTCCGTCCCTTCCATCTGAAGGTAACCCCCACGCGTATCTATTTCCTCCTTGAAAGATTCAAAATCTTTGACCGGTGGCCAGGCCGCGCTATCTGGGTGTGCCTCAGGTAACTCGTGGTTGTCATACTCCAACTCTGTGTCTGGCCATTCAGGATCCCCAGGTTGAATGGGCCGGCGGGAAAGCCCGTCGGGTCCAAAGGTCAACCCTGGTACATGCTTTAGGCTGAAATGAAACATCATGATCTCCTCAATCCAGCGGTTGATGGTAGCGTTGGGCCCCATTCCAGGGTGGTCCAACATTCCCTTCAAGTACTGGGCATCGGTCTCTACTACCATATTCCTGCAACCCAAGAGCCAGTACTGCATGGCATTCAAGGACCTTTTTAAACCAAACAATTCTCGCTTTGGTTGAGAGTAGCGCGCTTCTCGTTCGTTCAGTGGGATTGAAAAGAACCGTGCATAGTACTTCTTTTTCGGGTCGGCTGGGTCACACTGATACATGTGTCCACCAATTGCCATCCAAGAAGTGTCAACGGCAAGGTAAATTGGAGTGGGCCAGTCATAGTTGAGCGGCCGGAGGGCTTTACAGGTTCGTAACGATGCTTTTAATTCAGCCATCGATGCGTCTTGCATATAACCCCACACAAAGGTAATGTCCTTGCGCGTGAGCTGTTGAATAGGGAGTGCTTTCGTTGAATAGTGTTCAATGAACATGCGCATCACCCCAACTGTTCCTAGAAAGGCTCTCACTTCATGAAAGTCCATCAAAGGTCCCCACCGCTCAATTACCCCAATTCGATCATCATCTGGCTTCATTCCTTCGTAGGTACATACGTGTCCGACTACTTTGAATATGCTGCGACAAACTTGCAATTTCTTACCTGACACCGTAGCGCCCGAGTATTTCAACCGCTGAAGAATCCTGTTGCAGTCATTCAAGTGTTCCCAGACGAATCTTCTAATCTTAGGGTTCTCTGGAATCACTTCCTCGGTCCCATCTGGTAGCTCGTATCGGGTGGCCGGGCCACGCGTTGGAACGTCATCAATGTATGGGCGGGTGACGTGAGGAATCTCATCTTGCAAGATGTAAGTTACATCTTCATGAAATATTGGCACCGAATTTGTCCATCCTTGAGGTAACCTTACCAACCTCAACGCCCCGAAAGGTGTCTGGAAGGTGGTATAGTCTCGTGAATCCGGGTGAATCAATCGGTGGTTGTATCCCGAGTACAAATCAAATGTTGACCCGCATGAGCGGCCCGCAAAGTGCTCAGCCAAATCTGCCGCTCCCGGGGGAACCCCAGAGTGAGCTATTGTTACTGCGTTCAGCGGCTCAAGTGAGTGTACTAGTCTGATAGACTTCTTGTCGCTTTTTAGCACCCCGAAGTATTTTGTTCGATACGAGCCGTTGGACGGCTCATAAATATTCGCTTTAATACTGGCTCGCAATACCTTGCATACTTCCTCCAACTGGCCGGGCGGAATTGGAATATTCCTTTCTACCCAAACCTTATGGCCTGGTTGCACTGGTAGTCGAACGGGCGGAAAGAACTCCTCTTTAAAGGTGCCCCGCTCATCATCTGTCCATGCTACGGTCTGTTCATGGATTGATAACATTTGATGAACCAAATCCATTTCTGTCTCATTCAGGAAGCCATCGTTGTGCATCTCATCTACCATCTCCTTACGCTCTTGCGTATACCTACCAACAGGAACGAACTTGGTTGAGTTCGGGTCTAAGGGTATCAATCCTGCTAGTGGGTCTCCAGTAATGTTGCGCTCAATTCTGAATTCCTCAGGCAAGGCGTCATAAATCGGCCTTACCTTTAAGGCTACCGGTTTATACTTTTTGCCTGCGAAAACCTCCTTCACTCCCAAATCCACATTCTGGAATACATCAACCACCGAGTCGGTTCGGGTTTTATTATCGCTAAAACCTGGCTCCACCCAGTCAGCATACTGACAGCACTCGCAACGGTCACCCGCTGTATGCTTTGGCCTTTCTTCGCTAAGAAGGCGGTCATCCATCTGTGCCATATAGTATGCGGCCTCTGGTGCCGAGCGGTTGGCCTCACTTTCGTGGTCCGAACGGCTCGCTACTTGAACCACATAATTCTGGCTTTTGGGGTTTACACCGGTGGCCAGTTGCTCTGTAAATTCTTGGAACAGCTGGACCGCCGGCTCATCTTTCTCTATCTGTGGTACAGCAGCTGAGAGGAAGGCCATCTTGGTTTCTTCCATGGTGAAACCCTTCTCGTCGCTCAACTGTATAGCCACTATCCTAGCTTGCCCATCGTCGTCCATTTCAATTTGTACAGCGACCTCTCCTTGATGTTTAATCAAATCATCGAACCCTGAAAATCTGAACTAGCTGTCGCTTCAGGAATCTCAGTTGAGGTGTCCCGGACCTTTTTCAGTTGGCGGACTGCCCCTTTAGCAAAGGTTGGTACTACGCATCGTTTCTGAGTGTTAGGGTCTGTCAGGGTAATCAACTGACTCCCATCCGCCGCGTTCTGAACTGAACTACTTGTTAGGACTTCGAACGGCCTGCCCAATAATACCTCGTAGGCTGGGCTTTTGATGATGTGAACTTGTAGGAACAAGGTCAGATCTCCGAACCGGAAGGCTACATTCTTTGCTAGCCCTACAGATTTCTCTACTTGTGCATTCGCACTTTGCATGTAGATGTTGATGTCAGGGTCCCAAGTTATTCCTAACCTAACTGCTACGGCTTGCGCCATGGACACGATCTGGGACCCACCATCCACTATGCTTTCAACCTCCGCTGAACCGTTGATTAAAGGAAAGAGAACTCGCAAAAGTTCTGAATCCCCAGCCACCGTTTGTGTTGTTGTGAACGCTACGAACACCTGTCTGGGGGCTACTCCTTCCGGGAGGCTACTTAGGTACTGCAACACTGGGTCACTGGCCACCATCGCGCCTTCCGGGACTAGCCCATCCGCCCGCTGAGTTATTTCGAACACAGGGTTGAACGGTAGGTCTTTCGCACTTATCGCATCCGCGTCTACGTAGGCCACTGTCAACCGCTCACTTTCGGTCGTCTCAAAGCTCGGCAAGTGTTTGGATAGTAAATGTATTGCATACTCAAACTGCTCAACCTGTCGAACATAGTGCACAGGTACCCTCCTCTTGGAAAGTATCGCCCGCGCTTGTCTAAGTAACTTAGGGCTTAAACCGAAGAGTTTATCCAATGAGAGGCCTATTTCCAACCGCCGGAATATTTCGTCCGCCACTTGTTCAGCTATATCTCCCTCGAACTCCTCAACCGGTGCTCGCACCTCGTAATTCTTCTCTTTCGGCTTGACCGCTGCGTTTACAACGCCAGCCGCTGGGTTTACCCTAGCGTCTGTGGGTCTTTTAACGAACTGAACCGCTGGTACTCTTCTATACGGAAGTTCTGGCGCCGGCGGCTCATCATCTTCATCTTCCACTTCTTCAACCGTTGCCCGGCGGCTCTCCTTGTCCGCAGGCGGGTTTGTGGTTTTATTTTTCTTCTCTTCAATGATTTCAACTGATTTTTCGCGAGTCTCAGGAAGTAAGTCCTCCGGGGGTTTATTCGTCTTTTTCGACCGGGTCCCCTTCCTCGGACCTATTGAAAACCCTCGCTTGACTGGCCGTTCCCCGTTCGGGAGGGATTAGCTCTAGTCTGCGCTATGTTTACTTCAACGGGCGTATTCTGACTCCCGTTATTCTTCAACGCTGCTAATAAAGTAGCTACTACATTGATATCAACGGTCTGTGGAGGGGGTGGTTGAACACTCCTTGACGCCTGCTGCTGTGACTGCTGTTGGGGCTGCTGCTGTACCAACTGTCTCAACAAAAAGGTCTGTTCCACTTGCACGGTTCTAAGTTCGTCGTGTCTTGGGTCATATTCGCTGGGATCGTAGTAACTATAACCCTCACCATTATCAGTGCTCACTGCTGTCTGTTCTTCCGAGTTCAATCGGTACGCGCCGGGGGCTTGCTGTACAAACGTGCTTTGCATGTGTGCCTGCGCATTCCCTCCCGCTCTGCCCACGAACTCATCTACGAGTTGGCGGCGCGGTTTAGGTCCATACATGGGTATAGGTAAATTGTTCGAATAATGATCCCGCCCGTTCAGAACCTTCAACGCTCCGCTCTCTATGTGTGCCCTACGAGGCGGACAATCATTCATCCAGTGACTGCTATTTGGATCCATGCAGTAATGGCAAAGGTCAGAGTGAGTGACCGGTCGGGAACGCATCTCTCTCCTTGGAGGCAGAGTTTGCGAATCCGGGGCTCCAGCCACTTGACCAGGCAGAGACTTATAGAATTGCTCTAACTCTGCCAGTTTGGTCTTCTGGCTCTGGTCCATTTCTGACAGCCGCTGAGTCTGGTTGCTTTCAAGTTTGTCCATCATGTTTACTACTGACAGTTTAATGGCTTCCAGCATCTGCGTGGCTTCTCTGTCACTGGGTTCTCCTTTAACTTTGGAGGAACGAACGGGGCTCATACTTCGCTTGGATGAGCCACCCTTCCGTTGAAAGAAATCTGTGTCCCGGTCGCGTTGTTCTACCAGCCGCTTGGCCTCCTTTAACACCTCTTTCAGAGTCAGAGTCTTTTCCTCCTCTTCATCAGCGGGTGGGGGTGCACCTGCAACTGGGGCCGCGGCCGGTTGACGACGTCTGTCCGTGCCCAAGTTATCTAGGATCTTTTCTTGAAACCTAGTTGTAAGTTTTTCGAGAAATAGAGGAATAGCTTCTCGGTCTGAAATCAGCTTTGACTTCAATAACTTTTGAGCTTCTAGGTTCATGACACGCCCGAGTTTCATCAGCTCGTCTGCATCAGAAATTCCTATATCCTCATTCTCGAATTCCTTGAGACTCTTCAACAGTTTCCTCATGGAACCTCGCTCAGTATCCTTCGCCGTTGGATAATTCGCTAGAATTTCCTTTTTAAATTTGGCGTATGTCTCAGTGAACGAGTCAAATCTTTTCCACTCTTCTGCCGGCCGGCGGGTTGCATAACGCGCAATAAAGGCATTTTTCTCTCCCACTGGCGTCTCAGCTAGTTCCATCATGCGCTCCATGTTTTCAAGGAATTCAGGGAGTTCTTCTGGGTTCTCATCGTCGAATCGAGGAGCATTCTTCTCGTACGACTCTGGGATTTTCTTAGCCACCATCTTAAGGTTATGTTCAAAAGGGTTTTGTATATGGTTTGGTAAGGGGTTCTGGATAGCTGCGGTATCTATTGTAACAGAGGTTGATCCTTGCGAATCTAGTTCCAAACTATTTGGGGTTTGTGGAGCAAGGCTCGACACTTGTGCGTTCCTAGCGCTGGTTGTTGCTCTGCGAGCGGCTTGCCTTTGTCTAGTGACGCCGGCGGCTTGTTCTCTACCAATATCAGCGGGCGACCTATGACTTGGGGTTTCGGACTCGCTGCTAGATGCTGCTTTGAGGCTAGTCCTGGTAGATCTCGGGTTGGGTTTTACCCAAGTTGAGAGGATAGAAGGAGAGCGCGGAGTATCGTCGCTTTCTGAATCCGCCACGTCTAATATGATCGTGTACGGGAGAATAGTTCTGTTTGTCTGGAGCGGGCGGCTCAACGGACGGTTTGGTCGCTAGACTATATTTAATCACCCGGCGGGTGAGAATTATGGTTCTGGGGACTGTGCTGCTTTTAAGCTTTTTCGCAAGATGGGCCGCTCAGTACTTTTGAGAATACTAGTAACGTTCCACAAATCTTATCTTTGAACAACTCTTGTTACCCCTCGCGGTGGGCTCCAAGATGAAACGGTGCACCAGAGTACAGCCGTGAAATCCCTAAAAACGGACTAACGAGCGCAGCGAGTGTAACTCAACCAAAACTCAATCAATCCAAATCTAAATCAATCACTAGCTCTCAATCTCAATGCTTCGTAGGTTTGTTCGGGGAGGTAGAGTACGTATCACTCTTCAAGGTAGTTAGTTCAAAGGTTCTAATTCAATGGTGGGCTCGTTCTTCACACTAAGTTGCGTGAGGGCTTCTGAAATGCTTTTGTATTGCAAGTGTCTGTGAGAACAGGAACCTTAAAAAGGTTTCGCACAACGCTACGAGGACGGGTCTGACCACAGAACAAGTCACTCAATAGACCGAGAGGACGAAGGTTTCCAGAAACTCAAACGGTTCGATTGACTGAGCCGAGCTCAAAGTCAGCGGCTGGAGCCGTGCTCAACAACTGCTTTTGGAACCGTAGAACGGCTGGCTTCCAATGGGCGGATGGACTGGTTAATCCCTGCACTTATAATGGTCTTAAACGGCTTAGTTCACGTATCGTACTAGCTCTGAACCAATCTTATTGCACTAATCTGATCTTTCACTGTCTCTGAGTAATATTCACAATCCCGGGGGGGGGGGTGGTCTACTGGTCTACATTATTACATTCGTGCTGTATTTATACAAGTTCAAGAAACTGAAAGGGGATCGTGTGCACCCGCTATATGGCGTGCTTACTGTCAACGGGTGGTTCGGACGCCAACAGCCAATAGTAGCGCTGGCATTCCTCAGTCTTTTGTGGTCATAACGACCGGCGGTTGATCCTCCGGTTGGGATCTACCACTATCTGGGTTTCTATCTGGTTCACTCAGGGTGAGCGGCCCACCCATTGAGTGTAATCAACGGCTGGTATTTAAAACACTCATTCTGGGTTTGCACTCCTCAGCCGCTCCTTACTGTGCTTTCCAGTATTGAGCCGCTTGGAGTCTGTGTAATCTCCCAACATCTTGCCCATGTTACTGCCTGATGAGTTTCTGACAGGTCCATACGTGGGCGGCTGATGTTCTTAATGAGGAATATGGGCCCCGTCCTTGGCGTAGAGTGTTTACCGTAGCAAAGCTATCTTGCCCGTAGGTTGCCTCATGAATCCTCACTCGTCACTCTAGTTCATAATGGTCCACGACCCGTTGTCAACCGCTCGACTCAACTTCCGTAAGTTGAACCGCTCGGGTTTCAAAGGCTTCTTCTTAATCAATCAGAGATCTTTACTTATGTCGCTTCTAAGCCCTTCTGGGTTGCTGCTGTTCTGGGCGAACCGTTTACAGACGTAACCCTATCTTAGGGTCTTCTGCTTTTCTTACTCCGCCCGTTCTCATCACCCTAATCGAATAGTTCAACTTGTTTGGGACGTGTTGAGCCGTTCAACTTCAAACCCTAGAATAGGGTTTGGTGAATCTCCACCACACTTCGTCAGACTTCGATCGTTCTCTTGTGTTTAACAAGGCTACGCTTGTGCCGTTCAGCTACTAAGGCATAGTAGGTCCTCTTGTTCACCTCTAGCACTCCAGAGTTTAGTGGTAAGCTAACCTCCCGAGCCCAACGGTTGACTCAACTACTGAGCGCAGTTCCCGACAGGGTTCCTGTAAGGAACCTTCTAATGACCATAATGATTTCCTCTTTTTCTTTTTATCTTACTTTGAATAGTCCCGAAACGCGTCTGAATACTGAGATCGGTGTTTGTTATATTCAGTAGGTTTAGGTAGTCGGTACATACACGACCAATCAATCTGCTTTTACCCACAACAACTACCGCCTAACAGCCTTTCCACGCCTCGTCGATATACTCCGAGTGCCTGATAGAGGCCAAGGCGCTCTAGCTTGGTTACGATCTAAGGTACGAACTCTACACGCCCTTCACGACTTACCTTTGGTGGACTAGAGTCTTATCTCGCCTCATCTTGACTATTCAGAGAGGTCGAGTCTCGGTCGCGCAGAGCGCACGGCTATCCGGCCTCTGATCGAGATTTCTTAGAGATAGACTGTTAATAATAAAGGTCTTCACCACAATTGCTACGGACAGCGAGCTCCCTGGATTACGCGTACAACGATCCCCCAGTAAGGATTCGCCGATCCTTACAAAGTGGACAAACTGGGAACGTTGACGTCCCAGGCGGTTCGCATAACTCACCTTCACATCCGTTCAGAGGCCGAGGAACAGGACGTTCTCGACCTTACACGACTCCATACCTGGAATCAGTGAAGTCCAGGCTTCGAGCACCGACACAAGCCTCCGCGGCTAAATCGGTGCGACCAACTCCCGAGGAGACTCAGGCGCTAGCAGCCAAACCGCTGAAACGGGACGGTAACGCCTATGTGTAACTTGGGCTATATATGCTAAGAAGCGTGCACACTAATGCAACACACAACCACCACACAACTAACACACAAATCACTTTATACTCCCAAGAACTAGGCGTTTCTCCTTGGTTGAGTTCGGGTCCGAGCCGTAGTATGCGACTGCTGGCTTTAACTCTTTATGCAATTAATCTCCGGTCTATGATTGAACTAACGCCGAGGAACACTCCCAAACGACTCTGCTGCACTCCTTGTCTCGAAACAATACACCCTCGGGCGTATAATGAACTGGTTGGGTCTGGGTATGAGGATACTGAGTGATATATAGGCAATTCCGAGGAAAAGCGTAAATATGCACTAGGCGGAGTTTGTGTAGTTTGTTTCTGAAAATCCCTTCTCCCAAGGACTCCCTAGGGCAACACGAGGGCTATACTGCTTTCCACTAAACTGCTCCTCGGCGAGCTGGACCTTTGTCACTGACTTCGCCGGACTTGTATTCCCTTGAAAACACAAGAACGTTTCCGTACACTGGTTTTTATAAGGACCCAAGCGCAACTTGCAATTATCCAACGGTTCTACCGACTCAATCTGCCGAGCTGACTTCCCAAACTGTTCAACCTAGCAAGCGCCGCACTTGGTGTTACGGTCGAAACTAGCGTTGCAAATGCGAAAGCCCCTTCCCACAGTAGCCGCGCAGCCTTTGCGATACTCAAGTCTTCCCACTTGGTGCGTTTAGACGGTCCTGATTTATACGTGAAACAGCTGAGCCGCTTGCACTGTTCCCAACGCGAACTTATACTGAATGCGCAACTTAAGAGATGAACTCCGAGGAAGCCAACAATCCAACTTCGATTTCTACAGACTTTACAAAACAGAGGAAGGTATCTTTTATCTCTGCTTTGGAAGGCCCGAGCACACCCACACCGTCAAGGTCTAAACGATGAGCGGGGATGAACTGGTCTTCCTCAGCGTTTTCTACGTCCTTTTATACTACTGAGTCCATTGTACATGATAAGCAAGATTGAGTCAGAGAAAGAGAGCCACATCCTGCCTCGGCAACACGGAAACGCTGCCGGGCGTATTCGTCAGTTCGGCCTGGGGTTACAGTCATCAGTCTGATGCAACCCTCGGTCTACTTTGGGTATATTTCTATTATCAACCCGGATAAACGGGTGCCGATGGTCTGCGTATGGCCGCGGCTGCCTCCATTAGGTACCTCGCTAGCTCATAGCACCTTCGTCATGCTTCCTCGGTGTAGATCCGCACGGCACGGTCATCTAGACAACTCAACATCGCAACTGGGTATCATCTCCGTCTAGCCAAAACTCCTTCTCAATATATCTCATCATCAACTATCGATATATCGCCGCGCAAAGCTGCATTGTGTTTCTCTCGTGAAGCACCACCTAAAGGCGTTCAGCGCGGGCATATAGACCATCTCTCAGATCTCCAGTATCCGACTAAACCAGCCTTTCACTGAATATATCCCTCGGAAGACCATGTCTATGTTCCCTGCAACTCCCAACTCGTTCTGTGTCGTTGTCCAATCCTCGTACAGGCTCCTCGACCCTTGCAGACTACCAGACTTGGATAGTTCCTCCTTGTTTAGTGTATGATTCCAATGTAACGCTTGTAAACCGCGCCTAGCATTGTTCAACATACTACAGCCAGTAGCCGGAGCTCACTCTGACTCTCCTTTATACCACCGAGCAGAGGCCTAACGTCCCTAACTTAAGTCCATTAGAAGGCTAATGCGAGTCCTCGGCGCACTACTAGCGTAGTACCCTAAAAAACGCAAAGTTTAGCCAGATGTCGTGACACAGGTGTTGTGTCGTTTCACCGCGCTCAGTTTCTCGTTCGGTATCACCATCGATTTCTCCTAAGAAGATTGCTCGTAATCCTACACTACCTACCCCCTCCAAACCAACCCGCGAAACGAGTCGAGGTTATCCGTCTCTCTTCCGACCCACTCCCACTCTTAGTTCTTCAGAGCGCATACGCGCGACGTCGCCCCGCGAGATAGTCTTGGAGGGGGCGTCCAGATTCCGTGCTCATCCTCCACTAGCCCCATTGAACTTGATGGCCGCTCCAAGCAGCCCACTTGGACCGTTGACGCCTTCGCCGGAAAGGAATTCGCCCATGCAGGAGTTGAGAGCTGAGTATTCCGAGGAGAAGGACGACCAAAGCTCCCTCGAATCTAGAGTGAATTTGATAGTCAGCAAGAAAACCCTCCTCAAGTCCGACATCATGGATAGGGGATTGTATCTGGACTCGAGCGTACCGATCGGACGTTTCGCTCTCGAAACCGGCTTCAGTTTACAAACAGAG
Source organism: Mycena filopes (assembly GCA_029281495.1). NCBI lineage: Eukaryota > Fungi > Basidiomycota > Agaricomycetes > Agaricales > Mycenaceae > Mycena > Mycena filopes. The sequence goes on from JARIHR010000015.1 coordinate 263,546, forward strand.
AGCACGATCAGGGACATGCAGTACCTCCTCGACCGTGCCGCTCGTCTGCGGACATCCACATTTCTCCCTCACAAGGCTACGCACTTCATGGTCGATCCCAACGACACACTCATGACAGTCCTCAAGAATGCCATGGAGCTGAGCGAATTGAATTTAGCGTGGATAGGGCTCAACCGAAGGATGGAACTCGCCCGACGCAATTTCGATAAATACGAATCGGAGTTTCAAGCCACAAAGCCTGAAGAGCTACTCCTCTCCCCCGTCTCGACAGATCCCGAGCTGTATGGTGTTTTCCCTAGGGGAAAGACATTCATATCGGACGTGAACTATCTGTTCAACAACGTTCCGCACCTACAGACCCAACGGCCGAGGGAATATCGAGAGGGTACGGATTGGCTTCCGAATGCGGTAGGCACGCCAGTCCACCTCAGCGAAGCGTTCCCGGATCGCGTCTGCGAAGGCAGACCAGCGACGGTGTATTATTCGGCAGCAGGTGAGCGTCTGGAAAGGACCTTGTCAGACAGGACGAGCCGAGGAGCAGGAGCTAACTTCAACTTACCCGAGCTCAAGGAGCGAGCTGAAAGAAGAAAGTGTGGAAGTCAGCGAGCTACGGTGGAAGAGTACGTCTCAGAGGACGAGTCAGACGAATTGGAGCAGCCCGCCACGGAGTACCAGTCCTTTGAAATGGGGTATATGGGTTCAGGTATTCAATATAAGGGAGCGAACGAACCGTTAGTCCCCAGTTCACCGCGAGACTTAACATCGACGAAGGCCTCGGTACCCGGGCAGCTCCTCCCTGACCCTTTGCAAGGAATGGCGTCGTCTGCGGTGTATCCGAGTTCTATCAGCCAAGCGATTAAAGGCAGAGGACACTTACCTGGGAAATCGCACCCGGCGGTCCAGTCTCTGCATACTATCGTGGAGGGCGCCGAAGTGTCATTCCATCGAGAGCAAGCTGGCAAGGAGCAGGCGCCGCATATCGCCCTCAGCCACGCGCGGGCCAGCGCCAGCGAGAGTCGTGCTCCTGCGCAAGGCAGATGGCATCGAGGAGATGGTTCCCAATCCAGAGAGACTAGTCGGGGGGCTGAGCCAGGAGAGCGCGAAAGAGGCCGAGCGCCAGCGCACGGAGCTGAAGGGGGAGACCCCGGAGACCCTTCGGATGACGACGACGACGGTGGTAGCGACGGAGGAGGAGCAAGACGCTTCGGTAGACAGCCTATTCTTCCCAGAAGGAGAAGGAGGACACCGGCGCCGCCTGGACAAGGCAGGCCGCCTTCACCTCCTCCTTCAGACCCAGGAGCGGATGCGGGAGCAAAGAGCAACGATGGAAGCGTAGACAAGAGGTTCCCGTACGTGGCTCCAGGAGCGCCGTACGGGACTATGGTGCCAACCATAGAACCGAAACTCAAGGTCGAGTCCCTGCCCGAATGGGACGGAGATCACAGCACAGCCATAGACTACTTCTGGGAAATTGGCCAAGTGGCCAATTTGCTGGGCTGGATGCCAATGGCTCTCGGTTTCTGGTTACCATCTCGCTTGAAGAAAGGCTCTCAGGTTCAATTATGGTTCTCGACACTTTCCTCGGCCAAACAAGCGGAAATGCGCTCGCATTATCTGGTGTATTTACAATCCATCAAGGACAACTACCTAGGCAAGCGCTGGCAACTCAAGATGAACATGGAACTGGAGTCCCAATCGTTCCGACAAGAGGGTCACGAGAAGGAGTCCCCACAAGTGTTCCTGGGCCGCCGAATTCGATATCTGCGACTGCTGGCCAAGCTGGACGAAGGAGGACCGATGGAAGTGTTTCTTATCATGCAGAAAGCGCCCATTTCCTGGAGTACTATCATCGTTGTGGAGAATGTCAAATCTACGGGAGAGCTGTACGAACGAGTGAATGAGCACGAACAAGCTCTGGTCGAGGTCTTCAAGCGGTCAACTCCCAATACCGAAACCGTTACGATGAACAATCTCTCCTCGGTGTTGAGACGTCTTGGATTCTCGCAAAACAACTCGCAATCTGGACCCTCCAATCGTCAGTACCGTCGGGCAAACTTAGCTGAGGCGGACGAACCAGGGGAGGAGAATCAGCCTGAACGTGTGGAAGACGCGCCAGACGAAGGACAAGGAGACGAGACTATCAGACAAGTATATCAGATCCTGAAGAAACGTCAACGCGCTCCTCCAAAGGGAGGCTACCCATTTCCCAAAAACGATCACGTTACCACTAAAATGGGAAAAGCTCCACCCTCGCCTTGCAAGGTATGCGGAAGCCCCAATCACTGGGATAAGGAATGTCCGGATTGGAATGTGTACCTGGAGAAGCAGAGGAGGGGCGCCCTACTAGTGATGTCAGCGCAGGACGAGGAAACAGAAATGATTTACCACAACGCATATGTGGTGCTGCTAGACAATCGTCTCCGCGAGTCTTTTTGATAGCGGCCGCTCCCAGAGAAACGGCACCGTCGACCGAGGAGTTTAAGCCCGCTCAAGAAGGAGCTCAGGATCACACCGTCAGGATTAACGTACAGGACAACCGAACACTGGATAAAAAAGGAGAGGATGTTGAGGTCGAAGCGGCTTTGCAGAGACGTAGGAACGCGCACCGAGTACATGTGGAGGAAGTCGAGGATGAATATTGGCTGAACGACGCGAGGATGCCAAAAGCCAAGAAATGGATATTGGAGACAGAGGAGGACGATGAAGAGGCTGACTTTGAGGGCATGGTGGAAGAAACGCTAGAAGAAGACAACGAAGATCAGCAGCGGACCTTCAACGCGGAAGCAACGGACTCTTCACCAGCCAGTATAGAGCATGAGCTGCCTCCGCCACCTGAGGACGAGGTACCTGTAGTCCTGAAGCGGAGAAGGAATCCGCGCCCGGGCTGTTCAGCGATAGGCGTATCCGTGCTGTCGATCCGCGGCTGGATACAATCGTTGCTTGGGCCCCAAGTGGACATGCGCCTCGATTCAGGAGCCGATATAACTTTGATCTCGGAAGCATACTACGAGCATCTAGTCCCGCAACCGCCGTTGAGAGAAGGCCGTAAGATGAGTTTGGCGCAACTTACCGACAAGGGAACGACTATCAAAGGATTCGTGAAGCTGAAGCTCTGGACACTCTCAACCACCGGCGAGCTCCTGGAAATGGAAGCAGAGGCGTATGTGGTGAAGAACATGAGCGTGCCAATTCTCCTAGGGGAAGACTTCCAGCTGAACTACGAACTGGCCGTCAGTCGCAACGTTGAGAGCGGTACAAAGATCCAATTTCGCAACTCACCGTACGAAGTCCAAGCTACGGGACTAGAGTCGTTCCAGGATAGGGCTGAGGTGCACCAAATTGCGGCAAAATTGACGTCACATGCTCGCAGTTGGAATAGAGCGAAAGATCACAGGAGAGCGAAAGCCCATCGCAGGAGGAGAGCGCTGAGGAATGGCGCGATGGTGAGAACGATCAGAGCCGCAGAGGATGTGAGGATTAGGGCTCACGAGTGCAAAAACATCCGAGTCGATGGAGACTTCCGGGATGACCGAGAGTGGCTAGTCGAGAGGAACTTGATGGCCAACGTCGAGGATTCGTTTTTCTCGATTCCGAATACGTTGATATCCGCCCGAAAACCGGTGGTACCTATCAGCAACATGAGCGACCGTCCCAGAATGATCAGAAAGGGGGAAATGGTAGGGACGCTCACCGACCCGCAAGAGTTCTTCGACAAGGCAGGAAGCACGGAGGAATTGGAGAGAATGGAGTTGAAGACGGTGCTGCTCTCGAAAATCATCGCCTTGAGAGAAGGTCGGGAAGCACCGAAGAGGAAGGAGAAAGAATCTGGAAGCCGGGTGAGAACTTGGTTTGGATCAGGAGTTCCTCCCGACGAGGAAAACACTCGAGCTGGAGTACACACGCGGGATGCCGAGGGACGAGTGCCAGGACTGAGTGGCGTAGTAGAGCACGAAACACAAGGATCAACGAGTGCCCCAGTCGAGGAATCGGAGAGGAAAGATGAGGAGAGCGAGTCAGAGGACTACGGGCCCAAGACGGCAGCCATGCCAGATGACACCGTTTACCCGTCTGAGCGCATGAAGGAGTTGCTGGACGTTGGTTCCCTGCCGGAGGGCTTGAAGGAAAAGGCTTGGGAGATGCTTAAGCGGCGTGTGAAAGCTTTCGGCTTTGACGGCCGACTCGGACACCTCACAGCTAAGGCTCCTATCCGCACGAAGGAGGGAGTCAACCCTATCGCCGTTCCAATGTACGGTAGCTCGCCAGAGAAGAGGAGAGTGATCGACGCCCAGCTGGATAAATGGTTCGAGCAGGGCGTGATCGAGCCGTCGGTGAGTCTGTGGAGCGCTCCTGTAGTGATTGCGTATCGGAATGGGAAACCGAGGTTTTGCGTGGACTACCGGAAATTGAACGCGGTCACCATTGCGGACGAATTCCCCATCCCCAGGCAATCGGAGATTTTATCCTCTCTCTCGGGAGCACAAGTCCTATCTTCCTTGGATGCTTTGTCGGGGTTTAACCAAATCGACATGGCGCCGGAGGACATTGAGAAAACGGCCTTCAGGACGCACAGAGGGCTGGCTCAGTTCAAGCGTATGCCCTTCGGGCTCAGAAATGGTCCGTCGATTTTCCAGAGAATAATGCAAGGAATTTTATCACCCTACTTGTGGATTTTCTGCCTGGTGTATATCGACGACATTGTGGTGTATTCGAAAGACTATAGCGACCACATCGACCACCTCGACCGAGTACTAGAAGCCGTAGAGAAAGCGGGCGTGACCCTTTCGCCGACGAAATGCCACATGTTCTACTCGTCAATCCTGTTGCTCGGTCACAAAGTGTCGCGGTTAGGACTATCAACTCACCTGGAAAAAGTCCGCGCGATCCTAGAACTAGAAAGACCGAAAAAGCTGTCGCAGCTGCAGGGCTTCCTCGGGATGGTGGTGTATTTCTCATCATTCATTCCGTATTACGCAGACATATGCGCGCCCTTGTTCCAGATGCTGAGGAAGGGAGCGAAATGGAGCTGGAATGAAGAGGAGGAGTATGCTTTCCGAGCGGCAAAGGTAGCGCTCCAGAGTGCACCGTTGCTTGGCCATCCCATTGAGGGATTACCCTACCGACTGTATACCGACGCCTCGGACGCAGCCGCCGGAGTAGCTCTACAACAGATACAGCCGATATTAGTGAGGGATCTGAAAGGAACGAAGGCTTACGATAGGATCGCAAAAGCCTTCGCCGCGGGCCTCCCTCCTCCAAAGCTCACGGTAAACCTCTCCACCAAGATAAATGATGCCGCGCACGAGCAGAAATGGGGAGCGTCGATGGATGAGACGACCGTGTACGTGGAGAGGGTCATCGGCTACTGGTCTCGGTCATTCAAGGGTGCGGAGACAAGATACTCGACAACGGAGAGAGAGGCGCTTGCGGCGAAGGAAGGGCTGGTGAAATTTCAGCCATTCATCGAAGGGGAGAAGATAATCCTGGTTACTGACCATTCAGCGCTTCAATGGGCAAGGACCTACGAGAATTCGAATCGTCGCCTCGCCGCTTGGGGAGCGGTTTTCTCTGCATGCGCGCCTGGATTAGAGATCGTCCATCGAGCAGGACGAACTCACTCGAATGTCGACCCCTTATCGAGGCTACCTCGTGCGCCTCCGCAACATACGTCTCTGATCGATGAGGATGGTGAAACCTTGACCATGTCGGACGATCTAGTGGACGCGCAGGAAGCGTGGGCGAGTCGAGAACCAGCGAAGAGAGCAACCTTTACCGCATTCTCTCTCGCAGACGGTCTGGAAGGACAAGTTAGCGCTTTCGTAACGACAAGAAGTAGAACGAGGAAGGACGAAACAGGCGGCGAAAAAACAGGCTCGACAGCGGATAAACCGACAGTCGAGACTGGGGGGGGGGTAGTACCAGCCACCGCTCCGTTGCATGAACAAACAGCTTCCTTCCCCGAGCGAAATCAAGCGCAAGACATCGGCCCCATACCAAATCATCTATCCTCTGCTCGAGACGAGACGCCAGAACGCGTGGAGAATCAGGAACTAGGGGACGAACTCGACGAGCTGGAGCCCACGGCGGAATACTGGGGCGCCACGAATCCTCCGCCCAACATACACGTCGCTCTCGACGAAGAAACCAGAAAAAGCTGGATTGACGCGTACCAGGACGATCCCGACTTCAAATCTATTTGGCGAGAGCAAAGAGTAGCCGAAGGAAGGTGGCAACCAGGGCAAAGGTTCTTCAGGAACGACGAGGGATTGCTGTTCTTTCGAGACGCCGATTACCAGCCGCGGCTCTGCGTGCCGGCCTCGAAAAGGGACGAGCTCATGGTAGAGGCTCATCAAGCGCCGATGGAGTCAGCGCACGTCGGTCCAGACCGATTATGGGCCAAACTGAGCGGGAAGTTCTATTGGAAAAGGATGAGTGTGGACATACGCAAGTTCGGGCTTTCCTGCGACATCTGTCAGAAGATTAAACAAAGGAATTTCACGAAATACGGATATCTCATCCCAAATCCCATACCGTCTCGGCCTTATGAGTCCATCTCCATGGATCTTATCGTCAATCTGCCATGGTCGGGCGAATTCAATGCAATATTCGTCGTAGTGGATAGACTTACCAAGCATGCATCTTTCATTCCTACTACTTCGGGATTGACGGCGCAAGGATTTGCGGAGCTATTCGTCGATAACGTCGCCTCCCGATTCGGCCTCCCTGACAGCATAATCGCCGACCGCGACCCACGGTGGACATCGGATTTTTGGACGGCGGTGGCAGCTGCGATCAAGACCAAAATGTCCCTCTCCTCTTCGCATCACCCGCAACATGACGGCCAGACGGAGAACGTCAATCGCCAACTCGAGACCATGCTACGCGCCTACGTCGCAGCAGATCGTTCGGACTGGGCCGATTGGCTGAAACTGCTAGAGTTCTCCTATAACTCCAATGTGCACGCGTCAACTGGCACCACTCCCTTCATCCTCTTGTACGGTTTCGAGCCCAAGGCGCCGTTGGATTACTTGCTCCCCAAGGACGTCACCGAGTCGCCGTCATACGGGATGCGGAAGGAGGCGAGCGAGTACTTGAAACAACTCCAAACGAGGAGGGAGAGTGCAAGGATAGCTATCGCCAGGGCGCAGGATGAGCAGGCGAAGTACCATAATCGGGGAAGAAGAGACGCACCTGAGTTCAAAGTGGGCTCTCGAGTCCTGATCAATCCTCATTCCCTGGAGTGGATTGAATCTAAAGGGGAAGGAGCCAAGCTAGTGCAGCGTTGGATCGGTCCGTTTGAAGTCCTCCAGAAGATCAATCCTAAAACCTACCGCGTCCGACTAAATGACAAGTATCCTGGGTTCCCGGTATTCAACATAGATCATTTGAAGCCGTACAAGGAGAGCCCGCCGGAATTTGGAGAGCGCGCTACCATGCCGGACACTCGAGCGCACAAGGTGGAGACTGAAGAATACGAAGTTGAGAAAATAGTAGGAAAAAAATACGACAAAAGAAGAAAACAAACCATGTGGTTAGTCCGATGGAAGGACTACGGACCTCAATTCGACACATGGCAGACAAAGAGGGACTTGAGGAACGCGCCAGAAATGTTGCGCGCGTTCGACAAGTCCGAGAGGAAGCGGTGATCGGCCCGACGCGGTTTGTATTAGTATGCCGGACTCATCATGTGGCTCAGGATACCCGCGGAAGCAAAAAAGGCGGAACGCCTGATGCTTCCGCGATAGAGCCTCATGTCTATTTTTCTCATCCTCTTATATCTCTTTCTCTCACAGCTCTCTCTCCCAACCTCTCTCGCGACGCCTGCACGACTATTCGGCTGGCCAACGAGTAAGAGCGAGTCCGCACGATTCTCGGCTATCCGGATTTGTGCGACTCTACATACCGATAAAATGGGAGATCTTTTTACTGACTCAAAGGGGAATCCCATATCCCCCATCTGGTCCATGCGCAATAATACTTTGCTTTGCTCCTTTCTCGGGCGTCCCAGCGACGTTGCACCTAAGGCTTTGAACTACAGAGTCGACCCTCCTCTCCTGCTGCAGAATCCATCGAACCCCCAGCTGATCGCGGACATGGACTTCGTCAAATACGCGCCTTGGTACACGTCAACTGAACATTGGCTCCAGTGGATCCCGATAGAGCCCGCGCGCGATATCCTCAACGACCCTTCTAACATCTGCTACAGCGCGCATCCGGTTCCTACGACGGAGGAATATGTGGACGACTACGATTCGGATGGCAGGGAAGCTGGTGAAATGTACGCCGGCTGTGCTTTGAGTTCCCAATGGACCACCGAGGCGTCAAACCTAGCGCAGCGGCTGCATGACATTGTTGTGGTCGCTGCGACTTCCGCCAAGTGGTACCATCAGTACGGGTCGCCAGAGGAGCTTGGAGACTTGCCAGCGTTCGTGGATAATGCGAGCGGGCGTACCTTCTACAAGGAGAGCGAGGCCCAGGAAGCCGCGGCTGAGCTGCGACGCACGATCCTGAGTCATTTGGGCTATATCTCGTGGTTCCAAACGCTCAAGCGTCTGGAGCATACTCCGCTCTCGGAAGCTGACCTCCAGTTCATCTATAGCTTTCGTCTTCCCGAACGTCCCAAGCGAGGCGCGATCTACGACCTTTGTCGTAACGCGTCAGAGTCCAACTTCAGGTTCTTATTGGACCACGACATTCCATTCCACTACGCTTGGACTGATAGCGTTGAAGGGGCTGACCGTCGGTTCATCACCGCGAGCCCGTCGTTTTGGAACGAGTTCTCGACGCTCAGGGAGTCTCTCGACGAGGGTAACATTGTGGACCTTCGTCTCTTGCCCAGTTATGCATCCTGGGGGACAGACTTGGCGCACACTGACGTATTCTTCCAGAACGGCTATGCAGGCAAACGCGGTGATTTGATCGAGGACTTCAAGCCCTCCTGGGAATACAGGATTGTCGACTTTCATCTGTGGGGCAGCCGTCCCATTCCAGACCGCAGGATGATACGTCCCTACACGGAAAGATTCAAAGGGGTCGTGGCTTTCTCGGTCGTAGGGAACGTTTGCACCTTGTTCAGACAAAATCCCAAGAGCATTACTGACGAACCACCCTTCGATCGCCAGCGCGCAGAAGAACACGAACACGAGCTCGAGGATTTCGGCCTAGAGGATAGCGACGAAGTAGTTGACGAGGAGGCGGTGTTCTACGAGTCAACCCTCGTCGTCCGCGAGATGTACAAGAACGCTTACGCGCCAAGGCCTCCCCTTCGGGTGTTCAATTCGTACAACGGTAGCAAGGACGACCATCCCAGCACATTCGGTGCGGTGCCCATGGTGATCATGCAGGAACGAACCGCAAAGAGAGGCAGAACCACTTACAAGCATCCTTCGCCCTCGACGGAGTCAGGTGGTTACGGAGTGGAGATCCAACCTTCGCCATTGAAGATGCGCTTCGGACCCTTCGAGGATTTAGACCCGGGAGCTTCCACATCGATGTGGCGCCAATCCCCCTCGCCTGAGCCAACGATCAAGTCGTCGTGGGCGAGAGGAATGGCAGGGTACGCTCGCGAGCGCTCAGCGCGCTCGTTGAGCCCGCCTCCGCGTGGACAGCCTATGCGTCGCCGCCGGTCGAGTTCGGTCCAAAGCTCTAGGACTCTGGAGTCAAGCGATAGCTTCGAGGAAGAGTACCACAGCGTGAAGAGCCATGAGGACCCGCTCTCGGAACCCAATACGCCTGACGCGCCATCGACCAACCTCCCAGTCCTTTTCGGAGCCATTGGCGAAAAGTTCACGCCGCCCTCCGTTCCTCAGACTTGGGTGCCGGGTTTTGGGTCGCGTCAGGAGGCTATGGCTCAAATCGCCGCCTGGCTGCCTAAAGTCATCGACAAAGAGCCCGCGCAACCTGCTTACGGAAATTTGAATTGGAACCTCGAATGGCTCAGAGATGCCGTCCTTGTCTGCGACGACGAGCGCACCATTCTACGTCTCAAGGCGATGGTCGCCGTGGCCAACCGAATCGTTCGTATCGAGGATCTCCTGGAGACGGCTTTACGGTATGGGATGCCGTTCAAACTCTTCCTCCCCGCGAAGAAGGCGCTCGACGAGGCCGAAGACGAACCGGAGTCTTTGACAGAGGATGCCCTGTACGCTACGGGTTATGTCGATGCTCCTATGGTGTGGATTGGCGGGGAAGGACAATTCCAGGTCTACCGTGTTGGCCTCCATCATCTCCTCGACCGTCCTAATGCTATAGCCTTCCTCTTCATGGGTGGTATCGCCAAGTTTATCGCGGAGACGTTCCGTCCGGATCTGGCCGAGGCGCTCGCGCAAGGACCTAGCCCTCAAGTAACACAGCACAACAAAGGCGAGTCGCGAGTCCTGCCCAATGCTCCAGGAGGAGGAGTGCATGTTGCCGACCAGGCATCTCCCGGGGAAATAGGGATGCTGATCGGTACCGTAGTGGGAAAGGACGCGGGTGTCGAGGTATCCATCTGGCCCAAACCTTCGCTCCTGGAGAAGGGCAGCCGTCATTGGCGCGGGTACATTTCCAAGGGTGCCTACGCCGCTCTCGTCAATCTCCGCGACGATATCTTGATACGCCGCATCTACCGATGGAGGACCGATCGTCAATGGATCAATTATCTTCGCAAAGGACAAAGTGGAGTACACGAACCCAACATCGTCCCTTCGAAGCAGGATTTCGCCATCGGAAAGCAGTTGTTGCAGCGATCGTTCCCATTGGAGTGGCAGCAGGCAAACGTCGCGGACTTGGATCTCCCCGAGAAATTCGAATCAAACATCAACGCGCCTCGAGACTAGGGGGGCTCTGTAAGGAACCTTCTAATGACCATAATGATTTCCTCTTTTTCTTTTTATCTTACTTTGAATAGTCCCGAAACGCGTCTGAATACTGAGATCGGTGTTTGTTATATTCAGTAGGTTTAGGTAGTCGGTACATACACGACCAATCAATCTGCTTTTACCCACAACAACTACCGCCTAACAGCCTTTCCACGCCTCGTCGATATACTCCGAGTGCCTGATAGAGGCCAAGGCGCTCTAGCTTGGTTACAATCTAAGGTACGAACTCTACACGCCCTTCACGACTTACCTTTGGTGGACTAGAGTCTTATCTCGCCTCATCTTGACTATTCAGAGAGGTCGAGTCTCGGTCGCGCAGAGCGCACGGCTATCCGGCCTCTGATCGAGATTTCTTAGAGATAGACTGTTAATAATAAAGGTCTTCACCACAATTGCTACGGACAGCGAGCTCCCTGGATTACGCGTACAACGATCCCCCAGTAAGGATTCACCGATCCTTACAGTTCCTTACTGGGCGGTTGAATAACTAGTGGCCCGCTGGCTTTCAGCCGTCAAAGGTGTAGGGTACCATTCCGAGGAGAATGTACCCTCTCTTGTCTAGTCTCACTGTAGCCTTAGAGTAGGTCTGAATCGAATAAAAACTATGCGTTTTCATGCATGTTTTGGTACACGCCCTATCAACGTACTGACGGATTCCAGGGTCTTGTGATTGGAATGGTCGCTTACCAGTGCCGCGTGGTTCTCGTCAGTTTTGCCGGTCGTATGTTCACTCGGTGTTCAGGGTTTGTGATACTGATTCAATTTAAAAGTGCTCGGAAACAGCCGGACTTCCAGAATCCCGATCTTCGCAATTCAGCATCGATATATGATGGCGGTAACAATACCATATTTTCGACGCGGAGCGCATCGTTTTTGTTATTCGCTTAACCTTGAGCCGCGTGGTTCTCCTCCGTCTGTTCGCCGTCGGTTCATTCGGTGTGCTTGTGGGGCTGACCGCTAATCTCAAGTCAGGGTATCGTTTGTCGAGATACAGGGCAGCCAACAGCTCCACGTGTATGTTCCTGTATCCTTCGCGGGGTTTACTAATTTTTTTAAGCGTGCGCCGCTCATTGTATTTTATCCCGACTTAAGTCCAGCTGGTTCCCGTCTGTCTTGCCTCCGAATCGTCTTCCAGTGTCGATGCCTCCAAGCCGGGAAACCAAAGCGCTGCATCAGGTCCGTAGACCTCTTGGGATTGCGACGTGAGCACCTCTCCTGAGGCATCCTCCGTTTGCCACCAGAGATCCTGGCGCTGGCTGCGATCCTGGTGTGCGGAAATTATTGGGGCAGCAATCAGGTTTCCTTCGTGGACAGCCGGACGCGCCTCCTCAATGTGTGTCGAACGCTGTACTTTGTCGTCATGGATCACCCCGAATTCTGGACCTCATATCTCGTCAAGGCTCACACGCCCACTGCAGAGCTTGAAATCGCATCTCTGCGGTTCTGTGAGCGCCCTTTGGATTTGAAGCTGTACTTCCAGGACAGTCACGCCACGCCTCCGCCTCCGGCTTGTGCTTCCCTGTCCGCCATACTTTCCTTTTTCTGCGCCCACGCGCCCCGTTGCGTCCGACTCTACGTCTCGTTGTTTTATTTCCTTCGGGAAGACGTAATTCAGCCTGCGTTACGCAGTGCCGAATTGCCACTCCTGAAGTCCTTGACGTTTCTGGATCAACCGTCGAGGTACTTCGGGCGTGGCATCAGGGCATATGTCCTCCCCCCACTCCCCTTTCCACCCACGATCTTCGACACCGTCGTATCTTTCCGTCTCTTCAACGCCGCTTTCGATTGGGCGGATCTCGGTCGATTTTGGCGTTTGACTACGCTAGTGGTGAACTGCGGCTACTCGGTGGATTCTCCTACCCCCGTCCAAGTCGTCTTCATCCTCGAATCCAATCCGCATTTGATCTATCTTTCGCTCCGCCTTGACGCCCATCCGGGGAGGTTGCGTCAGGATCTCGTTCCTTTGCCGTTCGTCGCCCTGCAGGAACTCGATCTCCAGCTGTTCGGATCGCGCCATTTGCTGGAAGTATTCTCCCAGAGCTCTTATCCGTGCCTCAAGAAGTTGTCCTTCGATATCACGGACGGGCAGGACGAGAAGGCCTTGATGTCACGATTCGATTCCAATCTTATCGCGACAACGCCTATCTCGGAGGCGCCTAATGAAGCGCCCACAGATGAGATAACGAAGGGATTAGATATGGACTTAGATTAGATAGTTGAACACCTGGCAAACACATGGTAAAAGAACATTGCAGAACATTCCGGCACTACATGTTGCAGCAGGATGGTTTACGCACCAAGTACATGCACGATTCATATTCACACGGTTCACAGAACAGTATAAGTAGAGTAGTTAGTTTCTTGTATTCCTTAGTCTTTTATTCGATTCATTTCTCGAAGTCCTGCGCATCTCACTCCCCAATCCGCTATCTCTGTAGAGTCGGACGAGATAAGGCTTTGATTGTGACATAATAAAAGACTCCCCTTCGTACCACCCGTACCGTCATACCTCGCTCTCACCCCACTTCACCTTACCACCACCCACGCACTATTTGCGCAAGCATTACCATTTCACCATCTCGCGCGCTCGCGCACTCGTTCCAAACCTCCTTTCCCTTTCCTCCATTTCCGACAACCCGTATCGGACCACTATAACAGACAGACGCTGTACCACGGGAAACGTTGAGTCCGTCCCAAGTACAACAGCAGTCGTAGGGGTACTGGGCAGATCCTCGGAGAGGCCCATCCCGCTATCGCCGGGGGTGTTGTAGAGGACCCGGGATAGTTCTGTTCGCAAAAGACCGATACGGACCCCACCAACCGCTTAGTGCGGAAGAAGACCAGTCGCGCTGTTCCGCGCACCCTCTAGCACCGGCTCTTCAGAGTCATCATCGTCGTCGTCTCCCTCCGCGCACCCACCACCTCCTCCTCCTCACGGCGTACCTACACATCTACCGCCTCTTCCCTTGATACTCCCCACACCTACTGCGCCACCCACTTCACCGTCCCCCGCCACACACCTTTACCACTCGTTCCCGACCCTCACCGACATGTCTCACCACGCCGCATCCCAGGGGCCAAGCCGTGCCCCATCCCCTGCGCCTAGTGTGCAGATGAACGACCCCGAACCCCTTGCTCCCACGCCGAGAATCTCATCCTCTCGGATCACCCTTGCCTCTCTCCCGCCGCACTTTGACGGGAACGACAAGTCCAAGTGGGACACTTGGAAAGATGCGCTCGGAAATTACATCTGGGCATACGAAGCGGAGTTTCGCACTCCGAAGACAAAAATTGCCTTCACGATTTCGCTGCTCGGCAGCAAGGACGGCGCGCCCAGCCCAGCTTCCAACTGGGTCCGTAATTGGCGCAAGCGAGTGCTCGACGAGGACGACGAGCTACCGGAAGGATATTCCTTCAAGGGTTTTTTGGACGACCTTGGCAGGACGTTCAGGGACCACAATGTGCGCCAGACAGCGTACATTCGCCTTACCACCACGAGGCAAGGGAAGACCGCCTTGGCGGACTTCATCCAGGCGTTCGAGTTGAACGCAGAGGAGGCGGGATACGACCCGCACGACGACTTGCACGGGCACCACAACCAGTTCCTGTGCGAGAACCTAGAGAACCTCGTCAACGAGGAGGTTCGCACGCAGCTCTATGCCGGGGGCGTAGAGATCCCGGAGGATTATGCCGGGATGAAGGCCAGGATGATGACGATCAGTCGCATCCTAGAGCGGCAGAAACTGCGCAAGGCGCAGCAGCCGAAGGCGGCCGGGACTCCGTTCTGGGTCCCCGCCAAACCTCCCCCACCCGCACCCAGCGGTAATTACCGGGGAACTGCGCCAAATTTGGCGAAGAAGCTAGGTCCGGGGGAAGTAGCCCCTATGGACGTGGATGCTTCGAAGTCGAAGGGGAAACCCTTCAAGTGTTACAACTGTGGCGATGAAGGCCACATGGCACGCGAGTGCCCACAGCCACGCCGGGAGCGTGGAAAGATCAATGTCCGCGCTCTGCGGACGAACGAGATGTCGAAGGAGGATTTCAAATTCCTCTTTGACCAGGCCCGGGCCATGTATGGCCAGGATTTTTAAGGAGGGCCCCGATCAAGGCCGAATCGGCGCCCCCCGCTTCTCTTCCCCTAAATAAATATGTTCCGCTTGAGGTGGAACCGACCGAGACCCGAAGTTCTTTTGTAAATTATATAAAACAGCGCACTGCTCTACGTACACAGGACAATATAGTAGTAGGAGTAGATGTAGAAAAAGACAAAAAACAAATACGTATTTTAGAGAATCTGAATCGCATCCGTAATATTAAAAACCGTAGAATGGACGAAGTGAACAAGCGTTGGAGTTTATTTAAAAAGGCCCCTGGAACCCAAACCAGTGAGAAAAATAGTGCGGATAAAAAGGGCGGTGCTACCGCGATGGCTCAACCCACAGTTGTGGGGGAAGCGCCAAAACACACACGAGTCCCCTTTGGACTCAAGAAGCAGGAGGCAGCCAGGTGGCTTGCACGACGCGCGATGGGTATCTCAGACAACCTATTAGCGCAGGAACTCCGGGAGTTCCAGAAGCAGCGGAAGCAGCATGAGATGCTGGTGTCAGTAGAGCTGACGTCTCCGGATACGGGGAAGACACGCCGTATCAAGGCGCTGCTGGACAACGGCTGCACTACCACGTGCATTGATCGGGCGTACACCAAAGCAGAAAACTTTGAGCTCCGAGAGCTTGACCAGAAAATTGTCGCACGGAATGCGGACGGATCCGAGAACCTTGGAGGACGGATTACGCATTACGCAGAATTAATTATGGGAGTTGGACTCCACCGGGAACGAATAAAGTTCTTGGTTACAAATCTCGGGAAGGCCCGTGTATTTATCGGATACGACTGGTTATTTAAACACAACCCCGAGATCGACTGGAGGTCTCAGAAAATTACCTTCAGTCGGTGCCCGCCCGAGTGCAACATGCAAGGCACCGAGGAAACCGAGGGCTGGAAGCCGGAGGAAGCGCTCGAGGAGGGTGAGTCGATCTTGATGGTCGACTTTGCGGAGCACATAGACCTGCGTGTCAAGGCCACTCAGGCACAGCAGATGGCGGAGGAGGCAGATAGAGACAGAGAAAAGATGACGGAGGACGCGGTTCCGGAGCAGTATCGCGAATACATCAAGGTGTTTGCAAAAGAGTCGTTTGACCGACTTCCGGAAAAGAGGCCGTGGGATCATGCGATCAAACTAAAGCCGGACTCCAAGGCAGTTGATTGCAAGATCTACCCGTTGTCCCAGACGGAGCAGGGAGAGTTGACCAAGTTCCTAGAGGAGAACTTGAAGAGTGGACGTATCAGACCGTCGAAATCACCTATGGCTTCGGCGTTCTTTTTTATTAAAAAGAAGGATGGAAGCCTTCGACCGGTGCAGGATTACCGGAAGCTTAACGAGATGACGATCAAGAATCGTTATCCACTGCCGCTGATCTCGGAGCTTGTCAATAAACTCCGAGGAGCGAAGGTCTTCACGAAACTGGACATTCGCTGGGGATATAATAATATTCGTATTAAAGAGGGAGATGAATGGAAGGCGGCTTTCCGAACCAACCGCGGCTTGTTCGAGCCGCTCGTGATGTTCTTCGGCTTGACAAACTCGCCGGCCACTTTCCAGACAATGATGAACGACATCCTTCGCGAGTTAATTAACGAAGGAAAGGTCATTGTCTACCTCGACGACATCCTTATTTTCACGGACACTCTGGAAGAGCACCGACTTATTGTAAAACGAGTGTTGGAGATACTCGAGAGAAATCAATTGTATTTAAAGCCGCAGAAATGCGAGTTTGAGCGCAGTGAGGTCGAGTACCTCGGAGTAATTATTGGTCACAACTCCATGAGAATGGACCCTGTGAAGATCCGGGGGATCACCGAGTGGCCGGAACCGAGAAACCTCAAACAAGTCCAGGCGTTTTTGGGGTTCACCAATTTCTATCGGCGATTCGTACGGGGATACAGTGAGGTGGCCAAACCCCTCACGAGGTTGACGGGGAAAGAGGGCTTCTCCTGGGGAGAAGAGCAGAAGGCGGCCTTCCAGAAGTTGAAGGACCGGATTGCGGAGGACGTGGTGCTCGCACTTCCCACGGATCACGGGAAGTTCCGGATAGAGGCTGATGCATCGGAGGGAGCAACTGGGGCGGTGCTTGAGCAGGAGCAAGAGGGGGGGTGGCGCCCGGTGGCGTTCCAGTCCCATGGACTGAACGAGACGGAGCGGAACTACGAGATCTACGACAAAGAGATGCTCGCAATCATGCTCGCGTTGGAGGAGTGGAGATCTCTCTTGATGGGAGCGCAGGAGACATTTGAGATCTGGACGGATCATCAAAACCTGCAGTATTTTAAAAGTCCTCAGAAAGTCAATCGGAGGCAAGCACGATGGATAGTTGAGCTGTCCGAATACGACTTCACGCTTTCTCACCGGCCTGGAGCGCTGAACAAGAAAGCTGATTTACTATCCCGCCGGGCGGACCACGACCAAGGGAAGAATGATAACGAGAATATTGTTCTTCTCAAGCCCGAATATTTCCGATCTCAGGAGATCGTGTTAGAGGGACCCGAAGCCGAGATCATGTCACAGATCAAAGCGGAGAAGAAGGTCGACAAGAGCGTGAAGCTGGCGCTCCAACAAAAACTCCCTGGCTGGGAGAGGATCGATGACCTTATCTATTATAATGGACTCATCTATGTGCCACACAACCCGGAGTTGCGAGATAAGATTATCGGGTTGCACCACGATAATGCTCTGCTTGGTCACCCAGGACCAAATCGGACACAGGAGATGATTGAGCGTAATTATTGGTGGCCACGGCTGGGAAACCAAGTTGGTGGATATATAAAAGCATGCGAGCCGTGCCAACGAACGACGGTTCATCAGTATAAGCAGGGAAAGCTCAACCCGCACGAGATTGCGGCAGGACCCTGGCAGAATATATCCATGGATCTGATCGGACCACTGCCGGTCAGCAATGGTTTTAATGCTATACAAGTCTGGGTCGACATGTTCTCGAAGATGATCCACTGCGAGCCAGTCAATATGGACATGTCTTCCGAAGGTGTTGCCCGGTTGACCCGGGACCGAGTGATTCGATACCATGGAATTCCTCGCAAGATCGTCTCGGATCGGGATCCGCGGTATGTCTCGGGATTCATGAAGGAGCTGAACCGGCTCCTCGGCATTGAGATGAACCCGAGCACGGCATTCCACCCAATCACCGATGGCCAGACCGAACGCATGAACCAGGAGATTGAGAAATATCTCCGTATCTATGTAAATTATCGCCAGTCGGACTGGGCGGAATGGCTCGCGCTGGCGGAGTTCACTCACAACGACAAGACAAGCTCGTCGACGAGCATGTCACCGTTTTTTATAAATTCCGGACTCCACCCCTGGAAGGGGATAGAGAATGCAGTCGAGTCGCGCAACGAGGCCGCGAACGACTTTGCCGGAAAGATGAAAAAGATTCGTGACGAGGCGACAGCAGCGCTGGAGAAAACCCAGAAAAGCATGAAAAAATATTATGACGCTCACCGGCGTGACGCGCCAGTATTTAAAGTTGGAGACAAGGTCTGGCTGGAGGGGAAGGACATAACCACGGACCGGCCAACAAAGAAGTTTGATGACTTACGGTTGGGGCCGTATGAGGTCATGGAGAAGGTGGGGGCATCGGCCTGGAAGTTGAGACTTCCGGAGACGGACAAGTCACATCCGGTCTTCAACGAGAAGCTCTTGACGCCGTATGTGGAGCCCCCGGCGCATCGAAAGGAGAATCGCCCCGCTCCCCAGATAGTGAGCGGCCACGAGGAGTACGAGGTGGAGGAGATATTGAAGCACCGCAAGCGCGGCAATGGCTACCAGTATTTAATCAAGTGGAAAAATTATCCGCTGGCGGAACGGACTTGGGAACCTAGACGGCATCTTACACACGCAAAAAAGACGCTTGACAAATATAATGCGGATCACGGAATCATTATCCGTGCTTTGCCTATATTTCCGAAGGGCCACTGGGACTATTTAGTTAAAAGATACAAATGCCGCGAGGAGTCGCAACAATACTCGACGAAGAAGTTATTTATTCCTGAAACAAACTCCTTCATCGCCATCGACGAGGACGTCGATTCTAGAGGGGGGGTAATGTCACGATTCGATTCCAATCTTATCGCGACAACGCCTATCTCGGAGGCGCCTAATGAAGCGCCCACAGATGAGATAACGAAGGGATTAGATATGGACTTAGATTAGATAGTTGAACACCTGGCAAACACATGGTAAAAGAACATTGCAGAACATTCCGGCACTACATGTTGCAGCAGGATGGTTTACGCACCAAGTACATGCACGATTCATATTCACACGGTTCACAGAACAGTATAAGTAGAGTAGTTAGTTTCTTGTATTCCTTAGTCTTTTATTCGATTCATTTCTCGAAGTCCTGCGCATCTCACTCCCCAATCCGCTATCTCTGTAGAGTCGGACGAGATAAGGCTTTGATTGTGACACTTGATGCGGATTGCTCGAGGAGTACCGGACTTGGAAGCGTTGTTCTTGAAGGGCGGAATTCTAGACCGCGACATCGCGACTCCTCTGTTGGCGTCTCTCCCTTCCCTCGTCCATCTGGACTTGACGGAGACGTGCGACCATTTCTTCTTGGGACCTCTATCGCCTCAGACGCGCAAGTCTACGGTGTTGTGTCCGTCTCTCCGGGTCTTAGGACTGGCGGATTTCGACGCGGTGGAAATCCGCGCTCTGGTTGATTGCAGGATCGAGGCGGGCGTGCCGTTGGATATGTTGACCGCTTATCATTTGGAGCGCAATTTTTTTTCTTCGTCGGGGGAATTTGTGGATGAGGCTGCGCATAACGCGGCACTGGTTCACATCGGGTCCCGAGTCCGCGTGGTTCGACGTGATTACACGCTCGTATATGACCTGGAATGGCTTCGCGAGTAGCATAGCCGTAATCTACCCCTATATGTCGTTGATCTTGATAAAATATTTATATTCGATCGCAATCCAAATCTCCGCAGTCTTGACTTGCCCTTTCCCACCACAATCCTCCACCGTCGACTGATAAAGCAAGTAAATAAAAGTTTCTCGCGTTCATCGTTGCTATGTCTGTGAGTTGTTTCAATATTCATCAGGGGGCCTGCCGCGATTTATATGTTGCCTGCAGGCCATCGTATTGCCCATGGACGTATTCTGGGAGATAGTGAATATCATCGCTCGTCCGGGAGAACCCTACGATCCCGACAGCATTCTACGGATGCGCGGCGTCTTACGTTGCCTCTCTCGGAATATCAAGGTCTTCGTCGATAGCAGTCCCATCTTTTGGACCCACGTCGTTGCAACGCCCCTTGTGCGTGACATCGCTTTGAAGACCAACTTGGAACGCATGGCTGGCCTCCCGTTCTCTTTAACCTTGAGGGTTGAAGATCTGCTCCAGTTCGGTGATGCTCGCTCCATTGTGTCCCACCAGTATGCCGAGCGCTTCGTTCGGGGTGTGGTGGAAGCGGTCTCACCCTATATGCACCAGTGCACCGACTTGGTAGTTCGGGCGGCGGATCCAGCGACGGCAGCCATTTTCCTGAAAAATTTATCGGTTGTGGACGGCGCCTCTCTCAGATCATTGACCTTCGCCTTCGGCCTCTTCGATTTCGAAGATTTTCGCATACCTGAACTCGCCGCGTTCAGGTTCGCAGGAACCGCCCTCTTCGCACCCGTGTTCGGCGCGATTACAGAACTCACCGTCACTGTCTGTTCAGCGTCGTGTCCCGCAATCACTTACACTTCCGGGAGTCAATACTCCGCGCTGGTTAGCCAACCTCGTGGCGACCCCTTGTACTTGGCCGAGTTCCTGGATATGCTGGTGCTGTCTGACCAGTTGTCCAAACTTGTTATTGTAGGCGTCGACCTGCGGAACCCTATAGATCTCGGCACGTACCCTACACTTTTTGCGCTGACTACGATTCAAGTGGAGTTCCGTGGCAACCATGCCTTGGCTGATGCTCGTCGCTCCAAATCTGGACGAATTGCACCTCGTTTTCAAGAAACGTGCAGATTTGGAGTGTGCGTCCATGTGCCCCCGGTTGTTGGGTAGCGCGCCGCATATTGTGCTGTCAGGCGTGTGTCCTTCTCCGGGGTTGGCCGCGCTATTCAGCCTGATGCAAAGCGCGACAAGCGTTGATATGCGGGAAGCTGCTGCCGCGTTCTTCAACTCGTTCGCTTCGGCCTGCGATTCCAGATCCTCCCAATACCAGCCCTTTCGGAACGCGTGCCCGTCGCTAAAATTTCTAAAGTTGCCCCCGAGTCACCCGGATTCTGTGAAGAGGATGTTGGTTGATCGGCTACGAGCGGGGTACACGCAAATTGAGGGGATAGTGATTCTGGGAGAATCCGACTCGTGGGACGGGTCGGAGGCGGTAATCTGGATGCGAGCAAGAGGTGTAAATACGATGTTCCAGCCTCACTTGACTATCTAAGGCTGTCCCGGTGAAAGGTTCTCACTCGGGGTGTGTGTGGAATGCGGAAATGCTGCTGGAAGGGATAGATGGAATATATCCAACTAAAACCAACTAACAAACACCAACTACTACCAACCACTAACACTCTGGGTAACGAACGGGTAGTTCGGGGGTGAAAGCCAAGTATTAGGCTTGTATAGACGGACTCGAGGCTCTTTCGGAAGCTAACTGATCAACGAACAACTCAAAGTTCTGAGTTGTTGGCCTTCGGAAAGCACCTAGTGGGCTTCTGGAAACACGAGTGCTTCCGGAACAACACAGGATTTTTATGGGACTTGTGGGCACTTTTGGTGTTCTCGAGAGAACGGGTTTGGTTTCCCGAAGGAAGGTTTTGTTCCGGAGAACGGTGTGTGTGGGGTTTCAGAAGATGCTTCTGGCAGGGTTTTGGGAATGCAGACAGAGCGCTTCTCGGAAGCAAGTCAATCAAGACAAGGTCAATCCAGTCAAGTCAGGACACGGTCAATCAAGGTCAATCAGGTCAGGTCGGTCAGGACAAGGTCAATCAGGTCACGTCAATCAAGTTTATCCGAAGCGTCAGGTCAGTGACTTCCGAAAGCGTTCGAAACGCAGAGGTTTATAATCCAACAGTGTGTCAATTGCAATCGATCGTCTTTGGAAAGTACAAGTGCGTGTCAGGCAGTTATAGCTTTCGGAGCGTGGACTTCCGAACCCGCTGGCACTTCCGTGTCCTGCGTCCCGGGGCGTCTGCTACCGAATGCTCTACTCTACTAGTTCCTTTTATACATCGTTCAGAAATGAGTCTCGTAACTAATATTATGTCCGCAGCCGGGTATGCAGCCGGTAGCTATGGCTTCCAGCCCTTCAATCATTGTCCGTTCGATTGGTTTAGTCGGTTCGCTCTCCGAGAGCTCGATCATTTGGTTCCAGTTGAGTTGGGGTTTTCTTCGTCTCCAAAGCGCCTTCCGGACGCGTTCTCTTTCCCTCAGCACCTATCTCGTCCCAGAAGCCCAATCGTGGCAGCTTTTCTACGTGTTTCTGGGCGGGTTTCCGAAGTTCAACTTGTCCTTCCCGAAATGGGTTGAGTGGTTCAACTCTCGGCATCACTCGGCATCTCGTTCGGATTTCCAACCTGTCAGTCGGAAAGGGTTCCGCCTCGGTTACACTTCCGAGCACGTACAGCTGTCACCGGGTGGCTACCCGTCTGGTTGTGCTCGCCCCTGTCACTTTGTTGCTTTGGCCGCTCGGTCTTTCCGGAAGCAATCCTTCCGGAAACCATGCTTGCCGACATTTCTTCACTTTGATGCGCCTCTCGGCCATCTCGCCGGAGTGATCGTTTCCCACTCGGACTTGGTTCATTTTATGGTATGGTCACTCGTTCCTGGAAGCCTGGCTTCTGGAAGCATGGCTTTTGTTGCTGTGGAGAGCTAGGTCTGGCTGGCGCTTCTGAACTATCTTCCGGACCTTGTTACATGTCCTTCCGAACCGCGCACTTAGTATTCAGCGACACGCTCTCCAGTGGTATCTCCAGCTTTGTTGAAGCTAGAAACACTTGTTGAGGGTCTGCTTAGCCATCTGGACCAATGTCGCTTCAAGCCTTTCCGGAAGCATATGCTTTCCAGAACGTGTCGTCCTGTAAGCTTTCTACCCTTCCGGAGCGTGCTCTATCCAAAACCTGCTAAGTTGAAATCGAAAAGATTCCCGCTTTTCAGACGTGGCTTTCTGCACGGCTTATCATCTCCCCCACACTTTAATTTAGACCGTCCCCGGTCTACCATGTTCTCGCAGCTCAGCTTCCGGAAAGTCACTTCCGGAAACATTTTAGCTCAGTTCGTCGATGTCCCCAACCACACGACTACATGCCAGGGAATACCTAGCCGCGTCCTTGTGTCAGTTCCCAAAGACCCCCTCCCAGCCCTTCCAGTACGATGTGCCTAGCAGCCTAGCCATCTCCCGGAAACACCAAAAGTTTTTCATCCTAAGTCCGTTCCTGGATTGACCCCGCGGCCTTTAATTTAGCAGCGCCGAGCACAGCCATGTCTAGGCGCGGCGATTCCCACCGCCCTAATAAGCGAACACTCCGATCAATTCCGTCGATCTCGTCACTTTTTGAGACAGGTATGTCTGTCCCCCCCTTGTAGACCCCTCAGTCTAACTCTTCTTGTCTTTCTCTCTCATTCCATACCCAAGTTTTTCCAAACTCCGGGCGTGCACAAGGTAAAATCCGCTATTGGGACTTAGATCTGCGTTCTATTCATATGTTTTTCCCAGGGTTCAAGTCTCCTTGCGTCCCTCGAGGCACTTTTTAGCTTTTCTGGCCCTGGCGCTGCGGCTTCTTTTTAGCGCCCGCGCAGTCCTTATAAGCAGGGCCTCAGCCGAATTTGGCCCATCTCTCTCTCTTTTTCCCCCCATCTCCTCACTCAAAATCTCTCTTTTCGCCGTCGTCGTCGCCACCGTCGCCCATCGATGTCTCAACGTTCTCGCAGTCACTCCATCGACTCGCTCGCCGGCTCCGTCTCCGACGCTGGCTCCGACGTCGACATGCCCGTCCCCGACGACCAACTCGAACCGCCCGCCGCGGCGCCGCCCGCGCCCACTTATTTCCCGACCGCCAAGTTCAGCGATACCTTCATGACGGTGCACGAAGGCCACGTCTACCAGTTCCTGACGCGCCAAGACCTCAGGCCTCTCGACCCCTTCCAGCCCTTCCGCGACGCGTCCCTTCAAAACTTCGTCAAGCTCATGCTCGATTCTACGCGTCTCGAACGGTATTTCACCAGCCCGGAACCCTCCCACAGGAAAATCCCTATCAAGGTCTTTCGGAAAGTTTACGCCGACTTGGTGCGCGTATCCTGCTTCCGACTCCGCCTTCCAGCACTCACACCCGTCTTTCCAGATGGAACATTACAAGTCTTGGGCCGACCGTTCCCATCCGAAGTACCTCGATCGCTTCCTGTACCCCGTCCGTATCTTCTACAAATACTTCACGGAGAGGGAGCACGAGGAGTTCGCGGAGGGCAAGTCGACACTTGTTGGTCCTCAGAACCTGGAGTACGAGGTGCGTCTCTATTTTCTCCGCGCTTCCGGAAACGCTAACACTTTTCAGGCGAACCCGCTTCCTTACGACTGGAAGTTCCCGGTACCTAGCTTCTACTGGGTTCCCATGGGTCTCGCAGATCCCGAGCTTATCGAGAGCATTGAGGGCGACGGCTCCCAGGAGTCCGATTCTTCTGATGACGAGGACCCCCGTCCTCCACCTTCTAGCGCTTCCGCCATGACGTCTCGACGTTCGGAAACCTCCCACCGAGTCTCGGTGCCTGCCGCTTCCGAAGCGGGTCCTTCCAGAAACCCCGGCGCCGCCTCGCATCGGACACCATCGACAACGTCGAATCCGACTCCGTTCAAGCCGACCCCGCCGGTGTTCAAGACACCATCGACAACGTCAAGGCCAGACGCGTCCGGAAAGGCTTCCGGAAAGGCTCCCGTTCCGTAAGTTTTCCCAAATATTTTCTTCAAAATATTTGTCTGACTTGCTTCCCGAAGCGCTCCCAAACCTAACCCGGCCAAGTTCGTTTCGCACTCTAAATCCCGTTTTTACGTTTCTGACTGCCCCTCCAGATCGCAATCGTCTACGCCCGCTCCTCGCAAGGTTCAGAAGGCCGTGGATCCACCCTCGTCGTCTCAGGCCATGCCGCCTCCAGCACCACCTCCGACTCGCCCCAACAAATCTCACACTAATCCGGCCGCTGCCGCCTCACTCGTCCCTCCGGAAACTCATCCTTCCGGAACGCGCTCCCGCAAGCACCACAACGCTTCCCCTGGTCCTTCCAAGACCAAGAACGAAGAAAGTAAGTCGCACGCTCCTATCCCCTTGCTACGCTTATCCGTTCTTCGCAGTACTGACCTCCTCCGACTCAGAATCACAAAAGTCTGAGGTCGAGGTGGAGACGAAGTCTACCAGGCGCAAGAAACGCGAGTTTCCGAACGCGCCTCCAGCAATCCAAGCTCCACCCGCTGAGGACGAGAAACCCGAGGTGCTTCCGACTCGTTTTTCCTTCCGGAAACTCTTCGCTAATCACTTTCCAGTGGGTCATCCCGAAAGACGGCTTCCGCGGCCTCTACTCGAACGACATTCAGGACTTCCCATCGTTCTCGGAGGAGCCCATCGCCAAAATCGCCAAGGAACATCTCTGGATGTTCGACCAGCGCGCAATGACCCTCAACCTCTGGCAGAAGGGTACTCCGACCGTTCCCGGCGTGCCTCCTGGTCGTCCTTGGCCTCCCAAGAACCCGACTCTTACGACCAACGGCCTCCCGCTTCCGGAAAACCGTCCGAAAGGCAACCTCGCGGCCGCGCAGATGCCTCACCACATTCCGACGCAAATGCCTTTCCCGAAGATCTCGGCCAACCGCATCCACCTAGCGATGCTCCGGCTCATCGAGGATGTAAGCTTCCAGCAGCACTCTGCGCTTCCAACACTGACTTTCTCATTTTTCTAGCCCGGCTTCTCGTGTCTGGAATGCGTCCTCTTCGACACCTACTGCGAGTTTCGTGGTTACAACCATAAGTGCACCGCCTGCGACTCCCAGAAGCGCCGCTCGTGCTCCTTCACTGCCACCGACGACCAACTCGAACGTTTCCGACTCGAGTCGTACGCCTGGATCGAGATGGGACACCTTCGTGAGTCCACTTCACTATTTATTCACTTTCCACTCAAATTTTTACTTCCGGAAGCTAACGGCCCTTCGGAAGGCTCCTGGAACCTCGTTCAGGACGTCCACATCGCCTTTATCCGCGCTCACGCTGCCCACCGTGCCGCTGTTCTGGACACCCTCGACTTCCAGCGCGTCTTCCACTCGTTCCTGGAGCACGCCAACTTTGTCATCGAGCACGTCGGCGTCGAGCAGTTCAATTCCCGATTCACTCGCACCAACTCGACGGCGACCTTCCGCGACCGCCTTGCCGAAATCTCGCTCGCGCAGGATCGTCTGCTCAAAACCTTCCAGGAGCGATCCTACGACAGCGCACATCGAGGAGTTCGACCCGAGCAAGTCTGCTCATGGCGGAAAGGACTTCTCCGGCGAGGAGTTCGACGTTCCAACCGTCAAGGAGCAGATGGAACACCAGCAGGCGAAGGACTCGCGTCGGAGGGAGAGGGGTCGCGACACTCGTTCGGAATTCGAGCGCCTGCGGGACGAGTTGGAGAAGCCGCTTCCGGAAGAGTCTCCAGAAGCACCACCGCCTCCCGTTTCCAACACCACTCCCTCTTCCGCTAGAGTTCGTCGCGAGAGTGCGAAGGCTGGGTCGAGCAGGTCGAAGAAGCCAGCGGACGACTCTGAGATGCCTCCCGCGTACGTCTTTACTTCTTCTGGTTTCCAACTGCTGACTCCTTCCAGCAAGGAACTCCCTTGAGCACCCGCTCCAGACGAACGCAATTCGACTTAGACATGGTTTGGTGAAGGGCACCATAATCATATACTGTCTCTCGATCGTCGTTCTCTCTGCGCTTTGGGTTGCTTCTGGAAGCCCCGGACTCTTTCGCTTCTGACAGACTCTTTACACTTCTCGCATACATGTATCGCCACAACACTTGTCGTCTCCCACATTATCTTAGTTTAGCCGTGCCCGAATGCATTTGGACTATTTCTCGCGCTTTCTGGTTTGAACCTTAAGAATTTTATCCTAAGTCCGCTTCCAGAACAGGCTTTCAGAAGACTTTCAACACCTCATTAGTTGAAGTCCCTTTCAAGTCTACTGAGCTCAGAATCATCGCCCAAGTGCAAATTCTGCACTATCCAAGATTTTCGCGATTCATGCTTCCGGAAGCCCTGGGACCTTCCGGAAGACTTTTTCTCGTTAATTTCGTGAAGTCAACCACGGCTATTTCCGAGACTCGGATCACTTTCCGGCTGAGACATTAAACTCATCCGACAACTCCTGTTCTCTACACTCATGCCTATCCGCAACGTTCACGAAGAGTTTACACTCTTCATGCTGGAAGACTTCGTGGTACGCTGCCCGTCCCTTCCGGAAACCCGTTCTGAAGCCGTCACGCTTGTCTAGCCATCCAGCCCGTGCTGGCAATGTCAAGAACGCGGCATCGACTGCTTTATTAGAACTTGGGGGCGCGCCTGTATCGCCTGTGAACGCGTCCTGGACAACACCTGCTTCCTTATGGATCCCGAGGCCTGGAACACTTTCTACAACGACCACCATTCCGAATGGACTGGTCGTGCGTTGCTGCTTTCCGGAAGCCTCCTGTTTCTGACTTCCGTCTTCCACAGGTTCCTTCCTCGGTCGCGACCGCTTTCCTTTCGCCGAGCTCCAAGTCCACGTTCCCGCAGTCTTTCGCTGGCTTCGCCGAGCTTACTTCAACCGCTCCCGCCGTCACGTTCGCGAAGCTCTCGAAGGTTTTCACAGTCGTGCTGAACTCCTGGCGCTTATCCTGTTCTTCCGTCAGGAACAGTACGGCCAGACGCTAATTAACCTCCTCTCTGCTCGTGTGGAGGCCCTTGTTGCTCTTGAGGATGAATAATTTGTATTGTTCATAGATTCCAATATTATCCACTGTCCGAAACTCCTCTCCGGTTGCCTGTTTCGGGAAGCCGCCCGGTATATAGGCGTACCAAGAATTGTTTCCAGAAGCCATCCGTTCCAGAATGAACCCTCCTCTCGACCGTTTGGACACCATCCTAGCGAGTTCTCCTCGTCACTTGTCACCATCCATTATCGCAGCCACTCCGCGCTTCGCTGAGATTTCTGCTATGCTGGTGTCTCGCGACGTGAGTCCTATTTTATATCATAGGAGCTTCCGGAGTTAATCGCTTAATCCTTCCGGCAGCCAAAGGCTTCCTGCAACAATTGTGTCAAGCTCAACCGCGGTTGCACCTTCGACTGTTGGTCTCTCAGCTGTCGGGAGTGCGACCTTTCCTTGACGGAAGGTTGCACCTTCGCCGGCCTTAGAGAATTTCAGGATTTTGCCGCAGCCGACGACGCAATTGCTTCTGACAAGATCGGTGCGTGTTTCCGGCACCTTTCGATTAAGCACCCTCCTGACACTTCAATAGCTTTAGCCGTTGATTATGGTGCCATCGTCACTCTCGAGCGTTATCATGCCCTCTATCCGATCGTACCCGCATACTTCGAGGCGACTTCCGTCACTCATTCCTTCAAGACGCTAACCGCCTTCCGGAACATCCTCGACTCTCTCAATCCCAAAGCCGTTGCTGCCTTGCTGGATCTCGGACTCGTCTTCGGACTATCTCCCGAGCTTCAGAACGCACTCCTGGCTCGTATGATTTGTCACAACAGATACTGTCCCGCTTCCGACAGGGTTTCTCTGATCGGTCCCTCCCCGAACATTTCGTGGAGCGAGGTCTCGGAAGCTCCTTTCGGAAGCGCTTCCAGCTTGTCAACTCTCGCTGGCCTTCTCGATAGCTCTATGGATATGCCTGCCTTGTAGCTAGACCAGCGTACTTTTCTGTAACTGTGCAGCTTCCAGTATACCCATCTCAACTATGGTTCACTTTTTCGCACTTTTGATCGCTTTGCTTCTGTCAACCACTTTGCTCCTAAATGGCGTTCCTTCCGGAAGCCATCCATCTCCTGGCTTCCGGAAGGCTTTCCGACTGTATAGACATCGATCGTTTTGGAGCCTTCGCCTTAACACTTTATTCAGTTCAGGCCCTGTTTCCAGGTTCAACCTGTCTACTGTTGCTTGTATCTTGGCAAAATTTCCAAATTTTCTCGAAATCGAGCTCGCCACTTTACCCCTCCCCAACACTTTTAAATCATAACTGTCCCCAGTTATTCCATCAAAATGCTTGCCGGAATGAATTTAAGGGCGCTGAGCGTCCGAAGCGTCTATCTGCCTCTTGCCTTCTCGCATCCTGGTTTCTTCATGTCGCAAATCAACGATCCTTCCATCTGTCCCAAGAACCTTCCCGTCGCCATCTGGGATAACCTTCTGAAAGTCCAGCGCGCTATCAAGTCCAAGTTCGAGGACCGCCAGGCGCATCTCGACTTCCTCTCGGATCAGGCCCAGACGCTCGTGAGTCGTTTCTGGCAACACTATTTTCCCCTTCTGACAGCATGCTTCCAGCTCATCCTCAAAGATCATCTGGACGTCGCTGCGCACTCCCCTGTCATTCGCGACATTCTCTTCACCATCCGCAAGAATTATCAATCGAGTTGGGGCACTGGTCCCGGTACTTGGGACGCGCCTATCCGTGAGGTCGGAGTCATCATCGACGCCACCGCTCGCATTCGTGCCGAAGAGAAGATTGCCCATCGTGACAAGGTTGCCGCCAACCGCGCAGAGCGTGTTGCAGCCCTCAAGAGTACTAAGCGTGCTCGCTCTTCCGTAAGTCCTCTGCCTTCCGGAAGCCAAATTTTCGCTTAATTCCCTTCCAGCGTCGTAAGACCGTCAAGTCTTCCGTCACCGTTGATTCTGAAGGCGACGACAACTCCGAAGAAGAGGCAGGTGAAGATGATCCCATGAATGGAGCCACCACTGTCCCTGCTGCGAACATCAATGTCTGCGGTTTCAACTTGTCGTATGAGCTTCGTCTGTATGAAATGCTGCACGCTGAGCACGAAGGCATTATGGCCGTTGTGAACGCTCGTGAGCTTTCCATTCTTACGGACCACATCCTCCACAAATAGGTTCGTCGCTATTTTCCCCAGTGCTAGTTTCCCTTTCTGAATCGTTTCGTAGGCTTCCGGAAACTTCGTTTCCAGCAACCCACTACTTCCTTCCAGAAGCAACCAACTTGAGGCGCACTCTTTATACACAATCGTTCCAGCAGACTTTCGTCCACATCCAACTTGAGGCTCATTCCTTTAACATACCCTCCTGTCCAGTAGCAGCGAGTTCTTTAACAACAGTTAAGACTTCTTCGCTCTCTTCGAACGTCTCGGGTTTGTAGCTCCAAATTTCGGTGTCGGACGCAAGTCCTCTTCCTCTTCCGAATCACTCTCATACTCTTCCGAAAGTTCTTCCGGATCGATTTCTTGCCAGTCGGGTTTTAGGTTGACTTTGTGGAATTGAAGGTCTTTTCCAGCGTAGTCGTCCTCAATTTCCCCTTCCGCCACCAAATCATCCAGCTTCTCTTTCGAGAGGTCGATTAAGTCCAAGATGCTTTCCGGAAGGTCCAGCTGTTTCCTTGCCATGTATGGCACTACTCTGAACTGCGCAATCTTACTATGGAACATTGCACCATTCATTTCGCAACATAGGTAGGAACCACCCTTAGTCCTTCGGACAACCACCATAGGTCCCAGATATCTGGAAGCCATCTTAGTGTTAAGCGATTTTTCCACGGTTGTGTTTCTGACAAGAACCAGCTCCCCGGGTTTAAACGCAAAGTCCTTAATCGTATGTTCATGCACTCTCTCGTAACGTCTGACCGCTGCCAATTTTTCTGCGGAGACTCTGGCACGCATCTCTTCCACATGCTGAGAGTGCTTTGCCAGAGCCCTTGCCCGAAGCCCAATTAACTCGGCTGTTGATATGATTTCTCCCGGAAACTCAACCAACCACGTTGCCTCTTCAATGTCCAATGGAATTACTGGATGTGCCCCGCATAGCGCGAAATACGGTGAACACCCTAGGCCCCTCCGGACAGTTATTCGATCCGCCCAGAGAACTTGATGCAGAAACCAGTACCACTTCCGAGTGTCTCCACCCGTAGCCTTGTACAGCGACTGCCTCATATCCCAATGACCTCTCTCAACGTTTCCGTTAGCTTGCGAATTATACGGAGAGATGCGTATCCCTGTTATCCCGTATTTCGAAGCTAACCATTTCACTGCTGCCAGGAACTGTCCCGCGTTGTCAGTCACTATCTCCCTTGGGCAACCCCATCGACAGATTATGTCTTCCAGAAGGAACTTTCCGAGAGCCTCGGCATTATCGGAGCGCAACGCTCTCGCTTCGTTCCACCTCGACAAGGAGTCTCTTGCGGAAACTACTAAACGACATCCGTTCGAAGGTACTCCCATAACCATCACGTCCGTGTGTATCTTCTGGAAGATACTCGGGGTCACTGTTGCTTTTGGAGGTATCCTAAGCATCGTCTTCTGCCGCACTTGACACAAATGACATGTCTTCACGTACCAGTCCACATCCTGGGATAGGTCTGGCCACCAGAAGCGCAAGTCAATCATGCACTTAGTGGCGTAAGCGCCTTTGTGCCCTAAGCTATCGTGTGCAGAGCGCAGCATGTACATCCTGTATTCCTTAGCCACAACCAGCTTCGGAGGATCGTCACCATCCTGCCTGTACAACTTCCCAGTAACTTTGTCACGGTAGAACTTAGCTGCATATCTCATGAACTTCCGGAAGGAATCTGCAGTCTTTCCGTCAGGGTCCTTATCTCGGAACTCTTCAGGTCTCTGTAGTGGGTCCTTCAACCATTCACGGATTTTGCCAACTCGCTCATCTAACTCTTTCGCAGACTCGGATCTGTGTGCTTCCGGATAGTCCTCTCTGCTTTCTGGATCCAATTTATATTTGGCGTCCGGAAGCAAGGGTTCTTCCGGCAAGGTGTGCACGTTCAGAAACTGCGGCACAGCTAATCCTTCAGCTTCGTAGACTTTCCGGATAATATCCACGTTCTGGACTTCCGACATGAAAGCATCGTTACACTCTTTCTGGAAGTCTCCTTCCGAAGCAGCGAAATCGAATATTTCTTGCTCGTAGCCTCCTCTCGTGTCAATCTCATCCTTGAAGTCTTCAAAGTCTAACGGCTGCCTGCCTTCCCGGTCCCATCCTGGATGGTCCTTTGGCAATTCATACTCGTCAAACCCATCTTCCGGATTGGGCCACTCTTCATCTCCTTCAGCTGGACGTTTCCGGGAGAGACCGTCTGTCGGGAAGGTCTTTCCAGCAACGTGCTTCAGACTGAAGTGGTACATCAAGATTTTCTCAATCCAGCGATTGATAGTTGCGTTCGGCCCCATGCCTGGGTTCGAGAGCATACCCTTGATGTACAACGCATCGACTTCCACAACCAAGCGCCTTGCTCCCAGCAGCCAATACTGCATTCTGTCAAGCGCTCTCAGAAGCCCATACAACTCTCGTTTTGGTTGTGAGAACCGAGCTTCCCGGTCGTTCAGAGGTATGGCCGTGAACTTCGCGAAGTATTTCTTGGTTGGATCGTCGGGATCGAGCTGATAAATTTCAAGCCCGACCGACCTCCACGATGTGTCTACGGAAAGCACGATGTCAGAATCCCACTCATAATTGAGTGGTTTCAGAGCTCGACACTTCGCGACTTCCATCTTAATCAAGTCCATAGACTTCTGCTGTTTTTCACCCCACTCGAACTCTGTGTCCTTCCGGAGAAGCCTCTGGATCGGTCTGGAGATGTTTCCGTAATTCTTTATGAACATACGCATCTGCCCTACCACTCCCAGAAACTGCCTCACTTCCGAGACATTCTCGCAGTCTGGCCACCTTATAATGATGCCTACTCTGTCTTCGGAAGGCCTTCTGCCTTCGAAAGAACATAGATGGCCCACTACTGGAAACTCATCCAGACACAAAAGTGCCTTCAGACCTGAGAACGTGCCTCCGCAATATTTTACTCTCTGAACAATCCTATTCAGGTTCTGGAAGTGCTCCCAGACGAAGCGTCTAATCCCAGGGTTTTCCGGAATAGTCTCGTACTTCCCGTTCTTGTCTTGATACCTTGAGCCGGGTCCACGTATTGGAACATCGTCAATATAAGGTATCGTGACATGAGGAATCTCGTCTCTCAGAATATAGGTGACATCGTCATGGAACACTGGAACCGAGTTGGTCCAACCCTGAGGTAATTTTACCAGTCTAAGGGCTCCGAACGGTGTCCGGAAGGTTGTGTAGTCTCGACTGTCTTCCGCTATATCTCGATGGTCATACCCGGAGTACAAATCCAAGACTGCTCCACAAGCGCGTCCAGCGAAGTGATTCGCTAGTTCCTCCGTTGCTGGAGGCACACCCGAATGGGCTATCGTGACTTTGTTCAAGGGTTCCAGAGCATGGACTAGCCGAATGCTCTTTCCATCTTTCTTCACTACTCCAAAGAATTTGGTCCTGTACGAGGCGTTCGAAGGCTCGTACACTCCAGCATCTATCTTCTTCCGGATAATATCACAGACCATCTCCAGCTGACCACGAGGTATTGGAATACTTCGCTCAACCCAGACTTTGTGCTCGACTACTGGGATCTCCACTGGTGGAAAGAAATCATGCCGGAAGCTTCCCCTTTCGGAGTCGTCCCAAGCAAAGGCTTCATTCTGAACCATCATGAAGTTGTGGAGCAATTTCTTCTCCTCCAACCACAAGAAGTCCTTAGCATGAATCTTATCAATGATCTCCTTCCTTTCCAGAGTGTACCTTCCGGTAGGTGCGAAGTCTGTTGGATTTGTTGCCAGCCCTGGCATGTCTTTCAGAGGGTCTCCCTTGATTTCCCTCTGGATGCGAAACCTTTCCGGAAGGTCGGTATAAACTGGCCGCACTTTCAATGCTACCGGCTTATACTTCTTCGTCGCATACACTCTCTTTATCAGAGTAGGAGTTGCCGGCACCCTGTTGGAAGCCTGCTTCTTCCTTTTCTGATTCCTGCTCTTGCCTTTCTTAGTGTCTTTGGACATAATCCATTCCACCGTCTGACAACAGGTGCACTTCTGATTCAACGTGGACCGATGCTTCGGTATTTTCCCACGGTTCAATTTCTTCTCGGTCATGTGAGCAAGGTGTTCCGGAACGTCTTCGTCCCAAGTGAAAACTTGGTAGTTGACTCCCGCACGCCGTTGCTTCCGGTTTGGCTTAACAAACTCGTTGAAGAGCACTCTGGCCTTGTGGTCAGAGCGCATTGCTTCCGAGCTGCGGGAAGCCAAAACGTACGCTTCCCGGACTTCATCTTCCGTAAACGCTTCCCCGTTCCTAGGCTCCATATAGCCCTGGATCTCCAACTCGCCTGCCTCGTTAAAACCGAACTGTAACGCCATCTCCCCTTGTTGATATCCAGCTATCAATTCATCGGAGTCCGGCGAAAATCCTCCTCTTCACTTTCGGGCGAGCTTCCGGAAGATTCATCATCCTCGCTGTCGGAAGCATCTTCCTCCCGGAAACCAGGATCCTCTTCGTCTACCACTTCTTCAACAGTTGCCTTCTTAGCACGTTTCAGTATGCTGCGAGGCGGCTGGAAGAATTCTGATTGTCTCGAAGGTCTTTCCGGCACCGAGTTCCCTTTTAAGTTCTCCGCAACCCTTGCCCTTTCCTCGTCAGCAGCGGTGTATGCACCCCTGGCCTTACAGTGCCCGCCATGACATCGCGGTTCCGCTTTTGGCAGTCAACCCGTCAAAACTTTCGAACCTTTACTACATTTCGAACAATGTATGTGTAGATCCAGAAGCACCTCGAAACACTCACAAGGATAGCAAGGAAGATATCTTGTGCTTTGCTAGTCCACCAGGTAAGTTTTCAGTTTTTTACCGCAGGAAATTGTTGCTAACCCTAATGATCCCATCAAATTACCTTATAGGTAACCCTACCGTCACGTGTTGTGTCGGCGGATCACCACGGCCGAGCTGGGTTCGAAAGTAAAGTCGCCTCAGTGAGGGCTTAAACCATGTAGATATGAAGGGTGTTGGCTGCTACTGCCTACATTGATTGCCAGGAAGGCTACCCATGTCTCAGGAAGAGGAATGGAGGTGATTTCATTTTCAAAATTCTCGAAAAAAAGTTGTACCGTGGGAAAAAATGAGTTCTCGACGCCATTCGCATTCTTTTCATTGGTTTCATGGCTCAGAAAATCACAGAAACTCTAGAAAAATTCGCATTGCCCTCAAAAACACGTCAAGAGAGGTGATGGTGGGCACTGTAGTAGGAATTATGCAACGTTTCTGGGTGTTGGGATCCCTTACACATATGTCCTGGGAGCCATCAGCATGGTTCCGGACACGACTCTCAGTTAAGATGTCGAATGGCCTTCCGAGAAGTATCTTGTACGCTGGTTTGTCTATCACATGAACCTGCAGGTACACGGTGATGTCTCCGAACGTAAAGGGTACATTCCTGGCTAAACCAGCCGACCTTTTTAACTGCCCGTTGGCGCTCTGCATGAAGATCTGGCAGTCGGTATCCCAGTTCAAATCCAACTTCTCTGCTTCCGCAAGAGACATAGAAATAATCTGCGAACCACTGTCTACCACAGCTTCCACATAGCTCTGCCCGTTCACTTTCGGAAACACTACCCGTAGTTTCTCAGAGTCCGTGCTCACGTATACTTGGCGAGGGGCTTCATCAGGCCCCAACGTTGATAAGTATATCAGAAACGGGTCTGGAATAACCGGGTTTCCGACTTCAACTCTCGGATCATTATCGTGGTCTTCCTGAGTTGAGATATAGAAACTCTCTACTCTCGGAAGCTCATCGATTTCCAAGGCGTCTTCAGAAATTTGATTCTGGAAGTCCTCTTCCATATACGGAAAGGCACATTCCTGACTCAAGACTCCTGCCGACTCGTTGACTCTCGGAGGCTTCCGCCTCCGCTTAGTCAAAGCTTTCCGAAGCATTTCTGCTATCTTGGGGGATGCACGGACTAGGTCCCCAAGTTTGAAATTGGTTTGCAGACTCCAAATTTCGTCAGCCATTTTCTCTTCAGTCCCATCTCTGTCAAGTGGCTTCCGGATGGCATAAGCTCTTTCCGTCTGAGATTTTCTTTCTTTGACCGCGGGTATATTGTCCTTAGCACCCAGCTCTTCCGGAACGTCCTTTCTTTCCATTGCTGGAGAAGAGGGTATATTGTTCGGAGGCTGTGTTGCTTCTGGAACGTCCTTGCGCATCACTTCCGGAACTTTCTCATACGGAAGCTCCCCTTCGTCGTCCGAATGCTCATCATCAAGATTTCTCCTGACAGGTACTTCCGGAGACCGAGGTCGCTTCTTCCTTGTCCTTGCTGGAAGCACAACTTCCACCTGCTTCCTTCTCCATTCTGGAAGCGGTCTCACCGGCTCATCACTACTTCTCGTAGCTCTCGTACTGTCACTCTTCTCCGAACCAGCTTTTGGACGGTCCTCCGGCGGCTTTGCTGGTTTGCTTCGAGACTGATTTGCCTCTGCCGCCTTCATCGAACGATTTATAAATTTGGCTTTCCGGCAGCGCCCTGCCGGGTTTGCACAAATTCTTGTTCGATTTGGACGTCCGCAACCTTCATGGCCTTCATGATTTGAACCACCTGATTCACAGTAAGGGCATCGTCTCCCTTAACCTGAGGCATCTGGTTCTGCACTTGTGGGCTAGTCCTAAACTCTGGCACTTGGTACTGAGCAGCTGGCATCTGCGGAGCGAAGGTTTGCACCATTCCGCTGTACTGAGGCACTACCTGGGTCTGGTAGCTTGCTGTGGGATAGACTGGCTCATTCTGGAGATGATGCTTCCGGATGTGGTCCTGGACTTGGCGTGTCCGAGACTCATCATCCTTGGTATCATAAACTTGAGCGAGAACGTCCGCCATGCTGACATGCCAGCTACTAATCGTTTCCAGGTTTGGATGATTGTAGGTTTGTACAAGTACCTGAGGGGCACCTGGCACTAGCTTGTTGGCATAGTAGTCGTCAACTCTCTGTTTCTGACTCTTCGAATCTGGCCACTTCGGAAACGCGTTCCCGTCTCCCAACCTCATTCTACCGCCCTCGATTATGATTCTCCCCATATCTATGTGTTCTCGCTTATAGGGACAGTCCCGAACCATGTGTCCCGTCAAGTAACAATAGAAGCATTCTCGGGGTGCAGAGTCGGAAGCACCATTCCTGAAGCCTCGTTCCGGCGCCTTGCCGGAAGTCTGTCCTGGAAGGTTTATTTCCTGATGCGGTGCACCTCCCCGAAGCTCTCGAGTCATCAGTTTGAACTGTTCGTCAATTCTTTGCATGTGGGAG
The DNA here is from genome assembly GCA_029281495.1 of Mycena filopes. NCBI lineage: Eukaryota > Fungi > Basidiomycota > Agaricomycetes > Agaricales > Mycenaceae > Mycena > Mycena filopes. The sequence goes on from JARIHR010000015.1 coordinate 300,845, forward strand.
TCCGAACGGTCTTCCAACTTTTTCAAGCTAGACTGCGTCCGTTTCTCAGAAAGGTCCTGCGCATCTTTCAACTTGGCTATCTCTCCGGAAAACTCAAGAAGCTGTTCCGAAAGATCGGTCCTAAGCTTAACCATTTCCGGAGAAGTTTCCTTGCTGGAAGCCCCTCCGAAGTTGTTCATGAGAACAACCTCTTCGTTGTAGTTCACCGTGGAAACAGTCCGCCTATTGTTGTTCTTAGCCAGGTTTTCCACAATGCCCATGATTTCAGTCAAGGGAAGGGTCGACTCTGGTCTATCAAGAGGGGCTGCTCCAACTACGGGAACTGCTGCGGGTGCTGGTGCTGCAGTTGTGCCATCTTTTGCCTTTAGCCAATACATGGTCTGAGACACCATGAGGTCAATTTCCTTGGCGAAAGAGGGTTCGAAGCAGGTCATGTACTTGTCCACCAGCCCTTCGTTCAGAACCAAGGTTGGTGGTTTCGCAAGTTTTTCTGCTTCTGTCTTGAACGACAGGTTGAATCGCTTGATTCTCCCTTGTTCAGACTTCTTGATTCCGGGTTGGAACTTTTTACAGATCTTGTCTAGTTCGTCAAGCGAACCGATCTGGAAGGTTCTGATTTCCGGAAACAAGTCCTCGATCTCGGAGATCCACTCATCAAACGTCTTAGTGTATGACTCTAAGGTTTCCCATTCCGAAGCAGTGGTTATCGGAAGGTACTTCAAGATAGTCGCTTTCTTTTCCGCATCGTCGTTATCCAAACCAGCGTTATGGATTATCAACTTTGTGAATTTCAAGAACTTCATCAAGCTCTCAGCGGTCGTTCCGTCAAATTGCGGGCTGCTCCTGGTGTCCCAGGGCTGCGGCATTCGGAAGTTCGCGGCCATCCTGTTGGAAGGGCGCGGGTTTGGGTTCGGAAGCGGGTTCGTTACAGAAGCCGGGGTAGGCACCGCCGGCTGTTGCGCGTTTGAACTCGAATTCCCAGACTGTCCTGCAGTCTGTACGGGTGGTGACCCGGTTTGTGTGTTCTGAACTGGCGTAGTGCTTCTGGAAGAAGCGCCTGGATTGCTTGGAGAAGGAGCTGGTGTGCTCGTTCCGGAGTCAAGGGGGTTGCTGGAAGCCAGATTGTCTAAAGTCCTTCGAGAAGAAGAAGCAGAAGACTGTCTTTCTACAGCGCGCGCTTGTACTCGGTCTCTTAGCTCTCGGACGGCACTGACTCTCCCGGAAGTGATCTCTGCCTGTTCTGCTCGTGCTCTTCCAGCAATAGACACTCGTTTAGTAGCGTCTTGTGCTGAAGCTCTCGCTGCTCTCGTGGGTCTCGTTGATTGTCTGCTCCAATAAAGGTCTCCTGTTCCAGAGAGGGTATTTTCTTCTTCGTCAGAAGCGTGCTGTGAGGCTCGCTCGTCGGAGTTCAGATTGGACCGGTTTCTGGTGACTTAGGTTTCCGAAGAATCCTAACTCCAAGTTCACTTTTGCTCGGAACTAGCTTTCACTCAACAGTCACTTCTGGCAGAGTTAAAACTCTAGTCTCGTCTATTACCCCTCGCGGTGGGCTCCAGATGAAAGGTTCTCACTCGGGGTGTGTGTGGAATGCGGAAATGCTGCTGGAAGGGATAGATGGAATATATCCAACTAAAACCAACTAACAAACACCAACTACTACCAACCACTAACACTCTGGGTAACGAACGGGTAGTTCGGGGGTGAAAGCCAAGTATTAGGCTTGTATAGACGGACTCGAGGCTCTTTCGGAGCTAACTGATCAACGAACAACTCAAAGTTCTGAGTTGTTGGCCTTCGGAAAGCACCTAGTGGGCTTCTGGAAACACGAGTGCTTCCGGAACAACACAGGATTTTTATGGGACTTGTGGGCACTTTTGGTGTTCTCGAGAGAACGGGTTTGGTTTCCCGAAGGAAGGTTTTGTTCCGGAGAACGGTGTGTGTGGGGTTTCAGAAGATGCTTCTGGCAGGGTTTTGGGAATGCAGACAGAGCGCTTCTCGGAAGCAAGTCAATCAAGACAAGGTCAATCCAGTCAAGTCAGGACACGGTCAATCAAGGTCAATCAGGTCAGGTCGGTCAGGACAAGGTCAATCAGGTCACGTCAATCAAGTTTATCCGAAGCGTCAGGTCAGTGACTTCCGAAAGCATTCGAAACGCAGAGGTTTATAATCCAACAGTGTGTCAATTGCAATCGATCGTCTTTGGAAAGTACAAGTGCGTGTCAGGCAGTTATAGCTTTCGGAGCGTGGACTTCCGAACCCGCTGGCACTTCCGTGTCTGCGTCCCGGGGCGTCTGCTACCGAATGCTCTACTCTACTAGTTCTTTTATACATGGTTCAGAAATGAGTCTCGTAACTAATATTATGTCCGCAGCCGGGTATGCAGCCGGTAGCTATGGCTTCCAGCCCTTCAATCATTGTCCGTTCGATTGGTTTAGTCGGTTCGCTCTCCGAGAGCTCGATCATTTGGTTCCAGTTGAGTTGGGGTTTTCTTCGTCTCCAAAGCGCCTTCCGGACGCGTTCTTTTTCCCTCAGCACCTATCTCGTCCCAGAAGCCCAATCGTGGCAGCTTTTCTGCGTGTTTCTGGGCGGGTTTCCGAAGTTCAACTTGTCCTTCCCGAAATGGGTTGAGTGGTTCAACTCTCGGCATCACTCGGCATCTCGTTCGGATTTCCAACCTGTCAGTCGGAAAGGGTTCCGCCTCGGTTACACTTCCGAGCACGTACAGCTGTCACCGGGTGGCTACCCGTCTGGTTGTGCTCGCCCCTGTCACTTTGTTGCTTTGGCCGCTCGGTCTTTCCGGAAGCAATCCTTCCGGAAACCATGCTTGCCGACATTTCTTCACTTTGATGCGCCTCTCGGCCATCTCGCCGGAGTGATCGTTTCCCACTCGGACTTGGTTCATTTTATGGTATGGTCACTCGTTCCTGGAAGCCTGGCTTCTGGAAGCATGGCTTTTGTTGCTGTGGAGAGCTAGGTCTGGCTGGCGCTTCTGAACTATCTTCCGGACCTTGTTACATGTCCTTCCGAACCGCGCACTTAGTATTCAGCGACACACTCTCCAGTGGTATCTCCAGCTTTGTTGAAGCTAGAAACACTTGTTGAGGGTCTGCTTAGCCATCTGGACCAATGTCGCTTCAAGCCTTTCCGGAAGCATATGCTTTCCAGAACGTTGTCCTGTAAGCTTTCTACCCTTCCGGAGCGTGCTCTATCCAAAACCTGCTAAGTTGAAATCGAAAAGATTCCCGCTTTTCAGACGTGGCTTTCTGCACGGCTTATCACCGGATAATTGGCTTCCATAAATACAGTATTCGGTGCCACTAAAACCAGGTTCAAATTCAAATCTTTGATTCTTGGTTCAGATATTCGACGTGTCGGTGATATTCGGCCTACGGCAATTCGGCAGGATTATGTCATCACGTCGTCCTCCTTGCTCTTCACCTCGTTCTCGTCCTCCTGGAAATAGCCTGTCTTTTTGCGAACTGCGATAGGAGCTTGGTGTTGTACGGCCAATGAGCTTCGAAGCTTCGCCGCTTGCTGAGATTAGTCAGTCTTCCGTTCATCTAGTCGTATCAACGACATCCACTCACTGTGGCAAAGCTGTCGTCCAGTATGGTCACCGCTTGCAGTCTGTTGGATATCTTCAACAGCTTGTGGGAAAGCATAGCTGCGAATGTGAGCTGGAGCTCGACTATATCCCCGGCTTTGACTGCTCCTGGTATGGTCTGGACATAGCGACTTCCTCTGTGGGCATGTTTGAGAAACAAAACTATTCGAGTCTGGCAATCCGCAGTGCGCACCTTCTACCGTCCTCTCCTTTCAATCGAAAGTATTTCACTATGTTGTCAGGTGCGTGAATGAGATCAGCGCCTTTGAGCTTTGCTAAACGCCCAATAGTGTCTACTCCCGGTTGGAAGTTGTTGTCCTGCTCGTTGGGTGCCTCGCTGCGCTCTGTGAAGAATCTATTGCTGGCCGACATATACATTCCATGCGTTCCTTGTTTTGGCATCTGGTTGTGCATCTGAACGCCTGCAAGGTGCTGCGCGAACTTCTGATGCACGGCTGTCATGTTTCGGACGCATTCGTTGAATGGCTCAGAAGTCAATCCGCATATCTCGATGTGTTGAGATAAGTGGACTGCACGCTCTTCTTTGCATCTGAATGCCCGCGCTTGGTTAGTTGTGGGTTTAGATGCTGTTTCGTCTTTCCTCACCCTCGTATAGATTTCGGTACCAACTCGTTTTTGGTCACAACCCCTTGAACTCTGAATATGACTTCGTCCGTTACTCCGTCATCGTCTGCCTCTGTACACAAATGCCAGGTTTTAATCTGGTTGCCAGTGACGGTGACGGTTATCTCGTCTAGCTGAGTATTCCTCAGACTCTGATATTTCCAGGATTACATGGAGATCGAGCCAGCACTCACGTTGATTTTCCCCATGTGCTGAAGCTCGTCTTTACCTCTGGCCGCTAGGGCGTTCTGGCTTTCGCCAACTAATGCGTCCAGTTTCGCAGCTGGAGTCCGACAGCTTAGACAAGATGAGGCGTATGAGATGTCGGCTTACCCATCGCTGTGAAGTCGAAATTGTTGTCCATGAGGTGGTCCGGACAATGGGAAGGCGTATAGGTGGATTCTAGTTTGGGGTTTTTATCCAGCAGTAAACTGACATCAGCTGCAGATCTTGGCTAGTAGCGCTTTAAGCCCGACAAGGTCCAATCGGCGCCTGTCCTTCAGCAGCTGCCGGCAAATTCTGCGATTCCGTCGCAACTGTCGATCAGTATGTGGTGTCTGTCCAAATTCGGAACCGTTACGATTTCGTCCATATAGGGCTATTTGATGCCGATTTTGTGCTGCGCGTGGTGCGCAGGGTCCTGATCCTTTTGCCTGGTCCATTGGCGAGCGATGGCTGCCAATTTGATCCATAAGGACCTAGTTGAACTGACATTTTGTTGGTCAGGGACATGATTGGAGCCATGTGAATATATATTCCTTGTTCATCTGGTAGGTTTTGATATGCAGAGACCGATGATCGCACATGCGCTTCGCTACTAAATTCTACAGGGCTGTGTGGGCTCTCTAGTATCGTTCGGTTACCATTACCACTCTCGTGGTCTTGTTGTCTCCATAAAAGGCGGCGGTTTTGCGTCCGTGTTTTCTCGCTCCCTTCCCTTCCGCTGGTTGCTTCTACATATTGCGTTCGAATCTCTTGCTATGCCCAAAGCTGCCAAGTGAGCGGTCCATACTGGCCGAACATTGTGCTTTGCTGACGTTACTGGATGCTAGGTCTCCGTCGAAAGCGGTCACCAAGTCGGTTTAAATCTCCTCAATCAACGGTGGTTCTTATTGAAGTGGTCCCTAGCTCGCGTTCTCCAAGGGCTGCCAAGAAAAACTTAGTGTCCAATTCTTTCGTTGACGACGAGGCGGATGAATCGTATGTGCTGTTATTGTCGTCTGACCGATCCGTTTTTTTTTTTCACACTCTCTATCTTCTCTCAGGGATGGCGCCGTGCTTGTCAACAAGGCAGACGACCCGCTGCCTGGTGGTGATTCCCAGTATATGGACGACGAGTAAGTGAGACTGCGGAACGTGTAGATCCTTCGCAGACTGTCTTTTCAGGTACGAGCAAGACTTCATCAACGACGGGTGGGTGCCGCCTATCGGACATGGGCTCCAAGCAGACTGAACTCGCGGCAGTGACCCATTTGAAGGAGCCAGCGTTCGGTCGGCGTCTATGTAAACGGTCCTACCGTTCCGCACAATTGATTGCCTGTCTACAGTACTCCGCCTCCTAGCACCCAGAAGGCTGTCGCTGTGCGCACACCTCTCACTCCTTCTAAAACGTGAGTTGTGTGGTCTCCCTTTTTTTTTTTTTTTTTTTTTTTTTTTTTTTTTTTTTTCAGTTGAGATTCACATTTATGTATTCAGTCCTGCTGGCAAAGGCGAAGACGATCCTGTCATCGATATCAGCTCTTCTGACGAGTGCGTGTCTTTTTATGATGTCTGCTTGCGTCGGATTGATGGACTACTTATTAGGGATCTTGAAGCGATGGACCAGGATGATAGGTGACTTCAGCATCTAATTTGTAACTGCGCGGCTTTGTACTCAATATCTGCACCTATAGCATGTTCAAAAAGCCGTCTGGACTCAAATCTACGTAGGCCCTCGTTCTCGCCGGTCTTCATTTATTTTCATCGCTATTTCAGCGCTTTACCGCCCTCTCTCACTACCCGAAGGTCCGTTCTTCTTACTCTGTCTGATTGGTGTGGAGAGCACAGTATTCTGAAACTGTTTCAAGTGCTGCTGCCAAACGTGTCTCCCCTTCGGACTTGGAAACACCCTCTAGACCCTCTGTTCGACGCAAGCTTAAAACTGCTATTGTTGACGACGACGATGACGAATTGTAAGTACTCTATCTTAGCTAGCAGGCGCAGCATTGACGCATGGTCTAGTCCGGCTGCAATTGCACCCCTCGTTCCTACTAAGGGATCCACTGATATGACAAAGTAGCCGAGCTGTAATACCGTGGATATGTACGCTCATTGTTAATACTTAGGATTGTCGGAGAATACGTTGCGACTTTCCTCAAGGACAATCTGGCGAGCATTTTAGCTCAGGCCCAGGGCGGTGTTTCCGGTACTAAGACTTCATCTCAACCTGGCCCGGTGTCCTCCGTGAAAGGGAAGGTTCGTGCGACGTGCGTGACCTTTCGTTCCATTATTGTGAGCTTGTCATAATTTTTTGTTTTCTTACAGTGCTTCGTCTGCCGACAAGAAGCGGGCCCAGTTTTCACCTGATTGGGACCCTCCTTTTGACGGGGGTCTGCCGAGCGCTCCGTCTACACCTTCGCCAAGCAAGGCAAAACCGTCTGCGTCAACGTCCAAGGGTAAGGCCAAGGCCAAGGCTGCGCCCCCAGAGAAAAAGTGGTTACTTGTGTCGTTTCTGTTCGAATATTTCACTTATTCCACTCCAGGGCCATACTACCTCCCGCCGAACCTGTCGACGATCCGGACGAGGTGGATGCTGAGGTGTCGAAATTCATGCAGTCACCTCAGCGCGGTGCCTCGGCGAAGGCACCGCTCACGATGGCCGAGTATTTTGGAGTTCCAGATGAGGACGACACACCTGCCCGCACGCTGGGCCAGCCGGGCGTGGATGGTACCAAATCTACCGTGTTCTTAGAGGATATTGAGATCTATAAGGCGTATTTGTCGGTGAAATTTGTTGCTTTAATCGGTTTTGCGTTCAATCTGGCTTTACAGTGATCCTGACGCACCTTGTGGCGTTTTTGATGTGGAGCTCCAAGATCCTGCCTTGAAGCCTACCTATGTTGGATTGCCTCCTCTCCCGTAAGTCGCGTCTGACTTATCTTCATCGAGCCTGCGCACTAATTTGCAACTCTTTTTTTCCCCTTCTCTTTTGCCAAAATGAACAGGGCGAACCGAAAGGTTATAGCCGCCTATAACCCCAGTGAAATGGACGGAAGTTCAGGAGGGACTGACAAGGGAGGGCGTGTTAAATACACTCTTTGGCAAAAGTATATCAGAGACATGCTTGTCGAGTGCGTTAGTATTCTCCGTCTGTTTGTTTTACTGATCCCTTTCTCGGAACAGCAACTCCCATGGCGCTCTCCTCTTCAAGGAAGCCTCCCCCAATTTCATCAATCCGTCTCGTGTTTCTCCAATTCGTCTTTCTAGTCGCCCTTCCGCCGGATCTACAACCACCCAGCGGCTTCACGTCGACGACCGGATTGCAACATGTGTTTCTGCGCTGTTCTGCTCTGAATCCAAGCTTGTCGTGCCAGCAAAGATTGGAGCCAAATCCGAGCGGATGCGCAAATGGATATCTGGTATCTTCCATAACCAAGAATGGGAGCGTTTTGAGGCTCTCGTTTGCTTGGTTTTCGGGGAGCAGGTACTTCGTGCGCAGTTGACACCCAAGCACGCCCTCTCGTTCCAGACGATGATCAGTCCAGACAACGTGTCCTCTCACCAAGGTGTGTCCTTCCGGATGCTGTTCTTTCTCACTGATTAAATTTGCCGCAAGAATCCACGGACCTATTCAATAGCTCCGCCCCTGCGGACATGTTTAGTCCGATCAAATCCAAACAGCCCACCAAGACGACGTCCTCTCCTTCGAAATTCACGTCCGCGCGCACCAAAACTCTGCTGGCATTTAATGATCGAGGTGACCTGTTTTAAGTCTTGCCTCTCCTATTGCTCACTGTTTCTCCTTGACCAGTTCCTGTCTACGACGCACGAAAGACTGTGATAGATTTCGAATCCGACCTCACCAAGTTGAACGAAGTTCTACCTCCATTTGTAGGGGAGGTTCCTTTCGGGTCGTTCATTGTTGTTGGATATACATGCTCGGTTTACAATGCGGCGCTTAGCGGCTCGAATGCTAAAGTCCCTCACCTGGGTTGCAATGTCCTGTGGGTTATCGTTTGTGGTGTCCCCAAAAGGCGGCTTTGATCGCCCCAATTTGTTCGTTATTACTATCTGATGTATGCCCTATGCCCTATGCCTTATGCCCTATGCCAAAAACCTATGCCCATGCGTCCTATGTTCCATCCCATTCATAATTCAACCCTGATCAGGCGGGTCATTATAGCTGTGATGCGCCGACTTCTGGCGCGACATCTTACGGTATTGATCAACGTAACTCTTCTCCTTTTGTATTGGTGTGCCGTTGTGTGCCGTTATATATACCGCCCATCTTGCGTCCGTTCCCCCATCTTTCCCTCTTCCCGTTCGTTCACCTGCAGCGATTAGGATGGAAGGTATAGCCATACTGGCCGCTTTGTCGCTGAGCGGGTCGATAAACCCTCGTGCAGTACAACCCGTGTGTATATCCAACACTCTACCCAGTAATCCGAATCTGAGGCCCACGTCTGCTAGACCTATATTCCGTTACCAAAGGATTTTCCGGACGACGTCCTCGTCCTCATATTCTACTCCGTGCTGGGCGACTTCAGCGCCAACCCTGAACAGTATAGCAAGATGCTGCGGAAACTTCGCCAGATAAACCGAGCCTGGCGTGTCCTGGTGGACTTGCACCCCTTGTTCTGGACGAAGATGTACTTCACGTACTCGACCTATATTCCTCGCGCCCGATCTGCACTCAAGCGCTCCATGAATCTGCCGCTTTCCGTCGCGTTGGAATTCGTGGACAATTCATTTCCGCGCAACAATGGCTGGTCGGCCCAGAACGTGGAAAATTTCATTGATGTCGTGTTCACCGTGATGGACGATTCGTGGGATAGATGTGAAGACTTGCTGATAAGGGTGTCTTCAGGCGATGCGGCCGTCGCTATATATCCCCATATCCAAACCCTACGTTCCCTTACCGCTCGCCGGGTCGCTATCACGTTCGGTTACGTCTTGCCACCTGGAGCGAGACCTCTGTCCCATCTTTTCGACGACAGGGGAGGCACGAGAAGTTTCAACATGCCGCGCTTGTCCAGCCTGTCCTTGGACGGCTTCCTACCGAAATGGTCAACCCAGTCGGCATTTTCTGGGTTGAGTTCTCTCTCGCTCCGGCCATGTTCATACTCTACCCTGCAGACGGTAGAGTGGAATCGGTTGCACAGCATATTAGGATCGACAACGCGCCTCACCCATCTGGAGCTGTTATACATCGAATGCATGGATTTTCCCCTTCAGTTGCAGCATACTCCTTCTCCCACTCTTCCTCGTCTGCCCTACGTCGAGTCCCTGACCTTCGGTGTTGCGGGGGTTTGGTCGGTTCGTCTCGCCCGAGCACTGGTGCTTCCAGCACTACGCAAGATGGTGCTGCATATCCCCACTTCGGACGCTTTCCACGACGTTGCGATGGGCGTCCCGAGATGTTTTGCTCAGGCAGAGTCGTTGGAATTGATCACCCCCGCGGTTCCTTCGACTACCGATTTGGCCGCTATTCTGTCACCCATGGTGAATTTGCTTCACCTCGATGCAACTGCTGGCGGCATGCCATTTTTCGCGCGAATTTGTGGACTGGCTTCCGCCGCGTATCGCGGCCCAGCTGCGCAGATGCCAGTCGCTGTTTGTCTCGACAAGCTGACGGTCGGATGCGGTTGCACCATGGCTATGGTCAAGCCCATTCTAACCGATAGGCGGCCGCTGGTGTTCGGGGACAGTTTAAAGATATTGGCAAACCACGCTGGCTGCTGTGGTTTGTCTCCGACGAAATGGTACGTGAAGCAAGGCCGCGTGCACATGCGCCTCGGTAAAAAGCAGTAAACATTTATGTCTTGATCGCGTCCGTTGCCTATTAATCGTATTGTATTCGACGGAGATGAATACACTTTACAAGAGGAGTATACATGGTTTATCGTGGTGGCGGAGAGCATATTTCAGAAATAGTCGTGAGTGAATTCTCCAGGTGGAGGGCCGTTTCTAGTACAGGCTCCCATGCGCTGTCGTGGGTGGTTAGCCGCTGAAAGTGCTCTCTGAGTATTTGAGAGCACTGGCGACCATTGCGTACATGCTCGCCCAAGGATTCCCAACGCGGGTCGTAATCTGAAGGACATTGGCATCGAGTAAATTAGATAGTTGGCCAATGCTTACCGCTTCGGTATGCGGCCTGCAAGCCGTCTCCGTGTCTGGCCCAGTGGACTGCGCGAGCCACGTTCGAAGATGACCCGTCAGGGTACGGCTCTACCATATCATCAGAACGGAGCGGATTATAAGTCTTGAAGTTATTACTGTAATATTTCGAGACCCTTGATGAGTGGTGGTTCCTTTCTTGGCTTGAGGAGCGCTTGAGTTTCCGTGTTACCGCAGGATCCCTGGAACTGAACACTTTCCAGAACTGATCGTACGTCGGGAAGAACTCGTCGCGAGTCAATTCGAATATAAACCGAGATTTGCGGTCGCATGCGACCTTAGCAATCCTGCAAGTCCGACAGCTAGGGTGGTCTTCATCAAGGACACATAGCTTCAGATTCTTGCTGTTGGCGCACTTGGTGCACGACTTTTTGACAAAGGTAGGTCAGTCAACGTCTACAGTTCGATATATATGCTCACGCTGGGATTCATGCGGTTCCATTCCTTCACTGCATTGCAGCCGATCCAACGCTGGCCTTCGTCGTGGTGTCGGGTGGTGAGTTCCGCTACCCTAAGCCAGAAACGCTGCCGGAGTTCTTCCATTGGAGGTACTGTAGGGCGGAGCGGAGCCTCCGTGCGCGGACAGCAATCGTCCTGGATGATAGCATGGAAATTGGCATTTCTCATGAGGCCAGGCAGACCCTCATTCACAGGTAATGGAAGACGATGGAGGTATGAGGAGAAGTACGAAACGACAGGCAGTACCGATCATATGATTGACATGTGTATACATCAAGTTACGTTACTGAGGCCACGCTGTTTTCGCCTCTCTCCAACCCCCCTCACCCCACCTTGCCCCCCACCCCCCAGTGCGACTTGAGCAGCAGCTGCAATGAGATTTGTGAGTGTGCTTGATATTCGTTTTGATGGATGTTCACATCGCGGTCTATCTCCAGAAAAATCTACGGTGTATCGTCGCTGGCATTACGTGCCTGGTCGCCGTTCTCCTCGCTTTAGCCTTAACCCGCTATGCGCCTCTTCTGAGGCAGGCACTATGTGTCTTGTATCCTGCGCGGGATGCGTCAGTGACGGCCATTGGCCTGAACTTGTACCCCTCCGCTCGTCCAGCTCCTTTTGTGCTCGGTATTCGCTCGTGCAAGCACACTACGAAGCTGGCCGACGAGGCGCTATGCGTCTTGTACCGCTTGCCCGACAGGGTTGCCGCGTACGCAAAGCGTGCGAGCTTGTACCCCACTGTATTTAATCTGCAAACCTTGCACTCTCATGCAACCTTTGTCGCGCGCCAGCTACCTGAGATATGTCCGCAGTTTATTGCTCTGGCTGAGCCCTTGACGCGCCTTCTGTTCCGTTCGATTATACCTTGGCCCGACTACTTCGTCGCAGCCGCATTCGAAAAACGACCGCGTTGTGGTAGACGGATGTTGGGTGGTAGCAGCCGTCATAAATTTATTGGGTCTGCCCTCGCCGCTCATCTCGTTAGTGCTAACAATGTACCGAGTTGGATTGGACGTGAGTACTATTTTGAGTTCCAGTGTGTTGCTCTAGATTCTGTTCAGACTCTGAAGAAGCACGCCAACTGCATCACCACGTCTATACCAATTTGGTCTATATCCGCTCATTTAACTCTGAAGGAGCTGCGGCAGGTCGGTAAACTGCATGATGTATGGGTTCCGAATCGAATGAAGGCGTCCGAGGCTCGGGATTTGTTTGTTGATCATGCTTGTAATAAGTGTGAGGGTCTGGTTAGCGTGTTTATGTCTACGAGTCCGTTGGCTGGCCCCGTCAATACTACTACCAAGGTGGATGTACGGCCCAATGCTCGTCCTTCGCGCGATGTAGTGCGGTCCGGCGCGCGGGTACTTTTTGAGGCAGGTAGGAGCAGAGATCTGGTCGCCGGGCTAGTAACGAACCGGATGAAAAATACTGGTCGGATGCATAACACTAAATTCCCGCCGAAACCGTTGTCAGAGAGGGAAAAAAAATCGATAATCAGCAGGTACTGTAAAACGTTGAGTCCGGGAAATTTCGTCGAGCACGGGTGCGCGGTATGCGGCTGTTTAGTACCCAGAAAACAACTCACCGGTATTGACTCTTGCCATGTTGACTTGGATCTGCTCATTGCCAAAGGAGTAACCCGCAAGGAACGATTCACGTCTGAAGATCCCATTGAGGAAATACCCGGACCAGTGCTTGCGCATGGATGTACAAAAATTTGTGTTGATTGTGAAACGTACCTAAGTAACGGGGTGGTACCCAAATTAGCATTAGCACGGCACAATTGGGTTGGCGAGGTTCCCGAGCAACTTCGAGGCTTGACGTATGCTGAAGGGATCATGATAGCTCGCGTTCGCCACAACAGATGCGTGGTCAGGGTAAATACGGGAAGAGTGCGCATGAGTGCCAACGCCATTATGTTCGCACAGCCTGTACTGTCAATATACCTCAAGTTGCCGCCTAGCAAAGCAGAATTGAACGAGATTCTCGCCTTTGTGTTCACTGGATCCGCTGCCCCTACCCAAGAAGATTTTGATCGTACACCCATGTTGGTTCGACGGCAAAAAGTCCTCGAAGCTCTGGAATGGCTGAAACTCAACCACGAAGGTTATAAAGATCTGGAAATATCGCGCGAAAACTTGATGTTGTATCCTGAGAGGGGGGTTCCCGTGGTCGTCGACTACAGGAGAAGCACTGATAGTGTGGTCGAATCTAATCCTCCTGGATTGACATCGGTTCACGAGCGCCCGAAGGAGCGAGGAACCCGATCGGGCAGATGTACTTTTGCAGTACACGGACTCACTGGGGAAGAGTATGCGACGGCGTCCATGAAAACTATCAAGCATGTGGCGCTGCAACACCTGATTCGAGGGGGTAAGATGTTGGGAATCGGGAGGGCAGAGAAACCAACCAGTATGTATGACGACGTCACGGTATATCCTGGAATGTTCCCGTGGCTATTTCCATACGGGAAAGGTGGTATAGGGCATCCTTCCCACTCTCATAAACAGGCCGACGCTGTTAGGAAACGCAGCTTGTTACTTTACCACGATAAGAGATTCCAAACCGATATGTACTTCCTGTCAGGGGAACCCCCTCCCGACGCCCCTTTAAGCCCTCCGGTATCTCCCGCTGGCATTCCGCTTGTGACCGAGCCCGGGATCTCTGCCGATCACTCCGGTCACATGCGCCTGTATAGTACGTATTTAGAGTCCCGACCTAGCGTGGGAATCCTCAGAGTTTCTTCTCTTCGGATTCCCCTCGCTAGGTGCGTTATGCTTTCCTGTATTCTAGTGTACATTATTAATATACTTCGGATTCCCCTCGCTAGGACTCTTGAGTATTCTCGGGCCTCGAGGTTGCCCTTACAGCAGAAGAAACTCTCTAAGGGATTAACCGGTCAAGATTCCGACCTTTGGCTTGCCAGGCTCGGACCGCTCTGATAGCGCTCCCGCCTCGCCCAGCTCGAATCTTGCCCCCTCCTCCCGTCCCCTCGATCCCGTTATGGCCGACCCCGCTGCTGCCACTGGCACCGCCGAGGAGCGCATGACCCGGATTGAGGCGACCCTCGACCGCCTTATGGCTTTCCTTGATACCTCACCTCCCCAACGGGTGCCTTCCCCTGCCCCGTCCCCTGCTGCCCCAGCTCCGGACCCGGGTTCAGGAATCTTTGCCAACATTGTTCCTGGCGCAAAATCGGTCCTGCGACCGAACCCCCCGTTCGTCTTCGACGGCGATCGGACCCAGGGTCGGGCATTCCTCCATGCTGTCCGGTCCTACGTCCGCCTCCTCCCCGAGGCATTCACCGAAGGTGGTGAGCCGTCTGAGGTGAAGGTCGTCCGCTTTGCCATGTCCTTTATGGCAAAGGATTCTGCACAGCGCTGGGCAGAACGACACGAGGCCAAGCCCACGTTCCCCTTCCCCACCTGGGCCGCCTTCGTTGCTGAATTCCGCCTCCGCTTCGTCGAGGAGAACGAGCAGGACCATGCCCTGCAGAAACTCGAGTCCCGTCAGTACTTCATGGGCTCCCACGACGTCTTCCGCTACACGGACGACTTCGAAGACCTTGTCGACCTTGTCGACCTCGCCGGCTTCGACGATGAGCTCATCAAGGTCACCAAATACCGGACTGGGCTCGACCCGGCGATAAATCTCGCCATCACCGGGTCCAGCGACCCCCCTGACCTGCGCGACTACACTGCCTGGCGGCTCCGCGCATACCGCCAGTACGAGTCGCTCCTCCGAGCAAAGGCTGCCGCTTCCGGGTCGACTGGTCGTCTCTCGGTTGCGCCTGGCCGCGCTCGGGTGGTTCCTGCTCTCGCGGTCCCTGCACCACCACCGCAGAGGGTCGCTCCACCTTCTCTCCCCCCTCCTGTCCCCATGGACGTAGACCGTACTCGGGCTAGGAACCCCCCTCGTCGCGGATGCTTCCGGTGTGGAGACCCGAACCACTTCGCGCGAGACTGCACCACCCCCGTCGATGTCCGCACTGTCGATGTGCTGGACGAGGTCATCCAGCAGCTCGGTGCTGACATGCTTGACGAGCTTGTCGCCCGTTTAGCCTCTGCCGAGGTTGTTGCAGAACACGCGGCTGCAGTCGCCCAGGAGGATTTTCCCCCCCGCGCAGAGTGAGTGGTGCGCCCTCTGTCGCGTCCCCTAATCGTTTCAATGTCTTGTGTAATGAGTCTGACAATACATCTCTTGCATTACTTGAAACGATAGACGCACCCCCCGGTGGGCTAAAAATAGCGATGACGCACGACCCGGAGAAACAGGGCGTACTTTGCGCACTCTCGACAGCTCCGTGCGTCATTGTTGATGGCAAATCAGTGGCGGAGGGACCCGGGTTGTACAGCCACCAAACCAACTCCCCTGCCCCGGTTCGAACCCCCGCGCCGGTATTTGACGATCCCCTCCGCTTGCGTCGTAAACCAATGTGGGAGCGCAAACTTCCCAAGCGCTTCACCATTGCGGCTGAGGCCAGCGCGAACTCCCTCCACCTCCCCCTCGAGATTGAGTCCACCGATGATGCTGTCAAACTATCGTTGTCTGGGCTTGTGGACTGTGGCGCTACCTCAGAGTTCATCGACTCGGAGTATGCTGCAGAAAACAAGGTCCCGCTGCGTCGACTCTCTCGTCCTATCCCGGTCTTCAATGTTGACGGCTCCCCAAACGAAGCCGGCAGCATCCGGGAAGTTGCGGATGTCATCCTCCGCTACAAGTCGCACAGCGAGCGCACTGTGCTTGCTGTCACCCGGCTCGGCAAGCAGAAGCTTATTCTCGGGTTCTCCTGGCTCCGGAAGCACAACCCGGAGATCAACTGGGAAACCCGGGAGGTAAAAATGAGCCGCTGCCCCTCTGTTTGTACGACTTGCCGCGATGAGGCGAGGATCGAACGCCAGCACGCTAAAACTGCCGCTTCAATCCTTCGCCAGCTCCGTGCCGGCCCGATACCCCGCATCTGTGCTGTGGACACGGACCTTCGCTCTGGCGAGGATGACGATGACGAGTTCGAGGACGAGTTACCAGAGTTGTCTCCGGATGACTCTGATGACTCGGACGATGAGGACGACACGATTGAGGATGGAGACCGTATATTTTACACAACGTTCTCTCCTCCAGAAGACATCCGAGCCTCCGCTACAGTCTCTCAACGCCTAGCGGAAGCCCATGCCAAGAACTCCGCACCCGGTAAGGAACCCCTTCCCCAGTGGGTGCGTGACTTCGAGGATGTCTTCAGTCGGGAGTCCTTTGACTCGCTACCAGAGAGTCGGACTTGGGACCACGCCATCGAACTTGTCCCCGACTCAAAGCCCGCCAACTGTAAGGTCTACCCTATCTCACCCCTCGAACAACGCGAGCTCGACGCGTTCATCGAGGAGGGCCTTGCTACTGGTCGGATTCGGCCGTCGAAGTCTCCCATGGCTTCACCAGTCTTCTTCATCAAGAAGAAGGATGGTGGTCTCCGCTTCGTCCAAGATTACCGGGCGTTGAACGCGATGACCGTGAAGAACCGGTATCCACTTCCGCTGATCAACGACCTCATTAATCGTTTGAAAGGCGCACGGTTCTTCACGAAGCTTGACATCCGCTGGGGCTTCAACAACGTCCGGATCCGAAAGGGTGACGAGTGGAAGGCAGCGTTCCGCACCAACAGGGGACTCTTCGAACCCCTGGTGATGTACTTCGGCCTGACGAACTCCCCCGCGACCTTCCAGGCCATGATGAATGACATTTTCCAGGATCTCATCATGTCTGGCGACGTCATGGTATACCTCGACGACATCCTCATCGCACATTCGGACATCACCCGGCATCGCGAGATTGTCCGGGAGGTGCTTCGACGTCTCCGGGAGCACAAGCTCTACTTGCGCCCGGAGAAGTGTGAATTCGAGAAGTCGTCGATCGAATACCTCGGAGTGATCATCTCGCACAACCGCGTCGAGATGGACCCCGTCAAGGTCGCTGGTGTTGCTGCCTGGCCAACGCCGGAGAACAAGAAGGATGTGCAGCAGTTTGTTGGCTTCACAAACTTCTACCGGCGGTTCATCCGAGCCTTCTCCGACATCGCCCGTCCGCTCTTTGACCTCACGGCGAAGGGCAAGGTGTGGGTCTGGACTGAGATCGAGGCCGCCGCGTTCCAAGCCCTCAAGGACGCTGTCACCTCTGATCCAGTCCTCATCCTCCCTGACGAGTCTCGGATGTACCGGCTTGAGGCGGACAGCTCCGACTTTGCCTCCGGAGCTGTCCTCTCGCAGGAAGGCTCTGACGGCAAGTGGCACCCTGTGGCGTTCTTCTCCAAGAGCTTGTCGCCAGTCCAGCGCAACTACGAGATCCACGACAAGGAGATGCTCGCTATCGTCCGGTCCCTCGAGGAGTGGCGACACTTCCTCGAGGGTGCGCAGCATCCCGTCGAGATCTGGACTGACCACAAGAACCTGGAGTATTTCCGGAAGTCGCAGAACCTCAACCGTAGACAGGCGCGGTGGTCGCTGTACCTGTCTCGGTTCGACTTTACGCTTCATCACAAGCCCGGAAAGCTCATGGGACGTCCCGATGCCCTCTCTCGTAGACCAGACCACGGGTCAGCTCCGGACAACCAGGATGTCACTCTCCTGAGTCCGAAGCTGTTCCACCTTCGCGCTCTCGAAGGTGTCTCCGTCTCTGGTCCCGAGGGTGCGATCCTGCGCGACATCCGAGATGCACTGGCCGGTGAACCTGACCTCGAAGACCCCGTCGCTCTGGCGGCTCGGGAACTTTTGAAGGTCCGGAACGCCCGCTCTGCCCGCAGCGCTGAGTGGCATGTCGACGCCGGTCTCCTCTATTTCCGTGGCAAGCTTGTTGTCCCCAGGGACAAGGACCTTCGCCGCCGGATTTTGGAGCAGCATCACGACACCCGGGTCGCTGGTCATGCCGGCCGCTTCAAGACGTTGGAGCTTGTCTCCCGGAACTACTGGTGGCCCCAGTTGTCCCGACACGTCGGCCGGTATGTTGCAACCTGCAACCTGTGCTGCCGCACCAAGGCAATCCGGAAGCTCCCAGTCGGAGAGCTGCACCCGACTGAGATTCCTCCGGAGCGCTGGCACACCGTGTCGGTGGACTTTGTTGTGGAGCTCCCCGAGGCGCATGGCTATGACGCCATCATGGTTGTGGTCGATGTCCTCGGGAAGCGTGCTCACTTCAATGAGTGCACAACCCACATCGACGCTGTCGGCGCTGCTCGGCTGTACTACCGCAATGTCTGGAGGCACCATGGCACCCCGAGAAGTACATCTCTGATCGCGGTTCGCAGTTCATTGCGGAGTTCACCACGGAGCTCTGGCGCCTCATTGGGATCACCCCAGCCACCTCTACGGCGTATCACCCACAGACTGACGGTCAGACTGAGCGCGTTAACCAAGAGATGGAGCAGTTCTTGCGCATATTCACCAATTATAAGCAGGATGACTGGGACTATCTCTTGCCAGCCGCGGAGTTCGCTTACAACAACCACATCCACTCTTCAACGCAGCAGGTCCCGTTCATGACCGATACCGGTCGGCTCCCTCGCATGGGGTTTGAGCCCACTGGGGTACGCTCGAAGGTGGAGTCAGCAAACGAATTCCGCGATCGGATTGCCTCAGGTGTCTCGGAAGCAAAAGCTGCGCTGGTGAAGGCCAAGGAGGAGTACAAGCAGTACTATGACCGCCGGCGCACCCCAGCGCCGGACATCAAGGTTGGTGACCGTGTCTGGCTTGACGCATCGGACATCATGACCACTCGTCCGTCGCAGGGCCTCTCGCACCGGCGCCTTGGCCCCTTTAAGGTGGTTAAGGTTGTCGGTCGAGGCGCCTACAAGCTGGAACTCCCGCCTCGACTCTCACGCCTCCACCCTGTCTTCCCCGTGGTGAAGTTGCAGCTGGCAGAGGACGACCCGTTTCCGGGACGTCCGGGCTATGACGAGCCTGCTCCAGTCCTCCCAGAGCAGCCTGGGGATGCCCCGGAATGGGAGATCGACAAGATTTTGGATGCTAAGATCCGATGGAAGTCATTATATTATATGGTGTCTTTCAAAGGGTACAACGCTTCACACAATCAGTGGGTCAAACATTCCGATGTCTTTGCTCCGGAAGCCGTTGCGGAGTATTATCGTACTCATCCAACCGCTCCACGGTCCATCTCAGTTGCAGCCTTCGACTCTCTCCCCTTCCGCGACCCTGCCCTCCACGTCCGGTCTATGCGTCGAGGCGCCGCATTCCAAGGGGGGGATGATGTCAGGGGAACCCCCTCCCGACGCCCCTTTAAGCCCTCCGGTATCTCCCGCTGGCATTCCGCTTGTGACCGAGCCCGGGATCTCTGCCGATCACTCCGGTCACATGCGCCTGTATAGTACGTATTTAGAGTCCCGACCTAGCGTGGGAATCCTCAGAGTTTCTTCTCTTCGGATTCCCCTCGCTAGGTGCGTTATGCTTTCCTGTATTCTAGTGTACATTATTAATATACTTCGGATTCCCCTCGCTAGGACTCTTGAGTATTCTCGGGCCTCGAGGTTGCCCTTACACTTCCCCATGATTGCTTTCAATCATGAGCAATTGAAGGCTGCTGCGACCGGAAGCAAGCTGTTGGCTAAACGGTCAAAATTCGAAGGTATCGCTCGGCGGTTGAAAGCTGTCAATCCCGCCGTTGCAGAAGACATAGCAAATCGGATGGTGAAAGGAGAGTACGTCAAGCCGGAGTCAGACGCCGAGAAGCTGTGCTTCGGGTTAATTCGGGACTTGGACGCTATAGCCGGACGTGTGAAAGGTTCCGTAACATCAAAGAAGTATATGCGCAACGAAATCTGGTCCGCCATCTCTTTCTTCAATGCCCCCTCGTGGTTCATAACAATATCTTGGTCGGACCTCCACCACCCGTTGGCTTTGTATTATGCCCAGACGGACACTGTCTATCGACCGGAAATAAGGACATCCGACGAACGCAAGAGACTCATGTCGTCCAACCCGGTTTCTGCCGCCCGGTTCTTTCATTTCATGGTCGCTGCTTTCCTCAAAGATGTATTGGGGTGGAATTCCCAAGAGCGCGGACTATTCGGTCACACCAACGCTTTCTATGCCACTGTTGAACAACAGGGAAGACTTACCTTGCATCTTCATATGCTACTTTGGGTTGTGAATGCGATGTCTCCCCAGGAAATTCGGGACCGGATTATGGGGCCATCTTCAAACTTTCGACGACGATTAATCAAGTATCTGGAGAGTTCTCATCAAGGTGGGCTCATCAACGGCACAGTGGCTGATCGCCCCAAACCATGTCGCGGAGGAGGGGATTCGGACTGGGAATCTGACGAGGAAGATGTCACTGACGCCCGTGCTTACCAGTCTCCGACTCATACCTTTCCTAAAGCTCCTCCTGCGCCTTGTGTTGGTGCATCGTGTCTGCCGTCTTGTGCCCAGTGTAAACGCTCCCGGCGGTGGAACAAGAGGTACGAAGGTGAGGTTGATGATCTTATTGTTAGATCGAATTTACACACTCATTATCACTCTGTTGTGGACAGGTTAGCCAAAGAGGCCAAGCAGGATTGGAAGGGAGTAAATCGAACGAAGAGGCGCCGTCTGAACAGTAAACCGGCCGTCGAAAGGAACGGATGTTTGACCAAAGATGGTGTGTGTCGGGCTCGATTTCCTCGGGATGTGTTTAAAATATCTGAAATAGATGATAAAGGGCATATTAACATGAAGCATACCAAACCGATGTTGAATACCGTCAACCCAGTACTTACCTACCTGTCAAGATGCAACACGGATGTAACAAGTCTTCTCTCAGGCACCGCCATCAAGGCCGTTGTGTCCTATGTCTCGGATTATATCTCCAAGTTGAGTCTAAAATCCTACCAGATGTTCGCCTCGGTATACCACGTATTTGAGCGAGAATCCGAGACACCTGGTGGCGACGTGAAGGAGAAGGATCAGGCGAAAGATATGATGAGAAAGATGGTCAACTCTATGTCGGCTAAAATGGAGATCGGGAGTCCTATGGCCTCCATGTACGTTCTCGGGAATCCGGACCACTATGCCAGCCACTCGTTCGTTGCCTTCCCATGGAAGGCATACGTTTCATTCGTCCGTAATTTCTGGACTAACCGCAAGGAGGCAGTCGTAAGTATGGACGTTGATGAGGAGGACGACGACAGCCTACCTATTGGAAAGCAGGATGGTCTATTTGTCGCGGCTTCCGGAGTAGATGACTACCGTTTCCGACCTGCTGTCTATAACAATGTTAGCTTATACGAGTGGGTTCAATGTTCAGATCGAAAAGCTCGGTCGCAAAAAGAGAGGGATCAATTTGACTATGAGCTTTCTGTTGCCAGGTTCTTGAAGCCCGCGTCTTACCGGAATGCTATGCATTTAGCCAACAACGAGGACAGCGAGGATAATCTGGAAGGCGAGATGGAGGACGACGACAGCGAGTTTGTAACCGCTGCATCCGACGGGGAGGGAAGCAGTGTTAGGCCAGATGAGGGCTACGCGTCCGACTGGGAAACAGACGAGGAAGACGAAGTTATACTTGGCAAGCACGCAGCCATCTTGAAGAATCGCAAGCCCCAGAGGCACCCATTTCTTCCGGGACATCCCCTGTTCCTGTCCCATTCGGCATCTTGCAACTTCGAGAATATCGGAACCACTATCCCAAATTTCATAGGTGGAGCGCTCCCTAGGTCTGATAAAGGCGATCGGTCGTACTACTGCCTCGCAATGCTGACTTTGTTCAAACCCTGGCGGTCTCCGTTAGATCTCAAGCATGGTGTCGATACGTGGGACCAGGCGTTCAAAAGCCATTCCTTCTCTTCCAGAGAGAAGGAGCTGCTTGCTAATTTCAACGTGAGATATGAATGCAATGATGCAAGGGATGACCATTTTGCGGCGCTAAAAAAAAAAATGGCAGAGGCGCAGTCCGGTTTTACTTCCCACTTCATAATGGGTGACCACGACGAGTTCAAGGGTGATTTAACGGACTGCGAGTACGAGTCAGACGAGGGAGATGATTTTCCGGATGAGGACGTTCGAAAAGGACCACGCACCCTCCGGATGGCCGCAGAGGCTAAGCAGATACAAAATATCGTGCGTGAAAGCGGGTGGTTGGATGAACCCGTTGACCGCCTGCCATTCTATGATGGAACGAGAATTGTCCCGGCGCCCAAATCGAGAATGGACTGGATTAAACTCGTGAAGGCTGTGAGGTCAGATCTGACGGCCAATAAACTGCAGAACATGCCACCCAGGGATACTGCCGAAACCGGGGACAGGAAGATCAGAGCGGGCATAGACATCTTGCCCCCCGATTATTTCCATCCCAAGACGAACGTCGCCGAGCAAGCGAAGGCCGACATTATCCAAGAGGTCCTAAAAAATTTCAACCTGAATGATGAGCAAAGAAGGGCCTTCATGATAGTTGCGTCTCACGCATCGAAACCCCAGAGTTTGCCGCTGCGCATGTATATGGGTGGTATGGGAGGAACCGGGAAGTCAGAAGTTCTGAAAGCCATCGTTGCTTTCTTCAAAATGAGGAACGAGGACCATCGGTACATGATCTTGGGTCCTACTGGTTCTTCGGCGGCCCTATTGGGTGGCTCTACTTATCATTCTGTCTTCAAAATTCCGCGGGAGTCGAAAAGCAAAAATCGTGACGACTTGGACGGGATCCGCAACGAAGATGCTGCTATTGCTGGGGTGAACGAACGTTTGCAGGGTGTCGACTATATATTCCTGGACAAAATATCCATGGTATCTTGCAACGATTTTCAACTCCTTGCCACGCAGGCCGCAAAGGCGCGCAATATCCATGACGAGGCGTTCGGAGGATTGAACGTCGTAGTCGCCGGTGATTTTGCCCAACTTCCTCCAATGACTGGGCCATCTCTGTATAGTGGCGCGGTAAACCTCACCGTCGGAGACGCTCGAGACACCCGCAATCAGAACGCAGTTCTTGGCAGAATACTGTGGCATCAATTCAACACCGTCGTTATATTGCGAAAAAACATGAGGCAAACGAAGATGACTATCGAGGATGGTCGACTCAGGACCGCCTTAGAGAACATGCGGTACGGGGCTTGTACTAGCGCTGATCTAGAATTTTTGGAAGGAAGGGTAGCTGGATTTCGACCAGAAGATCCTAAACTTAACAGTGCTGCGTTCAGAAATGTATCAATAATTACTGCGCGCAACAGTCAGAAGGATACCTTGAACCGTCTCGGGGCCGAACGATTTGCTCGTGAAAACGGTCAGGAGCTCGTCGAGTTCTGTTCGACCGACCGCATCAGTTCCAGAGCTGTAGACAAGAGTAAGTGGCGAGGATGCGAGCAGTCAGGGTATAAGCGCATAAGCGCCAGTCTCCGGGACAAGCTTTGGAATGCGTGGCCGTCAGCGACATCGGAATTTATAGCCGGTAAGCTACCTTTGTGCATCGGGATGCCGGTAATGTTACGCGCGAACGATGCCACTGAACTTTGTATCACAAAAGGTCAAGAAGGTCGCGTGGTCGGCTGGGATGCATCAATTGGCAGTGTCGGGGAGAATATACTAGAAACTCTATTCGTTGAGTTGGTTAACCCACCGAAGCCTGTGCAAATACCTGACTTGCCGCCAAACGTGGTGCCGCTTTCCAGGACGGTAACCCACATTACTTGTCTCCTCGAAGACGACACCCTATTGTCTGTCCTCAGGGAACAAGTTGTTGTCCTACTTAACTTCGGAATGACCGACTACGCGTCACAAGGTAAGTCGCGGGCAGAGAATGCTGTGGACCTTACGAATTGTCGAGATCACAGATCAGTGTACGTCGCTCTGTCCAGGGGATCGACCGCTGAAGGAACTATTATAGTCCAAGAGTTTGATCATAAAAAAATTACCAGTGGTATGTCGGGTTACTTGCGTCAGGAGATGAGGGAACTGGAACTGTTGGATGAGATCACGAAGCTAAGATATGAGAATATGTTACCGCCAGAGGTTACTGGGCTGTATCGAAGACCGTTGTTACGCTCCTACTACGCCTGGCGATCTGATCACAAGGATCCCACCCATTTCCATAGTTCAATACGATGGGACAAGACTCAGGGGCCTCGCGTGCCAGAACCTATTAAATATAGTGAGTGGAGGGTATCAAATCCGAAGGGGAAAAAAAGGAAGACCGAAGATGTTAGTGCAAGAGACGCACCAGAAGATCCACCAAAAAAGAAGAAAAAATTGATTGGTCAATTGGACCCACCCATCGGGCGTGCTGGTGCTGGTGCGCGGCGGCCAATAGGTACCGTGTGGGACGGTTTGAACCACAGTTGTGGTTACGACTCAGTCTTCACGATTGTCGGTAACGTATGGGCCGAAGATCCGTTGAAATGGAAACCTATGTTCAATGATATCAGCCCTCTCTTGAAACAACTTGACCATCATTGGTCTGTAGCTTACAACGGGGAACAAACACTAGAAGCCGCCAGGGACGCAGTAAGGAGTTGGATGCATATGCGCCAGCCACTCGCATTCCCGTATGGACCCAATCCGACCTCCATAGATCGTATCGGGATGATTATGTTGCCTTCTAGACCGCATGGTGTCGGCCGTCCGTTTTGCTCGGACTGCGGATACTCCGCACCTGTGGATGTACCTGTGCTGGACGCGTACTTGGTTGCTGGACTCAATTCTCGGATAAACTATCCGGATGGAGTACGGATTAGCGAATGGCTTCGGTTTCAACTGAACAGTAGGCCGGTAAGGTGCCCCGCGTGCAGTGCGAGGGGTATCCGTCGTCAGCTGGATATGAATTCAACTATCACAACCGTGCCGCCACTAGTGATGATTTCCCTAGACGATCCGAGATTTGTTTTTGACCGATTTATCCAATTCGACCAAGAAGGAACCCTCGTGAGATTGGCGTTGAGAGGGGTGGTTTACGGTGGTCAGGGACATTTTACTTGCCGATTTATCGATGAATGGGGTACTGTATGGTTCAACGATGGTATTTCAACGGGTAGCTCATGCGTTCGCCAGGGTAACCTAAGCGATGAACACAGTCAGCGGGAACTTGCGAGGTGTGGCGCAAAGGCTGCCGTGGCTCTGATTTACGCGTTGGCTTAACCCAATAAGTGAATGTGCGATTACGTCGGAATGGCTCCACCTTATTGATAATATATTCTCGGTACCGCCAGTTGCCGAGAGAACATACACCGATGATCGGCAAGAGAAATAGACAGAGATCGCGATTTGATGGGCGTTGCATGGCCACTTTTGGTTTGCTCAAATAGCGGCTGGCCTGGAAGAATGCGCATTGTTCTTCCCTCTGTTATTCAGGAACATAGCACTGGATATGAATGCGTATGTCGAGTCAGTGATTATGGATGCTGAATATACACCACTTACTCGCACGTACCTCCCCCAGTATAGCCCGCCACAAACCGTCAGCGTTGCCTCCGTACACGGGAACGGTCCACACAGTGAAGTGAATGCACATCGAACCGCAGCTAAACCGTTGTTGACTATTCTCGTGTATATCTTCCAGGGATCCCAGGAACGCATCCAAGATTGTCATCGGGCGGCCCACCCGGCTATTCGAAACGTGAGCGCATTGTAAACCTATTCGTTGTGTGGTCTCATTACCGTCGATGCGCAGGGGGCTCATCAGACTGAACGTAGACGTCCTCGGAATCATCGCGGTAGAGGCTTGTGGAAGCTTCGAACAAGATTATTGGGTGGCATGCAAGACACGACACAGACTGCGACGAACGTGTCGTACTTTGTTTTGGGTCGTCGAAGAGTCCACGCTGTTGTGGGAATTTTTGGTAGTAGCGCCACACGCAACAGTGGAAGAGATGGTGGACTTGGCGACGCACTTTCGAGGAAGGACTCTAGATTTCCGGATGTTCTTCCTCTACGGTCACCAGACACGACCCGAACCAGGGTGCCTGTCCCTCCTCGACGTGCTCGACTACCTGCACCAGTATTCTCGTCAGATCGGCAATTTGACGCTCCATCTGGAGTGCTTCCCGTGCGTACCGGGGGTACTGGGTAGTGTTGGAGCTGCCTGTTATGAACGTTTGGAATCGATCACGATCGTCCACTACGACGCTAGAGCCCATCCGATGGACTGGCCGTTTATCGTCGGGACCCCCTCCACGCTATGCACGCTCCGGCTGTTCGAGACCATATTCAATTGGGCTTCACTCCGCGGCATACACTCACTGACCACGTTGGTTATCAACTTCTTGAATCCGGTGTTTGCAGCCACAGTCGAAGAGGTGGCTGCTGTACTGGGGTCGAACACACGACTGGTGCGCGCGGCGATCAGCGTCCGTCTGATACCGTTCGGAGGACACAAAGGCCTACCCACAATTCGGATGCGACGTTTGGAAGAACTTTTCTTGGGCTTTGAAGATGTTGCGCCTAGTCGGACATTAATCACAGCACTGGCATGTCCGGCCCTGTCCAACCTCTGCTTCGAGCTAGAGGATGGAGAGTCAGAAGTGTGCGTGCGCCTGCTGAAGCTGGTACCGCATCTGAAGACCTTCACGCCGATTGGAAGACTCTTTGTCGAGGAGCGAATACGGTCCTTGTTGCAGGCACTACCGTCGGTGGAAACGATGGACCTATCCTGCACGAACAGTATTCAGTTCAGAGACCTGCTTTCGGACCGCACTAGGCAGGCCACCGTTTGGTGCCCGAGTCTGCGCCAACTCACTGTGGCTGACTACGATGCCCGAGACGTGAGGATGCTTGCAGCGTCTAGATCCAGGCAGGGGTTTCCAATCCAGACACTGTTCGTTCAGGGTGTAGACACTGAGCGCCTGAATAAGAAGCAACTCAAGTCGCACATGAAGCACATGGCATACGCCCGGCGATGCGTCGGGAGACTCTTGGTGAACGATGGCGAGGACGACATGGATTGGCGGATGCGGTAAAACGAAAGGATGGGCGGATGTGTCAAGTTTCGTCGGGTCTGCGAGTTAAGCGGTCAATGGTCGGTGGGCGTTCCGGCAGAGTGTTGGCAGAGAAGCCGAAGTCGTCTGTATATAACAACATTTGTATCTAACAAGCCAAAACAAATATGATGTGCACACGAATCGTATCCGTCCCGCAAGAAAAATGAATAATGTTATGCACCTACCAGGAAGACGAAAAAGAAAAGAAAAAAAAAAAAAAAGCCGCGCAGCGCATTACAGGACTCGTTTTGCCATGCGCACGCAGTGGCCTAAAGCCCAAGTATCTATAATCCCGCGTGCATCGTCGCTGGGGCAGAAACGCGCGCAATGGACGAGGGACGTGGATCCGTGGTGGTCAGTCGCGTCCACAGATGCGCCCGCAGCGATGAGCACCCCTGCTATCTCTGCGTACCCCAGTGCACAGGCCATGTGGAGCGCCGTCTCCTTCTCCAGTCCGCCCTCATCTATCCGAATTCCAGATTGAAGGAAGGTTTGAACGGCTACGAGGTCGTTTGCTTGAGTCGCACAGATGAGCGGAACGGAGTTGTTTCGTGCGGCGAAGTAGGCAAGGCTTTTGAGGCCGGTGCCACGCCAGACGTCGAAGTAAAGGTCGGATTCGTCGATGAAGTACGGTAGAAAGGGAGAGAATGCATGAGGTGGAGATGGCGGTTCGTCCATGGTCTACGGAGACTTCAAAATGATGACTCCGACCGACAAGTTCTCACGTAGAACGCTCACGCTCAAAGCTGCAACCTTTCAGGGATTCAGTAGGATGCCAGCCGCGGCGTGTAAATCTAAAATCCTGTCGCGAGTCACCCGTACAGCTTTTTTTCGGCAGCGACAACTCGATTGTAAGGACATTCGACTACTCGAAAGCTCTATAAGTAAAACTAAGGATACAAAAGCACCAGCGATACAAAGAGCGGTACATACCTCAACTACCACCTCGTAAAATCCACCTCCGCCTCTCCAAACACGCTCTCCTTCTTCACACTAAAATCGTCCAGCACCCCCTCCTCCTCCTCCTCGTTTGCATAATACTCCCCGAACTCCGTCCGCAACCACGCGCTCACCGCGCGTCCGACACCCTCAAACTCCACCAGGAACCCATCGTGCCCCTCCCCGCTCGGGATGCTCACGAACTCCGAGGCGGGGATATGCGTGGCGAGCAGCGCCTGCTCGGGCGGGGTGAAGAGCCCGTCGGATTGAATTGATATGACGAGGGCGTGCGGGGGAAGGCGGGCGAGGGTGTGCGTGAGAGGAAGGTCGGGGTCGGGGTCCGTGCTGTCCGGGTTGGGTGGTGAGGCTGTCGACGATGTGGAAGGGGAAGGAGGAGCAGGAAGCCACCGCCCGCGCGCGATG
Organism: Mycena filopes; assembly: GCA_029281495.1. NCBI lineage: Eukaryota > Fungi > Basidiomycota > Agaricomycetes > Agaricales > Mycenaceae > Mycena > Mycena filopes. The sequence continues at coordinate 329,206 of JARIHR010000015.1, forward strand.
TCGTGTGTGTCCATCTTGCGCGTGAGGTGAATGTAGCAGTTCGCGTCAAAGCGCGCGATGAACTTGTCACCTTGGTAGCGCAGATACGATTGTGCTGAGAATATGGGTGGGCGGGGTGTGGGCGCAGGCGAAGGCTCGCTCCCGACACTGCTCACGGACGGCGCCCGATTTCTGTGACCGTCATTGTGCAGGTCCACAGCCTCATGCCTGGGCGACGCCGGGGGCGTCAACAGCCGGCCCTCATCCGTCTTCGCGCCCGCGCCCGCGCTCGTCGCCGGCCCCGCCAAACTCGCATGCACCTTCCTCCCAAACCGCCGCTCAAACGAGTCCCGCGAGCGATACGTCAGCAGCGCACACATCCGCGCCGCGGCGAGCCCGCACCGCGGCTGCTCCCCCGCCGCGTAGTACCCGCTCCGATACGCGGGGTCGCTGTAGATGCTCTGGCGCTGGCTCTCGCCCCACGCGATGCACCACGCGGAGTGGCGCGCGGACGTCGCCAGGACGCAGATGCGCTGGACGAAGCCGGCCGGGGCGACGAGCGGCCACTCGAGCGCGGCCATGCCGCCCATGGAGCCGCCGATGACGACCGCGACGCGCTGCACGCCGAGGTGGTGCTGCAGGACGCGCAGGTGGATGGCGACGTCGTCGCGGATGGATGTGGGCGGGAAGGCGGGGCCGTACGGCTTGCCCGTGGCCGGGTCGATTGTGACGGGCGAGGCGGAGCCATAGGGCGATCCGAGCGTGTTGGCGCAGAAGATGAAGAAGCGGCTGGGGTCAAAGGCCTTGTTGCGGCCCATGAGCGGTCCCCACCTACGCGGTGAGTGAGCATCGAGCCAGGGACAGTGTGGAGCAGTGCACACACCAATCCTCGACGTCGGCGCTGCCGGTGAGCGCATGGCAGATGACCATAACATTGTCCCGCGCGTCGTTAAGCTTGCCCCAGGTCTTGTACGCGACTGGTGCCTCCTTGAGCTCCGTGCCGCATTCCAGAGTAAAGGACGGGACGATATGGACCTCCTGGTCGATGTGGGGAATGGTAGACATGGTAGAGCACGATTGAAGGTTGGAGCAGTAAATGGCGGGCGAAACGACAAGAGATCCTACAGGTTCACGGACGGAGCATGCCTAGCTCGACAGTTCAACAGCGTTCAGGATAAGGACAGCCCACAAGCCAACAACAAGGGGCGCTCGGAGAACAGAAAACGGAAATGTCAAAACTCCGGGTTTGTTTGGTGTTAAAGTCGTAGCCCTCTCTGCGCAAAAATAATTTATTCCGTGGTATTTCCTTCCTTTAATGTGTGCGTGTCTACAACCCCATTACCGGGGGGCACTTACAGTACTTACCTGGTCCATCCGCCCCGCTCTAACCTCCGGGACAAGTTTTTTCGCCGTCCTGTGCGGGATTTGTTGTGCACATGTATGGACGGCGACACATTCCACCGCCCGAAGAACCCCGTCCAGGACCAGGGTCAGGGTGCTCCATTTGAAGGGGGCGGTGGATGGGCCGGACCACCCCTTGTGGTCGTCGTGATTTTGCTTGCCTTCAGAATTCGAATTTAAAAATTCCGACAGCCCAGCGTGCGCGGCGACGGCGGCTACTCGGGCTTGACGCGCCACAAGACAGCCGCGGCCGCGACGCCCAGCACGAGCACCCCAAACGCGGTCTGGAGGTTCAGCTGTACGTGCGCGTGCGCGTGTGCATGATGCTGGTGAACGGCTGCATCCCCGTTGGAGTGCAGCACTACCGCGGGAGCCCGGGAATTCCATTTCTACAGCAAGGTGATTGATTAGCGGCACGAAATGAGGCAGTCGCGAGGAGTCGCGAATAATGGAAGAACAGCCTTACCTCGTCCGCGTCCAGCTCCTCCGTCTTCATCCCGGGGAAGCGCAACCCCAGGTCCACGTCCATCCCCCGTGCGTGCTCGACATCCTCCTCATCCACTTCCTCCACAATCCCCATCTCCACACTCTGACTCCGACTCCTGCTACTCCCGCTCCCGACTGACCCGCTCCCCGACCCGTGTTCGTGCTCCTCCCTCCCCAGCACGTCCCCATTGACCCTCCCCCTCTGCCCATGCCCATGCCCACCCATCCATCTCCCCCCCTGCGCACTATTGTTGCCAAGCTCTCGCTCCCACGCCTCCCTCTTGCCGCGCTCCGCCGCCAGCTCAGCCCGCAAGCTCTCCAACTGCGTCTGTATCTCCCGAAGCTGCATGTTGCTGATGTCAGTGTCGATGTGGGTATCGCTCTTGCCCGCGGTGACATCGCCATTGGGCTTGAGTACCTCCACGGGCGCCTCCTCCACTACCTCCACCTCCTCAGCCTCGGAATCCACCACGGGGACGGGCACCACCACCTCCTCCTCCACCACCGGGGCCTTTACCGCGGCCTGCGCCTCCATCTTCCCGACACGCTCCTCCAACACCCCAATCGTGCGCTGCAGCGCGCCCGCCGCCGCCAGCGCCCCCTCCAACTGCGCGCTGAGCACCGCCAGCCGCGCAGTGAGTTCCGCGACTTCCGGGTTCGTCTTCGTCTTCGCGTCCGCGTCCGCCGTCGTATCCACCGTGGTCGTGCTAACATCGAGTTGCGCAGGAGGAAGTGAAGCCGAAGCAGGAGTGCCATGAGGAGGAGGAACGGAGACGGAGACCACCTCCAACTCAAGCATCCCCTCCTCGAACGCCTCGGACGGCTCCGGCGTCTGCGCACGCTCCCTCCGCATATTCTCCTCCCTCTCCTCGATTTCCAGCTCCACTTCCATCTCCCTTTCCCGCTCTCGCTCCTGCGCGTGCATCTCCCGCTCGACGCGCTCATCCTGCGCGGCCTGCATCGCCCGCGCGTGGCGCCGCGCATCCGCCAGTGCCTCTGCCTCCGGCGCCTCCCCATCCTCGAGCGACACGTCCTCCATCCCAGCCTCCTCATCCTCACGCGCCCCTTCCTCCTCCTCCTCCTCCTCCTCCTCTTCCTCGACCGCCTCAAGCTCATGCGGCGTCGCAGTCATAATGCTGTCCGTATCCGACGCGCCATCATCCACGTCCCCACCCTCCTCCTCCTCCCCCTCCCCCTCTCCTCCCCTCTGCACTTCCTCTTCCGCGCGGCGCCCGTCGTCCCGCCGCCGAACAGCCACCACCTCCCGCAAAGCCCTCACCTCCCCGCGCATCGCCTCCTGCGCCGCCCCCAGCGCCCGTAGCCCCTCCACGTCCGCCGCCAGGGCGCGCAGCTGGCGCTGCAGCTCGTCCAGCTGTTTCTCGTGCTGTTCTGGGGAGGAGGAGGAGGAAGCAGATGTGGGGGAGGAGGTGGTGTTTGGTGGGGATGGTGAGGGAACGGGGGGTACGGAGGGGAGCGAGGGCGGGCGGACGGGGGGGAGCGGGTCCGGGTAGGTTGGGAGGGCGGTTGGGGGCTGTATGATAGTTTGTTAGTGACATGCATTCAAAGAGGAAATGCGCGACAAAGGGAGACTCCGCAACACCAGACGAAATGAATGAAAGAAAAGTCACTTACGCCGCCCCCGCTGATGCTCTCCCCAATTCCGCCCAGCGCACCGCCGAGAACCTGCAGCTCCCGTCCGGCCTCGCGGCTCTTCGCGAGCTCCGCCTGCAGTCTGCTGAAGATATGGTCCAGCGTCAGCCCCCGCCCGGGCGCACGCGGCCCCGCGCCGCCCATACCCCCCAGCGCGTGGATGAGCGGGACTTGACCGTGGTGTTGTTGTGATTGATGGTGCTGCTGCTGCTGTTGTTGCGGCCGCCGGGCGTTGGGCGGCGAGGAGGAGGAGGAGAAGACGCCCGAGGAGGAGACTGTGGCGAATTGGTCCCCAGGGAGGGGCGGGGCGCCGTAGAGCGAGGGCTTGTTTTGCTGGGAGAAGGGGGAGGGGCCGACGGGGAAGACGCAGGCGACGCGGGCCACAACCTTGCGGTGGAGGACGGTCTTGTTGTCTTCCGAGACGATGTCGACGCCGAATTCCTGTGGCCGCGTTATTGAGCATCCTTTGTAATGAATAGACAGACAGCGACTGACGAGGATATCATCGCTCTTGAGCTCGTACGGGTCAGACTCGCGGCCTTCCAAGCTCAGCCGCTCGCCGTTAATAAAGGTGCCGTTGGAGCTCTTCACGTCTTTGATGAATATCTGGCACAAAAAAGGTAAATAGGATTATTGTATGCCACCCTCGCCGTCACACGACGGGTACCTTATTCCCCTCCTCCCACACCTCGGCGTGCTGCCGGCTGAGCACGCGCGAGTCAAAGTAGCCGTTCCGCTCGCCGGGCTGGGTCTTGGTGTTGGGCGGGCGGGCGATCTTGACGCGCTGGCCGGGGGCGAGGGCGATGCGCTTGGGGATGAAGGAGTCGTCGAGCGGGTAGAGGTGCAGCGCGGGGAAGGTTGCGCCCGGGTAGGGCGCCTGCGAGGACATCGCTGAGCGCCGTCGAGGACCACGGCGGGGGTATGTATTACAGTCTGTGAGGGAGAGCGGAAGAAAATGTTGCTCATCAAAGATACACGTGGAGTGGGCATCCTTACAGATTGCCGGGTGGGAACTTCGGTTCAACTTGGGTTGGGTTCAATTCACCCGTTCACCCGTTGAAGTAAGAGAAAGCAAGACCTTGAGCCCAGTTCCACGATTACCGCCGCATAGTCCCCACTGAGCGACATGGCTTACCATTTTTGAACCAAGAGCTTCCCAAACTTGCTTAGGCGTGGTTGGAAAATTAAACCGCAACTCAGGCTCGTCCACAACCTCCCGCGAACCGGTTCGCCGAGGATGACGGTGAGTATGAGGTATTTCCTGCCGCGAACGGTATCGACATGAGTGTACTTAGTGCCGAGCAGTCCAGACCGGGAAATTCTGAATCAAGAGAACCCTTTAATTTCAAGTTCACGGTGCAAACAGAGAGCATATTTGGGTAATAATGTACAATAATTTCTTCCACTTGGTTGACTGAGTTACAGCTCTTTGCGGAAGTAATGGCACTCCGATCAAAATCTAAATAAGAACAACTCTTGATACCTGCCGTCTTGTCTTGCTCCGTTCTCGCTCATTTCTTGACTAAACCCTTCGTGAATAGGCGCGTTCGCCACCGTTTTGACGCCGCTATCATCTCCGCACCACCACGCATCCCTATTGTCGAGTTCACTTTCCGCCTTATTGGGCTCCCATCGCCAGCCTCCACACTCTTGCAAGTCTCTTCCTGAGCTCAATTCTCGTCCGTTCTGCCTCGGAGTAGGCTCATTCGAATCGCCTTGCCAGCCCCGTCCTCATGATTCTTGTCGCCGCGTCCAGGTTGTTGTATCTCGGATCCCCGCCTCACGCAGACATCCGACTTGTCCGCTTCTTCTCGAGAGCCACATTTCCTTCAGTCCAGGTATGTTTTGGTGCCTATATACTATGGTATAAGGCTACTAATCTATTCAAATAGCCTCCACGCCTCCTGTACCCATGGGCAATCGCAAAATCAGCCGTGACGTCAAAATTGCCGCCCTCAATCTTTACGAGCGTGGCCATCTCCCACTAAAGGAAATTCTAGCTTGTGTCGGCTTTTCCCGACGTACATTCTTCCGTGTCCTGAAGTTGTGGCGTACCACCGGCGACGTCGAGAACAAGAGCAATCGCACTGGTCGCCCTCGGCTTCTCCACCACGACGACATCACCTACCTCCTTCTTCTTGTTCAGGAACGACCAGATTGGTTCCTCAATGAATTACTCAAGCTATTGAAGCATAATTGGTTCATATCCGTCCACTACACCACCATCCATAGAGAACTCGAGCGCGCCGGCATGTCCACAAAGAAACTAAGCGAGATCGCTGCCGAACGCTGCGAGCCCTCCCGAATGAACTATGTTGGCGAAATTTCACAATATCCCGCTCATTTCCTAGGCTTTCTGGACGAGACGTCAAAAAACGATAAAACCCCTGGACGCCGGCAGGGTCGCGCAAAGAAGGGTAAACGTGCCGTGAAGCGTCGCAAGCTTGTTCGCGGACGCCGTCTCACAGCTACCGGGCTTCCCACCTCCCAGGGAATGCTGACCAGCATCGTTGTCGAGGGCTCAATGCATCGTGATCAATTCCTCGGCTTCCTCGAACACCAAGTGGTAAACTTCCCTCGGTGTTTTTTCCTCACGGCTTGCTGACCATGCTCTAGCTGCCGCTTTGCTCACCATACCCCGGCCCGCTCAGTGTCCTCATCATGGATAACGCCAAGATACATCATGGGGAAGAGGTGCAGGAGCTAGTAGACCGCTTCGGTGAGTTATTCTCTTGTACTCCTATGCCGAAACTCAAGCCGACCAGGGGTTCGTCTCGTGTTTCTCCCGCCCTACTCCCCGGACTTCAATCCAATCGAGGAAGCTTTCTCGAAGATCAAAGCTTGGATTCGCCGCAACAATGACATATTTACCTATGGTCCCGACGACGAACCACACGCCCTTATTTATGACATGCTAGAGGCGATGGAAATCATCACCGAGTCTGACGCGATCAGTTATTTCATTCACGCTGGTTACTTTTGACCAGTTCGTCTACAAATACTACATCTTTCCTATAACTCCAATCGAATTCTATGCAACCGACCACTTCCCAATAGCACCCTTGATTTGGGCAACCTCTCCTCGCATGAACCCCATCTCCTTCAGCTCGTCAACCTCAATGAACTCGAAATCTGCACTTCCCTTGTATTTGTTGGTTTCGAACCGGTTCCGGATATCATTGTCGAGATTATATGTGGTGCAGAAGTCGGCGATGGTGAGGTCAGGACCAGGAAGACGAGGGTACGGGATGAGCATCTTTCCTGCATTTGGCGGAGGAACAAGGGCATTGGGGGCAGCGAGAGGGAGTGCAGGAGCAGGGGCAGGAACTGGAGCCGGTTGACGAAGAAGTGCAGCAAATTCGGGTGGGAAGTTGAAGTTGACTTGGGGCGCAACAGGGGCATTCTTGGCAGCTTCCCGCTCCCGGAGCTCAAGGCGACGCTGGAGTAGGGGTGACTGCGCACCACGGGCACCTGCAGCTATTGCGTCAAACAGATTATTGTTGGGGGGCACCTCCAAGTCCGCAAATGCATTTCCCTTGAGCTGGTTCGCCCGTAAGTACGATGAGAGATGTAGCGAGTACTCAGCACTTACCATGGCTGCTGCCCAGCTCTGAAAATGGTCATGGGATAATGGAAAGTGCTCCGGTTTCACCGCGGTGAAGAAACAATGAGCACTTCCGCAAGGGCCTCCGGGAGTTGGACAAATCCAACGCTCGCGGAGCTCACCAATCTTCTCGTTCAGGGCGACGTTAGCAGGCAGGATATCACGGGCCTTGGGTACCTATGTATCTTGAGTGAACAAAGGAATATTGAATGTACAAACACGCACTTTAGTCTTCCGCTTTGGTGCGATATCCTCCTCGTTCTCTTTCTCCCCGTCGAACTCCTAGGCAGTGCAAGGTCATCAGTGCACACTTCAGGAAGATTAGAGCAGTTCGTTACCGCTTTGGGCTCCACCGTAATTTTTACCGTCGGGTTTTTCGCGATGAGGAGTGCTTTCTTGACAAGATAATCATATTTGGTGTCGGCGAGTTGAATTGGTGTAGTAACATGCCGGGGGATGGTGAACGCAAGAGCATAGTTGGACAGGATAAGGGTGCGGGGGTTAAGGGTGTCGTTGATTTCGGCCAGAATGCGTATCTTCAGCTCCGGCCATGGCTCATCCGCGGCGAGGGAGAAAATTTCGGTCACTGGAGCGCCACGCGCGGACTTCTTCTGCTTCATTTGTTTAGGCGTGTAAATTAGAACTTGATACTCGATATCGCGTGCGGGAGGTGGTTCCTCTGGAGCGGGTTCAAGCGGAATTGTTATACAACAGAAGAAAGAGAGCACATACCGGTTGATTTTTTACTCCGCTTGCGCTTCTTTCCTACGACGGCCTCATCGTCACTTTCATCCTCCTCCTCATCGTCATCAACGTCGCTGGCTTCTGCATTCCGTTTGCGAACGGGGCCGGAGTTGGTGGCCTCGTCATCATCCGACGAGTCCGAGCTCGAGTCACTACCACTGCCCTCCTCCTGGTCCTGGTCGTCTCTATCGCGTGAAACGAGCGTAGTATCTTGGTCTGCGTCCGGGTCATTCATTATTTCATCGTCCGAGGTGACGAGGTCTTGCGCTGCTAAAGTTGCGATGGATTTGGAGATGTTGCGTGCGGAAGTGCGGGTGGACATGGACTCGGAGGCTTTTGAGATGGTGAGGATGAATTCTCCCGCAGGTAGGCATCAGAACACACCTGGAACGAAAGGAATCTGACAAGAATTGAGCTCGAGAAGGGGCAGACAAGCTTTTTGCCTGCGCAGAGTAAGGTCCAGGAAGGCGGGGAAATTGACGCGTCGGCGCGTAGGGAAAGAGTACCGGGGTCGAGGCGATTCGAATGAGCCTACTCCGAGGCAGAACGGACGAGAATTGAGCTCAGGAAGAGACTTGCAAGAGTGTGGAGGCTGGCGATGGGAGCCCAATAAGGCGGAAAGTGAACTCGACAATAGGGATGCGTGGTGGTGCGGAGATGATAGCGGCGTCAAAACGGTGGCGAACGCGCCTATTCACGAAGGTTTTGGTCAAGAAATGAGCGAGAACGGAGCAGGACAAGACGGCAGGTATCAAGAGTTGTTCTTATTTAGATTTTGATCGGAGTGCCATTACTTCCGCAAAGAGCTGTAAACGGTTATGTCGAGATGTTGAGATGGCCACCGTGGATCGCGCGATCACGATGGCACTGCCTCTCGTGCCTCTTGCCTTCTCCCGCCAGCAACACAGTCGCGTGCAATAGCAAGTCCAAAAGTAAGACTAGGAGGTTGTTTGAGGAAAGCCGCCTACATAGGCTACAGCCACACCAAAAACGACTTGAAATGAGGCAGGTTTTCGATTTGTTTTCCGACTCGGCGCCGGCCACACACGAGGCTCGAGTCGTCCTCAGGCTGTCTCGTCTTACTTGGACCAATCGACTGCGTCACTGGACGAGGACCGCTGGGATACTCACCTGCGCCCGGCCACGTTCGGGATTTCCGTGGGTCCCTCTCTCCTCGCCTCGGAAATCCGCAGTGTTTTGATTTTGGATGAAGGTTCGGCGCTACTGCAAACACTTGTTATTTGGCTCCAGCCACATCTGCAATCGGCACGGTTACATCAACTACTTATGTGGAAGGTCAATCAAAGCTTTTCTCTTAGACTGCAAGACAGACGCGCCTATCCAGACCTCACGGCGCACCGAGCTGTCTGCAGCGACGCGACCTTGATCAGGTTAGCAGCCCACACGTCATGGACGTAGATAAAATGGCACGCTCTTATGGAATTACAGAGGTATTTTTTGAACACCCTCTGAAACAGATAATAGTCCTGGACGGCTTAGCGCGCGCTTGGAGGAGATATAATTGGGAGCTCAAATGACATTCTCCACAGACGAAACCTCCTCCGTATGTCATGGCGCGCAGACAAAATTGTACGCTCTTATGAAATTGCAGAGGAATTTTTTGAACACCGTCTGAAACCGATAATATGTAGTCCTGGATGTTGGACGGTTTAGCGCGCGCTTGGAGGAGATATAATTGGATTTTTAGCGCTTGAAGCAGATATAATTGGGTTTCGGGGAGTTTTAAAAAAATCCTCGACAAACGAAACCTCCGTACTCACCGAGGCGCCCTTCAAGTTTCTAGGTCGAGTCCGGCAGCCCCAGGGTGTTATTGCGAAACAAATGGTATGCCGACGATTCTGGGGACAAGGAACAATTACACGCCAGGACGCACCTGCATCCTCTAGAGTCATCCCTGATCGTGGTCTGGGTTTAATCGCCCATTCTGACTCGTGGGAATGCCAGTTCAACCAACGGAGTTAGTCCCGCGGCGTTGGTGCGGCGGCGGCGGAACATCGGGGGCTCCACATACACACCGGGGGCAGTTGAATCGGCGACAGTCGCCGAGGTGGGTATTAAAAGGCGACACTCCATATCCCACAGCACACTCATCGGTATGCTTCTCTGCTCACTCCTTTTCTCTCTGGCTTTCTTAGTCTGCAGCATCGCTGCAGTCGGAGTCCGCCCTGGCCAAATAAAACACCTCGTCACATTCGGAGACAGCTACACTGACGTCGTCCTCACCGGTTTGTCTCCTGACAGTTGCGAGCCCTACCTATATGCTGAAGCGAGTTGAATGGTAGGTGACGAGTCGGTCGCATGGCCTGGTGAGTCGGGAATCCGTCTGAAGGTTCAATGTTGAAAACAAACAAGTCTACGCGGCGGGGTATGCTCACGTCGAGCTCCATCCATTTGCACGGGCAGGGGCGACCTGCTCAAACAATCTCACCTTCCGCCCTTTCCCTCCTGTCTTCGAAAGCCAGATTCCCCTGTACCTCACCGAAAAATCGAACGGCTCTCTCCACCTCTCGCCAGAGGAAACCATTTACACTCTTTGGATTGGTACCAACGATCTTGGCGTGTCGGCGCTTCTCACCGGTAGCGATCCTGGCGTCTCGCTCGTCGACGTCACGGAGTGCATGATCAATTGGGTCAAGGTTCTTTACAAAAACGGAGCCCGTAACTTCATCTTTCAGAATGTAGGCACATCTCCGCACGTCCTTCTCGCATTTTCAGTAACGAACGAAACAGATGATCCCCCTCGAGCTGACGATCCTGTACAACGCCGTCTCGTACCCCAACAGATACTGGGCGTTCGAGCGCAACACGACTGAATGGAGCATTCTCATGACCGAAATGACGCGGTCAGGGAATAAACTCACGCAGCTCATGCTGCAGAACCTCGCACCTACCCTCCCTGGTGCCCACATCGGTCCGTCCATCATAATCTTGGCGCAGTATCTTCTAACAGGACTACTTCAACAGCGCATTTCGACTCTCATTCCCTTTTCCAGGACATGTTCGACCATCCTGCACGCTACCTCAACGGGACTGCTCCACTCAACGTCACCGGTGTGTTCAATCTTGGCTCAAAGTCTCCGGTCTCAACGTGGTGTTAGGCGCATGGGATGCTTGCATCTCTCCTTTGGGAGGTGGGACGCTCGACTGCACGATCGCAAATGGAACAGATCGCGACAGCTTCTTGTGGTATGTTTTTATCTTCCTTCTCAGTATACACCCCTTATTGAATGCACAAAACAAGGGCGGATGAGCTTCACCCCAGTGAACAGGCGGATCGGATTGTCGCGCGGGAAATTGCCCTCACATTGGAGGGAAAACATAGTCAGTGGGCGACCTGGTTGAGTTAATCCAAAGCACTCGGTCCACACTTCTGTCACTCGGTTGGTCAATGTCAACAACCAACCCATTGAATACTTTAGATACCTAATGCATATCTAAGGTCAAACAACGGTGAGCCAGTCGGATGAGATGCGGAGCACTCACGACCCTGCGGTCCGCCGAGCCCGAAATTTGGTGCAGCTGATTTAACGACCGTTGCACGCTGTCGAATAACACTCTATAATCCCCTTCCTAAGAGCGACCTGTCAACAACAGCGGCACAGGTTTTCTCCTAGTCTAGACTCGCAACTAGTCGGCTCTACGGAGAAACGAAGTTTGCGAATTCCTCAAGCTGAAATTCAAACATTCGGGCCAGAACGTCGACGAGTGTCGGGCTCCAAAATCGCACTGAATAGCCCCGCGAGCAAAATGTCCCAGCCGGGACGCGGCACTGACGAGATGTCCAAGCCGCCGGCGCCCCACAACCGACGACGGCGGGATCAGCGGGGCGCAACGGTTGGTCACGAGCGTACAGATGTTGCACATACTTGTTCTCGTGGCCGATATTCGAAGAGTGCGAAGCGTCGTTGAACCGCTGACCGTGGTTCGAATTTCTCAAGGCATCGGATATTCCTCGGCCCTATAAGTGTCGCATCCTAAAAGCAGAGTTCGCAGTATTTCTCAACCCCCCATCTCCTCATGCTTCTCACCTCTCTAGTTTGGGCCATCGCCGCCTCTGGTGTCCACGCCGCCGGGGTGCGCCCTGGGCAGATAAAACACCTGGTTACATTCGGCGACAGCTATACCGATATCGTTGCAACTGGTGTGTGCACCGTCTGGGAGAATCGCTCGCGTTAGCTGATGAGTTCTTCAGGGGACCAAGGGACCGCGTGGCCTGTCTATGCCGCAGGTTACTCCAAGACCGCACTCCATCCCTTCGCGCGCTCTGGCGCCACATGCTCGAACGACCTCACTCCCCGCCCCTTCCCGCCTGTTTTTGGGAACCAACTCCCGCTGTATTTCACCGAGGTCTCGAACGGCACTTTGCACCTCCCTCCGGCCGAAACGATCTACACCCTTTGGATTGGTACCAATGACCTCGGGACAGACTCCCTCGTCACCGGAAGCAACAACGCCACCATCGTAGACGTTACAGGATGTATGATTGACTGGGTCCGTACGCTGTACGCGAACGGTGCTCGAAACTTCATCATGCAAAATGTCAGTCAACAACGCTATTATCGTGCCCTTAACACCCACATTTAATTCACGAACACTCTTAGATGATCCCCCTTCAGCTAACGATCCTATACTCCATCAACTCATACCCAAATCGCTTCTGGTCGGGGCCGCGCAACACCTCTGACTGGGCCGTCCTCATGAACGAAATGGTACTCTCCGGAAACAAGCTCACCGAGCTCATGCTGCAGGCTCTGGTGCCGTCTCTCCCTGGGGCGCATATCGCCCTCTTCGACTCGCACTCGCTCGTCCAAGACATGTACAATCACCCCGCCAACTACCTCAACGGCACGGCGCCACTCAACGTTACTGGTCCGTGCTCTCCCTCTCGCACCATTGTTATATAGATACTTGACGCTCTCGCTCCTGTCAGGGTGCTGGAACTCCTGCATTGCTCCGCAAGGGGGCGGCGACCTCGTGTGCACGGTGCAAAACGGCACGGATCGAGACTCCTACTTGTGGGCAGATGAGCTGCATCCAAGCGAGCAGGCCGATCGCATCATTGCTCGTGAAATTGCACTGACGTTGGAAGGAAAGACCAGCAAGTGGTCGACGTGGTTGAGTTGAACAAGTAACATAAAGCTTGGTAGTAGCTTCCAACTTCTGAATCGCGTTACTCTGATTGCAGAATGAGATTTTTGGGTGCGGCTACGGCTATGTAGTGTAGCCGGTTCGGAGGGAGGGTATTCTGCGTAGCCGCCGTGTTGGGAATATCTTATGCGTGGGATTCGCAGTCAGACTTGCATTCAAGTAAAATAACCTGATAGACATTCGGCTGTCGGTCTTCTCGACGATTTTGTCCTTCGACGATGTACTGTGGGTGATGCATGTAGTCCGAAGGGCTCTCTTAAGCTGGCGCCTATCACCATGAAAACAGTCAACCAAATTTCAACTTGGTTGATTTCGGTTTCAACCGTGGGAACCGGCAGCGCGCGGATCACGCGGCACTTAGACACGTGAAGCTAGGTCAAACTCATCCCAGCGATTACTCTGCACTCCATCACAGAGAGATCCTTCGTCGTAAGATTTTAGGTTTCAAAAACCTTTCTGCTTGATACTGTACCGCTTACTTAGACTCGCCGCAGAACAGGCGCCGAACACTGAGTTGAATCTCTTCGAATTCTCAGATTCAAGATTCGAAAGTCCGGCAACTCGAACTGTGTCTCATTGAATCCAAACTTTGAAGATTAATCTCCAGAAAAACATGCGAGCTACAGAGAAATACAAGTACAAGTACATATGAAAGTCGTTATAGTATTTGGCGTGATATGTGGGGAGAAGGTGTTGAGATGAGGGTCGAAGAGGGTAGAGGAAGTGGCGGGGAGTGAATTATGTGACCTCCTGGGCATTAGGCCCGTCCTCAGACGCGCCGGGAAGGCCACTCTGGGGACTGGGAGGTGCACCACTGGCACCGTACAGTTTTTGCAGGATGGGGTTAGCGACGGCCTCGAGCTCTTTCTGCTTCTGCTCGTACTCTTCCTGCGACGGGTCGAGCCACTTTAGGGTGTCGTTGACGACGCCCTCAAGCTTAGCCTTGTCGCCAGCCTCAAACCTTTCCGCCAGCGCCTCGTTGACTGAGTTGCGGAGGTTGTACGCGTACGACTTGAGGGCGTTCTTGGACGCGAGGCGGGCGGCGGCGGCCTGAGCGGCGGCCTCATCGTCGACTGGAAGAGAATGGTCGGGCAGCATTCGAAAGCGAAGAACAGGAAATGAACGTACCCTTGTACTTCTCAGCCTCCTCAACCATACGATCGATCTCCTCCTTCGACAGGCGGCCCTTGTCGTTGGTGATGGTGATGCGGTTCGACTTGCCGGTGGTCTTGTCGGAGGCGAAGACGTTGAGGATACTGTTAGAATCAATGTCGAAGGTCACCTCGACTTGAGGAACACCGCGGGGCGCGGGGGGGATACCGGAGAGCTCGAATCTACCGAGGAGGTTATTATCCTTCGTGCGCGCACGCTCACCCTCGTACACCTGGATGAGCACGCCAGGCTGGTTATCGGAGTAGGTGGAGAAGGTCTCGGACTTTTTGGTTGGGATGGTGGTGTTACGCTTGATGAGCGCGGTCATGACACCACCGGCGGTCTCGATACCGAGGGAGAGGGGGGCGACATCGCAGAGGAGGAGGTCCTGAGTCCGCTCTGAGGTGTCGCCAGATAAGATGGCGGCCTGGACAGCGGCACCGCACGCGACGGCCTCGTCGGGGTTGATGCTCATGTTGGGCTCCTTGCCGTTGAAGAAGTCCGACACGAGCTTGACGATACGGGGGATACGGGTGGAGCCACCGACGAGGACGATCTCGTGGACGTTGGCCTTGTCGATTTTGGAGTCGCGGAGGACCTTCTCGACGGGCTCGAGGGTGCTGCGGAAGAGGTCCTGGCAGAGCTCCTCGAAACGGGCGCGGGTGAGCGAGGTGTAAAAGTCGATGCCCTCGAAGAGGGAGTCGATCTCGATGGAGGTCTGTGCGGCGGACGAGAGAGTGCGCTTGGCGCGGTCACAAGCCGTACGGAGACGACGGAGGGCGCGAAGGTTGGAGGAGAGATCTAGAACAACCAAATCAGCAACAGTTACAAGAAATCCGAGGGAAAAAAAGGACATACCCTTCTTATTCTTGCGTTCAAACTCCTTCGCAAAGTGGTTGACAAGTCGGTTGTCAAAGTCCTCACCACCCAAGTGCATGTCACCGGCGGTGGCCTTGACCTCGAAGATACCCTCCTCGATGGTGAGGAGGGACACATTGAAGGTCCCTCCTCCGAGATCGAAGATCAGGACGTTGTGCTCGCCAGCGACCTTCTTGTCGAGACCGTAGGCGATGGCGGCGGCGGTGGGCTCGTTTATAATTCGGAGGACGTTCATGCCCGAAATGATGCCGGCATCCTTGGTGGACTGACGTTGAGAGTCGTTGAAGGAGGCGGGGACAGTGACAACGGCGTCGTTGATGGTGGTACCGAGGTATGACTCGGCGGTCTCCTTCATTTTAAGGAGGACCATGGAGGAAATCTCCTCGGGCGACTATGCAAGACGAGTGAGTCCATACGAACAAACGAATAAGGGGTAAAAAGATACCAATTCCTTTTGCTCGCCGCGGTACTCGACGCGGATGTACGGCTTGCCGCCTTTGCTGAACACGGTGAAGGGGAAGTGCTTCATATCGCCCTGGACCTCGCGGTCCTCGAACCTGCGACCGATGAGTCGCTTGACATCGAACACGCTAAAAAACAAAGTCAGTTTATCCCTTGAAGAACAAAAGCTGAAGCAAGGGACGTACGTATTGGCCGGGTTCATTGCGACTTGATTTTTGGCGGCGTCGCCGATAAGACGCTCGGTGTCCGAGAAGGAGACATACGAGGGTGTCATGCGGTTACCTTGCTCGTTGGCGATGATCTCAACACGATCGTTTTGCCAGACACCGACACAGCTGTGGAGTTGATGTAAGACAGAGGGAAGGATAGGATAGTGCCGAGCTATGTACGAGTAGGTGGTCCCCAAGTCAATTCCTATCGCTTTCGAAGAAGAAGGCATATTGTGTGTTGCCTGCAGGGCTGGTACGCTGGGAGGGTAGGTAGGGTAGGTACGATCGCACGGCACGGTCCCACGGCGCGCCGGTTTCCAGGAATTCTCCCGGTGTACACGCACTAAAATAGGTCAACGGCACGTTGCCGCAGCTGAGCCCACTGTCGGCGCGCGGGATATCATAATGTCATTTTACGCTTGGAGCCTCCGGATTTCAACTGGTTAATCTCGAGTTTCAACCGTGGGAGCCGCCACAGTGCGGATCCCGCGGTGCTAGTCAGCAAGGTCGGGCACGCTCTCCGAGCGAAAGTTGAAACCGTACCCAACCTCTAATCACTCCAGCGCTCACTCCCCACCCAGCCCGCACAATAAACATATCCTCTGGATGGTACGCCGAAGAATGTGTGGCTGGCTTCTGAACACTTTCTCAACACTCGCGGCGAAGCACAACTCACATACTTAGGAAACGAGCTTCCGGCGCCGCACACTAAGTTGAAACTCTACTCAGAATCGAATCTTGGAATCCAAGATTGTTGAAGATATTATGATACAGAAAAGGATGCGATTGTCTGGCTACAGAGAAATACAAGTATGGCGTCATATGTGGAAAAGGGGTCGAGGCGAGAGGGAAAGGCAGTAGATTAGTCAACCTCCTCAACACTGGGACCGTCCGCCGACCCGCCAGGAGCGCCCCCTCCAGGGAAACCACCGCCGGCGCCTGGAGGTGCGCCACCAGCACCGTACAGTTTTTGCATGATGGGGTTGGCGACGGCCTCCAGCTCTTTCTGCCTCTCCTCGTACTCCTCCTGCGAGCCCTCCTGCGACGCGTCGAGCCACTTGATGGTCTCGTTGACGGCGCCCTCGAGCTTGGCTTTGTCGCCGGCGTCGAACTTGTCGGCAAGCTGCTGGTCGTTGAGCGAGTTGCGGAGGTTGTACGCGTACGACTCGAGGGCGTTCTTGGACGTGATGCGGGCAGCGGCGGCCTCATCCTCGGCTGAGAAAACAATGGTCAGGCAACATTCGAGAACGAAGGAGAGAAAATGAACGTACCCTTGTACTTCTCAGCCTCCTCAACCATGCGGTCGATCTCCTCCTTCGACAGGCGGCCCTTGTCGTTGGTGATGGTGATGCGGTTCGACTTGCCGGTGGTCTTGTCGGAGGCGGCGACGTTGAGGATGCCGTTAGCGTCGATATCGAAGGTCACCTCGACTTGAGGAACACCGCGGGGCGCGGGGGGAATGCCGGAGAGCTCGAATTTACCGAGGAGGTTGTTGTCCTTCGTGCGTGTCCGCTCACCCTCGTACACCTGGATGAGCACACCAGGTTGGTTGTCGGCGTACGTGGAGAAGGTCTCGGACTTTTTCGTGGGCACGACGGTGTTGCGCTTGATGAGTGCGGTCATGACACCACCGGCGGTCTCGATCCCGAGGGAGAGGGGGGCGACATCGAGGAGGAGGAGGTCCTGGGTCCGCTCTGAGGTGTCGCCAGACAGGATGGCGGCCTGGACAGCGGCACCGTAGGCGACGGCCTCGTCGGGGTTGATGCTCTTGTTGGGCTCCTTGCCGTTAAAGAAGTCCGACACGAGCTTGACGATACGGGGGATACGGGTGGAGCCACCGACGAGGACGATCTCGTGGACGTTGGCCTTGTCGATTTTGGAGTCGCGAAGGACCTTCTCGACGGGCTCGAGGGTGCTGCGGAAGAGGTCCTGGCAGAGCTCCTCGAAACGGGCGCGGGTGAGCGACGTGTAGAAGTCGATGCCCTCGAAGAGGGAGTCGATCTCGATGGAGGTCTGTGCGGCGGAGGAGAGGGTGCGCTTGGCGCGCTCACAGGCCGTACGGAGACGACGGAGGGCACGGAGGTTGGAGGAGAGATCTAGAAGAGTGACGAAATCAGCAACAGTTTCAAGAAACCGAGGTAAAGAAAGCACATACCCTTCTTGTTCTTGCGCTTGAACTCCTCCGCAAAGTGGTTGACAAGGCGGTTGTCAAAGTCCTCACCACCCAAGTGAGTGTCACCGGCGGTGGCCTTGACCTCGAAGATACCGCCCTCAATGGTGAGGAGGGACACGTCGAAGGTTCCTCCTCCGAGATCGAAGATGAGGACGTTACGCTCGCCAGCGACCTTCTTGTCGAGACCGTAGGCGATAGCGGCGGCGGTGGGCTCGTTGATGATTCGGAGGACGTTCATGCCCGAGATGGCGCCGGCATCTTTGGTGGCCTGCCGCTGGGAGTCGTTGAAGTAGGCGGGAACAGTGATGACGGCGTTCTTGATGGTGGTCCCGAGGTATGTCTCGGCGGTCTCCTTCATTTTGAGGAGGACCATGGAGGAAATCTCCTCAGGCGACTATGGAAGACGAGTCAGTACCTGCGAACAGACGAACCAGAGGGAAAAACATACGAATTCTTTTTGCTCACCGCGGTACTCGACGCGGACGTACGGCTTGCCGCCCTTGCTGAACACAGTGAAGGGGAAGTGCTTCATGTCGGCCTGGACCTCGGGGTCATCGAACTTGCGACCGATGAGTCGCTTGGCGTCGAACACGCTGAAGAGCAGTCAGTTTATGGATCGACAAAAGAGTTGAATAAAAACGTACGTATTAGCCGGGTTCATTGCGACTTGATTTTTGGCGGCGTCGCCGATAAGACGTTCGTTGTCCGAGAAGGAGACATATGAGGGTGTCGTGCGGTTACCCTGGTCGTTGGCGATGATCTCAACACGATCATTCTGCCAGACACCGACGCAGCTATGGATTTGATGTCAGAAAAATTCGAGGATAGGACGAGAGAGGCACGTACGAGTAGGTGGTTCCCAAGTCAATTCCAATGGCTTTCGAGGAGGAGGACATGTTTCGTGAGTGTTTGTGTAGGGCTGGTACGCTGAGAGGGAGTCCTTATATATTCAGTGTCGCCGAAGGTTCGAGAAATCTCCTGAGAAATCTTGCACAGCCCACGGAAGATTCGCTCACTCTCTCGAACATTCGGGCCATATCGGGCGCCTTCCATAGTTCACCACCGGGAAGGGCGGCAGCCAGCGGTGGGTGTTTCTGTGCCGCGTCGTGGTGGCAGGAAGAGGGCGGGTCACACATGTGACGTGGTGACCTTGCGGTGATTCGTTTTCTTTTGACCATCCTCCACCGGGCTCTGCATGAACAGTTGTTGCGCTTGAAGAAAAGTACTTTACACAGAAGGCCGAAGTTCAGGAGCCTCTTGAAGAGCCTCTTGGGGTAAAATCCGTGTACCTGCCTCTCCCGCGGCATCTCGGCACACGCGGTCACATGCCCTCAGACGCGTTTTGCGAACTCGAAACAACCCGACGGAACGTTCATCGCAGAAAGCCCGAGCAGTTAAATGTTACTGGAACGTCGCTCAACAATCCACACGCATCTTCAACGGTCCAAGTGAACTACATGGCACGACAAGAAATAAGTATTCCCTACGCGCTAGCATCACGTCCAAAGTTACTGTGGACATCTTGAACGGTTGGGACTCTGCTCTTAGGAGGGACTAGACTGCGTCCGCCGGACGCGCGATATTTCGGGAGGAGACTCGCCCCTATTGGCTGAGTGAGATAAATTCGAGGTACCACCGTCGCGTCGGGGTCCGTCTCTTGCATCAGCCAGGCGAGCGATGCGGGGCCGACCTTTGTGAGAATACGAGGCGGATTCACGATTTACCTACGGCGCGCTTCATCCACATTGCGCTGGGAGCCTACCACAAAAAACATTCCAACCAAATCTCAACTGGTTGATTTCGAGGTTAACCATGAACGCAATAAACCCGCATCAATTTGGGCACGCCACTCTTCGCGTCCAACTAAACCATACACAACCCCCGCTCATCCCACCGCTCACTCCCCACCCCAGTCCCCACAATAAACAAATCCCCCGGGTCGTACCTCCGCTTTATAGCGCTCAACTTGGCGTAGTTAGACCCAAAGAACGTCGTCTGAAAGTCCTTTTCGAAGACGTCCGCCTCGTTCGAGTACGCGCCCGCGTTGGGGCCGGCCATCTGCGCGAAGATGGGCAGCTGGGCGTCGCGGAAGCTGTGGCGCACAGCGGTGATCTGTGCGGGGGGCGCCGAGTCGGGCCATTCGTTGATGAGGATCACCTGCGGTTGGTTAGTGAGAGGATTGGAATGCCAAGTGAGGGAGGGGATCGACGTGGGTTTTGGCGGTCCGCCATGCGGGGTTGACTGCGGACGAGATGTGCGCGTTTGCGGCGACTTGGCCGCCTGCGCACACGAAGTTCATACGTTAGCGGGCGAATGCAGAGCACAGGGTGAATTTAGCGAACGCACCAGCGACTAGATGTCCGAGGATGCTAAAAACCGAACGTCGTCAGCGCAGAACTGCTAGATGAAGAGAATGGAGAGGCGCACCCCAGAGGCGCTTGATCCGAATCCAAAAGCTCTTGGTAGACCTTCCCAACCAGCTCGGGCGTATCACGATACGTCGTCGCCGGGATGAGACGCGAGCCCATCGCGAGATTAAACCCCACGTTATCATCGTCCTCAAACAATATATCGTTGATAACCGCGTAAGTGTAGCCCGAGTCCGCAGCGATCGTTATGCCCGGCAGAGCCTGCGCCGCAGCGATGAACGGCGCGAGGATAGCCTGGGCCTGCGCAACAGTCTGGTTGATCATGTAGTTCGACAGGGTCATGGTGGACGTGGCGCTCGCGGGGCTTTTGATGAGGTAGAAGTACTGGCTGCTGCGCGTGGCGTCGAAAGCGGCGAGGTGCTGCGCGTGCAGCGTCGCGAGGGCGGCCATGGCGGTGTTGTTCGCAGCGACGAGCGTCATGGAGCTGAAGGTCGAGTTGAAGGTCGGGAATGTGCGAAAGGTGGCGGAGACGATGACGCCCCAGCTGCCTGCGCCGCCGCCGCGGAGAGCGTAGAATACTGTGGAGTGTTAGTTTTATAGCAGGATGATTCAGAGGGAATGGAACGTACAATCCGGATGGCTCTCGTTGTTGACCGTCAGCAGCTCCCCACTCGCAACGACGACATGAAACTCTAATGAATGGGTGGGTTGATTTCGGCCGTCGAGGAGGAAATAAACAGATACCCACCGAAAACATTATCTGCCGCCAAACCAAAGCTAGGGGCCAAAGTCGAGTGCCCCGCGCCTTGCAAGTATCCTCCCGCGGCGCATACCGTCGCGGCCGACCCGCCAACAGAAATCCTGCCATGCGCCTTGGACTCCTGGTACACGGTCTGCGAGTGCACCCCAGGCCCCACCGTGACCGCGAACCCCATATTTTGGGCGCCGACGAAGAACGCGGCGGTGAAGGTGATGTTGGTGAGCTTGTTTGTGTGGATGAGGAGGGACTGAGGTGCGGTTGAGCGGCCGAGGTAGTCGTGCCCGCTCGATTTTATGGCGACGCGGAGGTTGTGGGCGGCGGCGAACTTGACTGCGGTCTTTTGAAATACCCGGTTAGTTACGTTTGTGCGGAATATCATCCGAGTAAGTACCTGGATTTCGGCAACAGTCTCTGCCTCCACGGAATAGAGGGGGTCATCGCCCTGCCCGCATGTGGTGCCGTTCAGATAGCAGAGAGAGGGAGGAGTGAGATCGTAACCCTTTCACGAGTAAATATGGTGTATTCAACGTTGGATAATGCATTACCTGCTCCCAGTTGGGCTTCAGGACTGGTCAGTCGGCGTTGAAGTACTCGCGGAGGGCACAACATAACACACCTGATTCATCGCTCCAGGAATCTCACTCCGAAAGAGCCCACTGGCCCACTCTGCATCCGTGCACCCCCCGGCGCGCGTCGCGCAGAATTTGGCGGAAGGAATAACAGCGACGAGTCTCCCCGAGATGCTGGCATTGAACGCGTTCCAAGCGAGGCTATCCGGAAATCCTGCGCTTCCGGGGACGTTGCGACATCTTGGTTTTGCAGATGTCTCTGCGGCGGTCGCACAGAGAGTACACTGAGTAGCAGGAGGGAAGCGGCGAGGAACGCCATCGAGAGTGGGGGAGGTGTGGAGACGCCGTGGCTCTTTATATGTGCTGCCGCCTGCGAAAAGCTGCGGCGAAGATCCATGGAGATCGTACTTCCTTGGCAAGTGACTGATCCAGAGCCATTGAAAACCAGTGAAAACCAGGAAGCTCTTCCCAGCGGCAGTTCGAGGCAGTTCAACGGTGATGCGCAGCGAGAAACGATCAGGGATCTGCCAAAGTACCGCGAATCTGCTCATCTTCTGGGGTAAAGAACGAGCTCGAGCGCGGGGGAACCTGTCACTAGGCGACTAACATCGGAATCATCGCAGTTCGTCCACAAGACGGTGAATTCGATGGGGGGCCTGGTTTACAAGTGGAATCGGACCAGTTACGGCGGGTGATGGTGGCCTCAGAGAGAAAACTCGGAACCACGAGAGAAACTGGCGGTGAGTGCCACTGTCGCAGGGGATATGCAAGGGACTCATCGACTGACAAGTGGGAGTTGTGTCAAATCCGGAAGCCCGGATCTTTTGATTTCCGTGTTGAAATTACGTACAGTTCAACCTTGGTTCAGCTTTCCACCAATACTCGCCGCCATTTCGCAATCGATTCGGAGTGTCACCGTATGAAGCACGCGGACCTGGAGGTTACTTCTATGTCTAATTTCTTATTTACTCACAGTGTAAACCATACAGGATACCCCACCCGTCGAGGAGACAAGCAGACGCACTCCCGTTTGGTCAAGGGGCTCACAATAAACGGTAATGAGAGAGCGATGCTACGGGTATGGCGTCGGAACGTTACGGACGACAAGAAAATCGGCGAACATGGTTGAAAACTTCAAGTGCAACTGATGCCGCTGGTTAGCGTGGAGGATGTTGTTTGGACCGTGATGCAGGCATGTATCCCGAACATAGCTACCACAAGATCCATTTGTTTTGCAGGTCGCATGAGGATTCAGAACGCTCTTCACTCGCCTGTCATGTTTTTCTTTTGTGTTGGGATCATTTTCGGGAGGAAGAAAAGTCCATGTAGCGGGGAACTGATCATGAATGCCCTTTGCGTTGTACTACAGTCGATGCTCACAGCTTCGTCTGGATGCGCTTGGAATGCGTATTCGAGTTGAACTTCCGACTGCCGTAACCGGCGCTTGCCGATCGCGATCACAGCCACGTGATCGGAAATCTCACCGTCCACCAACTTGTCCACAGCAAAGCGGGGAAGCGAAATACTGAACCATACTTCCCCGCCTTCCACCGCCGCGATGTTCCTTCGAAAACCAACCCAGTCATTATCTCTCTGAGGCTCCGCCCATTCGCGCCGAGGAAGGAAACCTTAAGCACTTCTCTCAGGCGAAGTTGCTCGAATCCGTGGTTGGGCTCGGTTAAAATTCGATGTATGTCTACCCCTACGATGCCCGAAGATCGCAACCCTCAGCCCAAGCTCTTTAGCGGCTCATCCGCGCCCGCCGATCGATGTGAGACGGGCGAATTCAGCGAATTCTTGACGCTTCCCTGCACCCCGTTTATCCACCACTGGAGTCAAGATACCCATCCACACCAGGCCCTGAGTATCTCTCTATGGACTGAGTAGTGGTGAAGACGCGTTGCGCGTCATGAGCGAAGGCCGCACCGATTCTACCCATGTCTCAGTCGGACGGGTGTCTCTCCGCGGAACCAACTGTCTTGGAATGCAGTGGAGTCCCGCGGGACTATAAGACTGCCATCCTCCCATACTGTCCCCTCGTCTGACCGACCTCGATCCTAACGCCCATTTTCACGTCCTAACGTTTCTTTTCACGACTTGGGCGGCTCTTCAAAGCTCCTGCTTCATTTACTTACGCCTCTGACGAATATCTCTCCAACAAAGCCTCACTCTACGGTACGCCCCTTCTCCATTCTCGGTGGGAAGGGTAGCTGACCTTACACATTGCGCAGATGATGACCCGCTTCGCCCTCCCTCTCCTCCTCTTACACCTCACCGCCGCCGTGCCCCTCCAGCCGCGCGGCCTCGTCGACAATGTCGTTAAAATACTTGACACGACGCCCACCTCCTCCAAGGCCGCTGCCTCGAGCTCGTGCGCCAGCTGCGTCTCGGTTCAAGGCGCGCTCGACGCCATAAATGCGGGGAACGTTATCTCCGACGTGCTTGGGGGCAATGGTTACGGGAACGGGCAGCAGCAACAGCAGCAGCAGCAATCCTCTGCAACCCCGCCACCACCTGCGCCCTCCTCCTCTGCTGCAGCTCCGCCTGCTTCCAGCGCTCAACCCTCTGCGGCTTCGCAGGCAAACACGAACACGAACAAGAACATCTTCGACACCCTGGGGAACGTCGTCAACGAGGGTGTCGGGTCAGTCGCGTCCGTCGCGGGCGGTGCCGATGCAGCCGTCGCCTCCCTGGCCAGCGTTCCCAGCCCCAGCGCTGGCAAGTCCCCTCCCCTCGCTGATTTATTTACTTATGCGTATGACTAGTGCCCACCGCGGCTCTCACGACCGCCGTACTTAGCATCCTCGGCGGGGTCTCGAACCCCCTCTCGTCCGGGGCGCAGAACGATGTCGTCGCGCAGGTGCTTGATATCTTCAAGCAGCCGGAGGGGAGCCCGACCTGCTCCCACCCGGGCGGCGGCTGCGTGAGCGTCAATGGCGTACTGTACAACGTCCAGGCGATCGTGTCGTCGCTCCTCGCGTCCTCTGCGCCTTTACCTGCGTCCGCGTCCGCGCCTGCGACTCCCAGCGCTAGCTCTGCCGGTGGTAAGCGCTTGGTTCTTCCCCCAAGCCTGCTTTACTTACTCATCTCCAACCAGTGCCCACCGCGGCCCTCACCAACGCGGTCCTCAGCATCCTCGGCGGGGCCTCGAACCCCCTCTCGTCCGGGGCGCAGAACGACGTCGTCGCGCAGGTGCTTGACATCTTCAAGCAGCCGGAGGGGAGCCCGACGTGCTCTCACCCGGGCGGCGGGTGTGTGAGCGTCAATGGCGTGCTGTATAACGTCGAGGCTGTCGTTTCGTCTGTCCTGGCGGGCGGTGCTTCATCTGCGTCTGCATCTGTGCCTGCAGCTGCCTCCGCGAGTGCGCCTGCTGGAAACACCGCCCCCAGCACCATTACCCTCACTAGCACGGTTCTTAGCCTCCTCTCCGGCGCCTCCGACCCCAGTACGGGCGCTCCCCTCACGCCCGCCGCGAAGGACGACGTCGTCGCATCGGTCCTCAGCGTCCTTGCCCAGCCTGCGGGGAGCCCGACGTGCTCTCACCCGAGCGGCGGGTGTGTGAGCATCGGCGGCGTGCTGTACAACGTCGAGGCGATTGTGTCGTCTGTCCTGGCTGGCGGTGCTTCGTCTGCGTCTGCATCTGTGCCTGCAGCTGCCTCCGCGAGTGCGCCCGCTGGAAACATCACTCCCAGCACCACCACCCTCACCAGCACTGTCCTCGGCCTTCTCTCCGGCGCCTCCGACCCTACCACGGGCGCCCCCCTCACGCCTGCCGCGAAGGACGACGTCGTCGCATCGGTCCTCAGCGTCCTTGCTCAGCCTGCGGGGAGCCCGACGTGCTCCCACCCCGGGGGCGGCTGCGTCAGTGTCAATGGCGTGCTGTACAACGTCGACGCCATCGTCTCGTCGATCTTGGCTGGTGCGTCAGCGTCGGCGTCCGCGAGCCCAGTCCTTCCTTCCGCATCGAGTGGAAGCACCGTCCTCACTGCACCTCAAATCCTCTCTCAGCTCACGAGCGTCGTTCCTAGCACTGTAGGTTTTCTTCTCCTTCTCACAGACACAATTGACGCTCACGACACCGTCGTCGCAGGTGCTCCCCGCCGTCCAATCCTCTCTCCCCGACCTCATCTCGAGCCTGCCGAGCACAGCCGTCTCGACGCTCCCTGCGACTATCGAGGCCGTCGTCACGCAGGTCCTCGCCACCGTCGACCTGCGCACCGGCGGCCCCATCTCGGGTGTAGAGGCGAACGCCGTTGTGGCGCAGGTGCTTGGTGTTCTTGCTCAGCCTGCGGGGAGCCCGACGTGCTCTCACCCCCAGGGTGGTTGCGTGAGCGTCAACGGCGTGCTGTTCAACGTCGACGCGATTGTCTCCTCGATCTTGAGCGGTGCTGTGTCCGCTTCTGCGTCTGCGCCCCCAGCTGCATCGGCCTCTGCGGCGGCTGCAAACACCGTCCTGACGGCACCCCAGATTCTTTCTCAGCTCGCGGGCGTCGTTCCCAGCGATGTATGTTTTCTTCTTCATTCAGAAACACTTTGTACTCACGACTGCTGCTCTCGCAGGTCCTCCCCGCCGTTCAATCGTCGCTCCCCGGCCTCATCGCCAGCCTTCCGAGCGCAGTCGTCTCGTCCCTCCCTGCGACCATCGAGGCCGTGGTCACGCAGGTCCTCGCCACCGTCGACCCGCGCAGCGGCGGCCCCATCTCGGGTGCAGAGGCGAACGACGTCGTGGCGCAGGTGCTCGGTGTTCTTGCCCAGCCGGCGGGTAGCCCGACTTGCTCCCAGCCGAGCGGCGGGTGTGTGAGCGTCAACGGTGTGCTGTATAACGTCGACACGATTGTGTCCTCGATCTTGAGCGGTGCTACGTCGGCGTCCGCTTCTGCTGCGCCCCCAGCTGCATCGGCCTCCGCGAGTGCAAACACTGTCCTCGCCGCAACCCAAATCCTGTCTCAGCTCATGAGCGTCGTTCCCAGCACTGTACGTTTCCTCCTCTTTCCTTTACAAACAAATAACGCTCACGATGCCGGCCTCGCAGGTCCTCCCCGCCGTCCAATCGTCGCTCCCCGGCCTCATCTCGAGCCTTCCGAGCACCGCCGTCTCGACGCTCCCTGCGACCATTGAGGCCATCGTCACCCAGGTCCTCGCCACCGTGGACCCGCGCACCGGCGGCCCTATTTCGGGTGTAGAGGCGAACGATGTCGTGGCGCAGGTGCTTGGTGTTCTTGCGCAGCCTGCGGGGAGTCCGACTTGCTCTCAGCCGAGCGGCGGGTGCGTGAGCGTCAACGGCGTATTGTATAACGTCGAAGCGATTGTCTCGTCGATCTTGAGCGGCGCTTCGTCGGCGGCGGCCTCTGCATCTGGTTCCGCGGCCGCAGCCCTTCCTACTGCTGCCCTCACCGACGCTGTTTTCACTATCCTCGACGGCGCCATCGACCCGCGCACTGGAAGTCTCTTCTCGCCCGCTGCCGCGAACGACGTCGTCAACTCGGTCGTCAGTGTCCTTGCGCAGCCTGCGGGTAGCCCGACTTGCTCCCAGCCCAGCGGCGGGTGCGTGAGCGTCAACGGCGTGTTGTACAACGTCGAGGCGATCGTTGCGTCGCTGTTGAGCGGTGCTGCGTCGGCGTCGGCCTCTGCATCTGGTTCCGCGGCCGCAGCCCTTCCTACTGCTGCCCTCACCGACGCTGTTTTCACTATCCTCGACGGCGCAGTCGACCCGCGCACCGGCACCCTTTTCTCGCCCGCTACCGCGAACGACGTCGTCAAATCGGTCGTTAGTATCCTTGGGCAGCCTGCGGGTAGCCCTACTTGCTCCCAGCCCGGCGGCGGTTGCGTAAGCGTCAACGGCGTGCTGTATAACGTTGAGGCGATCGTTTCGTCGATCTTGGCCGGCGCTTCTGCGTCAGTTTCGGCCTCTGCGTCTTCATCCACGGCCACTGGAACGTCTGCTGATGTCCTCGCCGCTGCCCTCAATGCCGTGGTCACGGAGGTGCGTACCCTCCTCGAGGGCGCCACGGACCCGCGTACCGGAGACCTCGTATCATCAGGCACGGTGAACACCATCCTCGCATCGGTTCTCAGCACCGTAACCCAGCCCTCGGGCAGCCCTATCTGCTCCTCCCCAGCGCCTGGGTGTGTACGGGTAAATGGCGTTTTGCACAATGTCAAGGCCATCGTATCCTCCATTCTTGATCCCACCGTCGCTAGCTCTTCTAGCGCACCCGCCGCGGTCCCTTCCACTTCCACTCCTGCTCCTGCCGCCGCAAACATTGTATCTGGACTCTTTGGCAGCCTCGGCCAGCTCGTGTCCAACATTGTTAATCTTGTACCCACCAAGGTGCGTTTGTTAATTCTCATGTGCTCGGACAATGACTGACAGCAACAATAGGCTGTTACCGCCGTCGTATCTTCCGTGCCCGCAATCGTTTCCGAGCTCGTGGATGTCGTGCCGACTGACGCTGTCGATGGTATCCTCTCTGCCCTGCCGGCGACTATCACTTCCTTGGTCACCGACGTGCTCGCCATCCTCGACGGTCTACTCGACCCGTGCACTGGGCTTGCTCTGCCCACGGACGTCGTGGATCAAGTCCTTGCGACTATCCTCAGCATCCTCGCACAACCGAATCCGACCGGCAGCAGCACTTGTACCTCAGCGACGGGCGGATGCGTCGGCATCAATGGCGTCCTGATTGATGTGAATGCCTTGGTCGCCTCCATTCTCGCGGCCGGGCCTCCTTGTACCCTCCCGAACAATCTTAGCGCCGTTAGCGGTGGTGAGTTTCCGCTCCCAGTCGTTCGAATGAATGCTCATTTTACGATAGCGGTAGCGAGCGCCACGAGCGAGCTCGGTTCGATCGCCTCCATCACCAGTGCCGCTGGAAGTGTTGTTTCAGCGGCGGTGAGCAGCGCTGCAGCTGGTACGTCCCCCGTTATCTTACATCTCTTGCGCATCTCACGAGTTCAGTCGCGAGCGATGCTGGGTCAGAGATCAGCGGAGTCGTTGCGTCTGCCACGAGCGACGCAGGTAATGTGGTCTCAAGTGCGGCAAGCGTACCAGGCGGAGGTGAGTTCGGTGTAATTGTTCCTTAGCTGATTCAACTTACACCTCGACACAGTTCCGAGCGATGCGGGCTCTGCTGTGAGCGGAATTATTGCCTCGGCTACCAGCGACGTTGGATCCCTCGTTTCCGCTGCCACCAGCGCTGCTGGCGTAGCTACGAGCGACATTGATTCAGCTGTCAGCGGCGTCGTTGCTTCTGCCACCAGTGAGGCTGGTTCCCTTATCTCGAGCGCAGTCGGAGCTGGTATGTCATATTTTCTTTCTTTGAGATTCGGCTGAACTCAGAATCCGTATTAGCCACCAGCGGTGCCGAGTCGATTATCAGCGGCATCGTTGCCTCCACAAGCGACGTAGAGTCGTTGATTTCTGCGGCGACCAGTGCGGCGGGCGCAGGTAAGCCCTGTTTCCTCGGTATTTTGACTTTCGCTCACCCGGCACAGCCACGAGCGGCGCTGAGTCGGCGATCAGCGGAGTGATTGCCTCGGCTACGAGTGATGTGGCGTCGTTAATTTCTGGCCTAACGAGTGCAGCCGGCGCAGGTACGTGCTCTGTTGAAGTTCTGTTTCATTATAATAAACCTCCACCAGTCCCGAGCGATGGAGCCTCAATCATCACTGGGATCGTTGCCTCTGCCACAAGCGAGGCTGGCTCTTTAATTTCCGCCATCGCAAACGAAAGCAGCTCAATTGTCAGTGGAATCGTTGCCTCCATCACCAGCGATGCAGAGGCCGTCATTTCTAGTGCGACAAGCGTCGCCGGAGCAGGTACGATTACTTCTGTACGCTTTGGGGTCTTTTCCTGACGCATTCCAGCCACCGACAGCGCCGGGTCCATTATTAGCGAGGGTGTCGCATCTGCCACAAGCGGCGGTCTGATCTCTTCTGCCACGAGTATTGCCGGCGCTGGTGCGAGTGATGTTGCCTCAGTTGTCAGCGGCGTAGTTGCTTCGGCCACAAGTGACGCCGGTTCAATCATCTCAGGGGTCAGCAGCGCCGCAGGAGCAGGTATGCCATCTTTATCACATCTTCTTTTGTCGTGACGCTCATTCTTCACTAGCGACGAGCGATGCGGTCCCAATTGTCAGCGAGATCGTCGCCTCTGTGACTAGCGACGTGGGCTCGGTCATCTCCGCCGCGAGCAGTGCAGTCGGTGCCGGTATGCTCACTCTTGTCTGAGGTATATATGTGCTCAAAACTCAACCTAGCTTCGAGCGATGTCGGATCAATTATTAGCGGTATTGTTGCGTCTGCAACCAGTGAGGCTGGTTCGATAATCAGCGCCGCGGTCTCTGCTACTGGTGATGTAGTCTCCCTTATTTCGAGCGCAGCCGGAGCCGGTATGGACATTTCCCGCACGAATCCCTTCCCTCCTCCTCATACCTTCAACCAGCCGCCAGCGACGTTAGTCAAGTCATCGCATCGGTAACTGGTGATGCAGGTTCCCT
This sequence comes from Mycena filopes, assembly GCA_029281495.1. Classification (NCBI taxonomy): domain Eukaryota; kingdom Fungi; phylum Basidiomycota; class Agaricomycetes; order Agaricales; family Mycenaceae; genus Mycena; species Mycena filopes. The sequence goes on from JARIHR010000015.1 coordinate 359,310, forward strand.
TGTTTCCAGCGCGACGAGTGTAGCCGGATCAGGTGAGTTTCACATCCAACTCAATTTCTCTCTGCTCACAGTTCAACCCAGCTGCGAGCGACGCTGCATCGATAATCAGCGGCATTGTTGCCTCTGCGTCCACCGACCCGGCATCGATTATAAGCGGGGTCATTGCGCCTGCAACCAGTGATGCGGGCTCCTTGATCTCCGCCACCACGAGCGCTGTGGGACCCGGTGCGTTCGCATCCCTCTAGATATTCCTTTTCTCTGACACTTCCCCCAGTCACAAGCGATGCCGCATCGGCCATCAGCGCGATTGCCGCGTCGGCGACGAGCGAAGCGGCGATAATCAGTGGGGTTATTGCCTCTGCCAGCGATGCGGGTTCTCTTGCTTCCAGCGCTGCCGCAGCGGGTAAGTACTCCTTCGCCATAACATTTATCTCGTCTCACACCGCACCAGCTACAAGCGATGCAGGATCGGTCATCAGCGGGATTATTGCGTCCGCGACCAGCGAGGCGGCATCTATCACCAGTGCAGTCGGCTCTGCAGCCAGCGAGCTCCCCTCGGTCATTTCGGCCGCGAGCGACGCAGGCTCAATCGTGAGCGGTATAATTGCGTCCGCGACCAGCGAGGCGGGATCTATCACCAGTGCAGTCGTCTCTGCAGCCAACGAGCTCCCCTCGGTCATTTCCGCCGCGAGCGACGCAGGCTCAATCGTGAGCGGCATGATTGCTTCTGCGACCAGCGAGACGGGCGGTGTCAGCTCTGCTCTGGGTGTTGCTGGATCGGGCGTAATTAACGTTGTGGTTTCTGCTACAAGCACGGTCATAGCTGATGCGTCGAGCGTCGTTGGGGCTGGTATGTTGACTTTCTGCGTATCATGCACTCCGTCTAAAAATGTTTGACAGTATCGAGCGAGACTGCGTCTATCATCAGTAGTGGTGTAATTCCCTCAGTTACAAGCGACGCTGCTGCCTTAGTCTCCTCTGCCACAATCATTGGATCTGGTTCGGTCGACTCAGCCACCGCGCCAGTCAATTCGATTATCAGTGGGATTGTTGCTTCGGCCACGAGTAACATCGCTCCGAGTGTTGTTGCCTCGGAAGCCGGTGAGGGTGTTTCTGATGCATCGAGCGTTGCCGGCGCAGGTATGTTATTCGTCAATTCCCTTTCCATTCCCAATCAATCGTTGGATTAGTGGCGAGCGGAGCGACGTCAATCGTCAGCGTCATCGAAGTTGATCCAAGTGCAGTCCCTTCTGCGGGCGGTTCCATCATCAGCGGGATTGTAGCCTCTGCCACCGAATCCGCCTCTGGCGCGCCCATCGCTTCCGCTGTAGCTGTAGCAGCGAGCGATGTTGGCGCTGTCGTAACAAGCATTGCGAGCACCCGTAAGTTCCTTCAACTCGTTGTTCAAGCGCCTTTGCTAATAATCTACCAGTTCCAAGTGTTATCGCGCCCGCTGCTAGCGACATCAACGCCGTTGCGAGTGTCGTCGTATCCATTACAAGTGGAGACCCAGCTGCGTCGGCAGCGTCCAGTGTTGCTAGCGCCACTGCGGGCGGCGACTCAGTTGCTTCGGCCATTCTCTCCGCTGCATCCAGTGTTGTCAGCGTCGTTGCGGGCGGGTCGGGCGGCGACCCGGCTGCTTCAGCCATTCTCTCCGCCGAGCCCAGTGTTGTTAGCGCCGTTGCCGGTGGAAGCGAGGACCCAGCTGCGTCGGCCATTGTCTCCGCCGCACCCAGTGCCATTAGCGCCGTCGCTGGTGGCGTTGGCGGCGACCCAGTTGCGTCGGCCATTCTCTCCGCCGCATCTACTGTTGTTAGCGCCGTTTCTGGTGGGGGTGGATCCAACCCGAATGACGACCCAGCTGCTTCAGACATTCTCTCCGCCGCATCTAGCGTTGTTAGCGCCGTTGCGGGTGGGGCTGGCGGTGACCCCGCTGCTTCGGCCATTCTTTCGGCAGCGTCTAGTGTTGTTACCGCCGTTTCTGGTGGGGGTGGATCCAACGCGAATGGCGACCCAGCTGCTTCAGACATTCTCTCCGCCGCATCCAGCGTTGTTAGCGCCGTTGCGGGCGGCGCCGGATCCATCCCCAACGGCTCAGACGCTTCAAACATTATCTCCTCCGCGTCCAGCGACATTGGCGCCGTTGCAGGCGGAGCCGCGGCGTCCCTCTCCAGCGCCGACCCCGCTGCTGCATCGGCCACCTCGCTCCCCTCATCAATTGGCGCTGCGGGTTCGACTTCCGCAGCAGGCGTCGTCGCGTCGACCAGCCTCGCCGACGCCCTGATCGCTGCTAACAGGGCAGGGAGCGACCTTATAGGCGCGCTGACGACGCTCACTGTCGGGATTTCGAACGTGTTTGGGGCGTTAACTGGCACACTCGTAAGTTCAACCACATCTCCGTCGTTTATGGTTGATTGATCATATTTTGCGACAGGCGGACGATATCAACGCAGTCATCGCGCACATTGCCACATTCTCCGCGAAGGTGAACGCAGTTACGGAGAATCTCGCGCTGTACACGGCGGCGACGAACGTGTCGCCGACGGCGGCGCGGCTGAAGCTGTTTTACTCCACCGTCGGGACTGTTGCGAACCAGATCTCGGTGGTGTCGAAGGAGCTCGAGGCGGCGGGGTTGGACGAGCAGATGTGGCCCTCGTTGGACGGGCTGCAGAAGTCAGTCGATGTACGTTTCTTCATCTTCATTTCAACCCCAGGAATTTAACTGATCTCGCGTTCGTTTTAGCTTGCGTATTATGCGTCGGCTTCGCAGTGTGAGACGGCGGACGCGGCGCATGCGAATTTGAACGCGGCGCTGGCTGGCATGCGGTGATTGATTGTTGTTTCGGGATGACTCGAGCGATTCTTGTTTCTTTTGCATAGCATGGCGGCTTTACTTCATTTCTTTCGGCGGACTCGTTTTAGTTCGTGTGCTTCAACTTGGATCCTTCGGACTTGTACATGTATTATGGTGTACTTTTTTACTGTAATGTATACACGCAACGTTTTGGAGGACTAGGTCAACGTTTCGTTGTGGGTACCGGCTCGATGGCGGTAGTACCGTACCTGCGCAGATTAATTGCTCAAAGCGTTCCAGCGAGGTTGCACGTTCGACTCGTGCTTGAGCTGTAGTGTTTGCCCAAAGGTTTTTGTTGTTATTAGAATGACCGAGACAGTGAGAGATTCTGTTTCTTTCTCTACTGATCGCGACAAGATTTCTCAGAGCATTGAGGATGCCTTGAGGTTTGTGTGGTTGAGCTAGGGGACCCGCATATGTAATCGAGCTTACATACTGGTGACAAAGCGTGACGAATCCGTCACAGCTCTGCCTTTCTCCCACTTGGATGCAAAATCCCGGCGCCGCTACTCCTCCCGTCCAGCCTTATCGCGTCCACGAGCTGTGGTTCGAGGACGATAACCTCATCCTCCGCGCAGAAAATGCCCTATTCCGCGTCTCAAAAGGCATCCTCGCCGCACGCTCCTCCGTCTTCAGGGACATGCTCGCCTTCCCCCACACCCAGTCTCGCACTTCCAACATGAACGACGCCGACGACGAGCCAGAGGACGAGCACACATATGAGGGTTGCCCCGTCGTCCGCCTGCACGACTCGGTCGCCGATGTAACAGCCTTCCTCAAGGCCATATTCGACTCGAGGTGTGTCCCCGTCTTCTAACGCCACCAACGGTGACTAACCCAGCGCCGCCTTCCCAGCTTCTTCGAGCCCCCGCCTGCCAAAACCGACCTCGCCACAATAACCGGCATCCTGCGCCTCTCGCACAAGTACGACGTCCAATTCCTGCGGCGGCGCGCGGTGCAGCACCTCGAGACAGGCTTCCCCACCTCGCTCGCCGTATACGAAGTGTCGGGGTCCGAGACCTTCTCCTCCGACGGCCTCGACGACTCGCTCCTCACCATCCGCTGCGCGTCCGAGGTCGGCGCCGCCTGGGTCCTCCCGACCGCATTCTACTTCCTCTGCTACTCGGACATGCGCGACATCCTCAACGCGCGCGAGTGGGGGAATCTGTCGGCGGTCGACCGCGAGACGACGATCGTGAGCTACACCAAGCAGCGATTGGCGTGTCCGCCCGTGCTGCCCTTCCTGCGGATCCCGTTCACGGAGGGGTGCACGGAGCTCGACCGCTGCACCGCGTACAAGGCTGCTTACCTCCTCGACGTCAACTCGTGGAACATCTCCGACCCGCTGGGGAGCTACAAGGACTGGGCGCCGTTCGAGGGGAAGGTGTGTGCGTATTGTTTGGCAAGGAGCGAGGAGTATCATCGGGCGGCGAGGAAGAAGCTTTGGGACGAGTTGCCTGGGATATATGGGCTTCCTGGGTGGGATGTGCTCGAGCGGCTCAAGGCGGAGGCGTTGGCGGTCGAGGTTGCGATGACCTAGGGGCCTTTCGTGGAGGTCGCGATGACCTAGGGACTTTCTTTCTTTCTTTCTCGACATTCCTCTTTCCTGCATCCTCGGTCGGCCTCAGCCTCATTCTCGATCTAATCCTACACTATCACTGTACCACCAGCTAGCTACGTACCCTCGATGTATACCAAGTGCTCACTTAAAAATGTATTCGTTTGCTGCTTTCTTTTTTGTTCCTAGCTCTACTAATCCCGACGTTGACGATAGGACTTGAAGCGTTGAGGTGTGTGCTTGCGTTCGATACCACGCTAACTGCGATGGTTGTAGTCACTAATTCTATAGAAGCATGTTGACGCAGCTGCGCGAGTTTGCTGCGCCACCCACGCCCCTGGCATCTGGTTCACAAGGCAGCGAGACGTCCTTCTCCTTCTCCGCCCCCGCGTTCGCCGTTAAAATCCCCAAAAGGAAGATGATTTGCCGGATTTGGGTAGTACTAGTACTTGTGTTCAACTTCACGAATTCGCAAAGGAAAGAGGGGGGATCGTTGTTCGTGAGTGCTTTATATGAGGCGCATGGCAGTGATAACACGATTGTGTTATCCCACAGTCGAATGGCAGAGCGGCAACGTCGGGACCCGAAAATGAACTTCAGAAAGGCTGCATGATGAGAATGGAAATGATACACAGAGGGGACGCTGGGTGCTACATTATTATTTCGTAAGGAGTCGTCGGACGCGTAAAGGATAGTGGGTTTCAATATGATACACGTTCGCAAGGAGGGAAATCCCTCCGATCGGTTTATCGGTCCATCGATTCAGACGTCAAACGGTGACGCCCACAGAGATCGCTTGTCCACCATACCGACGTCCACATGGACGGGAAGGAACTCTGTGCGACTGCCCATGGTGTCTTCGCACCATTCGAGTTCGCCGCTGGCCAGCGCGAGGGCGTCCGGTGCGAGGTAGACGTCGTCGTCGCGCCAGCTCATCCACTGCTCGGTGCCAGTGGACGGCACCTCGCTGGGCATGGGCGCTTGACGGGGGCGCGGGGATTGAGGAGGCCCTCCGGAGACAGCTTGCAGACTACGCGACGTGGCAGCGAGCTCCGTACGCATGGGTGAAGACGCCACTGATGTGGAAGCGCCCGATGATGAGGAGGTGTAGTAGGCTGCTGGGTAGTACTTGTTGCGATCCAGGACCATGGCCGATGAGCTGGCAAAGGAAGGTGCAGACGAGGCCTGCTCGCCGTTGCGCTTTAACTTCAGCCGGCGCCGCGGGGGCGGCGCCACCTTGCGGAGACTTACGGGGGGTTCCATCCCATGGCGTTCGCGATAGTGGCGCGTGAGCGCGCCCTGGCTCGTCGTGGAGAATCCGCAGTTGGGCTCTAGGCATTGGAGTTGGCGTCTCTGGTCGTGACTGAGGTAGGTGGCGATAAATGGAATGGAATGCATCAACATGAATTGATTATATGTACAAAGGAGAGTGGTGGCGTACTGTGCGGTGTCAACATGAGCTTCTAAGTCTTTGAATTGGGGGGCTTTGAAGGAGCAGTTTGGTATCGGACATTTGAGTTGCCTGAGATGCGAATGAGCGTCAGAGGATGAGTGGCAGGAAGTGACTCGGAGTCGAAAGCTTACAGATCTTGTGGATCTTGTGCGGCTGCATGCACATTGCGGTGGACTTTGAGGCCGTGAGGGTGTGTAAAGATCCGTCCGCAGGACGATTCTGGACATCGGATGGGACTGGGTACGGAAGGGGTGTGGGGCATGGTTGCGCGGCAACTTCGAGTTTGATGGCGGGGGGCACAGAAGTGATTGAGTTTTTATACGCCCATGCCACCGAGGCCAATGCGTGAGGCGGCTATTGTTTGGAAGAGAAAATGGAAAGTCGGAGCGCCGAATCAGGACAGGCGCCAAAGAGTCATTGTTTCATAGGCTGATGAGGACAAAAACAGACAAGGTGGCCGCCTAAAGGCCGAAGCGCTGGTCCAAACGGTTGTGAGACAATCGAATTTGGACGGGTGAGAGGCCACCTAAGGAAAGGCAGAATCCTGAAAGCAAAGGCCGCTTCGGCGCCGTGGTTCATCCTTCAGTTTTTGCGGATGTGTGGCGGGAGACAAAGGGGGTTTGATTTTCAATCACAACAGCAGTCCGGCTTCTCGGCTCAAGCGCTCAAGGTGAACTCCGGACGCGAAAAAAATTCGACTGATGTTTGAAGAAACATACCACAACGCGTCAGAATCCAGCGGAGTGTAATAGCAGCTGCAGTCTGAGCAGCAGATCGAACTGGCAGACTACATCCAATCGACGAAGAAAATTTACAACTTTCGATCGAATCCAACCCATTCAGTGTCCCGCACGCCCGAAGCCAGCGCCTCAGCATAACCGCGCACCACCTGCGCATCCGTCGTCGACCCCGCCCGATAATGCAGCGTGACAAACCGCGTCGTCACAATGCTAGAGGTACAAAGCACGAGCACAGGAGAGTTGAACCCCTGTGCCCGCACATACTTCAGCGTCTCCTCGCCGGCGTGTAGGTCCACTTCCGCGCCCCGGAGACGCACGTTCTGCGTTATGAAACGGAGGCGGTGGGCGATTGCCGTGCGTCGTAGGTGGTCTGGAGAGATTAGTATTGGAATTGTGTAAATATTGAACAAGACCAACCCTGATTGGCATCCATGTATTGTTTGAGCTCGTCAGTCGTAAGGAAACTGACTACCATGATACCAAGGGAAGAGATAAAGTCGATATTCCCTTGGTCCAGGTTCGGCTGTGTTCCAGTCACATACAGAATCGTCGGCCGAATGAATAATTGGTGCTGCTCTGAGCCAAGTGATGGCGTCGAAGGCGGCGCGGGCACCATCCCCCAACGGGCGTTGAAACCTACCCACTCGACGTCCCGAACGCCCTCCGCCAAAGCCTTGATGTATTCACGCACGACGCGAACGTCGCTCGTCGATCCAGCGCGCTGGTACGCGCCGACGTAGCTCGTTGCATCGACGGAGGAAGCGAATATTAAGACTGGGGAGAGCAGTCCGCGGCCGCGGATGTACCGCAGTAGCAGCTCGCCTGCCGTCGGATTGAAAATTCCGCCTTCGTTCCGCGCGCTGTCGGAGATGAAGCGCAGGCGGTGGCTGGCTGCTGTCGCGAGGATCAGGTCTGCAGAGGGACTTCAGAACGGCTCCGTTTCGGCCGCGGGTGAATGAGGGAGACCCACCCTCGTTCAGTCCTATCCAGGTCTTGACGGCAGCGAGGGACGAGAAGGATATCACCCGGATACCGAGAGATTCAGCATATTCAATACTGGATCTGCAATCTTGTAGGTTGTCCGCGACCCAGACGATAAGACGCTCGACGACTTGAGGGGCGATTGCAGGACTCGCTGTTAAAAAACGAACTCAGTGCTCGGAGACGATCGGAAGTCGCGCGAAAGGCGCACCCGAGTGAGTGAACCGGGCAATTGCACCGGATATTGATTGGGCACCGACGAAACGGTCGAAGCTTGAGGGCGTTACACCGCCAAAGCCGTATTCGTCCAGTTGGAGGAATAAATTATTTGGGATCGAGATACCACCGAGCCAGGCACTCAGTGCCGCGGCGAAGGTGGTATTGGGGCAACACGGCGTATGAGTGCTGTGTTGTACAAGTTAGACACATGAGCCACCCGCAGTCATGTAAGACGTGCCCACCCAATTCTCTGCAGCCAGAACGCCTTGACCTCCGGATTAGCAATCAAGTCCAGCGGTGTGGTTCTCGGCGTGGTTTGCGGCCCAGCAGGAGCCCAGGCAAGCTGGATCGCAAGCGTCAAGATCGTAATGTTGTGGTTGAGCTGCGTGCGATCCTCCTTGATCATGTCGAGGACTTGCGATGGGTCCAGAAAGGCCAGAATCCGGCGTGGGATCGAGCTTGCCTTGCGGGATTCCGACTCCTGCCAGGTTTGCAGGTGTTCTCGCGCACGGTCGAGACATTCACCAAGATTCTGGACACACGCAAGGACACCCACTTGCGAGTCCAGCGCACCAGCAGCCCGGACTTTTTCGCGGAGAGGGTGCAGAACGAGAGTGATAGAGGATAAGCTGCTTTTGAGGTCCGCTATTGCAGTCTCTTTAGATTTCAGCTCGTCGATCCAGCGATATATGGCGATGGAACTCGACAGAACAGCTGAGAGGATAGAAAGCGGATCCATGGTAAAAGGCAAAGGACAAGCGGTGCCTGTCGACGGCTACTAAAATTGAACCGGTGTGACTTTTGTCAACCATACTTTCCTCGCGGTGGTTCGATATAATGAAACTCGCGTCCACAGTATCTGGGCAATCGTCAGAGTCGGAGAGACATGTACCAACCGTACGATGGTATGTATATTCTCTCGTAGCCATTGAAACGATGGTATAGGTTCGGAAACTGAAGTCGGATAGGCGATGAGCAGAAGCACCTACATAGGAGAGTCCTACGAAACAGAGTCAGCGGTAGCTTACGGTCTTGAAAAAAGAAAATCATCGCAGTGGTCAGGTCCTCTGAACCAGACTGACGGAATAATTCGACAAACATGTAGCGCTATGTAGTACTTGCGTCTTGCACGGTTGGTTCTACACAGCGCAAGTCGATCTCGCATGGAGGATTAAACAGCGTCGAAGCTCATATGGGGAGGTCGTAAGGTCGGGATCGCATTCTGGAGGTCGTGGTTCGGGAACAAGTTGCGAAAGGAAGGACCTCGGGATTGTCCGTGATGTACATTGACATCACTTTTTTTATCTCCATGTTGCAGCCCTTGCTAAGCTTGTTTCCGTCCCTTACCTTCAACCTCCCTTCTCACTGAAACAGCATGGGTCTTATTCCACGGTCGTGCTCAAGCTGCACAGGTTTGAGTAAATGCCGTCTGCGCATGCGCTCGTCAGTTGGACTGCGGACTGGGAACTAGCGAGGTAGTGATTGGACTCCACGAACTCGCGAGGTATGAATACCTTTTAACGCCCGCCTTGCAGCTTGGTATTCCACAATACCATCGATGGGACTCTACACCATATATCTCACACTCCTTCTTGCAGCCCTGTCCCAACAGAGCCACGCAACGCCACTGACATCGATTGTCGCAGCAAAAAAATGTCGGAACGTCCCCGGAAGCGCAGGATTCCCGAATTCTACCGCGTGGAATGCGCTCAACGCAACAGTCTCTGGGCGCCTCGTCAATGTGGTTCCATCGGCGAAGTTCTGTGCTGACCGCGGCTGCACCGATGCCGAGTGGGCGAGCGGGGTCTTTCGGAGCAGCATACCCGGAGCGATGAACCAGGTGCGATATTTTTGCAACCGTTTTCGTCAACACTAACTAGTCCCCCAGCCTAATTGGGAACAGGTATTCCATTGTCCTGTGGTTTGAGAGCGATCGACGTGCTCAATTCTTTTCTCAAGGGCTACGACCTTACTCCTCCATCTCTCTGCGTCATTAATGGGACAACATGCGGCCAAGGGGACGTTCCCGTCTACTCTGTTGAAGCAGAGACGGTCGCAGATATACAGGTAACGATACAAGATAACGAACTTCATTCAATTTACTCAATAACGCGCTCGACAGGCTGCAGTAAAGTTCGCGTCAACCAATAATATCCGTCTGGCCATCAAGTCGAGCGGACATGACTACCTTGGCCGCTCAACCGCACCACAGTCTCTTCTTATCCACACCAACAAACTCACCAACCTCTCTTTTACGGACGACTTCTTTGTTGGAACCCAGAACATGGGACCAGCGATGACCGTTGGCCCTGGCGTTCATTTACAAACCATTTATCAGGAATCCAAGGTAGCTGGGAAGATCGTCGTAGGCGGATCGGCCGCAACGGTATGTGCAGCTGGGGGCTATGTGCAGGGCGCTGGTCACTCGTCTTTGTCACCGACATACGGTCTGGCGGCGGACAACGTCTTCGGTAATTCTTCCTTTTGCTGAAAATCACGAAACTTATTCCCTTACTCAGAATTCCATGTCGTCGTTGCGAGTGGGGAGCTCCTCCAAGTGAATGAATTCACCAACCCAGATCGCAAGTCCCATCCCACTCTTGTCTGTCCCAATTCTGATAAATTTCAATGCAGTATTTTACGCCCTCCGCGGTGGCGGAGCGGGAAGCTGGGGTGTCATCGTCTCTGCCACTTTCCGCACGTTCCCGACCTTCAACTCCACCTTCAGCCTCATCACCCTCTCCGCCGCAAACAACACCGCCATGGCCGCCCTCGCCACTCTCCACGCCGAGCACATCTTCGACCTCGACGCCTCCCACAGCGGTCAATACTTCATCGTCTTTGCTGATACCACTGGCACGACTACGGCTTCCAGCATGACGCTGCAGACCTACCTGCTCAACCAGACTGTCGAAGAGGGCCGCGCAACCCTCGCGCCGTTCTTGACAGCGGCGCAGGCCCTGCCTGGCGTGGCGATCGTGTCGGCCGACTACACCTACGGGGTCACGAACGATCTGTTGTTCCACGCAGACGATACGGCCGGCTACGACTTGGTAATGGGGTCGCGCCTGATCCCCTCGGCCACGTACAGGGACTCGCCCGAGGTCGTGGGCCAGGTTTACCTGGAGCTCTTGAACGCGGGGACTTTGGGGTGCGTGTTTGCGTCAAGTTCGTTTCAATCGACGTCGTAACTGACCACGCTCTTTTCCACAGCATCTTTGGCAATCTGGTTGCAGGCGGTCCGTTCTCCCTCCCTTATTCCTCGACTGCTGAACCGAATCCTTCTGTCGTTTCGCAGGTAAAGTGTCTGAAAACGCGCACATCGACTCTGCGGTGCATCCCGCGTGGCGGACTGCCAAAACCCATGTTCGTCCCTTTCTTTCCCTCACGCTGGTCCGCTAGCCTCTGACACGCAGTCCCAGCTGATCATCCTGAACGAGCTCCTCGACTCCATGTCTCCCGCCGAGATCAGCGCCCAGCGAAACCAGTTCAAGAACACGCAGCTCCCCATTCTGGAGCAGATGTCGGGTCCCAACGCGGGCGCGTACTCGAACGAGGCGGACGTTTTGGAGGTGGACTTCCAGAGCACGTTCTTTGGGCCGAATTATGCCAAGTTGAGCGCGATTAAGAGCAAGTACGACCCGGCGGATTTGTTCATCGTTGGTGCTGGGGTTGGGAGCGAGCGGTGGGACGAGTGGGGCTTGTGCACCGTTTAGTGCTCCAACGTGGACCGTCCTGCATCAAATATTATAGCTTATTATAATGTTAGCTCTCAACTAACCAACCTTGTAGGCTTTGGAGCGGGTACAACTCAGATACGGCAGATCATTCACCTTGTCGGAGTATTATCTCGAAGTCTCACGGTCGTCCGCGTCTACTGGAAACAAAGTGAACCGAATCAAACTGTAGGTTGGTTACAAGTACACATCAATACATCAGGACCCGACTCCGCACCAAGATTCTCAGAGATAATTTATATAACCAGTTTAAAAATTACATACATACCGGGCCAGGCGATCCCCACTCCCACCTACCTCGCAGCTGCATCTCTAGACCCTTCGTGAGTCAAGGGATCTAGAAAATGGCCATGAACAGATGATTGAGGGATCCACTTGAATTGAAAACGCACCGCAGAATCACCTTCCGTGTCGGTGTCTTCAGTAATCAGATCCCCAATGCATGGCCCATCAAAGACGAAAGTCGGGATGGACTCGGAGGGCCAGGTCCCGCGGTAGGACGCATCCGAGAAGACCCGATCGCCCATGATGCGCACCTCGCGCAACGTGCACCCAGCGCGCGATATGAACCGCGTGAGCGCCGCGATGGGGATGGGCTCGAGGAATGGTTCCGGGACCTGGAGCCTCTGGAGGGCGGGCACGATGAATGTGTCGTCGATGCAGACATTCGCTTCGTGGTCGATCGCTGCTTTGAGGATGAGGACCTCCAGACGCGGGAGGGTGATGGGCGCAGATGTGGGTCGGTCGGTGTATGCGTCGAGGATGGACAGCTCGCAGTGCGTCAGGCGGGGTGTCTGGGCTAGGATGGGTACGCATGCCCTGAGGTACATAAACTGCAGCGTAAGGGAGGTGAGCTGCGCCCAGGGCAGAATTATGTGGTTTGCGGCGATTTTGTTGAGGACAACGGAGCGCAGCCGGGGAACGTCCTCGAACGGTGTGATGTCCGACGGGTGGGAGCGGATGTGGAGGTCCAGGTGACGGAGCAGTGGCATCGGGCCTAAGCGCGGGAGGTCGGGGAAGATGTCGAGTTTCAAGTATTCTAATCGGGCGCTCTGGGCACAGATTTCCCGGAAGGTTTGGGGCCACACCCAGTGCTTCGTCTCGAGAATCTCGACGGAGATAGATTGCCGGTGAGACCGGGCGAGCCAGTTCTCCAGCGTTTGGTCGCGCCGCACCAGTGGAGGGCCGCGGGGCACACAAAGCTGTATGCCTCTCCAGAGCGCAGGTGTAGCCATCGCCACCTGCCTCCATTTCCGGCAGATTTGGGTGAGGATGTTGGGCGAGGATGGGCCATTAAGTGCGGGGCAGAGAGGATATGGTGGGATGAATTGCGTGAAGATTTCGGACGTGAGTTCGTTGGGTAGCGTCAGGATCGGGTATTTGTAAGAATCCAAGCGCTCCTGCGCCAGTGTCTGCTCCAGCCGCAGGGATAAGAGCGCGCGCTCCGCATCCAGTATCTGCATTTCAAGCGCAACCACGCGAGCACGAGTACTGGCGAGTGGGGCAAGCATAGTTGAGGAAACTGGGGAGAATCGAGTTCGGCACCGAGAGTCAGACGAGATAGATATTGGCAACGAACTTTGAGCCCAGGTTTACCCGACGGGTCGTACAGCGCTCTTCCGATTTGTGTCCGGGGAGGTTATGAAGAGGTTTGAAGAGCTTTAATGAGAATGAAGGTGTGAAGGCGCGACTGTCACAGTGACCAGTGACGTCGTGTGTGTGTTTGTCTGTGTTTTCAATTTTGGCCGTCGTCGGAGCTATCCGGCCGAGATCACACGGTTGAAAACATGGTTGAAAAAACAGTTTGACTCCCATTGATTAGCGCAGCCATTGCCCTCAGTCACCGTGGTCCCCACATCGCCTGCGCGCACAAAGTGAATCCCAAATGCGGTCAAAGTATCGATTTTGGGCGATGTTAGCTCGACTCTTGTGGTGATTTCCTCTCGACTGACTCAAGCGCTTGGACAGTGGCCTCATGTTTTGCAGGGTCAAAACAATTGTCTCGAGTCATGTCCGTAATCATTGTGACTCCGAGAAGCCCTTGTGTGCGCACGCCACACCACTGACAGCCACGCCACACTTTTAGGTATTTAAGCTGGGACAACTGTACTTTATAGCCAACTAACTCAACGACCTACAACCCCTCAGCTTACACCCCAAAGAAATGCCTTTCTTTGAAAACGCGACTAATTTCAAGATCTCCGGCGGAACTGTCAACACGTTCAGTGGCGGTACGTCACTTCAACGAGCCTGGCGTTGCGTATTGCACTGACAGATTGTTATTTTCTCAGATCGACTGGTATCCGGCGGGGAAGATATGATCCCTCCCGACTTTACCTGGAAGTTCAGGCCCAATTCGCCGGCACATAGAAGCGATGAGCAGGAACAGTATGTATTCTTATGTATCCTGTTCGGAAAGGTCTTTGACACTCACGAGGTCCATTAGCAGGGGCTCCAGGGCGCCTCCAACACATCAAAAGCTTCCCCGCCCCGGCCGTCCGAGGGCAGCAGGTGCGCCAGCTCGCTACTGTATGCTCGTTATATGGTCTGATATTAGTAATGACACAGGTGAGGGCGGAAATATACGTGCCTCGCAGCGGGCCTATCCGCCTGGTCAGAGCGCCAGCAGCGGCCCTAATCCTCACGCATCGCGCCCACCCTCGGCTCCCACAGGGAGCTGGGACGAGGATTCGCAATACTTCCCACCGTCTCGCGATCGGGGCTCTGCCAACTCTCCGGCACACCACCCGGACGCCACAGCGTACAACTGTACTGTGCCACATGTCCTCAGTATTCGAATATATCTAACAAAAGTCTGGTTTGGACCATCTAGTTCCAACGAGCCCCATGCAATATCATAATCCCGCGGTGAACACAGGCGGACCCTCTAAACGTGAGTATTCAACGCCCGACTCATGCTACCCGAGAGGCTGAACATTACGCAGCGAGGCGTGGCAAACAAAGGCAACCCTCTGGCACAAACAAGTACGTCCGTATATCATGCAGTTGAATCAGCGAGGCTCATTGAATTTGAAAGACCTAGGCAGAAGCCTGAGCCAGTTTCCCACGGTGGAAGCGGCGGGTCCTCGGCCCCAGTGCCGCCGAACAGTTCCGACCCAGAGCCCGAAAATGGAGAGGGTAACGGATATAATAGCGACTGGGAGCATGACTTCGAAGAGAACCGTCGCGGCACCTTTGAACATCGCCCGAATGAGTCCGATCACCCATGGGAGTGGAACCAGGTTGGCGGGAGTGAGCATCATCGGTTTGGGGTCTACTGGTCTACAAACGCTCATACTGTTCTCTAGGACACGATGTATACGTGAACAATGTATATCAGCATCAAGAACAGTATAAGGAGGAAGAGGAGCAGCAAGCTGGAGATTACATGCGAGATTATTGATCGAATTCCTGTGGGGACCGGCCGTGCAATACTACCTACCTACCTACCTTATGATTGATCGGTGTGGATGTCATAATCAGCCGCGGTTCAGCCCCCATTCTATGCGATAGCCTGTTTCATTCTCGTGGTCCTAGGATTGCTCTGCTCTGACTCCGAAAATGAGGCACGTTCCAACCTTCCCACGGTTCCAATTTAACTCCCACGGGATTGTGAACCAAGAAGCACGATGATAATTCATCAATCCGTACATAAGCCTCTCTTCGACCTCAGACTCTCACAGACCACATCGTCGGATAATTTCAACTGGGGCCCGCATGGAGCACTGCTCAGCGTATGATCGATGGATTACCATCCTCAACTCTTGAGACGGGGTCTCCCGCGCATCCACCCCGGAGGGTCGAGCAGCGTCCAGAACGCAGTCCAGCACGACCCAGACAGCACTAGAGCACTCTAGACGCGGACGGAGGGAAAACCCCCCGGTCTCAGACATTCGCGGAAGCAAAATGTCTTACCCCCTATTTTTTCCAGGATATAAAATCCCCGCCGCTCAGTCAGTACCTTTACCGATTTCATCCAAGAAATCACCACCCACTATTCTCTTTAACATGCCCGCCATTACCAACGTCTTCTTCAACGCCCGCAACGTCGACGCCTCCGTCAACGACGTTCCCGAGCAGCCGACCCCCTGGACCCTCGCCAATATCCCGGGATGGGTGGGCTACCTCGCCCTCGCCGTCGCAATCATCTTTATGGTCGTCTTGCTCATTGGCGTCGTGTACTACGCGCACAAGTACAGTGTACGTCCCCTTCCTCTTTCCAAATGCCGGAGAACTAACCCCCGTCCCAGGCCAAGTGGCTCCGTCAAGTCCCCGAGCACAAACCGCCACAGAAGTTGAGCACGAGCGAGATACGCCGCCTCAAGATCGGGAAGCCACCCCGGGGGACCATCGCGCCGCCCCCGCGTGCCCACATGGGTGCCGACGACGCCCTGTACCGTGCCACGCGCACCAACACGCTCAAGAACCAGCGGCCCACTGGCACCGCGCAGGCACAGGCCCCCGAGATTCCGGAGATGCGGGCGACGCCCCTGCCTCCCATCCTCCGCCCTGTTGGTGCCCGCTGGTAAGCGTGTTGCCTGCGGAAGTCTGCGGTGATGACCCCGAGGTGAGTTTTATCTTCGCTCGTCGGAGTTGTGTTGATTCTGACTTGATATCGACAGTACTAGAAAGAAAACTCAGCGTCAACAGCCGCAGAACGATGTTATATTCCACCCACGCGTCTTCCCGCAGCCCGACGGACGCGTTCACTTGTGGGCTGGCGATGGCCCAGGACAAGCCCGGCCCCTCGTACTTTGGGACGGAATTCTCGAGGGTCGGGACCCTCCTCCCAGCTGGCGCTTCGTCTTCACAGCTGTAACTTAGCGTGAAAGAATCTGCTTCAGCGTCGAGTCTCGCAATAAATTCATTGAATTCACCATTGAGCTGTCCGAGTTGAAATAGTTTGAGAGTGTTGTTGAATCCTGTGAGTTTCTTTGGGCCCGATTGACGTTTTCCTCAGTTTTATCGTGAGTGTGATGCGACGAAAAGTAAGTTCATCGGTAGGCATCGATTGAACCAATAAAGGGTGATATGCCTTGTTTTTGTTCTGCTCTCTGATCCGCTTGAAGAACCTCAACAAGGTTCCGGAGGGTTAACAAGAACACCTTGTGCGATTGTAATTCCACTAGCATAATGGTATTGTTCAAAAGACAAGCAGACAACTTATGAATAGTCCTGTGTACACGGCACGTGCAGAACCCGCAATATTTAAGGAGGGCGGCGCTGTGGCCACATCCCTCATTTTCCCTACTTTATCATCCCTCCTATCCTACGCCGTCAACACGTCCCATTATGCTAACACTGTGGAAACGAACATCGAGTATGTTCCCTTGTGCGCTCATATAACCCGTGGTATAACCAAGAAGCAGAAAAGAAGAAACAGACACCGGTTGTGGAGGCCGGCCTCCTCAAACAAGAAGCACGAACGCAGACGGCACATCCCCGCGAAGGTATAACTCATTTGAACCACCGTTCCTCCGCCCATAACATCACTGTTCTTTCAGGCAATACGAAGACAGGTACGCTTTCCCCCAGAAAATTGCGCAGACATCGTCTTATGCAATTGCGGCAGACTACGGTAACACCACTACTTCTTTTACCCGGACCCTACACAGCAAAGGTAACAACTTTGCACGACCCCGGCTTCAAGTTCGGGTTTCTTACCTTACGATTCCTAGAACAAATCATCAGCCCCGGAACTGCCGCTGGCCGAAACGATCCGTACATTCAGGAATTTATCCGGCAGTTGGAAGACGCTTTCAATTTGTCCTGGTCTTTGCCGCCATCCCACTGTATGTGCGGCCTTCGTTGGCTGAAATTGTTTTCTTCGATGTTCTGATATGGTCTTAGAACAGATCCTTCGGAGACAGAGGGACTGTTTGGACCCTGAATCAAAGACTAATGGTACAAGCAGGTATGACCTTTTAACCCTTGGACTTCACGCTGACGTTTTCCTGGGCGGAACATCAAGCGACCACAAGAGCCCCGCCGAATCCCCGCCACCGGGAGCCACCACCCCTAGTACATGGAGGGTTAGAATATTAATTTGTAATAAACAATACTGTGCCTTTTACGCTGCATGAACCACAACCAATCTTTACGCCCGAGACGCGAACCTCAACGCGAACCAGTCCGAATGATCCGTTTAGGTCCGAAGTTAGCTGCACTTATCCACAAGCGCTTGAGGTTATGTATTGAACGCCACTACGTAAATCCAGTGCGTTCGCCAGTATCTCTCACCGGGAACGCGGTGGCTCTACCCGTACCCGGGGGCCACTGAAAAGGTAACAAGTCGGCCCCTTCCCACGGTTCGAATTCGCCGACGGACAGTTGCCGACAAGGGAAGGTATCCCTACTGTGGCGTACGACAATAAGTACCGCAAAGTTTCCGGCGCGACCACATTGCACTGCATTGTACTGGTGGTCCCAGACTCGACAGATTTCGAAAAATTGGTCGCGTTCCAGACTTCCCACGGTTCCAATTCAACTCCCACGGTTGTTGTGAGCCGAGGGCCACGTCATTCATCATCCATCAATCCGTAGTAAGCCTCTCTCCACCCAACTTCGACCGGGCGCGTTCGCTCAGCGCTGCGATGAAGGACTCGCAACTCCTCGATCTCGAGAAATACGCCTCAAATAACGACGCGTCTATCCCCGCCGCCGCACAGCACTCCACCCGCTTGCAAGTGCGAGGCAGAGCAATTCTTGTGCTTCTTCTCTTGCCACTATGTTGGTACCGGGGCCTGTTCGTTGCTAAAGTAAGAGCGCTCCTTTCTTCTCAACGTCGAAATTGACATAGTATAGCCTCTTTCACCAATCGACTGGAAGCCATGCTTAGAAGATCCCTCGTTTCTGTGCGGGTATCTTCAGTGCGTCGATTCCTTTATTTGTCCACCGTCAACTCACCCCGTACGACTGCAGAGTTCCTACTGACTACGAAAATCCCTCCGCTGGAACCTCTACGCTGGCATTGTCCAAGTACCCCGCAACATGCCCCGAATCCGAGCGCCTCGGAATCATCATCACTAACGTGAGTTCCTCACACCCAGCGCAGACCCGCTCTCAACGCGCCAGTCCAGTTCGGCGGCCCCGGGGTTTCCGGTCGAGACGCCTCCTTCGCCTCTGGCGCGCGGATCCAGAACTTCACCGGAAACCGACACGATATCATCTCCTTCGACCAGCGCGGCGTCGGGCGCTCCACCCCAAAGGTCAACTGCTTCGGCTCCGCCCTCAAGTACCAGATGTTCCAGACCAATACCGTGTTTGAGACGACGTTCTCTGTTCCCAGGGAGCCCTTCTCCGACGCGGGGCGCGCGGTTTTGGTTGAGCAGCAGAAGGAGGCACTCGCGCTGGAGGAAACGCAGGGTGCGGTGTGCGCGGAGACGATCGGGGCTGAAGCGTTGGGCTTTATGAGCACGACTACGACTATCTATGATATGGAGGAGATATCAAGGGTGTTGGACGGCGAAGATGCGCCGATTAACTTTGTGAGGCCGTTTGCCTTCTTTGAATATTCTGATTGATGGAATTTCCGCCACAGTGGGGAGGGGTAAAGAATTTCCCCTGCTGTTGCAGTATGCGTTGACGTTTTTCCCAGTCTTACGGCTCGATTGTCGGCGCCTACCTGGCCAACATGCTCCCCCACAAAGCGGGCAAGATTCTCATCGACGGCGTCGTACCTAGCGACATGTAAATCTTTGACGTTCCTCTACCCCTCCTACTCGCTGACCGTCTTAGGTGGAGCACCGAACACTACGAATCCCAGGCTCTCCTCCGTCTTCTCCTCACTGATTCAGAGTAACCCTCGTCCCATTTCCTTGGGCCTTGAGTTGCAACTAATCCAAACCCCAGGAAAACTTACCAGCTCTACCTGAGTGAATGCTTCAAGGCAGGGCCCGAGCATTGCGCTCTCACTAACGCAGCAGACGAGAGCCCAGCCGACATTGAGACGCGGATCGACGATTTCATCGACCGAATCCAACAGCAGCCGCTGCGCGTCACGAACTACCCCCGCCCGGGCTACCTCACCTCGGGCGGAGTGCGAAGTGCGTCAGTCCCACTTTCCTAGATTACCGATCTTTCACACTACATACATCAGGCAGCTTCTTCAACACCCTCCAAATGCCCGAGATGTGGGCGACCTACGCGCAGATGCTCGCGCGCGCGATAAACGACGCCGACGCAGCATCCCTGATGCGCATGATCGTACCCCCCTACATGGACGCGGATCCCGCGCCGGAGCAAGACGGGTACGTCGAGACGGGGCAGGTCGCGCTGCTCCGACTGGCGATATCGTGCGGGGACGCGCTGCCGTACGCGGAAGGGGAAGTGTGGCCGACGGCGGAGGAGATTGTAGATGATATTTTGGTAACGATGAAGACATCCCCGCGGTTCGGGGCGACGTGAGTGCTTTTGGCTTCTTCACCCGTGCAGGACTGCGCTGACAACGCCTGGGCAGTGTTCACCTGATGGAGCAGCACGGGGGCTGCCAGTTTTGGCCCGGAACTGGGGTTGGTCCGACGCGTTTTACTGTGCGTGACAATTTATAGTATGCCCAGGATGACTCGACTGAACGCTCAACAGGGGCCGTTCAACAAAACTCTCGCAACACCTGCCCTGATTGTTTCGAACAGCCGTCTGTTCAAGCTCCCCGCGTGCGCGAAATGACTCACATATTGTTAATGTAGACGACCCGATAACGCCCTACGCGAGCGGTAAGATCGTGCTGGAGATGATGGGCGACTCTGCCCGACTCGTCCTCCAAGGCGCTGCCGGTAAAATAAATTCTTCCTTGCCCAAATTCAATAACACTAATTCCCCACAGGCCACTCCTACCTCACGCCGACCACGGCCTGCGCAACGAAGGTGATCCAGCGGTACTTTGCGGAGGGGGTTGTACCCGAGGATCGCGAGACGTGGTGCGAGCGCGAGGTCGGGAACTATTTCGTTGATGTCGAGGAGAATATGGGCCGGGCGAGCAATCCGAGGCTTGTTGCGCAGATTCTTGGGATGGATTACTAAAGTGTGTCGAGCCCTTATGAAATAAATAACCCCTTCTCTCTTGCGCAGGTTGAACAATTGCGATCTCTATTTTCTTAACCTACCTTAAGCAACCACGACTCCCACACCTCGCCTAACGTGTGACTCCCTTCGAGCCTGACTCCGCCACTTTCTCACCCGAACCCACCTCTCGTGAATCTCTCATGGCGACGACACTCAAGACATCCGAGACGACCCCTGCCCTCCCCGCGCCCTCGGCGAACCAGGCTTACATGCAGATCTCTGCCTTGCAAGCCGGAATCATCCACATCCCTGTCGATCTCATTATCGCGGGCGAGAGCCGAGTCCGCCACGAATGCCCCGTGCTCTCGTTCTACCTCAAACACTCCAACTCGGACCGCCGTTTCATCTTCGATTTGGGGCTGCGGCGCGATTGGGAATCGTATCCTACCGAGGTGAAGACCAAGTACGGACCGCTTATGCCGTGCGAGGTGCCCCAGAGCGTCGCCGAGTCTCTCGAGAAGGGCGGACTGGACCCCGCCGAGATTGAGAGGGTTGTTATCAGCCATTTGCATTTTGACCAGTGAGCAGGTCGTCCGTTGTATTCTGCTCGGCTGCTTACTGTCTGAATATTTTAAGTATTGGTGATTGCACGCCGTTCACAAAGGCGACGTTCATCCTCGGCGGAGAAGGCAAGGACTCTATTGAGAACGGGTATCCTGGGAACCCACTTTCCACCACCCTTTCGGCCTCTACCCCAGCAGACCGCACCGTCTTCCTCACGCCCGAGGACTTCAACACGTCCATCGGGCCCTTCCCGCACGCAAAGGACCTCTTCGACGACGGCAGCGTCTTCATAATCCACACGCCTGGCCACTGCGCGGGGCACATCACCGCGCTCGCGCGCACCTCCAGCGACGGCGCATGGATGTATCTAGGCGGCGACGTCGCGCACGACACGCGACTGATTACGGACCCTGAACGGCAACTCGCGACGGCGGCAGCGGATGGGACGCCGTACTGCATGCACCGCGACCCGGTGCAGGCAGGTATTGACATTGCGCGGGTCCGCGCGCTGGTTAAGCTCCCCAGGGTTGAGTTCCTTATCGCGCACGATTGGAAGTGGTACAAAGAGAACCTCGGCGGGAGCGCGTTTCTTCCGGGAAAAATTGTACCCAAAGTCTGAAATCAGCTCAGATGAGCAAGGAAGGTGCGAAAGGTGTAGGATAGCAAAGGGTATCTACAAAATGTGCACAAGTTTCTGAATCCAAGTTTACACAAGTCCTTCTAAAGGAGCGAAATATACAATAAGAATTAACCTAAGCCCGTTTCGCGCCCCGAGAGCGATAGAGTCTAGGGTGCATGAAGTGGCGACATCCCTTCTCCTGGTGGGAATATGAAGGAATTCTTCCAGCGCACATAATCAGGGGATTGTTACTTCGAATCGACCAGTAACTTACATGGAATGAGACTGCACTAAAAGAAGAGCGATCCGACCGCCATTTTACTGACGCGGGACACAGGAGTGTTTCAAGGTGAAACACAAGCTCCTCGCTCTTGAACTGCACGGAAATGAATGTATTAGTGGGAGGAGGAATTACGTCCAAGTTGGACAGAAGAACGGACCTCTGTGGTTAATGGGTCTGCGGAATGCATACTAAGCAAGGATTCCCGGCGCCTTGGATCGGGGGAGATGTGGAGTTCCGGTTTTCGGGTATTCAACCTAAAGAATACTGAGATGCATCCGATGAGGAGGGTCGAGGACTCACGAGAACATCAAAGAGTTGGAGAACACTGTAAGAATGCGGTTGTGTGAGTTGATCGAGGACGTTGGGAGTCATTTGCATTACATTTAGACAACACGAAGGATATTGCTATCCAGTAGACTTTAATTGTGATGAGAGGAGCTAAGGGATATTCGGAAGACACGCACAGTTGTCTGGCATTGTTATGAACTAGGTGGTGGTGTAAGTCTCGAACGAATAAGGACTGACCAGACTTACGCAAACGAGGAGGGAAGTGGCGCCCAAGCTTTTCCAAATTTCAGGCTGAGGGAGAAGGAAGCCACTGAGCGACGGTGATTCACCTTGTGATAAGCCCAGTCTCTTGAATACATTGAATTAGATTGTGTACGGGGCGGGGAAACCCACGAACGTACCAATGCTCAACTGCATGAGTCGATTAACCAAGCGGTTCATTCTAGAACAGGGTGTTATCAGCACACGGCGATGGAAGGCGAGAACACTTCAAGTTACCGTTGAAATCCATCGCCGCGCCAGACACTCAGATGGTAGCAGAGTGAAAGGACCAAGCAAGCCAAAAAGTTAACTCTCCATCCGTGACGGCTCCAGTGATAAGTAAAACCGCGACCAGCCATCCCCACTTCTCAACGAAGAGGAGGACCGGCATGCGCGTCAAGGCTATCGCTCCCAGTGCGAGACCTCCGCCCGCACGGCTGGTAGAAAGCAACACGCAGAAGATGGGAAGGTAGCGCGACTGGCTGAACTTGTACAGTCGGTAGGCGAACCACGTCTAAGCACCAGCTGTAAGATTTGGTGCGGATCGGGAAATCAATTTTCTACCTACCTGTTGGAGTGGACCAATGAGCCCACTGAAAAGAATGGCTGCGTTCAACGAATTCGGGACGAACTCGAGCAACTCTGGGTGGCCGTATTGCACAACCGTTATAATATAGATGCCATGGCATATCGCGAAAGTGTGGCCGAAGTCGAGACACCAGACAAGCATTACCTGAACCATCGAGTGAGGCGAGAATTTGAATACGATGGAAAACACGCACGAGGGCCTTGATTACATATGGATCGGAAGGAAAACGAGTGTGGTATAGAGCCACCTATTACAATTCTGTATTCAGTCACAACGACGGCAAGCAAGATAATTTAAACACGGACTTGGACAGTGACTGCGCCGAAAAGACAGACAGCGAAGAAGACGCCGATTTGAAGGGCCCCAATAGTTGATACAGCGTTGAATCCTGGGGACGACATAGAGGCAGGGATTCGGGTCGAGGGACAACGGATGGGAGATAATAAGGCAAAAACCTGGATTAATGTAGGTTAATCAGTCTGCCCTGATAAAGGGCGTGCGTGGATGTCAAGAGGGACCCTGCTCGTACCTCACCAATGCGACTTTTAGATGTCGCGAGAAACGGTGGTTGTTCGTGGAACAATGCATTTGTGAATTCACCCGCAGTGCAATTTCTCCCAGAGTGGTTTTATTACAGGCGCATGGGAACGGAACGGGAGCATACCCTGTGGAGACCCGCATGATAGCTCCTGGTGGGTTGATTGAGCAGTACGCGAGCACCGAGTGTAATTCACTAACATCGGAGACAAACCATAAATTTAGGCGTCGACGCTATTGTGTGATCCGGTCAGTCAAAGCGCGGTTTGGGAGGAGCTAGAGGCACCTAGACACGCCCAGACCACGAAGGACCGACTTATTCGAGCGAACGTTGCATAAATGCCTCACGGAAAAGCGCCACTGGCATACAGGCGACTCGAACGACCCACCTGTCGTCCACTGCTCCCCCGAGTTCACGGAAAGTTCACGGAATCGAATTTTCGTGAACTTTTCCTGACCTAATCCGAGTGGGGCCGATTCTGTCGCTCGCTGTTCGTATTCTTGGCCATGCGTGCGCATGCGTCTCACACCGGAGTTTCGTTGAATTCACAGACTAGGTCGGAGACGGTAAATGGCGCACTGCAGCATAAGCTACGCACATTGATTATTCTTATTCACGCCTTCCACTTCCACGCCCCCTTGTCGCGCGCATCTAGCCAGCGCACGTACGCGATACACATCCCAGCGCAGAGGAGCAAGAGCCCGTCGTACACCACCACGTGCTCGAACCGCACGCGTAGCCCCGCCACTGCCGAAATCCCCCCCGCTCCGCGCTTGTGGCTGCCGAGGATGAGTCCAGCGATCGGCGCCCCAAGGAGCGACCCCATCCCTCGAACGAAGTAGATGAATCCGTTGACGCGCGAGTAGTTCTCCAAGCCGTAGATCTCGGATATCGTGGTGGGCAGGAGTGAGTTGTAGCCCCCGGCGTACACGCCATACATGACGACAAAGGCAAGGAACCGCTCGCGGGGCGCGTCGTACCAGAGGGCGAAGACCGAGAGCGACGAGAGGAAGGCCTAATCGGAGTGATAAATGCGTCAAGAATGGTTTGAAGGAGTTGCTAGAGGAACACGAACTGCACATATCATAGTGTTTTGCCTCCCAACCCTGTCCGCCAGGAGGCCCATGGCGATACGAGAGACACTGTTCACAGCACTATTGATAGCGAGAAGGAGACTTCCGGTCGCGCGTGGGTACGACAGCACGGACGCAGAATAGGATGTCATGTAGTACAGCGGGATGACATTGCCGGCTGCCTGAAGGAGTGCGCCAAGTGCCTGCCAGGAACGGAGGGTAAGTTCAGAAATAGGAACGGATGCCAAGAGTTGTGTACCTGGTACAAGAAGGTTCCCCGCTTCACCAGAGACATATTGATTCGGGTGGTGGCAGCGTTGGCGGTACGGTCGAAGCTGACGCGACGGCGGACAACGCACGAAACAGGAACACCGACAGCGAAATTCCACCCTGCGAGGATGCGCAGCGCAGTGCGAACGCCATAGCGGTCGAGAAGTACTTGAAGAACTGGGGCCATCACGAGTCCGCCGATTCCAGCGCCGGAGAGAATGCATCCCATGGCAAAACCACGGTGACGATCGAAGTATGTTGGCGCAATACTCATGATGGGGAAGTAGTATAGCGACGAGCCCAATCCATAGAGCAAAGCCTGCGTAAGGAACAGTTGCCAGACCTGCGGTAGAAGTGTTATCAATTGAGAAGGTGCACCATGAGCCTTTCGGAACTCACGGTTGAGGAATAGCTGGCGAGGAATAAACCGAGACTCATGAGTGCGGCGCCACCAAAGGTGATCAGTTTCACGCTCTCGATCCGCGCAATGAGGGGGTTAACAAATATTCCGCCGCTCCAAGTCAACCCACTCCCAATCGTCCCTACCAGAGACACTAAGGCATCATTTCCGCGCGCAGACGGAATATTGCTTTCGTCAGATGTGTAGAAGTCCTACAACTCGTCAGGAATAGGAGTCGACATAACGGGTGCCAGACAGACCTGGAAGATACCAAAGACGCCGTTGATGCCGATGATGTGAAAAATCATCATAAAGCCAGCAAATAAAAGCGCAGCCTGGTATTGTCGCGTCGGTTCAGCTTCATCGTCTTCAGGTTGTTGATGTTGAACGGACTGGCGGGAGCTCTCTGAGCGGGGCCGGCGTGTAGCCAATTCTATGGGGGAGTGAGAGGAGGCCATAAGACGTGGTGGGAGTGAGAGGGAAAGAGAGATTCGGCTGTAACAGAAACGGGGGAATGCGGATGGCCACATGACGAAATATGATCCGAGGTATGGCGCGAATATTTCCTCAACCAACTGCCATTTAGTGGTGAGTATCGGCATAAAATTTGGGAGGGAGAAAGGCTGCAAATACGGTGAGCTGGCGGAGTTCTCGATCGATCGATACCTACTTATGCAGTGTGGACTTCGCAAACTGTGTGGCCTTTTGAGTTCGGATGTCGAGTGAGGATTTCGGTTCGGAAGTACATGCTTGTATTACAGGGCGGGACGAGGGTCAGACGGTGCAAAAATTAACTGCTGAGGCTACGCGGCGTCAATCAGCTCTGTTAACTTCCCTGACTTGAAGGCAGCCTGAGTGTCGTCGTTCCCTTGAAAATACGGTATAAGCAATCAGACGGCACCGTTGGGCTTTAAACTCACCACCAACGTGCTGCTTATTGACGAAAATATTCGGCACGGTACGCTGGCCAGTTTTGTCGGCAAGGTAGGCCTGGATGTCCGCGCCATCCTCACGCTGGTTAAGCCTACACGATTGACCACGATCAGGCTGATTTGCACTCAAATCAAGTACACGCACTCGAACACCACTGGCGTCTCTCCCGGGTATTTCGCAGCAAACAGGGCTTTCGCCTTCTTGCAATAACCGCAAGTCGTTTTGGAGAAGATCATAATCTTGTTCTCGGTTATGGCAGTCTCGAGCGCAAGAGTGAGCGGGCGATCGTCGAGGATAGATAGCAGGTACCTCAACGAGCGCCTTGACGGACATGTCTACGTGGGATGGGGTGCTGGTGAAAAAGTTGAAGAGAGAGGAGAGCATGCGAAGTGACGGTATGATCCAAGTTACGTGAGGCACCCAAAACGGATAGGGGCTTCCAACTCGGACTTATTCGGGTTGACATTCCTTTGCATCTTTCATGTACTGTAAATGCACACCAACGGTACATTTAATTCATTCGTTCGAATCTACCATACAGGTACTGACTCCTGGCACTGATGGCGGCATGTCTCCGTCGTTGAACTTGAATTACGAGTACGGCGGAGGAAGTTCCTCATCTGTCGTATCTGACTGCTCCTCATCGGAAGCCTCTTGCTGCTTCTCATGTGCGGCTGACTTCATTCCGCCTTGGAAAATGTCAGCGTGATTAGTGAAGTCGGAAGATGCTGGTAAGGACGAGGGAATATTTACCCGTAGCATCCAGGTGAGAGCCAAAAATGTCCAGCTGTCTCTGAATCATATGGTCCATCTGGTTCATCTGGTCTAAGTGAACAACATCAACACCCCATCGAAGAGGCGGGGAATGCCGCACATACCTTGGGCATTCCTGAGTAGACTTTCCGAATCCCGAACAAACGCACTCAGAGCAGTGGGCTGGATGAAACGGCGGTTCCCAAAGGATCCAGAAAACCTGAATTCGGAGCTGGTGAAGTGTTCTAGGAATCGTAAGCCAGGAGTCCTGAAGCCGTCGTAAGTTGTTACCTTCGGTGCGAATGGTTCGGCTGAAAGAAGAAGAAGAAGAAGCAGAAGTGGTATTCTGGTGGTCTGTCGCACTTTCAGACGATATACGCGGGAGCTTCCGAGAGAAAGCGTACCGGTCTTGTTCCCTTCCTTTGTAGCATGCTCGTTTTGAGCAGAGTACCTTCGTCCTGACCCCGACGATCCGCCTTCAACGCGTCAAACTGAGGATAATGGACTCGTAGTGGAAGCGAAGTAACCTTCTGAGACAAAATCATTCACCACCTTCTTAGGCATACCGAGGGCCGCCATCTCCTTCTGCATCGCCTCTGTGGAAGGATCTCCGCTGATTGTCACCGTGGTTGAAGATGAATAGTGAGTGCGCGTATTTCCTGAAAGTTGTTATGTTGGTGCAGGAACAGAGGATTCAACGAGCTATACCTTTGGACGCCACAAAGGGTGTCTTCTTTCCTTCTTCCCGTTTCGGAAGGGTGGCGTCCACAACGGGCGTCTGTTTCTGGGCTTCTTTCTGCTTTTCTGCTTCTCGGTTTATACGCTCGGAAGTTTACCATGCAGGCTTGAAGTGAACGTACCCGAGGTGTGTTTCCACAATCTCTGCATGGTTTGAATTTTTTTGTGGCGTAGAAGGAGGAATGTGGTAGTAGGATGGATGTGGCCACAGCCGTCCCGTCAGTTCCTTAAATACCGCGGAGTTTCTGCACGTGCCGTGTACACAAAACGGCTTCCTTGTTCTTTGGACAATACCATTGATAGCAGAGGCAGTACAATTGCACAAGGCGTTCTTGTTATCCCTTCAGAATTCGAACCTCGTGGAACTTTTCAGCGGATCAGACAACAGAACAAAAACAAGGCATCAAGTCAGGAAACCGGGGTCGGTCAAATCGATACCTGGACGGGAGGATGGGCAGGATTGTTCGGAGGACTCGGCTTGCCTAAAAGGTTAACGAGATGAGGCGCTATCGGGTGTAGATAGAAGCTGGACAGAGAGACAGGCTTGGGAGGAGAACCTTTCGAAAAAAAACGTAAACATCGCAAAATTCTCAACCCTCACTCCTCACCGCATTTATATACACTCGCAGTCTCGCTTGCTCGTACAAAAGTTCATCCTCCCGGATCTATCCATCCCTCCATCTCTACATCCATTCCTTCCTTCCTTCCTTCCTCCCTCCCTCACTTACTCCGAGTAACAGTCGCAGTAATCAGTCCACTGCAAAGCAAAGCAAAACGTTCTGCTCAGTCCCACGGACGGAATTGCAACGGGGGAAGAACGCACCTGGGAGCCGCGACGGGCATAAACACCTCTGCCTTCGCGCTGGTATGCGTTCACGCAATGTCGAAGGATTCGTTAGAATTTGAACGAAAGGAAGGAAGAGGTCGTTAGAATTTGAACGAGAGGAAGGAAGCAAATTCGTTGGTATTGAATTAGAAGGCGAACGAAAGGAGAGGATCCGGCAGGACTCAATTAGAATTTGGACGAAAGAGGGTGGGGACAGACGCACGGGACGAGGTTCTCCACGCCGAGGTACCCCATGTCGACGGGGATGTAGTGTTTATTCGGGAGGGAGTACGACACGCTCTGCACCTGCGCGTTCTGCGTGATGATGAGCTGGGCCATGCGGTACAGTGTTGCCTGTTCCGGCGGATGAATACATATGTGGGAGGGGAAGAGGTGGGTACGAACCTGGACGCTGGCGCTGTTATCCGACGCGAATATGTCGAGCGTGACCTTGCGCGCCTTCGCGGGAACCGTCGTGTCCCACACGCTGCCTGGAGCGACGTCCGCCTGGACCTGGACTCAGCCTAGATCGCTCTATGGAGGGAACACCGCACCGGAATGACGAATTCCTCCACATTGGCATCGGTCGGGGCGGGGATCTCGACGGCCGAGAACGTGTACGAGAGGTCGATGGAGGTCGAGAGGATGCGGTCGTCGACCTCCTTGAGCGTGGTGTATTTGTCGCGCACGAAGTTCGTGAAGGCCGATTCGGTGGTCTTGAGGACTACGGGTTTGAATCGAGGCAATTGAGATAAGGGAGACGAGTGGAGGCCGCGAACATACCAAGGAGGTCGGATATCCCAGCGGTGACGTTCGCGGATATCTTGTCTTTGCCTTTGGACGCGTTGACCTGGTGCGGATGTTATTGACGAGTTTGGTAGTGCGGGACGGTGATACCTCGACGCTGATTATGCGCTTGTCCTCTCCGTCGCGGATAAACGAATGAGGGTGTTCCTCAGGTCCTTGTTCGCCAGCCACGGGGATGCGGGACCACCGCAGCTGCTCGACGGTCACAAATGCCTTGTGGATGTGTGGGTACTTGGAGACCAGATGCATCCCGAGGTGGAGAGCAAATCGCTCCGGAATCAGGACGTGAGGGGATATCTTTGCGATATCTGGCCAGTGGATGAGTCGATGGCCATTCAAACATTCGAGGACGCACAATATGTTATGTTCTTGACTAAAGTCCTTTCAGATCATACGATAAGGCGACGAGATAAGGGTACGCACTCGAGTCTGTCGCAACCACGACGGAGTTGTCCGCCTCCGTATAGCTGGGGCGGATGATTACCTTCTATCGCTGCGAGGGCGACAACATGAGCCCACCTAGTCTGTATATCTCCCTCGAGGAGCGCTTGGACATTGTATTCCACAATGTGATGCCACTTGCCCTCTCTGACGACGCGGAGCACCCTTACCTTGTCCTTGCCGTAGCGTGCATGGCTGAGGAACGACGTTGAAGTGGACATGGCGGTTCGGGACAAGGAGTTATGCGGCGTTACGTACCGAGCGCCGTGTCCCGGCATCATCCTCCGTTTTGACCCGAACGAAATTCAACCTCGATTAGTTCAACAAGCCCAGGGGACGCCACGAAGATGTTGCATTGAATGCATATGTATCGATATCCGAGGGATTCTGAACCTTGCCCGCACATTAATGCTAACAATGGCAGTCGGGCACCTGCTCGCCGAGGACAGTGAACTCTGTCGTGACTGAGAAGTTGGCGAAAGAAGGGAACTTTCGATCTCGGTTCGACAAGTTGTACAAGTTTGATCCTACCTGCGCCTTAAGCAGCGTCTCGAAATTGGCATCGGAGTCGCTTCCAGGCTATCCTTTGATCTCCTCGGAATCACCGACAGTCGTACCATGCTTCAATCGATGCCTACGAGCCCTCCACTTTGTTCTCCCTCTTCAGCCGATTGCCTCTTCAGCCAATCGGACTGTCGGACAATGAGCTTACTTGTCGTCGTACCTCACTCACGATGAAACTGGGAAATTCTCAATCACAGCCCAGATAAACTCACAGGATCCAACAAGACTTTTGAAACTATGTCAACTCGGACAGCGCTCAGTGTGAGGATTCAAGAAATTTTATTCTTCAAGACTTGACGCTAATGCAACTTCGCGCGCCAAGTTACAGTTATGAAGGCAAAGTGCCTGCTCGGATGGCTCCCGACCGAAAATCTCCTCCGGAAGTAATGGGCCGGGATCGTCTCTGGGAGTTCGCCAGCCGACAGGTGAATGCATCCGTCGGACGGACGGGAAAGCACCCAGGTGAAATGACATCGTGCTGCGGCTATTGACGCTGAGTTTGCTTTCTAGTACTGTCGATATCAAGTCAGAATCGACGCAACTCCAACGAGCGAAGAGAAAGCCCACCTCAGTATCATCGCCGCAGACTTCCGCAGGCAACACGCTTACCAGCGGGCACCGACAGGGCGGAGGATCGGAGGCAGGGGCGTCGCCCGCATCCCCGGGATCTCGGGGGCCTGCGCCTGCGCGGTGGGCCGCTGGTTCTTGAGTGTGTTGGTGCGTGTGGCGCGGTACAGGGCGTCGTCGGCACCCATGTGGGCACGGGGCGGCGGCACGATGGTCTCCCGAGGAGGCTTCCCGAGCTTGAGGCGGCGTATCTCGCTCGCGCTCAACGTCTGTGACGGTTTATGCTCGGGGACTTGACGGAGCCACTTGGCCTGGGACGGGGGTTAGTTCTCCGGCATTTGGAAAAAGGAAGGGGACGTACACTGTACTTGTGCGCGTAGTACACGACGCCAATGAGCAAGACGACCATAAAGATGATTGCGACGGCGAGGGCGAGGTAGCCCACCCACCCCGGGATGTTGGCGAGGGTCCAGGGGGCCGGCGGCTCAGGAACGTCGTTGACGGAGGCGTCGACGTCGCGGGCGTTGAAGAAGACGTTGGTAATGGCGGGCATGTTAAAGAGAATAGTGGGTGGTGATTTCTTGGATGAAATCGGTAAAGGTACTGACTGAGCGGCGGGGATTTTATATCGTGGAAAAATAGGGGGTAAGACATTTTGCTTCCGCGAATGTCTGAGACCGGAGGGTTTTTCCCTCCTTCCGCGTCTGGAGCGCTCTAGTGCTGGCTGGATTGTGCTCGAGTGCGCTCCGGAGCCCGTTCGACGCTCTGGAGGTGAATGCGCGGGGAAACCCGGTCTCATCTTGAACTGGTTGAGGTTGGATCCATCGACCATACGCCTGGCAGGGCTCCATCCCAGTTGAATATCCAACGATGGGGTTTGTGTTTTTATAACACAAACAATTTCTGTGCTGCGGAACCACACGCAAAACTGCCTGGGGCGGACTGGCATATTTCCTGGGACATCAGGGTTCGGCATTGGTCCGGCATGATTTCGATCACATGTTGCCATCACCGGCTATCTCGGCTGGTGAGTCAGTGCTCTCCGACTTGTCTCCTACCGTCGCTCAGTCGTTGCTGCTCAACTAGAATCAGCTGTTCGCTACTTCGCTCGCCTTTCTCGAGCGAAGGCCTTAAAAAAAACGCATACTGTGATGGACTGGACTTGGTTATCCTGCGCGCAACCGTCAACAGTGGAGCCTGCAGGTTGTCCGCTAGTTGTCCATCACTTAAATCTCTACCTGCGCTCGCGGCTCGGTCCACTCTGGGGCTCCTATGATGTCTCTTTCTCCGCCGTGCTAGTCGCCAAAGCTGATTAGAGGCACGGCGTCAATCTGGCCTATCCACTCGGCCTTGTGGACCTTTCAGCAACTGGCAGTTCCGACAGATTTCATTCGGCTTCAAATGATAACCTCCAGTTGTATTGAATCGTTACTGCACAAATCGCTGTCCAGTCTGTCCTCTATCGGAGTCCACGTCAAACCCACTGCGAGCCCGAGTATTTCGACCCCGGATCTCCAGCTCAACTCCAGCTTAATCCTCATTCGTCATTGAATTGGTCTCCGCTTTCTGCGGTGCTTGCCGCACAGCTCGACACAGCTGATCAGCGGTACGCTCACTTGGCTTTTAGACTTTATGGCATCTCAGGATTTTCATAGCATAGCCCGCGAAAATCCCTCAACGTCATAATAAACATGCGCTGCATTGACCCGCCTCGGTACCGTCGGGATGCTTATGTGTTCAGTTGGCGCTTGTGTAGCCCTCGGGATTTTCACCGGAAGGAAATCAAGTGCGCCTTGAAGGTGACAGGCGGCATTGACTGTCAGCAGAAATCCATATCTGTTTGTCCTCGTCAAACCCAAATCCGTATCCAGCTTGATGCGGCGCGAAGATGGCAGACCCTACGCTTATGCCATAACGTCTCGTCGAGGACTGAACTCACAGTCGGTCCGATTCGAGGCTCCAGGGAGCAATAGGAAGTGATTAACGTGCGGGAATGCGATCAGCATCAGCCAGTTATGGACCAATTTTCTCGACAGTCCCTGGAAACGGCGTTCATCCAATCGTATGTGGACCGCCGCTTGTGCAACTTCCCTCCGTACCACATCCTTCATGGATTGTTCTGAGTCACTTTAGGATCTGGCGAGCATAGCCAGTGCAAACGGCCGGAACACAATTTTCGACAGCATCACGGCGAGAGCCGCTGGCAGAAAATAGCGTGGCGGTGTTCTGGGTTTCAGGTATGAGCGCCGTTCTGTCTGGGCCTCACTCAGGTAAGTTATCACTGTGGCGGTAAACGAAGGTTAACAGCAATCATAGGGATTTGCCAGCAGAGCATGTTGCGGCGGGAAGTAACTAAATATCACGGGTGACTCGAATGCCGAGGGCGGGGGGTTGGATGCGGCACTGCGACAAGCGCGTCGCGGCGCTGATGATCCAAATATCTGGCGAACTGGGACGCTGCGGACCACAGCGTGAGTGACAACTCTCGAGAAGGTGGGACAACTGACTCGACTGGTACATCATCCAGAGTACCTATATATTGTCGCACCGAGGCTCCTACTCGCCATTCGAAATGTCCCCGCCTTCAAAGTCAGGAACTTTGCCGCCCTCCCAGCGAAAGCGTATCTATCTGGCCTGCGTCGCTTGCCGACGAAGGAAGGCCAAGGTAGTTCACGTTTCTTGCCTCGAGGACCTGTCCCCACCTTGAAGCACTCTTCCTTTCAGTGTGTCCCCAGTAGCGACTATCCCGACGCGCCGTGCGAGCGATGCGTCAAGCACAAGTTGGAATGCGAATACGTGCCGGTTTCCCTGGAGCGCGAGAAGGCCTTGTTCGATCTCCCGCCCGGAGAGGGATCGGGCTCGCATCATGCGTCTACCATGGCGGCCCCGTCCAACACCTGGAACCAGCCTCCTCCTCCTCGTCACCACGGAGGCGGCCATGGCCACGGGCACGGTGATTATGCTCGACCAAGCGTTCCGCACCCGCAATTCCATCCCAATCCCAACCCCCATCATGCCCACTCGGGTCCTCCCGCCCCCTTTATCAATTCCATGCCCCAGCCTGCCTTTCCCCCCATCCCCCACCCCAACCCGCACCTCCCCCCATCCGCCACCAATACATACAACCACGGCGCTAACACTTACCAGCAGAACCGTCAACCCCCGCCGCGGGCCCAGTCGCCGTCGCCGTCCATGCCCATGCCTGGTTTCCAACTTGACAGTGGACATATGCATCATGGTTACAATAACAATGCCAATTTCGCGAACTTCGGAAGCGCTTATCCTGGCCCGGGGCACTACGGGTACGTCGTACTTTTACGAACGCACACCGGTGCTTACTCGTCATAGCCGATGTGTCTGCTCTCCGGCGGGGCCGTGCCATTGTGGCTTGCGACCGCACTAGCGGGTAGCACGGCAGGCCTTGTGGCTGTAAGAATAGGAACTTGGAGCATGGACGACACTTGTCACTGTATTTGGACTTTTTGGCATCCGTTTGGACCGTTTGTGGCATGGCTCAGTTTTGGACTTTTGGTATCCGTTTGGACAATTTGTAACATGATTCAGTTTTGAACTTTCGTGAAATTTACTTGATGTTGGCTTTGAAGGTTCAAGGCGAGTCAAATTTTCGCAGTTTCCGTCGAATATTCTGGCCATTTAGCGCCAGGACATAGTAAGTGTCACGACTACTCCATACCGCAGAATGGAGGAGGCGCTCTTCACCACAACCTTAATGCGCGCGCAGCGTGTTACATCCGCCGGAATCGAACAACGCCGAGATGGCCGATACATTTCCCACGGTTCCGTTTCACTTCACTTCAGTGTCACTCGTATTTTACCACCATTTCTGAACGGTCCCCTCGGAAACTTTTCTATTCCTGCCAACGTTACATCTAAAGCTTGTCCTCCTTTCGCCATTCCTTCCTTTCATGCTCAAGTGGGAACCGGGTCCGAGTGTATCGCAGAGGTTGATTATTTTTGCTTTCCCTTTCTTTGTGAAGAGAAAACCCCATCTTTAGTAGACAGGTGGGCCGACCCAGAGAGGACCAAGGCTCGGTAGTTGCAGGTCCACGTCCGCATCAAGTATGATCTCCTTCGATGTGGTGCGGAGGACGCTTGTTCGAGTCAAGCCCAAGTCGTAACTCAACGTTGTCGATGATTTTTTTTGGTCTGCTTCCAACTTCCCGAG
Source organism: Mycena filopes (assembly GCA_029281495.1). Classification (NCBI taxonomy): domain Eukaryota; kingdom Fungi; phylum Basidiomycota; class Agaricomycetes; order Agaricales; family Mycenaceae; genus Mycena; species Mycena filopes. Next base: position 394,555 of record JARIHR010000015.1, read on the forward strand.
GATAGTACTAGCTAGTAGATGGGATAGGATCACCGACACTACTCATGGTTATCATAACAGAACATCACGCTCAATGGACGAGGTCCAAGAGGTAAGAGTTCGAACAACTTGATTTGCGGCACTGATGGCTCTAAAATCGACCAGGGTCAGACGACAATACGGTGAGGCTCGTACCGACTTGGCGGTGGAAGAAAAAGTCGTGCCTCTCCTTGAACGCGGGGGGTACCCTCAAGCTCAAGTAGGAGGATCGGATTCGGGTCCGAGCCGTATCGTAAATGTTGGTTCACCTGTTTTCTTGCCTTTCTCTACGAAAGTGGAAGAGAAGTTCCACTCGTACAGGTGGCTCAGAAAAACAACGCTCGGTGGTGAAAGGTCCACGTCTGCTTCAAATTTGATCTCACTTAATTGGTGGTGCTTGTTCGAATCAAGCCCGAGCCGTTCTAGGTTAGTGGTCTTTTTTTCATCCCCTTCCAACGGGACAGTACGCATGATCAGAAAAGGTAAGAGTTCGAACAACTTGATTCGCGGTGAATCCCACTTATGGTTCGAAAATCAATGAGGGTCAGACAATATTGCTGTGAGGCTCGTATCGACTTGGCAGCGGAAGATAGCCAGCCACCTTCAATTGAACCCAGAGGTGTCAAGCCAGGAGTAACCCGTTCGATTCGGGTCCGAGCCGTATCGACGTGTCGCTGCCGGTTATTGATGTTTTATCTTTCCTGTCTTTGTAAAGGTGGCCTTACTTTCAGCACCTATACGGTCCTAGCCCAGAGAAAGATAAGGTTCGGTTGTGAAAGGTCCACGTCTGCATTGAGTGTCATTTGCCCGTACGTTCTGCAGAAGACGCTTGTTCGAATCAAGCCCGAGCCGCTGATCCAGGTGCGCTCGGTTTTTTTCCCTTTCCCTCAGGATCATGATGGCTGGGCTCTTGAGACAAAAAATCACGGCTGCGGTGTCACTGTAAGTTTGTGGTGTCAAGCCAGGAGGAACCCGGTCGATTCGGGTTCGAGCCGTATCGACGCGTGTTTGATGATGTTTTATCTTTGCTTTCTGGTAAAGGTGGTCATACTTTTAGCACCTATATGGTACCAGCCCAGAGAAGGATAAGGTTCGGTTGTGGATGGTCCACGTCTGCATCAAGTGTTGCTGTATTGCTAGCCCGTGCATTCTGCAGAAGACGCTTGTTCGAATCAAGCCCAAGTCGTAGCTCAACGTTGTCTTTTTTTGTTGGCCTGAAGCCAACTCGAAAACCACAGGAAGTCTGACGCCCACATGAGTAGTTATAGCGAGCTCCAGTGCAGGGCAAATAAGCCTCGGTGGCGCAAAATCTGTATGGAGCGCCTTGTCTGCCAAGACGTACTTCGAGCAGGCGCTCGTTCGAACCGAGCTGAGTTGTTCTGATAGACGAGAAAAGATATATTCTTCTTTCTTACAGGAGAACAAGTATGCGTCCGAGGACAGGTAAATCTCAGTTCCCGCCCAGAGACTGCCGTTTTCGTGTTGACGGTGTTTCAACTTGGTGTAGTCTGAGAAGGTCTGTGCTTGAGTCGGGCCCAGAAGAGATCCCGTATCGGCTCTGTTGTGGACAGTCAACCTCTGCCTCTCTTGAATCCGAGCTCCTCTGTAGTTTCGGCGCAACCCGTTCGATTCGGAACTGAGCCATTCGCTTTGGGCATGCATTTTTTCCCCCGGGGGGATTCAAAAACACGAGAAGCTTGGTAGGGAGCAGAGAAGGCTTGCAATTTCAGCGCCGGATGGATTGCTTCATGTGTGATTCGATTCGATTCAGAGACTTGGATGGTTGACTCACGGTCCCAAACTTCAAGTCAAGAGTCGGTTGGCAGTCGGCTTCAAAAGGTCTAGCATCGGGTCAGCATAGATTCAATATTGGCTCGTGGTGCATGGCTCACCTCTGCTTTCTCTGCGGTGTAGGTTAAAGAGGACGAACTGAACGAACCCTTTCGATTCGGGCTCGAGCCATGATCAGGATGGACTCCAAAGACCTTTTTTTTCGTTGGAGAAGGTGTCGCCAGATCTCGGCAGCACTCTTTACCGGTCAGCGACTCAGTTGAAGAGGCAGGGCCGCAAGCTGAATGGCCAAGGCGTGGGCGGGGATTCGAACATGGCGGTCGGAGACAAGTGGCCGAGCCAATGAGAGGACCAGGAATTTGTGATCCGGGCTCAAACCCTTTGCGCTCTCCCGCGATGACCTTCTAAGCTGTGAACGACGATGAACAACGGCTATTCGTCACTGCCAACGACGGCGAACGGGTCTGCAAGCTACCCCCCGCTGCAGACAAAGGCCCTCTTCGCCCGCCTCACCCCTTCCGCGCCACCAACAAAAGTCCGCCGCCTCCTCCTCTTCGTCGGCGTCCTCGCCCTCTCCTCCACCCTCATCGTCTACCTCGTCTTCTCCTCGTCCTTTTTCACTCCATTCTCCTCATCTTCGACGCCGTACTCGAGCGCAGACGACAACTCGTACTTTGACGCCGAGTTTGATGGTGGCAGCGGTAATGCTGGGAATGGGGACGGCCCAGGGAGCCCGTTCTTCCGCGACGCACACCCGGCGCTGCATGCGCGACTGTTTCTTGCCCGCGCACAGGCCGAAATTCGAGCGCGGGGACTCGACACGTGTGGCGGGCGGCTTAGCACACCGATGGTGGAGGGCTATATGAAAGCAGCGGTACCATATTGCCAACCCAGAGGTCAGTTGTGTCTTCATCTGACCCTCCATCTCCATCTCCCCCGAATATATCTAACCGTTCTCCATCTCGCCTTTTCATTTGCCGTCACCTATGCTAACACGCACCCACAGACGCGGCCTCTCCCCTCGCCGCGCACATAACCTGCTTCCCCGCGCGCGCCCCGTCCTCCCCCAACGGCTGGTGGCCCTACCCCCAAGCCTTCTGCTCCTCCTCCAACCTCGCCCACACCGCCGGCTGGGGCAGCTCCAACACCCAAACCCGCGGCCTCTTCACCGGCGCCTGCACCCTCACCGACGCCGGCCGCACCCTCAAGGACGCAATGGGCAAAGAGGTCTTCCTGGGCACCGAATTCGCCGAGCCCGATGCACTCGCCGCGCTGCAGCCGAACCGGAATAAGAATGGTGGCGGCGGCGGGGGGCTGGGGGTGTGCGCGGAGAACCTGACGCACCCGGTGCTCTTCGTCCCGCGGCAGGACCGGTGGAATCCGTTCCACGTCGGGGAGGACTTGGTCACGACCTTTCTGGCGCTCACGCTCTTCTCGCTCACGCCACCGCCGGGCTCGAGTGGGGGTGCTGGCTGGTTCTCCAATGGCGGCGGGGCCCCGTCGGCGGCCTCAAACGCCCACCTCCTCGCGGCCCTGCCCGAGTCCTACGCCGCGTCGCGCAAGTCACCCCCGAGCAGCAAGAACGACTTTGCCGCGCTGCGCGACCAGCTGGCGCACGAGCTCGCACACACGGCGGAGCTGCAGCTCGTCTTCTCGGACGACTACCTCCCCACGGACAACCTCTTCGCGCCGCTCTGGGACCGCATCGGGGGGCGCGTACCGCGGCGCATGGGGCTCGAGGGGCTCGGCGTCGGGGGCGGTGAGTGCCTTGACGCATATTTGCTCCTACACATATCTGACTAATTTCGACTTCACAGGCCCGACATGCCTGCACACGGCGTTCCACTCCGTCGGCGCGGGCGCGTCGCTCCTCAGCGGCACCGGCGTGGGGCAGCTGCATACGTGCGCGAGCGAGCTCGTGTGGGGTGCGGGGCTTTGGCTGCGGTGGGTGTGGGGGCTCGAGGGGGGTGTTGGGGATTCTACAGCTGCTTCGGGTTCTGCGGATGTGGGGACGGCGGGGGGTGGAGGCGGGGCTTGGGAAGCGCGGTGGAGGGCCCGTTGAGGCACAGGCGCCAATTCAGGTGCTGTTCTTGTCGAGGGACAAGTTTGATACGTGGACGAAGTGAGTGTGTTTTTTCTCTTCGGGAGGCGGTCTTGCGCCACCCGCGTCCTCCCTCCACTTCCACCTCTGCTCTCACTGCGTCCCATTCGCTTACTAACGCACGCACGCACCCACAGACACTCCTCCAAAACCAAGAAACTGAGCCCCTGGCAGGAGGCGCGCCACATCACCAACGAGGCCGCGCTGCTGACTGGCCTGCGCGCGGGGCTGGCGGGGCTTTGTCGCGTCGTTACGGCGGTGCCGGGGATGGGTAAGTGGTTCTTTTGTTTCAGTCCTTTGCGAGGGGGTGCTGGTGCATTCGACTACGACTACTACTTTGTCACCCCGCTCGTTCTCGCGCACACAGTAATAACTAACGAACTACTAGGACGCACGGAGCACACCCCCGGCTCGCACGACTGTACATACACGGACGCGGACGCGCTGCCTGCCGCGTGGGGCGTGCGGATGCATGCGCGGGAGGCGGGCGCGCTTGGGACGCGGGACTCATCGGCACCACCAGCAGCACCAGCACCGGGGCTAGGAGCCAAGGACACGGAAGGGGCGGTGAACGAGCGCGCCGACCCCACCCCGCGCGCGCTACGCTTCGCGACCCTCGACCCGACGACGAGCGGCCTCGCGGCGCAGCTCGGCGCGGTCGGGCGCGCGGACGTGGTGGTGAGCGTGCACGCGGGCGCGCTGGGCTTGAGTCTCTTTTTGCCGACGGGGCGGGCGAGCGTGGTGGAGCTGGTGACGACGGGGGCGGCGGGGGTGAGTTGGGCTTCCTTGCTTTTCTTTCTTTTTTTCTTTCTTGCGCGATTTGCGTTCTTCTTTCTTTTTGGCTATGGACGCATCGCTGCGGGCAAGCGGGACGGACGGCACTCGTGCATTTACGCGCCGTCTTCCTTTTCTCCGTGTAGCCGTTCTGCCTTGGGCTACTCGCAGTCATCCGTTCTCCCTCCCGTTTACCCGTCTTACCGTTTTTCATTTGCTAGCTCCCTGTTTTACCGTATCCTTCCCCCTTTTCCGTGTTACCGATTACGCCCCCATCTCACTCCCTTACCCGTTTTGCCCTTTTCCGTTTTACCGGCTTCACGCCTTCCTTTGCGCTGCTCGCGGTCGTCCTGCCGTTTGTGCTACCTTTTTACCATCGGAGAGTATGCCCTCCCGTGTTACCGATTACGCCCCCATCCCGCTTTTCTTTCTTGCACCCCCTCTACTTTTCTTTCTTTGGATTTGGGTGTTATCTCGGCGGGGAGGTGCGGGACGGACGTGATGTCCTTGCATCCGTTTTCGTCTTTGCCGTGTACCCGTTTTGCCTTGCGTACTCGCGCGGTCATCCATTCTTCCTCCCGTTTACCCGTGCTACCGTCTTTCCTTTGCTAGCTCCCTGTGTACCGCATTCCATTTCTCCGTGTAACCGAGCACGCCGCTTCCCACCCTGGCACCCGCTTTACCGTCTTACCTCGTCCTTTTCCGTTCCATCGCCTTCGCGCCTTCCCTCTTCCTTCCTTCCTGACGCTCACCTACCTTCTCCAGAACTACCACTTCCACAACATGGCGCACATGCTGGGGATGCAGTATGTGCGCGTCGACGTGCTCAAGACGGTGGACGTGCCCGCGGTCGTGCGCGCCGTGCGGGAGGTCGTCGAGCAGAGGCTGAGATAGGGCTGGTGCGGTAATATAATGTACATTACATGGGCCCGGGCCGCCAGTGCACAGGCCTCGACCTGTGTTTGTGCGATACCAACGCCGGAGCTTGCTCCGCTGAAGGGTTCTGACTGGGTAGATGGATGGACGGTCACTGGGATTTTCTTTATTAATGTTAAAAGTAGAGATTCGGGGGCTCTCTATCTATGGGCAGATACTACGTACTGTACGATATATATGTATGCAAAATCCTTCATGGACGAGCTGAAGCCTAAGGTATAAAATTAAGGACCTGAATTCGGTCTTTGTGTAATGAAACAGTCCCAGGGACTTCCTGTCGCTCCGGAATACTCAGGAAATCCAGCTAGTTCCGATGGCCGCGACCTTCATCTTCTCCAGCTCCGGCCACGAAGGAAGACCATACATGGCTGGCAACTTGTCCCAGAAGGCTTGCCGGGCCGCTGTGTGGTTCTCCTTCAATGTGGCGAGGCACACTGGACAGAGGTTCGCGAGCATTTTCCAGTCATCTGCGTCCCACACGTCAAGCGGAACGCCAACGCCAGAGCGGAGGGTTTTGCCAATCTCCCCGATTGCCCTGAATCGCTCAAGGGGACACTCCGTAGCGGACGTACACCCAGCGATATCGAGGGGATCGGTAAGAAATCGCAAGATATCTGTGACTGCACTGCGAATTTGAACGGCGTGGCCTGCCGCAAAAGAGGTTTGGTCTTCAATGCTGATGGTCGTCGGGGTATCATTGTAGGTGGTTCCGTGGAAAATGTTCCTGCCGAGTTCTTCGAACGCGGCAGAGAGATTGTAGAAAGCATTGGGGAGTAACCAGAGGGCGTCAACCTCTCGGAAAAGCTTGATAGCATAGATATCGAGTGCAGCATCATCGGGCCAGGGCCACGATATGATGTTGGATACAACAAGGTCGTCGACGTCGACTTCGTCTTCGTCGTCAATAGTCACCCCCTTGTCCCACCTGGATAGCTTGGTGTCGTATGCGGAGGACAAGTGAACGAGTGCGCGCCGTCGAAGATACGCAACCTCGTACTTGTGGCTCAAGCGTAGGCAAGCGGCGGCCGTATCGAATGTTGTTCGGGATGGAAATGGCATAAAGAATCTGTCATGGCGCGTGGGGTAAGTAAAAGCGTCTCTTCAATGAAGGAGAGGACAAACTCCGGTTCAAAGATCGCTCTCAGGAAGATCGTGACCTCCGCCTCCGAGTCTGGCAGGCAGACTAAAGGGCACCCGTCTACAAGGTCCGGATTGGAGGGCTGCGGGAACGAGAGCATGTCCTGGAATATGGGCGAGCGAGCAGCTAGAACCCCGTGATATACGCGGTACTGGCTATTCCCAGCCTGGAGTACGATATTTCCGTCCGCGAACCAAAGCTCCTCGACGCGTTTTGGCGAGCTGGGAGCCTCGATGTCGCTGTTCATCAGGGGTGATTGGCAAGGTGGATTTGTAACTCCGACTCAAAACGCGTACATAGACCACAACAAACGGGGGTCGAAAATGAAAATGGCCCTCCATCGGTGGGTGGATATTGTGGTAGCATCTTGCTTTCTGATAAAGGGCAGTGTCCTTCAAGTACTAAGAAAGGGCTCAATCATAAACGACCAATGTGATGTCAGACCCAGCTTTTTCAGCTTTTTCAAATGGATGTCGATGTCTAAGGCGAAATCGCAAAATCTGCCCTGAGAATCTCTTCATAATTGCCTTCGGTGTGTATCCGAGTGTTTCTGAAGATTTTGAGTGTGGTTTGAAAGGCGAGAAGCATTTTTCATGCTGTGATCAATTTGTGCGAATCGAGCCATCAAAACCACGAAAATAGTATCTCGTCTCTCAGGCAGCAGTCGTAGTTCCTGCCATTATTTGGAGGGGTAGTAGAGTCAATCACAAAGATATCCTCGGGCCGTATTCTTTTGTGATTTCCTCCTCGTTGCAGAGAAATGAGTTTTATAATTGAAATATCACACACACTGGTCGGTTGTGGATGAGAAGTTGAACACGACCTCTCAATCCTTCAACTCTTCGACTGCCTCCATTGCTCCCTGCATACCATCGAAGATGCATTGAATAAAGGGCTCATGGTTGCCGTTGTGCGCCTGCGGTGTCGTGAGCATATGGCCTCAATCAATCCGAAAAATTGCACTCACCTCGTTGATGGCCTGAAAGTAGACAGCCCGTTGGTTGAGCGAGATAGATATCGGGGGATAGCCAGCGATAAGTAGCGGGATTGAGGCAACCAGCCTCGTTACCCGGCCATTCCCGTCCTGCAAGGAGAGAGCAGGCCGTGAGGTTAGACCGATATTCCCGCCTAGTTTGGTAGTACATACATCGAATGGGTGGCATCCTGCCAGGACAAGATGCAGCCAGCTCGCGACAGCGAATGGGTTCTTCGTATGGGCGATATGCACCTGAATTCTGTGAGTTAAGACGTCTGATTTAATCTGAATCCGTGGCATACTTTAGCAAATCTGCAAATCGTGACGAGCTCCGAGTCCACCAGCGAGTAAGGACAAAACTTGATGCGTCCCGCCGCTGGCGTATTTATGCAGACGGTGTGGCGCGTTACCGTGCGGGTGTCCCCCGGGGGCACGTAATTTTGGCCGTGAAATCGTGCCGTGGCCATCACCCTTGAATGAACCTCCGATATTTTGTGGGGGTTCAAGCTATAGCCGGCCTCTGCGACGAAATCGTAAGCCTGCAGGGGCAAAGTGAGGGTTCGACTTAAAAAACTAGAAATATACCAGGACTGACAGTAAGAGTGTCGTTCAGGATGCTCCTGATTACAGTGTGCTCCTGGATCTCGCTTTGTTCCTGCGTCTCAATTGTTCCATGGCCCACACCACGGCGAATCAAGTCTTGCGCCGACTTTATCGTAGTTAGGAGAGGAGTATATCGTGCGGGTGAACTTACAGTCGCGGTGAGAAGAAAGACGTTTTCGATATGATTCGTCTCAATCGCGTTCGCCACCAGAAACCGACGAAATTTGTCGTCGGAGTCTCGGTTGAACAAGGATTGCCATTTAGACTTCAGAGCCTCGTGGCCGACCGGGATGGGCAGATTCCCAGGGAATATATGATCCTTGGTTGCTTTCCACGCACGGAAGGCTGAGAAGGTATCAGAAGAGCGTCCACCTTGACTGTGGTACGACTCACTCGTCGCCGACGCGTCGGAAGCCACAGCGCTGAGGGCCTCCGCCTGCAAGATAGCATCCCAGCTCTCCACGAGAGCGTCAAACTCGTCATCTTGAACCTCCATCTCGGCCAACTGAGCCTGAATCTAGGGCAGGTAGGTATACTTGCGTGGTAAGTAGCCGTCCGGATCCTCAATCGTGTGAGAGGCGCATATCATACCTCTTGCCCAAGTTCGATCGCGCTTCCGTTGGCCCCGAGGAGTGTGTAGTAGATAGCAAGCCGCGCCTTTACATAGACCATTTCCGCGCATTCGGGCTGCGACTTGAGGATTCCTTCGTAAAAACGCGCCATATCTTGCATACGGCCAGCAGGGACAGGTTCATTGTGCAGGAAGTCAGGGCGTGTCTGGAGGCGTCAGTGGGCACCGAGCTTGTGAATGCATACATACATTCAATAACGGGTGCGACCCGACCGTGAATGACATACCGCTTCCTTAGCACATGGAAGTGAGGAGTGAGGAGTGAGAAACAGCACAGCCTCTTGAGCGATGTTTGAACTTTTTGAAACTCCGACCACTGGCACAGGCCAAGTCAGCATGGGAATTGTAAGTAAATGTCCATACGACCGCTAATATCTAAACGGAAGTTCTCTAATGGGACGTATAATCTAATAGCTAATATCTCCACTGTCCAAAGTCGCTATCAAGCACCGACGCTCTTCGGCCTCGCAGACCCTCCAATGCGGTCGTTTTCCAGATCCATAAATCCCTCTGTCGACTCGAACGTCGATAGGCGGCGGCGGGGTGGCCGTCCTGCTACGGGACGCGGACGCGAAGGCGCAGGCGCTTCATCCTCTGTGTCCGTGACCGACGCTGACTCTGGCGGCGTGGAACTTGAACTCGCAGTCGGCGCAGGCGTAGGCGCGACTTCAGACGGTGCTCGTCGACGGCGCGCGTGCGCCTTGTCCAGGTCTTGATCAGGAATCTAGAAGTAGGTCCTTGTGAGCCCAGCACTTCTCACCAATCGACAGAACTCACGGGAAGGCGGACGACGTACGCCAGGAAGGTTGAACATGCGGCGAAGATGTACACGGCCTTCAGTCCAAGCGCATACGATTCCCGCGCGGCCTGTTGCAGCTCCGGCTCCAACGTCCGGATCACTGCGCTCGAGCGGCGTATTTTCAGGATGAGCTGGTGGTCAATATTAGTTTAAAGCGAAATACAGTAGTAGAGCTATGAAGCTGCAAGCAAGTAGGAGACTTACCTCCTCGGCATCCGGGGTGTGGATGCGCTCCCGCAGCTCTGTGTCGAGACGGGACTGGAAGATCGCGGACGAGATGGCGACACCGCCTACTTGACCTTCAAAGATGGATGGACGAGTCAGCGCGGCCGTGAGCAACGATAAATAAATAGAGGAGAATCGAACCAATCCCGCGGAAGAGCTGCCCGAATCCAGTGCCCACGGCCATTTGGGATTCCGGCAGGTGGGCCAGGAGAGTGACTGGAAGGATTCAATCAGTTCTAAAACTTCCTTGAGCCGGCGGCACTCACTAAGCATCGTCTGCAATACGACGGCATTCCCAAATCCAAGTGGTATCTGCAACGAAATCAGATGTGGTAGTGACGATTAGGTTGGTTGGTTGAAACGCACGATACTCAACCAAGACTGCACGGGGCCCGAGTCCTCCCGCATGAGCGAGATGAGGACAGCACCGACGAAGGGGAAGATCCCGAAAATGAGGTTGATCTTCTTGTACCGGCCTGTGCGGTGCATGATCCAACCAGCGAACACCGCGCCGGTGGACATCGAGATGCTGTTTGGCATCAGGTGCAGACCTACGCATCATGAGTCCTTGCTTCAACCGAACGGGACATCGAAACGAAGCGACGCACCGGCTGTGGAGGCGCTCTCCAGCGTCACCACCTGGAACCACATCGGGAAGAAATACGTCACGGAGAAGTTGCACGCAGAGACGAGGAAGTTGGATGTCGAGATGAGGACTGGGATTTTCTGCTGCAGGAGGAAGGGCGCCATCACGGGCTCGGGGGCAACGTATATCTCCACCACGAGGAAGGCGACGAAGAAGGCGACGCCGAGGACGAGGGGGACAAAGACACGGGTATCGGACCACTGTGAACGACCTGTCGGAGGTACGGTTTATTTAATCGAGAAAACGACGTACGGGAAGGCTCTCGTTGTAGCGTGTGCTGAGGAACAAGAGGAGGGATCCGACGGAGACCAGGAGGGTTAGACTCCCGAGGTAGTCGATCCGCTTGAGGACGTCTTTGCGGCTTTTGGACTTGCCCTGTGAGGAGGAGGAGGATTCAGGAGAGGCAGATTCCAATGTGGAAGTTGAGCCTACGGGCGTGACATAGCGGATGTTGTATGAGGTGAGGATGAAGGCGAGGATGAAGAGTGGTATCTGGAGTAGGAAGGCGGCGCGCCAGCCGAACAGGTCCGTGATGAGTCCACCGAAGGGGCCACCGAGGCCCATGCCCAGCTTTACTCCGTGTGAGGTCAAGTTGAAAACAGGGGAGGAAAGGACGGACACCATTGAAGCAACTTGCGAGCCCTTGGACGAGGCCACGATCCTACAACACGATTTAGGGCAGCAGCTGATGATATGTGAAGAGCAATGCGAACACGCAGGGTATACATGTCGCTGACTATTATCCTGGAAACAAATGAGTATTCGGCGGGGCCGTGGGCAGTATAATCCTACGTTGAAGTTGTGTTGAGGCCGCCACCGCCAATACCGGCAATCTGCGAAGAAATAAGAGTGGCGCCCTTCAATAAAGCTCAAGAAGGAACGGAAAGCGCACGAATCGGGCGAAGATGAGCATTTCCATATTTCCGGCGAGGCCGCAAAGAACCGTCCCGAGCGCAGCGAACAGCATGGCTACGTTGTTGGCTCCGCGTCGGCCCAGGACATTGCACAGACGGCCGTACAGTGGTGTGAAGGTGCACGTCGCTAGAAGATACCTGGACGGAATCGTGACATGGCAAAAGAGCGAGGCGGGCTGTACGCACGCGGTTCCCAACCAACTTGCTTGGTTAAAGGCCTGGAACTCTGAGGAGATGGAGGGCATCACTTGAAGGGCATTTAGTCATTGTTTGAAGGAAAAGGGACTTGTGTTACTTGTTGGGACGAGGGACTCTTAGAATTTACTGAGTGAGGATCAGAAAGCCAAGCAATTTGAACTGTCTCACGGTTCAACGACTGGACTCTCATTAGGCTGCGCCACAGACATACAACTCAGATTCACTCACCGCCAGGAATGTTCCCAGCCAGATTCCTGCCAGGATCCCATGTCTATTCGCCGCGGAAATTTCCAGCGGGCCAAGTCGCTTGACGGCGGGGTGAGAAGTCTCTGCGTCGGTGCCATTGGCGAGCAGAGGGTCCCGTTCTGTTAGCACAGGCATGCTGAAGCTCTCCTCGCCCGTCAGAGTCGTCTGGTGAGAAGAAAACGAAAGATAGAGAGGCTGTGTGCACGTCACCGTGATCCCCGAAGATTATAACCGATGTTCGAAAAACCCCGAATAATCTTCGGCTTCGTTCAGGCAGTCTGGTTTTCTCGGCGTCGAATCTATTCAGGCATTTAGAGGCGAGGCGAAGCTCGCATCTTCGACCGGAAACCTGATTTGAAGTGACCTTGAAGCCGAACAGCCGGATGTCGGCCGCGGGCACCACATCAAGGTCCGACACCTGCCGCAGTCGGCCGCAATGCGAAGAACAGTTCTGGACCTAATTATTCTGGAGATTTGAGGGGCTCATCAGCGCTCATTCCCGCAACACATTATCCATCGAATAAACCCGCTTGTTCTGAAGGACTGTCGACTTGTGCAGTCGGAATTGGAAACTAGGAAGTGCAACGGCGTAAGGTAGAAGCGCAACACGAGCCGTTCACTATGATCCAGGGGTTGGAAAAATCAGGGAAAATGGTTGGAGCACGGCAGGCATCGTATGAGGTACACTACAGAAGGATTTGACCAAAGGGATCTTGAGAGCCCAGAACGATGTTTTTGTGTTGAAATCAAACAGCTCTGATCAGGGCGACGATGTTCAAGTGCCTTTGGCCTTTTTGCCCTGGACGCAAGAGGGCTCTGTTTTTTCGGGTCGCTGAGAGCACCCATGAGGTCCACCGGCTAAGATATATTACTGTAGATGCTGAATTGTGGGCCGCAATTCGTTGCGCTTCCACGTTATTTGTGGAAATTTGACGTCACACAAAGATTTGCCTCGTTCTCAACAACCACCCAACGCAGTCCATAGGGATAGATTCCGGGGAGGATCTGGCATTCAGAACGTTCATATGTGAGCTTAACCTCAGCGATTTACGTAGGATTGCACCAAAATATGGCCAAAACAGCTAAATTGTTTCACTTCCTAGTTCACGACTGTATTCTGAATTCAACCACAACAAAATTAAGGCCGACACAAATGTGGCGACATAAGTACTATCGTCTTCTTTAGAATTACTCCACGTCTTTGAATCCCCTTTTCACTCCAGCGAATACTTAATTCCGTTCGACCCACTCTGCTGATGGCGGTTTGGTGCTATTCAGCGGACGCCTTCATGGTCGCAGCCCGTACCGGCATGGCCCAGGTGGGCAGAGACAGCGCCTGCAAAAAGAATCAATATTGAATAAGGGATAGACACTTTCAACGAGACTACGCACCCGTATCGTGGGGTAAGCGCCGAATTGAGGGAAAAACTGTCGAGCATTGGTTGGCCATGGTACTGAGATGTTTGCTGCTGAGGCGAGCCGAAACTCGGTTGAGGGCTACTGGTGTAGCCAGCCATGCCGTAGTTGTGCGGATGGGCGGGGCTACCGTGACTTGGAGGGCGGAACTGTGGCGGCACCGAGTTCGACGGATACTGCGCTGAGGGTGGCGGAGCGGTGTGGGGTTGGAAGTTATTCGAGCTTGAGTGGAATTGGGGAGTTTGTGGATGCGGGTAGGCCGCATGCGGTGGTGCTGGATAAGGACCATGTCCATAATTCATAGGACCCGGGGCTCCATATCCCCCAGAACTATGAGCGGCCTGAGTCGGATCCCGTGTGCTCGACGATGGAGTCGGAGCGTGGCCATGGGTAGCGGGTGAGCCGTCTCCGGCGAAGAGGGACCTCTCGCGCTCTGTAGCAACGGGAAGGTATTCGCATACCAGCCCGTACTTCACGCAGCGCTCGCACGCCGCGTCGGTAGAGTCGTCGGCAGGCTTACACTGGGAATATGTTAATTAGACGCGTTCATAACGGAGGAAATGCAACCCACTCGAGATTTTCGCTTCCTGCATTGACTGCAGGCGAGATACTTGCGAGTCCGTCGAGTGAAGGCCGAGAGTGTGGCTTCCGAGGGCGGTTGGGACGACATCTTGACTCTTTGGACGGAGCGTCTTGGAATTTATACCGCGGCTGCTTGGAAGTTTTCCGGACAAGTTCAATTGTTCTGGCAGCTTCATAGCTTTATAAACGCGTTGATTCTATACCAGAGATTCCGCAATCGAAAGCGATGTAGGCAGTCCGCCGCGAGTGTACCCAGATTCAGTGCGATTCCCCAAAGAGTATGTGAGTACCAGCTGTGTTGCAGAAATTGACACGATCAAAAACCTATATATGCCTTGCTGCGATCTCTATGTCAGCAAATCTGCGGGTTAATCCCCGAATGTCACCACGGAGGAGCGCAGCGTGTACCAGAACTCTCCAGATAGGATATACTGCTCACCTCCGATGCCCGACAAGACCGACCTGCCCCGACCTGTCACCAGCAGATGGGAGCCGAACAGTCTATCACTCTCCGTTGAGACGCATAGCTTCGTGCGGAGTCACTTGGGAGTCACTGTGCGGTACGGTATGCGACGCTGATAGAGTAAGAGGAGATCTCGCCTCGACTCTCCAGCGGCCCATCATGAAACGGTGGAAAATTGATGTATTTCCCGAGCGTATGATCTTCCAATGTTCTCGCCTGGAATGGATCCACAATCGACACGAACACGGCCTTCTACCTTGACGCTTGAGCACTGGGAGCGGGATGGCCCGCCAGGACCCGCCGTGGCCGGAGCTTGGTCTCGAGTCACCGATCAGTGGTAGCAGGGTCAAGTCAGCACACGCAAGAGCTATGTATGCTTACCAAAATACGCTTGCCATCTATTCAAGGTCGAAATCCACTGTTCAGACGGCCAAGCGTCGTCATGGGTGATTAAGTTTCGAGTTTCAACAGTGTTGAAGTTAATATATGTCTGTCTGTGAATGAAGCCGGGTCTTACGTGTGCGTTTGAGGTGGCCGTGAGAAGGACTGCGATGTTCGCACAATAGAAAGAAGGGAAGGAATCGAAGGCTTGAGTAGGAGAACCGCATTTGAATTAGATAGGCTGTAAAGTGTATGTTCATTCAAGGCTGAATCACGGAAAGGCAAATGGATGTATAGATACCTGAACGAACTTGAAAGCTGTAGTGAGTCAGGCTAAATTGAAAACGACCCTCCACGGCAAGCAATGCCCGGAGGAGTCAGGATTTCGAGGTGGAGGTACAGAAACAAAATGCTTTTGGCCGAGGTCGGCATCTGGTGGTATGAGTTTCAAAGCTCTGCATTCAGAATAGCTGCTACAGCTTCGTCAGACGTGCAGCAAATGTAAAATGGCGCTCACCGGCACCTCATTCGTTCAATACCTGAATCGAAATAACTCCGGGACAAAATCATACTAGTAAGTTCAACATGAGACCGGGTTTCCCCGCGCGGTTCACTTCCAGAACGTCGAGCGGCCTCCAGAGCGCACTCGAGCACGATCCAGACGGCACTAGACCACTCCAGACGCGGAAGGAGGAAAAAACTCTCCGGTCTCAGAGTCTCAGACATCCGCGGAAGCAAAATGTCTTACCCCCTATTTTTTCTAGGATATAAAATCCCCGCCGCTCAGTCAGTGCCCTTCACCGATTTCACCCCAGAAATCACCACCTACCATCTTCTTAACATGCCCGCTATCAACAACGTCTTCTTCAACGCCCGCGACGTCGACGCCTCCGCCAGCTCAAGCGACGATCAGCCGACCCCCTGGACCTTCCCCAACATCCCGGGGTGGGTGGGCTACCTCGCCCTTGCTGTCGCGATCATCTTCATGGTCGCCACCCTGGTCTGCGTCGTTTACTTCGCGCGCAAGTACAGTGTACGTCCTCGTCCCCTTCCTCTGTCCAAATGCCGGAGAACTAACCCCCGTCCCAGGCCAAGTGGCTCCGTCACGTCCCCGAGCATAAACCGCGACACACCTTGAGCAAGAGCGAGATACGCCGCCTCAAGGTCGGGAAGCTCCCCCGGGAGATCATCGCGCCGCCCCCGCGTGCCCACATCGCGGCCGCGCCCCCGGTCGTTAACGACAAGCGCGCCCCCCGCCCGGCGTCGACCATCGTGCAGCCTCCGCGTGCCCACATCGCGGCCCCTGCGCCGCCCGTCGTCGAGGATGCCCTCCATCGCATCACGCGCAACAACACGCTGAAGAACCAGCGCCGCGCTGCGCAGCTCGTCAAGAAGCCCGAGGTGGCTCAGATGGCCGAAGTTGCAGTCGCACCCCCCCTGCAGCCCATCCTCCGGCCGGAAGGTGCCCGCTGGTAAGCGTGCCATTGCACGCAGGTCCGCGGTGCAGATCCTGAGGTGTGTTGTTCACTTGTTCGTTGGAATGACTCCGACGCTGACTTTGCATCGACGCAGTACTAGAAAGAAAACTCAGTGTCGACATGCCCGCGGAATAACACCCCAGTCAGGCGCCCTTCCCTGACATTCAAGTTACCCTGTGCGCCGGCCAAGGGTTCACGCCTAAGGGACGGTAGTACGTCTACGGACGCCGCTCGCGCAGTGCCTCGGACCGCCACTCGAGCTTACATTACGCCACCTGTATACGCGAGAGTGTGGAAATTTGAACTTTGCTCGATCCTTTTTCGCCGCCGTTCACTGGCCTGAGTTTTCTTCGTCCATCAGTAACGCATTCGAATTTTTCCACGAGCGAAGTATTTGGCGCCTCGGGGTTTGCTCGGGGTGATGCCCAGCAACTTGGCGAGCGCTCCAGCATTACTGGCTTCGTTCAAGTAAAGCCCGATGATTGACGTGGTTCTACAGAGAGTTGGACCGTCGAATCGAGGCTGGCTTTAGGCTTTATCCGAGTCCCTCTAAGCTTGCTCAAATTGCTTTGGATTTTCGTCGAGCGCCGCGACTCCTAGACCACTGAGAGCTGAGATCTGAGACCCAGTAAGAACGGCGTCTGCCCAGTTTTGCCAGGAATTGCCCAAACCTGCCCAGCCAAACTTTGGCAGATCTGGGCAGAATGGGGCAACTTTTGGCAGCGTTTTGCCCAAGTATGACTGACGACAGTTGCCCACAGCTGCTGTGTCTCGCTCTAGCTTGCCTAGATCTGCCGTGCTACTTATACCGTACTTTGTATTGCATTTGATAGAAAATATCATTGATTCTACACTACGACATGCTCAAATAGTACTAAGAAACCCGCCCCGGAACCAACATCACGTTAGGCGACCCCGACTGACCAACGGCGCGAGATCGCTGGAGGCGTAGACGTGTAAGTGTCGGCAGAGGCGAGCTAATCAGGAAGAACTCACCTGGCGTCGGAAACCGGAATGAGAGACGCTGTGGGTGCGATGCAGTTGAGTAATCTGGTGACGAATAAGACGCACCAGGGAGAGCGATGGCGGATGGTACGATTTAACCCTAGACCGGATAACGGGTGAGGACACAACGGATGTGCGAAGCGGAATGAAGTTACTCACCATTACAGACTGCGACGTCGAGGGACCCATATATACAGGAACAGACATATGAAGAAAGGATATATATTAGCCGGGTCACTTCGAGGAGCAAGTGGACCTACGGGTGGAAGGAATGCCGCGAAGATGAGTCGTAACGATGTCGAGGAACGCGAGAGTACACGGCGGAGAGCGCTGAGGGAGTTTGGGTCGTCTACGCTATCTGCAGAGGACGGTACCATCAGGTACCATCAGTCAGCGGACAGAAGGAGGAAGTGCGGACGCACGGAGCATGAGGAGATGGTGAGGCCGAGAGCGTCGCGGCGCGTATATGAATGAGGGCGAGTGGAGACGCCACCGGATCGGCCACATCGCCGTCGCATCGCACGGGGGAGCGGCGCGAACGGGCTGATGATCTCCCCGAGCGTTAACACGTTCAGATACTGACACCTACTCAGAGCGCGGCTCCTGTAGCTTGGACTTGGCACAGCACGGTGAGGGCCTGGACGAGCGCGGTGAGCTCCGGAAAGGCGGTGCGGTCGTAACGGGGGGACTATCATGCGCAGGGTTGGCTGGTGGCCGGATGCCGCTAGTGAGTCGAGATCAGAGACAATCGGTAGTAGGAAAACGAGACGGGTTGGACACGGTGCGAACCTCACTGCGACGAGGCCGACGTGCCATTGATCTGTCTGGATTCATAAACGTCTGTGGGAGAGTGACTATGGCCGTCCAGAATGACAAGGCACCAGATAACGCGAGGGCGGGCCGCCAGAGGCCTTTGACGAATTTTGTACGCATTGTTGACGAATTGTCGGCGTATCGGCGGGCTGTCATCTGAGCATGCAGATGTGTGTCGCAAATGGGACGGAGAGGAGTGAAGGGAAGGGAAACGAAGAGAAACACAAGCAGCGGCGGGGCGACATGGTGGTAGGAAGCAAGAAGGATTTGAAACTCCGACGGCCGCACAGCCGTTACGTACGTTCACGGCATCCCGACTTGCACAAAACCTCTTCGCTGCTTGGAATGCTCGAACCAACAAGTACTTATGTTACCAGCCTCCCGACTGGTTGATAACTGCCTCAAGAATTGTTTGAGAATCTAAATTTAGTTGATGAGCAGACCGAGGCAGAAGAGGGGCAGCCCTCGGCAGATTGGGGCAGATCCCAGCAGACGGGGTTCTCACTGGGTCTGAGAGCCCAGGAGACCGCTGGTAAAAGAACGGCAGATGGTGGGGAGAAGCAAAGAAGACAGCGTGTACAAGGATTCGCGACTCCCACGCTGCCAATAAACACCTTTTTCTTTCTTACGACCATCCTACCACTCAGTCATGGACGCCGCAGCCAAAGCAGCATTCCTGAGAGAAACTATTGAGCGCCAGAAGGGAGTCGGAAGGTATCGCTGCTTTCTCCCAGTTTATACCTCAGCTCACGGACACCGTAGACCCCTCTCCGAGCTCATGAAGACCAACGAGATTCTCAAAGGCGCAGAATCCCAACGCTTGCGCACCTTCTTCACCTCCAACTCCATGGAGCCTGGTCGCGATCTTGACGAGTACGGCAAGATCCTCGCAATGGGTGACCTCGACGGCGTCAAAGCCGACTTCGACGAGC
Organism: Mycena filopes; assembly: GCA_029281495.1. Lineage (NCBI taxonomy): Eukaryota > Fungi > Basidiomycota > Agaricomycetes > Agaricales > Mycenaceae > Mycena > Mycena filopes. Next base: position 413,621 of record JARIHR010000015.1, read on the forward strand.
GCGTCGCGCGCCATTCGATGCTCGCCGGGGCGGCCCCAAGTGCAGGTCCCAGCAACGGCGACGTCGCCGTCCCGCTCACCCCCCACGAAGCCGCGGCGCAGGAGATCTATGCCCTCACTTGGGGTCCGACGCTTGTCCCGATCTACATCCTCCTTGGGCTCCTGCGCATCATCATCCCAGACCGGGCCCGTCAGCACCTCGCAATTGCGCGTTTCATGATCGAGACTGCCAAGGTTCCTATCAACAACCGCGACCTCTCTGGCTCGCCGGCGCTGTACCACGCGTTCTCGACGAAACCCACCCTCGATTTGGAATACGCGCAGCTGCTGTACGACGCTGGAGCGGATGTCAACACCAGGAATCGTTACGGGGGTACGTCCTGCATTTCTTTCCCAGACAATGGACATCTAACACGCTGAGCAGGTACCGTGGCTCACGAAATCGTGCTAATTTGGACGCCCAAGGACCTAGCCGTCGTCGCCCGCGCCACGCAGGCGTTCAAGTGGTTCCTCGAGCACGGCGGGAGCGTCGACATCGCCGACTCGGACAGCATGACCGTGCGCAAAACAGCAACGCGCCTCACATCCCTCGGCGTCCTCACCATCAACGACCACATCCTCGAGACCGACCGCGCGCGCAAGGCCCTCGCCAAGACGTCGCCGCACGGGTGTTGCGGACTCTGCGGCCGGGCGGACGACCCTGAGATGCGCAGGTGCGGACGGTGCAAGGTGACGCGGTATTGTGACCCCAGCGTGCGCGACTGCCAGAAGCTGGATTGGCCCCATCATAAGCCGAGTTGTGCACGAGTCTTGGAGGCGGGAGGCTCGTTCTCCTTCCTCGGGAAAAAGATCAAGGCTAACTGGTGCGTTCTGCATCCCTTGCGTTGTACGAGTCTCATTCTCTCCTCCATAGAATTGGACCGGCCACGGGCATGGAGGAAAGCGAATATCATAGGCGCGCCGGGGTTTGAAAGTTTGTGTCTGCGCGGAACGAATAATCTCAACGTACAGTCTCCAGGAGAGGCCAATAATCACTACCCTCGATATATTATGTAGCTTATGCGAGCTAGTTCAAACGCGAATTCAAATTGAACCATCTTTCCTTTAGCACCGATTTCCAGCTCTGTACTTACTTGTAACTCGCAGGCCTCAACCTTGCAACCACACCAGATAATTCGGCTTTGGAAGCGGGACTCAGAACGAAGGAACCAAAAAAAAAGGTTAACCCTGGGAAGCAAGGCCGCCTCGCCACGAGCTTCACGTAGACCAAAATCCGTTCAGTCCAAGCTCAGCCGCAACTCAGTCACGTCGGCATCTCGGCGAAGGGATCAAGCGGCCCGGTTGATCGTGTTCAACTTGGGTTGAAAACTTTCGGCGTGCCGACTAATAGGTTGGAGCGCGTCCTTGTCGTGAACACAGTGAAATGCAAACTCCATGGAGGCTCTCTGTCAGCGCTAATTACTGCTGATTACTGCTGGAATTTCTCCCTTGTCGAGTGGAGTTGAACTTTCGGGTTGGCTGCTCGGAGCCGACTGTTCAACGGGAGGGCTCGGCTGGCAGACCACAGACTGAGGAGCCGGTGAGGCCGAGCGGTCATGGACCTTTGGCTGAGGGGGGTTGAATGGCGCGGGATGTGGGGTCCCTTGCCGTCGGGTTATCGGAGGGAGAGGTGAAGTTGAGAGCACTCGAGGGCGGTTGACTGACGGCGGGGGATGTGACGCAGCAGCAGCGGTGGCGCGCACTGAGATGGGTGGAGCCGAAGGGGGGTGGGACTGGCTCCTCGGTCGAGGCGGATTGAATGGGGCGGGCCCATACGGTCCAACCGTGGTGGGTCGCACTCTCGGCCGGTGCACGAGATTACTCTGCACTGGTCGTGGTGCCGAGCGAGGTCGCAGATTATGGGGTTGATATCCATTGACTGGTAACACAGGTTAGCATCGAGGGTGGTGAAGTCAAATCCAACCATCATGGCCAGAGGAAATACCTGCTGTGGGGAAGGCGTCAGGAATATTAATCGGCAGCTGTATTGGAATCGGATTACAGCCGTCTACCGCTGTGCGATTCGCCTGGGACGAGTATCCGTCCGTTCGGTTCGGGAATGAGACTGTGTGCCAGCCAAGCCCGACGGGCTGCGTGCATATACTCTCTTTGCGCTCATATGCATAGGGACCGTAGGGAGCGTACCGATGAGGACGGGGTTGTTGAACATCGTATATGGTTCTACCCTTTCTGAAGTGCTGCGGCACCTTAGACTGGCGTCCGCCCGGGGCGCCAGGCCCTCGTAATTCGTCTGTTACAATATTATTGTGTGGCGTGAACATGAATCTGATAATCGTTACAACTCACGAGCGTCCCCCTGTTGCTGGGCACATTTGGGCTTCGGCGCCGGCAGAGGATTGTCGTACAGTCCTGAGGAAATTTTGAAGTCCTTGGACGTCCTGCAGGAATGATTCGCGCCGGCTTGCGTCATATTTCGGGCCGTCGGGAGAATTGAGCCTATTATCGGTTGTGGAGAGGGGGATTTGCGACGCTAAGCGAGGGGAGAACTGAGTCCGGTACTCGTTCGTGTCCGAGCGGGCGACATAATATAGGGCCCACCGGTGATGGCACGTGTGGTGTGGCCACGGTCACTGCTGTGGCGCGTTGCTCTCAAGTTGCCGCGTTTCTTGTTACTGACACTGCCCGTACAATAGCCGTTGGTATATAGGTATGAAAGCTTGTAAGTTGTAACCTGCCTGCCAACGAGAACAATGACGGGGAACTTCGCTTACATGTTGTTTATGAACAAGGATTCCGTTCTTGACAGTAACCCGCGGGTCCTTGCCAAAAGTTGGAAACAGGCGCGTCCCAGTGTTTATTTGCACCCCCGTAGGCGATTTTATCACGCCAACGTTGGCCACCTGGTCCATCCAACAGGACTGCGCTGGACCAGGCTGGTTCGGGTGATTTTGTCGACATGATTCGCCCTCTCGGCCAGGCAGAAATTATTTCACCCCTCCTAACCATTTATAAGGCCCACTCAGCCACATCGCACTTTGAAAGGCCACTTCACTACCCATCTCGCTGTTGGGACGAAGTTCAACGTTCTTGTTTGCGATTGTGTAAGACAGATCCTGTCGGCTATCACCGGCAGTCGAGCACCCGAAATATCCGGACGCTTTTCTCGTTCCACTCCAACAAGTTACAACTCAACTCCCACCAAAGTCCTTTCTTCGTCCTCTCAGACGAGACACACATGGCTACCGTCGCTCGGCCCCTTGCTTTCAAGTTATGACGCATGGCAGCATAGCATCTGGCAGTTGGTTGACTCGGATTCCATGGGTATCTTTCTGAACTGCGCGGCCTCCCTTCTCTTGCTGATCCTATGGCGAAAATTTTGTTCGACTACCGTGACCGCGCTTCGCTCATCTCCTCTCACTCTCTGTTGTCCACCCTATATTCTATATTCTTGGCTCGCTCTATCTTGTTCTTGTCCATGCTGGTACTTTTTCTGCAATCCGGTCCGCTTGTGCTTTCTTGGACGACCTACGCCATGGTACTGTACCTCTCGTCACCGTGGAGCCAGACATGTATCCGTCCGTGGTGGAACAGAGCAATTCAGACGATCGGCGGAAAACGCTGCTTCCGTTCAGAGACAGGTATTGCATCACCGCGGAAGAAAATGTCTAGGTCCCTATCTTCTCGCAATATAAACTCCAAACAATTGCGACCCCCACATTAACCGCCCACCATGGCACCCCTCCGATACATGCTCTCAATTCGCGACGATACCGCCACAAGCAGTGCTACCTCCCCGTCGTCCTCCACACATCCCTCCCCTCCCCGAGCCCCCATGGTTCCTAGATCCATCTCTTGGCTCGCGGTCGGAGCCCTCCTCTGCTGCGTCATAGCTGGAATACTCCTCAGTCTGCGCGCGAGGCTCGCCCAGCGGAGGCGCAAGGCGGAACTGGTAAGTCCACATCTTCCTCTTCCTCCTATCTTCTGGTCTCACTCATCAGACAATTAGGCCCGGATATGGGGCATCCAAGAGAAGCCTCGGGCGTCGACGGAGAAGCTGCTCCGCCCAGGCTGGAAGAAGCGGCCCTTCGCTGTCAGTATACCGCCCCCGGCGTACACCGCTGTGGGGGACAACATCGCGCCTGGGCAGGAGGATGCGGTGTTCAGAACCACAAGGGACCAGCGGCGAGCGCTTTACGTCTTGTATAAGCCTCTAACTCAGTCTCCTCCTTCACCCAAATTTTATTGGTGATTTGGAGACTGGCCTCGAACGATCCGGAGAACCGTTGAACTTTATGTAAAATTTGTATAACTTACTGCAAGTAGCATAACCAGTGCTCAATCCACGCCGTTATCCCCTTGACTCTACGAACGCTACCAAATGGTTTCGACCGAAATACTTCCCGCAGCGCCTTTACCTCGTTTGAACTCAGGTTGAGCATCAAACGGCAGTTCCCGATCAATGGTGATGAACTCCCATGCAACCCTGCTTTCTACCACCATGGTCGAATGTGCCGCTGCGAACTGTACGGAGGACGGTAAAGATACACGAATCCATTTTGAGCTAATCTCACCGCCCTCACAGGAAAAAGTCAATGCAGCCGATGCAAATCCCGCTTTTATTGCAGCCCAGCCTGTCAACAAAGGGTATCTAAGTCCTGAAATTTCTAGCGAATTCATTACTCACCATCGCCCTTGCGCCAGGATTGGCCCGCGCACAAAGCAGAGTGTAAGCGCCTCGTTGCAATCGCAAACGCCCCGATCTCTTCCTTGGGCCACATATTGAACCCCGATGGCACCTCGAACCCCATGTCCAACGTCGGCGACTTCTTCAACCCCATGTTCGGGTACACCCCGGCCCACCCAGAGACGGTGTACAAGGACATCGTGAGCGCGTACCACGTTCTGCGCCTCGGCGCGCATCCGAATGCCCCCCGGGTCAGCGCCGCAATGCAGGGGATGCCGTTCTCGGAGTGGATGGAGCGCTTCCTGCGAGTAGGGATTCTGCCCAGCTGGTGGGACACTGAGGTGAATGGCGCGGGGATCGAGGCTTATACGCGCGAGGACGCGTTTGGTCGGTTGGACCGCGACGTCAAGATTGAAGAGTTGAGCCCGCGTTCGAGGTTGGGAATGATCGTTGAGAGGATCTTGAATATGAGCTGAGCAAAGTCTAAAGTACGCGTTCTCTCTACAATCCATGATTTTTTGGTGTTTTTCCATAAACTTCGACGAGCGATACGGACTGACAGATCCGACGATTGTGAGGCGGTCGGACGAAGCACATTGATCGTCTTCAATAATAGAGTCGGCGAGCAGTCCTCGAACGCGCACGATTATCACCACATACAACAACTCACCGTTGCAAAACAATCTATTTCATCGACAGCTCGGACTTGGTTGACTTGTATGACGCTGGCAGCTGGCCATGAGCGAGCGCGAATCCGCGACGAACCTGGCATGGATGCCCTGTTGCGATACTTCTGAACCGTACTGGTCTTTAAATTTGGGCTCGGATTTGATTGAGTTGGAGCGCAAGCGGCGGACCGAGTAAAGGCTCATAGCATTCATTATACAAGATATGCGTCGATATGTGTTACACTGCGATGAAGATGGATCAGCGAAGGCAGCCAGCTCCATACCAAAAGAGACGCACTGTTTTGATAGTCGGCCGCCAATAGTCTGCGAGCGAGAGACCGAGCTCATCAGCGAGTGCACAGTAAAACCAAGTAAAAAGACGACTGACAGCTCCAGGACAAGCTCCGGCGGGATACGGTCCATGAACTCCTGAACGGGGACGTCCTCTTTGGCCCCGACGTTCTCATAGTGCGACTTGAAGCTCATATATTCGAGCAGTTTTTCGACGATCACGCCGCTGTGTCCAAACGAGCCCATTACATCCAAGCGTCTTGTAAGAGAGAGCAAGGGTGACATACCGTTGCTGCACAGGACACGTCCGCGCGATGGCCTCGGCGTAGTTTCCTGTGCGCTAAGTCAGTCGTCTGTGGTAAGTGGGAAATTGATATCAGCGTAGAGGACTAACCAGCGGTATCCAACATGTCGCGCATCGTCTCACTCGCATTCGCAACCTTGCGCCGCACGAGGAACGAGTACCCGTCGTCGCTCGTTACGCGCACCGAGTCCAAGTCCGACGCCGCGTTCTGTGCCGACAAACAGGGTTAACGGCGCCCATTTACCACACAGCAAGGGAGGTAACACAAACAGTCATCTCAACGTCCGCCATGGTGTGTTATCGACGCGTCTGGCTGCAGCCTCTTCGGCGCTGGTGAAGGTTAAGAAACAAGAGGGTGTCGTTACATAATCGCCAAAAAAGGAAATGGTCGTAGATTCAAAGCAAAGGTGGAAAGGCTACAATGAGGGGGGTATAGTCGATTAATTGACCCCGAGTAAACGTATATACACTAACGAGATCGCCCATATCCACGACAGCAGGGAGGCAAGTGAGGGCAGCAGTACATCAGCATCCAAAAAAAAGTCAGGAGCGCGACCAGCCCGGCCGCGTCCGCCCCGTCGTGCGCGCTGTCATCCACACAGGGAAACGATGGCTTTACACAGTCTCGTGCCGCTTCAGCGCCGCCGGCCGTACCCTCCCCCCGCGGAAGGCAATCCTATCTGCGAGCCGCTCGACGTCGTCGCCCGCGCCGCCCGTGTCGTCCAACGTCTGCTTGATGAGGAACTCCATGTTGAGGCCCTCGGCGGGGTCGCGGCCGGGTATGCGCATGGAGGGAACGAGCGGCGAGGGTGAGGGAGATGGTGAGGGAGACGGTGGGACAACGGCGGGTAAACGCTCGTTGAGGATGTCAGATCGGCGGCTGTGGAAGAAGCGGTGAGTGAGGTGTGAGGCACAGATAGAAGGAGGACGAAGAAGAGGGAAGAGGAACAATCGCTGTCCACCACCGACTGGTCGTGTGCATCGGAAGTGCTCCCCGGGCCCGAATGCTGTCACCGGCGGAGGGAGACCTACCTCCGCCACGACGGAGAGCGCAAAAATGAAGAGGAAAGAAGATGGTACGCACGCATCCTCGAAGTTATGTATACTCTGCCGTATCTGCCGCTGCACCCCAAGGCCACCCGAAACACCCGCCTCGCCCGCCTCCGCATCCACCAGCTCCGACGCCGACTCTGCCTCCTCTCTATCCCGCGCGAATCAGTAATCTTCTCCTGCTCCGAGTGAAGGACAACGCACCGCAGTAGCTGGAACACCCGCTGCAGCCTCCCCACCGCAATAATCTTGCTCTTGATCTCCTGCCGCCGCCGCGCGACCTCTTCCGGGGTGCTCAGGCCCAGCGTCCGAGCCGTCCGCATCTTGGCATCGCCGTCCGCATCTGTCTCGCCCTTCTCCGAGTCCGAGTCCGACGAGTCCTCGAGCTCGTCGTCGGAGCAGATCGAGAGGATCGCGAGGAGCATCTCCGTGACTGTCCCGTTCGTCAGTCGTATAGAGGAGGAGAGAAAGATAGCAGACGCACTCTTCGCACCGACAAATGGCAAGCTCCACGTGAACGCATTCTGGAAATTCGGGAGCCAGTACGGGTGCGGCGACGCGTTGTACTGCCGGATGGTGATGTTCTTGTTGGCGTACTTGAGAATCGCCCCCCGGTTGTGGTAGACGTCGAGGTAATTCGGCGCAGAGAAGATCGTTATTACGGACGGGAATTTTTTCGTCGGTGTTTTGCGATGCATGGTGTATCTGGCGTGTGAGGTCAGGAATAGAAGAAAGGAGCAGGGTCATGGGAGTAACGCACCCAGCGTCCTGTGCTTCGTGCCCTCGGATGATCCCAAGTAGCCCGTTGCGCTCAAGGAACTGGCATGCAGCGGCGTAGGTGAAGTAGAACGAGCATCCCCGCGTGGAGTTGTGCAGGAACGTCGCCCCCGGAGCCACCCCGTGCTCCTCCTCGTGCCCAAAGCCCGAGATGGGGTCGCTCCACAGGAGATCGCACAGCAGTCCCTTGGATCCGGGCTCTTGAAAACGGTTGAGCGCCTGGATGTCGGAGAGCAGGACGAGCTCGGGCGAAAGGCCTCCATGGACGCAGAAGAAGCGCCCGTCGACGAGCGCTGAGACGGGGAGCGCGCGGAAGGACGCGGTGCACGCGTCGTACACGCGCTGTGAGTACTTGTGCAGACACTCGCGCTTGAAGGTAAAGTACTCGGTGAGGTGCTGGCACTCGTGGTTGCCGCGCAGCAGGGTGAATTTGCTCGGAAACCAGAGTTTGAGGGTGTAGAGGTAGAGCAGGCACTCGATCCCAAAGCAGCCCCGGTCGACATAGTCTCCGAGGAAGAGATAGGCGTTATCTGTGAGCGGTCCACCGACGTCAAAGAGCTTCATTAGGTCGTACTGCGCGCGATGAGTGGTGCAATGGATGTCTCGAGTTAGACGACTCACATATTGACCATGGATATCCCCGCAAATGGTGACCGGACCTGAGACCTGCACCATATTCGGCTCGGAGCTGAGGAGCTCTGTCGCGCGCTCGAGAATATACAGGGCATGCTCCTCGGTCAACCGCCCCTCCCGGAAGAAGTGGTCGCGCAGAATGCGGACATTGGGTTTTGGCGCGCCAAATTCATCGGCGGCAAAGAACTCTGCATCGGAGAGACGGTGTGTGGCAGGCTGAGGAACCTGGCTGCGGGGGTCAGCGGCAGCTTAAAAGGCAGCAGAATCGTCGTACCGACTTGATAGGCCGGTCGCGCATATTGGCCGCCATGAGGGAGGAAGCAGAGTCCATTTCTGTGTTGACAGTCGTTGATTTCAGACCCTGAACCCGATCCCACGTGGGTTTAGGTTGCCGTGGTGCCGCGGAGGAATATTGAGGTTGAAATTGGGTTGAAAACTCGAATATTATGCGCCCGAGAGAAACTTATGCAGACGAATGGGTTTTTTTCCTCTGGCATTTTTCGCTGCGGAGGATGGGTTATTGGCCGAGCGAAATCAGCGCGCTGTAACCACCGCCCAAATTGGCTGTGCAACAGCAATGTCGAATCAGACTTGAATCAGACTGAACGAATCCTAGAGGGCGCCGTCCACCGGGAAAGCCGATGGAATTTGGTATACAGAGGAAATTCAAAGTGGGTGCTGGGTCTCCACGTTGAGGCAAATTTTGGATCTGGATCCAAACACGAAAATGGGATGTGCGCAACAGGACGACAGGTATGGCAGTGGAGGTGCGGTCGAGGTTCACAGCGCAGAGGAGTCGTAGGGATTAAGCAGAGAATTGTAACTGCTGTTTAAGCAGTAGCTCTCGCCCGTCCAGAAGTGAACGACCGCGTAAGGCGGTCAAGATGCACTGTGGGCTGGACCCGATAAAGTGAGAACGCCGGTCAGGAGCGACGAAACGCCAAACTCGACGACGAAAGAAAAAATTCCACGGAGCGCGGCGTCGATGGATGGGTGTCCAAGTTCAGAATTGATGCGCCATCACTTGGGCGGATATTGCCGACGTTTTTCAACCAAAGATCTGAAAGGGCTTCAAGTGAAGGTCACAGTCGGAAGAGGGCCAGATATACTGCGTTGAGTCGAGCTACAGCGTCTGGAAGAAAGTTATACACGCCCGCCACACTGAGCAAGCTCAATGGGAAGAATCGTTATATATATCTTCGACACTGCTTCCCACATCTCCACCACCTACGTGCAGTTAATAACATGGAACGACGATTCCAGCATAAAGAACACTCACTCGATCCCGGAGCAGACCACACAGTTTGTCCCTTTGACGACCTCCGCGCGACTTGGAACTCCGTTCCAAGCTCCCCGTCCATCGTCGCCTCCGAATGATGATATGTGACGCGCATATTGAACAGAATTCGACCCGCAGCCATGACAGGGACCGTCACTCCCCACGCCGTGCCAATGGTAAACAAGTCTTCTGGGGCCAGCGACCAGACTAGCACGTTGAACAGGTTCACCCCGACGGTGCTGGTGAATGTGGATTATGAGTTCAATTATATTTGTAGCAGCATTACATGGTAACTCACCACGCAAAATAGACGAGAGAGTCTCGGAACATGATCCGTAGCAGCCTCGTCCCAGCCCAGGCTTTATCGGAGCCGGTGGTGGCCTCTTCTCGCTGAATTAGATACGCCTTGTACACGACCAGAATGAGCAGAATTGTATCAAACACCATCATCGGCACACTAGTTAATACATCAGCCAGGACGCTTCAGTATACTGGCGCTTACGGGTATCCAATTAAGAATTTCGGGATTTTTCCGACGCAGAGGGAGAGCGGGTCAACCAGAAAGGGGATGGCCTGGACAACACCTCAAGTTCGTCGCGTCTTAGTAGACAGTTTTGTAGGAATGAATCCCCACACCTTTGAGGGTGACTAGTTGGGCGATAGCAATACCCAACTCACTGGCCACCGCCATGAAGAACAGGATGGAAAGAACTATCTTGAGTGCCCGATCTGTCCTTCATCAATTTCAATTTCAAGATGATATTTCGAGGCGTTCTTACTTTGGGCGTAGAGCGCATGGATACGGAGCTGCATGATGACTGCGTTGTTGTTTGATAAGGCTTCTCAGTCGAGCAGGACGTCGGAGTGAAGCTGACCTTGCGCCCCACCAATACACACCACGGTCGCTGTGGGATCAAGTCAACATCGTCGGAAGCCTCCTCATTGCGAACGACTCTTACAGAGAATGATGCCTGTTGTCTGGCCAGCACGACCTGCCGCACCACAACCACCAGATACTTAGCACGCATAATGAGCCACGCTCCAGAAAGCTCACATCTACGCGAAATGATCAATACAGATGATAACGAGCGAGAACCCATGCACGCACAGTGAAGCCGTCGGAAGACGATTGATTTCCGCTGAATGATAGTTAGACGGTGGGGAGTCCACCCGAGATGCGGACTGACTGAAGGCCAAAAAGACGATTATCGGGAAGGTGAGGTAGCGATTCTGAAAAGGAGAGGTGTTAATGGATTCAGGCTGTTTGAGGTAGACTTAGTCACCCAGAAAAACATGACTTTCACGAATGACCGCGGGGAGTTCTAAGAGGAGTCCTTCATCTTGTACCGGTGCCAACCGCCGCCCGGTGCTCACCCAGAAATATTCGACCTGGCGCACACGGGTTAGCTGATGTGTGGGACATGTTAGGATGTCTCACCTCCATCGGAAATGTCAAGACTGGGGTAGTATTAGGGCGAGTACGGAGTAGGATGGCAAGACGACACGAACGAAAATCATAGACATAGAGGCACAGCGAGCTAACTAGAGAAGAATTGTTGTCAGCATTTGGAATATCCGAGTATTCGCGGCACCGTACCGATGGTGTAGTGCGATACCGCCGTGTGCGAAAGAACTATTTCGAGTTCTTTGAGGGCTGCTCCGGAGTCTGCCATCGCTGAAAGTCAGTGAGGGGAAGCGCTACAACAAAGCATGGTCGTCCCAGACCTTATAAGGGAGTACGGAATACCCCACACCGAACACGGATCTGCTGATTCGAATAAGTTGATCGAAAGGACTTCTAAAAGGCGATAAAAGATTGCAGGCGATGCCGCGATGGTGATATCTTCAACAGCGGCAAATGCTCAAGTGGGGCTGAACTGTGATTCGCCGCTGTGAAAATGAAGGAAAAAAGGAAAAATGCAACCCACAGCACCGTCCCATTCCCAGCGAGCACCTCAGCACCAGTATTGACATTATAGCTTCTGGTTGACGACCGGGGGAAGGCGTCACGGTATTTTGAGCGAGTGGGTCCAATAAATGACACCGACCTTGTATCGACCTCTCCACTCCCGTCAAGGCTGGGCCCCGGCATGGGTTTCAGGCACCAAAGGAGGTCCTCGGAGTCTGTTGAAACCTCGACTCAGATGCCGCCTGCTTGTCCGGTGTCTGGGTCTACAACTGGCGCAGACTCGGAGCCTCCCGGAAGGACGGTAAGTTCCACCAGGAGCGGCGAATACGATGCTGGCTTCCTGGCCAAAGTTGCATCCAGATAATCACGAGTCGTGTGGGCGGCTTGGATTGGTATATCATGAGAGCGCCCACCGATGATGCTCCAGCTGCGGTGACCGAGCGTTTGAAGACCTGGGAAGCTTCAGAGATTTCCAATATGTTGGGATGGAAGGAGACACAAACTCACCCGCAGACATTTCTACACAAGTCCGAGGCTTCCTCTCCCATCGAGTCGGGGTTTTATCTTGTCTCGCATACACACAATCAACGCCAGTGATGAAGAAACGATTCAATATCAGGAAGGACCCACCAATGATACTACAGTTAGTGTCAGGCTGAGCTACGGTCGCCGAGCATCCCGCAGTGCTTAAGGAACCGGGGAGCCTCAGAGATCTATGAGAACTGTTTTAACATTTGGGTCGACGGTCTGCAGGATCTGCATCGTGTCATTCTGACAAATGTAAGATGTATGTTGGGACAGAAGGTGGCATAGCATCACTCACCCACAGATGTTTCTGCGGCAGAAGTCCGACCATCCTCTCCTCAGAGCAAGCCCATTCTCATCCGACCGGCGACAGTTCTACACCACGAAACAGTGGGGGGCAACAGCACGCGTTCAATTGGACGCAGAACGTTCAACGGACCCAAGAGTCCCAAGAAGTCCAAGTGCAGTGGATTGTCCCGGATTTGGCCGAGCAGGAACTTGAAGCCTGTGGGACGCAATCGATAGGTAGCCTCGGTCAGGTGGGTGTTCCTGAGGAGCAAAACCCAAGCGAAACGCAAAAATCCGGGGAAATTCCACGGAGCGCGGCGCCGGCGTCGATGATGTGCGAGGATGAGAGAGTTCGTGTCAAGTTCGGTAATTGATGCGCCATCACTTCGGCTTATCGGATATTGCCGACGGTTTTCGACCAAAGATATGGAAGGCGGTCGCGACTCGCTGTGTCGCAGCGAGCCCAGACTAGACCTGTCGTAGTGCGGGGGGGTTCCGAACTGACTTGTGATTCAAGTTGACTGGCAACTGCGGACACCAAATAATACCTTTCCGCCACGTATTTAATTCAGGGAAGACGTGGACCATGTCTCCGTCCCATATAACATCGCCGTCATGTAAGTGTGCATTAGCCTTGGATAACTGGACACAATGCCGGCCAACCTTTCACTCCGCTGCCTCGTCGACCAAGTCTACGCCCTGGGCAACTTGAATTTCGGAAAGATCGAACATGCCAGAGCAGGGCGCTGGACGCGTGGCTCGAGCGCGCATCGTCGTCGGAGGCGGGGGGCCCGTCCCCCGCGCGCTTCGTGTACCTCTTCCACACGGGCAGGATCCCGCCCGAGCCGGTGGAGTGGGACCATTACTTACGCGCGCGTGCGCGTCGTGTATTCGCTCCTCAGTGCTTTTGGGAGGGTTCAGGGCGCGTTTAACTACGTACTTAACTCGGCGAGGCGTTCGTTCGTTCGTCGTGGTGATATCGATGATGCTGAATGGTTTTATGGTTTAATGGGTGGGTGGGTGGTGCACTGGGTAGGCCGGGAGATGATACTGCAAGGGATGGAGGGGGAGTTCGCGTTTAATGCGCCATCGTCACTTGGCGTAAGTATTTTTGGATTCAGGTCGTGCATTTTGGGATTTGCGGGATGCCGCCTGCTGCTGCTGCACCTACTCCTACTCCTACTCCTGCTGCTGCACCCGACCCCGACCGCGAAGACGATTTAGACGAACTTGACCAAGACGAAGACGAAGACGACTGCGCCTCGGTAGCGCACCTCGAGGCTATGCTTGATGATGAGCACGGCGACAACGGCAAGACGGAAGCGGAAACGGTATTGGATGATTCGGTCTCCGAGGCGCCGAGCGGGTGGAGCTTGGTGGACGGCGAGGACGAAAATTCGGGCGGCGTACAGCAGGATGACGACGACGAGGTCCGACGTTCACAGGGCTCTAAAAGAATGAGAGGCGGAGGATTTGGAGGATCCAGAGTTCGACGGCGGTCGCAAGGACGTCGACGAGCCGGCTCGGACGGACCCGGGGTTCATCACATTCCTGCTCCTAAACCCCTCCCTCGAGGGAATCCTTCTTACTACTTCGAGGAAGTGATGTTCAGCGCCAAGGCCCGGAGGAGCAGGATGGCATGGTGCTGCCTGATAAGTAGACGAAGGCTGCCCAACCTCGTTGGGAGGGAGGTGATTTCGTCGTCCGTTGTAGCCTTGTAGGCATGTATCTTTTGATCCATCGTATTTTGCAAGACCAGGGTACTGAGATGAGTTTGACTTGGAGCGACGCAAACGCCGGTGGCGTCGGTCGGCGGACTTTGAGCAAAGCGGCGAATCCAATTGCAAGCAGGACGACGGTATCGCCGTGGCGCGAACGTTGACGGTGGCAGACGCAGACAGTGTGCGGTGAGAGGCAGGAGTCGTTGAAGCAGGGTAAGAATCCAAAATGAATAATACATACATACGCAGTATGTTCGAACTTTGAACGTCTGGCTGGTGTCCAAATTGCGTGGTATATAATATCTGACCATCTGAGCGGCGAACGGGTAACTGCGGGTGACAGTGATGCGGAAACAGCGACCATGGGATCAGTGTCTTGCGCGTTGTAGTTAGTTGGAAGGCGTGCTAGCGGCGAGACTCCAACGTGTAACTTTGGACGTCCGTGTAGGTATAATACCTGTCCGACCATCTGAGCGGCGAGCGGGTAACTGCGGGTGACAGTGATGGGAAACGGCGACCATGGTGTCGGTGCTTTGGGTTGCGGGTCGAAAGACGTGCGAGCGGTTGGCGAGCGGCGACTGAGTTGCGTGGCTTGGCAAAAACGACGGCCTAGCACGGCCTTGAGCGGACGCGCGTCGCGGTGCCGCTCAGGGATTGGGGTCTCGGGCGCCGCCGGTGAGCGCTGAGCCCAAAGTAGGGGAACGGGCGACGTTGTCAACGAAGATCTTGGGAACGGGCATGGCGGCGAGCAAGGTTGATGATCGACATGGAGGTCAATGAGGTCGATGCAGATGGCGGCCGCGCATAATGAAGGATCAGCGCGATGCGAGTGATGTGCATCAATCCTCGACGTCGATCTCCTCCGCAACCACAACATGCTCCCGACGACGTGTCCGTTTCACCCCCCGGTTTCACGCCTCAGGCCCGCCCATGCCCTCCCCTGGACCTCACTCAGCGTCACCCAGCTTCACTCTGTGTACTTTGAAGCTTCAAGCCAGCTTGCAAGCATCTCTAGAGCGTCCCGGCCATAGAATTGAATCCGAGTTTCAACGGCGTCATCGCTGCCAGGGGGTGGCACATGCCAAGCTACTCGGTTATCGAGGTTTCTCGAGGATCCCGCTCCTTTGATCGAGACCTCAACAACTAAAGTTGAATGAACATTCAATTTCAACCGTTGTCTCCCTCGGGCTTCAACAAATCAAATCCGCTCAGGAACTTGGTTAGGAGGGGGGCTATACTGGGGTAGCCGCTTGGCACGGGACACCGCAAATTTGGCCCAAACAGCTGGAACTGTCGACACTGTCGACGTCGGGATACCCATCCGGCGATGTCGATGTAACTGTCCACTATCTTGGGCAAAACCCCAGCTGACAAGTCCACACTATTTTAGTCCATTGCCCCTCTCCTTCGTTCTCCTCACCCTGCAGGCCGGGTCCTTTCCGCCCTCCTCTGTCCACTCATTCCATTCGTTTTTTTTTTTGTACGCTACCTTTCGACCTTCGACTATGCCTTCTCCCCCCAAACGCTCTTCTGGCCTCGACTTTTCCGATGGCACTTCCGCGCTGACCCTCGCCCCAGAGGCCCCCACCACCGCCTACGACCAGCGGAATAAAGCAGAACGGACTCGCATGCAGGGCCTCCAATCCACCACCACTGCCCCCAAAGGCCGACTCCGCCACGACCCCACACGACCCAGGAAACTCAGCGAAAAAATCACAATCTGGCTGATTAACGAGGGGAAGCAGCGAGTCTTCTTCGCCGTATTCCTCCTCCTCCACCTCCTCGTCGCAGTCCTCGGCTGCGTTCACTATGGATTCAAGGACAATCTCATCACCGCCCGGGCGCGATTCGGGATTACCTTTAGTGCGTGCCCAGCTTTTCCGAATACGTACCTAATTTTGGCTAATTGCCGATGTACTATGTAGCCATCGCACGCGCGGCGGCTCTCGTCCTCCATGTCGACGTCGTCTTCATCCTCCTCCCCGTCTGCAGAAACTTCATATCCATCGCCCGCCGAACCCCCCTCGGCGACGTCATCCCCTTCGACAAGAACATCACGCTGCACAAAGCCACCGGGTGGTCCATCGTCGTCGGCAGCGTCGTCCACACCCTTGCCCACATCGTCAACCTCTACCGCCTCACCATCGCCAACACGAGCGCCCGCACGACGGCGCACCGAATCGGCTTCTTCCTCTCCGCCAACTTCACCATCGGCCCGCTCATCACTGGGTGGCTTATGTGGATCTGCCTGGGGACGATGGCGTGGTTCGCGATGGAAAAGCGAAGGAGTGGGAAGAACGGCGGCTATGAGCGTTTCTGGTACACCCACCACCTCTTCATCCCGTTCTTCATCCTGTATGTGTCGCCCTGTTCGTTCGTTCGTTCGTCAGTCACTGAATGCTCCTCTGTTGTAGATGGCAACTGCACGGCATGTTCTGCATGATCCAGCCCGACCGCCCGCCGTACTGCTCCTTCAACTCCATCGGCGTCTTCTGGGTGAGCGTCATCGCGATACTTCTCCATGTACCTCATCCTGACCGACCGAAATAAATAAATAAACAGCGGTACTGGATCGTCGGCGGGCTGATCTGGATCTGCGAGCGCGTCCTGCGGGAAGTGCGCTCGCGGCACATCACCTACATCTCCAAGGTCATCCAACACCCGTCAGACGTCATGGAGCTGCAGATCAAGAAGGAGAAGACCAGCGCGCGCGCGGGGCAGTACATCTTCATCAACTGCCCCGAGATTTCGTACTACCAGTGGCATCCCTTCACACTCACCAGGTGCGCGCGCCCTCCTCCTCCTCCTCCTCACATCTTATCATCTATTTTATTTACGATGATTTTTTGTTTGTTTGAAGCGCCCCGGAGGAAGACTACATCTCCGTGCACATCCGCGTCGTGGGCGACTTCACCAAAGCGCTCTCGCGCGCGGTCGGGTGCGACTTTGAGTCCGCGCGCGCCCTGAAGGGCGCCGCGGCCGCCCCCAAGGAGGGCAAAGTCGTCAACGCGATAACCAACCCCTCCGTCAACCGCGTCCTCCCGCGAATCATGATCGACGGACCGTTCGGCTCGTCGTCGGAGGATTTCCTCAACTACGAGACTGTTATGTTGGTTGGGGCGGGGATTGGGGTTACCCCGTTTGCGTCGTATGTGAAATCAATTCAACTTTGGTCGGTTAATCTTTTTAATCGGGGTGTGGAACAGGATCCTCAAGTCCATCTGGTATCGCATGAACAACTTCAGCCAGGCCGGCCGGACGCGTTTGTCCAAGGTGTGTTGCGTCGCGTGGTTCGATTTTAATCTTTTAATAATTTTTGAAGGTCTACTTCACCTGGGTGATCCGCGACTACAACACCGCGGAGTGGTTCCACTCGCTCCTGCACGCACTCGAGGAGCAGGACTCGCAGAACCGGATCGAGATCAACATCTACCTCACGGGCGGGATAAAAGAGGACGATATCAATAACATCGTTGTACGCCGTGTTCCCTTCCCTTCCCTTCCATGCTTTCTGTCCGACCCCCGATCAACTGAGAATATTAACGTTCGTTTTTTGTTCAATAGGTCCAGGACGTCGGCGCAGAGAAGGACGCGATCACCGCACTGCGCGCGCCGACGCACTATGGGCGGCCGAACTGGGACCGCATCTTCACGTCGCTTGGGCAGAAGCATTCCGAGTCGGATGTTGGCGTGGTGCGTTTGCGTCCTCTCCCTCCCCCTTACCCGCGCTCCTCCATCTTCTTCTTCTCTCCTTCCTTCATCCATTCAGTCACTCACCATTATACAATTTCAGTTCTACTGCGGCCCGCCCCAACTCGGCGGCACCCTGCGGTACATGTCCACCAAGCACTCCGACCCGCGCGGGGCGCGGTTCTTCTTCGGGAAGGGTGCGTTGCTTCTTCCTCTTCTCTCTCTCTCTCTCTCTCTCTCTCTCTTCTTTTTCACGCGTTCTAACGACCGTGCATCTGGTTTTGCAGAGAATTTCTAGTTTAGGTTTTCCCCATTACTTTATTTATACCACCACACCACCACCGACGGACACTGGCACCGCAATTCCAATTCACGACTCACTGTAACTCGAATGTTCAAGTTAGCTTATAGAATGAATAATCTGGGGCTGGCTGTCTTCAATTTCGTTCAACTTGTCATGGTCCCAAAGGTGCGTGGCCTGTGCGTTTTGAATTGGAGTTCCGAGTCCCACGATAATTATAACGACCCGTGATCGTCGCTGGGTCAAATCAGAGCCCGAGGTAAATGAAGACCGGGGTGGAGTCAATTTCGCCTGGTTCTTTCCCATGGCCTCCCTGCACGCCGCGCCTGGGCGGGCTGCCGCCCCGTTCCAGTGTCGAGCCGCTATACAATCTCGGCCTCGACTCGTTTCAAACTTGAACCTTTCCTGACGGAGTACCGGATGTGGAGTCCTACCGGGGTCCGCTGCCCGTCGTGCTCCTCCTTCCGTTCTTCTCCTTCCCTGCCCTGTTTCACGGCGATGAGGTAATGTGGTGAGCCAGAATATATAAATGCGCGCGGAACTTGGGCGGTCCTCCTAGTCTAACATAACATACGATGAAGTTCTTCACCTCCCTCGCCCTCAGCGCTCTGCTTGCGGCCACCGCATTTGCTCAGAGCGCAGACATCGGTGCTCCTGCTAACGGGACCCAGGTGCGCGCCGGGTCGAATATCACGGTGGAGGTAGATCGGCCGGTGAGTGCAGCGCTCGCATCCCTATTCACTCCTGTATATCTGCCCAAATTGCAACTCACGAGTGATATAATAATACAGGACACACTCACGGGCTCCACCGAGGTCGCAGTGGTCATCGGGTTCTTGTCCTGCCACGGATTCCAAGGGGAGCTCTGCCCACCCGCCTCCGAGATCATGGGCACCATCCTTTACAACGGGCCATTTGACCCGGAATTCCACACGGGCGTCCAGAAGCCCCCGCACCAGAATTTCAGTGTCGCGATTCCGTCGACGGCGCCGGCGGGGCCTGCTCAACTTAGCGTTGCGCACGTCACCTTGATCGGGGTGAGTTTGAGCCGTTATGGTGGGATGAATCTCAACGTTGTGCGTTTCTACAGGCGGGCCAGTTCCCCTTCTTGGAGGTGCTCAATACCACCCTGCTCGTGGTTCAATAGATATGAAATTTGAACATCAGTGCAAGCGACATGTACGGACTCTGCCAGATAATAATGTACCACACTACCGGTTTCCGAAATTAAAAAGACACTACTACGCTAATGAACCATACCTCGTTGCAATCTCGTTGTCGTTTCCGGTGAGTCTCCTGGTTCGATTTCGATTCGGCCGAACCGGAATTTCGAAGCCCGATTGTTTATCTTCCCACGCAACCTGTTGTGGACCATCATCTGATTTTATCCGAGTTTGCGCATCGACACTCCGTCTTAGCTCGTGGGACCCAATGGCGGCCGTGAGGCCCAGAATCCCAATGAATTGCAAACGGGTGAAAGCCGCGAGGGTGAAAGCCCGGGGCTCTCCGGCGCAATGTGAGGTCCTGTGAGGATACCCATCATTGGCCCTACAATTAATACAAAGATGCGGAACCAAGTGCGTGCTCTACCGCCAATGGATGACCCGGCATAGCAAGAAATAATTACCGTGAGGGAATCCGTGTTCCGAGTAGTGGTTCGAAGTCATTCGCCCAAGAGTTGTCACAGATTATTGTAAGACGTCGTTCCAAGAGATGGGTGGGTGGGAGGCCAAGAATTTGTGTTGACCAGAGTTGGGATAGACCAGAAATGCGAGTGTGAGCGTTGGCGGTGGATGGAGGTCGGGAGCAAGAGAGATTCCTTGATCGCCGACCTCCGTTGATGCGCAAACCCTGTTCTCCTATCACTCGTGCCTCGCGACCAGAGAACGTCAATTTGCGCATCGACACTCCGTCTTAGCTCGTGGGACCCAATGGCGGCCGTGAGGCCCAGAATCCCAATGAATTGCAAACGGGTGAAAGCCGCGAGGGTGAAAGCCCGGGGCTCTCCGGCGCAATGTGAGGTCCTGTGAGGATACCCACTGGAGTAGGAGGAGACGACGCATCCTCACCAGGATCCCCAGAGAGTAGGAGGCGACAAGACAGAA
This sequence comes from Mycena filopes, assembly GCA_029281495.1. Classification (NCBI taxonomy): domain Eukaryota; kingdom Fungi; phylum Basidiomycota; class Agaricomycetes; order Agaricales; family Mycenaceae; genus Mycena; species Mycena filopes. Next base: position 433,845 of record JARIHR010000015.1, read on the forward strand.
AAATGGTGCGCAGTTGAAGGTAGAGAGCCGTCGAATTTGAAACCCAGAGTCCAGGATGTTGATGCTGGGCGGTGAGGTCGAGTCAGTGTTGGGCGACGTCAACTTTCAAGTCAGGAATCGAATTGAGGGCCTGCGTAAACATGTCTTGATTTGAAAGGTCTTCAAGCATGTTGATTCGCGACCATGAACAAACAAATGTTGAACCGTGGGAACGGTATCCTGGTCCGATCACAGTTGGCCGTGAACTGGTGTTGAGATATGCAGGTGAGCCGCGAAGGGAGAACGGACTCAATGGAGGTTGACCGATGTACAGAATAGAGTTTGATTGCGTGGAAACTGGCTCTTGTGTGGAATTTTGGATCACATCCCATGTTGAACTGGCACCCCGAGCAGCGTTAGCCAAGATATCAAAATATTGACGAGCGTGCAGGACCGCGGGTGCGCTGAGTTGGGCGCAGGGGAGGGGCTCGTTGTGAGGCAGAGTGACTACCGTCAGGAATTGTGTTGTTGAAGGCCATTTGTTTGCGGATTCAGGCGAGGCGGATTTGGAAGTGTATTGACGGTCCGCGAGTTTCAAAGCGTCCGAGGGAAGGCTGGACGGAGGGGGTTGGTAGTCGTCCGTGTATGGGTCGCGGGAGCCTTGACAAGGTTTGAATTATTTTCTTTTGAAAGTTCCCGCAACGGCGCGACCGGTTTCAGGCTGAACAAGGGACCGACTCGGAGCCGGCAGGCGCGCGAGACTGTTTGGCTTATTTGAAGGTCCAGGACCAGGGTGGCTAGCGCAAGGAATGATGGCCGAGTTTCAAAGCGTTCGAAGGAAGGTTCGGGCTGTGGCATGAGGTCGAATGGATCGGAAATGGAATAAACCGGAAGGGTCAATCGAATATGAGAATACTGTTCGGCTGCGTGGGGATGCGTGAAGACTGGAGTCGCAAGGGTGATCCAGACGTCGTAATTAAGCTCCGATGGGCAGGGTTCGGACAGTAACCCGGGGGGATGGGTGGGTATAGATCATGAATAGGTGTGGCGTGACTTGGTTTGATTCAGTGTTGAACGTTGAACACGCGGGCGTGAGACGTGAATGCAGGGTTGAATATGTTAAAGTTGAAGACGCAAAGATTCGGCATGCAGTAAGGGGATACCGACACATTGAGGACGCAGATGGAGCGGTCACCGGTAGGGATGCGAGGTGCGTGGGGGAAAATCGTGTATGCGCTGATCCATGGGAACCGTGTTCTAGGTTGCATAATTAATATCGGCTTGCCGCGTGTTGACGCGCGTCGCGGAACATCGATGTTGAGTCGGAATCGAACCCCGAAGGCGAGCAGAGAGAGAGACAGGTTGGAAAGTTGAGTAGCTTGAGGGAGAAAGACTCCATCCGCCGAGGTGGTAACCGAGTTTGAGATTGCATGATTGATGTCGGTAGGATTGCCGCGTTGACGCGGGACACCGATGCTGCGTCGGAATTGAGCTCTGGAGATGGGAGAGAGACAGGTTTGAAACCTGAGTAGCTTCAGGAACGCAAGATGTATTTTCGATGTTGATCACAATTTTGGAGACGGACACATCTGAAGCCAAGAGTCGTAGGATGTTTGTAGATGGAACTGGAAATGCCGAAAGCCATATCTGTCGTGCATTGGAAACTGAAACTTGAATATTGGTTGATGACATTGAGTAGAGACCGATGTTCGAAATCGAGACTGGCGAAAGAGGTTGGGAATTAATGGAGAATTGGATCGCAAAAGCGGCGGGACACAGTCGTTGAACATTTGTTCGACATTCCGATTTTGATGCGGAGGGAAATTGGATCGCAAATGCCAGCTGTAAATGTCGATGCTGAACTTGTTCGAAGTTGACCAAGCGAAAGGAGCCATGGCCTAGATCCGACGACGTCTTGGATCAGCGCAGGAGGTACTGGCTCAATAATGCAGGAGGTGTCCTCATACAACGGCCGTGGTTGCGTCATAGATAGTGTCGGCGTGGCGCATAGCGCTAGCGGAGAGTTGGTATCAGGATTCACGATGGCGCTAGAAACAGTGGAATGGGTCTATGCCGCTGGCGGGCGAGGCGAGGTAGCGGGGGAGGTATTGCGTGGAGGTACCGCGTTGGCAATGGCGGCACGGTGTTAGCGGGGGAGGTACCGCGTTCACGCTGACATGGAAATGGCAATGGCAATGGCAATGGCGGCGCGACACTAGCGGGGGAAGTACCGCGTTCACGCCGGCATAGAAATGGCACGCCGCATTCGCGATGGTTTGGAGATGGAGGGCACGACGCTAGCGGGGGAGGTACCGCGTTCACGACGGCTTGGAAATGGAGGGCACGACGCTAGCGGGGGAGGTACCGCATTCACGACGGCTTGGAAATGGCTGGCACGCTGGCATGGAAGTGACAATGGCAATGGCAATGGCGGCACGGCGTTAGCGGGGGAGGTACCGCGTTCACGCTGACATGGAAATGGCAATGGCAATGGCAATGGCGGCGCGACGCTAGCGGGGGAAGTACCGCGTTCACGCCGGCATATAAATGGCACTGGCTGCGCGGCGCTGGCGGGGGAAGTACCGCGTTCACGCTGGTATAGAAATGACAATGGCGGCGCAACGCTAGCGGGGGAAGTGACGGCACGACGCTGGCGGGGGAAGTAGCGCATTCACGCCGGCATGGAAATGGCAGTGGCGGCATGACGCGGTTGCGAGTTCCTGGATCGAAGCGGAAGTGTGCGCATAGGAGATACGGAGCATGTCACAGGTCAGAGATTCTCGAGAGTTGAGGTAAAGAAGTCGCAGAAGTGGATTTGGTTTGAGATCCAGAGGACTGGGAACAGTGCTCGCTTGAATACAGCTTGAAGAACGGAGATAGATTGGATAGGAGTCGCGTGCTTGCTCCCCGAGATTTAGACGACATTTCCCAGCTGAAGATGTATGTGAAAGAAGCAGCAGAAGTGAATTTGCCTTGAGATTGAGAGGATTGGAACCGGTGCTTGGAGAACGGGGATCGATTGGATAGGAGTCGCGCGTTTGCTCCCCGAAGTTTAGACGACGTGGCCGGGCAATGTCCGGAGTTGTATCGGCCCAGAAAGGTATACATCCAAGATCCAAGAATTTGTGTTGACCAGAGTTGGGATAGACCAGAAATGCGAGTGTGAGCGTTGGCGGTGGATGGAGGTCGGGAGCAAGAGAGATTCCTTGATCGCCGACCTCCGTTGATGCGCAAACCCTGTTCTCCTATCACTCGTGCCTCGCGACCAGAGAACGTCAAACTCCAGAGCGGGACGTATTGGAGAATCAACCGATGCACACCGCGGCCGCCCCGGTGTAATTCCCGGCCCGCCAATGTACTCAGCTGACTCCGTTTGGAGTCATGTAATTCAGTATTCTGACTCGGTTCTGACTCCCTCGATAACTCGTAGTACGATCTGGTTTTGTATAAATACCGTAGCAATTTATCGACCCCCTCGCGCGTTTGCAGAGGGTCACTGCTTAATTATCCTGCGTGAACTAAGATTTAATCCAACACAAACGCGCATACACTCATACCCTTGACTCGTTGCCATTGTCTTGAGTTCGTCGACGATCGGATTCTTGACTCTTACTGCCGTAAAGCCCTCCACGACGACGGAGGCAACCCAAGTCCTTCACGACGACGAAGGCGAGCCGAAAGCCCTCACGACGACGAGGCACCTGTTCGATTTGTTGATTGACTGTTGATACCGCTGTTCACGACGAACCTTGTCATTTATTCTTCGCCAACTCTTCGCATTCTCTACAATGGGCGACGCTGAACGTGTTTCCTTTGCACGCCTCGGTAACAAGAATTACGCGAATGACTGGGACATTCGTATGGAGGCAATATTGATTAGGAAGGGATTATGGTCAAACATTGTTGAAGTTTTGGTGAGCAAGATCAAGTCCGATGGGTCCTTGAAGACAGATGCGGAGGTTGACACTGAGATGAATGCCAAGCTCGCTGCCCGCGACCCGGCAAAGATGGCGGAAGCGCGCGCAGAGATTGTGCTACGCGTCGAGCCCAGCCAACTCTCACACATGACGTCCCGCGACCCGATGATCATTTGGGAGGATCTTCGAAATGTGCATCGCGCTGCCGGCTTCGCCACCAGTCTTGCTCGTCGCCGGGAGTTCCTCACAGCACAGAAGAGCAACTCTGAGACTATGGAGGACTGGATTGGACGTGTTCAGTCAATGATCCTCCGAATGGAATACACAGGAATTGTTGTCACTGCTCAGGACAAAATTCTTGCCTTCACCATGGGTCTGCCCGCCACTTACGACGCTGTTGTGATCAACTTTGATGCGACCCCTCCCGAGGAGCTCACAGTTGAACATGTTATCAGTCGGCTCCTGAACGAGGAAACTCGCCAACAGTCCAACGGAAGCATCGCCGACCCCAATGGTCGTGATCCCGACAATGTAGCATTTGCTGCACACCGTGCTGCTAGCAAGGATCATACTTGCTATTTCTGCGACAAAAAGGGTCATTTCAAGGCAGATTGCCCTGAACGTTTGCGCTGGGAGGCAACTAAAGCCAAGAAGTCCAGTGAAACTGCCGCAGCAGTTAACTCATATGACTCTGATGAGTACGAGTGGTGAATGCCTACTCTATCAGGATTGTGGGGGTGTGCTATCGCTTGTGGGGGTGTATTGGAGAATCAACCGATGCACACCGCGGCCGCCCCGGTGTAATTCCCGGCCCGCCAATGTACTCAGCTGACTCCGTTTGGAGTCATGTAATTCAGTATTCTGACTCGGTTCTGACTCCCTCGATAACTCGTAGTACGATCTGGTTTTGTATAAATACCGTAGCAATTTATCGACCCCCTCGCGCGTTTGCAGAGGGTCACTGCTTAATTATCCTGCGTGAACTAAGATTTAATCCAACAGGACGGGCTAGTAGAAGGCGGTGAAACAACGACCATTATCGCGCCGGGTACTTTCTGGGAGGCAAATATCGACTCGGAGGCAGGAGCTGTGTCTTTGAACTGCCATTCTCGTCACTGCAAACGAAAGACGCAAATCGGTATCCTTCCCGCTCCGCCAGCCACGGGAGATTCCCCTAGACGGGATGATCGCAACAAACGACTGGGCGGTTTGTGAGCTCGCCGCCAATCTATAGAATTGGCGCCTGCTTCTTCGATGGTTCCCAGCATCAAGGGATGTAAAAAACCAAAATGGAACTCTTTCATCTCTCTATTGTTCGCCCTGGAACCGCTTTTCGAAAGCCCAGAGCACTCATTGCCCCCACTTTCACCCTTGCCCCCCTCCAATGAATGCTAGAATCCAGATCCTCAGGCAGGTCCTCACGAAGAAATGGTTGACCGACCAGCGTACACCTCTGGAACTTGCCCCGGGGGATCTCCGTGGGAAGACGGTGGTCATAACTGGAGGCAACGTGAGTGTACCCTTGCCCAATGCTGTCTGTGCTCACGGCTTTTCCGCAATTCAGAGAGGTGTTGGCTACGAGGCGGCGAAACATTTTGCTGCAATGAATCCTGCGCGATTGATACTGGGTTGCCGGAATGTGGACGCTGGGAACTTGGCCGTCCAGCAGATTATCGAGGCAACCGGCTGCGCCACTGTCACTTGCTGGCCGCTAGACCTCGCATCCTTTGCCTCAGTTCGCGCCTTTGCGAGTCGAATTGACGAAGAGAATTTTCGCCTGGACATCTTCGTCGGAAATGCGGCAATTATGAGCTCCAAGTTCAGAACGACCGAAGACAATTGGGAAACGATGTAAGCCCCCTCGCTTTCGTTCTGCAGGTGTGCTTACTCGTACTCAAGGCTCCAGGTCAACTACCTCTCTCACGCGTTGCTCACGCTGCTACTGGTGCCAAAATTGTCCACGGAAAAATCCCGGGTCATCTTGCTCAGTAGCGAGGCGCACTACTTCATCTCAGATATCGAGGAAGCAAACGAGCCTGTAATGCTTTCAAAGCTCAATGACCACCAGCATTGTTCTAAACAGTGAGTTGCAATGTATGTACGCCCGTGCCGGACTGATTTTTTGGCCAGGTCTGTTATGGACCAGCGGTACTTCCTGTCTAAGCGTAATTATTCCAACGCCTTGCACCCCACCAATGGCTAATTTCACGTCAGTCTTTGTCTTGCTGTTCGCGCGCGAACTCGCTCGCCGAGTCGACTCGATCACCGGTCCGAGGGTTGCATGCGTGTCTCCTGGGCTCTGTAGCTCCGACTTGGACATTGAGTCGACAACCTCGCCCTTTTTGCGCCCAATTAAACGTGTTGTGATGTCCTTCATCTCACGCACCCCGGAGATGGGAAGCCGTACAATTATACATGCTGCCGTTGGCGATGATGATAGTGTAGAACATGGGAAGTATTTAGCCAACTGTCGGGTGGAGATGGAGAGCGGGTACTCACTTAGTGAGGAGGGTATGATGTTGCAAAAATGTCTATGGGTGTGTCGTCCTATTCCACCTCTCGTCCCAACATACAGCTTACTCTTACACTTCCCAGGATGAGACGATGCAGATCCTACAGGCCGTCGACCCCAAACTTGAAACAACTCTCCGTGATCTCTGAGACTTCCCCGCTCCTGAATTACTTCAAAATGTTCGATGACCACCGCTGCAGTATCATCGGTGGGCGCTCTCTTAATATAGTGAATCTTTTTTTCATCATACCTGTGTGTAAAAAAACCTCAAAGCGATACAAGAGCACCTTTTTCTGGGGTTCAGAGTATTCTGGACTACTGACACCGATCCGAACCACCCACACAGCTCATGATTATCTGGATGCACATTTGCCCAGGAAGCTGGCACCGTGTTCGCCGCCCCTGATGGAACGACTTGGAACCAGAACTGAAGGCAACACTACTTATTATGGTACTCTAGCTCCCTTCTAAAAGCGACTATACATGACAAGTGGGCGCGCAACAAATGGCATCGGAACATCGAATTTCTACGGCGAGTCACTGTCCTTCCGAGGGGTGAGATCCATCAGCAGACAGCGCTCCTCGGCGTCAGTCGTACACCCAAACACGGAGAGGAGGCTCAGCATCACACTTGAGCATGCGGCAACTGAGTTGGGGAAGCTAAATTAGCTTTCCGACGGGCTCGGCCGGCCTCCTTTGTGCGGAGAAACCCACGCTGGTGTCCAGCTGCGGCAGGGGTGGAGACACGATTTACCGAGAGCTTGCAGTGTCATATATTGGACTCGCTCGCTCAGAGCACGCTCCCTTCCCCAGAACCTCGATCCGAAGCAATAATGTCAACGCTGGCATTGAACTGTCAGTTGGAAAAATGTGGCGGTGCTTTGGGTTGTGTTTTTCCTTTTTGACTCATTTTCACAGCGGAGAATCACATCATCTGAGCTGTCCCCTCTGTTGGCGAAATTATCATCGCGGCATTGCCCACAATCTTTCACTGCCTTTTGGAAGCCCCCTCGATCAAGGACTCATTTGAACCACCCGGCACGGCAGATCCGCCTTCGATGTAGGGGTCCTGCATGCTCCGTTATAAGGTCTGGGACAGCCGTGCTTTCCTGCAGAGCTCCCCCCTACTCACTTTCAGCGATGGCAGATTATGGAGAGCTCCTCAAAGAACTCGAAACAGTTCTTTCGCACACGGCGGTGTCACACTACACCATTGGTACGGCGCTACGAATGTTCGAATATTCTACACGACACTAACAACAATGCTTCTCTAGTTAGCTCGCTTTGCCTCTATGTCTATGATTTTCGTCCGCATTTTTGTCATCTTACTCCGTCTCACTCTAATACTACCCCAGTCTTGACATTTCCGATGGAGGTAAGACATCTCAACGATGTCCCAGACATTAGCTGACCCGTGTGCGCAGGTCGAATATTTCTGGGTGAGCATGCGACATCGGTTGGCACCGGCTCTAAATGAACGACATCCCCTTAGAAGTCCCCGCGGTCATTCGTGAAAGTCATGTTTTTCTGGGTGAGTAAGTCTACCTCAAGCAGCCTGAATGCAATAACGCTTCCCCGTTTCAGAATCGCTACTTCACCTTCCCAACGATCGCCTATTTGACCTTTTGTCAGTGTGCATCTCAGGAAAACTGCCCACCGTCTAACTACCATTCAGCGGAAATCAATCGTCTTCCGACGGCCTCACTGTGCGTGCTTGGGTTCTCGCTCGTTATATCTGTATTAATTCTTCCGCGTAGATGTGAGCTTTTCTGGAGCATGACTCGTGATGTGTACTGAATATTTGGTGGTTGTGCTGCACCAGGCTTTGCTGGCCAGACGACAGGCATCATTCTCTGTAAGAGTCGTTTGCATTGAACCAGGAGGCTTCCGATGTTGACTTGATGACTGATCTCACAGCGATTGTGTGTATCGGTGGGGCGCAAGGTCAGCTTCACTCCGACATCCTGCTTGACTGAGCAGCCTTCTCAACAATGGCACAGTTATTATGCAAATCCGTGTCCATGCACTCTACGCCCAAAGTAAGAGCACCTCAAAATATTCTATCTAACTGCAATTGATGGAGAACAGATCAGGCACTCAAGATAATTCTCTCCATCTTGTTCTTCATGGCGGTGGCCAGTGAACTGGGTATCGCGATCGCCAAACTAGTCACCGACAGCGGTATGAGGATCCATTTACACAAAGCTGTCAGTATTAATGCGGTGATAAAGTTACTGTCCAGCCAATCCCCTTCCTGGTTGACCCGCTCTCTCTCTGTGTCGAGACAATCCCAAAATTCCTCATTGGATACCCGTAAGAGACCGGAACCATCGATTCCCTCACGTACTGACTGATGCATTCACTAGTGTGCCGATGATGGTGTTCGATACAATTCTGCTCATCCTGGTCGTGTACAAGGCGTACCTGATTCAGCGAGAGGAGGCCGCCACCAGCGTCGATAAAGTTTGGACTGGTGCGAGGCTGGTACGGGTTATGTTCCGGGACTCTGTAATCTATTTTGCCTGGTGCGTTGCCCTTCAATGCCGCCCCAGATATAGTTGAACTCATCATCCACGTAGCACCGTCGGGATAAACCTGTTCAACTTGCTTGTCTGGCTGCTGGCCCCGTATGACTTATTTACCACCGGCACGGCGTGGGCGGTGACGGTCCCTGTCATGGCTGCCAGTCGAATTCTGTTCAATATGCGGTCCACATATCATCATTCCGAGGCGCAGGTGACGATGGGCGGGGAGGTTGGAACGGAGTTCCAAGTCGCACGGAGGTCGTCCAAGGGACCAACTGTGTGGGATCTACTAGTGAGTACTTTATACGTGCATCCTGGAACTGCTATTGTATGATATTAACTGTGCGTAGGTGGTGGAGATGCGGGAAGCAGCGTCGAAGATATATGATGATTCTTCCCGTTGAGCTTGCTCAGCCCTGGCGGTGTTTCTGTACCTCAACTCAGTAGTACAGTATTTATGTTTTTCCTCCGACTGTGACCTCCTTTGCTCTGTCAGATCTTTCCTCTATCTTTGGTTGAAAAACGTCGGCAATATCAGCCGAAGTGATGGCGCATCAATTGCCGAACTTGGACTCTCATCCTCGCCCATCATCGACCGCGCTGTGTAAAACTTTTGCGTTTCGCTCCTCCTCTGGAACTCCCTGAGTTTCCTGGCAGAGGCTACTTATCGATTGCGTCCCACAGGCCTCAAGTTCCTGCGCGCCACGGCGATACGGTCGTCGGTGCTTGCAGTCGCCGTCCTGCTCAAAGTCCGCCGACGCCACCGGCGTTGGCTGCGTCGCTCCAAGTTCATCTCAGTACCCTGTTTTTTCGGGATACAATGCATCAAAAACTATACATATGCTCCCTACAACGAGTTTCTTCCTCGGAACGACGACGACGAAATCACCTCCCTCCCAACGAGGTTGGGCAGCCGCCGTCTATCGGGCAGCGCCATCCTGCTCCGAGCCTTGAGACTGAACATAACTTCCTCGGAGTAGTATTCCCTCCACAACCCCTCGTCCGCGACGAAGGGATTTAGCAGCAGGAATCTGATGAACCCCGGGTCGGTCGCCGGCTCGTCGACGTCCTTGCGACCGTCAGACTCTGGGTCCTCCTCCTCCTTCGTTTCTGGGCCCTGTGAATGGACCTCGTCGTCACGGTCATCCTGTTGTCCGCCGGAATTTTCGTCCTCAGGCTCGTCGTCCGACTCCCCGTCCAACAAGCTCCACCCGCTCGGCGCCTCGGAGAGTATCGACTCCGAATCATCGAATATCGTTTCCGTCTTGTCGTCGTGCTCATCAAGCATAGCCTCGAGGTACGCCACCGAGGTGCAGTCGTCTTCGTCTTCGCGGTAATCGAGGTCGGGTGCAGCAGTAGCAGTAGCAGCAGGAGCAGGAGCAGGCGGCATCCCGCAGATCCCAAAATGCACGACCTGAATCCAAAAATACGCCATCGTCACATTGAACTCCCCTCCAGTCTGCGTCTGCGCCGCGTATCTCTCCATCCCTTGCAGTATCATCTCCCGGCCTGCCAGTGCACCACCCACCCAACAACACATAATCAGCATCGATATCAGAGTCACGAACACGAACTCGGAGCGTAGATATGTACGCACCTTTGACTCGGCCAAAAGCACTGAGGAGCGAATACACGACGCGCACGCGCGCGTAATGGTCCCACTCCGCGGCCGGGAGCCTGCCCGTGTGGAAGAGGTGCACGAAGCGCGCCAAGGACGGGCCCGCCTCCGCGCGCTCGAGCCACCCGCCCAGCGTGATCTCCAGCGCGACATTGACATTGTCGTCCGTGGGCGAGCGCGGCGGCGAGGGGCGCCCTGCTTTGGCGTTTTCGATCTTTCCGAGGTTCAAGTTGCCCAAGGCGTAGACTTGGGTCACTTGGTCGACGAGGCGGCGGAGTGAAAGGTTAGCCGGCATTGTGTTCAGCTATCCTTGAGGCCGGATACTTACTTACATGACGGCGATGTTATATAGGACGTCCACGTCTTTCTTGAATTAGATACGTGGCGGAGGGGTATTATTGTGGTGTCCGCAGTCAACTTGAATCATCAGTTGATTCGGAACCGCGGCGCGACACGTTGAGTTTGAATTCGGTGCAACACACAAGGTATGTAAGGGTTCCAACCCGCACAATATTCCTGGGTGTAGTTGGTTGTTGAATAACTCGTACACGTACATGCTTTATCCATCCATCCATGCTGCAGAAAACCAGCTCATCATAGTTTCGTCTCAACCTTCCCAGGTGTCTCGTCCCCCAACCCCGCGACAAAGTCCGCCACCGCACTCCAATACCCCGGCTGAACACAGGTATCGTCTATAGCGCGCGATTCATCAACACCAGGAAGGCGAACACAAGAAAGAAAAGACGCACTGTGCCCCCCAAGCTCAAACTCCATGTACTTCGCGCGCTCCAAGCCCTTGGAAAACTCCACGCCGCCGGGCGTCTTGGTCTCCCCGCGCCGCGCGACGGCGTCCCAAAGCGCGCGCATGTGCTCCTTGGGAATGAGCTCATCGGACACACCGCTCAACAGGAGCATCGGCGTCGAGGCCGGGATGAGCGGGATTTTGGATGCCGAGTCCCATTTCTGGTGGCATAGGAAGGAGAACGGTCCCAGGAGGGGAAGGGCATGCGGGACGAGACTCGGGAGGGAGGTGAATGTATTTTCTAGTATCAGTGCAGCGATCTATGCGCGGATTTCAACACGCAGCGGTGGAAGGAAGGGAAGGGGAAAAAAATACCTTTGAAGGGTTTCTACTCGCGAGATCGATCGAAACTGCTCCGCCTATGCTTTGCCCATATAATATCTGTGACTTGAGCCAATTGTCGGCGTGAGTGGGAAAGGGACGCCTACTATTGGAGTCTTGGCGAAAGAGGGATCCTCAGTGAGGTAGTCCAAAGCGGTCTGAGCGTCTATTTGCAGGCCTGGAAGGCTTTAATGACGGTTCACGGCTGTCGAATTCGAGACTCACCCTTTTCGGAAGGTGAACCGTCTGAAAGGCCGTACCTACATGGGACGATTAGAACTCGAGTTGATATTGAAGGAGGTTTTGCGCACGCACCCTCTGTACGAGACCATAAGGACATTACACCGCATTTTCAAATAAAAGACTTTGGCTAGGGGAATGCGGTGGCCGTGGTTCCCCCCATTTCCATGGAACATCATAACGGTAGGGCGAGTGACTATGAACTGTGCAGCGCGGGGCATGTTAGAACGACTCATGAAACGTCATCCGCCACGCACCTCGTCCTCCGTCATGTCATCCTCGCCTGGCACAGGTGTTGCCGCCCCATGCGTCTTCGAAAGCTGTTTGCTCTGGGGAAGCAGATAACACCTCAAGGTGACGCCATCGGGCGTCTTGAGCTCCAGGTCTTCGTAGGGTAACCCGTAAGTCGAGGGCACCGGGACGTCTTCTGCAAAATTAAGCTTCCCGCACCACTCTCGTTAAGCGTGGGTTCTCACCAGTCCGAGAGCCAGGGGGAAACGCGGAAGGATATATGAGGTAGTTCTGGCCATAGTACAACAGTCCGGCGCCTGGTTCAAGCGCAGTCAGTCGTTGCAGGAAGTACGCGCCGATAGCATTGAATTACCGACTGTGGAGAGGGTTGCCGCTGTTGCCAACGTGCCCTGGGTGAAGTGTGAGGTTCTTCCGTCTCGAGGAGGAAGTTCGCCACCTTTGCGAATGTTTCGAGGGAGGGGAGGAAGCGTGCCATGGAGTTCGGGGTCAAGTCTCAGCGGCTGTGACGCAGACGCCACTGCCAAGCAGGGACAGCTTTGATGCTGATCGTTACAAACCTTTTCACACGGTTCATTTCCTGGTTCTAAACGATCTCATTCGCAAGAAAAAAGTCAAGTTCCGCATAAACAGGCGCTACAACACAGGAGCAGCTCTTACTGCGCATCACATGGTGACACGACGCTGTCGAATTTATTGAACACACGACGACAACAGCTGCGACGAGAGTCGATATATGAAGGATCCCGGAACTATATTGGAACTATATTGAATATTGATACGCCACCGCCTCGAGAGAAAGCGGGTACGACTCTCGCAGTATCGCCACGGCCTGCGCCGGAAAGGCATCCAACACCCCCCGTGGATTAATGGGCTGGCCTCCGTCGGACGCCTCCAACTTGAAGGCCAGACCGCATGTTAATATTATCGAGTCCCCGACAAACAGGACCTGTGGACAGTCGGGCGGGGTGGGCTTGATCCCCAGGGCGTCAGTCTAGAATGCGCTCTCAGAATCAATATCCAGGAAGAATTGAGCGGACTTCGCTTACGCTGCTCGTGAAAGCATCAATCTCAAGAACGGTCGCCCAATCAACCTGTACGACCTCGACAACTGGCATCCACGTCCATCCACGGATCACTCATCCAAGTCAGGCCCTCGACCGTTCAACTTGAGGAGGTGGTTAATGATGGGAAATGAGAGGCGGATCGTTGCCCTATAACTGCTTATAACCGCGTTACCGCGACTGCGGGACGCAGTAAAACAGTCAACACACAAACGCCACCCTCTCGAAACGCGGTTCCTGTCGTGTTAAAGACCGGGGTCTTGTACACTGAAAGCCATTCTCCATTCCCTCTTTATTTCCTCCCTTATGAGTCCCTTCGCACACCTAGGTAAGCCGCTACTACTGGCAGCCGTTTGGGGTCTTACAATGACTTCTACTACTAGTAACAATTTCACGCCTCGCACTCCGAGATGATGCGCCTGCACCCACTGAAGACGATAGCCCATATGGCTACAAGCCTTCGGAGGCGGTCGCGATCCTTTTCATCACCCTCTTCGGAATCAGCACGAGTGCGTCCCAATATTCAACCCTGGTGCTGAGCTCAGGCCGTCGTGAATTTTACCAGTCCTCCACGTCGCTCAGGCGACATACTACCGCATGTGGTGGCTTCTCCCGACCGCGGTGCTCTGCGCCCTCGCCGAGTCCCTCGGGTGGAGCGCCCGCTTGTGGTCCTCCCTCTCGATCACTGCGCAGACACCGTTCCTGATCCAGTGAGTCATCTACTCTGGTATTTAAAACTCCAACTCGTTGACGGCGGGACTATCAGGATCTCCACCATCATCCTCGCACCGACCCCGCTCCTGGCTGCGAGTTTCATCATCGCGGCGCGCGTCATGGAGCGCCTCGGGCCAATGTACTCGCGGCTCACGCCCAAGTGGTGTACGTGCTCACATTGTCGTCGACAGGATGCATAAGACTGACTGGTTTACTGAAAGACACCATTCTTTTCCTCCCATGTGTATGTCCTTCCTGCGGGGGACTTTATTATATTACTCGAAACTTCAACTTAGATTGATTTGCTTAGGACAGCATCGCCCTTGTCGTCCAGGGCGTCGGCGGCGGGATGGCGTCGAGCGCCGACGACCTCGCCGGGGCCAATGTGGTTCGTCGCTGCACTAATACCGACACATCCACCACACCTGATCCCCGTTCCCTTTTGTTTAGGGCGCGAACGTCATGCTTGGAGGCATCGCATTTCAGTTCGGCGTGATCATAATCTTCTCGGGGCTCATGCTCGACTTCATCACCAACTACCTTCGCGACCACCCCGTGCGTACGGCGGACGACCTTGCACCCCGCGGAGCCCTGACCCGCTCCCTCAAACTCATGCTCGCTGCACTGGCCTTCTCGACCACCACACTCTTCATTCGGTACGCACGCCTACACCCCGTGCTTCCGAGTCGCTGTTAATTCCCCGTCATGCAGCTCGGTTTACCGCCTCATCGAGCTCTCGGGCGGCTGGGACGGCCCCATCATCCAAACGGAAGTGTACTTCAACGTCCTCGACGGCTGCATGGTCGTGCTCGCGATGTTCACAATGAATTTTGCGCATCCCGGGCTGCTGCTTCGTGAGCCGCCGAGGAAGGACCAGATTAAGATGGAGGCGCTAGGGAGTGCGGAAATACTACTAGACTGACTTCGAGGGGCACACACACGGACGATGCATTTTTAGTGTCACTTCATCGATTAGAGGGTACTTCTCATACTATTGACTTCTGATGTCAAAACTCCTTCCTGTGCGAGTATTCACAGCGCTAATGTGGATGTATGCCAATCGCGAAACTCGCCACAACGCGCAGCTCTCTGAATTGCGACTTGAGCGCGCAGAGGTATAGTGTTCTGATAACGTATGGTTCAGCTTACTGCTTGGCACTCGCATTCAAACTCAATTCGAAGGTTGCTATTTTTCAACCATGGCACCGCCACTCGGAGTCTTCCGGCGGAGTTCAAAACTACACCACGGTTCAAAGTTGGTCCAGTGAGGTCAAGACGAGGAGACCGAGGGCCGAGAAGTATGAGGACCAAAGACCTCAAAGCGGTCTATGTAGATAGACTTAGTTTCCCCGGGGATCCGAACTGTATATGCGCCCGGTTCATTTCCTGGTTCAAAACCATCTCATTTGCAAGAAACAGTTAATTGCCGCATATACAGGCGGTGCAGCGTAGTGCGCATTACATCCCGCTATTGAGGTCCGAGGAGTGGATTGAACCGCCAAGAATCCCGCGACGGTGTCGGATTTCATTGAACACACGACGCTGGCAACAGCTGCGACGAGAGCCAATATATGATCATGAGGGATCCCAGGACTAGTACGTCGTTGAGACTGTTGGTTTCCACTTTATTATTCTCAGGGCAGCAATCCGACCCAATCGCGAACGTGATTCCAGTGCAAAATAGCAATCCCTACCTGCGAATTACTGCTGGAAATAACCCTCTGAGTTAACCGCAAACGGGGGCGTCTCCCACCTATGACGTCTAAATTGTGGCACTCAAAGGTTCAACGAGATAAACCAGCCAATGCAGCGGAAAATGCTTGTGTATTGTCCAGCTGTTGCAAATATTGAACTTGTAGCGTCAGTTTGAAAATTATACCCGTCGCTGCTATCCATCCTCATCCCGCAGCGAGCCTGAAGGCGTCCTAGCCCCCCAGATTCGTCCGCTGTCCGACTAAAAACTCCGCCAAATTTCGCGCGAGCTGCGTATGTCCCGCCAACGTCGGATGCAGGCCGTCCACCGTGAGCTCCCTGGTCATCCCGGAATATAGGTCACCGCACGTCTGGACATCCAGGTCCAGACCGTCTACGGTTACGATTATGGGGTGAGAGATTAGGTCTCTGGCGATGGCGCCCGCATCAGGGTCGGCGAAGTCGCGAAACGGCGGCTATGTGTGTACAAGGATTTAGATTCACGACCTTCAAACGAGAGGGTGCGGACGACGCACAATGATGTAGAATCTAGAGGCCCCGGGGAATGTGGTGGCGAGCCTTCTGATAAATTTATCGAGGGTCTTTCTGAAGACATCGGGCGAGACGTCGGCGGCCTCGTCGTTTGTTCCTGAAAGATGGGAGGATTGATAGGTTAGTAGATCACAATGAAGTCTCGCTGGCTGACTGACCAAGCGCGATGCAGATGAGCTTTGGGTTCCCAGAGAGAGTCTGTGGGGCGGTTTCCCAAGGACTGGACTTCCCCCGACGAACAGAGTTAACTAGTTGAGTCAAAAACCCAGCTGCTGCGAGGAGGACTGACGTGAAAGAATCTAGTGATCATCCCGCCTGAGATGGATTGATCCTCTGCGCCCGACGTGGTATCCGCAAGCGAGATCCCGGGATACGCCACTACCTCGAGAGAGAGCGGGTACAGATACTTTTCTCGCAGTATCGCCACTGCCTGCGCCGGAAAGGCATCCAGCACCCCCCGCGGAATGGGCTCCCCTCCATCGGACGCCTCCAACGCAAGACCACACGATATAGAATCCCCGATAAACAGGATCTGGGTAGATTCGGGCGGATCGGGCGCGATCCCCTGGGCATCGGTCTAGATTCCTCCAAATCAGTCTTGAGGGAAAATTCAGCAGCCGGATTCGCCTACGCTACTCGTGAGGAAAGCATCAATCTCAAGAGTAGTCGCCCAATCAACCAGTACGACCTCGACCAAGCAGTCCTCTGTGGGCTCATCACAGAGGCGTATGACGGTGTTGGGCGCGACGTCAATGGTTTTTGTCTTTGTTTGAACAATGGAGTTTGCACGGTTCGCCACGGAAACCGCAAGCATCGGCGTCCCGCCGTTCCAGCAATCTTTGCGCTCGGTTCGCCCGCCGATTTTTATCCACAGGTCGGATACTGGATTGCGAGAGTAGAATTTGATGGACGAGCTGGCCCAGGCGGAGCAGATGGCGCCGTTGTCACAGAGTTGCCAGCGGCTCGAGAGGGTCAGGGCGGGCCATGGGATGGGATGGAGGTTTGGTGGAGGTGTGTGTGGTCTGCCGTCAGGAGAGAGGCTGGCGCTGAGCATGTGTGAAGGTAAGTCGATGGTGGTGCGGCAACTCGCAGAGAGCTGATTGATCCGACATCACCAAAACCGGCTGACTTTACCGTTGTTTTCGTTCGCTGATCAATAGTGCAGCAGTCAAGTCACGGTTGTTGCATTTAGACATACAGTAGTATGCTACTTATACAGTTATACAGGGACCCATCATTGGTATCGGGAACTCGTCTAATACCGTCGCTGGCACATCGCAACTTTTTCCCACGGTTGGGAATGCGACGTTCTCGACCAACAACCTGGGCCAATCTTTGAACCAGTGATCCCCGGCGGCATTGTATAGAAGTAGCGGTCGCGATGCAGACAGCTCACGCAATTCCCGGTGCTAATCTCTCTCTTCTTTCTCTTTAAATTGTCATCTGAGTTGTCGTAGGCTTCTATGATGCCTCCCATGATAGCCTTGCAGAGTTTGTCGACGGTCAAGCCATTATTGTGGCTGCTGGACTCGCTTTCAGAGGCTGAGGTACTGTCAACGATATCCTGCGGAGTCGATGAGTAAATACTATCAAGGTTGACAAAATGAAAAATACTCAGCGTACCGGGAGCTTCACTTTGCCCGAATTTAGACCCTCGAGGATATCCAACTCATCCAAATACTGCTTCGCTCCGTTATCACGACCCACTTGAACGAATTGAATTCCCAAATGACGGTGCTGCTGTCGGCAACTGGTACATTTGAATGTAACACAGTTGAGGCGCTGCAGGGTCTCCGCAGCATGTAGAATTGTATTCCTTACTGCGGCCGGATCGTCTGGAATCCATCTGAGCCGCAACATCACCTGAAGAAGTATCAGGATCACTAACCTGGAGCCCCATCTGTAACGATGAGATAGTTTCTGGGCTTCAAGCCCCCTTTCTTCTGCAACTCGGAAAGTTCTTCTTCCAACTTTCCGAGTGCCTCCTTTCGCTCTTGAAGTCTTTCCTTCAGATTTTCGAGGCTTGCTTGCAACTGATCGGCTTGCTTTGACCGTTCGCTATAACCTGGCTTCAAGACGCCGAAACCTGTCAGATGGTTGCGTTTGACTCGAAGTTCTGTCTCTCTGTCCTCTATCTCTCCTGTTCCGGTCTTGATCTCTGTGTTCAAGGCCGCAATTGTAGCGCTGACCTCACCCCTGTGTTCGAGTGCTGCCAGGTAGGGGGACAATTGTTCCCACAAGACCCTTCCGAGCGGAGTCAGACCAGTAGGCTTTGTCACCTGAAATGTCGACAAAATGTCGTTGTCCTGTGCACCGACGATAAATGTTTGAAAAATGGTGAATCTCGTGGGATATACCTTGCAGCCCTTCTTCCCGACGTTGGACAGAAAGAAGAGGTCGACCCCGTCCTTATCATGTTGGGATATTACCGATGTTAATGCCGCCACAACCTGGCCAGTCAGTGGTGTTCCAGCGCGAGTATGTGTAGGCTTCGCGCACCTGGTTCCAGTGGTTTTTCATGGAGCCGGAGTCATCGATACCGAGGACGAAGTCGTATTGCCGGAGACACTCTGTGTATTTTCCCCTACAGCAGACTTCAAGAACTCCCTCCGACTCGGACAGCGACGACTTACATCTTTTCCGCAATTTCCGGGCTCATGCTAGTGTACGCCGGTGGCGCCTCATTCTCAGCAAATCCTTTCTTGTCGTATTTGCTGTCAATGAAGTTGGCATCGCCAAAGTCAGAGGCCTGTTTATTATCTGCGTATTTGCTTGTTGGCATGGAGGGCCGGGAGGAGGAAGAAAGAGGAGGGAAAAGTATGGTTTACAACTAGCGGCACCGACCGCGGTATTTAACCAAAACTCGGCTCAGGTGTGGCCACACTGTTTCGCCACCGGCACAGGTGCTGTTCAGGGCTCCAACCCAATCTGGAACAAGGTGGGTGGCCACACGAGTCATATTTATGTGAAGGTGATGTTGAAGTCAATAGTGTTCCTGATGGTAAGGGTCAAGATTGATTTACGCAAACGAGTCAATCGTGACGACTCATGTCAGGCGAGGTGAATACAAGGCTCACGATTAGTCTGCAGAGTTACATTTATGTTCACCAAATTAGGCATGTGGTTGAAATTTGCTAAGCTGCCGTTACGGCCAGTGCTGAATTTGATGTTTGATCTAGATTCCGTTCTGAACGACTCGACCGAATCGCTATTGAATGTTCGCAGAGTGGTCAGAAGAATGCTCACCTTATTTAGGGTTGAAACTGGGTGTAGGAGGTTCGGTGGTGGATGGTCCACACTTGCAGAAATTCAGAAGTCTTCGAAACCTTTTCGCAAGCGTTGCGTGTTCGAATCATGCCCGAGCCACTGTATGAACTGCTGACCTTCTTTTTCTTTGTCTGAGTTCTGCCGATATCGGTGTAATCGGAAGCCGCCCCAAGTTATAGCGAAAAAAAGCTCCCCGACGGCTCCCCTTGATTGCGAAGTGTTTTTGCCATCCAGGGGTAGCCTTTGAGCTCGCTGAAACCAACCACAGTCATTGAACTTTCACAGAGCCTCCATTGACAGGACTCTGAAAAACACCCCCGCTAATTGAAGTCGAACCCAGACTATGAGAGGCTTGGTGGATGGTCCACACTTGCAGAGATTCAGAAGTCCTCGAAACCTTTGAGCAGGAGCTGCGTGTTCGACTCACGCCCGAGCCATTCCCATTTCATCTGGCGGTGTTCGGTTTTGTTCCACTCTTGTTACTCCGTTGCCTGATTTTCTCCGATCCCGATGGAATTGAAACCAGAGGGTGCTGCGAACAAAGAACAAAGAGCTCTTAGTTCGTTGCGAGAGTCAACACGGTTGAGATTATTTTCGAAGCACCGCACGACGAGATGCTTGGGTATTGAAGTTCGGCAGGGCCCACGCTTGCAAAGAGTCGAGAATACCTTGACCAGGAGTTTGTGTGAATCCAGAGCGCCATGGTGGGGTTTTATTTGGGTCTCGATCATCCTCCAGTCCTCGAGCGCGAGCACAGTTCAGTAGATTTTGTTGAAGTTTCGCAGGTATTGAACGTCCTCGTCTCCGAAGGTCATTGAAGGTGAAGGTGTATCAAAACTCAGTGGCCAACCCTGAGTTCCGTGTTCACACATCGGTTTTGAGGTGGAACTTGAGAAACCGACTTTTTTCTCTTGACAGGTCGGGGACAATCCATAGATAGTAAGTAATGAGTGAACCGCAGAGGCTAGACGTGTGTATACCATAGGTGTGCCTGTTCGAGAAAACGCCAGTCAAAGTTGAGTCGTCCACTGGTACCGAACGGCGAAAATGGCATCCGCTAGAAAATTCTGCCACAAAAGCAACCCCAAAAATCGTAAGGCACATTCCACGCCGTCGACGTCGCAATCGGGCCAATTCCTTTACATTTTTTTCCCTTGAGTGAGAGTGAGAGGCAAGCGGCGGCGGCGGTGTCAGTAAAGGTCCCGAGCAATAGGCGTAAATATGCTCCTCCTCGTTCTTCTCATGGTCAACCAAAGCAAGGCGTGCTGTGGTATAATTCGCGTCCGCGGGTGTGCTCCGGAGTGGAGGCGTACATGTGTGCAAGTGCCAGGATGAGGAAGACGCGTCAAGTGGTTGGATCGAGACAAGTTGACAGCCCCAAAATGGATTTCGCAAAGTCGTAATAAATCGCCGGCCGACTTGGACTTTGCCCTGGCATTTTGGCGATCGGCCTTCTTCCCGCTTTCCCACTTCCCTCAACGGCGCACACGATGAGCAAACCCCTGCCGCCGCTGCCCGCGACGACGAGCGCACCTACCTCGACGACGTCAGGCACGACGACAACGACTACGAGCACGAGCACAACACCGACATTCGACCTTCTGCGTGCGCTGCACTCCATCCTCGGCGACGCGATCGACGACATCCAGGCCGTCTACGCCGCCGCCGGTCCTCCCCAAGGCCAGCCTGAGCCTGAGCCCGAGCCCGTCGGCGTCCCCGACGCGCCCCCAACGCACCGCAAAGCCAATTCCTTCTCCCGCGCGTACGCAAGCCCGCCGCCGTCCCCAGGCACATCCTCCGCCTCGACGCCCACGTCGTCCACCTTCTCCTCTTCGTCCTTCACCACCCCATCTACGCCATACAACTTGAACGCCACCGGCCTCGACTTCCCGTCGCCGACTCTGCCCTTTGCGCCGCACTCCCCGGCCGAGCAGCTGACCGCGCACCCCACTGTCGCGGCCGCCATCAACCGCATCCTCGCCGCGTCCGGGCAGCTCGCGTCTATCGTGCAGACGCCCTTTCTGACGCTGTGTGATGCGAGCATGGGATATCATCTGCCCTCGTGTCTGCGGGTGCTAGAGGCGGCGTCTGTGGTCGAGGTGCTACGGGAGTGTGGGGGTAAGGACACGGGGAAGGAGGGCGTGCACGTCAAGGAAATTGCGCGCCGCACCGGTGTCGACGCGTCCAAGCTCGGTGGGTCCTCCCTCTCCTTGCCGAGTCTGCTCTCTCGCACTGCTCACGCTTTTTCTCCTTCGCTCGCAGCCCACATCCTCCGCCTCCTCGCCACGCACCACATCCTCCGCGAAGTCGCGCCAGACGTCTTTGCCGCCAACCGCATCAGCAGCCTCCTCGACTCAGGCAAGGAGCTTGGCGTGCTGTTGGACCAGTGCGTACTCTCTCTTGTTTTCTTTGGCCTCTCCGCGTCTCTCGTTTTCTCTCTTTCTCGGGCACGCGCCGCTCTTTCCTTACATCCCCATTCACCTCCGCCAAAATTTCCAGCTCCCGCCTGCCGCTCGCTCCCGCGACTCCTCCTTTCTTTCCTTCTCTCACACCCTTCCATCACTTCACCGGGCTGGCTTCCTTTACGCTCTACCTTCTCTTGTCAGCACTTCTTGACGCGTCTGGCACCTCCTCTGCCTTTTTGACGCGCTTACGCGTCGGCGCTCGATGCTTCTAATTCAGGCAGAGGCGCCGGGCTTATCGGCGTCTGCGTTTGGCTGGCGTGCGGTGGAGTCGGTCCCGGACCCGAATTCCCTTTTTTTTTGCCCTGCTCGGTCAAGGCCAATTCCAGGAGAAAACGTGCTAACTTTTTTGGCAGCCCGGAGCGCAAATACGACGGTGGCGACGCGAGCGCGGTGGCTGCGTTTATTGGGCTTTGGTGAGTTCGAGTTTTTTGTTCTTTCTTCGCTGTGTCGGTGTCTTTTTGCGTCCGATTCTTTCGTGCTGGGCCTTTCGGCGCAGAGATGCTTTCAACGCGTCGACCTTTATTTTCGAGCGCATATACTCAGTTTTTGACGCGCCTTTCTTGTTCTTTCGGTGCCTCGGCCGACGTACGCCGAAGCGCCAGTATTTCCTTTTTCACACTCTCTCTTTCACTCCTTGCTGCCTGATATGTAAAAGAATCCTTCACTAACACCACTCCCATCGATCACAGCACCGACGAGCTCTTCAAATCGAGCGCCTACCTCACCGAGGCGGTCTTCCCCGGCGCCGCGCGGCTCTACCCCGTCGGGTGCGCGTCGCCCAGCTTCACCACCACCGCCACCACCCCCGCCCTCACGGATGCGGGTGCAAATGTCGTCCTACCCTCGAACGCGAACGCGAACACAAAGGTCGGCGTACCGCGCACGAGCCTCACCAGCGGGCTGCACATCGACGGCGCGGACCCGACGCGCGCGCCGTTCAATTACGCGTTCGGGTGCGGGGGCGTCGGGTACTTTGCGTGGCTGGAGGGCGAGGGGTGGGTTCGGCCTGGTCTTGGGCCCGCTCCTCCTTCCGCTCCTCCCGCTCCTGATCAGAGGGCAGACGCTGCGTTGCCCTCTCCTACGTCCCCGAATCCGAATCCGATGACCTTGGGCACGATGCGGAATGGGAGCGGGGCGCGCAAGAGCGCGGATGAGGTGAAAGGCGGGAATGGGGACGCGGAAGGGAACCCGAATCAGTTCCGGTTGGAGCGGTTTGGGAAGGCAATGACGGGGACGGGGAGCTGGGAGGTGCCGGGCGCGGTGTTGCATGGTGGGTTTGTGTTCCTTCATTTCGTTTCATTATCACTCTATCTCGCGAACATGAGCGTTTCACTCCTACTCTCAAACTTGCTCGCTCAAACTTGCTCGTGAACTCATTAACATTGTGCTGACTGCCTCATAGGCTTCGACTGGGCATCCCTCCCGCGCGGGAGCGTCGTCGTGGATGTCGGCGGCGGGATCGGCTCGACGAGCATGTTGCTGGCGAGTGCGTATGCCGAGGTGGACGCGGGAGATGGTGCGTTCCGTTTTCCTCTCGCTTTCCCATTTCAGCGATGGCGCTAACAAACATGACGACCTTCACAGGTACAGGCGGGTTGCGTTTCGTGATCCAGGATCGGCCTGTGGTCGTTGAGCTGGGGGAAAAGGTGCGGCGGGCGTTCTCTTCCTTCTTCTCGTATTTGCTGACCTGCTCGTTAAGGCCTGGCGCGCCAAGTGTCCCGAGTTGCTCGACTCGGGCGCCGTGCGGTTTCAGGGTGCGTCTGCTTTATCTCCTTCAACGATTAATGACTGAAGCGATCCCAGTCCACGACTTCTTCACCCCGCAACCCATCACCAACGCCGCCGTCTTCTTCCTCCGCGTCGTCCTGCACGACTGGCCCGACGCGTTCGCCCAGCGCATCCTGCTCCGCCTGCGCGAGGCGGCCGCGCTTGACACGCACCTCGTCCTTGCGGATTTCGTGCTCCCGCTTGCGTGTGTGGATGATTTCGGGGTCGGGGCGGGAAGCGAGGAGAAAGACGCTCCGGAAAAAGGGAAAGAGCCCGAGGTGCAGGGCGCGGAGAAGATGTTGGCGGCGGCGCCGTTGCTGCCGAATTTGGGAAAGGCGAGCGCGAATGCGTATTGGATGGATCTTACGGTGGGCCGCTCCATTTTTTTAGCATGAACGAGCAAAGACTGACGACGGCGGCAGATGCACGTAACCTTCAACGGGCAAGAACGCACCCTCCGCGAGACGGTCGCACTCGCGCTCTCCGCGGGCTGGAAGGTCGTGCGCGTCACCAAGGCGCCGGGGTCGCTCTTCGGGCATATCGTCGCCGTGCCCGTTGCAGTGCCCGTCCCACCGGGACGCCGCGCTCGTGCGGGGAGCGGGTCCGCGTTCTTCGACGTCAGTGTCGCCTCGCAGTCCGTAGGCGGAGGGGGTGGCCCGGTGGGCGTGAACGGAGGTCGCAACGGCGTGGAGGGCGGTGAGATAGAGATGGAGATGGTCGAGCGCGCCAGCAGCCGTTGCGGGACGCCAACCTTTGGCTCGCGCGTGGACTTGCCGTCTATTGCGGAGGCAAGGGCGCGGTTTGGGCCGAGTGTTAGTGGGAGGCGATTTGGTAGTGGTGGTACCGTGAGAGGCCCGCCGCCGCCCCTGCCGCCGTTGAGGCAGGCTGCGATCCTGACGGCGCCTCCGGCTCGCAAGAAGAAGCCGTCGCCGTTGTCTGTCGTACCCCCTCCTTCTTCCCCGTCGCCCTCGCTGTATCGCCCGGTGACGTCTCCTCGGCCGCCGACGCAGCCTGCAACGCACACCCAGCAACAGCAGTCCTCGCCCATCGCGCGCCGGACGGGGCAGGCGCCGCTCTTCCGAGCACAGCAGCAGCAACAAACCCAGCCCCTTGCTCCGTCGCCTCTCCCGCGCCAGGCTCCCCCTCCACCCTCACCCATGTCACCGCGCCTCTCAATCAGTCGTCGGGCATCGTACGCGCACCTGGGGCAAAGCGCCGCGTTGCAAAGCCATGGTCACGTTCATAGCCACAGTCATAGTCAAAGCCAGCCAAGCCCGATACCGCCCCTCCCCGCAAGCCCGCGTCCGCATGGCCACGCGTTACGCCATGTCCCGTCGTCGCCCGTCCTCAAGCAGCATCAGCAGCAGAACCAAACTCGAATCCATCACCAGCAGAATGCGCTCGACCCGCAATCGAGTCCGCCCTCACCCGTGCCTTCGCGCATCCCCGCGCTGACGCGCCGTGCGTCGCATGCGCAGCTGCAGCTCCCCCAGACGGAGTTGAGGAAGCGCTCCGGGAGCATCATACATCCCGCGATGGCGCGCGCTGCGGCTGGTGGTGGTGGGGGCACGTATGGCCATGGGCCCGGGCATGGGCTAGGGAGTCTGCTGCTGAGCGGGCGTGCGAGTGGAGGTGCGCTGGACTTTAGTACGCGGCGCCGGGACGCGGACGCAGAGAGCGAGGGCGATGAGAGCAGGTCGGGGCGTGCGTCGCCGGTGTTGCCCGCGCGGTCGGTACTTGCGGCAGCGGCGCGCATCGAGCGGGGGATTGTACGCGTGCCTTCGCCAGACCAATAACAAAACCCAAAAACATTGTATTTTCTTCCTTCGTTATTCCTCACCTTACTCGGTTTCGCTTTCTTGTGCTACTTGAATTAGCTACATTACCTACCGTGGTCGCTCGTGTACTAGATGCTGGCTGGTGCAGTGTTATTGTATTTCGGTATTCGTACTGTATCGGTTGCCTGTTTTCGATAGAAAGCGTTATGGAATATTATTTTCCTGCAGGGCGGGCGGGAGGCGAAAAGGTCCCGCCCGTTCCTTCAGGTATGCATGCGTTGCTGTCGGCTGAACATTAATCTTATGCGTGAACGACAGAGGCCAATTAATATTTCAAGACAGTGGTCCGAGGACGCTCATCGCTGGCAGCTGTCCCGCCAAGTGCGCATGAACAACGTCGACGGCGACTGTTCATTCATCAAGACTGATTTATGTAACTCAAGAATTATACCCCTTCGACTTTCTCCACAGCGGTGTCATGGCCTGCGCAACGACATTCCCCGCTGTCTCCAGCAAACTCTTCAACTCCTCATCCATAACTGTCACCAACAAGCCTCGCGACTTCCACTTGTCGGGATGGAACATGCGGTGGACTTTTTCGACAAGCGTGTTGTACTCCACGACGTTCGCCGCCAGCTGCACCTTGGCGCGGGCAAAGAAGGTCTCGACCGCGGTCCAATTAATCGCCTCGACGTCTAGGTCGAGCGGGTCAGCGAGGACGGGCCACGGAATGACATTGGCCGTCAGCGGCTGCGTCTCCGTGAACTTGATCTTTTCGAATTCCTCCATCTGGAACCGCAGGCGCTCGAGTGCGCGCGCCTGAGTCCAGTCCCCTCCCGCCCACATCGTTTCGTCGCGCTTCTGGCACCGCGCTTCCTCCGCCGCGGTCGCAGCCCGCCATCGATTCTCACGCTGGAGCTTCGCACGCGCCTCTCTTGCCTTGCGCTCACGCTGGGGTAGTCTCCTGGATCCTCTGGCGCCGCTCGAGAGGCAATCCCGCAATGTCGCTGTGCTGGGATGAAGCAAGATAGGAATCTGATCTAAACATGCGCAATGTGCTGACTAATGAGCCCGAATAGCTCCGATCGCCGACTGGACGCATCTGTGCGCACTACCGCATGCACCCCCCTCCTCCAGGCAACGTCCTCGTTGCCTATAAGCGTCCAGTCTCAGCCCGGGGCCCCCTGCGTTCGCAGAGGCATGTACCAAGCAGTCCATAACCACACCAGAAGGCCGAAGAACGATAGCATCGTCTTCGAGCGTGCTGCGCCGGCCAGTGTGTCGAGCGGTCTTGTCGAGGATGGAGGGATTGTGTAGGAGGGTGTCGAATGAAATTGCTGGTATGGTCGTCTTGATCTCGTTCGAACACCGTGATGTCTAGCATGCCGTCGTTGTAAGGTTTGGAAGGGATTCTTCGCGCTCGAGCGCAAGGCGGAAAAATCGCGTGGTGGTTGTACGTCCAATAGAACGGTGTGGATGGGGAGGGATTCGGCGTCGTCGGCCCAATCGAACGCGCCCGGGACGTGTATGGGGGAAAGCGGTAGTGGGAGCGGAACGGCCAAAGCCGCAACGTTTTGAGATTCGTCGCGCGCTCGACACGTACCGCTGTCGAGGTGCCCCCTGTCAATCCATCGCTTCTCCTCCGTCTCCCGGCCCCGCTCTGTACCCTCCGCCAGACCCTCCGTCTTCCCCGCCAAAAACGATAGCTGAAACGCGGGCAGCGTCAAAGCTTCCTGTTCCCCCGCGCGTCGGCCCTCCTCGAACCCCAGCTGCCGCGCCTCCGTAACCCGCTCGCTCTTGGTGTCCTTCGTCACCTGCCCTCTCCCTTCTCCACCCGCCAATATCACTCCCGCCGCTGCCCCCACTCTCCCCATCTCGTACGCTGTATTCCAGAGTCGCCGCATCGCGGCCGTTTTGTTCCCCATTGTTGTGTAAGCTTTTAGCGCGGCCTGGAACTCGTCCTCGGTGCCGCGTATCGCTCGGTTCCTCGCTGACATCGTTTTCGCGTTTTTTCGTCGGGGCCAAATCGGGCCAGTCAAGAACGCGCGCAGCAGTCAGAAAAGCTGAGTCCTCGGGGTGTATCGTCGAAACACACTCTGATCACCATGTGGGGTAGTCTCCTGGATCCTCTGGCGCCGCTCGAGAGGCAATCCCGCAATGTCGCTGTGCTGGGATGAAGCAAGATAGGAATCTGATCTAAACATGCGCAATGTGCTGACTAATGAGCCCGAATAGCTCCGATCGCCGACTGGACGCATCTGTGCGCACTACCGCAACGCTCTTCTTTTTCGCGCTGCAGCCGTTCGCGCTCCTCCTTCTCGCGTCGCGCCTTCTCCTCTGCCTCTCGACGCAGTCTCTCCTTCTCCTTTGCCTCTTTCGCCAGGCGTTGGCGCTCCTTCTCCTGTGCTTGAAGCTCACGCATCTTGCGCGCCGACTCCTCTACCCCCACGGATCTCCTGCGATCCTCGTCCTTCGCGCGTTCCGCCTTCTCGGCCTCCATTCGTTTTTTCGCCGCCGCCTCCCAAAGCGGGCGGTCGGACTCAAGCTGCAATATCTTCAACCTCGATTCGGACATCTCGAGCTTGCGCGTTAACGCCTCGAGCTCGCCGCGCAGCCGCAGATTCTCGGCCTGGGCTTCCACTCGAGATCGGATCTTTGCCTTGTATAACGCCAACAGGCCATCGCGCTCCCGCTTCGTGGTCTCGCAATCTTCGCGCGAAAGGTCAAGATTCGCCTGCGCTAAAACACGATCTTGCTTCTCGAGATCGTACAAAGCCTGCAGTGCATCGCGCTCGCGGCTGGCGGTGTCGCCATACTCCTGGAGCAGCTTGTTCTCGGCCTCTAACGCAACTTGGCGTTTGGTTTCGGCGTCGTACAGACTTCGGAGAGATTCGAGCTCCTTGCTCAACAGTTCCTCGGCGTTTTCGGCGGGGGCTATCTCGACGGTGGTGGGCTCCACAGAGACAATTTTTTGGGAGTCGTTCTCTGTTTCACCCACATTGTCTAGATTTGACGAATGAACACCGTCGATGGTACGGCGGGTGGCGACCGTCTTTTTACCTTCTCTGCGGAGGATTTGGAAGGTCAGCGAGAGAGCCCTCCATTCGATTTCCTTGCCGTGCATCGCTTCCATGGCGCGAGATGCTGAGCACGTATTCTTTAGCGGTCACTCGAAATAAAGTGTCAGCGGTTACCTTCGGACGGAAGCGTGAACGTGATGGTACCCATTCCTCTACTTTTATGGGTTTTCGGGTATCTGAAGATCTCGACGCTAGATAGACTTCAGTGTAAAACACAAGAGGTGGGATGTGCTCGACGTACGCGCTGATGTTACCGAACTTGTGGCCAGCGGGGTAAGATCAACGAAGGGCTCAACTTGAACAACGACTCACTTCAACAAAATGGGTGCGCAAAACTGTCTCGTCGAGGCCAAAACTAAGGTTCTGGACAGAGTGTTGGTCAGTTGTGCAAATGTGACAGAATAAAATTTCGTATCCGGACTCACAGAACAAAAAAGAGTACACGGATCGTAAGAACCAATCCTCGTTTTCGGGTGTGAAATCGCCAGGCCGATTTCAGCCTCTCTTGCATGGGCTTCAACCCAAAACTGCACAATTCCGCCAGCGATTGGATGAATGCGTACGGAATAGATTGGTCCATAAGGGCGCAGGATGTCGAAGAGATCTGAGTCGGTGCATCCCGAAGGTAATGGTGCGATGAGTCTGGGTGCTACCGAGGGATCAGGTGCATGGAGAGGCTTTAGATTCGTGGTAGTAAATAATTTCAGGATAGCCTCAGGCTCAACGCCGGGCAGCGGTGTAAGGTGAAGGATGGCCAGCGCCTTTTCCGCTTTACCACTCGTCAGCAGTGGAGGGTTTGAACGAACGCAAAATAATTACCTGAATTGACGTCCGCGAAATTAACTCGAGGACGCAGACCGCCACGATTGCGTCGGCTCTTTGGGGCGAAGCTTACGGTTGCGTTCATATGGGCCGGTGCCTCGAATAGCGCGCTGATATTCGCTTTGAGGACATGATTGGGAACGTTGCCAATGAATAGAGTGGGTGCTGTGAGATGTAGATGCGCCTGAAGGTCAGTTTTGGGTGGATTCGCCATAAGTGCGCTAGACACAATGGGAGGAAGAGGCAGGAAGGAAAACCGGTGCCGAGCTAAATATCGATTGATTTGACTCACCATGACTACTCAGGATGGAGTCTAAAGCTTACAGGTAAAGGCCTAGGTCTGACGCCACTGCGTTCTTTCGTAATGCCAGTGGATTTTGACCGGGTTTGGTTGAAATGAGTGGGAAAAATACTGGTCAAGTTGCCGGGCTGGCTTTAAATTCGGCAAATTCGCCGAAGGCTGCCGAGAGCTTTCCTTTGACCCAACGTAACGAATTTCGCCCCACTTTCAAGCATTCCGCATGTTTTATCTCTAGGTCTAGGGACTGCTCGCTGAGCGGAGCTTGAGAAATTTTAACCAGGCATCTCAAACTAGGGCTGGCATTATTCAGATCCGACGTTGGAACGGCGGTGGGGTTTTTCAGTAGTGTACCACAGCAATTGCGCACTCGCGCAGGATCAATGAGGTAACAACCGTGTCCAGGCAAGTATTAGGACTTGAGTCGGGGTGAGTGCACTTCCTCTTGCGTCAAACCATTCCTAAACGATCTGAACAGGCTGGACCGTTTCCCTTTTTACCAAGCCGGAATATCACGCTTGTAGTAAAATGACCGCAGTCATATGCCTCCTTGAGTATAATCCATTGGGTCTAAATACGGAAGCACTTGAACACTTAGCCAATACTTATCTGCGCTGGCACTGGGCAGTGCGTTAGTTCGAATGAAGCTTCACAAAGGACACAAGAGGCGCTGCCTTTGTCAGATCATTAATCAAATATCACCGGATCTTGGCAGTCCCCTTCGGCTGCTGTAGCGTAGGAAGCGCGCCAATGCAGGCTCGCGAGTCGCTGGTTGAACTTTGGTTGAACCGAGAATTGAACTAACGGCATCGCGGAACTCTCCGGAATGATGACATCACGTACTCCGGGACTTACCGCCCGTGTTCAACCTTGGTTCAACTTTGACTTCAACGGTGAAAATTCAACAGGGCGTTGGAATATTCTATCTGAACGAATCAATCTAGCCGTCAAACCAGTTCCCGAGTCCCGCCGTCCTGCTCGAGTCGGGACTCAATCGGTACTTAGACTCGGCCTTCGACGCCCAACGAAGCTTCCCTGAGATGCTGCTGGGATGATTGAACTACTTATGGCTATATAAATTGAGGTGTGTATCCTGACTCAAGCCTTACCTGATAATGGTGTGTCTCCACACTCAACTATAAAGTGTTATGCCTTCATTCACCCTTCCTCCGCACGCTTCTTCGCCGTAAACGAAACCCATGCTTAGGTACAGACGTGGGGTCATTTGGAAGCCTGGGTGGGTACTTATACAGGGCCTCAATCGTACGTTTCCTCTAGCTTAGGCTAATGAAACTCCCCAGCTATCTCCTCGTCGGCGCAGCCCTCGCAGTGCATGCACTCGCCCAAACAATCGAAATCGGAGCTCCTCTGAACGGATCGTCTGTGAAAGCTGGGCGCAAAATGACCGTTGAAGTCGATCGTCCGGTGCGCTACCGTCCCTCGCGTCGCTAGCTTCAGACTCCTAACTAGTGCCATGTACC
The DNA here is from genome assembly GCA_029281495.1 of Mycena filopes. Taxonomy (NCBI): domain Eukaryota; kingdom Fungi; phylum Basidiomycota; class Agaricomycetes; order Agaricales; family Mycenaceae; genus Mycena; species Mycena filopes. Next base: position 464,988 of record JARIHR010000015.1, read on the forward strand.
TGCAGGACACCCTGACGGGTAGCGTCGAGGTCGCAATCGTCATCGCATTTCTGAACTGCAACTCGTACCCTTGCCCGTCGCCGATGGACGAGCTCGGCACCATCCTCTACAACGGCAGCTACCGTCCTGAGTTTCACAACGTCCCGGGGTATAAACCCCCCCACCAAAATTTCACCGTGAGGGTGCCAAAGTCCGCTAAGGGGCGGTCCCAGCTCAGTGTCGTACATTTCAGCCTGGTCGGGGTGAGTCCGTCGTTACACGTGAAGTCCGCTGATCGTTCGTTCGATATCTAGGCCGGCCCGTTCCCGTTCCTCGAAAGCCGCAATGTCACTCTCTGGGTGAAATAGTTGAGGGAATGAACGGAGGGCGTTGGATGGATTCAGCGTACAGAGACGAATTCGCCATCGACTATGAATGATTATGATTCAGAATATCCGAAAAAATAAAATGTCATTTTGGGTTTCCGCGCCAATACATAAGCTTGTCCGGTGGAAGAAGAAGCGAGGACTGCACCCATGAGTGCTTACCTCTCGCGACCTCGAGTGTTTCCGACGGTCTGCTGTACAAGAGTTGTCGCGCCATTCACCTCGAGTCGGGAACTCAACTTGATTGTCGGAACCTTGGTTGGAGATGTCGTCTTCATTATCCGGAATTTTGACGAGAAAAAATTGATTGCAATGCCATTTAGTCCTAGATATTGTCCTCCGGGAACACAAATAAAGAGTTGGTAAGTGAGGTTTTAAAGGCGGCAATCGCAGCATCTATCCCAACTTCCACCGAGCAGGTTACATCCGCACTTGTGGACATCCTTGTGAGCATTGCTCCCTTGAGATCATCGAGTCCCTGTAAGATGGCCGTCGGACTTGCATACCGTGGTTTACTGCTGCAGTGGATATACCAAGCGGTAGCGAAGGAGATGCGACACATGGATGCCGGACCACAGTCCGGGCGGTGAACAGAAGGCGGAGTGCGGATTAAAGTCTCGAGGCTACGGCAGAAAACCCAGAAACCGGAGAAGATCCTGGCTCGATGGTTGGGACTGAGCTCAGAGAACGGCGGCGTCTCCATCGCGCGGGTAGGGTCTGGTGATGCAGAAAGCCGGTCGAGGACCAGACAATAAAGCTCGACGAGGAGGTCCCGAAGATTGAATACTGCTGCGATGTCGATAGCGGGCACAAGAGGCAGTGTATCGTCTTTGATACGTGCAAGCCACTGTGCTTGAAGCAGCGTGAGGATGACTTCGCAGATGGAAGGGTGATTCGGGGTGCAGAGAACTGCAACTCGGAGGATTGTGGGAAATTGGTGTCCTGGCAGATCCGCAGCGTAGTTGAGTAGGATATGCTCCATCGATTGCAAGGCCCAAAGGAGGCAATGCTGGAGTAGATATTTGTGGGCGAAGGGAACGATATTCGACAACCCCTCCATGTCTCCCACAGACATGCGATTGATTTGAAGCTCGCCAGGACTGCGTGACGATCAGAATGCGAATTTCCACACAACGCGTTTAATGTCATACTTGGAATAGGCGACCGAGAGGAAAGCGCGGATCTGCGGGAGAGTGTCTCCGTGTAAAATAATCGGGTTATAATCATGTTCGCCCTCAGAGGAAAGCGCCCCAGAGGGAAGATTGAACATGCTGCCAAAAATAGTGGAGTCCTCCGAGAGATGATAACGATGAATCTTGAGGTGAGCGACAAGTTCAGGTTGGCAGAATTTGGGAAAGGAAATTGGATACATACTTTGAACAATACATCCTCTACTTGAATGGTACAGTCGCCGTCGGATCTATAATATTTTTCGTCTTTTTTAGTGGGCGACTGGTCACTCCGAGCTTCGGTGGCCATTTTGTAGTGAAGGCAGGAGACAAAGAGGGTCTCGGTAATCACCGAACTTGATCATCAATTTTGATGGCTGCCACCCTTGTCTCCCTTGTCTCTGACTCTGTCTGACACTTTCACTTTCCAGATGTCGGGCTTTCCTTCTCTCCCAAATGAACTCCTACACGCTATTGCAGGCTACTGCGAAAAAAGGGATCTGCTGACCTTGTGTCGGGTTGACCGCAAGATGCACGCCGTTTGCTTGAAATGGATTTATCGTGGCATAAAGCTGGAAAATCTCGGAGGGGTGGTCAAGTGCTGCAAAACGGTGGTTTTGTACCCCGAGATGGCTCTATTAGTTCGCGAATTTCGAATGTACGCTACAACTTCAGCATCGTCGCGTCAAAAGCTAAATAATCACGACAGTCTCTGTGCTCCGCACTATGCATTCGGCGCCTTCTACAGCACAGTTAGGCTCGCAATTTCGACGTTTCAAAATCTAAACACACTTCGGGTGGAATCTTGGCCTATCTTGCGTTCGCTTTCCGACATACACCTGCCACGACTCGGCGATTGCAGCATTCCAGCTTCGCCTGAAATGTTCACATTTCTGAAGCGCAACTCCACCATCTCTACCCTCAGAATTATCTCTGGACATGAGATCGAATCATTTCCACTCCAGCCGATCCATATGCCTGAACTCCGAGACTTCGGAGGTCCTGCAAGTGTGGCCCGCTGCGTGGTACCACGATCGCAAACCTACCGGATAACGAATCAGTGGGCAACCTCCGATAATTTCTCCGACTGCCTAGCTGCCTGCTCGCTCTCGAAAGCGGAGGTGATGCAGCTCTCGAATATCATTACTTCATGGGATTCTGCCCTCCTCTCGGCAGTCGCCCAACATATGTCTGGGGTACAGGCGTTACTTTTTCAGAATGTGATGGACGACGATGTAAGCTGCTCGTATTCAACCCATATACGTCCTCCGACTTATATTGCCCATCTCAGCCCTCCCAGCCTTTCCTCCAGTTCGTCGACGTCATCTTGCCGTCTCTTTCCGCCCTCAATCACCTTGTGCTGTACCCCCCGGAGTCCCTTGACACCTTTGCCATCTGGACCGACGCCGAAGCCTCGGACGAGGATTTTGCCACTCTGCGCAGATGGAGTGCGCTCTCCCCCACCCTTGGCGGCGTGCTGTTACCCACCGGGCCGGTGTGGGGTATGTACGACGGAATGTGGCTCCCTAATTTCCCCAAAATCGCATCGAGCCTCCGCACGCGTGTAATGGACGCGAGCGCGATGGTCCAGTTAAAGTGGCTCTTGCGAGCGGCTTTGACAGTTCCTGGATTACCAGCAGCGTATCTTCAGTACGCTCAGTTTGTAGCGGGGGTAGATGGACTGCGTGCTGTACGGCAGGCGCTCGAGACCGAAGGTGAGATCCCGGACTTTGTATTGCTGCCCGTGCGTGGCCTGTCTCTTGTTGGCGATTCTCATGCGTTGTCGCCTCAATAATATGAACTATTGTTTGAGCGTCCCATTTCTTGAACGGCTTCCTTTTTACAACGAAACCTACCTTTTGGATTGTCAATGGTGATCCTTGTCCTGCAACCTTAGCAGTCGCCGACGCACGTAGTCTAAGACGACTTCAAAACTCACATATATTTCAGTTTACTTCCTCTTTGCCTTCATCACACAGATGATGCGTATGTATAGTCGGCGATTTTCGGCCGGTCGGCAAACTTGCGCAAAACGTCTTCGTCTCTTTGCGTCTCTTCGTGTCATCCTTTGCACAAAATGTCAGGATCTCCAGAGCTCTCCTTTCTAGCGTCCCTCCCGACTGAACTACTGCACGCGATTGCACGACACTGTGAAACGAGAGATTTGCTGGCTTTTTGTCGGGCTAATCGCCAGCTGCATGCCGTCTGCTTGGAAGGGATTTACCGCGTCATACCGCTGGACAATCTCGCAGATGTAGTCAAGTTTTGCAAAACGGTGATCTCGCGCCCCGAGACGGCTCTCCTGGTTCGCGTTTTCGAAATGTACGTCGACAACCATTCTTGGAGAGCTACCACATAATCGCGACCTGTTTAGTCGCCTATCCCCCAACCACGCTTCCAAGCAGTTCTACACCCTAGTTGGTTCCGCGATTGCAAGTTTCGCAAACTTGAAAACCCTACGAGTCGAATCGCCATCCATCTTTCGATCGCTTCGCGACGCACACCTGCCACAGCTCTTCAATTGCATGATTCCGTTTTCAGCAGAAATCGACCCATTTATCCTTCGGCACTCGACGCTTTCATCCTTGGAAGTCTTGCAGGTCGCACCGGGGGCAGAACTCCATTTACCTCCCCCGCCCATCCACATGCCGAACTTGTTCTCCTTCGTGGGCCCCCCAAATCTGGCCTGCTCCCTCATACCGCAGTCGCAAACGACGTATATATCGATCGGTTGGGGAGCTTCCACCAGTTTCGCCCATTGCCTGGCCGCATGCTCCCTTTCGAAGGGTCCTGTAACTGCACTCGTCAACAGATGTGATATCTGGAATCCTGACCTGTCATCCGCAATCGTCAAGCACATGCCTGCGCTACAGGTCCTCGCGCTAACAAGCTTGTATGCCGACACAAAGGTACGGTCCTAACCCTCCCAAGTTTCGTTCCCCGCTCATCGATAATCAGCTACTTCTTAGAGCCGTCGACAACATGCTACCATTCCTGCCCGCTCTCGCATCCCTCGGACTGTTTGTGTGTTCCTCGCATTCCGCTGTACAGACTCTTGACGAGGAGTTTACGACTGTGTGCAAATGGGGCGCTGTCTGCCCCAACCTCGTCTGCATTCAGTTTCAGGGCGTCAGCTGGATCCACCTCCGGAGCGTCACGTCTCTGAGGCAGCCGATATGGCTCCGCGACCCGGAAAATTTGATCTCCGTCTTGGACCACAAGCGCGCAATGAATGCCAGCGAACTGGCGTATCTCAAGTGGTTCCTCCGCACAGCTCTAACTTCCTCAGAGCTTCCTCCCGGCTATCTCGAGTTTGCGCGCCTCATCGCAGGCTTAGATGGACTCTGCGCGGCGCGGCAGGTGCTAGAGAAGGATGGTGACATTCCGGATTTCGTCCTCTTGGATTCTCCATGGGGCCTCTCTTTTCCTTCGGACGATGTCAATTCCGCCCCAGCGTTGACCTGAAATACATGCACCTCCCGACCACGTACACCCCGATCCTCCCACTGTAGCCTTCTTGTATACGATTTTGCTCTCCCCATTAGCCGATCCAGAGTACCCCGATGTTTGCCCTGTAGCCTTCTTATATTCTGCTGATACACGCATATCGCCCAAGTAGGGTAACGCTGCTCTCCAGGGCCCACCAAAAGCTCCAAGTAAAGCCAATAGATATAATGAATACAAAATACATTCGTTTAATCGACGACGGCATCCCATCAAACTTGCGCAAACGTCCTCGGCTCTTTGCCTCTTTTCGTCTCACCCTTTGGACAAGATGTCGGGCTCTCCAGAGCTCTCCTTTCTATTATCCCTCCCGACTGAACTACTTCACGCGATTGCAAGCCACTGCGAAACGAGGGATTCGCTGGCTTTTTGTCGGTCCAATCGCCAGCTGCACGCCGTTTGCTTGCAATGCATTTACCGCTTCATAAAGCTGGACAATCTCGCAGATGTGGTCAAGTGCTGCAAAACGTTGATCTCGCACCCCGGGGCGGCTCTCCTGGTTCGCATTTTCGAAATGTACGTCGACAACCATTCTTGAGAGCTGCCACATAATCGCGACCTGCTTAGTCGCCTATCCCCCAACCACGCTTCCAAGCAGTTCTACACCCTAGTTGGATGCGCGGTTGCTAGACTTGCAAACTTGAAAGCCCTACGAGTCGAATCACCATCCATAGGTCGATCGCTTTGCGACGCACCTCTGCCACGACTAGTCGAATGCACCATCCCGTTTTCATCAGAAATCGTCTCATTCATCCTGCGGCACTCGACGCTTTTGTGCCTAGGTGTTTCGCAAATCCCACCGGGCACAGAACTCCATCTGCCTCCCCCGTCCATCCACATGCCGAACTTGTCCTCCTTCGCAGGCCCTCCTAATCTAGCCTGCTCTCTCATCCCGCAGTCGCAAACCACGTTTCTGGCGATTACTTGGGGAGCTTCGACCAGTTTCTCCCATTGCCTGGCGGCATGCTCGCTCTCGAAGTGTCCTGTAACTGTACTCCTCAACAGATGTGATATCTGGAATCCTGCCCTGTCCGCCGCAATCGCCGAACACATGCCCACTCTACAAGAGCTTACATTGCGAAGCTCTTATGCCGACAAAGAAGTGAGGTTTTCACCCTCCAAAGCTTTGTTTACCGCTCACCGATAGTCAGCTACTTTTCGGAGCCGTCGACAACATGCTGCCATCTCTGTCCGCTCTCGCGACCTTGAAACTGCTGGTGGATGTTTCGTATTCCGCTGACAGGACCCTCGACGAGGAATACATAAGCGTGCAGAAATGGGGCGCTCTCTGTCCTACCCTCGTCTACATCCGGCTTCAGCTCTTCGCCTGGGTCCGCCTCTCGCCCACTGGCACAGGAGAACAGACGACATGGTACCGCGTCCCCGCAAACGCCAGCACGCAATAGATGCAGGCGAATTGGCGTATTTCAATGGTTTCGGCAGAGCTGCCGCCGCGCTGCCTTCAGTTCGCCCAACTCACTGTCGCCGTGGGCGCGCTAGAGAAGGATGACGATGCATGTATATTCTGGACTTTGTCTTGGTCGCCTTTCCCCTCTCTTTCTTCGGACGATGTCAATTCCGCTGAAGTAGACGCACCTACACGCCATCTTCTGCGCCATTTCTACCTTCTTGTACGATTATCTCCCTCATCCGCCCGCGATCCAGTACCACCTCTGTAGCACCCCCGTTATGTCGACCTTCCCCTCGATTCCAAATCCCTCCTGTAGCCTTCTTGTACGATTTCCTCTCTACGCACTACCAGCTCTGTACTTTCTCAGCACTTGGCTCTCCGCTGTCATCTTTGTGTTACATACTATTGCTACAGCGCACTCAGGCTGCGCCCACCAAACCAAAAGCTCCAAGTAAAAACCCAATAGATATAATAATACAAAATACATTCGTTTCAGTTATTCGTTTCGTCGTGCAGCTGCCACAGGCCTTCGCATCCCATCTGCTCCCCTTCCCTTCCCTTCTCCTCGTCGCCATACACCCGCCCCTTCGCTCCATCCCTTCATTCCTCATCATTCATCCACAAGCAAAACAGAACAGAGAGAGGAGAGGAAGAACGAGTATGTATGTACGCAAAGTAAAAGTAAAAGAGTAAGAGGTAGTAAACAGTAAAACAACAGGAGGAGGAAGGGGAAGGAAGGAAGGAGAGTATGTGCAGTGCAGCCGTACGCGGAAGGTGGTCGTCCATGCCCAGAAATATATATATATGTGATCGTGTAGCCCAGAGAAAGGTCGTCGTCGTCGTTGTGTGTGTGGGTCGGGTGGGATTGGGATTGGGAGTGATGGTGATGAATGATACCAGAGAAAAGGTGAGGAAAGAGGAGGGAACTCCGATGTGTGTACCGCGGGGGAGGGTGTCTGTCTGTCTGTCTGTCTGTCTGTATGATGGGAGCGAATTGGATTGGATTGGGTCCGCGAGGTATGCAAGAAGGTGGTGGTGATCCGCATGGAAAGAGTCGAGGAGGGGAGCGTTGGGGGTCGTAAAGGCGGAGCATTGGATGCACACGCATATGGGCCTGAGGTCGATGGAGTTGTGGATAAAATTGTCGATTGGGTGGGTGATTCGAAAGCTGGGGATGAAAGCAGAGAGAGTGGAGCCATGTCGATGAATGGGATGGCCGCGGCGAAAAAGACACAGACCAAGCGCAGCGCACGCTCAATCCATATCCATATCAATATCATCCATCTCCTCCATCCCGCCCCACCTCAAGCTCTCCCTCTCCCCCGCCCGGCCGTGACGATGCCCATGCCCATGCGCATACTTCTCCATCTCCTCCTCCTCCCCCTCCTCCTCCCTCACACCCCCCAAGTCAAACTCAAACCCAAACTCCTCCCCCTCCTCGTCCTCGTGCTTCCACACCCGCGCCCGCCCACCAGCCCCAGCCCCATACCCATACGCCCGCCCGCGCCGCGCGCCCTCGTCCGTATCCACGACCGACTCCTCGTCGTCGTCCGACGGCGTCGACCGGCTGCGGCTCTGCTCCGAGGACACGGAGGCGGAGACGCTGACGGAGCGCGGCACGCTCCACGCGCTGCCCACACTGTGCGCGCCCGCCGAGCGCGTGTGCATGTGCCCGTGGTGCCCGTGCCCATGGCCGTGCGGCACCTCCACCACGCCCGCGCGCACCTCCACCCCGCGCGGCACCTCGTAGTCGTGCATCCGCGGGCCGCTCGCGCTCGCGCTGGCACTGCGGAGGCCATACGCACTGACGCTCGTCGCGCTCCGCCCGCCGACAGACGACCCATACGACGCCGGCACCCCGCCCGCGTCCCCAAACGACGCACCGCCCGCGCCGACGGACCCATACGACTCCTCCCCCTCGAGCGCGCCGCCGCTGACCCAGCGCGGCCACATGCCCCGGTCCTCCGGCAGGCTTGTGCCCGTCTCCGAGTCGGGCGAGAGGTGCGAGAGGATCGCGGCCGCCTCGAGGAGTTGCACTTGCGCGTGCTTGCTGAGGACGCCCGTGCCCACGGAGGAGGAGGACGCGGGGAGGGAGGAGAGCGTGCGCCAGTGGGGCGTGTGTTCCCAGCGATGCTTGATGAGGCAGGAGGGGTGGCGGTAGATCTGGTAAAATGTAGTTAGCGTCGGCATGTAGGATGTTTGGGATAGGGTGGGAATGGGGGGGAAAGGAGGAACCGAGGATCCGCCGAGACGCGTGGACGGTGAGGAAGGAGGGGAAGAGAAATGAGCGGACGAGGGTCCTCGTCCGAAGATACCCCGCCAGAGGCCCAGGTTGCGAAGGTGTGGAGGAAGAGTATCAAAATGGCAAAAGAAAGTGCGAAGGCAAGAAAGAAACAGGATTGAAGGGGAAGGAAGTAAACGAGCACGACCGACGGCAAGAACGACGACGGGAGATTTGAATCGAGAGGGAGATGGGGATGGAATGTATGTGTATCGAGATCGACAGTGCGTCGAGATGTAGGAAGGGAGTGCGTGAAGCAGGAGAAGGAGAAGCACGGAAGGAAGAATAAGGATAGAAGAACACGGGTAGGGAAACCGGACGACGGACAAAGGAGGGCAGCGCACGCAACCCGGAAACGACCAAATGATGAAAAAAATAAAGCCGCCCTCCCGCCGTCGCAGAATGCAGCCCACCCAGCTGCACGCGACACAGGCGGCCGCACCACGGCGGCGCTCGGAATCGGAGTCCGGCTAGGGTTTCGACGTGGCGCAAAAGGCATGAAGCCGTTCGGGGATAAGTGATAGTTAAATGAGAGGCTAATGCAAGGGAAAGGGTTTGCGATAATAGAGCGGGATTGGGTTGTAGGCTGGGCTGGGGTTGGGGAGCGGATGTGTGCAGAGAGTGAGGATTGGGGCGGGCGGGGTGAAAGAGGTGAGGGGGGATAGGGAATGGAGAAGAAGAAGAAAAGAGGAAGGAATCATAAAAATAAAACAACAAAGGAGACAGAAAGAAGACAGAAGGATAATGGAGCGCACAGCAGCAGCAGTCATCCCCAGTCACTGCGCCCGCGCCCGCCTCTGCCCCGCAGCGCACCAAAAAAGTGATACTGCCATCACGTAAACGGCGGTGACACCTCGAGTAAAGGAGCCATTTCGAGACAAGGGGCGCGTGGGGCCACCAAAAAAAAAAAAACAAGACAGGAGCGGGACAAGGCAGCGTATCCAAGAGCAGAAAAGAAAGAAAAAAACAGCAGGGAGGGTAAGAGGGAGGGCGGGAGGCGTTAATGCTGATCCCGAGGAACGTCATGATTGGCATCCCAAATCATGGATGATTCGCAAGAGAAGAGAAAAATGGGCCCGCCGGCGGGGGTCGGTCCAGTGCGAGGGTGGGGATGGCGAGGAGGGGAGAGGGAGTGGGGTGTGGGATGGGATGGAGAAGACGTGGGAGATAAGAGTAGCGACCCACCTTCGAGCAAGACTCGCACTTGTGGTCGACACCGCGCTTCTTGCCACGACCCGCAGAGGGCGGTGCGATGGGGATGGGGGTGCTGCTCTTGGTCGGTGCGCTGGCGGCCATGGTCATTGACACCGCCGTCAGCGCAGGCGGCGGCGGAGACGCCGAGAGTGACAGCGCAGCCATCGAGAGTGCTGGTCCTCCCACGGATCTAAGAGTCCTTTGTGAGTCTTTTGGGCCGCAAATATGGGCGGAGAGACGCACGAGGGGCGGGTAGCAGCGTCTCGCGCATCGCTCAAGCGCCTTCGACGGCCTGTCGACGACAGACGACGGTGATGCGCCGGGGTCTGCTGGTGCCGCTGGGGATTTCCAGAGGCGGATTCAGCGAGGGGGATGGGCTGGGCGTTGGAGGCGGCGATGGAGAGGGAGAGGAGGCTGAGTGCGGCCGAGTCCTGCGAAACGAAGAGCAGTCGCACACGTATTAGTCAAGAAAAGTATGGGGCGGTTTGAGGACGTACTTGGGACATTGTGGTGGCAGGAAGGAGGATACAAGAGCGTTACAGAGGATTACAAGGGTACAACAGGCTAGAGGCTCATCGAAGGATGCAGTGGGAGCAGGAGAGAAGGTGGTCGACTGTCCGATCAAAGTCCTACAAATTTTGGTCAGATCACGCACATCACAGCTTTTCCCTTCAAGCCGCGGCCACGCTGAACCTGCCTCTCTCATTGCGTCCCATTTAATATCCCTCGCAGGTGGCGTGCCTTGGGACACGTTGGCGTTCGAGCTCTCCTCGGGCAACGAGCCATTTCAAGGGGGGAAAAACCGACATAGTTCAAGATATTTGAATTATTTCAAAGGTATGGTTCAAGATTTATTTCAATCTCCCTTATTTCACAGCTGTATCCCCTATCCAGCCAGGATACATGGTCACTCACTGAGTGCAATAGCTTCACGAAGAAGATATTAGGAACGATGTCAAGAATCACCGTCGGGATTGAACCAACCTCGTTCGCTCTATTCATATTATTGCATAAGTGCGCACTGCGGAGCGTCAGTAGAGGTACAAGTCGACACGGTGTTCCCTCACCGTCGATTTCATCAGACCGTCGTCTTCGAATCAACCGCTCTGCTCTAACCCACAGGTCATCGCCTCCCTCAGCTCCCACCGCCCAATCCGTCAGGAAGTTATGCACCGCACGGGGCTCATCCGCGAAGCAGTCGCAGTATCGCAGTTGCCGATGCACATCCTTCGAGTTGCAGGTTGCAGCAATATATAAAGACCTCCAGACCGGAACAATGCGCAAAAACACTCTGCAGCAACTGCTTATGGCCGCCGATGGGATACAGACTGTGGGGAAAGTCGAAAGAGAGATGGGTCAGGATGGTAGCCCTCCAAGGCCAGGCGCCCAGTCCGTGTTGCCCCCCCGGTCCAAGAGAGTGAGGTGCGTAATGTGCGCGAAAGCAGGGCGTTTAAATTTAATGGGTATGTGCGCGAGGTTGGAGGTTCCGGAGAACGTCGAAAGTATCCGCTCTGCGTTTCACCTCCTCCCAGGGCCGGGTGACTGGTGTGTTCTTGCCAAAATGACGCCGGTTTCGTCGGACTCCATGGCGCGCAGAAGAACGAAAACGTCTTCGGGAATCCAGTGTTTGGTGTCAGTACTTCTGGGATTGAGGCTCCACCGAAAGAATCCTGTACAAGAGGGGCGGGCTCAACCCTGTTGCGTTATAGTGTGAGTGCCAGCTGAGCGAAGTTGAGCCGCCAACAGGCTTGTCCAAGTACCAGTGCTATGTACCAAAATCAATCGTGAGATCGTTCCCGACTCGGAAAGGGCGGAAAGTCGGAATATCTTGGACTCTAGCTCTGGCGGGAGGAGCGGCTCTGAGTAGTGCAGGGGGAGAGCTGGCCATACTGAATGTGGTTTGAACATTCGGCCTTTGTTGTAACTTGTTTGCGACAAGTTCAAGCTCCGATCAATATGCGGAGAAAGCCGATCCTGCGTCGCCGTCCCAATTCTGCATTCACCTTCCCTCCGCCATCCTGCTGTGGGTTGGTTTGGCGACAACGATGGAGGCGGCCCACAAAATTGCACTCCTCGCGAGTAATGCCCGTGCGTCTCCTCAAAAGGGTCAAAGGGCTCCTTGAGCGCGTCCATCACCTGAACTCTCGCGGTCTGCGGTTACACCGACATGAAGCAAAGCGCTCACCCGAACGAGCGCCCCAGGTCAAATGCTCCATCGCATCCGGAGAAGGGGAGGCCACTGGCCTTGATGCTTTGTCGTTGAAGGCCAAAGCGTCGGACACCGCTTCAAAGCGCCCCGCAATTTGGGTATAAAAGGCGCACCAGACAGACGCTATTCCCCCATCCCCTCCTCACCCAGAGCCACGGATAACAATGAACGTCTACTTGCAAAACCTGATTTCCCCACCCCAGCAGGCAGAGCCATGGAGGACAACAATGACCGACGACCACTTGTTGAACCTGATGAAGCTGCAGGGTTACACCTTAACCCAAGACTGCGGCTGCAACGACCCGAACTGCGACGGCTACTGCGAAGAGGAGTCCGACGACGAGGACGAGGACTCCGACATGACACCACCCAAAGAGCCCGAGCCCTTGGTCGAGAACACCGACATGGATTACGATGTCGAGGACACAGAAATGCCTGGTCAGTGGCGTCTTGCGTTAAACTGGACGAGGGCTCACCTACAATCGTAGCTGCCCCTCCGCTGGAAGTGATACTCCCGACCAACCCTTATTTCTATAATTATTTTTTGCAATACGTCTTGAATGGTGAGCGAGCCAAAGCTTCCCGTTGTTGCTCTTGCACTCATCACAGTTTTACAGCTGCATCTGAATCCGCGCCCGTAAACTCGCAGCAGCCCCGCGCTCGACCCGTTCTCAGGGAGGACCTACCGTCGATCTCCGAGCTCACGCAAACCCAGCCCCCAACCGCTCCGTACCCCGCCTACACCATCACCCCGGCGTGCATACCCCCCGAGTCATGGCTGCAGGAAGCGCTCCACATCAGCCACTTGCCTCACGGCTCCATCGCCGCACCCACCACCGGCACCAAACGCCCACCGCATCCGCACTTCGCCCGGTCTACTCTCTTCAGCCCGCGGATACGGAGGTCGAAACGCAAAGACGGGGACATCCGCGATCGAAATAGCTACAGCACCAATGGCCCGCGGTTGACGCCGCGCGAGGTACCGCCCCTGCTCTCCGCGCAGGAAGAGGACAATATCCGCAAATTGGTAGGCCCTTATTCAATCGGTTCCTTGGACGATCATTGACGGTGTTTACAGGAGCTTGAAGCTTACCTTGAGTCCCGTCACCGCCGCCCGAAAGCGCGTAGCCACTCGACCGAGGGGAGTCCATTTGGATGCTCGACACCGTCCGCGTCGTCCTCAGCCTCGTCTGGCTACTCGTCATCCCGACACTCGTCGGCTTCTTCATCCTCCTCCGCGTCCTCTTCAGCCGCCGACGTCTTCGAATCCGGCTCGCAATACTGTTACGACGAGTCGGAATCCGCCGCTGGGGAGGAGGAGGAGGTCGTCGACGACGACGACGAAGACGCCGGCTCTGCGACCTCAGAATATTCCGACCGGTCCGAGTCCGCCCACTCTTCCGCATCCTGGGCGTCCGGATCCTCCTGCGCGAGCTCTGCCTCCTACGGCAGTAGCCTCAGCGCCCCTCCCCGACGCGCCGACCGCCTCATGCGCATGCACGAGCATCAGCGCGAGCGCCACCGCCGCCAGAGCCAGCCTGGCTTGTGGCGACGACTGAGGGGCGCGCTCCCGGATCTGTGGTCTGCAGTTTGATCTCTGCCTCCTCAGCGCCCTCCCCGAGGACACTGTTCCTGTCCCTCTGCCTATCGAGGACAGCCTGATCAAGCGCGCCCGTGCCGACCGCCTCATGCGCATGCATGACCATCAGCGCGAGCGTCACCGCCGCCAGAGCCAGCCTAGCTTGTGGCAACGACTTAGGACCGCGCTCTGTGGTCTGCAGTTTGATTTTCTTTTCGTTTTTATTGCACTGTCTATTGTATGTACTTTTAGATGTATTCCGTCGCCCTGTATAATCGCTACCTAGCTCGTGTATTTCCTCGTTAATAAATGGCTGAAATCGGGAATGCGCGGAGTGAATGATCGGACTCGACACTGCCACTGTCAATCTCTTCTCGACTCAACGCTCATGTTGCCTGCGACGCCTGGCATTGTGGATGTACTCGGGTTTCATGCCAAGCGCGGGTTACGGGGCGCTCATAGGCATACATTCGCCGGCTTGGGTCTCTCAACGCGCGCGGCAACGTCAGAAATATAATATCTAGAACTGGCCTGGAAAGGTCGAGCTTCGATGACAACCAGGACAACACAAAGGTTTCGCTCTGGACTGGACTCGCCGCAGTGATTTCGGACCTTTTCATCAATCTCAGTTCCCTGTCGCCATCCTCCTTCCGCTTTTGGCTGGCCAGAACTGTCTAGAACCCCAAAGCGGTGTCTTAGAGATACTCCAAATATGCGGCCCTGACTCTGCCTATCTTGTTTCGCACCTCTCGCTCTCTGTCTCCCCGCTCCCTTTCTTTTTCCTCCGGTCTGACTGGATTCAGATTAATTCCGTTCCTTTTCCATTCGATAGCTCGACTTGCGCATAAACTATGGGAGAAAGTTGGTTTACGAGAGAGTTTCTCACTCCGAGACGGCTTGCCTTCAACGTCATATTCTACGGCCTCCACTTCTTCCTCTTTGCCTATGGATGGCACAGCCAGGTACGGTCCTCTCAGTCATCCAAGTACCTGATGTCTCAATACGCGTTATATCACTAGCAAACGAACGAGAAACTGGCAGCCCTGAATTTGCTCAAATTCTCGGTCTGGGTATCGCGTGGCGCTGGTCTTGTACTCGCCTTTGACGGCGCTCTCATCCTGGTTCCCCTCCTGCGAAACATCATCCGAGTTCTCCGTCCGAAGGTCGCCTGGCTCTTCCCGGCCGACGAGAACCTCTGGTTCCACCGACAAGTCGCGTACTCCATGGCATTCTGGACCATGGTACACACAACTGGGCACTACGTCAACTTCATCAACGTCGAGCGGACGCGTACGTTCGTTTCCTTTGTGTCCACCACTGCGATCTGACTCCGCCATTATGCAGAGGTCCGCAAAGAGACCGCGCTCATGATCCATTACACCCAGGCGGGAGGCTTCACCGGCCATTGGATGCTCCTCATCATGCTCCTCATGTACACCACCGGGCAGGCCAAAATCCGCAACCAATGCTTCGAAGCGTTCTGGTACACCCACCACCTCGCGTTCTTCTTCATGATTGGGCTATACACCCACGCCACGGGCTGCTTCGTCCGCGACACCGTCGAACCCGCCTACATCAAGACATTCCCTTTCTACACGTCCGAACACTGTCTTGGCTATCTGAGCTGGCGGTACACGATCTGGCCCGGGATACTCTATTTCTTCGAACGCGTCTATCGCGAGTATCGTGCCCGGCGTGCAACCCGTCTGTCGCGGGTCCTCGTCCACCCCAGCGGTAAGTCCTCCGTCCTTTCGATCGCAAGTCATGGTTTGACGAATCATTCTTAGGCGCTATGGAGTTACGCATCGAAAAACCTAGTTTCAAATACACCCCGGGGCAGTGGCTCTTCCTCCAGGTTCCTGAACTGTCTAGCTTCCAATGGCATCCGGTAATTTCCTTTCCACTCGTTCGCCTCTGTTCATGCTGACACCTTTTATCAAAGTTCACGATCACCTCTGCGCCCGACGACCCGTACGTCTCCGTCCATGTACGTCAGGTCGGAGATTGGACGTTCGACCTTGGAGAGCGTCTCGGTGTTGGCCCTTCGGTTGTAGCGGCCATGACGAGCCACGCGATGAAGGGCTCGGACAAGGACGAAAAGGTTGGTGGCTTCCGGGGCGATTTCATGGAGTTGGACGCTGCTACCGCCGCCGGCCTGCCCGCCGTGCGAATCGACGGGCCGTATGGTGCACCCGCCGAGGACGTCTTCGACGTCGAGGTCGCGGTGCTCATCGGCGCTGGGATAGGTGCGCTTGTTTTATTCTCCACTCCTTCCTTCCGCGCGTATTGAAACTGTTTCAGGCGTAACGCCATTCGCGAGCATCCTGAAACATATATGGTACAAACAACGCAAGGGGAACCTCGGGACGCTCCGCCGGGTCGAGTTCTTCTGGGTCTGTCGAGACGCTCCCTCTTTCGGATGGTTCCAGAGTCTCCTCTCCGAGGTCGAGGCGTCCCAAGCTGATCGTGAGGAATCTAAACCCATCCCACCTCTCCTCATCAACTGATTCGATTCCAACTCCACCTCCATCCAGCCAACTTCCTGCGTATCAATGTGTATTTGACGCAGAAGATCACGGAGGACATGCTCTGGAACATCGCCGTCAACGACGCCGGAGCCGCGTACGACCCACTCACCCTCCTCCGAACCCGGACGATGTTCGGACGGCCCGACTGGATGACGATTTATGGGCAAATTAATCAAGCTATTCAAGATGGACAGTATATTCCGGGCGCACAGGAGCAACTGCGCACCAAAGTCGGGGTATGTCTGTCTCCTCCAGCGACTCCGCCCTCGTTCTGCCGTGTTCTTACTTTCTTTTTTTTAAAGACCTATTTCTGCGGCCCATCTCCCCTCGCCAAGGTCATAAAAGAGGCGACTGTTCATCACACCAATGCTAAAGTAGAGTTCACATTCGCTAAGGTGGATATCCCGTCTTTGGTTCTCGTCGCTACTGCTAACGTCGTCGTCAACTCAGGAACACTTCTAATCATCTCCGAGTCATCGTTTCTCTGGGCGTCACACAATGTATCTATACTTCCGCAATGTTATTTATTAACCGCATAATCATCTCTGTATACCGGCTCGTTCGTTACGCGGAGGTTGTTGAGGACACGACGTTAATATGTGTATGTCGTCTTCCCGTTCCGCTGGTGCACGAAACGTCCGGTAGAACCATCGTACTGGCCGTTAACCATTCCCTGGGGTACCTGTTCCAATTCAGCAGCACGAATAGGCTCTCATGGATGGGACCCACCTGCGCCCCTTGAATCACACGGGGAGCATCTTGACGAGGGTACGAAGGGATCTGTTTCTGGCATTAGTTCGACGAAATCTGAAATACACGCCGACGAAGACAATTGAACTCACAGGCAAATTCGCGGCCTGTGTCAAATCTTGCGATGCAAACGCTCGGCCCTAAATGCCATCCATGAATGAGTGCCACGCCTAACCAACCAACCCATGCTGCCCTAGTACTCACCGTCTCACTGGACTCGTACACCACGCCACTGGCATCATCGCGAATGCGCAACCCAGGGTTCATTTCCGCCACTCGTTTAGCCGCCTTGGCGCAGGGCGTGCAGAACTGCCGCCGCGCTCCAGGACCAGATGCATCGCCCATCGTAGAGTTTGTAGTGACCAGATTTCCATTTCCAGAGGACTGGGTGAACAAGGGGAGCAGGGCGGGGAAGTCACAGCAGTAGGTTGACTTCTTCGAGGTGACCTGTTGGTTGATATTGTCGTCCATGAATGAGGCCTGTTCGTACGCGTTGTAAGACGCGGCGGGCTTTGGAGCTGGGGGTGTATATCCGGGTAAATACGCCTGTGTCCGGTTTGCGACGATCCCGGGGCGGGAGGAGGTTGAACCTGAGGGTAAATTAAGGAGTCGGTGGCGGTCGGTGCGCAAGGCCATCACGTACTGGTGTTGCTGGATGCGTTCATTGGGAGGTGAAGGGTGTTGCTGGAGGAGAGCACTAACGCGACCTTGTTTTATAGTATTTTCCGAGCGGACCCACATGAAGTCTTGTTGTTGTAATCATTGTGGCCAATAAACAAAACAATTGTTGAGACAAGGAGAGATACCGAAAACAAGGCACGGGTTTCTAGCCCAGCGCAGCCTCTCCATTTCATCCCTTGAAGACTTGAACAGAAACGAGACGCCGATCAACGACTCAACAAGGTTGCTGGTAGATGGTTGCCTGGAAAGCAGGAGCGAGAACAAAGAGAGGACGACCTCGGCCTTGTTCGTTGGAGACTTGAAGACCTTCTTTCCCGAGGTAACTGCGGAGCGTTCGCCATAACGTTGGGAGCAAGTTGCGAAGTGGCCCAGTTCACCGCCACTGATTAGACGCCGAAATAGGCGCCAACTGCAAAACAAAAGGAAAATAATCATTAGCCTGCCATTCTCGAATCTCTACGTCCTGCCTCCACAATGCTCCAGAGATCTCAAACCATATATACACTTTCTACTTTTGTCCGCTTCCCCCCATCGATTCGGATTTAGTCGCTGGGAATCCCCGCAAACTCGTCGTATCCCAGGGAGAGGTTCAGGTTCTGATAGATACCATGGTGAGCCAGGGCTGCGAAAGAAAGAAAAGGCAGAGGATCCTCACCTGCAGGCACTGCGTCGCCGCTCCCTTGAGCAAATTATCCAGCCCGCCCACAATGACCACCCGGTCCCCATACCGCGACGTCTGGAACCCGCCCACAGACCACGTATGCTTCCCCTCAATATTCTTCAACTCCGGAACCCCAGGCATAATCTTCACCATGCGCTCCCCGCCATACCGCGCCCTGAACAGCTCCGCCACGTCATCCGCGTACATCTTCTTCCCGAGCTGGATCGACGCAGTCGAGATGATGCCGCTGAACCAGGGCGCGACGGAGGGCACGAACGCTATCCTGATCTTGTCCGCCTGCTCTCCCTCCTTGGCCTGCTCCCAGGCGGGCAGCGGTGCAATGGCGGGCGCCGACGCCGGGAGCAGGCGCGAAAGGTGACGGCCCGCCTCCCGCTCATGGATATGCCCCGTCAACGAATACGGTCTGATCCCGCCCCCAAGGCTCTTTGGTGACACCTTCGGCGCGCTCGACAGCTCGCCGTCGGGCGAGGTGACCATCACGGTCCCCGCACCGCTGTACCCCGACATCCCGAACACCGTCGGCAGCACCCCCGGCGCGAGGTGCGGGAGCAGCGGCGCGATGAGCATCTGCGCCGAGGTCGCATAACACCCCGGGTTCGAGATCCGCTTCGCTGCGCGGATGGCGTCGCGTCCGTAGAGTTCTATGCATGCGTCGTCGAGCAAGGGAGGACAAAGCAAGCAAAAGATTTATTCAAATGATTAAAACCTTTCCAGTAAAGAATTCCATCACGGCTCACCAGGAAGCCCATACGTCCACTCCTTCTCGAACCGATAATCGGCGCTCAGATCCACCACCACGCTCCCCGCCGCCTTCCCGCCATTGCGCTGCTCCGCCCCCCGGTTCACCGCCTCTACGAACGGATACCCGGCGCCATTCGGCAGCGCCATCACCCACGCGTCCACCTCGCCCTCCTTCTCCATCCGCTCCACGTCCGCCTCCGACAAATTCTCGTACGTGACAGGCGTCTTGGTGTACCCTGGCAAGGGCCGCCCAGCGAGCTGGCGCGAGGAGACGTGCGCGAGGTCGAGGTAGGGGTGTGAGGAGAGCAGCGTGATGAGCGCCTGCCCGGTGTATCCCCTCGCCCCAATCAACCCCAGGCGCTTGATTTCCGTCGACACCGGCGCAGGAGCCTCCGCCAGAGTGGCGTACCCCCTCCGTGCGGTGGTGGAATACGCGCGCGTGCCACTCGGCGTAGCAGTGGTGGTTGTCGACTTGTGCGGCGGCGTCGACGGCCCAACGGGCAAATACACCCTGGCAATCCTCCCCCTCTCCTCAAACTCCCCCACAATCCTCTCCACCTCCTTCACATCCTGCACTCCATACCAAAACAGGCTCTTCCCCGCCCGCGTGAAGCTCCCATCCGCGCGCTCGAAATGCCACCCCCGATTCTCGTCGTCCGCCTGCGCCGTCCAAAACAGCCGCCGGTGGTCCTTGCGGATGGCGCTCCACACGTTGTCCATGACGTTGTTCAGCACGCCCGCGCGCGAGGGCAGCAGCTTCGTCAGCACGGGCGTCTCGCCCACGGGGTGCGCGACGACCGCGACGACGTCGAGCGGCTCGTCGCCGTAAATCGTGTACGGCGTCTTCTTCATGTCCGCGAGCACGCCCGTGACGCTCTGGAACCCGCTCAGCACCTCCGGGTCGCGGTCGTGGATGACCTGACGGAAGCGGTCCGCGCCGAGGGACTCGATGCTGCCGTGCTTGAAGAGCTTGTACCCGCGGCGGATAAGCGTGCCCGCGCCGCTGTCGGTGAAGAGCTCCTTCTGCAGCATCGCGGCGGAGATGACGGCGACGGAGGAGGAGCGCGGGAGGTGGTCGAGCAGCTCTTTGAACTCGCGCAGCTTGAGCTTGGTGCCGTATTTGACCCACGGCTCTTTCATCAGCTGGTCGTACTCCTGTGGACAGGTAAATATGGTGTAGCAATGAGGAAGGGAATCCGCACCTCGTCGAGGTTAATGACCGACAGCTTCTCCCCAGTCACACCATGGAACAGCCCGCCCTTCTCATTCAAGAACACAATCTTCAGCGGCTCGAGCTCCTTTGCCAGCTCGCCCGCAGCGATGTCCGCATTGACGTTGAGGATCTGCCCGTCTGGCGATTCCGCCAAACTGGTGAGGATGGGGAGCGCGCCTGCTCTAATCGACGCCTCCAGCGGGCGCTTGTCGATCTTGGTGATCTTGCCGACGAGGCCGTACTTGTCCTTGTCCAGGTAGTCGGCGGTAAAGACGCCTGAGGTGATGGGGCGCGCGCGCGTGCCGAGCTTCTCGAGCGCACCGACGAGCTTGAGGTTCTCCTCGAGGAAGACGCGGCGGGCGATTTGGAGAGTTTTGGCATCTGGATCTCGTCAGCGCTTGAAGATAGGATGTAGTGCGGGCCGACCTGTGACTCGGATGCCGTCGATGTAGTCGGGGACGATCCCTTCCCGCTCGATGATCTGGTTGAGCTGGGGCCCAGCACCGTGAAGTACAACGGGGTACAGTCCAACGCGGTAGAGGAAGCTCAAGCTGAGGGCGAGCTCGTCGATCTGGTCGAGTACGGCCCCGCCGATCTTGATGACGGCGAACTTGGCAGGCTGAGACGGGTGTGAAGAGGACGAGAAGATGCGGAGGTGGCGCTCGACTTCGCGCTTGGTGCCGATGGAATACAGTAGCCGGGTGATAGTGTCCTGGTGTGAACACAGAATCAGTATTGCATTATTTTCGAGTGTAAGCGAACGGAAAAAGGGAATTGAGGGTGACACTGCGACCAAATCACGCGCGTCGAGAACCGACTCAGAGGATGAGGCCTGCACCATACGCCGGCTCGAGCAGCAGCTCTCGAACGTCGGCCGAGACGTCGTTTAAGACAGAAGTCGAGATTCGACTCCAGAAAGACGGGTGTAGCCAAAATCCGAATGACGCGATTGCGTATCGAAATGAATCCCGCCGATTGAACTCCAGTTCCCCGAGACCGAATGCTGGCCAGCATCCGGCGGGGCCGTCCGACCTCGAGCAATCGAGTCCTCAAGACACCGACCCCAGTTGGTTTTTGACCACGTACCCGGTCAGTTTGCGCAATAGACTGCATACTCCGGACGGACACAAGCAGCTTTGGTGCCACGACAGCATGGCGAGCGCGGACCACGACGGCGCGGCCAGCAGTGCGGCCAGAAATGCGGGAGGCGACGGTGAGCATTGGGGATGGCAGTAGCAGCAGACAAGGACTGGCAGCGAGCCTCGCCGGGCCTGGGAGAGTAGAACTGGCGTGGAGGAAACAAGGAGGCGGAGGACCACAAAAATATTGGGGCTGCCGTAACTTGTGACACAACTCCGCTCAACTCCGACCAACAGCCTTCAACAGCCTTTTCTGCGAGGATTCTGCCACTGGACAAACGTTGCACAACCTTTTCGACACCCAACTGCGTTTATCCCTCTATGAACACCTAAACTTGCAACCTCAAGCTCGAACACTTCGGCGGCGAAACCCACGACGGAGAAACTGACATTGGAGGATTGGCTCGTCGACGCGACGAGGACGGGATCTCATTTGAACACGCACAAGTAGGAACAGAGGCCTTCCTAATATTCCTCACAGAAGGAGAGATGCGCCGACGCTCAGTGGCTCATGCTGTCAATGCTGTGGGAATCGACTTCTGGCATGGCCCGATTTCTTGACTTGGCACTCGACACCAGTGAAGATATGGACGTTTCAAAGCTAGGGCAAGTCCTACAATCAGATTCAACCTCAGTGGAACAATTCGTCTGGAAAAATGCTCTCAACAAGTTCTTCAGGTCTGTCGAAAGGATTCGAACCTCAACGTCTCAACACCCTCTGGTCGCTTTACAATCCAGCGAAGGTCCGCACAACCCTGCAAGGGCCTTCAAGTTCAAACTCGATATACTATACGGCAGCCCCAAGACAAATCATCCGACCTCCAACACATTGCCTAGGCGAATGAGGTTGAAGTTCCGCCGCAGCTCTCAGGCGCGAAAGGCTGGCTGTACAGTTCTAAGGTCGACCGCCAAGGTGGACTATAGCGCCGCCGCTTTGCAACTTCAATATTTCCAACAAATGTAGACCGAAGCCAAAATGTCTTTGACCTACACCATGTCTTGGGAGGATTCGAACCCCGCCCTCCGTGACGTCCTCGACTGGATCGTCGCGCCATGCCTCGGCCATTCACTAAACTGGACTACGACAACGTCTTCCAGGCTACGAGCCTTCCAGGGTGCACGCCAAACGAAACGTTGGTCAACGACCCGTTCCAGTTCTTCGTTAGTACTTGTTTTTTATCGCATCGCAATACGTATCTGACGAATTTCATCGCATATGTCATATTAAAGGCCTCGGGAAGTATTAGCCAAGGTTTCCCCGAGCAAGTCGGAAAAAAATGAAAAAAAAATGTCCACCCATAATATCCTAAGGAGGATTCGAACCTCCACCCACCCCGAGTTGGAACGGTCACGGCTCAGAACTTCAAAGGGTATACTAGGACCTCTCCTATACTCTGTCTAATTGTTAATTGTACGGGGCACCTTCCTTGAAATCCGCCTTCGAACTTGTCCGACCGAATCGAGCCGAACGAAGGTACGCCATTTAACGATTTACTTAGCAGAATCTTCCTATCGTGTTCCAGTGAAAAAAAGTCTAACAATAGCGTCGCTCTACGCCAGATACTTCTTCACATGCCCCAACACCCTCGTCAACTGATCCTCCACATGCGCCCTCTCCTCAAACCCATGTCCCTCCCGCGGATAGATAACGAGCGTCGCCAGATCGCTCACAGCCTTCTCCGCCTCCCTCTTCAGCCCGCGCATGAACCCAACGGCCTGCGTCAGTGGCACGCGCTTGTCCTGCTCCCCGTGAAGGAGAAGCAGCGGCGCCTTGACGTTCCGCACGTCCCGGATGGGGCTCCCCTTCAGGTACTCGGGTGCGCGGGGAGTCCAGGGCGCGGTACCGCCCAACGCGGCCTTCAATGCGACGAGATCAGAATTATTCGGACTGAAGGAAGTGGTTATCCAGCGCACCTCGACGTCGGGGACATCCGAACAAACAATTAAGCTCCCCCAATCCGTCGGCCCCGCGCCGATGACGCCCGCCTTCCACGGCGCGTCCGGGCGCGTGCAGCCCCAGGCGGCGAGGAAACCGCCCTGGCTGTATCCCGCGATCGCCACCTTATCGGGGTCAGCATACCCGCGCGCGACGGCAGCAGCTAGCATGGACTCCACGTCGGCGTAGTCGAGCGCGCCCATTCCGCCGTGCGCGGTCCGCGCAAAGGCGGTACCGCGGCCTTGGCTGCCGCGGTAGTTGGGGGAGAGGACGAGGAAGCCGTTGGACGCGAGGAGGAGGCGGTAGTTTGTTGCTTTGATGTTGTGTTCAATGTTCAACCAAGAAGCGAGATGGATGGCTCACTGTGTCGCATGTGTAAAGTGTCTCGACTGCAAGTTCGAGTTAGAATAATCAGTCTGAAGAATGCTGCGTACATACCTGTATGGCCCGCCGTGGGGTACCACAACAGTCGGCAACCTAGTTGGCTGTGATCCGCGAGGATACGACACGATGCCCTGTAGCTCCATTCCATCCTCAGCCGTCCACGAAAACGGCGCGCATTGCGGCATCTCCTTCTCCGCTACCCAGGAATGATGCGCCGAAAGCTTCCTCGACAGAACACCCTTGACGCCGCGCGTGGTCACCCCACACCAAACGTTCTCCGCCTCCCTCGACACGCCGGAGCTTCGCGCCGCGACAAAGACATAGCTCTCACCCACGCGCGTGATCGCCCAGGTGGAGAACGCCTCCTCCGCGGTCTCAAAGAGCGTGACCGGTGGCTCCTGTGGCCGTACCAAGTCAATCCGCGTCTCGAGCCCACACGCAACTCCCACCGCCACCTCGCCCTCGCCGCCCCCAACGCCAGCTATCGCGTCCGCATCGTCGCTAGCCCCGTACGCCAGCCGTGTGGGCTCCGCCCCCGCCACCGTGTCGCACACCCACAGCGCCGGAGACGACGTGTAGTTGTCCGAGTGCAGGAAGTGGAACCTGTCTGGCTCGGCCCAGACGTTCGTGGGGAACGGCACCCGGGTGTGGGTCATGACTTTGTCGGTGCTGGCAAACCGAAGGGATTCTGAGTCGCCGGCGGTCTCAACTGCGAGCGAGAGGATGTGCTCCGAGGCTGGGAACGCGTTGCTTTCGATGTCGGGGAGTTGGGCTAGGCGGTAGAGAATTTTGGTGCTGTCGGGCGACCAGACGAACGACTGAACGTGCGAGTCGACGGACACGGCTGTGTGGATTCTGCGATGGTCAGTGATACTTGTGCAGTGAGGAAGGTACCCTTCAATTTTACCGGTCAGATCGAGGACGCGAAGGCGGCACAACTCCGCCTCTTCGGCGGCGCGCCAAGTGATAACATAGGTTTCCTTATCCTTTTCGTCCTTGTCCGCCGGCTCGTCTGCACTCGTAAACGCCAACCAGCGCCCATCCGGCGAGATCTGGAACGCAGTGACGTCGCGCAGATTCGTAGTCGGCGTTAGTGGCTTTGGATCCCCGCCGAACACCGCCGACGAGAGACGGTAGATTTGCGCCTTCCCCCCAGCCTTGTGACGGTCCGAGAGGAAGAAAACGTCACCGGATTTAGGGTCGAAGGCGGGGCTGTGGTCGTTGAATAGCCCGGCGGTGATTTGGCGCGCACTGTCTGGGGTAGCGGTTTCGGCAAGCCAGAGCGCCCGTGTTTTGTGCGCGTCTTTGCCGCGGAAGGAAGGACCGACGCAGTAGGCGACGTGGTCGCCTGTTGCAGAGAGAGTTAGCCCGCTGATTTGATCTGTGTTTGCGACATCCTGAGGCGTTATCGACATTCTGTGAGGGTCGGTCGGGAGAGGTGTTGAGAGCGAGCTGTTGAAGTGTTGAGAGGCGCTGAGAGCCGTTGAGCTTCTGGGAGATGCCGGCGGAGGCCGCGCACTGGATCATGTGACCGTGGAATGATCTCGCATTTTGCCGCGACCTCGCCACCCTTCTCTGGCTTTCATGATCAAGCAAGGTGTTGCAGCTCAGACGCTCAGACTCGTTCTAACAAGCAAGCTGCCCTTCAGTGCGGATTTGTTGCGCGTACTTTGTGCAACACTTGCGAGTTTGCGACCCTATTGCAAGGCCGGACCGTGGCGGGGATGCGATTCCGAGGCGGGCAAGTAAATGTTACGAGTGCGGTGGAGAGTCGAGGCCTAGGGAGACCCCAATTTCCAGTCTCGACTTCAATGCCAGCTTCGAATTCTCGTCCTCCGCAGTCAGGTTCATGCCGTGAATCTATTCTCCTCTCTGGCTTCCTCTTAACGCACATCTGCAACTGCTGTTCCTCGGAGGTGGCGACAACGTCTCTTCTAGATATAACCCCTTGCAAATTTCACAGTCATATAGAAACTTATAACTGTGGGAGCCGGGTTGCTTCCCGGCGCTGTTCGGTTTTGCGCGGTTTTGGACTCGCCGGTGCGTCCCGACTGGAGCGCGAAGAAAATGATGATTCCAGTTCAACAGCGCTGGCCCGAACTAATACCGGGCGCCTTCAACAAGGAGGTTTCCCTTCCTAGCGCGCAGCGGCGTCTTCCAGTTTTCATCCGCCTTCTCGGCGAATCCTTCTGTGCCCAGCTTCAGACACCCCGCCCTGGATGCCGCGCCCTCGTCTTTTAAACGCTGGATCGGCGGCAAATTCCCATCGGCATCTTCCATTGGCAGTCGGACGCCGCGCTATTCCTGTGCCCCAGCTCGCTTCTCGGTTTCGCGACCGCGATATAAAGGTGCCATTCAGGCGACTCACGTTAGGACGGATCACCGCAATTAGGAATCGGTTGGCCCCGAAATTGTCGGGATTTGCAACGGTCTTGCCCTTTTCTCTACCCCGTTCGCACGAAAATTTTCTTCTTTCACAAACTGGGGTTCCTTTCGTTGGGCGTTTATGCCTTATTCTGGACCGTTGCGAGTGTCATGCCTACGCTTAAAAGGCGACGTCGCTGCTCCGAAAG
Organism: Mycena filopes; assembly: GCA_029281495.1. NCBI lineage: Eukaryota > Fungi > Basidiomycota > Agaricomycetes > Agaricales > Mycenaceae > Mycena > Mycena filopes. Next base: position 491,327 of record JARIHR010000015.1, read on the forward strand.
CTTTCCAGTCCTAGGTCCCATTCCGCAATGATCTCTGCTGGAACGCTGATTTGGATTTCGTGCCTCCCGCTCCTCAGGCTGTAGGTTTCATCAAATCCCCTACCTCCAGACGTCGTCTGATTATCCCTTCCTCTCTCAGGTTCATCTGTGTGGGCTGCGGGTACGGTATCACCAAGGCCGATTTATTCCCTGCCAATGCTGCCCGAGGTGCCGGTCAAATAATGCTGGTATGCAGGCAGTCACCCCTAGACGTTTACTCACGCTGGACAGAATATCACGGTGCCGAGCCTGATGTTCTCGAAAATCGTACCAGCGTTCACGTCACAGAACATCTCTGCCCTTGGTATGTGATTTCGACGGTCGGCTGGGTTGGACTGCCAGTATTCACACTACGAAGGTCCTCTGGTGCTCATCGCGGTAATATATCAAGTGCTGGGCATCGCCATTGCGTGGGGAACGAAACAAATATTCTGGGTTCCACATCGCTTCAGGTATGTACTTGGACAGTCACCCAATGGTCAACGCTGAGTATAATTTCAGGTGGGGAATCTTGGTGGCTGGTGGATGGGGGAACTACGGGGACATCCGTGCGCTTTTTCTTCTCTTGATGTGGGACGCATAGCTGACCATAATACTGTTTCGTAGCGACCTCCATCGCCATCAGCATCGCTGGCGCAGCACCATTCAACGGCGCCTCGGACCAAACGCTTAGCGTCGCCTACATCTCCGGATTAAGTTTGTTTTACATGGTGAGTGTCATCCCAAGTTCATCTAACTCCCCTCTGACCTTGAGTGCAGATAACGTTCTTTCCTCTGGGCGGCCACAAATTGGTTGCACTGGACTATGACGGCCCCGATGTTGAACCTGAAGTTCTCCGCGCCGCGGCACGGCGAAGACGCCTAGCTGTTTTCTCGCTCCTCCCAGAGAAACTTGTTCGGCGTCTGCGATTAGATCCCTCCTCGGTGGTCCCAGTCGTGGCCGAGGCAGACGTTGAAAATGGCGCTGGAGATCTCCCCGCCATCGTCATTGGGGACGAGTTGAAAATCGAGACCCACCTCGAACCGGGCGCACCTTCAAGTGTTTCCGGTGCCTCGTCAATCAAGGACGAGGAGTCATCCGAACCCCTTCCTGAACTACTCAACGTCGAGAGCCCGCCTCCGCCGTCAACCCTCCGTAAAATCTGGACGAGGTTTGCGACCTTTGTCCGGGAGCTCTGTTCGCCGGCCTCACTCAGCATCATCCTCTCCTTCCCCATCGCGCTAATTCCCCCTCTCAAGGGGCTTTTCGTGCCCGTACCTTCGCCACACATGCCATCCGCACCCGACGGCCGCCCCATATTCTCGTTCCTCTTCGACACGACTACCTTCATTGGCGCGGCTTCCGTCCCCCTCGGCTTGATCTGTCTTGGCTCCGCACTCGCCCGGCTCGAGATTCCTCGCGGGCGTTGGAATCGTCTGCCGGTTGGCGCCATCCTCAGCATGGCGATGGGCCGCATGCTTCTCATGCCCGTGCTGGGCGTTCTGATCGCGAAAGGATTGACCAACGCTGGGATAATATCCCGAGAGGACAAGGTCTTGCAGTTCGTTTGCATGTGAGTCCTCCAACCTTTCCACGCAGCGATTCTGATGTCGATCCTGTGTCAAGAATTTTCTCTTGCCTTCCCACCGGGACGACACAGGTTCGCACCGCTCTCTTCACTCAAATTGAGCCCACTGTTATAACTCCCGCCAGGTTTTTGTCACCCAAGTCTACAGCGGTACAGGGAGCGCTGAACATCTCTCCGCGTTCTTGATCCCACAGTACTGCATGATGTTTATTTCTATGACGGCGTTAATAGCTTATAGTCTAGAAAACCTGTTCTAGTGTATTTTCCCGCCAATTAGATGAGTAGACCGCAAAATCCGTGTTTCAACATTTGAACCACATTGTTTGTCCATGTCGAACTTGAAGGGTGAACACATGACTTCAAGTACAACAGACTCCAAATGGAGATCGGTTGAAGAACAACAAGAACCATCATGCTCCGGAGGGTCAAGGTGCTCAAGTATAAAGGGACGGGCTTCGCTCGTCCCGGACCCACACAGTCCTCCTTCGCCACAACCGACGCCCACAACAATCCCCGCTCTCCGCACCTCTTTCGCGAGTTTGAACGCAACTCAACTGGAGCTGAGTTCCTCAAGAGTTTCTAGCCCCGATATGACGACCATTCACCAGTATGATACCGTCCTTTTTCATTGCCCAGGCCCCTTATCATTTTCCAGCAGTAGACCAAACCCCGCCGAAACTGCGAAGGATTACGATGATGCGGAAGCCTTTCTCCAGACCTGTATCCCCCTCGAACTGGATCTCGGTGCTCTGGAGCTCGAGTTCGACAACCAATTGACCAGCGTCATCGACAATCTGTTCGGCCACGAGTTTTCTAGCCTGCAGGGCTTGGAGGGTTTTGTCACGACGACAACGACGACATCCGCCGCTGGACCGAGCGATTACAAGGGTAAGAGCAAGCAAGTGACAGATGGTCTTGAGGACATCGAGTATGTGATTCCGGCATAATTTCCGATGTCTCAACTCACATTTCTCAAGATCCGCGGTCGCCGTTTACAAGCCCGCTACTCGTGCTGGTGGCTTCGCTCATTCCCCACCGAAACCGACTGACTCCGGTTCTGCTTCGCTGGACGAAGATGGGGTCGTCGTGCGCTCTACTCAACGGCCCGCACCGCTTCCTAGTTCAAACTCTGGCGAGGGCGAGATTATTACACGGGCTACCGCGGCTCCAGTTCCGTCGGTCCATCAAGGTTTCGCAGAACAAGTCGTTCCGCCTCCGAAGGCGCCAATACGCACTCAGCCTCCGGCGCCCATAACACCCACTCCACAACCTGCCGAACGACATGTATTCGTTTCTAACCGGATGGCGTCGTTCACGATGCCCCCAGCGCCCTCGGCGACGGGGGCTTTCGTTCGAGACGATATTCCCATGAGCGGGGTATCACTCAGCTCCATTGCGATCCAAAACCCACCATTTGCCGCCCCTTTGGCTCCGCCTCCGGCCTTCCAGTCGTTCACCCGGGCGATTGAAGAGGACGTTGAAATGCCTTTCTCCGACGCATATTCCCCTCCTGATATCTACCCCGGCATATCGTTCCAGCCAATGCAAAGTCATGGCGTGCGTTGTTCCACTCCATTTTCCTGTTCAGTCGACTTACTTCAATTTGTAGTTTGCAGCTCAGGGCGCGTCGCATCAAAATCCACCGCCGCCGTATTGGATGACGGGGAACCAACAACTCTTCAGTTCGTCGTCCGCCACCGCCGTACCCTGTCCTACACCCGATATGTGGAGCGAGCCACATCGTGTACCCGATTTTACACCACGTCTGCCATTTTTACCTCCCGGGCTGCCAGCACCGGCCCCGCATCCCTCCATATTCGAGCTCATTCGAACCGACCCCCGAAACTCGACGACCACCCCTTACCTCATCCCACCGGTAAACCTCCCGATGCACGTCTGGCAGCAAGAAATCACGCGGGACTCCCAGCGCACTCTCGCGAACCGTGAGAAACCAGCGAAACGAGGACGGATACCTGCGCCGTATTTTTTCAGGACACCTCTCGTGTTGTTGACGAATAAACGGCGAGGGAAGAAGAAGGTTGCTAGTCGGCTTTCGTCATTCGGCTCCCTCGATGTCAAATCCCACCCGCCTCCGGACGTGAGTGGCTTTTTCGTTTTGCCTTGGAATTGAGGTTGATTTTGGTATCGACAGAAATACGGTGATACAGGGATGGACACGGCCAAGCCACCGATCGGGATCGTTTACCCGCCACATCAATACGACCGCTCGTCCTCTCCAACGCCCTCGTGTTCTTCGTCTCCGTCCTGTTCTGCCGTATCTCTTCCGCCCACTGCAGCTTCTCGCGCCTATGTGCGGAAGCTCAGTTCTCCGCCACCCTTCGGGACAAGGCACAAACGCTTCAGCGTGGCCCCGAAGGAGCATCGCGGTGTGCTCGGTGTGTTGAGGTCAGCGGCATGGCCGTGGTCGTAGATAGCGGCGTCATCGCATGCAATGGCTAGCATTTGCAACGATTTCCAACCCCCTATCCGCTAATTTAATTTAGTTTAAATAATATGTTGTACATGCATGTGCTGTAGTTATCACCCAATTGCAAAGTACAAACTTCGACTCGTTCGAAGTTCACCTCAAAGCCGCAAAACCAAGAAGCTTATATTTCAACCGTGGGAAATAAAGTAAGGAGTTCGAATTTTGAGGTTTGAGTCTCCCCTCAGGCCTCCCAGCACCGATTCAAGGGTGAGGTGGAAACGTAATGAAAAAACAATCTATCTGGCGAATGTCTTGGGAGGATTCGAACCCCCACCCGCCTCTCATGCTATAAACTCACTCGCATTATGAACCGAGGCGAGCAGCCGTACCAGGACCTCTTTTACGCGCAGTTGAACTTGAAAATAGGCGAGTTCAAAATTCCGGCAGGGCCAACGGGCTGAAAACTTCATGAGACTTGAATAGTTTCCCGACGTTTCGAACCTCCCCCTGGGTTCCGAGAATGGAAGGACCTTCTGGGTACCTAAGAAGGGAGGTTTCATACTAAACTTGTCAGGGCAGTCTCTCGAGTGCTGCAAAGCCGTGCAAGTGGGCTCTTCCAGCAGTGGCTTTTTTGTTTCAAGTCGGCTTGCGTTGAATTAACGCACCGTGTCCCAAGTCTCACAACCTTGGCAATTCATTCATGAAAGGCTGCGACGCAACTGCAGCGCATGGATGAAACCAGAGGTTTGAGAGGCGCAAGGGAGCAACGTTGATTGTGGCTCAGGCGGACCACTCGGAGATTTTCAGAGCGCTGCCTCGAGGGCCGCCATGTCAAGTCCAGTTTGTTCAAGCCCTAAGCAGAAAATGCATCGGCGAACCAGAGACCACGAGGAGGGTCGGCACAAAAGCGCCACCAGGAGAAGCCAAAGGTACTTAACCCGTGCGAGACCAAACATCCGCCACAGAAAGCCACCAGCGAGCTTGAACCCAATCGACATCTTAGCCGACCGATCAATCCCAGTCGGCAAATCCCGACCATCTGATCGACGCGCTAGCCTTTCGACAAAGACCACCATGCCAGATTTACCGCAGGAGCTCATCGAGGCCATCGTCGAAGAAGTTCCAATAGAGAGCCTCGCAGCCTGCTCTCTGGCCGCCATCGCGTTCATCACGTCCAGCCAGCGCCGTCTTTTTCAATGGATGTCCCTCCCCGATATTGCGGCTTATCAGCGCGCGGAAAAACTCCTGGCCTCGTCTCCACATCTCGGGCGTTACTTCCGCTACTTGGATCTGGTCATCATCGAAATCCCAGACGACTTCAGCTGCCTCAAGTCCATCTTGAGTGGATTATCGGAAATCGAGTTCCTCACCATTTCAGGCAGCTACACGACGCCGCACCAGATGGGGAAAAATCCCTTCCTCATCGACTTCCTCTCCCACCCGACACTCAGATGTCTGGGATTGAGCCATCTGGGCGAAGTTCCGGCTTCCCTGATCAGCCGCGCCTTCTCGCTCTTCGAGGAGGTGCAGTTGTCGCTCATATCCATTGTCAACGACGAAGATCAGGCATCCGACGACCCTCTCCCCCCTGCCGAACTCTGGAACCTTGCTATCTCGGGGGACGGGGCTGAAATCGCAGAGCAGACTATGCTCGCCTTCCTGCTTCAACCGAAGCGAATCCAATCGCTCGCGCTACAACAACTATCCGTTATGTTTCCTCCTGTTCACGCCGACCACGCGCACCGGTTCGAGGAGCTCCTCGTCGCGTGCTCAGACAGCCTCGATTCGCTGGAACTCGAATTGGGTACGTCCTTTCTCTCAAAGCATCGCCCCATTCAGACACTGAGTCCATGTCAGAAACACCGCCGACGTACATACCCACCCTCCCCAACCTCACCTACTTGGAGCTCTGGCTCGACGTCGAACTCACGAAGACCCCACCTGAGCTGCTTGCCATCATCGCAGCCGCCGTGGCATCCGCGCCGCACCTCGAGGTTCTGACCATCGCGTTCCTGGATCGTCCCGCCAACCCGCGTCGCCCGCATCGTCAGCTGTGGATGGGCGTGCAGCCGGAGTGGGCCCCCATCGACTCGGCGCTCATGGACATGAAAGATCTGTGTGAAGTCGTGTTTTCGCTCCGCTGGTTCGACCACGCACCGGAACTCTTAGCGCAATGTAGATGAAGCTTACCTGACACGGGGTGAGCGTGCGTAGTCCGGTCCTTACAGTGAATCACACAGAGATTGTGGGGGTAAGAGACAAGATGAAATTACTTGCATAGGTACATTTACAGGTCTTAAATACTACGGAAACGAGTCATTCGGTACCGTACAGAAGGTAGTCATATGTTCCACAATATTCCAGGATACTCCACGGTATACTGGCGGCTTGCCCCGATGCCCGAGGTCATGCCCGAGGGATGCCCGAGGCATCACTTACTCCAATACTCCCCCTCAAGCCGGCAGTAGTCCCATGGCTGAACAAAACTGCTCGTGCTTCGCGCGGGACAAAGCCTTGGTGAATATGTCTGCAACCATCTCATCAGTTGGACAGTATTCAACATGGACAATACCGAGTTCAACGCATTCTCGGATAAAGTGATTCTCGATGCGAAAGTGTTTGGATCTCGCGTGGTGTTGAGGATCGTTCGCGATGGAAATTGCTGATTGATTATCCGAGTACATCAGCGTTGACTCCTGGTAGGGAAAATCGAATGGGAGTGCCGCGAAGAAATATCTGAGCCAAATGGCGTGTCGTGTCGCGGCGGTAAGTGCTGAGTATTCTGCTTCGGCAGTGCTGAGAGCCACGGTAGGCTGTTTCTTAGAATGCCAGGCTATAGGTCCACCAGCTAGAAGGTAAACATATCCAGAGACTGATTTGCTATCGTCTGGATTCGTTGCGAAATCGGCATCGCCATACGCGCCGTAGTGGTTGAAGATTGAGTCTGAATCGGACCGAAAGTCCGGGCCTCCGAATGTGATCCGCTGATCACGCGTTCCTTTGAGGTAACGGAAGACTCTCTTCATCGCCGTCCAATGCGTCGGACTGGGGTTGCTGGTGTACGCCCCGACTCGTGCGACGGCATACGCGATATCTGGGCGACTGATGGTGGCCGGCCAAATCAGTGAGCCAATATACTCGGCAAAACTGTGGCCTCGCTCATCGGCAGTTTTACCCTCGGTCTCGTTCTTCTGCAAGACGACATTGGGGTCCATGGGAGTCTTCACGGGTGACATCTGGTCGTATCCGAAGCGGTGCAGGACACTGTCGATGTAGTGCTCCTGTGAAATCTGGATGGTGCGTGTTGCTCGGTCACGGTAAATCTCGATACCGATGATTTTCTTAGGCTCACCAAGGTCGTTGATTTCGACTTCGTGCTTCAAGGCGGCCTCGGTGGCGGATAGCATGGTGGTGCTGTTGCTAAAAAGCAGTAAGTCGTCGACCCAGACGGTGATGATAATATATTGGTCCTTGATTTGACGCAGGTACACGCCGTGGTCAACTTCAAGTCGTTGGAAGCCATGCTTCGTGAGTATGGAATGCAGCTTGCGATTCCATTCCCTTCCTGACTGCTTTAACCCATACAGGGTCTTCTTGAGACGACATTTGCGTCCGGATCCGTCGTCGAAACCTGGAGGCTGTTCCATAAACACCTCTTCTTGCAGGTCTCCGTTGAGGTATGCTCCCTTTACATCCAACTGCTTCATCTCAAGGTCTTTCACAGCAGCTATTGCGAGAAGGGCTCGGAGCGATTCAAGACGGACGACGGGGGAGAACGTATCGAAGTAGTCGATGCCGGGGACTTGTGAGTAACCTTTCGCTACTAGCCTTGCTTTATAGCGGACAATTTCCCCTTGCTGACCTGTCTTTAGGTCGAATACCCAGCGACATCCAACGGGTTTTCGTTCCGCGGGGCAGTCCTCAAGCTCCCACGTACCCATTGTTGCGAGGTTCTCCAATTCGTCGTTGATGGCCTGCTCCCATTGCGGCCACTCGGGTGATGCTTTCGCCTCTGCGATGCTGCGGGGGATATTCGGCTTCCCCGCGTCTATTTCGCCTGCTGCGGCCATGTACGCGAAGTTCGCCATCGCGTTATCGTCCTCGTCTTCTGTGACGGTGTCGGGTTCTGTCTGCGAACCTCGGTTGGGACGATGGGCTTGCTCTCTGCGAGCGTCCGGGTTCCCGAGCCTCAGATAATTCTGGTCCTTGACGGTGCGTGTGAGCTTTCGGAGCGGAATTGGGTTGAGCTGATTAGGTTTAGGATCGTGTTCTGTGGTCGCGCGCGGTGTCGGTGGTGTTGATGGTGGTTTAGCGGGCGTGCTCGCCTGTTTCAGCGGCGGGGCTGGTCCGGGATCTGATGATGCAGGTACGTCTTCCGCCTGTGTGTGTGTCGGCGCTGGCTGATTGGCTGATGTGCCAGACGCGTTCCCGGTTTTCTCCCCCTCGGATGGCACATTTGCCTCAAGTTCGTTGAATTCAACGGCGGGGTCAGAGAATTTATAGTTGCGGGAAATTTTGACGCGGTGAGTCTTCGTATCGTAGTATCGTACTGCCTTCGGACCGTCGTAATAGCCACAGAATATATGCTTGATTGCCCGTTTATCGAGCTTTGATAGCTCTTCGACGTTCTCGCGAAAGATCCAAATGGGGGCTCCGAACTCCTGGAAGTGTGAAACATCGGGTTTCTCCTTCATGAACACCTCATGCGGTGTTTTGCCGTCTGGTAGGGCCTTTGTCGGTGACCGGTTTCGAATGTAAGCTGCATGTGTTACGGCGAATTCCCACAAGCTATCGGGTAAGTTCTTCTCCGTCAACATTGCTCTTGCCAATTCGACAAGTGTGCGGTTCATGCGCTCGGAAACTCCGTTTTGCGACTGGGAATAAGGTGCGGTCTGATGTATTTCAATACCCTTTGCCGCAAGTGCTGATTTCAACTTCTCGTTGATATATTCAGTTCCCTCGTCGACGCGAATCCACTTGGGTTTATACCCATGCTGCCGTTCCAGCCACTCGATGTGCTCCATGACTCGGACTTTTGCCTGGTCTTTGGTTCGCATGAACAAAACTGTGAATCTGCGACTAGCATCATCGGTAAAGGAAATATAGTAACGATTCCCTTCCGTTGACCGTGTACGTGCAGGACCCCATAGGTCACTGTGGATACCTTCTCCCGGCTCCTTTGAGCGGTGAAGGGCCTTATGCGGAAATGGTCGCCGGTGCATTTTCGCTTGAATGCATGATTCACAGTCCTCGCCTTCGAGTCTGCTCTCGGGATCGATGGTGAGTCCTTCTACGGACTTGTTCTTGACAAGGAGTTCTAATGTTGAGTTAGATACATGGCCATATCTGCGATGCCATGATGCCCAGCTATTGGGGCTTTCCTCACCTGTCCCGGTGTTTGCTCGGTTCCTGACAGCTACTGCGCAGACGTTGTCCAGCCAGTAAAGTCGGAATTTCTTCTTGCCTTGCAAGACGAGCCGTCCGGACTTGTTTCGAATCTTGGCTTTGCCGCGGTCGAACTCAGCTGAGCCTCCGGCATCATCGATACGCGGAATGGACAGCAGGTTATTCGCGGCGCGAGGTGCGTACAATGTGTTATACAACAAAACTGTCTGCTTCTGACCGTTGATTTTGGTTTCGAGGGTAACTGTCCCTCGTCCGTAAGCTTTGACAACATTGTCGCCCAAACCATTGATGGTTTCGCCTTCAAGCGGCGTATAATCTGTGAAGATCTCGCGCTTGTTAGCGATGTGAACGGTGCAGCCGGAATCGGCAAGCCACGCATCTCTCGATAGACGCGCATCGAAATGGGGTTCATCGGAATGGACAGCCATGAATGCTGACTGTGGGTTAGCGTCCTCAGATTCGTTGGAACCTACGTGAGCTGAATTTCCCTTCTTCTTTTTACCATTCCACTTCCCTCGACCACCTTTGTAGTCTTTCGGGCGCTGGCCTTCTTTGCCGCCGCCCTTGCTCCAGCAATCTCTGGCCATGTGGCCCGGTGCTCCACAATTGAAACACCCATCGTCCTTCGACGTATTGCTGTGCTGGTGAGTACTCTGACTCCTACCGAACAATGCTGCTGACCCGTTTGAAGACTCTCCGGCTTTCTCCTTCCGACGTCGGTACTCCTCAAGAATGAGGGCCACTAACTCGTGTGAGTCAACGGTGACGGGGCTCGCTGCCCCAGTGGAGGAAGAAGGTACGCTGCTGCCGGTGGTAGCTACCGTTGTGGTTAACTTACCGTTGTTGGCGGCCAGGTACGAGCTCGTAAATGAGTCCCAGGATTCTGGGAGAGACGTGATCAACGCGATGAGGAATTCCTGGTCCGATACCAGGCTACTCATTGTGTTCAGTTGCTCCTGGATAGTGCGCAGCTCCGTGATGTGGGCCGCAATGTTGCTGCCTTCTTCGGCGATCGTACGGTAGAGCCTCCGCCGATATGACATGATCCCCAGCTGACCTCTCGCTTCCTTCACAGTGCACAACTGCGTCCACATCTTGAGCGCAGTGTCGGCTCCCGCAATATGAACCATCTGGGAATTTCCCAAAGCGAGCTCAATCTTGCTCCTTGCCTTTCCGTCTCCTTTCTTCCACGCCGCAATCAACTTCTGCTCATCTGTGGTTGGCTTCGTCGGGTCAACAACCTTCGGGAAAGCCTCGGAGCCATCAACATAACCCTCAAGTTCGTTGTCTCGGAGTATCGCCAATATGCGACGCTTCCATGGCATCCAGTTCTCCTCATTGAGAAGCTCAATATGAGTAGAGTTGCGTTCAGTCATGGGTAGGATTGGAAATGGTTAGATTACAGTGGTGTACTGAATTGTCGGGGCTGATGAAATGAAAACGAGAGTGTTGTGAAAGTTCTGTGTGATTTAGTAGGCAGGGCCGGGGCCCATAACCTCTTAGCGCAATGTAGATGAAGCTTACCTGACACGGGGTGAGCGTGCGTAGTCCGGTCCTTACAGTGAATCACACAGAGATTGTGGGGGTAAGAGACAAGATGAAATTACTTGCATAGGTACATTTACAGGTCTTAAATACTACGGAAACGAGTCATTCGGTACCGTACAGAAGGTAGTCATATGTTCCACAATATTCCAGGATACTCCACGGTATACTGGCGGCTTGCCCCGATGCCCGAGGTCATGCCCGAGGGATGCCCGAGGCATCACTTACTCCAATAGGAACGCTATGCGGCTTTTACGTCATTCATTGAAGCTCATCTTCCGAGAGCTTTCGAGGCGGGATTTGTCGACTTTTCCTACCGAGCCTGCCACCAGCATCCGATGGACAAATTCGCGTCGGTTTATTGAACCGTTGGTCTCGGTAGCGGAGTTGCAATACACGTTGTTGGTAGTTGCCCTTCCTCGTCCGAGCAATAAACGGAAATTGAGATCAAGTCTGGAGATCCTCAGCAGTAAATCTATCCATCGGCTTTTCAACCCCCTCGCGATGCGAAGTTCTCAGCTTCCCAGCCGCCAACGTCCGGGGAAAATTCGTCCGTACGACCTCTTCGCATCACCGGGAGTCCACCAACCATCGCAGCGCAAATAAGTCTGGACCTCCCGTCGTGGATTCCATTTCGATTTCGGGTTCACAAACGGAGAATGGAGAAGGTCCCACGTGGTCTGTGTCCATCGACGGGGATTCGACCCGGGGTCGTCCACGAGTGAGGGAATCAGGAGCTCGAGGCGGCGTGTAGGCGAGTGCGGGGAAAACCATGCAGGCGTAGGTGAGTTTTGAGTTTGAGTTGGAATAGACCTCAGGTCTAGGACTCTCACTGCTGGCAGGAGTTGAGCCGTCCGCGGCTGAAAGACATATTTGAATCACATCGCAGAGGAGAACCTACGAATCTAATTCATGCTCCGAATGCTCCAGCGTGTCCGAGGACTCGATGCCAGTGAGCAGATCAATGCTCGCCGGAATAGACGGCGCTGGCTCTGGGCCACGAACACCGAGCAAGCTAATCATTGAGAGGCCGGAATCAGGACCATCCTTCAGGATCGCGTCTATGAGTTCCTACGGATTCGGCATGAGTGGGTATTGAGACAAATGTACAGCACTTGCCGATGGTAGTCTGTTAATCATAATCATCGGCATCCCTTGATCCCTGGCTCACAATTGTCAATGGCCAAGAGGGTTGATTGTGGGGGCTCCTGCTAAGTTTTGAGGACTTGGCCTTTCGTTTCGTTCCATTTCCTCACTTTCCTTGGAACCTCTTCCAACGGATGTCAACCAAGTTTCAACCGTGGGAAAGTTGCACTTGACACCGCTTTTGCGGTCCTTTCGTCGCAAGAAAACCACAGATATTCATTCCATTCAAATTGGAGTCCCTGCGGCTCAGCGAAGTCCTCATTATGAACATAGGTGCTCGAAACCCAAAGGGTGGCCTGTCAGCAAGGGATTATTATTCGCAATGGCAATCGAAACACTGCACACATTCAACTTGAATGCACAGTAGAAAGACTCGGTGGTAATTGGTCCGCACATATTGGCTAATCGCGGACAACCCGAGTGGAAGAACACCTGCCTGTTCGAATTGGGCCCGAGTTCATAGAACAGTCGTTCCTAGCTCGAGGGAAATGCAGTATCATCTACCACCTTGAGGTTGCAGATAAGGGAGGCTCGGAAGTGGATGGTCCACACCTGTGTTCCGTGAAGTCATCGGTATATGGCGCTTGAAGCGGGAGGTGCCTGTTCGAATCAGGCCCGAGCCATGCCAGGTTTCCGTTGACAGGTCTTTCTTTTTTCTTTTTGTACTCAACCACAGCGGCTGATTCCTCCTAAATCGGAGCTGCGGTAGAGCTTGGGGGTGGGTTCCCAATCAATGTACCACGGGTGTGTTGTTTGAATGGGTGAACTGGTTACTTTCACTGTCAATTGAATAGTTACAGGGTTTCCTGAAAATAATGTCAAACACCGATTTTTTTTTGCAGGGATTCCCAAAAAGGAAATCGGTCCTTCCTCAGTCCCTGCGCCTGCGACGCCTTCTCCGATATATTATGGCATACTGGGGACGTGTATTATAGGTGAATGTGATCACAACACTACACGAGAATAGCCAAAAGTTGGTATGTACAGCTTGTAAGAAACGAAGGAAACTCAACGCGCGACGCGCCTCGGTTGCGCCCCGGTGCCATCCTCTGCGCAACACGCTTACTCCCCACTTCCCGTCCCCGCAAACCTCAACCGGCTTCGCGGGTTCGCGTTGGCGTTCCACCCCATTCGAGCTGGGCGCGCGCCGCCGCGGCGTATGTAATAGTTGGGGGTGACGAGTAGACGCGAACGACGCGCCGGCGGCGGTGCCCTCGCGCCAATCGGTGCGTAACAGCGCAGACCTCCGCCCCAATCGCGTTACAGCTCTCGTCCGCCGTCTGCACCCCGCACCCGTTGTCTCTTCGTGCCCCACGCGCACGGCTATGAGCGCCTGAGTATGGCGCAGTTTTGCCTCGATGGCGTCATCTGCGTTTGCGGGGGGAGGGTCCATTCTGGCGCTAGCAGGACACGTCCGCAGTACGGGTTTCCTGGGGCAGTGGGCGTAGAGGTTGGTCTCAGTGAGCAGGTTAGATGGAGGGGATCGGTGCGGAGGGACAGGACGCGTGCGGAGGCACCCGTCCTACGACGTTTGGAACGAGTCATGTACCGAAAGGTGCAGGATAGAGCATGTACTGTTGTTGGAGCACAGGTGGTGAGCAGGCGGTGAGGCGGTGGTGCGGGTCAACGCACCTTGAATGTTGTCCGCGCGCAGACTCTGTCCCTCGTCTCGTCTATGGCAGTATGCACACTCTCTGCTGCGTTTTCTCCGCCCTATCTGCGGTCTAAACGTCTCCTGCGGCGGCGAAGCGATCCCGGTGTCCGTGTCATGCGTGCTCAGGCAACTTGAAGCTAGACAAGCTAGGGTTTTGAAGGAGCCTTGCCGGGTCGATTTGGCGTCCCAGGCGCATCACTGCAGCGCCTGTGTGGCAAGATGTCTCCGGGTCATCGATTTTGAGAAGATTGGAGGCCCAGGCAGCGATACGGGACGAAGGCAGAGGGAGTTTGAGAGGGAAGAGACCAATTTCCTTTTTGGGAATCGGGCGAAAAAAAAATCAGTGATTGCCATTATTTTCAGGAAATCCTGTAATTGCCTTTGGAAGCAGTAAGGCTCGGTGGTGGTTAGTCCCCATAGTCGGCTCTTGCGGACGGACAAACGAACCGAGTGGGAGAGCGCCTGTTCGAATCGGGCCCGAGTTCATGGGGTCGTACTTAGATCTTCCTTTTTTTTGTTTTCCTCGAGCTCGGGTTGAGAAAGGCAGGATCCATAGTTTTGAGATTGCAGACAAGCAAGGCTTGGCTGTGTTCCGTGAAGTACCTGGCGTTTGGCGCTTGAAGCGGGAGATGCCTGTTCGAATCAGGCCTGAGCCATGCTCGTATGCCAAAGATCTACCATTTTATTTCTCTTGCCTGTGGACCATCACCACGGAATCTCAATTTGTGGGGGCTCGGTAGTAGGGGGTGGATTCCTTGCTTTCGTGGGTCACTGGTGTGGTGTTCGAACGGGAGGGGTGGCTTGTGATTCAATACAACTTGAAGGCAGACCTGACTCGGAGGTATATGTATACACAACTTGGGGGGGCAGGTCAGAAAGAACTCGGTGGTGGTTGGTCCGCATATGTTGGCTCTTGCGGACAAGCAAACCAAGTGGGAGAATGCCTGTTCGAATCAGGCCCGAGTTCATAGGAGGCCTTGAAATCTTTTCTTTCTGCAGGAAAATTGCAGCATCTACCACCTTGAATTTACAGATGAGGAAGGCTTGGAAGTGGATGGTCCACACCTGCATCCTGTAAGATAAACGTGTTCGGAGTTCTAAGCAGGAGGTGCCTGTTCGAATCAGGCCCGAGCCATGTCGACTCGGCGTAGTTGTTATTTTATTTTTACACCCATAAAAAGTTTATCCCATTTGAACTGCGGTAGAGCTTTATATGGATCCCAATACGGGTGTGTTGTTTGAACTCAACACGTAGCTTGTGCAAGGCATTGAGTACTATTTTCGATGGCAGTTCACTGTGCCGAGGATTCGTCATGAAATTCAACACAATTTTCGTGAATTTCAAGGTTCACGACCTTTCATCATGAAGCCGGTCGTGAATTTCATGATCCTGTTCATGATGGTATTTCTGTCTCTTTTTCAACATCATGAATTCCCGATGATTCATCGTGACTTCTTGATTTGATTTGATTTGATTTATTCATTTGGTTACTACATATGGCCGGTAAGGCTACGGTAGCAGTACATACGGGAGTAAGTAAATGTATTGTAGAGAGGATTGGTAAGAGTTACGGTTTTTATAAGAGAGAGAGAGAGAAAAAGACGTGACTTCTTGACTGTACAATACTTACTTACAAGGCAGAGAATCAAGTAGATATATCAAGACCATTACAGTGCTACTCTAGCCCTCTTCCACACGTCTTGGGTAGCGGTCTCAGGGTGTGACCTTGGGAATTATATTGGCCTTGAATTCACGACAATTCACCATGAATTTCATGATGTTTCAACATTTCCCAGGCTGTGGAGCCGGGTGGAGCCTGAACCCGGTCGCTCGAACCAGGTGCAAAACTCAGGTCATGACCTCCCGGGATTTCCTAATACATGTATGCGCGACATGAGATTTGTTCAAGACTTAAGACTTGTTACCCTACTACTACTACTACATACTACTACTACTGGCTTGACTTACTTAGTTACTTGTACTCATACTGCCTTAACTTAGTTAATTCATACCTCAAGGTACCGCAGTGTTGTGTGGGCTTTGAAAGACCATTTTTTCTGGTTCTGGGTAACATACTATTCCTAATGAAACCACACGAAATTCAACACGAAACGTCGTGAAAAGACCATCATGAATGTTCCTAAAACCACCATGAAATTCACGACCTATCTTGAGCCTCATTCACGATGGTTTGTTAGGAAGTTCGACATGTCCCAACATGAATTTCGGGACAAATCATCGTGACAATCATCCCGAATTTCACGATGGTTTGACCGCACAGTGGTTGAAATCATGCATATATCCAACTTGGAGCGCAGATCAGTAAGGCTCGGTGGTGGTTGGTTATCGTGATTGAACACACCAAGTGGCCATCGGAGAATGCCTGTTCGAATCAGGCCCGAGTGCATGAATATGCGGACTCGGAACCTTTCTTTTTCCGAACTCGCACATTGGAAAAATGCAGCATCTATCGCGCTTGAATTTGTGAATAAAGAGGGCTTGGAAGTGGATGGTCTACACCTGTGTTTCGTGCCAGATGTGGTCCTTCGGTGCTTGAAGCAGGAGGTGCCTGTTCGAATCAGGCCCGAGCCATGCCAGGTTCCCGTTGACAGGTGTTTCTTTTTCTTTTTGTACTCAACCACAGCGGTTGATTCCTTCTAAATCGGAGCTACGGTAGAGTTTGGGGGTGGGTTCCCAATCAATGTACCACGGGCGTGTTGTTTGAACGGGGGTGAACTGATTACTTTCACTGTCAATTGAAACCCGGGCTCAGCATATAACCAACTTTAAATGTAGCCTATAAAGGCTCGGTGGTGGTTGGTCTACACTTGTTGGCTATCACGGAGGAACCAAGTGGGAGAATGGATGCCTTGTCCAAATCGGAGCCGATTTCATGAGGCTGCAGATGCTTTTTTTGCTGTTGTGAATCCATGGTCGGCCAGGCTTGCACATTAAAAAGAAATGCAGCATTCAATCCCCTCAAAGTTTGCAAAAATAAGGAAGGCTCGGAAGTGGATGGTCCACACCTGCGTTCTGTGAAACCTTGGGTATCGCGCTTGAAGCAGGAGGTGCCTGTTCGAATCAGGCCTGAGCCATTCCTTGACGTAGATGCGTCATTTTTTAAAAACTATTTTGCGTGTGGACCACGGGGGCTGGGTAGTAGGCTTTCGTGGTGAGTTTCTTGTTTTTGCAATTGTGGGTCACTGGTTTAGTGTTCGAATAGGAGGGGTGGCTTGTGACTCTTCGATGCAAGGCAACAATCCTCTCAATGCCACTGAGTGAACAGGTATACTTATATGCAACTTGGGGGGCAGGTCAGAAAGACTCGGGGCCACACTTGTTGTGCTATCGCGGACGAACAAGCCAAGTGGGCGCCTGTTCCAATCGGGCCCGAGTTCATGAGTCATGGTTGGTCGGTGTGAACCAGTTTTTTTTCCCCGAACTTGCATCATGATGTATACGTAGGTTGGAAAAAATATGCAGCATCTCTCAGCTCGGAGTCGGAGATAAGGAAGGCTCTGAAGTGGATGGTCCGCACCTGTATTCCGTGCCATATGTAGTTTCTCGGTGCTTGAGCAGGAGGTGCCTGTTCGAATCAGGCCTGAGCCGTGGTGGCATCGGTCAGCCGAATGGTTTTTATTTTCTTTTAGACTGAGTGAACCACAGAAATTGATTCCTTCTAAATCGGAGCTGCGGTAAAGCTCACGGGCGGGGTCCCTGGGGTGTGTTGTTTGAACTCAACAGGTGGGCATAGAATCAACTTTGAATGTTGGCTGTAGAGCCTCGGTGGTGGTTGGTCTGCAGATATTGGCTATGTCGCTGACGAACCAAGGGGGAGAGAGTGCCTATTCCAATTGGGCCCGAGTTCCTACGTTGGTGGGAAATTTCCTTCTCTTTTTCTTGAGCTTGGGGTGGGTTGAGGAAGGCAGGAGGTGTAGTCTTGAAATTGCAGGAGATGGTCCACACCTGCATTATATTCCAAATGTCTTTTCACTTTCAAGCAGGAGGTGCCTGTTCGAATCAGGCCCGAGCCATCAGATGACTCCCCGCCGGCTTTTTGTTTATTTGTTCAGAGGCCTGCAACCTTACCTCACTTCTAGCTATTAGCTTCATTGCAGAGGAAATCATCCCGCGGTGGTGGATAGTCCACTAGGGTCCCCTCGAAAATGCAATCGGGGCTCTCTGTTCGAATCAGGTGCGGGTCATATGGATAATTTCCGGGCTGTATCTTTTTAGATTGAGCCTTTCAGGTTGGCATGGGCAAAACTGTGGCTGGAAAATGCAACATCCATCCTCTCGGAGTTGCAAGATAAGCAAGGCTCGGAAGTGGATGGTCCACATCTGCATTCTATAGCTGGAATCTAATGTTGCTTGAAGCAGGAGGTGTCCAGTGTTCGAATCAGGCCTGAGCCATGCTCGGATGCCCTGTCTCCAAGCATTTTTTTTGGCTTTTGCGTGTGGACCACGGAATCTAAATTGGGGGATCCGTAGCCTAGTAGGCCTTCGTGGTGGATGGGTCACTGGTGTGGTGTGGTGTTCAGATATGAGAAGATGAGAGTGGCTTGTGGCTCTTCGATGCAAGGCAACAATCCTCTCAATGCCACTGAGTGAACAGGTATACTTATACACAACTTGGGGGGCAGGTCAGAAAGATTTGGGGCCACACTTGTTGGTTTAGTTATCGTGGATGAACAAACCAAGTGGCCATGGGAGAGTGCCTGTTCGAATCGGGCCCGAGTGCATGGGGTCGCGTACAAATTTTTTTTTTTTTGTTTTCCTCAAGCTCGGGGGTGGGTTGAGGAATGCAGCATCTATCAGCTCGGAGTTGCAGATAATAAGGAAGGCTTGGAAGTGGATGGTCCATGCCTGTATTCTGTTCCAACTCTGTTGCCACTTCCAAGCAGGGGGTGCCTGTTCGAATCAGGCCCGAGCCATTAAATGACTCCCCGCCGGCTTTTTGTTTATTGAGAAGCCTGCAACAGCTGCAGCATCCATTTAGTTTCATTGAGAACCAGAGGAAAGCATCCCGCGGTAGTGCATGCACCACTAGTGTTCCCCCGAAACACAACCAGGGGTCTCTGTTCGGATCAGGTGTGGGTCATAGTTCATGAGTCCGCTCTGCATCTGTTTAGCTCTTTCCAGAGTGAGCCTTCGATTGGCATGGGTTGAACCAAAATCAGAGGTACAACACCCAGCCTGAGGCTCGGCCCCAGTGGCCCCAGCATGGTTGCTACAGCGGGAGAGCGCCTGTTCGAATCACACCCGAGTTCATAAGCGGTCGAGATCTCTTTTGCAAACTTGCACGTTGGAAAGATGCAGCATCCATCCCCTCAAAGTTGCAGGATAAGGGAGGCTCGGAAGTGGATGGTCCACACCTGTGTTCCGTGAAGCCTTGGCCATCGCCCTTGAAGCAGGAGGTGCCTGTTCGAATCAGGCCCGAGCCGTGCAGTTCAATTGTCGGGGTTTTCTTTTCTTTTACACTCAGTGAACCACAAAAAGTTTATCCCCTTTGACCTGCGGTAGAGCTTGATGGATCCCAATACGGGCGTGTTCTTTGAACTCAACACGTAGCTTGTGCAAGGCATTGAGTGAGTAGCTTCAATGACAGTTGAAATCATGCATATAATCAAGATCAGTAAGGCTCGGTGGTTGGTCCGCATACGTTGGCTCTTGCGGACAAACCAAGTGGCAGAGTACCTGTTCGAATCGGGTCCGAGCTCATATCCCTGAAATCTTGGATTTTTTCCTGCTTGCGCATTGGAAAAATGCAGCATCTGTCAGCTCGCAGTTGCAGGATATGGAAGGGCTTGGGAGTGGATGGGCCACACCTGTATTCCGTGAAGTCATCGGTATATGGTGCTTGAAGCAGGAGATGCCTGTTCGAATCAGGCCCGAGTCATTATCCACCGTCACGCTAGTTTTTGATTATTATTTGTTCAGATGCCTGCAACCTCACTTATAGCTGCCAGTAACTGCCCTTGGCTTCATTGCGGAGAAAAGCAGCCTGTGTTGGTGAATAGTCCACTTGTGTCCCTCGAAAAATGCAATCGGGGGTCCTGTTCGAATCAGGCGCTTAGATTGAGCCTTCGTTGGCATTGGTTGAACCGAGATCGAAGATACAACAGGCAGCCTGAGTCGGTGCCAGTCAGTCAAGCACCTGTTCGAACCAGGTCCGAGCCGTTCCAGAGCACTAGTGAATTTTGCTCGATTATTGCAGCCGAACATAAGCTGTCGCGTTCGATACTGCAGCCGACGAGAGCATCATGTGATCGCGTTTTCGGTCCCCGCATTAGCCACACATTGGACACAAAGTTTAAGCTGCAACTGTGTATTTTGGCTGCCAGTTGGGCGTCAGACCGCGCGTGGGGACGTAGCATGACTCTTGCGAGGAGTCGGAGTTGTCGGAGTTTGCAACAGGCGATCAATTGATTTGCGTGGCTTGGCGAAATTGAAGAGGAGGCTCTTGTGCTCCAAAAATCCAATCGACGGGAGGCAATAAAATGAACCCAACCTCGCCCCGGGTATGTATTCTGGGGATGGACAAGTCCCTTACTGACGAGTCTCTGACATTACAGCGGACAGAGACGCTGACCCACCATGGATTCGCCGCTGCACCAGATCCGTGCGTTCTTCTGTCTTCGCCCACCGTCGAATAATAAACTCACCGCAATGCCTTAGATTTGCCCCTCGTCGACGTCCTGGCGCCTCCTTCTTCAACGCGCTGCTCGCCACGGCCCTGTTCCGATGCTGGCACATTCTCATGTTCTTTGCCGCCTGGAGCACCGTCATCACCGTCCTCGACCACAACAAGTTCAAGGTTCGCCTGTCCTCGACTCTACTCACTGTGTGCGTCGCACAAAACCTTATCGGTCCGTTGGAAGCCATTATGCTAACTGAGTTTTGGCTCGCTAGCATCGGTACCGTGCTCGGTTTCGTCGTCTCCTACCGCACCACCTCCTCCTTTGAGCGCTACAACGAGGGCCGCAAGCTCTGGTCCCAGATCATCCTCGCCTCCCGCACCTTCGCCCGCACCGTCTGGTTCCACGTCCCCGACCTGCCCCCCACCAAGGACACCGACGCCGAGACCATGAAGGCGCGCTCGATCGTGGAGAAGAAGACGGTCATCAACCTCCTCGAGGCGTTCGGCGTCGCGGTGAAGCACTACCTGCGCGGCGAGGACGGGATCTACTACCAGGACCTGTACTACCTCGTCAAGTTCCTCCCCGCGTACGCCCTCCCCACCGGCATCCCCTCCAACGCCGACTTGACGAATGGCGCGGGGATGGACGGCGGGCGGTCGCCGACGTTCTCCGACGCCTCGCATGCGCACGGGTTCCGCCCCTCGCTCCCGAACCAGCCCGGCTCCTTCCTCTACCAGCGCTCCCCGCCCTCCTCCATGTCCGCCCCGCACCTCCCCCTCCCCGTCACCGCCACCTCGCCCTCCTCCTCCTCGCCCGCCTCCCCCGCCTACAACCGCGACCGGGACAGGCGCACGAGCTTCGCGGCGCGCATCCCCGGCATCCCCGAGCGCCCGGTGGTGCCGCCGCTCATGATCTCCCCGCCCACGCGCCTCAACTCGCCCACGGACGAGAAGCACGGTGGTGCCTTCGGTGGTGGAAGGGATGGGAGGGACGGGAACCTGCCGCAGCCGACGCTGTCGCCGCCGCCGCAGGGCGGGGGCGGGGGGCGCAAGATCAGCACGGGGAGCCGCTCGTTGCGCTCTATACGCTCGCCGCATCCTGGCGAGCCGCAGAAGGTGGGTCTTCCTTCCTCCCTCCTTCCCTCCCTTCCCTTTTCTCCCTGCCCTCTTGCTGCTATCGCCATTGCTAATAACATGGCGTTCAAAGATCATCCTCGCCCGCCCGGACGAAACCTACCTCCTCCCGGGCTCCCTCCCGCCAAAATACCACCTCTTCGACCTCTTCCCCTTCTCGCTCCTCGTGCGCTGCCTCACCAAGCGCGGGCGCGAGGTCAAGGGGAAGAAGGCGGCGAGGATGCGCGCGAAGATGAGTGCCGGTGCGGGTGGGGGGGGAGGGGGGAGCCATAATTTGCCGTTGGAGGTTAGTTTGTATCTGGTGAGTCGTTCGCGTTCGCTGCGTGTGTTTTTATTGGGTGAGGAGAGAGGCTGATGAGATTTGGTTGGGCGGTGGGCGGTAGAGCTCGTATATTGCGGCGATGCAGCATCGGAAGCAGACGGATGTGCCGACTACGAGTGCGTGCTGGTGTCTTTCTCTTTACAATGAATAGGAGCTGATTTGTGGGCCACGTAGACACGCTCCTGGCGTCGCTGAACAACCTCGTCGATGCGCTGACGGGGCTGGAGAGGATTTTGACGACGCCGATTCCGTTTTCGTGCGTGTTCTTTCTTTTCTTCTTCGCGCTTTCTTTCTTTTTTCTTTTTTTTTTTTTTTTGGGGGGGGGCTTCTTTCTTCGTTTCTTTTCACTGTATTCTTCGTCTTTTTGCTCGTATACACATATGTCGGCGCCTGCGACAGCGACACACCTTGCCTTCCTTCCTTCCTTTCTTCTCGCCCCCTTTCCCCTCGCCCCCTCTACCCCCCTACATCCACCCTCCTTTCGTCCTTTCGCGGAAGCTAACTAACCACCGCCCACCCCGCAGGTACTCAATCCACCTGTGGGTCGTGACGACTATATATTGTTTGGCGTTGGTGAGTACTTCCTTTCCTCTTCGTTTCTCTTTGCGTCGGAGTGGGGGGTGGGAGGGTGGGTGGGCTGGGGATGGGGAGTGGGGGATGGGGGATGGGGCTGGGGGCTGGGGCTGGGTGGTTGGCGGGCGCGAGGAGTCGCGAGGGGCCAATGGCCGCTCGATCTGCGTGTACCGCGAGTTCTGGCGGCCGCGATGGGCTAGGCGGGATCTATCTGCTCGTAATGCGCGCCCGGTGTCATATGGGGTGGGCCCTAGACGATGGAGGGACGATGGAGAGGCGACGGGTGGATAGTGTAGCCTAGCCTGCTTGCGCTGGGGGTGGCGGCGTCCGCAAGACGCAGGTGGCGAGGAGTGCATGCACGCAGAGGGCGTGCCGCCGTTGACGCTTGCGGGGCGGAGTGCTGCCGTTGATACTTGCGGTGCGGAGTGCTGCCGTCGCTGCACTTGGTACGGACGGTACTTGAGGCTACATACTCCTCGCGATAGTCGTGTGCTACTCTCGCCGTAGCCTCGGCGCTCTGGGTCCGGCCAACGACGCGTCGTTGTGCTCGCCACCCCCTTCTCTGGCTGCTCGCTGCTCACTGCTCGCGCCCTGCATTTCTCTGTGTCACTGGCTACGGATGGGTGCCTTGTCTCGTTGTGCCGTGGCGAGGGCTGCATGCTGGCGGTGTCGTTTATACCGCCCTTGGGCCGAGTAGTGCTCGGGACTGGTGCTCGGGATTGCTACTCCCCGTCGTGTACGACTGCGCCGCTTTCTCCTCGTCCCCTTACTCTTTCCCTCGCTGCTCGCACCGTACCATTTCTCTTCTTCTTTTCAATTTAATACCTCTTCCTCCCCTTCGCAGAACACAAACTAACCCCCGTTCCACCCATTCCAGCCAAGTCAGATAGTGCTCACGATGGGCTGGGCGACGATTCCCGCGACCATCCTGCTCTCGTTTATATTCTTTGGGTTCTTGGTCGCTGGGGAGGAGATTGAGAGTGCGTGCACAGTTCCTTCCACCTGACCCGTCCTAATCTTCCTTTCGTCTCCTCCCCCGCTAGATCCCTTTGGATACGACAAGAACGATCTGAATCTGGACCACTTCACGCATAATATCATACGGAATGAGTTGAGGGCGATTACGAGCGCGAGTGCGCCGGAGCCGGATCGGTGGGTGAGTGCCGATGGGTTTATTTTTTATTTGCTCCGCTCGGGTGCGGGGTTGGGTGCGGGGAAACGGGCAGTCGGCGTTTATGACTGTGCAGCATTATGCTCCCCGCCCTCCGAAGTCTGCGTTCATCGTACCTTTCATTGCTGACTGAAACGCATCCCCGCAGATCTTCTCGGCGGAGAACGACCTGCTGTTCGCGGCGGACCCGGATCGCGACGAGCGGGTGGGCCCGGCGGAGTGGGTGAGGAGGGGGAGTGGGCAGATGTTGGGGGCGTTGAGCGTTATGTGAGGTGGGTGTTGCTTGGGGTCGTTGTGTGGAAGAGGTGGAAGAGGGGGGAGAGGGGGGGGAGGGGAAAAGGATACCCGACCTGACGGACTGTTGATGAGAAGAGAAGACAACATACATATAATGCGCGGGGAAGGACGGGCTCACATATTTACGACCGCGTTCTTGCCACTTGGCTGCTTTCATATCATGCATTACTTAGATAGATACATACTTGCATTTTTGTTTGGAAACATGACTTATACTTGACTTATAGTCATGTTTTTTGTCGCCCGGCAGCAGGCAGGTAAGCAGACTAGTACTTTGACGGATGGGTCAACCGATATAGCACCCTTTTGCTCCCTTTTGACAAGAGGTTCATTAAAAGTAAGTGGTGTCGCTGATTTCATGTCCACTTCATGCGCGAGCGCATCCGGACGAAATTCAATTCTCACTCATGTGCCTTGTGGCGAATTCAAAATATATGGGCGCCTGGGGTCTTGTTGTTATTAACGGTCTTGAGATGCCTCCGAGTTCCAACTCCCACTGCGTCCCCGAAGGCCACTGAGTTTCGAAAATGAACGCGCTCGGTCAACAAACCGTCGATTTGGGGCTGGAATTAATGGACTGCCGGGTTGGATGCACTCCCAGGGCCAGTACTGAGTATCCCGCGCAAAAATCGGTCCTTGCGGCCAGGAATACATAATACTGCGCTGGGTTTGTGGCGACGACGCCGAGAAGCCTGAAGGTGAACGAGATTGAGATTGAGATGTAGTCGCAGATCGATTCGTCTCGGTACTGTTTGCCTTCGGCGAAATAAATGGCGACACAAGGGAGAGAACAGGATTTCTAACCCCGCTGACTCCGCATCCTAACTCCGCTTCAGGAGCAGTCGCGTGTGTCGGTCGGTGGGTGTTTGGTTTCGAGACGCGACGTGGGGTGGTCACGGGATCGAGTTTTGGCCGAATTTGGAAATTGCTGCTTTTTGGTTCTGGACCACGACGACGACTCCACAGAACTCGCTCCAGCGCATAGGAAACCTCCCAATGGATACGAACTTGGACTCGGAGCCCAGCGGCTAGGTTGGATTATCGTGGCCAGTCACCGTGGTGAACAAGCCTGCACACATTTTCGACAAGATGCGCCGCCTCGACACAATCGCAGCTTCTTCTCTACTACCCTGGTGTCTGGGATACATGGCGGTCAGTACCCCACGATTACCTTACTCACACCTGGCTCGCACAAAGTCGCAAAATATTGAAATACGGCCCAGGCTCCCTAAAGCCACAGACCAGCTTTGCCACTTCATCTCGTCGAGGAGTCTACGGTCATCCTCCACCCAAACATAATGACGCCTTGGGCCATCGCGGACTGGATGGTCAAGGACACGGCATTGGCTGCGTCCTGCGCGGACCACCCGCGCCAAGAACGTGCTCGAGCTCGACGGCGCTGGGCAGTGGCCCGGCTGGCTCGGCGATGAAGCGGGTAAAGAGCACGGCGGAGAGCCACCGTAGGATGAGCTCGTGGCGGAGGAGTTGATCCTCGCGCAGGTGTGCCCAGTTTCCTCGGTTTGTTCTGAGTTGTTAAACGAGGAATGGTAGCTAGATAACTACCCTGGTCCCGACCTCGGTGACCTCAAAAGCACAAATACGAGCTCGGCAGCGATGTAGCTCAGAGCTCAAATCCCATGCTCACCACACAATTTTGGCCAGCATCGTGGTGTGTGGTCCTCTTCCTGCATTTGCGTTCTTCCTCTCTTGTCTGTCCTCTTTCACTCTTTCTTGGCGCGGTCATTGGGGATACGTTCTGAAATCTGGTGCCATGTCGGTGGTGGCACGATATGGCTTCACTCGCTGTCTGTCAGGCTCCTCCGCGCATCGGTGTTGCGTCCGTGGATGGTACGACGCTGTCCGTGTCGCCTGCCTGTCGTTCTTCGGCCGGTGCCACGAAGGAGACCACTCCACTGCGTGTGGTCGCGCTCGCGTCCCTCTCCTGCCACTCGCGTCACGGGCGTGCCTCCGAAGATAGTGCCGAGAGAGAGATACTGCATTGACAGAGTGGCATTCTCTCCGTCGCTTGACGTCGTCCTGGTGTGCGCTGAACCAGAGTACCTGCCACACATGTGTCTCTGCTCTCTGCGTCCGACCCCTGTCGCAATCCAGACCAACCCTTGTCGCACGCGTCGGGCAGCGCGGGGATCCGCCTGGATCCGCTCTTGCTTCCTCTTCTTCCTGATATTGCTCCTATCTTGTCCGACTCGTCGCGCGTCGGATACAGTCGCCCACCCTGAACAGCTTGAAGGCTTATTCACAAATTATAAGACCTTCCAGGCCTATTTCTGGTGGCGCCTTCTCGCTCGCGTCGCGTTGCGGGGTGCTTATTGTGCCCATCCTCATCGTCCGGTGCGCAACCGGCACCGAGTATCCTCCACGCGCACCCCGCCCGCGCGCCTTTTTGCTGGGCTCCCCCTACCCGGAGGAGCTGATTCGCATTTCCGGTTTCGTGTTCCCGTTCCGAGTTGGTGCATGCGGCGCATCTGCGGGCGGGAACTCAGCATCACGGCGATTGCAAATTCGGGCGATCCTCACGTAACCCGACGATGGCGACGGGGACTTGCTTTGGTCCCGGTCCGGCGCGGGGATATCTTCGTCTGTTTACATCCGCTCCGTGGAGGTTGTGCTGCACCTATTTTTTCCATGGTTTCTCTGTGGGTTTTGCATTGGGATGCCGGTTTCATCCGTTCTTTTTTTGTGGCTTTCCAAATACTTGGGTGTACCTCCAATGTACCTCGGCATTTGAGCATTTGATCTATCCGGTGCTGCTGCCGCCGATTTCCCCCTGTGCACACGCAGCCCAGCCCAGTCCAGGCACAGGCGACGCCTGGTCCTGAGTTCGCGTCGCCTAGTCCTGAGTTCGAGGGTACCTTCTCAAGCACATTCGTTCCGTCTCGTTGTTTCGCTGTTGCGATTCCGAATCGAATAGTGCATACAGAGCTCTCACGAGCGTCCGGCACTCGTTCCGAGGGCGGGGCGTGGCGATATGACGAGGAGATTCTCCCTTTTGTGCTACTTATCGCGTCTTCTTTCCGCGTTGCACTGTCTTTCTAGGCTGCTCTTGTCTTGCTTCCCACCTTCTTCCTTCCTTCTTGATGTATTGTCGCAGATTATCGCAACTAATCTCGCTTGGCTCGCCGACGCTTTGCCTTTTATGTCCTCATTGCGCGCGCCCTCCTTTTGTCTTTTGAAATCGTGCTCGCGTACTATAGGGATGAGATGAATGATTAGGGCGATAAGGGATCGCCGATCATTCACGCCCCTGCGATTCGTGCTAGTTCTCTTGCCGCGATTTTGTGGTTTGTGGTTGGGCCCAGGCGAGATCGTCGTCGGTTCTTTCCTGTTCTTTCAAGTTTATGAATATTCGAATTGCCTTTTCGCGGTCACCTGCCTTTCCTTTTTTTTCGATTTTGGTTCTATCTTTTCGCGATGCTCATACATGATTGATAGTTTCTTGTGTCGAGGGCCACTCCCTTCGCTTTTCGCAGCCGTAGCAACGCTCGCGTCCTGTTTTGCGTCCTCCGCCCGCGTCGGGACTTCACGACGGCGGACTCACCCCCGCTTCAGCGACGCCGAGCTCATCCTGCTCGACTGGCCGCGACACATGCTCGACGGGTCGCCGCCGTCAAGGAGGGCGTTATTCCGGTCGCGCGTATTTACGCCTTTCCCGACATCGACATCGGACGTGGCGACGGCGTCTAATGCACTATCGTGGACCATCTCGGCGCATGCAGCGGAGACGGGATGCGCCGGGTGTTGGAGGAGCGGTAGTGAAGCAGTGTGCGGTGGAGGAGTGGGACAAGAAGGTGCTTGGTAAACGGCTGGTACGGGCGCAGTCGTTACGCGGATTGTGGAGGCGCTCAACGGGGCTCATGAGGCTCAAGGGCGAGCTCTCCGAGGTGACTTTCCGTTCTGTTCGCTGTGCCGGTCCACGCTCCATGCTCATCCTCCTTTCTGCGATAGTCGATGAACGGCAAGAAGTTCACGCTCCAGCCCGAAGTGTCCCTCTCGAGCGCAATACTTTCCGGACCGTCGGTGTGTTACCCCCCGAATAATTCGGTTCTAGCCCCCGCTAACTTTTCCTCCGTAGTGCGGAAAGTCACTCCAACATTATCGAGCATCCTTTGGCGTCGGGCGCATCCTGTACTGCCTACTCGAGCTCAGCTTCTGGAGCAGAGGGCAAGATGCAGAACGTGGGGTAGGCAAAGTTCTTTTTGCGGGGTCCTTGCTTCGCGTCCTCCGACGTTTCGTCTGAAGTAGTCGCCTTGGCTCTTTTGCCTTCACCGTCAAAGGCCCGACGGACTTGGCGGCATTGTCTCCGGTCGTCGTTCTGCCTGCGCGGCTATGCCCCGACAGGCTTAGCTGCTTTGCCTTCGTGCTGTTCGCTCAGCTGCTCTCTTGCCTTGGCTGCTCGACCCCCTAGTTTGGGCTCGCGAGCCTGACGTACACCATTTAATTTCCGTCCAGGCGTCACTTATCTCAAGCTATTATCTGACGATGCGTTACTGACGCTGCATATTCCCTTCTCAAATTTTGTCCCCCCCGGCCGTCGTGGCCTCGCCGTAGTCCTTATCGTGCCCCTCAATGCGCGGGCGGAGTGCGATCCGGTCGTAAAGGAAGTCTGTACGTCCTGCTCGCGTGATCTCACTCGCTCCCCCGAGGCTGACGGCTTACTCTTTTCTCTCGCCTTACTCGTCTACTCGTCTGTCCAGCTTACTCCTCGCTCGCCGCGCCGCTGCGTTCCTCTTCGCCTTGGACTTGTGCCTGACCCTGCAGCCCTGCGCCTGAGCAAGGCCGGCATACACGCGCGCGTGGACGACTCGGATACCTCGATTGGCAAGCTCAATGCCAGAAGAGCTCGCTCCGCCCTTGGGGTCACGCTCGATGTCGTCTGTGCGTTTATCCATGCCCCGATTTCCATCCGCATTTACTGATTCTTCATTTATCCATTGCACCTATTCATTTTCAATTTCATTAACGCATCGACGGCCTGCATCTATTAACTATCCCTATACCCAGTCGTTCAGAACCGTACGATGATTTTACGGTGCGTTGGTCGCTCCCCCTTTTTGCTGAAGGCGCCAAAGCTAAGCTCTCCGAACTAGGGAGCGCGACACGATGCGTCAGCGGAGTGGGTCGATTGACGACCTGATCGCGGCCGTTATCCTTAGGAGCTGGTGCTCGGGGGTACCGATTGGGCGGAAGCCTGCTGGCCCTCCAAGCAGTGGACTAATTCGCTCGCCCCACCCTCGAGGGGAAAAGTCTGAGTGTATCCCCCGCGAAGGCGCCCCCGTCGTACGAAAATAAATGCAATGCAATGCGCTGAGTCCGGGGCCCCCACCAACGAATAGCTTTCGGAGGGCGTGAATCACGGCACATGCCTACCTGGTTACGGGATCCTTGGGTTTTCATACAGTTGGTAACTGTATCTCCACTGGCGGAGGGTCGAGATATGTTTGTTCGGGGGGACATGGCACAATACGTGGCGATAGCTTTCCGACCAGACGGAACCCCTCGGTCTCCGCAGCATTTGCGCACAGCGGCCGCGACGTGCCGTCCTTACTAGAGCAGGCAGTATCGAGACTCTCGTGACGGAGATTTCCGCCAGGGGATCCACGAAACGCCGGTCTGGGTGCATAGTCGTTGACCCGGGTATGGGTATGTGCGTTGCGGGCGCAGCCGTCTGCGCACCTACAACGTCCGCGCGTCCGTTCACACATGTGTGGGGAGGGAAAGCAATTCTGATAAATTGAATTTTTCGCCGTGTGTGATGCGACGTACGGTGCTGTCCTGTCCCGCGGAAAGGGCCCGAGCGGGATGTCGAGCAGCCCAGCCCCGAGCAGCGCGTACGAGACATAAGACGTGCGAATCTGTTCGCGGTGATGACCGCCGTAGTATCAAGCGGCCGGGGCCTGGGAGCGCTGGGCGGCATAAACATAGACGAGGATGACTGCCTGTCATGAGCTTCACCCAAATTCCCCGGGGATGGGATGGGATGGACGACTGGGGTTGGGGTCGTCAGCGTCATCGACGGACGGATCTTTTGAACCAGCGGTACGGGTACATAGGCAACTGGAGAGAGCGGAATGGGGAGAGACGACCGGGAGACAAGGGGATTGCAAAGCGCTCTGGGGCGGGGTTCACACTGAGGATACCGAGACTGGCATGAGAAGATGGGTGAAGGACAGAGGCAGAGGTCCATGTGTTTGCGAGTCACGAGTGGGCGGGGACCTTTCGAGCAAGAGGGCTTGAATGGCGTGAGACGCGGGAACAGAGGACGACAAGAGGTATGATTAGCTGGAGGAGATAAATATGAGAAGACGAGTGTATAGAGCGCGGGGGGTGGCGGTCATATATAGTCGAGAAGGTTCCCGTCGGCACCTATGTTGGGCGGGAACCGCTAGAGTTGAAACCAGGAAGGTGCAATTGGGGGTGGCGCATACATAGGCAAAATAGGCTTTTGATGAGATGACGACGGTGAGCGGGGATCTGAACCCAGACTACGGCGCAATTGAGCGGCGGCGGGGGAAGTATCGACGTCAAATATTATCTGCGTTGTTGACTGAATTTTGCGTCGACGGATTGACGTTACTGAGTATGTACACCAACGGGCACGTGGAGATGAACTGAGTTTTGGGCCAGCTCAAAGACGAGGCTCGTAATATGGTCGTAAGTTGCGGATGATCCTATCGAGGAGCGGGGAGGGGACCAGTTTAATTGCCAGATGTCGGTAGGATGATGGTGGGTACTTGGTGGGTGCTCCCTGGGTTCCGCGTCGGACCCCAAAAGCATGGAGGGAGGATAATATTCTGTGAGAGCATATCAAGGGATCTCATTTTAGGGTGGTGAATCTGGGACCTTATCTTGCTAAGCGAAGGATTCGTCGCACGTTGTGAGGAATCGAGATGATCAGTAAATTGGTTGGCCGTACGGGGTTCGCGAGATCTGTCCCAAACGCGGTAAGAAGTCACGAGCTGTGTGGTATATATTCGACCGCAAACGAGTTCCCCGTTTTCTCCTCCATCCCCTTCCGTGCCGTCGCGCGCGACTCTACCCTTGCTTTTTCTTTCTTTCGCCTCCCCCCTCTTTCTTTCTTTGTAATGTCTACGCGCGACGCGTCCAACAAAAAAGGCCTTGTCGCCTTCCCAAGTGTCTCCTCGTCCCTGCATTCCCTGCCTAGGGTAACGAGTATGTCAAATGTTTCGCTGCATCCCAATATGTATGCACAGCGGGCGAAAGAGAGCGAGGCAAAGGTGTGTGCGGCTGGGTTATCGCCACTGGTTTATCTGACCGTTCTTTGTGTCTGCAGCTTCAGCACGCCTTCACTAAGCCGGTATCATATCCGAACTCCCCCGTACCT
Organism: Mycena filopes; assembly: GCA_029281495.1. Taxonomy (NCBI): domain Eukaryota; kingdom Fungi; phylum Basidiomycota; class Agaricomycetes; order Agaricales; family Mycenaceae; genus Mycena; species Mycena filopes. Next base: position 522,614 of record JARIHR010000015.1, read on the forward strand.
GTGCGTCGCCCTTTCCCTGCCTTTCATGACCGCCTTCTGATACTTTGCTGCAGTGCGCCCCCGCAAAACCACCAGCGACTTCACCACTCATGATGCGCGCACCAGTGAGTCTTGCTTTGTGCATCAAAAGGCGAACCCAAGCTGACCATCCCCAGCAAAAGTCGAAATGAGTGCTGCGCATCTCTCGATCCTCCCCCCACTAGATTTCTCTTTATCTGTCTGTCAGGGACTTCGTAGATCCACTCGAGCATGGCTACCCCGGTTCGGTCCCAAAAGTTCTCGTACATCTTGCTTTCGTCGCTGTCGTTTTTTCTTTCTTGCACGCATCTGGCTTCCGCCACCACATAGACATCATCATTCTGCATTATTCTCTGGGTTATAATTTGGGCCTTTATTTACACTATAGCATTACACGCACTTGTATGTCGACATATCATCATAACAAAGGGTTTGAGTGGGTCCGGTCTTTTCTTTGCTCAAAACGGCGTTCGACTTGCGGTATTTTTGCCAGGAAGACGTCAACAGTCGATCAGGAATATCCATGCCCGATTCGCTAAATGCGTGGATTGTTCAATCGAACCTTTCACGACGGGCAAGAAAAAATACGTATCTGGCGACCAATCTCGTTGTCCTCGAATTCCTCGGTACTCAGCTGCTCGCTTTTATTTTCTTTACCGCCGACCAACCACGATATCAGCGCAACTCCCTGGACAGATGACGACCTGTTAGCTGCATTTATTATGATCAATTCCGCCGTGTCTCACCATCATTTTCACCCGCGTTGTTCAAATCTTAAACCTGCGATTCAGAATAATAAGGAACGCCCTGAGGCATTACGTGCGACGCGCCTTTTTCGCGGTAAACAAGGTAAGCAGAACGCCGTCCCCGGTGGCTGCACGCCTTCTTTTACGCGCCCTGGCCAATGCGTTCATTCACGCGTTTTCTTTCGCGTCACTCGCTCGTTCACGCGCTGCCAGTGATCCGGCCTGCGATCCTCCCCGCTTGTCGGCGCCATGTGCTTTCAATTGTTGCGCCGGGATATCCCGCCAAGCATGGGAAACGCGCCCGGTGCGCCCGCCCCGGGGCCGTGGGTAGCGGGGGGCGTGGGTAGCCAGTGGGCTTGCGAAATAAAAATCAAGGCCTCGCCTGCGAGTCCATGCGGTCTCTGCAGCAGCCTGCCTGATAGCGGTTAATTTCTGTATTGCTGTTAATCACTTGTCTCCACGGACACGATAACACAAGACATGGGCACCTCGGGAGGATTCAATCGGTGCGCGAGTACATACTTGGGACGGGGTTGCTTGCTCGGGGTAACGCCTGTGAATCACGAATCAGCTGGCAGCCACGTTGGGACGCGCGATGCCCGCACCCACCTCCCCAAGTCCTCGCTGCAAGGGAGCCTAATGCGGGCACGACCCATGGCATCACTTTGCCTTTTTTGCGAATCGCATAATGCTGCATTCCGTATTACAGCAGCGACAACCTTCGCATCGAATTGCCGCTATAAAAGTAATAGATTCGACGTCCGAACGCCCGAGTTGGAATTCGAAGGGCCCCTCGAATGTGCAGCCGGGGTGTCTTCGAAGTGGCTTCATTCAGGCTCGCGCTGAAGTTGGAAATTAGAGAATATACACGGACAGACATGGACCGTTCGTGGCAACGTCAGCTTCCGCACCGATGTATGAACTGCGCAGGATGGACACAGACTATTTATTCATGCGAGAGCACACCCGCTTACAGGCCATGAAGGTTTGAGTTTGGGGTGTTGCCTCCAGGGCGGAGATAATCGGGATGGGGGAGTCGCCTGGCCATGTCCCACGTCGAGGGCGCGTAGAAATATTCTCTGCGGGATTAGTTGGCCTGCAGGCACTGAACGTGAATGATCATCAGTGCGGATTGCCGGCGGGGACTCGGAGTGAATATTTCGACGTCCGCCAGGCTTTTCCGACACACGATGGACGGGTAGGTATCTCTTGTATAATATCATGATGCGCCGCGGGACAGTGCTTGCGATATTGCTTCCTCCCGATGAGAATTGGCACATGTCGGAGGGAAGGAACATCTATATTAGCAATTATTTCCTGCGAGCGTCCGCCGGCGGTAACCCTCTTGACGAATCGATTCAGAGAAAAGAACGGAGGCAAAAGAACTCTCGAAGTACTTCATTTTTTCGGAATCCCGTTCGATCGGCATTTGGGCCGGCGCGAAGTCCAAGGAGTCGGGGAAGTAGCCGGACGCGACAAATGCACGTGCTGCGAAAAGAAAACCAGCCCTTCAGCATCCCGACACCCGAAGGTCTTCTTGAAGGTTCCGCCGTCGGGGGGCGTATATCTTCTTGATGGCGCGTTTATTGGGATATCCAGGACGTTGGCGGCGTGTTCGCGTATACGCGGAGTCTTTTGCGAGACACATTGCGACGAAATGACGTTGCGCAAAAGGTGGACCGTCGTCCAATGGACACCGGTGGAAAACGGATTGACCATCGACAGGGTTGAGGGTTTTTTGCAGGGGTGCGATATCATATCATTCACCTGCAGGTCAATAAGTTATTAATTCCACACAGGGACAGCCGAAAATGCCGCCATACATATACGATATCACTGGACAACCGCGCCTACTGACAGACATTAGAAGGAGCTTAGAGATACGGTGATCCCGTATCGTCTCGGGGAGAGGCGAATGGCCGAAGTTCTAACGAGCCTCGTCGAGTCCGCCTGGGGCCGTTCGTAACGCTTAACGAAGAGTTGGCGTGTTCTGTGCAGTGTCTATCCGATAGGAGGTGGCCGTTGTTCACGAAGAGAAGAGGTTCTCGCCCAGAATACCCAGGGACAGCAGCTGGTCGCCGTGTATTAAAAAGGACGCCGCAATCGCCGTGGGCACAGCGAAGTTGCGAACCGTGGGTTAAGCAGCGCGAAACGCCGCTGCGGCGCGCGAAGGTTATTCGGAGCCATCAGAAGTAAGGTTGAGCCACAATTGGCGGGAGGATTCAAGGGAGGATGTCCAACTTTGAGGGACCTGCCCAAGGACATGGCGGTTGCAATTGACGCGCGTTGTGCTGGCCTGTTTACCAATCGCTTCCGCTCTACTTCCGTTGATCGGCAATCCTGACTTGTCCTGAACCGCCGTGACCTTCCAACCCTTGCTCAAGCGCTCACGGATAGGCCGGGTCGGAAAATTGAATGCCAGGGCTTGATTTCCTTCTCCAGGCCCAAACTGCCCCCGCTGCCGATTCGCTCACACCTCGTCGCTGTCTCAAATGCTGTTCCGGACTTTGCTTGGTCTAAATACCAAGGCCCCAAGCATTCCGAGTCAAAGGCTCCACACAGGAAAGAGTGCTTGAATGCACGCCTCTCTGACCCGTCTTGACGTCTTTCTTTGGCTCTTTGGCAGCGAATCTAAACTGGGACCTGTGGCTTTACTTTGGGGCCACTTGAACCCATATATCTTGCGTCCTCACCAAATTTTCAAAATGTATGCAGTGCATCCAACCAAGACGCCAAGATACCAAGACGATGCGGATTATGCTTATAAACTAGCCGGATGAGAGAATCCACACCCACTGCGAATGATCACGCCCTCCTCACATACTTCCAATGTCATCCCAAACCAACGTATCGACACCGAGGACGCAGACGAGCCTCCCGGTCGTGGCACCGTCCTAAGAAATAACTCCGCTCAAGCTCCCGTCTGGCATAGCACCACCGCCGGCATTGCCACGCATGGGCAAGAGGACACCGGCGCACCCACGATCTCAGCGTCAGCCCTGCAGAAATTCCGGGCGCATTTTGCACCCACCCACCCCGTGGGGCCCCCGCCGACATACGCCGCTTCCTTTCAAGCGGTGCTTCGCTACACCCCGCTGAACTTCTGCTTGGTATTCATCCCTGTATCTTGGGCGCTGCACTACACCCACCAAAGTGCGACCCTGATTTTCGTATTTTGTTGTCTCGGCATCATCCCGCTGGCCGCGCTCCTCGGACTCGGCACGGAGCAGATCGCGCTGCGGACGAGCCACAGTGTCGGCGGGCTGTTGAATGCCGCACTTGGGAATATCGTTGAGATGATCATCGCTGGGATCGCATTGAAGCAGGTGAGTAATGCCGGCCGATTTGTTGCTAGAGGTGCTTATATTTTCCAGTGCAAGTTGGAACTCGTCCAGAGCTCGTTGCTCGGCGGCCTTCTGAGCAACATGTTGCTCGTCCTCGGCATGGCGTTTATAGGTGATCACGGCGTCTCTCACCGAGGTATTTCAACTCACTTCAAACTTAGTTGGCGGATTCCGGTTTCACTCCCAGGAATTCCAGCCGATGGTGGCGCAACTCAACTCCTCCTTGATGACGGTCTCCGTCATCTCGCTCATCGTTCCCGCTGCCTTCGTTCGCATCTGTTTTACATATTTATGGCGTTGAACTGATGCAAAATGCAGCATGAGTACCTCGGAGACCGCCTCGACGACGGCGAAGAAGTACCCGTTCTATTACAGCTTAGCCGCGGAAGTGCGATTATTCTCATTTTTATGTGCGCAAAAATACTTGCGAATTTCTCAAGCTCACCCTATTCGATTTCCAATACAGTTATATCGCCTACGTAAGTTTCTTTCCGTATTTGTAGCCGCCGCCTTCTCCAACATCAGCCCTCCCGCCTAGCTCTTCTTCCAATTCTACTCGCATAGCCACCTCTTTCTGTCGACCGAGAAATCACCGCGCTCCTCCATTTCTCACTCCGAAAATGTACTCCCCGTACACCGTGGCGGCGCTCTTGGCGACATTGAATTCCCCAAGCTCAACACACCCGTCGCGCTCTTCGTGCTCGTGGCAACCACCGGCCTCGCATACCTCACCGCGGAGCACCTCGTCGCGTCCCTCGAAGGCCTCGTCGCCGCCCACCCCAACATTTCCGAGAAATGGATCACGCTCATCGTGATCCCCGTCATCAGCAACGCCGCCGAGCACATTACCGCCGTCGTGGTCGCCAGCAAGGGCAAGGTATGATTTGTTCGACGCCACGGCGCGGGGTTCATGGTCACCCTGGATGTGATTGATTTTACTGAACTAACCAATCGCAGTTTGACCTCGCCCTCAGCGTCGCCATCGGCAGCTGCATCCAGATCTCGCTCTTTGTGATCCCCGTGCTCATCCTCCTCGCCTGGGGCATGCACAAACCGCTCACCCTCCTCTTCGACCCCCTGGAAACCTTGGTCCGTCGAGTCCATATTCCGACCAGTTTCACTTCGAACTGACTGACCGCACTCCGACAGGTCCTCTTCCTCTCCGTGATCCTCGTCAAGTTCTCTGTCGAGGACGGCAAGTCGCACTGGATGAGCGGGGTCGTCTTTATTGGTGTGTCTCTGTTGCGGTTACAGTTCAAACGGTGGCTAACTGTTCGATTCGAAGCGGTGTACGCCCTCATTGCGCTGTCGTTCTGGAATTTCCCGGAAACGGCGAGGATGGTGCAGGGGAAGGAGCTCGTGTGTACCTGATACTTGTCGAGTCGTATACATTTCGCATGTAAGAAAGGTATCGCAAGAATGAACGCCCATTTAACGGTAAGAGCCCCGACATGTTGAGAGCATTTGATTCAATTCGTTCAAAGAGGATGAAAAACAGTCTCCTCTACCTTTCCGTATGGCCCAAACCTGATTCGAACAGGCTTCTCTTGCGTCATCCAATCCACGTCCGAGGTGTCATCCACCACTGGGCCTATTCACCTCTCTCTGATCTGTGCAATCTAGATGTTATTTTACACGGTGTCATTCAGGCAAAAGTCCCATGCTGTTCTTATCTTTAACGCGGAGTTGCGATTAAATGGAGCACAGACTTAGATCATCCACCACCAGCCTATGCTGCCGTTTCTCCAGTGGTCCAAAAATCCCTGGTTCAAGTCATACGGCTCAGACCCGATTCGAACGGGTGTTCTCCTCCTGAATAGATGGAGAGAGTGTACAAGAAACGCAGGTGTGGACCATCCACCGCTGAGCCCTCCTTGAGCTGCAGCGCTTTTCGGAATGAATAGAGCGACGACGCACATATTAAGCATATCGCGACTGGTTCAGAGCAGCTTCACTTTCAATCTGCAGAAGTCTATCTCAATTGTTGCTTATTGAACGCAACTCCGCTTGGCAACAGTGGCATTTTTCCGTGCACAAGGAGGGAAATTGATGGAAGTTCCCACGGTTCAAGTTTGGTTGAAAAATGCATGAAAGATGTTTTTTGCGCCCAAGTCAACACAAATCCACGAAAAAATCGATCTAGAGCTCAGTTGTATACTCATTCCTATAAATGACGCGAGCGCTGAGGGACGAGAACTCATCCGAGAAAGATCGAGCAGGCCGGAGTGGGCCGAGGCTTGCTCAAGTTGCGTCCGGGAGATCAAAGTAGCGATGGAGGGCATACCCGGGCGGAGCGTCTTACATGGACCGAAGTCCGGAGAAATTGGGCAACATGAGTGGATGTGGTGTGTGGTTTGTGTGTATCTTGATGCGGCGAGATTGCGGAAGGCGGCGCTGGCTGGAGACGGGCAAGCGAAGGGCAGGTAATGGGGACACTGAAAAACGCCTCGGAGTTCTTGCGGTTTCCGGCGTGGCTCTCCTCAAGACTCTTTGGCAGGAAAAAGCGCCGAGAAATCTAAAGCTACGTCGGACGATTCCAAGGAATCTAACCTAGAGCAGTTCCTTCTTGTTCTTTTTCTGGGAACTACATAACGCAGGAGGGGGTAAAATTCTCATCGCCAATGTATGTCTCCAGGAGGATTCGAACCTCCAGGCGCTTGTCCAAAGTGTCGCGTTACCATCAAGACAGTGGGACACTGCACACCAGGACTGCTTCCAAGCGCATTTCAAGGTCAAGAGATATCAGGATAGAGGAGGATGCGAACCCCGCCGTGACCCATCTCCTGAAGTACTCATTCTCGAGATTCCAGTGTCCGCAGCCACAGGACGGCTTCCTGACGATCTGGAAAAACCTAAGAGATCCAGACGTATGCTAGAAAAAAAGCTTGATCCAGACGTATGCTAGAAAAAAAGGTTGAACTAAAGCACATGTACTTACCCGAATCTTACGCCGGTCTCTCTGTTGAATTACCGCTTACCTGCCCATCCACGTTGAACTCCATTTCGTCGTGAACCTATCTATATATGCAGTGGATGCGGCGGTAGTCAGTAATTCATTCTGGCTGGCGATCTCGGAGATGTTAACATTGCAGCGCCGAGTCGTTACGGAGATAGTATGTTGTTACTGCGGATTCAGTGTTGATTTACTCCCTTTCTTGTTCCGTTCCTGTTCCAAAGGGCGTGGATGGGGACCAGAGTTCAGGGTGCAGCAGTATGAACTCCCAGCGGAATATCGAGGGAAGAGCCGACACCGATCCAAAGATAATTTCATGGTGGCAAGAGGATTCTCTGATGGATGAGCAGATCCACAGCGAGTTTATCAAGTTGTCGAAGATCAACGAGCATGGAGACTGATACCGACCGCACTGCCAGTGGTTGTCGCCGAAAATATTCGGACAAACGCTCCGCAGCCCAATGACACGGGCAGCCGGTGGTGAGTCGACTTGACTTGGAATAATTGTGAATATGGGCGATTTGACTTGGGTTTGACTCCATCCTTGTTAGAAGGTGAAAGTCAACACGGAAGTTTGCGAAGGATCTTCGCCGAGGCGGTGCCGTCGTGACAGTGTCACTGTGACTTTGCCTCTTCTCTCGCTACACGCCGTTTACACGTTCCTTTCATTCGCAGCTAATTTTTCGTATTGATAATAATTGTAAGATGCAGAGCAGCGACACGACAGACACGAACGCTTCCACAAGTCCCCTCAGTCCTTTCTCCTCCTTCGAAGTCCCCAGTGAACCAACTTCAGACGGTGTGTATCCGTTTTCCTTTTACCGCCAATTTACCGCCAATTTACACCGAATTCATCGCAGAACTCCCCGACCTGGGAGCATTTACGACTGTTCTGCGTGCATGGACGCACTTGCAGCCACCCCCACGGGCATTTATGCACAACCAGCCCCACACCACTACAGAAACGGACACCACTACAGACTACTCGTATCAAGAATCCGATGACCATCCCTTGTCTGGCCCTGGGGGCTCCACCGTCTGGTCTCACCGTCCAATCGCATCCTACCTAGACAGTATCGCAGCGACAACGGACACCGACGGTCGCTCCCCCAGCCCTAGCACACCCAGCCCCGGCTCCGGATCGAACACCGAAGGCGGTCCCACGCTGGGCTTGGACGTGGAGCTAGACGAGCAGGATGAGGATGACGAAGAGGAACCCGGCGAGTACGAGCACTCAGACATCGAGGATGACGACGATGTCGAGCAGCCGTCCCTCGGCCTGCTCGACGGCGCCCTCAGCTTCATCGCTGCGGAGCGTGCCCGGTGGACGGCCCAGCGCGAGGCAGACGTCGCGGCAAACGAGGGGTCGTGGAAGCATGTCGTAGGTGGGTCCTGTCTGCTGCATTTCATATCTAGGTTATTAGGATGGCCGTCAGATCGCGGTGATCCTGCGACTCTGCGTTCTATCTGACTTTCTTCTTCTTACATTAATTCATTATCCCACCCCGCGTGGGTGCCCGCGATTGGGCGTCTTTATGTTCCTTTCTTTTTCTACTTTGTTTTGCTTTCATTTTCTAACAACGTGCCCAGAACCCCGTCGGAAACGCCGTCGGAAACGCACCCCGCGCAACCCCAAGCCCGAGGACGCGCCCTCTACATCTTCACTACACCCCAACCGCGACGCCGCCGACGACGCCGATGACTCTTCCACCTCCTCCTCCCTCGAGAACAACGGTCACACCACCACTACCACGACGACTACCACTACAACTACCGCTTCCGTCAACTCCTACACCCACATCCTGGCCCGCCACGGGCATACACAACAACTGCAATTGCAGACACACCCACCGATTTCCCGCGGCCACGCCCCCAATAAATCCGTCCCCGCGACGCCTTCGCGCTCGCGGAAGGAGCGGAGGCGGCAGCTCCAGCTTACGTCGCCGTCGGCATCACAAGCGAGTTTAAGCGGGGCGAGCGCCAACCGGGTGCTCATCCACAGCCGCAGCACGCCACAACTGCGCGTCCTCGGCGGAGGCGTGAGCCTCGGGCTCCCCTCCGCGTCCGCTTCCACGCATGATCTACTCCTCACGTCAGGGAAAGACGCCGTGCTGTTAAATTTAGCCAAGGAATACTACCCGCACCCGTTCTACGCGCGCGTGGTGCAATTGCGCGTGCTGGCGCGGAAACTTGGGAAGCTGTTCCCTGCGGACCGAGCACTGCTCGAAGGGCTGATTCCGGGCGATCGGGACTTGGTGGGGAGGGCAGAGGGGGGTGCTAACTCGAATTCCGACAGTAGTCCTACTGGGAATGGCAGAAACAGGCGGGGGAAGAACAACGGTACCAGTGGTGAGGAGAGTGCGGTAGCAGGCAGTGGACACGACCTCTTCGTCGACCCGCGCGGGAAGCCGCCGGGAGAGGGGGACACGCTCGTGCACGTCTTCATTGACCACAGCAATATCCTCATCGGGCTTTTGACGTACTTGAAGCGTTACCCAAAGACGCTCGCCGCTGCACACGCGTCTTCCTCGTCGTATTCGATTAATGCGAATGCAAAAGACAAGGACAAGGACAGCCCGCCGGCGCACCAGACCCATGTGCACGTACCCACCCCGCTGCCCACCACCACCACCTTCTCCTCCGCCCACAACTCGCACACCTCCTCGCCCTTCCCGCCCTCCCATCCGCAGAACCCGCTCTCCCAACTCCCGCCCAAACCCACACCCCGCTCGCGGCACCTCTCCCACGCCGCCCTCGCGCTCATCCTCGAGCGCGGGCGGCCCATCAGCCGGCGTGTGCTCGTCACCTCGAGCCCGCTGTATCAGCCGATGGAGAGCGCGGAGCGGCTTGGGTACGAGGTGCGCGTGTATGCGCGCGTGCCGGATTTCGGGGGCGCCGCGGACCGGGAGCGGTTTGGCGGTGGTGGAGGGAGCGGAGGCGCAGGTGCGGGTGCGGCGCGGGAGGGGGGCGGGTATTTTAACTCGGTTAGAGAGGGCGGGGGAGGGCCGGACGCGAGGCATAAGCGGCATAGCCGGAGTTTGAGTGCGGGGGCGGGGGGGCTGATGGGGTTCGCTGCGGGGTTTGCGGTCGCGAATGGGGCGGGGGCAGCGAGTGGGAGCGGCGAGGGAGGCGACAGAGTCTCGGGGGAGTTTCCGATGCTGAAGAATCCGCGGTGGGGTGGGGGCGTGGGGCAGAACAACGCGAATGGCGAGAGTGGCGGCAGTCCGCGCAAAGGTGGTGGCGCTGGGGCTGGGGCGGATACAATCAGTGTCCATTCGAGCCCGAAGAAGGGACGGAAGGGGCAGGGGCATGTGCGTCGCATCTCAGGCAGCACCGGGAGCACCTCGGCGGAGAGCGAGCAGGGGGCGGTGGGCGCGGGGGTGGGTGGATTCCCGCAGGCGTTTATACGCAGTCTCGGGGCGAGCGGGACGCCTGGCGGGGGCGGGTCGAGCGCGATTAACATCGCCAGCAAGAAGAATCATCACAACCTCAATAACAATAACAATAACAACAACACCGACGGCTCGCCGCCTGCGTACGGGTCCTCGCCGATTTCGTCCTCGTTGCCTATGAATGGCAACGCCACCGGCGGTGTTGGGAATGGGAATAACAACATGTTCTCCGGATCCCCGACGACGACGATGACGCCGCCGACGACAAAGGTCCGCTACCGCGAGCAAGGCGTCGACGAGCTCCTCCAGCTCAAGCTGCACCAGGCGCTCGCGGCCCTCGACGGCCCCCCGCCGCCCGGCGCGACCATCGTGCTCGCGACCGGCGACGGCAACGTGGGGCAGTTCAACGAGGACGGCTTCCTCGGGCCCGTGCGCACCGCGCTGAAGAAGGGGTGGCGCGTGGAGCTGTATGCGTGGGAGGAGGGGCTCAGCCGCGCGTGGATGCGCGAGTTTGGGGAGTGGGCGCGGCCGGTTGGGGGGGAGGCGACGGGGAGGTTTAGTGTGGTGGGGATGGAGCAGTTTGCGGGGGAGTTGTTGGAGATTTATTAGGGAGGGGGGATTTAGGATTGGGTATGGGTATGGGACGGGCGGGGCGAGGTTAAGCTTTCGTCCTGCGGGTTTGCGTTTTTTATCCGCGGAAAAGAAAGAGGAAGTCTAGAGAACGGAACGCTACCATTACTTAAAGTATTGGGCTCCGAAATTTTCGTCATTGTAAGTTAAGTATCGTCGCCACCTACATATGGTTTGTAGGGAGTTCTATGTTGTTGTACATTAGTAGTGCCATCTAAAATGAAATAGTATGTATAGTGTTTCTCTGCCACACTTGGGTTCTCTCAAATCTAGCTCGGAACAGATAACGACGAGCCGTAACACGGGCCTATTGAAGGAGGAGGTGGTGGAACACCGAGGAGTATTCCACGCGCCTTTGCGAAAGGCAGCTGCGCCAGGACGTCCTTCACAGCGCCGGGCACCGGCGCGCACGTCAGCGGCTCCACGACCTTGACGCCCAGAGTCAGCCGCCGCCGCGAGAATGACGCGGCCGTCAGCGCTTCGTCGAGCGCTGACCAGTGGTGGGTGTGCGGCAACCGGACGGCGAGGAGGCTGTTTGGGTGCCGGATCGTCAGCTCGATTGAGAGGGGGGAGGATGAGGATGAGGATGTGGAGAGGGTGAGCTGCGAGAGAAGGGCGATGAGGGCGGAGGTGATTCCGGGGGATGCGCCTTCGAGGGCGAGGGTACGGAGGGAGGTGTTGAGAGAGAGGTCGGTTTGAGGTGTGAGTTGATCTGGATGGAAAGTTACATAGTCAGTTATCAGAAAAAATGTGACTGGAGAGGGAAGGAAGGGGGACCGACCAGAAGCATGCATATCCCTGAAAGCAAGGGTGAGAGATTGCAGAGACGGCCCGGATGCCCTCAGGTACTTGGCGACCGTCTCGACCTCGCGCTGCACGATGTGGTACAAATGCAGGTGCTGAATCACGGGTGGCATTCCCATTTCCTGCTCCAGCTCCATAAACCACGCCAAAAAATTGGCCAGGTCGCACGTGAGGGTGAGCGTGTGCAGCCCCCGGGGCAGGCGCGGCGGCCCCGCGAGGAACTTGCCCGTCCGCTGCCAGCTCCCGCCGATCTCGAGCGACTCGAGGTGGGGGCAGAGGCAGACGCAGGTGATGATCTGCTCCAACGACTCGAAGCGCGCGCGGAAGTCGAATTTGAGGTGGACGAGCGCCGGGAGGGCGGGGAGGGCGTGCGCGAGGGAGGAGGTGCACGGCGGGCGGACGACCTCGTCGCGTTTGGGGCGCAGGGTTAGGCGCGTCGTGTGGGGGAGGCGCATGAGGAGGGGGGCGATCTCGAGGTGGAGGAGGGAGGAGCCGAAGAAGTGGAGCTCGACGTCGCATACTAAGGGTGCTATTGTCGTAGAGCGCGATATCAGGTCCATGAAGGCCGCGGCGTTCTGCATTGTCAGTGAAATTGTGCAGAACAGGTGGTATCGCGAGGCGGGGAGCCAGGCGCGACAGACGAGGCCGCAAGAGGCGAGTGTGCCGTGGTCGTCGTGGCAGAAATCGATCACGGCGTCTTCGAGTTCGGAGGGGAGGCGCTTCATGGTTGGGGAGCGGTCCTTGCGGGCTGGGGATTAGATTTTATACTTACTCGGGGTATGCGTCCTTTACGTCAGACGCGGGGTTTACTTGGGTTCGCGGGAGGGCAGTCGCCCTATGGCCTCGGAGCGGAGCAAGGATGCGACTCGAGGCAAATCCAGCGCCTAACGGTCTTGCTTGCTGGAGGGATCGCATCGTTGAGGAGCTTTGTGGTCATATTGATACGAAGGACGACGAGAGCAAGTAGAGCCATTGGACGAGGGAGATAGAGGACTCCCGAGAACGGAGGAGGACGGAGTCCTGAGCCGCCGAAGCACCGACCTTGCCTGTTTGTAGACGTGCCTGTTTGTAGACGTTCTTGAGGCGCGGGGTGAGCTTCAAGAGTTCCTTCAGCTCCCACTACTAAGAAGATGGCCATGCTTGAGAGATTGCAGACTATCCAAGGCACGATACGGTCCAGTATTCACTTGCGGTCATTGAAGAGGATGACGGTTGGAGGAAAGAGCGGGGTGATGCGCTATCACTTGCTCTCGACCGCCATCATCCACAAGCGCTAACCCAAGTCTGGAGGCTGTCAGACTCCGGGTAATCCAGGCAGCTCCAGACACGCTCATCCGTGGTCCCTCGTCTGTAGGTACTAAGCATAAACTCGATCCGCTGGACCATTTTTTTTTCAAACGTGGCCGCCGGGCGCTGGATCGTCCCAAAATATAATGAGCGGGGTTCAAAAGACGATTGGAAAAACGGCGGCGACGAACCACCGCTGGAGGACATGTTTTACTTTGCGGCCTCACCCAGCCTTGACCTAGGTCACCAGGTAAATGTGCCAAGGTCGTTTCAAGCATCCAGGGCGCCACTCAGGGGGGACCGGCCTATGCATCCCGCTGCAGATTCTTATCGAGGGCCAGTTCAACCTCAAGTTCAACCCAAGTACTCGCCTTTTCTCTTACTGTTCTTCCGCCTCAAGTACTTGTTCCAGTCGATACCCATTCTCATTCTGGGATTCTGGTAAATCTGGTCACACCCAGATCGTATGGAGGCTTGATGGAGGCGGCCAAGAGGCGGCTAGAACTTGCGACACCGGCTGGCGCGGATAGCTCCGCTTTGCTCCAATTTGAAGCGCGAAGCGATGCGGGAGCGGGCATTTCAGCCCGGAGCGATACGATATAAAATGCAAGTCTCAAACCTACTCAAGATCCGAGCTTCACTCCTTCCCATTAACGAACCAACTAACGAACGATGCGCACCACCACCCTCCTCCCCTTCCTCCTCCTCCAGGCGGCCGCAGTCCTGTCATCCCCCGCAGGCCCCGACGCGCTCGTCACCCGCGCCGCGGTGGACAATATCGTCTACGTAACCGACTCGAATAAATTCTGGTGCGTTCCCCCCCTCCTTAGACCACCTCCAAGTGCGGCGCTGAGACCCGAGTGTTATGCAGTATGATCATGCCCAGGGACCCCCACACGAACATCGGCGACTCCGAGCACCCCGGCGGGATGAAGACCTACTGCTCTCCCGCGGGGCGGTACGACCCCGCGCAAGGCCAGCTCCCCGCTGCGTTCTGGAGCAACGTCGCGTTCAAGAGCGGGACGGGCAAGAACGGCGGGCGGTATGCGCAGCGTACGTCGTTTCGTTTCCCCCCCTCCCCCCTCATCTTATAGAAAGGCTGCTAACATGATCGGGACATTACAGTGACAGGCTGCATCCAGCCCGCGCTCCTCAGCCGCCTGAACCCCGACGACGGCGGTGGGCAGTACGATTCCAGCGGCGGCGACGGCGGCCAGGGCAACCCGCAGGGGTCCGTCTGTCTTGGGTGCGTTCTGCGTTTAGCATTTTCATTTCATCCCGGCTCTCGAGTCTCACCCGACGCTAACTGAATTCATCTAGGTACAACCACTACGTCGAGCTCGTCGAGCCCGCCGGCCCGCGCGCGTGCATCAAGTGCTGCGACGACCCCGCGGATTGTCCTACGAATAAAGGTATGCAGGCTCCGCATCCATTGGAGTTCATCGGTAGTAATGCTAACGCTGCGGCAGATACGCAAGGCTGCCCCGCAGTTATCGCGGGCAACTATTTCAACTGTGGTTGAGAGTGATTTATGTTGCATTTTTACGAACGGACAAAACAATTCGGACCTTTTTCGATGGACTTGTACATACATACTTACCTACCTACATTGGACTTCAGTAATTCACGAATAAATACGCATGAATGTTACGAACTTACTACGGACTTGCGTATAGTGAGAACGGCTGTGGAGGTTTTAAATTCGCAGTAGGCTGGAAACACGGTCACATGATGGGATGTGTCCAATAACGCGTCGCGCTCGTAAAAAAGATCGCGTGCGACTGCAATATCGAACACGACAACTCAACGTGTCGCGCGCTCGTGTAACGCCGCGATAGCTAAGTAAATACTCGAACAAAATACTTGAACTGAATGACGGAACACGGCTCCGACCTGATTCGAACAGGCGCTCTCCCGCTACAACGGCTATGCCAGTCTTGACTGAGATGGGTCCGACCACTTGCAGGTGTAGACCATCCACTTCCAAGCCTTCCTTATCTCCAAATTTGAGGCGATAGATGCTGCCTTTTTCCAGCGCCAAGTTCAGTAGGAAGGAAAAATCTACACATCACGAGCTCGGACCCGATTCGAACAGGTGTCCTCCCACTTGGTTCGTTCGTTTATACAGACTAACCACCACCGAGCCGGACTGACGATCTGCAGTCCAAGTTGAATATATGCATGATTTTACCTGCTGTGGTTCACTATAAGAGTGTGAAAGAAAATTACAGGGTTTCCTGAAAATAATGTCAAACACTTTTTTTTTTCGGACCGGTTCCCAAAAAGGAAACACCGCTTGACTCACACCTCCCACGACCCTCGACGCCCTCGACGCCCATGGTCAACCGCCGGATTAGTACCGACCTCAAGGAGCGTGCCTTGACACTGTGGGAGGCCGGCTGGTCCCTCACCGACATACAATATGCTTTCAATGTCTCACCGCGCAGCGTCTACCGATGGCGCGCGATCTTTGAGGAATTCGGATCCCCGACAAAGCCTCCGTCCCCTCTCCGTGGCCGAGACCGCATCATCAGCCTAGCAGTACTCGACGCGGCCAAGAACATCTTCTTCCACGACCCCTCTGTCATGCTGGACGAGCTCCAATTCCATCTCGCTATTCACCACGACGTCGCAATCTCTATCTCGGCATTGCAAGCGACGTTGGTCCGCGCAGGCCTCACACGCAAGATGCTGCAGAAGGTTGCGTCGGAAAGGGACGAAGTGGGACGAGAAGACTATAGGGCTTGTATCCGCGACCCCGATACGTTCTCGGGGACTGCTTTGGAGTTCGTCGCGGTCGACGAGTCCAGCAAGGACGAACGTACGCTCGCACGCCACTACGGCCGTGCCCCACTTGGACAACCAGCGATCTACCCCCACCAGTTTGTACGAGACGACCGCTACACGCTCACAGCCGCGATGAGTCTCAAAGGATATATTGCGACGCGGATTGTCGAAGGGTCAATGAACGCGTTCGAGTTTTTCGATTTCATTGTGGAGGACGTTGTGTGTACCATGTAACACCTCTCCTGTTGTAATCCCACTAACCTTGATCCAGATTCCCGAGATGAATCCGTACCCGGACGTGCAAAGTGTCATCATTCTCGATAACTGCCGCATCCACCATACAGATCTACTGCAGGAGGTTTTGAACGAGAACGGTGCGCTGCATACCCATCATACCTTCCTACCACCGATGATATTCTCCAGGAATCATCCTGCTGTTCTTACCGCCGTATTCGCCGGACTTGAACCCCATCGAGGAATCCTTTTCAACATGTATGACCCTGTCGTCGTCTCGCTTGTGGAGCTTCATTGATACACTTTGGCAGGGAAGGCTTACTTGCGCCGTAATGGGCAGGAAATACATGCCGCCGAGGATCCAATCGCGGCGTTGTTGGAATCGACGGCTTGCATTACGGCGGAGATGGCAGAAGGCTGGTTTCGACATGCTGGTTACATCTGGTAGGGTACGGTACAGGACAGCATGTGTAACGACACGATGGGAGGCGATTTGAATACATGAAAAGCTTGTCTATAGCGCAATTGTCCGACAACTCGAAAACAGACCCACCCAAGAATCAATCAAACGTGCCCTTCGCCAAATCACCCTTGAATCGCACGTTCGCACCGTGTACACGTTTCCAGCTAAAAAATGTGAAGCCGACATTCTTGAGTTCATCATCGAGTGTTGCCTCCGTTGGGTCGCCGGGGCGAAATCCGACGTCTCGGAGCAATACTGCATCCGTCTCTTCGAGGTTGTACAGCTCAACAAATTGGTCGAGAGAGACATTGTGCCGCTTGATGGGGGACGATGGAGCGCTGCGCAGGGGAGCCGGATTGAGTGGGGGAGCAGGCGGCGCCGGAGGTGCCGCATGGAGTTGTGGGAACAACGCGCCCAGGCCGCCGCCACCGCCGCCGGCTTGCGAGAGTATGTGTGCAAACATGAGCTCGGTCAGAGAAGGTGTAGCTGGAGCCGCCGGTGCTGCAGGGATGACGGGTGCTTCAGGTACGGGCGGCGCAGGAGCTGGAACGGCTTTCATTTTGATGCGATGCTGCGCGTCGAAAAATTTGGATAACGGTGGGGTCTTCTCGTCCGTATTGCCTTGCGCCTGCATCTCAGTCAGCTCCGCAAACGAACATATCAGGACTGCACAAACCATGGAGGACGCCCAAATGCCGATGCGAGTGGAGTTCAATTCGAAAAGGAAACCTGTCGTCTTGTCTTTGTAGACACGGATGTCGGGGTATTGGGGGTTATTGCCTATGGGGTAAGTCTCCTCTAGCTTTGCGCGCTCGTCCTTCGTGGTTTTGTTGAATGATAGCTGCAGTTGATCAGCGAATTGTTGGGCAAAAGGGCATATATGTGTACTCAACCTTTTGGGCGTAGAGTGAATCACTTGCGAGTGTTGGCTCGAGTTCTGAGTAATCGAATGTTGGCTCCACGGCGCCGTCCTTCTCCCAAGGCTACCCGAGCGGAACATGAGCAGAGACCAATTTGTAGGGTGATGACGACGTACAGTTTCGTCTTCCATAGGTTTCGCCGGCGCCGGCATGTACAGCAGCACCTGCCGTGCGCTTGTAGCCTTGTCCTCCATCTCCTCAATCATCACCTTGTACCCTGCGGCCTTCCCCAGCGGCAACTTCTCCGCGTTCTTTGGCTTTTTCGGCTTCCACAGAATTTTCGATTCGTAGATGTTCTCGGCGCGACAAGGGAGAGCGATAGCGATGGCAGAGAGGAGGGAGGAGTAGGGGGCAGAGATAGGCACAGAGAAAGGACCTTTCTGGACGTCGTCGTCGGCGGCCTTCGCGGCGCCGCGCTTCTTTGGGACAGCAGGCGCAGGCCTAGCGATAGAGATGTAGTACGTGATAGTAGCGGGGGGCTCGTCGTCGTCGGTGTCGGCCTTTTTCTTCTTGCCTTTGCTCTTGGCCGTGGGTTTCGATTTCGATTTTGACCTTGCATCCATGTCGTCGTCGTCAGAGTCGAGGTCGAGGTCGGCGGCGGCGGCCGTCCGCTTGGCTGTGTTTCGCTGGGCTTTTGTGGTCTTGGCTTTTGCGTTCTTGGCCATGATGGCGGGGGTCGTGACCATGAATTTTCGAGTAGCTGGATGGTAGAAATGCGTAGAATGGTACATTGAGCCAGCCGGAGGGTCAAGTAATGGCGACGCACCTTCCGGGTGCTCTGCAATCACTGCATGAATCATGCCAGTCACATCGTTGTCTGGATATACATGGGCAGGGAACTCGTCGTCAGACTCTCCAGTGACCATGCTGGCTAGAGGCAAGAAGATGAGAGCAGGAGGCAAGAAAGAGAGTGTCGGGAGCCGAGCAGGAAGCGAGCCAAAAGCGGTGTTTCCTTTTTGGGAACCGGTCCGAAAAAAACGGTGTTTGACATTATTTTCAGGAAACCCTGTAATAAAAACCATGCTGAATTCGATATATACGGCTCGGGCCTGACTCGAATAGGCACCTCCTGCTTCAAGCAACCAATAATCAGACTAATAGAAGGCAGGTGTGGGCCATCCACTTCCAAGCCTCTCTTACTCCCAAATCAAGGTGACAGATGCTGCATTTTTCTTTGCCAAAGGCAAGTTCGCGCAACAGAAAAAGATCGTGTATGGACGTTATATATGAACTCGGGCGGCGGTTTCCCATTGACTCGTCTGCGCAGTGGATGTCTGTGCGGATTAGGCACCACCGAGCCTGACTGATGATCTGCAGTCCAAGTTGAATATATATGTGTGATTTTAACTGCTGTGGTTCACCAAGTGTAAAACAAAATAAAAACTACGCTGAACTCGCGATACGGCTCGGGCCTGATTCGAACAGGCACCTCCTGCTTAGAAGTCAGGACAGATCAACAGAATGCAGGTGTGGAACATCCACTTCCGAGCCTTCCTTATCCTGCAACCAACTTTGAGGGGATGAATGCTGCGTTTCTTTTCAATGTGCAAGCCTGGATTCACAACAGCAAAAAAAGCATCCGCAGCCTCATGAACTCGGCTGTTTCCTCCGCGATAGCCAATATGTGCGGATGGACCGCCGAGCCTTTCTGACCTGCACCTAGGTTATACTTGAATTGGTTATAAAGTAACCAGTTTACCTACTTTGGTTGTGAAGTAACCAGTTTACCTGCTAGTTTGACCCCAACAAAATCGGTGGTTCATTAGATTTGAGTCAGAAGCGCACCACCAAACGGCACAGATTTAAATTTGTGACATTTTAGATGGACTGAATGCTTCTGGTTTTCTTGCGACGAAAGGAGGTTCAAAAAACGGTGTAGACCGTGGCTTTCCCACGGTTGAAACTTGGTTTACAACAAATTACCTCGCTCGGTATGTTGTACCCGCGGCCGAGCTCCAGGGGGAAAAAGGGAAATTTTGTCACGCCCCCATGAGCTCGGGCCCGATTCGAACAGGCGCTCTCCCACTGGGTTTGTTGGTCCGTGATAACCAAGAAGTGTGGAGCCACCACCACCGAGTCTTTCTGACCTGCTCCCCAAGTTGCGTATAGGTATACAGGCTGTTTAGCTGGCATTGAAAGTAATCTTGGCTTGCATTAAAGAGTCACAAGCCATTCCTTGCATTCAAATACCACACCAGCCTTGGGTATTGATGACTGGAACCATGCTTCAACAAGCCTTCAGTACCCCCGATTTCGGTCAAGACACACGGCAATGATGAAAGACTTGCGGTATATCAACCAAAAACAAACGACCACTTTTATTGCCTATGGCTCGCTCTGATTCGAACAGGATTCGAACAGGGAGTCCCAATTGCATTTTCGGGGGAACACAAGTCGGGCATCCACCACTGCGGGCTGCTTTCCTTCCGTTCGAGACGAAAGTGGGTATTATATGGTTCTCCAGGCATCTCAACAAACAAAAAAGAAGTTGGCCATGATTCAGAAGCATGACTCAAGCCTGATTCGAACAAGCCCTCCTGCTTCAAGTGTCAATATTCTGGCTAATAGAATGCAGGTGTGGACCATCCACTTCCGAGTCTTCCTTATCCTGCAACTTTGAGGGGATAAATTCTGCATTTTTCCAATGCGCAAGCTCGGGAAAAAAAAGTTTTAATCAACAGCCCAGCAACCTCATGCACTCGGACCTGATTCGAACAGGTGTGCTGCCACTTAATTTGTTCGTCCGCTGGAGCCAATTAACCACCACCGAGCCGTTCTAACCTGCAGTCTAAGTTGAATATATGCAGTATTTCAATTGGCGTGGAAGGTACACAAGCCACCCGTCGAATTCGAACTTCGCATCGCGAGGCGGTTTTGAGAAGCCGATGGATAGATTTGCTGGTGAGGATCCCTACGCTTATTGCTTGTGGAGAAACGTGAGTATGAATAATGTGTATTGCAACTCCTCTACTGAGACCATCAGTTAATAAATCGATACGAATTTGTCCATCGGATGCTGCTGGCAGGCGCGGTAGGAAAAGTCGACAAATCCCGCCTCGAAAGATCGCGGAAGATGAGCCTGAATGAACGGCGTAAAGGCCGCATAGCGTTCCGGTTCGTGGTGGAACCAGCGCAGCGAAAACACGACTTCACACAGATCTTTCATGTCCATGAGCGCCGAGTCGATGGGGGCCCACTCCGGCTGCGCGCCCGTCCACAGCTGACGATGCGGACGACGCGGGTTGGCGGGGCGATCCAAGAATGCGATGGTAAGGACCTCGAGGTGCGGCGCGGATGCCACGGCGGCTGCGATGATGGCAAGCATCTCAGGCGGGGTCTTCGTGAGTTCGACGTCGAGCCAGAGTTCCAGGTAGGTAAGGTTAGGGAGGGTGGGGATGTATGTCGGCGGTGTCTCTGGGCCAGACTCAGTGCGTGAATGGAGCGATGCCTTGAGAGAAAGGACGTACCCAATTCGAGTTCCAGGGAATCGAGGCTGTCTGAACACGCGACGAGGAGCTCCTCAAACCTGTGCGCGCGGTCGGCGGGAACGGGAGGGAACACAAAGGATAGCTGTTGTAGTTCGAGGGATTGGATTCGCTTCGGTTGAAGCAGGAAGGCGAGCATTGTCTGCTCTGCGATTTCAGCCCCGTCCCCCGACATAGCAAGGTGCCAGAGCTCTGCAGGAGGCAGAGGGCCGTCGGAGGCCAGATCCTCGTCGTTGACAATGGTTACAGCTCCCAACTGCACCTCGTCGAAGAGCGAGAAGGCGCGGGTGACCAGGGAAGCCGGAACTTCGCCAAGATGACTCAATCCCAGACATCTGAGTGTCGGGTGGGAGAGGAAATCGATGAGGAAGGGATTCTTCCCCATCTGGTGCGGCGTCGTATAGCTGCCTGTAATGGTGAGGAACTCGATTTCTGATAATACGCTCAAGATGGACTTGAGACAGCTGAAGTCGTCTGGGATTTCGGTGATGCCCAGGGCCAAGTAGCGGAAGTATGGCCCGAGATGTGGAGATGAGGCCAGGAGTTTTTCGGCGCGCTGATATGCCGCGATATTGGGGAGGGACATCCATCGAAAAAGACGGCGCTGGCTGGCGGTGACGAACGCGATGGCGGTCAGGGAGCAGGCTGCGAGGCTCCCTAGTGGAACCTCTTTGACGATGGCCTCGATGAGCTCCTGCGGTAAATCTGGCATGGTGGTCTTTGTCCAAGCCACGCTGCGTGAACGATCAGATGGTCGGGATTTGCCGTTGATGCCACCTTGTCGCAAACCGCCATGTCGAGTTTACTCGCTCCTGGCCAACTCCTGGCTTTCTGCGCTACATATTCAGTCTGACGGCTACCTTTGGTGGCACTTCTGGAGTCGACCGACCCTCCTCCTCCTGGTCTCTGGTTCACCGATGCATTCTCTCTGCTCCAAGCAACAAAGGCCGCCAAGTGGACTTGTCCCAAGACTTGTCCTGAACACTTTTCAAACTTGAACGGAAGTTCAACTGAGCCGCATCCAACATTACTGCCTTGCGTCAATCCATTCTCCCGGGAGCAGATCTTGCGGCGTCCAATCCTTGCGAGGGTTTACATGCGAACTCTACGGGCCCCCGCAGTGTTGAGTGACCGAGTTTTCGATGCCAATAATAAACAGGTCCACTCCGAAATTGCGGATTGCCAAACCAAACGGCTTTACCACCGTCCTATCGATTCATACCCCGCACTTGCTCCCACGTCAGGCTCCGCTTGTGGCGCGCTCACAGCATACTAGCTATCGCGCATCAGCTTGGAAGCTTCGATTCTCGATTCGTGCCAAATGCGCGGCTTCTTCCTTATCTCGTTCGATAAGTAGTCAACCCCACCAATCGATTCGTTTCGAAGCCCCGCGTTCCCAACATCCACAAAGGAAAACTGGTTGACTCTCCATGTCCTCTAGCTCGACCGTACTCCCTCAAGGTGCAGGATATGGTGTCGGTCAGTCTTTGCTTCCCTATTTCTCGTCGTTCCCACTGACGAGACGGTGGTATTCCGTTTCCCAGTTGTCGGTGCGCCATCCTTGGACTTCATTGAGCTCGTGCACTGATTTGGCACGAACTCAGGCATCGGCCTGTTCTTCAGCGCATTCATGATCGGCCTCACCGCCATTCAGGCGCGTTACACGCCGTTCTCGCCGCGCTCGTCGGAAGAGTTCAGCAGCGCGTCGCGCAGCGTAAAGCCCGGACTCATCGCGGCGGGGATCGTCAGCGCGTGGACATGGGCGGCTACCCTCGTGCGTTCCACCAAGCCTTCCTTCTCGTTCAATGAACTCAATTCCCCTAGCTTCAAAGCAGCGCGGTGGCATACAAATATGGTGCGTCCGTTGCCCTATACGTTGGCCATTGCCAACACAGGTATCCATGCAGGAATAAGTGGTCCGTGGTGGTACGGCGGTGCGTTTTCGTATTCCGTTCATCCCGCCATCCGCTAACGCGATCACATGCAGCCGGGGCGACAATTCAAGTCTTGCTCTTCGCTATGGTGTGCTCTGAGTTCTGGGTTAACGAACGTGCCAGTGTCGTCTGACCACTTCTACAGATTGCCGCAAAATTAAAGCTCAACGCGCCGTATGCGCACACTTGGCTGGAGATCGTTGGCGCTCGTTGGGGAAGAACAGGTCAGGTCTAAAATATGATCCTCAACGCGCATTCACACTTCATTTACCACAGCTCACTTGGTGTTCATGTTCTTTGGGTGCGTCCCGCAAGGGTGAGAGAGTGTGCCCGATTTTAACGTCGCTTGCAGATTCGCGACAAATATAATCGTGAGCTCCATGCTCGTCCTCGGAGGAAGTGCTACGGTCACGGATTTGACGGGAATGAGTACCATTGCTGTGCGCATCGTCTCGTTTCTGTGTCTGCAATATACTGACCTCCGGCAGGCATGCTTTCTGATTCCCCTCGGCGTATCGATTTATGTGGTAGTGGGTGGAATGCGGTCGACGCTCCTATGCGACTAGTATGCGCCTGCACTCAATTCTACCGCTCCAG
This sequence comes from Mycena filopes, assembly GCA_029281495.1. Lineage (NCBI taxonomy): Eukaryota > Fungi > Basidiomycota > Agaricomycetes > Agaricales > Mycenaceae > Mycena > Mycena filopes. The sequence goes on from JARIHR010000015.1 coordinate 546,208, forward strand.
TACTCACATTCGTCGTGTAGCACCCACACCACCGTCCTCTTTGCCATCATCCTGGTGCCTAACATCCCCTCATTCCTTCAACATCCACAACTGACGCGCTCCCAGGTCTTCGTCTTCACCGTCTATGCGACGAGCCCCAAGATCGGGAGCCCGGGAAAGATGTATGAGCTGCTAACTGTCGCCTCCGCCGCGGCGCCAGTTCCGGGCAACGCCCACGGCTCGTATATCACCATGCGCTCCAAGAACGGGCTCATATTCGGTGTCATTAACATCATTGGCAACTTTGGTTCGCGTTTATTCTGCAGTCCGTCTTGCAATGAATACTGACGACTTCAATAGCAACGGTATTCCAAGATCAGGCGTACTTTCAGCGTGCGATTGCGAGTCGTCCATCGAGCACGGTCAAGGCCTACCTCCTCGGTGGGCTGGCTTGGTACGTCCATTACCAGCTCCACTTTCTGTGCCCGGCTGATCCTCCTGCGGCCTAGGTTCGCGATCCCCTTCACGTTAGCAACCACCCTCGGGCTGGCGGCCGTCGCCTTGCGCGGCGACCCAGCTATGCGCGTGCTTTCCCCCGCCGATGTCTCTGCTGGGCTACCCGCCGCCGCCGCCGCCAGCGCCCTCCTCGGCAAGTCCGGTGCCGCGGCCCTCCTCGTCCTCCTCTTCCTCGCGGTCACGAGCGCGACGTCCGCCGAACTCATCGCCGTGTCCTCGCTCCTCACGTACGATGTGTACAAGGTACTGTTGTTGAACTTCTATTGATGCTATACGACCGACAGACGCGATTGTTTATTAGCGATACATCAATCCCGCGGCGACTGAGGCACAGATTCTGCGGGTCAGCCATCTCATGGTATGTATCTTGCTTTGCCTCCGAGCATTAGTCTTCACCATCCACGGTATGTACTTTCCAGGTCGCCTTTTATGCCCTAGTAATCGGGCTGGCCGGCCTCATATTCTTTTACATCGGCGTGTCAATGGGTTGGCTTTATGTACGTGGTCCTCAATCACTGTCTTCCCAGCTTACCCTGAGTCCTGGCAGACCTTCATGGGCGTTATACTCGGCTCCGGCGTCGCCCCCATTGCCCTTTGCATCACCTGGAGCAAGGCGAACAAGTGGGGCTGCATCGTGGGCTCCATAGCTGGATTCGGAGCGGGCATTATTGCGTGGTTGGTTACTACCAGTACACTCAACGGGGGTGTTATCAATGTTACGGTGCGTTTTGAAATTATTCGGTTCTGCGTTCCGTCTCAACAAAGTTGAACGCAGACCAGCGGAGGTATATATGTTCTTCTTTCCGGAAATCTATATCACTGAAGGTCGTGGCATTCAGGTGACTACGAAATGCTCGCAGGAAACCTCGCGTCGATCGGTGTAGGTGGAATCATCGCGACTGTCACCTCTTATATCGTGCGTTCTATATCTCGTGTAGACTTAGACTCTCTTCCTCATCTTTTCCCAGTGGCCCGAAAACTACGATTTCGAATCGACCCGAGCAATCAATAAACCGGCGGCCAAATTAGAAGAGAAGGAAGTTACGAATGAAGAGACAGAACGCCCGAGCATGGAGAAGAAGGAGCAAGAGAAGGCGCCGTCTGTTGCCGACTCCTTTGATGCCGCGGAAATAGAGGAAGAGCTTGACCCAGTGGCCTTGAACAAGGCATTCCGCTTTGCGGCCTGGTCATCCCTAGCACTGGTTGGTCTCATCGATCTCCCCTGCAAGACGGCTAGGTACTAAAAAAACACTGACACAGTTGCTGGTGTTGATCATCCTCATTCCGCTCCCGCTCTTCTTCGCCTCGACGGTCTACGGCAAGGGTGGACTCACTGCTTGGGTTGCTATCGGAATCGCCTGGACCTTCCTTTCGGCATTCAGTGTCGTCCTATATCCGTTATGGGAGAGTCGCGCCGCTATCGCGCTGATTTCACGCGGAGTTGTCAAGGTGGCGGCGATTTCCTTTACTTTTCCCTCTCTCCGGGTACTGAATGATTGTATAAGGATATATTTTCTAGGGGCAGTGGGAGGTATGTGGCGCCCTCAACACCAGCCGCATGACGACATAGCGGTGGTTGTAATGTTTACGATGTACATTCACGTACTTGACGAATGATTTTGACGGTTCAGAAAAGCCCCAGGTGGTTTGGAACGATGCAAGGTTCAGCGAAGAAATGTATAAATGGTATATAGTCTGTCCGAAGTATTACATGTCCCGTATACAGTCATCCCATGCAGCGGGAATTCAATATGCACGTGCGACTTGGACCGACTCAGTGTCCTTCTCTACCACTGTGACTCGACTCAGACTCGCCTCGAGGGCAACGTCCAGTGTGGTATCACCGTCACTCTATGTAGATGGATCAGCCACACAATGCCAAGGCGGCTTGTCCACGACAAGGACACAATACACACCTTCGACGGCGCAAGCGCTGGTTGGGAATCCATTCTCTGCCCCTCTGGGTCATATTCATTCCTCCATCGCATCGTGCTCTGCATTCGGGATAGATGTATCGATTTGGGATCATCTAATCTTCCACGAAGATTCGGCCGCGCGTTGAGGATGGCGAGGTAGGAGTTGAGGTAGACTGATCCCGCGTTGGTCATTCATCCGACCTCAACAGCTGAATAGAAATATGACCTACGTTTGCTCAAAAGCAGATAGAACGCTGAGAGGAGTGAGAATGGTTTAAGGGTATTAGGTTATTTACGCACCCAAGAATATAAAATTCGTGGGCATAAACACGAATGCCAGCAGTCCTGCCGCCGCGTCGAGGCTGCCAAAGACCCAATTAGCGAGTGGTTCGCTAAGATTCAGTCTCAACTTACGCGACAATCAGTCCCGTATTGACGGCGTACATCATAAGGACATGGATGAGTGAATCCGTCCTGTTTTGAACTTGGTTTGAACCAGACACGTGGATGGAAGAAACGAACCGTGCGAATCCTGTCCGTGACCGTCGCAACAGATAACAGAGCGACAGTGCCACACTGGTTGTTTCTTGTGGTGAAGCATTTCGACTGGCAATAAGGGAGAAAATACCTGAGGTCGGCGGCCGTACCGCTGGCGAAGTTCAGGTACATCATCGTCTGTGGAAGAAATTGTCAGGTCAGGTTTGAATCACGGAAAATCTGCACGAACCGAAAGAGCAATCAGGTCAGCGAAGGTCTTGATTCGAAACCTGGATGTACAACAGTTAATCTCCTGTATTTTGCGCTTTAATGAAGCAGACTACGCTTTGGACGTGATGACTGGAGGAAGAAGTTATTAAAAGCCGCGGCGCTTCAGGAGGGGTTTTCAACACTCACTAATCCCGCAAGCTTGAAATATGCGACATCAGAAGGCCGCTGGACGTTTCAAGATGACGACATACTGAGATCCAGAGTGGACATGAGGACCTTATAGCAAACGCGGTTTATGTGCTAAGTCAGAAATGGAAGAAGGTAGAACGCACGAGCCAGACCGTCCCAGGGATATTTCCATTGCTGACTGGAGGGCAATAAGCGAGGCGACAAAAGTAAGAGAAATATCCGTGTACTTACGCCGATATACCCGGCGTGCAAAGGCGCTGTTGAGGGTCAATAACACTGCTGCCCAAGAAAACTCTGGATAATCACCATCTTACGATGAAGTTTGAGACGGACTATAGTACATGATTTTCGTTCTCTTTCGTGGACATACGAAGGGGAGCTCACTGTTGCGACAACGTGGACCTTAGCACCCACAAAATCAGCTCGGGGTATAAAAAATGGCGCGGAAATTCCGTACGATGATACTCCTGCGCGACGGTGAGTGTAAGTGGGCACAAGATGACAGCTCCGCGTACCAGACGGGGAACCCAATGGCCTCGGGGTTGAGGTAGTTACTGACGAGATAAAAGTAAAGAATGTGGCAGTTCAGGATGGCGTCGAAAGTGTCTAGAAGCCTGGGAAGCAATTCAGCCTCGCAGGTGCAATACCAAGAATTAGACTGACCAAAGGAACGCGACCTGGGGCGCGTGGATGAGTGTTATAGAGAGAACATGCAAGCTGGGCGAACACACCAAGGCTTTTTGAAGCCTGCGGTCTGTCGACCCGCTCATAAAGAATGTAAAGGTTTGCACGCAAGTGACTCCATATAGCCTGTAGGTAGATATAAGGTGGTCAATGAGCACACGCGACGCGTTACAATGAGACATACGCAGTGGCGACCAGGCCGCCAATGAGCAGCGCTCCGAGGGTATTGTCGAACTTCGGGAGGACTGGGAGCGCAGAGGGAGGCAGCGCAGTAGACATGACCGTCCGTGGGCGTTGTTGACACCAGCTGAAGCCTACATAAGGGATCCAAGTATAGAAACATCGGCGGAACCTTGAAGCGCCTATGGCTTGAGTTCCCGGGAGAGGTGCCGAGTTCCCGCGGGTGTCTGCATGTGTCTTGGGAGCTCCAATTTGGCACATCTGGCAGGCTTCATTGTTCGAGGTGGAAAAGTAATTTGCGAGTGGGAAGGAGGCAAGGACAGACGGCGAACAAAGAAAGAGAGACAGTCGGAATCGACTGGACTAGGCGCTGCAATTTCGTTCTGGACACTGAGGGCAGAAATCCCACTCCGGGCCATTAAACCGACGGTGAAGCGATATTTAGCAGCAAATAAGCCCGCGTTTCGGGGAGCCCCAAGATCCCGAGAAGCCTGCGCGACTTGCAGACGGACCCGCCATCGTGAGGGTCCATTGTGGGCGTATTCGCCCTCAAACAGTGACAAAAAAAAGTCCGCGCTGGAAGAAGGAAGTTGAAGGAACATGTGGCGTCGGCGGCCGGGGTGGGTTCCATTCTGGAGAATCGTCCGTGTGGATAGCCAGTGGCAGTCGGCTACCGATAATTGCCTGCGCCCCGGTCCGTCTGCGTTATGAGAACCTCTGCGTTGCGGTGGAGGTCGAGACCAAGAAGATTCCCGTCATGTGACCGACGCGTCGCGAATTCTAAAGCCAAGCAAACCCACACAAGGAATCAAAACGTTCACCACATTTTTATTGGGCGAAGCAAATCCAAGAGGTAGGTAGATCCAAAGTAAACAAAAATTCCACTAGATACAAAATGCGATCCAATCCGATGTATGAGGGGAGAAGGGGAAAATGAGGGGATAACGAGTGGGTATGCTGATGCTAAAGGAGTGGACACCAGTAACTGTATCCTGACAGAGGGAGACTGGCTGATGACGAGACTGAGAACTATGTATCCATCCACGTAGCTATTCCAATATAAGACTGGGCAGGTAGAAATACAATATCGCTCTTTAAATACGCGATAAAAAAATATAAATGCGGGGAGATGGAGATTGCGGGGAGAGAGGGAGGTAGACGTGCATGAGTGAGAAGAGGGAGATTGGAGGAAGGGCTATTCAAGAACGGGCGGCTTCAGCTTCGCGGAGCAGCTTTAACGCTTGCTCGGAGCGCGGGCGGATGTCACATTCGAAGCGGTCGGGGATTCTGTTCAGATGTTCAAGATCTGGATGAGACAGACGGCAGGCAGAAATGCGTACCGGAAGACAGAGTTGTTAAAGTCGATCTTGGGCTCGACAGGGTTACCGAACGCGTCCTTGGCCTTGGATATGTCCAGGGTCGCGAGGACAGAGGTGATGAGGATCCACACAGACGACTCGACCAGGTTGACTCCCGGGCAGCGTCGGCGGCCGAAACCCTGTATATTTTGTCAACGTCAAGCGCCAGGAGGACAGAGCAAGGAGACGCACAAAGACGTAGCTACGCGGGTCGCGCTTCTTGGCGAGCGCGGGCTCCACCTTCTCGAGGTATCGCTCCGGGAGGAAGGCCGACGCGTTGGGGAACAACGTCTCGTCGCGGGTGATCGCCCTGCGTAACAGCGAGGTCAGAACTGAGCGATAGAACTCCGAGAAGGATGGAGGTTTGCAGGGATGGATAGATGAACGGAAGCTGATCATGGGAGAGAAACATACCAGACGTTGGCAAAGATCTAGACCAAAGGAGGACAAGGTCAACACACATTTATTTTACGCTTGCCGTAAAACACGCACCAGTGATCCCTTGGGGATGAACATTCCCCGGTACACGTCGTCCTCCATGAGTCGGTGGGGAAGACCTGCAGCGCAAAGTTAGCAGCAGCCGGGCCCGTTGGCAGACGACGTACTGAGCGGCACCGGTACCTAGAGGATAAGCCGGGGTCAGTCACGGCGTACAGGATTCAAATAGGGTTCATCGACTTACACCCCATCGGTAGACCTCACTGAGTACTGCATCAACTAAAGGCGACGCAAACATTATTCAAGGCCGCCGCGGCAAGGTTGGGTGTTGCAAAGTACGTACCGAACGGCAGCATGGCGCGGTCGCTAAAGGTCGGTAGCCTATCAGTCCCCACAACAGAGTCGATTTCCTTCTGGACCTTGGCCAGGACCTCGGGGTGGAGCACCATCGCCAGCAGAAAGTGGCAGAAGACGGTGATAGTCTGATATTCGGTGTCCATTCAGTCAGTGTTCAAGTAAAATTAACTAGACGCCGACGAACCGTGTCCATGCTGGCAGAGTACATGGAGTTGGCGGTCTGCTTGAGGTCGAACTCGAACTGCGGCGTGCACTTCTTCTCATCCTCCAGCAACGTCGAGCAGAACGACGGCACATAGTTTCCGGATTTCTAAGGAAGAATCAGTCAGATGCGAAAGATCGGGGTGGTGATCCGTGCGTATCGAAAACTTACCAAACTCGTCTTGACAAAGTCGTAAGGTTTTTCTACGAACCTATTCCAGTGTTAACCGAGACTGGCGGGCGAGGGAGGACATCAAACTCACTCATCCATCTTGGCTTTCCAGACGGCTGCTTTTTTCAAAAATCCTGACCCTGGTGCCCATGCTGGTAAACGCTTCAAGGAGGGGAAGATGTCGCTGTCGGAAAAAAAGGTAGTGTGAGGCCAGTGGAAGCAACGACAGAGATAGCACGTACACCGGCCACTGGGGAGATTAGACGTCAGCAATGGCCCAAGAGGAAGAAAGAAACAAGACGCACGATTCCTCCGCCCGACGCAATGTGATTCGACAGCAGATCGACGCACTCCTCTCCAAGGCTCAAAAACTTGTCGTTTTTCCCGGTGGGCTCGTATCCATATACCACGGAGAGGGTGAGACCGCCCGCATAGCGCCGGGCGTGGTCCATATAATTTGCGGGGTCGGCGACGAGGCGACGGACGAAAGAATGTGTTTCCGTCTCAATCAACGGATGATAAGAAGGAATCATCTGCACGCCGAACGCAGAGTTTATGAGTTTGCGCTGTCTCTTGGATACGTCGCCGCTAAGGGTTTTTCAGTGAGTGTGAGTCGGAGGAAGGTGGGTTAGACGTACTATCGGGTGAAGGCGACCTGGACATTGAAGTATCAGATGTGCGGCGAGGACGGAAAAAAACGCGACAAAAGTACCATATTGTCGCAGCCACATAGCTCGCCCGCCATGACAAGGGTCGGCTTGTCGCCGTAGATAGACCCTTTCTTGTCCAGCAAGTCCATCGTCGCTTCAGGACTATTTGAAGAGCCTATGAGCACAGAGTGGCCTGGCGTGAAGTCGATCGACTGACCTGCTCAACTGGCGGGACGAATGGTATCAGCGTGCGGTCCTGAATAGACAAAAAGGGCAGGGCTCACGAAAACCAGTCCTTGCCCGACAACATGCAGGTACGCCACATCGCCTTAAGAGAAACAATGAGTCAAAGCCGGTAGAGAGCGTGACCGGCGCTGTTACTTACCAAACTCTCTTGCCCATTTTGTCGCCACCAGCCAGAGCTCCTTTGCGGTGAGGTCGAGCACGTTGCCGAGGACTGGGACTGGGCGGGGACCCGGGGGGAGTGCTTGGGTGGGCTTGGATCGCCAGCGCCAGACCAAGAGCAAGACGAGAGCGGCGGATATCCAAACGGTGACGCTCATCGGAGAAGTCAAGAAGAGGGGGAAGGTAGTTGAGTACAAGGGGCGGCTAGCTTTTTGAGGCCTTCTCAGTTTCTGACAGCGCCTTCATCTCCTTACGAGGCTGAGGAAGTAGATGGTGGGTGTATCGAACAAGGTCAATCCGACCCAGCAACTCGGCCACCCGGCTATTCTCGGCGGCCTTCTTCGTCCTCCCCGCCCAGGCGCCAACCTGTACCTGGCTGTTGGATCCATGCCATCTGCCACACCTTGCCTGCTAAAAGCCAGAAAAAAAATCGGCCCCACATGCGGGACCGTGGTCGACGCAAATAAATTGTCTCGCCTGCGGTCTAGTTACGTCGCGCAAGAGCTTACAAGGCACTGGACTGGCCCAATGACGATACGAGGAGAACGGGGCGGGGCTATAGGGCCGGCCTCCGACCATTCTGCGGCAAACCGTGCAAAAATGGGCATTAATCCGCTAACTCCAGCGAAGTAGGGGCTCTACATATGAAGCTAGTGGAGAAAACCCCGCGTACGACCGTGTCCAGCTGAGACGAACAAGCACCACATTTATCGCCCTCAGGCTAGTCTACGCAGGTCAGCTTTCACCGGTGCTCCGAGTGGACACGCACATCATCCCGCCTGATAACTGCGTTCCGAGCCCTCCAGTCCTGCCCGGACTCCGCTCGACTCTTCGGGTTTCAAATGGGATTTCAATACCCTCCACTCCATTCTCCGACGCCTCGTTCCCCGAGGCGGAGCCTGGCTCGACCCGTCGTATAGAGGTCGAGCCTGCAAACGGTTAGGCGATTCAGGAGCAAAAAAAAATAGCCCCGGGTCGACGTGCTCTGATGCCCTGCGGCGGAACACGACCATCGGCGTACCATCCATTCAAGGTCTTCATTTCCGCCATGCGGAACAACGAAGGCGAGGCCAGTCGGCGGACGCTCAGGGATGGGCATCGGCAACCCTCGCCAATCGCCTCGACCTTGTATTTTACACCATTTGGGCAAATTTTCGGAAATAGTACGTGGCAACGAGCGCTCGTTAGAACATTCAAGAACCTCCAGAGCGCGACGGTGGAGTTCCTCGTCTACGCGCAAATGCAACGGGCGCGTATTCAGCGGGTATGCATCGAACCTACCGTTCTTCAGAATGTTCCACGATCCCAGGATGGCCGCCCGCCCGTCCAGCGCGGGATACGGCTTGATAAGGTAGATGTGCATCCTCAAATGTGTCCTCCTTGGTTCCCGGACGCCATGCTCAGCTGAGCTTAAACGCAGCTCACGCCAAGTTGCCTTGAAGCTATGTACTAGCTATGTACGTCGGTCGTATGTGGGTCGTTTCCCAGGTCAGTTGAGCGCTGGAACTTGACTCAGGAAGAGCGGATGTCCACCGGGTCTGGCGTTCACATTATCTGGGGAAGGGAACTCATAACGCAAGAATGGGTCGTCGTTGTGGTCTGAGTGACTGAGTCCAAGATGCCACTCGTTGTTCGGCTGTTGTTCGGCCGATGGTTTGATTGGCGCGACAGGTTGCCGAAAATATGGTTGGAAAAACACCTTGCCGTTCAACCATCTTGAATCGTCTAAGTCGCTGGTTGCAGCGCCTCCACTCCACCTAATCACAGAAAATCCGAATCTATCGGGCCATGCTCTTCACAAAATCAACTTTTATCAGCCTCGCTGCCTCAGCAGTGGCCTGGAACTTGAACATTGCCCTCATTTGTGCGTTCTGCCCAATCCCTCGACACAAGCTCGGCGCCGCCCTCTCGTAATCGCCCGTCTCGCGAATCCATCGCACACGGAGTCTTTTCCGCCCCCACCCGGGGTACCACTGTGATTCACAACTCGTACTTAGTCAACTCGAACTCAAAGCCAAAAGCCAAACCCCACTCGCATTTACCTCAAGCCTAGGTAAACGGGGCCGAGACTGAGCGTAATTCAGACAGCTCTTAAATGCTGTCGTTATCGCGCGCATCCGAGTCCGAGTCCGTCGCCGACGCTCCAGGCCGTCATCTTGCGCATGTATCTCTCCCGCCCACTTGCGCTGATATTGGCGACGGTCGCGAGCATTGTCAGAGCGCGCGTGTGCGCCGTGTGTCCCGCCACAATCACCGAACCCTGCGAACCCGGCGAATCCAGCAGGCAGGTGTACACGCTGGCGTCAACCGAGTATCAACCGGGCAATGTCGTCTGCGGGTATGTTCAATCTCTCTTTTTTTCCCGGGACGATGACCATCTTATGGCGTGCAGATATTACCAACCTCGAAACCAGAAAAGGAATGGTTAGAGCTATTGCACGTACGACGTAGGTTTCTGAGTCGCTCCAGTCTCGGAGGGGTGTGTGCCAATGCTAACCAAACGCCAGGACAACGGTAAACTAATGGACACCAATTTGGCCTACTGTCCATCCCCTGTGCCGACGAAAAAATCGGCAGAGTGCAGCTAGGCTAGAAATTCTCCGCAGCTGTGTGGCGAAATCAAGACGAACCGAGAGCTATTGCAAAAACAGGGAACCCTGACGAACGGTGCTGCTGGTGTGGAATTGGAAAAAAAGACATGTAACTTTGGCTTTCTAGACGGTGCCCTGGGTTTCTTCGACGCTGGCAATTACAGGGCTCTCCCTCGGATTTGACGTTATCCCTGCCGTATCCTCAGGGAATCTCTTCCCTGTGGCGCCCTAGTGCGTCGTTCACAGCGACGGAGGCCGAACTCTGGAAACCAAGTCTTCCTCCTGTCGTTCAAGTTCAAATTGATACAATAATGGCTTCGCATGAGGGTACGGGATTACAGGCTAGTCTACAATTGGTATTTTCTTCGTGGATGGTATCCCGCTCACCAAAACGGTGACGTCGCGCTCCCGCTCCCATAATTCGCCACTCCCCGCCCACCTTTTCGGGGACTGGGTCGCAACGGGATGGATTCGTCGCCGGCTTCGTCCGGCTCGTCGTCGTAGGCATCGCGGCCGTTGACCATGATGTCCTCGTCGAGCTCCAAGTCCTCGTGCGCCCAGCGGACCAACCGACCTTCGCCGGAAGGCTTCAACGAGTGGGGAATCATGGCGGAAATGTTGTCGAAGGGGAGAGAAAGACGGCGGAAAACAGGCTTGACATATTCCGCCAGAAGAAAATTAAGCCGGTCAGGGTGTCTGTATGAGATTATGGAGAGCGATAGAATAACGATTCTGCAAAAGACAGGTGAGAAAGAGTTCAAGTCCATGACGGACGAGTGCGCTCACGAAATGATGGCGAAAATAATTGCGGTCGAGACACGCGATCTGCGTTGTCTGTCGCCCTCGAGCAGCTGTTCCGACCCGTCGTCGGGATTCGACGGGTCGGAGGTGGAGTCGTCCGGCGGGGGAGGGGTGTCAGAGTCCGAGTCAGACTCTGAAGTGGCGGAGACAGCGGCTCCAGATTCACACCCGAACCTCGTTCGCCAAACGAACGAATGTAGGTTGCCCTCGACGCCTAGAAATGTGGGCTTTTCAAAGGGTGAGAATCATCTCGAGAAAAAGATGCTGAATCTACGCACCTCACCCACTTCCAGGCGTGAATCGCAAACAAGCCGTATTGCTGCCCGCTCGCGGCCGGCACCAAATCGCAGACTTGGATGTTCTGTCGACTGATCAGCTCAGTTCGGAGATCGACAACATCGGGCAGGACACACCTTCGCCGTCTTGCGACTGCATAGTAACGATAGATGCGGCGCCAGAGATAGATATGTCTTTGTGTGGTTTGTCGGCTACATCATACATTCGTTTCAGATTCGCCGCTGAACTGCACAGCAGGACTTACCGAACAGACAAATCAGTCCGGGCGGGCACTAAGCAGGTGTGACTTGGGAAAAATGCGGATTCCTGGGCAGACAAGTACTAACATGGCTCCCAAGATCCATAGACGATCCCGCATCTCCGTGTTCGTGGTTGAATCCGAAATAAAGGCGGTAAAGTTCTGCTTGCCCTGCCTTCACCAGTAGAGGTCTGGCTGCGGAGTCAAAGAGGGGGCACAAGTCGTACTCCCTCGACCCCACGTGGAAACGGCAGGTTTCAAGTTGCGAACCGATAAGGAGCGAGGGTGGTTGGGAGAGCCCTGGTAGAGCTGCGACGGCGGCAGGGATGATGGTGGCCAAAAACAGGAGGATCATGGTGGTGGTCTGCAAAGGTGGATTCGGACCGACGGCGGGAAAGCCGCTGACTGAGCTGTGCCGTCGAAACCCATGATTCTTTGGCGGAGATTGTGACGTAAGTGGGGTAAGAGTGGCGCGGAAAAATAAATTAAAACATACCTTATTGGGATGGACGCAGATCCTGAAGCCTGAAGGCTTTGAACCACGTTGGAAGGTGCAGTCTACTTGTGTAGCGTTTCGATGATACTCTCCCTCAGCTCTTCCTCCTCATTTTTCTTGATTCTATTTTTTTCGTGGCCCGCAAGTGGCCCGTGGTTGATGCCGGGAGTTTGGAGACTCCAATTGGAACAGTTGATCCGTCCAAAGGAAAAGGGGGTAGTTTTACTGCAGATTTCCTGTAATGTGCCTAGTGCCTGTTTCTTTGGGGGTGAACGACATGGACTCTGGAGGAGAGAACTGTGCCGCCGGCAATCAAAGGGTTTGACCCGAGACACGGTCACAAGACAGCAGCGTCTCAATTTACACGCTAACGCGACAACGCGTAGGTTTTGCGAAGATGTCAGTGTGAGCATTTGTATGTGAAAATCTGACGGAAAAATCAACGGAGCCCTCCAGCGGTCAACCGGAACGTCACCGGCGATTAAGTTAGGTCAGTTAGCTCAGAGTCTAGTGGGCTGTTGCTCGACTATCGTCACAGACTTCGGGAACTTGAGCCACATCTGAATTCTGAAGGAATGGCTCTGCAGGATAATATTTGGAACTCTCGAACCGACACAGTTTCTCAGACTGCAAGCAATCGTACCTCTACGAGTCAATCCACGTAAAAAACTCGCTTTCACGGTGCTAACAAGGATGTGTCTACAGTTAACATCGTCTTGTACGTCGTTGGCTCGTTGGTAACTAAGAATTCTGTTCAATCGATCGAACCTGCGAACCTGTTTGACTTTCAACGAGCGTGAAGCAGTAAGCATGCAATCTTCAAGCTTCAACGTCAACCTTTCTGTTTCCAAGATCATAGCGCCTTCCAGCCAAATATTGAGCGGTGAGTGAGACTCATACATGGTCGACGTCGACTGAGGAGACTCTGCTCGATTGATCAACCGGCCTGGACTCCTATGCGAAAATTAAAAAATCGAAGCAAGAGGGCACTGCCACGCAGTCTCTCTTGGCCGCGGACATCTGAGCATCCACAACTTGACCAGAACTTCTGCCAGGTTCCGGCGGACTCACATCTCCCGGGTGGCGCAGCTTTCTTTCTGGATCGACATCCCAGCTGTACATCGACTAGTGAGTACTGGCCAGCTTTCCACCGGCATGGTTTAATCCGTCTTTCCAAAGGTCCTTGTCCGTCGCCCGCCCGCTTTCCACATATCGGTCGACGATCACTCAAACTGGGCTTCACACGACGAGTACGGGGCCTTCTAGAGCACTTAGCAAAGCAACCCGCGCGAACTACGTGTCAGTCGTATCAATAAATCCCGCGCACTGCTGGCCTAATTTCCGCACACACTTCCAGAGAGCCTGAACAGAGCCGTGAAAGCCACGGCCCACGGAGGTTGCGAGGAGAGGCGAACGGACTCGCAGTTCCAGAAACGCGTATGTAACATTAAAGTGGCAAGAGCGCTACGATCCAGAGCAGCTATCGCCATTCCCGAAAACCCGCGCAGTAAAGAGTTCCGAGGCCTCGGCGCGGGAAGTAGGCGGGAGCAAGTACCCGGTGGCAGCCGGTGGGCTATATCGAACCATTTCATTTCAGCTCCAGCCTTGGATTTCCCTAATACTACCTCCTCTCTTCGCCATGCACCCAATTTCCTCCTCATCCACGCGATTCCGCGGTCATTTTGTCAGGGATAGTGCGTCCTTTCTGGACGGACCACCTTCTTGCGTCCGCATTCGTCGCTGGTTCTCAGTTCCACAGACCCGCTCGTCGACGTGGTTCCGGGCCCAATGTGGCACCTGCAACGAACGAGTGGCAAAGGAATAGTAGCATTCGCTATAGCAACATTATGGCACAATGCGAGTGGTTCACGGACGTATCGTGACAGTCAGTATGTTCTGAGCACAATTGTAGTCAGGCTCTCAATTCAAGCATTCGACTGGGCCCTCTCGCAGCGCTGCCCGTAATCATCGTGCCGTTGGTCGCGGCTGTCCATGGGTATAACGCCCGGCAGGTACGCAATTTTTTCCCAGTATCTCCATCTTTCGCCCAGTTAGCCTCTGGCTTCTCGGTCCGAACGTTACCACTCCATGATCCAGTTATCTCACCAGACGAGAATCCCACTGAGGCCCTTGATTCACAGATATCTAATGCGCGCCAACACACGTAGAGGAAGTATGGTTGGATGTACAACCCAGTCTTCTGATATGTATTTATTCTCTCTTCGATTTTCCCGTGCAGTATTCCATCCATACTAATTTCTGCTCAATATCTGCCTTCCAGATTAATCCGTGCAGCCGAAGAGAGGAAGATCCGTCTAGAGGCCAGGCACGACGGCAGCCTTCGACCCAACCTTCGACCCATCATTCATATCGACCCGGCCTAACCCCGCGCTGCCAGTGCGAACCCGACCTCGGTCCGGGATCCATGTTTTCCTTCGTTGCGTTGGTTATCGGAACGTCGGGCGCGTCGTGCGCATTCGGTGCTCGATTCGCTCGTTAGTACGTTCGTCGACGAGTCAGCACCGAGAAGCACCGGGATCCTACCGTTGCTCCTGGGCTGGTAATGGGATGAGGCCGGAAGCGTCTGGAAGGCATTTCATTCGTCCTCCTCGGTGTCCATCGCTGCTATATAACATCGCTGCTGGAACTGGGTTGAATCAGTGAGCCCTCTCATCTTTCCACTCGAACTGGTTTCCATTCATCCGCACTCCTCTCCATCACTGCCCACCTCGCCGCTCCATTTCAACCGACAGATAACCTGTTGACGACACGGTGATACTGCAGGTGAGTTACATTGCTCCAATACAACTCGTTCCGCGTTGTAACTATATAACAGCCTCACGAATACAACTCACACTCAACACAACCTCCTTCTCCACTTTCCGCTATGAAATTCGCTTCGGCTTGCACCCTTCTCGTTCTCTCGACCGCCGCCGTCGCGTTCCCTGCAGCACGGAAGGGCACCCACACCAAGGGTAACGCCAATGCCCCCGTCGCGTCGGCGGCCAGCGCGCCGTTCGGTGCCGACCCGTCCATAAATGTGGCCGGAATCTACGCGGCCGCCCAGGCCTCCAACAGCCACATTCTCGCCACCTACCCCACCAATGAGCAGCGCAGGAACTATAGTACCATCTATGCGGACTGGAACTTCACCGGCGTCTCTGCGTTCCACTTCATCGCCGATATGGATGTTGACTGTGATGGGCCCAAGGTCAGTAGTCTCTGATTCTGGGATGTTCAAGTTGTGTTAACCTTTCTCTCCTTTACCATAGTCGAACTGTAAGGTGAATAATCAACCTTTCACTTCGCCCCGACGTTCGTTCAACTCACCATGAAATCCTTGCTACTTAGGGCAACAGAGACGGCCAGTCCGCGACGTCATTTGGTGCGCTGGACGCGACCAAAGTGCCGTACTTCGTCCTCCCCGAGCGGTTCACAAAGCAATACAAGTCGATCCTGATGGACAACGCGCTGGGGGCGATAATCTGCAACGGACAGATGTTCTACGGCATTTATGGCGACCAGGAGTGAGTTTCTCATTCTCCTTTCACTGTCGGAGGCCGTCCATTGACGCCAAGACCAAAGTGCGGACAGCCCACAAGTCATCGGCGAGGCGTCAATCCTCATCGGGCAGACCTGTTTCCCTGACGGGACAATTAACGGCGACAATGGGCACGCGGAAAGCGATGTTGCGTGTACGCGACCTTTAATTACTCCAAGTCGATCTCAGACTGACATTGATTTAGATATCGTATTCGGATCGCAAGTTCCACCCGGGATTCAGAAGAACAGCATCAATATTCCCGCGTTGAAGGCTCTCGGCGACGCGCAGGTCAAGCTGCTGCAGAAGGCCCTGCATCTTTGATTTATAGATTGGATTTAAGATCGTCACGCCGGCGTGGCTTGTTGGTTCGATAGTGGAATGTACCTATATACCCTGTGCCATAGATGACTCCATAGAAATGTACACGTACTCGATTCTGTCTCCCTTGATGTCATGTGATCGTGTTTCGGGTCACCAGATTTATGATCGCCGGCTGCCCCGCATTCTCCTTGCCTTCCTCTTCGTCTCCTTGTCGTTTTCAATACCATTCACTCCCACAAAGATCCAAAAAATGAAGAAACACTAGCTTCCTCCCATCCTTCGGTCTCCTCGACGTTCATGGTTCAATCGCGGAACTTCCCGATGGACCCACAGTCCGAGTCACAGCGGCACTGTTCTTCACCAACCTCCATGGCGTCTTTCTCGCTCAGTGATCGTAAACTCATCCTCAGCTCGGCTGACGATATACGATCCCACATTCCTTCTGACAATCTAGCAGCTATCACAACCTTCTCTGTCGACGGAAATTCGATCGGGACAGAGGCAGGTGAGACGTTGCGCGAGTTGTTGGACGCGATGCCGATACTCAAGGTCTGGTCCATTCCAATAAGCCGTCGGATTGGCTACTACTTACCGGAATTTCTCCAGAGTGCCAACTTCTCCAACATATTTTCTCAGCGTCAGAAGGAAGAAATTCCTGACACTCTGGCTGCGATTTGCCAGGGCCTCAAATCCAAGTCAACACTCCTCGAGCTAGATCTTAGCGATAACGCCATTGGTGTCCTTGCAATCGAATCCATCGTGCCCCTGCTTGTCGAAAACCGCTCGCTTCGAGTCCTCAAAATCAATAATGTGGGCCTAGGACCTACCGCGGCGACCATCGCGGCCAAGGCGCTCCACCTGGGCGCCCTCCTCAACACCATGCACCACCGCCCATCCAGCCTCCGTGTCCTCATCTGCGGCCGCAGTCGGCTCGAGGACGGCTCCGCGCTCGCGTGGAGCGAGGCGTTCGCGGAGCACCCCGACCTCGCCGCCGTCCATATCCCGACGAACGACATATGCGAAGTCGGCCTGACCGCAATCGCACAAGGGCTACAGCGCTGCCCCGCCCTGCGGTACATCAATGTGTCGGACAACGACGTCGGGCGGAAGAAGGAGGGGGACGTGCCCAGCGAGGACCCCGACGTCGATGCGAGCACGGTGTTTGCGCGCGGTCTCGCTGTCTGGCCCAAGCTGGAGTATCTCAATCTGGCTGACTGCCGTGTTACGGCTGCGGGCACCACCCAGATTATCCGTGCTCTCGCTTTGGGAAACAACCCGCAGCTGCAATCGCTCGTCCTGGATAACGCGTGCTTCGAGGCGTCCTTTGGGGACACGCTGCTGCAAGCCCTTCGGGACGGGGCACTCCCGCGTCTCGCAGTGCTCAAGATTGCAGAACAGGAGGGTCTCGAGGATGCGGACGCTGGAGTGTGGCCCGAGATTGACGGCATCCTGGTAGAGAGACAGGGCGGCGTGGTGTTCGAGCGGGACATTGAGGAGGAGGAGGATACGACCTACCTAGATCATCTTGTCGCTACGCTGGTCACTCCTCCGGAATCTGTTTCCCTGGTCGATACAATGGCCGCGCTGAGCGTATAGAGTACGGTAGTGTGTATAGTTTTGTGGTGAATGCGTATAACATCTACTCATTACGGTGATCATGAAGGTTCCTCTGCAATGATGAAACTCCGGAGTCCATAGTACTGGCGTCAACAGGTCACGCAAAAATGGAAAACTAATTCAAGTAATGCCGCAAAACGCATTCAATCGTTGGGCGCCGCGAACTAAAAACTGAAGACAAAATGAGCGGGGATCGCAAGTGATTGACGGGACGACGGCAACCTCAAGCGGCAAAACGCGACCTAATACAGATAGGCGCGGGTCTCTCAGTCCTGCAACGCGCTTCTACCGTTTCCGCTCATAGCGCTCCGTTATCTTGAAATGATAAATAGCCCGCAGAAAAACACGATCCACTTGTAGTTGATCTACGCAATGCCCACCACCTCCACTCTCGTCTTTGCCTTGGTTCTGGCAACCATCGCACTCTCCGCCCCCACGCCCACCCGCAGATCGAAAACCGCACCCAAAATCGACCCGAAGACATTCGCCGCCGACTCGTCCTTCGACGTACCCGCCATCTACGCCGCTGCGAAGGCAGCAAACAAGACTAAGGCTCCTGGCATTAGCACTTATGCTACGACCTACCAGGCGGACCATATGTCCGTCATTTATGCGGATTGGCAGCATCTCAAGCATGTGTCGGTGTTCCACTTCATGGCGGACATGGATATAGACTGCGACGGCACTGATGTCAGTCCAAAATATTTCTTTGATGTTCCTCTTAGGGTTAACTCTTCCTTCCTCCAGTACGACTGTGCAGTGAGTCTTATGACTGGGCCGTGCAGCGACATGCTATAATATTTTTCATGTAGGGCAACAGCGGCGGCGACCCAGAGACCAGATTCGGCGCCCTCGACGCGTCGAGTGTGCCGTGGTACGTGTTGCCCGAGAAATTCTTCGAGCCCCAGAACAAGGCGAAGGCACTGAAAGGAAATGACCTTGGTGCGATTATTTGTAACGGCAAGATGTTCTACGCGATATTCGGGGACTCGAAGTGAGTATGTGTTGAACCTGATCGGAATATATTGACTGACCCCGTATTTATCAAGTGGCGCGACTCCCCAAGTCATTGGAGAGGGCTCCCTCTTGCTCGGTCAGGCATGCTTCCCCGACGAGCCCATCAGTGGGAACTATGGACATGGCCAACGGGACGTAGCTTGTCAGTGTCCCCACTTTGTTTTTGGCTTTCCATGTATGACTGACTGGATGCAGACCTGGTATTTGGAAATAAAGTTCCTACAGGGATAAATATGAAGTCCCCCAAGATTGACATCGCGGCGTTGAAGGAACTGGGGGACCAGCAAGTGAAGCTGCTTGTCGGGGATCTTAAATTATGAGGGACTGTGTTCTAAATTTAGGGACTTTAGGTAAAAAATCAATCACGGCAATCCTGCGTGAACCGAATCAATGCATGTGGATGTCGTTTGACCGGCTGACGGAGATGACTGAAACGGGGAAAATGTGCAATTTAGTCGCGTGTTCCTGTCAGGTGACCGTGTTTCCGTTGCACCGCCACAGTTACAACCATGTTCAACCTCCGGCGTGGATTTACAAGAAGACCGATATTATCTGTTCCTCGCCCGAGGAAGCTAATTCTTCCCTCCCTACGATTCAATATTCAATCCCCTGGATCACCATCGTAAATTCAAATGCTCGTCTCGGCCAGACGGTGGAGTTTGGGAGAAGCGAGAAACACGAAGGGCGGCATACTCACACTACTACGCCCGGTCAGGCAGCGGCCTGTTGATCATAGACCCCTGCTCGTCAGTATACAGCGCCTCAATCTCCGGCGCATAAATGCGCAACGCGACGGACCGCCGCGGGCTACCCTTTGGTGTGTATTCGAGGGGTTTCGCGGCGGAGGTTGTGATGATCATCTGGGAGCGCGTCACTACTATGCTACTGCGCGCTGCGCCGGGCAAGTGCAGTTGCGGACTCACGTTCTTTTCGATTCGAGCATAGGCGGGAATCGTCAAGTTCGCCTTCTCGACTGTCGGCCTGTACATGTTCGCAGTTTATCAACCAAAAATCCGCGTTGAGAGCGGAGACTTGGGTACGCACCAAATGAGGGTCCGGAAGTACTCGAGTCGCTCTGCATCCATCTCCGTGTCACCGGTCGGTTGAACGAGGACGCCTGTATGGAGATGATGGCTCCCGAACACGACTGCAGCAGCGACGTGTTCGTCCTGCGATATTATATCCTCTACGCAGAACAGTGTTAGTTAGTTACTTAGAATGAGAAGGAACATATAACCGCCAGGGGCGGTACTACATACCAATCGGAAGCGGGTTCACCTACATACAGCCACGAATTAATTTATCTGGGATCCCAGACGGAATTTAAAGGAAACGCACGTGTTCCCCAAGAGAGAGCATGATTTGATCATCCTGCCGTCCGTAGACCCTCCACCGTTCGGGGTCGGTCGGGTGGCGCTCCAGCAGATCACCGACGTTGTACGCGGGTTTGTCGGCGTGCGATGTGTTCAGCGGGGCGTGCGGGGAGCAGATCTCCGTAGGCTGATCATGAGGGAATATTAATAGTGACAGTCAAGGGCATTAGCAATGGTTAGTGCTGTGTGTGGCTATGGAAAGCCTACTTACAATGACAATTGGTTCAAAGACGTTATCAAGTCCCTTGCGCGGCTTCATGAAGAATTCAATGTGGTTGGACATCCTAAAGTACTCCCACTGGTCGGGCGGAGGCGCGTCCCGCGGCACGAACATGGTCGCAGGGCCAATCTCCGTGCTGTTCCAAAGATTCAATTAACACAATCTGCTCAAGGTGGGCGTCAGCTTACCTCCCCCAGAACGGATGCATCACGACACCCTCCTGCGCGAGCATATCCCCGATGCACTTGTTCACCGACGACCCAGAGAATACCTGCGCATTGAACACATCATCCACGAATGGAAAAAAAGCAGCTCGGACGACTAACGATGGAATCCAACGCCTTGAGCTTCGCGACGTTCTCCGGGTCCTGTGCCCAGGCCTATACGTGCGGTGCAACATTGATGAGACTCGCTCTCGGCAGGCATTCAAGCCACTAGGCTCACTCACTTCGATGAAAATCGGCACACAAAACACGATATCACATCCATCCGCAAGCCAACTGGCCAGGAAGTTTGCAGGCGTCGGGATGACTGGTTTGAATGGGTTATAGAGCGCGAAGATGGCGCCGCTCCTGGGCTGTGACGGCGTGAGTCTCTGGGCCCGTACAATACTGGATGTTATTACTTACCGCCCACTGGTTGGAATTGATTGATTTATCAGTGACGGCGATTGCACGGAGGGAAGGAAAGAAACCACTCACGATATACGTCCCCGAGCCCATCGCATCTGGCCTGGGTATCAATACGCTGTACATGCGAAGGAAAGAAAACGGTGTCTCACGGAAGGCGGGGTTGGTATGCGCGGCGATACGCTTATTCGTCAAGTCTAGCTCGCCGTAGCCTTCCATGCCCACCCCATTCAGGATTAGTTACTTATGTTGAACTGTGTTGAGGAGGAAGCCAACGTACACGGAATATTCGATAGATTGATGAGCGCCTTTTTCGACAGCGGGATGGGCTTCGGGAACGCGGTCGTCCCTGCAAGAGGTGAGAATAATCAGAAACGAAACGATGCGGAGGGCACCAACCCGACGAGTGAAGGATGACCATCGTGTCGTCGTTGTGGATCTGTGGGAGATCCATAGCCTTGACATCCGGCATGTTCATCAACTCCTCGTACCGAGGCATGGGCAGGATATCCAGATAGAAACCGTCCGTAGAGAGCAACGCTGCGGCGTCGTTCGCGAGGGCGTGGTTCGGCCCGCCGTCTGTATTGGTGAATATATGCGCGGCGCCGGTTGTTTTGAGGAGGCTGGCGGTGGCTTCGGCGCTGTTGCGGGGGGACATGGGGAACGCCGTGTGGCCTAGGCTCATGATGGCTACGAGGAGGTAGATGTACGTGAGCGTGTCTGTGAGGTCGATTAGCGGTGTGGATCTCGAGGTTAGTCGTAAGAATTATAATTACCTGATGCCGCCATCACAGCGATGACCGCTGGGCGCCTCGGCGCAGTAGTGGTTGAGTGTGACTTGGACTTGGAGCTGAGGTGGCCGGACACGATAGCGGCTGTTTTACAGATGCTCGACCACGCCTCGCTGTAAGTGATGAATGTCGTCGTTCCTGCGTCGAGGTCCGAGTACATGAACACGGGATGGGTCGGGCTGTTGAGGGAGTGGTACTGATAGAGCTCGGGGATGGAGAGATCCTGGTCGAACGGCGGGGCACGGAAGGTCGAGGAATTGACTCCTTGCGGAGTGCGACGGGGTGGCATTCTGAAGGAGGTTGTTGTGTACGCCTGGTCAAGTAGGGATTACTTATATAGATGGAAGCTATTTACGTGGCCCCTGAAAACGTGGGGCGGAGAGTCTGCATTTTGGCGGCGACCAAGCGGCGACATAGCTTTCTGGTTCTTTTGTGTGTACTCGGCGTTTACTCGGCCATGCACCACGCGCTGGGCTCGTTCCCCGGCGTCCCGAGGGGTCGTTTCATTCGTCCGGCCTCGAGCTTTCGCCGTGTCCGCTCCTGCTTGCACCTACTTCATGGTGGTTGCTGAGCGAGTTGCTGATGTCGCGCAAAGTTCCGTGACATGCCGAGACTGCCGGCTTGCCATCAAAAGGTTTACAATATGAAAAAAAAAAACTCAACGAGGCATTACTTGTTACGACTCGGGCCCGATTCGAGCAGGCACCTCCTGCTCAGACGTACCAGACAGAATGCAGGTGTGAGCCATCCACTTACTTCCGAGCATTTTCAAGCAAGTTCAAGATGGCACTTTGTTCAACCAAGGAACCAAAAGGAGCAGCTTGAGATTCATGGACTCGGACCACCCGCGATAGCCAATAAGTATGCGCGGATGACCACCACCGACCGAGCCTTTCTGGTTCAGACCTGTACTTTCGATTTTGGTTCAAAGACATTCCCACTACATAAGAAATCGCGCAAGCCCTTCGGAATAGCCCGCGCCCGAATCGCGAGTCCCGATTGCGTTCGCAATACAGTAAGTATGGAGCGCGAGCAGTGAGTGGACCATCACCGCGGGCTGCTTTTCTTACTGTTAGCTAGCAAGTACATCCAAGATACTGCAGGGTTCTCAATTCAACCAACAAAACACAAGCACTCGCAAACGGGCGAAGAACGACTCGGACCTGATTCGAACAGGCAGCTCCCACTTGCTTATCCGGCAGCTTTCGTTAACGGAATGCGGGTGTGGACCATCCACCGCCGAGCCTTGCCTGTTCTGCAACCTCAAGGCGATAGATGTGATGGTTTTCTTTCAACAGGCGACTTGAGTTTATCAATTTATTAGACCGAAAGAGCATTCCTACTCCGGTGGTTCATGATGAACGAACTCGGGCCCGATTCAGATAGGTAGGCGTTCCCTCTCTGGTCTTGTCTGTTGCTGATTTGGGATGACCGCGACTCAGCACTTGAGTCCCATCCGGCCAAAAGGTTCACGAAAAATGATACACACAACATGATATATGGCTCAGGCCTGATTCGAATAGACTCATCCTGCTTAGATCCTGCCTGCATACATAGCTCTCACACAATGCGGGTGTGAGCCATCCACTTCCGAGCCTTCCTTACTGTAAATAAGTTTGAGATGACAGGAACTGCAATCTTTCGCGAGGGCAAGTTTAACAAAGGAAGCAACCAAGAGGCATGCTCGGACCGTCTGCGATCGTTAAGATGTGCAGATGACCACCACCGAGCCTTTAAATTTCCTACCTGTGCTACTGGTGTTACCTTCGATTTCGGTCAACGGGGTTTAAAAGGAAGAACAGGAGCAGTTAATATGGCCCGATGGTATTTAAATCTGCAACAGGGAACATGCGTCGACTATGCACCGCCGCTCTGGTTTGCAGCGGAATATGTAGCAAGTGGATTCAGGGAACCCTCCTTAAAAAATGACGATCGCGAGAGGCAACAACGAACGACTCGGACCTGATTCGAACAGGGGCCTCCCGTTTAAACTTTACAGGGCACAATAACCCAAGGTCCACGCAATGCGGGTGTGGACCATCCACTGCCGAGCCTTGCCTATTTTGCAACCTCGAGGCGATAGATGTGGTGTTATTTTGTTTTCAGCAGGCAAGTTCACGGAAAGAGAATTCCATCACTCGGGACAGGTGTTCTCTCCAAGTTCGTCTGCCACCAATCTGGATAGAATGAATTCCTGTGGTCCAGGTAAAGCTCGGGATAATTTATTGGCTCACTAGGGTACTATTCCGCAACATTCCAAGTTGTAGTCCACAGTCGGGCGGTGATATACCCCGGGCCGCTACTCAACCCTGACGAGTAATCTCTCGACCAGGCCATAGATCGGGAAGCTGGAAAGAGCCTAGAGAGTCACTGACTGCGACACCAGCCAAAAGGGCCAGTACGAAAAAAGAACTCCTCCTCGAGGCGCTACACGGCTCGGGTCTGATTCGAACTGACTCCCCCTGTCAAAGGTGCCTGCCATTGCGAACATTGCACAGGTTTGGACCATCCACCACAAAGCCTCTCTCAACGCCAGTTCAAGTTCAGTATTCCAGCAAAGTTCCCCGGCGAAGATTCGTACATCACTCGAACTTTGGTTGAAAAAATTGGGATAGCGACACAAGTTACAACAGTTTCAAGACCTCAGAAGTACCCACCACATCTGCCAAGTCGCCATCCAAGTGCGCCATAGCGACCCCATGCACCGTTTCAGCACTCCAAGCCTTGCCTTCTTTAAAGTCACCCTTCGTCGCGCCAGGGAAACCCGGGACGCCCGCCGCATATGTCGCGCACGCATCCCCCACCACGACAACGTTGAACCCGTAATCAAACCCCGCCCGGGCGGTGGAACTGACGCAGTGGGGCGACGACTGTCCCACGAGGATGATGGTCTTGATCCCCTGCGCGTCGAGGAGGTCCTTCAGGGGCGTCGAGCGGTCCGCAACGAGGACGGCGCCAAACCCAGAGCTCTTGTCGTATTTGCGCAGAACGGGCTCGTCGCCCACGGGCTGGACGTACTCTTGCGGCAGCACGCCCTCGGGGTGCGACGTTTCGTTCCACAGCGAGGTGCCGTCTGGGTCGAGCTTCGCTGTGTCGATGTGGTGGATGTGGATTATGGGGAGGTGCGCGGCGCGGAAGGCTAAGAGGAGGGCGGTGATGTTGGGTTGCATGTGGGGGGTGGATCTGTCGCGTGCTAGGAAGGAGGGGTCGATGAATGCTGGGGTGGGTGAGTGGAGGGCTCAGAGGCTTGATTCAGTGAATTAATTGAACCTTGCTGGACATCGATTACAATGAGGGCGGTGTTGGGAAGAGCGGGGACAAGATGTGCGGAAGGCATCTTGAACTTGTTGACTGTCGAGGACAAGCGCGCGCGTCTTTATACAACACGATTAAATGAGTCAGGAGTTGATACGCATCTGCTTTCATGTGGCGCACCTTCGGACCCGCGACAATTTCCAACGCGCAAACCTTCGCCAAGACGTCAGAGGGTCATTTATGGGAGGGAGTTGAGGGGGAGAGGACGACCTTCAAACACTTGTTTGCCCATGTTGATTCGTAGCCGCGACGCGTTCAAGTCACGTGGTCGCTCATCACGTTTTCGGATTCTCTTTCCCAACGTCCATCTTCGAGCGGACACCGCCCTCTCCATGACTGCCTTGCCTGGACCTGAAGCTCACTCTGCTATTACAATATGTGCCTGCACCTCGCAAGGCCACAGGAAATTAACTGCAAATCACGACGACCGGCGACTTGTGACCGACCGAGTGGAACTGCGTCGGACGGCCTCAGGAAACTTTACTCCGGCTCGGGAGGCTCAATCTGCTATTCACGATTGTCCTTTGCTGTGCGCGATAATCTGTTGTCTTCCCGCCGCACTTGTGCTTTTCATGCGTGCGAGAGTTGAATCCATCTCAGTTGAAGGCGATGGCGCGTGTTCCGTGCGCCTCAACATGGCAGGGTCTCAAACAGTCATGGTGAGTTCGTCTGGCCATGGATAACCCTTGATATATAACCGCTTTTCACCGAGAGATAGCTCACGAAATTATCTGCGAACATCACCTCATGCCGACGCCGTCCTTATCCCATTCAACTTATTTTGTTCCCATGCCTATATAAACTTCGGTGTCTTCAAACCTTCTTGTCAACATACATATGCACGAATGGATCGAAGAAGGATCATCAGCCTGACGATGCGGACGGAAGACTTATAGCGCGGCGTCGGACATTGGCGTCTTGTTCTCTTCCCACCACCACCACCTCCTCCTCCTCCTCCCCACACCCCGCCCCGCGCCCACCCCCGAATGGGTCGTTCAACGGCCGAAATGGCCATCCAGTTGCACGACGCGGTCGGAGACGTCCCTCCAGAATTAATCGTGCGTCCCCCTCCAAGTCGCCCTTGTGTATGAACTCTTACAGACGAGTACTGCTATAGGGCGCCTCCACGACCGTGTCTGGCTCCAAACTGTACTTGTTCGTAAGTCGTCCGTTGGCTTCCCAATAAATTTTTTATATGGCAACTCATATTATTGCTGTCGTCAGGGCGGTTCCTTCCCTTCGGATTCGCCGTCCCCCCTATCCCACATGTACGCGCTGGATCTGGAGCTCTGGAAGTGGGCAATAATACCAGCTCGCGCGGACACGGGCGACCCCTGTCTCGGTAACCCAGACGTCCCGGTGATCCGAGCGTTCGGGTATGATGATGATGATTTCCATTATCGTGCTCGAGTCGCTGTAAGCGACTATGGTACACGGTAAATGCTATGGACAACTAATATAATGCCTAGGTGCAGCGATGCAACCCAAGCCGCATGTCGACCGGTTTCCGGACGGCACACGAGTGAGCAGGGCGGGGCGGGCGACTTCGGGGAGGGACCAACGGGGCGGGCGATACGAGTGCGGAGCGTGCTCTGACGCACAAGGTGGTTGCGGAGGCACTCGGGGGCAGCTTGACTCGACGCGCGAAGGAGGTCCGAGGGTACTGCAAATAAACAGAAAATTAGTGTGCCGGGGTGGTATGCGTGCAGGGGGGTTAGGTGGTTCAATAAGTAAAGTGTATGTCAGAGCGAGATAATTGGAGGAAGGGGGGAATGCGGAGTAAGGGTGGGAGACGTGTAGAGATATTGTGGGTAAGTTGGGATGGGGGGCGCCGAGGGGATGAGTAGAGTATCTAAGTGTCTGGTTCTGGGGGGACTTCGTCGCGGAAAGCGGGCAGGCGGTTCGTGGCGTGTATGTAGCGGAGAAGGTATCGTATTCCTTTTTCGTTGGTGAGGAGGTAGCCGAGGGATGTGGCCTTTCGGCCAAGGGCTGCGGTGAGGAGGGCGCGGTGGTGAGCGAATCGAGAGCAGAAGAAGATAAAGTGGGGGACATCTTCGCGGCGGTGACATGTCGGGCAGAGTGGGGATTCGGCGCGTCGGATTTTGTGGAGCCAAGCGTTCAACCCAACGACACGGGAGCGTAGTTGAACAATGAGACTGGAGTTTCGGCGTGAGAGGTTGATAAGGGGTTTATGGATGGAATGGACGGTGGCGTGTTTGTCCAGTTGGCAGTATTTTTCGTATCGTGGGGAAGACTTCCAAGCGGTGGTCCAGAGGGACGTCGTGCGGGATCGGTATGCAGCTTTGGCAGCTGCGACGCTGCGGGGTAGAGGGGATTGGAAGAGGGCGGGGGTGTGGTGATGGGGGGGGTGATTATTTTGGGCGGCATGTTTTGCTTCCGCATCGACGCGTTCGTTGGGGGGGAAATCGACGTGACCGGGGACCCAGCCGATGTGGATCGCAGCCCCGGGGATCCTGGACTTCAACCGTACGAGTTCGGCGTGAAATTCCAGCAAGAGGTACTGGCCGGGCTGCTGTCGGGGCCGACGTAGAGCGCGAATCGCACTTTGGCTGTCAATGCCGAGGAATATTTTGCGGAGGTGTGGAAGGGATGGGACGGAGGAGAGGGCGAGCGTCGCGCCAACGACCTCGGACTCGAACACGGTATGATCATGTTCGGATCCGAGCTGAAGCCTGCGCGTGAACGTGTCGTCGCGGCGGTCTGTAATACATGCGGCACCAATTTTGCCGTCAATGCCAGAACCGTCGCTGTACAGACAGAGGTCGAAGTCGCGACTGCGTGCGCGGGCGCAAGTCAGGGCATCGTCCTTGTTAGCAGGTTCGGGTATGAATGATGGACGCAGAGATCACCAGAACGTCTGGGGCAGTTCGTATAGGGACACCCCCCATGCTGTCACGTCACACTCCCTTCGAATTTCGCGTTGTGGCCATCGCAAGTTGTTTGAATATTCATTTAGTGACTCAAGGACACTTGTAGATCGTTTACAGAGTCAAATGATTTTTTTCAGGCTTTGAATCGGGCTGACCACCAAAAATGTTTTCGGGTGGCTGAAACTCCCGCCAAAACACGCTGACTTTGCGGCTTCCGACGACGGTCAAAAAGGGACGCAACAATTCCGGAAAAATGAGGAGCTATATTCTAGGATGTAGACAGGGTTGGCACAAAATTGCTTGGGGCAAAGTCGAGGGGAGGAGGAGCAGGGGATGGGTGTGACAGCATGGGGGGTAAGGCAGGGCAACTGCCCCAGACGTTCTCAGAGCACTTCCGTCCATCAAATTTACCCGAACTCGCGTGGCAAGGATCAATAGGGTCAATCCCGGGCCGCAGGCACGGGCGGAAGTGCGATGAGAACGTCTGGGTCACCGAGACAGGGGCGACCCCGTTCCCAGACCGCGCTGCTTCCACACACTTGATATTTGTGCGTGTGGAAGCAATCTGAATTCAACCCGAAAAATATTGATCAATCTGATGTTCGCGCGTCCAATGTAGGGAAGAATCATTTGATTGTGTTCGGCGGCTTGGGTGCAGTGCGGGGAAGCAGCAGCACGGGGGGACGGCAGCAGCTGCAGGCCCTGAACGACGTGCAGCTTTTGGACATCTCCACGCGCCGCTGGCTGCCCCCTCCTCGCAAGACCACGCGCATTCCGACACCGGCGGCGGCCCCGCCAGTAACGCCAATTATTCCCCGCCCGCGGTACTCGCACCTCTCCTGCGTCTCCGGCAACCGACTCTTCATAATCGGGGGGAAAGACTCTGCTGGCGCGAAACTGGACGATGTCTGTATCTATGACCTCGAAAGGCGGGAATGGGTTCAGCGGGAACCGTATATGCAGTCGTTGGACGCCGATCACGCGTTTATCGCGACCTCTGATTTCCATGTTCGTGCTCTTCCAGAGCCACACTCGCCCGGGTGTCCCGAGGACATGAAGCCGTTTTCGTATTCCGAGCCGGCGACGGACGATGAGCCTTGCGATATTTACCTGCACAACGTGCGTCTTCGTTTTTGGTTCGATTTTTCAAAAATGTTCTTCAAATAACTCCAGTTCAACCCATTCGCAGAATCATTCCCCACGGAACCTCGACGCGTTCTTCCGGCTCCCGAGCGGCGAGCTAAGGGTGGAGACTTTGACGACTGGCAGTGAGGCGCCCTCCCTGCGGTTCCCCACCGGTGCCATTTTGGGGTCCACCCTCGTCGTCGCGGGTAACCAAGTTGTTAATTCGAACAACAACACCGAACAGCAGCAGAATTCGAATTTCGGCATCTGGACCCTCGACCTGCCATCCAACCAATGGCTCCGCGTCGATACCGGCGAGCTGCTCACCATCGGCGCGTGGGGCGCAGGATATATATGGCACGACCGCAACAAGTTCTTCACGTTCGGCAAACGCACTGTCCCGGCGCCGGACTCCAGACGAGTGCTGGCAGACAACATCCTCCGCTGGGACGCTGTCGCCGTCGTAGACCTGGAGGCGCTGGGGATCTACCAGCCGCCCGTCCTCAAGCTCGATCCGAAGCGCCAGGAGATGGGGTTGGCGGTGCTCGCAGCGGAGCGGGCCGAGCGGGGGGCCGATTTCGCCTTTCTCTGCGAGGACGGGCGGCGCATCCCGTGCTCGCGCCAGCTCATCATGGAGCGCTGGCCGTGGTTCCGCGACCGGTATTACAGCGCGGGGTTGTTTGGGGGCGCGAGCGCGACTAAGCACGGGAAGCGCGGGACGGAGATCACGATTATGGAGGGGAGCGCGGCGCTGACGCAGTCGTATCCGGTTACGATGGCGCTGCTGCAGTATTTGTATTCGTTGGCGTTGGGGACGGCGTTGCAGCGCGCGCCGGCGGTGCTTAGCTATCTTCTGCTCATCTCGACAGAGTTCCAGCTCGCGCATTTGCAGGCGCTTGTGAGGCACGCGATGCATCTTGCGCTGACGGACGAGACGGCGGAGGGCGTGTATGAGATCGCGGCTTCCTGTGCGTGTCGTAGCTTGCAGATTCGGTGAGCAGGATGTTCGTTTACAGCCTTGGACGTGTGCCTGACCCAGATTCCTTTTCGCAGGGCGTTCAGAACCGTCGCAGAGACCAGAGTACGTCGAAGAAGGATTTTTTGGGAATCGTCGACGACTTCTTATTGACGTTGTATTCAACCAGGATAAGAGAAAGGCCCAAGCCGCATCACCGATTGGACGAAGACCTGGGCGCGGGCGTTCAAACTCGGAAGGCACTCAACTCATAACGCGTAAGTACATACCCCTGGTTGTCGAGAGCTTCAAGTTTTATGAACCACCAATTTACCGAACGCATAATTGCAGCTTCCTCCTCCCGCTCTACGGGCGGCGTCAACTCCTCGGGCTTCCCACCGAGCGCCTTCGCCCGACCGCTCCATTCAACCAAAACCCTAGTAGCGAGTCGCCTGCAGGCGCCCGTTAACGTTTCTTCGCAGCAGCAGCAAATCATTCCACGAATAATACCGCCCGTTCCTTATTCAACGCTGGTAACGCGGACGTCGGACCCACTCCCTCGATCCGTAATCCCGGCGCGCGCCGCCAGTCTGGCGCGTAAGTCGTCGTCTCAGCGGGACCTCACCTCGCGGATTCAGATCCCCGACATGGCGGCGTCGCCCAAGCCGCCGTTGATACATGTACACCCGGGCAACACAGCCGCTAGCTCGCCTGCGGCGGCGCCGGCGCCCCTGTGGCTCAATCGCCCGGCCCCGGCCCCCGCCTCCTCCTCCTCCGCCCACCAGGCCCAGAAGTCGTCGTCGTCGGCGCCGTCTTCTCAGCGGGAAGTCAGCAACGCCGTTCAGACGGACGCTGGCCCTGGTACTCCAACTCCCCCACCGCAGGCGCAGCGGAAACGGTCGCAGTCCGTTGGGACGCGACTTCCGCGTCCTGGCGCACGCGCGACCATGGCCACCCCGACAGCGTCCAAGCCGCCGCCGCCCGTGCCCGCCGTTCCAAAGACGGACCTCACGCCAAAACGATCCCAGTCCGTCGAGACGCGACTCCCGCGTCCGGGCACACGCGCGACCACCCCGACATCCAAATCCAAGCCGCCGCCGCCCGTGCCCGCCGTTGCTCCTCGCAGCCCCACGCCGAAACGGTCCCAGTCCGTCGAGACGCAGACGCGCCTTCCGCGTCCGGGCCTCCCACGCACAACAACAACCCCGACAGCATCCATTACCAAGCTACCGCCGCCGCCCGTACCCGCCGTTCCAAGAATCCACATGTCGATGCCGATGTCGATGTCGCTGCCAACACGGCTGAGGCCGTTGAATCGCTTTACCCTGGCCCAGAATCTAGAAAAGGCGACGGTTGAGGGGCCGAGACAACAGCAGAATAGAGGGCGGAAGTCGTTGTTGGTGCAGCCGGGGTTGAGTGCACGCAGGGGGTAGATAGAGATATATGTAGCGCTGGTTCGTATTCGTTGGTATAATACAATGGGGCAGCGCAGGGCAGGCGCGGGGAATAATAACGTGGTTCAAAACAGGTCCCTCAGCCCCGCACCAACCTTCAGCAAAATAACGATGTTGCGATGATGGTGCAGTACTGAACTTGAACCTATGTTGAAAAAGGCTTGGTGGTGGATGGTCCACACCTGTACAATGTTCGCAATGATGGTTTATTTGACAGGAGGTGCCTGTTCGAATCAGGCCCGAGCCGTATCCACGTCCATTGGTCACTATTTTTTCGTGAACCTTTTGGCCGGCTGGGTCATCCCAAATCAGCAGCAGCCGAAGCCAGACTCGAGAGAAAACCTATTCGAATCGAGCGCGGGTTCGTTCATTGTCAGGGTAAGGAATTCTCCTTCGTCCTGAATTGCCTGTTGAAAAAAAAAACCATCGCATCTAGCGCCTCGAGGTGCAGGATTGGCAAGGCTCGGCGGTGGATGGTCCACACCCGCAATTCTTCACCAGGAATTTCGCTGTAAGCAAGTGGGAGGTGCCTGTTCAAGTCAGGTCCGAGTCGTTCTTCGCCTGTCTGCCACAGTGTGTTTTTTGGTTGAATTTAAAACCCTGCAGCATCTATTTCCTAGCTACATGTACTCCACTGCAAACCAGAGTAGAGTAAAGCAACTCGCGGTGGTGCATGCATTGTCCACTGCTCGCATTCCCTGCTATTAATTGTAAATGCATCGGGACTCTGTTCGAATCAGGCGCGGGGTATTTCGAAGGGCTTGACGATTTCTTTTTCAAGTAGTGTGAATGCGTTGAACAGAAATTGAAGGTATCGATGGTGGTCTATTGACGGTTCGAGCATGGATCCGAGTCTGCATCCTCTTGGTAGCTCTTGGTTGAAAATAAGCAAGCCTCGGAAGTGGATGGCCCACCCCTGCATTCTGTGAGAGCTACGTATGCGGGCAAGATCTAAGCAGAAGGTGCCTGTTGAATCAGGCCTGAGCCGTGTGTACTGGATCTTCGATATCATTTTCCGTGAACCTTTTGGGCGGATGGGACTTGGGTCGGTCATCCCAAATTGGTTAGTAGCAGACGAAATTGAGGAAGCACCTCTTCGATGTGGGCCCGAGTCTATTTAATTCCCGCCGGGGATGGCATCATGGAATGCTCTTTCGTTCCTGAATTGCCTGTTGAAAAAAATAACATCACATCTATCGCCTCGAAGTTGCAAAATAGGCAAGGCTCGGCGGTGGATGGCCCACACCCGCATTCCGTGTTGTAGTCGCGTGCCCTTCAAGCGGGATCCAGGCACCTGTTCGAATCAGGTCCGAGTCGTTCTTCGCCCGTCGTCCGTGCTTGGTTTTTCTACAGCCTCTGCCAGTGCTTACTAGCTATTCCACTGCAAACCAGATCTAGAGTAAAGCAGCCCGCGGCAGTGCATGCATGGTCATCCACTCGCGTTCCCGCCTATTGATTGTAGATGCAATAAATCGGGACTCTGTTCGAATCAGGCGCGGGCCATAACGAACCATCGGCGCAATTTCTTTTTAAGCAGTGTGCATGTGTTGAACCGAGGTCGAGGGTCCAGTACTGGCGATTTATTCATTGCCACGGGCGCGTCGCGTTCGACGCCATCCACACCGTCATGTGATCGTGTTTCCGGTCACGTTCGTACGCTCCTAACCCAAAAGCTGCAGCATTGCGGGCCGAGTAGACCAGACTCTGGTCTGTCTTGAAGGTAAACCTGTACGACGGGTTTACCCTCGGAGACAGGCTGGTTTCGAGCCTACGGGCCGAGTCGAGCTCCAGGTTGCGATACTGGTTGTACCCAACTACCTACTGCAATAAATGAGTTCAATTTGATTACTTAGCAGAGACAATTGAAGCCGTGAATGAATGTGAATGTTAAGTGAACGCACTGAAGACACAGTGCTCTGTGTGCGGCCCGGTTCACAAAAGCGAGGTGAGTGAGTCCGACCTGGCCATGGGCGGCGTGGACAGCCGTTCGCGTCCAGCTCACAGACGCGCCCACCCATATGCATCCACCGAGACACCTGCGGGGCCGCGCGAGCCTTAATGACGAAGTTTCCAAAAGTGCCCACCCCGGCCCACTGGCACTGGAACTGGCACGCAGTAGGCCTTGACGGTGACACCCGCGGTCGACGAAACGGAAGAACAGCCGGGACGAGCCGTGACGCGACGAGGATGTAAGCAAGCATGAGTAGGGGTGAATATATAGGTGAGTGGCTGTTCGAGGAGAGGAGAGGCGAAGGTGCATGCGGCGGAGACGGAGGGGACGGAAACGAAAAGGAAAGGAAAGGAAGATGCGTAGGGTTGTCGGTGTGGACGCCCGAGGTCATGTATGTATGCAATATGTATGCGATGCGAAAAGTGGGAAACGGGAAGGCCTGGGGGAGGTAGTAGTGAATGAGCGCGCATAGTCTGCTAAGTACGTCCGTCGCTCGAGGCCGGGAAGTCTCTGCCGTCGACGCGTTTCCAGTACGCGATGGAGAGAGGGCGGGGTCGTTGTGGTAGTCGTAGTCCAGTCCGACCAGTCGTCGAGCGCGCGCCCCCGTCTTTATGTCGAAGTGGTGGGCGGCAGGCTTGGGAGGTGTCGAAGTCGTGGGCAGCAGGCTTGGGAGGTCTCCAGTCGTGGTCACAGGTCCCCAGGGGTGATCGGCGAAGGGAGGTGTTATTAGTCGTGGTCGTGGACGGTCTCGGGCACCCGCCCGCTGCAGGTAGGTAGAAGGAAGCGGGAAATGATGAACAAAGGGAAAACCTCCTTGACGGCGAGTGTGAGTCGGAGGGAGGGTCGTAGTCCGCCGGCGGGGAGCGTACGCAGGTCACCCGCAATGCCTGCCTCCCCTACCCAGCCGGGCGCCGCGCCGCGAGCCGAAGACGAAGACGAGGTATGTACGCGCGAGCGGGGACGGAGGGTTCTGATGTGTGCGGCGACCGACGAGAGCACGCGACATCATCTAAGCCAATCCGTATGTACATCCACCGAGGGAGGCGATACCAGTCTTGGTCTGCAGGTAGAAAGGACGTACGAGATGAAAATTTGGGAAGGAAAGCAAAGGAAGGATGCGCTCGCTTCGCTCGGCAGGCGGGCGCGAGTGGTGAGCGAGGCAGGGATACGCGGACACAAACGATCATGACGCGCGGAGGGGGTATGTACTGGAGCAGAGCACGGGATGACGGTCAAGATGAGATGAGGGCGAAGACGGCGAGGACCGACGAAGAGGAGCAGACTACGCCCATCGCAGACCGACGTGGTGCGTGTCTGTCCCTCTCGCGCAGTCGTCGAGTACAGTCGACGTCTGGACCGTCGTTGCCCCAGGGCGCGACTCGGTCGACAGGGATGCGATGTCTGCGGGGCGGGGCCGGCGTCGAGGTATGTGGGTAGTGAGCCGGGTCTTGGTCTCGAACGCGCGCACCCGCTGCAGGTAGAAGGAAGGAAGGGAAGGAAACGAATCGAAAGGG
The DNA here is from genome assembly GCA_029281495.1 of Mycena filopes. Lineage (NCBI taxonomy): Eukaryota > Fungi > Basidiomycota > Agaricomycetes > Agaricales > Mycenaceae > Mycena > Mycena filopes. The sequence continues at coordinate 581,101 of JARIHR010000015.1, forward strand.
AGAATGCATGCGGGCCCTTGACACACGACCGGTGAGCGAGGGAGGGAGGGGCGCGACGGGACGTAGACGCGATGAGATGAGACGAGATGGGGGAGGACGAGGGCCGACGAAAACGATCATCGAAGAGTACGTGTCCGCACAGTCGGCCACCGTCTGTAAGTAATAGGTCGCATCCTGAGCCGCGGACTGCAGTCGTGCCACTCTGGAGGGCAGGGCGCGCCCGACTCGGTAGGGATGCGACGTTTGTCTGCGCCAGGGGGTCTGCCTCGAGGGATGGGCGCAACCGAGCACATACACTGTACGACGCGCGGCGCATCCCTAACGCCCAAGACGGCGTCGTTGTCGATACACGATACACCCGGGAGATACACAGACGGTCATGCCGTCCAAGTAAAGTAGAAGAGTAGAAGAAGCACGAGCCCAGGCTGGCTGGACGACTCCGGTGCCTGCGGACGCTCGACGCCCCTTGCCCTCGCCCGGCTGCCTGCCGGTGTGTCGAGGTGGACATGGCACCGGAGAGTCAGAGTCAGGGTCCGCCGCCGCTGGCGATGCAGCCAGTCGTGCTCGCGACGGGGAGGGCGCGGTCTGTCTGCATCACCATCGCATCCCGGGCATATATGTACGTATCTCGTAGGGCATCGCAAGGACGGAGAACGGGGGGTGGCCATGATCGTGAGGCAGCGGACGCGGACGCACTGCCTAGATCCATCCGCAGGAGCAGGATTTCCCCACTAGACGGACAGACGGCCCCGCGCAGAAACTGTTGCACTCTGGGACGCCCGCGACCCCGACATCTGGAGCAGTATGGCGACGCGGTGGAGTCGCTCAGCACAAACAAAAGGAGAAACGGGAAAGGGAAAGAGAGGCAAGGGGCGGGTGACGCACGCAAAGTAAGACGCGCAGCAGGTCCGACTTTCCGTATGCAAAACACAACTGGTGCGGTGAGGATGATCCACAATTTGACGGTGGGAAGGAAGGACTGGACTGGAGAGTGGGAGGGCAAGTGGAGCATCGCATTCGTTGTATTATTGGGGGCAGTCAAGTCAAGATACAGTTGGTGGTCGGAGCAGCGCATGCATGCATTTTGTGTAATTCGTCGTCATCGTCATCCTCCTGCGCCGACATTCAGCACACAATCCACCGAGAATAGAGAGCGACGCGCACCTCAAGCAGGGACCATCATGCCGCCCCACTTCCTTATCACCACCATCGCGCCCACGAACATGCCCACGCCGGTCAAGAGGCTCAAGTTTCCTGCCCGTTTGTCGAGTGCGAAGACCTCCTCGCGGAGGAAGCGGGCAAAGGCAGTCTCGTCTGGGTCGACGAGGGTGCGGCGCTGTGATTGGCTTTGCGAGATATACGCCGGGCCAGAGTTCGGCGGCGCGTTGCGGCGGGCCATGAGTGTGTCGTGAGTGGAGAAAATGCGTGAGCGGAGTTTCAATTGGTCAGCAGCGGTGATGACAGGTTATCTTATCTTATCTTCTCTGAAAATAATTGAACGCGGTCCAGTGCTGCTAGATGTACCTCCCAGGCAAGTTAAGGACTGACTGAACCATTACCGCGTGCCGGGGCAAAAAGATGCGTCAAACCTCCCCATGACCCAGCCTGGAATCGAACCAGGTTCTCTGCGTAGACACTCCAAGGTAGGGATGGATCACAAGGTGCAGGTGCACCCCGATGTGCTGCTATATCACACCTTGATTCATTGGTTAACATGTAGGCAGAGAAAATGGGAAAAGAGTAGAGGTTCAAAAAGCCCAATACACCGATTGCTAAGACCCGTGTGGAATCGAACCAAGCCTCACCTCCTTCAACTTACTCGTGCACGGTTGAATTTTGGCTGCCGGGTCTTCCTTCGTTCATTCAGCGGGTACCATCTCTTACCCTAAGCCGCGGATCTTGTGGGTGCGAAGCTAAGTATGTAGATGTAAGTCTCTCAAACATGGTCTGACAAGGGATCGCGCATTGAGGAGGCAATAAAATTTGGGCGGACCAGGTTGAATGTGATGGAACAGTATGAGTTGACGGAGGATAATACTTCCCGCCAGGCCCTTGTGTAAACTCCCGACTAGAAAAAAAAGCACGGAACCGGCCGTCGACGAATGACCCAGCCTGGAATCGAACCAGGGTTCTCTGCATGAAATGGGAGGAACGGTTCCATTTACGATCAGCAAGTGCACACCATGTGCTCTGGGTCTGCAGCATATCCCTGTTCGTTGGCCGGCAGGTCATGAAATCGAACCAGCAATTTTCGAGCTATAAAAGAGAGAAAAGAAAAATCAAGATTCCAACGTTCCCCAGAACCCAGCCTGGAATCGAACCAGTGTTCTGCGTGAACACTCCAAGCGATGAATAATAACGCGCAGGTGCACATCATGTGCTGCTGGGTCTGTAGTTAGTACACCTCTTTTCATTGGTCAGTAGGAAGAGAAAAAAAAGGGAAAGACTGACTAGAGGTTGAAAAAAATCCAGCTTCAATCACCCCCAAGACCCCGCGTGGAATCGAACCAACTCCAAGCCTCAGTCAACTTGCTGATGCACCTGTGCACAGGTACAATTTGCTTGGCCGCCAGGTCTTCCTTCATTCAGTGGGTACTATTTCTTACTGTACGGCACGTGTGGATTTTGTCTGCCTGAAAGTTGATGATGATGTGGGAATACAACTTGAACATAGTCTGACAAAACCGCACTGAGAAGGCAATAAAAATTCCGCGGGCCAGGTAATGTTGTAGAGTAGCATGGAAAAACAAAGAACAACCCGTTCCTGCCAGGCCTCCATGGAAACTCCCGACTAGGGAAAAAAATCCTGTATGACGAGCAATGACCCAGCCTGGAATTGAACCAGGGTTCTCTGCATGAAATCTTGAACATCTTCCAGAATGGTCAGCAGGTGCATGCCATGTGCTCTGGGTCTGCATCATACCTCTATTTGTTGGCCGGCAGCTGGAAGATCTAGAAACACATGAAATTGAACCAGCAGTTTCGAACAGTAAGTAAAAAAAGAAAGCTGAAAGCTCATCTTAACAACAACCCAGCCTGGAATCGAACCAGTGTTCTCTGCATGAACTGCAGAAGCGGAACGAACCACAATGCGCAGGCGCACACCATGTGCTGCTGGGTCTGTATTACGCCTCTGTTCATTTGACAGTAGGCAGAGAAAAATGGGGAAAGACTGACTAGAGGTTGAAAGAAAAAATCTGGCTTCCATGATTCCAACTTAGTCGGACCCGACATGAATTAAATCACAACTTGCTCGTGCACCTGTGCGCTGTTGTAATTTGCTTGGGGTTGCCGGGTCTTCCTTCATTCAGTGGGTACCATCTCTGCCTGCAAGCCGTGGATTTTGGATGTTGAATCTTTGGGTGCAAAGGTAAGTGAGCATGACGGTCTGACAAACCCACATTGAAGAGGCAATAAAATTCCGCAGACCAGGTAATAGAGGCCGAACACTATGAATCAACAGAGGATAAGTATGCTGTTCCTTTTGTAAAATAAATAAAATGCACATCTAGTTTCTGTGCGGCGGTAGATATCTGAGTTGTGCGCGAGTTTCATTAACATCGTGCTAGTTTCGTGATGTCGGGCACGGCGGCGTTGCGTCGGTCGATGGTGAAGGTGCGGATTAAGTATGCCGATGGTTATATTTGGCTTGAGGCCCGCCGTGCGCGCCGAGAGTTCCGTTCCCACGGTTCAAATAAATGCCATGCATCTGAGCTGAAGTTGGCAATGTTGGGAGCCGGGATGTTGCACTGGAAACACAGGCATTTGAACTCAATTCAAAGTGGTCGAGGTACATATGCAGGCTGAGTGGTTGGTGAAGCAACTCAGGACGGGCAAGGAAACCAGCAGTCAACCTCGATTTGTTCACGCTACGCTATCACCCTGTAGAATCAAGCCGCGAATTGGACCCACTCGACTTGTCTTCATTGACTACCTCCCCAGCATCCTGAAATGTAGTTAGACTGCCGTAGTAAGCAAAGCAAATGCTGCGAAAGCTTGCCTTGGATTGACCTGTGAGGCCGTCATTACTGAATGTCTCCGTGACTCGAGTCATACCAATGACGACCTGTAAGAGGTTAACCCTTGCTTTAGCCACTGCAAATGGACATAGCATACCCTGTCGGGGATTCTGACACTATGTGAGAGTATCAAACCATTTTCCGTATCGCGTGGACGGAATCGGTGGCGACCGTTCAACCTGGAAATAAAGTTGCATCGTCTCCATCATGAACACCATTTATAGGTGGAGACTCACGACACAACCAGACAGTTGGATAACACTTGTCCGTTGGTCAGTGCCATCCGGAAGCGATAGGAGGAATGCTCACATTTCGCGTGCATCAGAAAGAAAATGATCCACGTTACTGGAATATTCTGCCTGAGTATATACTTGGGGCACTGTGGATGGCGGTCGACTTACGGTCGTTGCGTGTCACGAGCTGGAGCTGCGGTTACAAGTGATATGACCCGCAGATCGAGTGAACTTACCAGGATCAACTGAAGGAAGCTTGCTGCACTGTGTGATTGTAAGTCCGGGAGAACTTCAAGTTGAAAGTTGAAATATTTGCCTCGTAACGACAGTGTTCTCTGAAATGATATCATCAGTCAGTCTCTGTGAGCATCCACCTTTGAACCACTAACCAACTGTCCAACGTATGAGGGTGGTTATCATTGTTCGAGTTCTGCTCGAATGTCAAACAGAGTTCATGAAGTCGTTATTTCAAGTTGTGTGCGTACTGTGTGAGGCGATTCTGGGGGCGCCGAATTCTCCACAGATTGTAGCACAACCCCAGCGTGATGAGAATGTCGTTGGCCGGGACCACAGAGGTGGCGGCGAGGGAGAGTTTGCGAGTCTGTAACTCCCACGCCGCAAAATCACGGACTCTGTAGAACGATACCACGAGCATGATGCTCAGCACGAAGGCAACGATGTTCAAGATGCAGCACACAACAGTCAACCACCAACGGCCGGACAAGGCATGGATGCGGAACGCAAAGAAAGACTGTATCAAATGAGCAATGCTCAAACATTCATTGAGGAAAAGCTCTACGGACCTCCACAAGGACATGTACGACACCCGAGAATAACGGAAGCAACTCGAACGAGCCCGGCGGATTAGCAATATGCTCCGGTTGACCATAAAATGTAACAATCATGGTGTACCCCTAAAGAGACATTCAGTCGAGAAAAAAAGATACACGGAGGGAAAAGAGCCCACCCAATGCCAGCCCGCAATCGTATGACCGAGTTCCAGGAACCTCGACAGAGTGTTAGTCAGACATTCCAGCGCGTTTCCTGACCACAGAACCAGATAATTGCAACCTTGTGGTCAATCGAGTTAGATGGTAATCTGACTGTCACTGGGTGGCATACCAGGGACTTCAGTGTGAGACTGTCCTTTGAAAAGATTTGATAGTAGTTGAAAACCTGAACTGTCAACATCCCGAACAAGAACGTTCCCAAGACAAGGCCGACTAAAATGGAACCGAGAGTGCCATCGAGAGGGGGGAGTTGTGAGACGTTGGCGGGGACTGACATGTTAGAGTGGGAGAAATAGTTGTGAGGGCGCACCGAGAGATTTAATAGTCATTTAGGCGGCGGCGTCCAGGCGGGGTCTGAAATGGAATAACGACCGCCGTCAAACACCGCGTACCGAAAGTCCCTTAGCCTAGTACTACGGGCCGATATTGCGGACCAGATTTAGATACGCCGCACTGAACCGCCCGCAAGGTCCATTCAAAGAAAATGCCATCGGACATCACAGCTGTTATCACAATTTCCGCCTCTGTGGGTGTTTGTGGGCGTCGTGGCGTTACCGACGTATCGGAGGTCGACCCTGGATGCCATAGAGCTAGTACCTGGTGCTGTAGATTTTCTGGGAGCGGACAGAATTAATGCAGTTACATCTTCACTTGCTTGACGATTTAACGAATGAAAAACTGAGGAGACATCAGTACCGACTCAAGAATCAAGAGGAGATGACACCGTCAACTCGGGCCAGATTCTACGCACTTCCTGGATCAAGAGCCTTCCTGTATCCATTGCTGCAGACCCATAGATGACGGGGAGAGTAGCCTGCGAAACACGGTGCAAACGTTCGGCGAAGTCCGAAACAGCATGATCGCCGTGGTGATGGGTGATCGCGTTCGATCGTCACGCGTGCCTTGAACCTGACCACAATGACCTTTTCCGCGCGACACAGTGGCGTTCAGTGGGCGCTCGTGGGCGACCCCTCCTGCACAAATGCCATAAGAGCTCTAGGCTGGTCGCTAACCTCATCGTCAACCCGACTAGCTTTCAGGACCTCCGCAACTTCAAGTTCTCCAACGACCATGGAGGTGCCTGAATGACTTCAAGGAGGCGTACAGCGGTGGAATCATACGGCCATCCAGAATGCAAGGGACCACTCGCGGCGCATCACCTCAGTATCTTGTCAGGACCCACAAAAGAACCCGAAAAATCATGTTTCCGCTCGGTCGCTGCCAAAGGTAAGGCCGAGGCACCAAAACAACACTTATCTTATAACTGCGCTTGACTTGGCGGAAACAACAGCCCAGAATGTCAGCCCGTCGCACTCCGCAAGGAGTCAATTCCTCAACCTTTCACCCTCCGCCGTTGGACCACGATTTTTCCATCCCCGAGCTCTACCGGCACCACTCCCTGAAAAGTCCGACCCATACCGTCTTCATGTACTCGGATCTCGACGCAGGAACCACGACGTTCATCAATTACCGCGAGGCGTGGTCGAGCATCTGTAAAAGTGCTGCTATCGTGTCGCGCAATCTCTTCAAGTCGCACTCCAGTGCGCCGAGCCGCCCAGCGGTAATAGCAGTAATGGCGGCGTCGGGTAACTCTTGCGACCTACTTCGAGATCCATGCTAATCAATTTCGTAGATACTCTCAGTTACATCTACCTCCTCATAGCTATCATGAGTCTAGGGTACACGGCGTTTCCAATGTCCCCCCGAAACAATGCCGAGGCCACCGCCAACTTACTCAAGACGACCGGCGCCGCGTATATATTCACCAACAACGACGGGCCGAATCACACCCTCGTGAACGACGCCAGAGCCTTACTTTCCAAGGACGGCTTGTCGCTTGATATTCTGCCCATGCCTCAGTACAAGGACTTGATGAACATGTCGGATGTCAAGGCTATGGAGCTCCCGCAAATCCATAACGACGACACGATGCTCATTCTTCACTCATCCGGTTTGCAAGCTGCCCTGTCTCTCCGCGTCATTTCTGATTCTTGGTTCCTCCTCCAGGGACGACCGCTTTCCCCAAGCCCATTTGGACCACAAAGAAGGCACTCATCAACCTATCGAACATCCCCTGTAAGTTTTCCGTACCTCTACGTGCTTCAAAGTCTCAGTGGCGATGTGGCTCGAAGGCTACGGTGAACTAGACTTGACGAATAAGCGTGTCGCTGTGCACACAAACCCAGCTTTCCGTGAAATTCCGTTTCTCTGCTGTATCTGAGCGCGCAACTTATCCCCAGGCCAGATGCCATGGGATCGGGAACATACCTTGTGCGTTTGTTTTTTGTTATCTGCGCAATATCTGACCGATACCCAACTAGTTGCCTGTGAGACCCCCGATATTCTGCCCCACTCTGAGACTCACGCGTTTGATTGAAGCCGCGGAGCGGCGCCATCTTCGCCGTGTATAATCCGCTGAAGCCAGTCATCCCAACACCAGCCAACTTTCTGGCCAGCTGGGTTGCGGATAAATGCGACATTGTGTTCTGCGTCCCGATTTTCTTAGAGGTGCGTGCTAACTTACTGCCCTTGGGCGAGTCTCCTCATAGATTATGGCAGGCCTGGGCACCGGACCCGAAGAATGTTGCCAAACTCAGGGCGTTGGATTCCGTGGTTCGTTGAATCGCGTTCCATTTGTTCTTCGGATGCCAATAACGACTCAAATGCAGCTGTTCGGTGGTGCATCGGTAAACAAGAGCATCGGCGACATGCTCACACAGGAGGGCGTCGTGATGCATCCGTTCTGGGGCAGGTGTGTTTTCCCGAGGTTAACACGTTGGCATCTCATGTATTTTGAGCGACTTACAGCACGGAGATCGGACCTGCGACCATGTTCGTGCCGCGGGACCCGCCTCCGCCGGACCAGTGGGATTACTTTAGGATATCCAACCACATCACGTTTTACATGAAGCCGCGGGAAGGGCTCGAGAACGTCTTCGAACCGATACTCATTGTAAGTACCTCCATTTTCAGGCCCACCGCAGGATATTCACAGTGCTGATGACCACCACTTTTCCAGCCCACGGAAACCTGTTTCCCGCACGCGCCGCTGAACACATTCTACGACGATAAACCCGCGTTCAACGTGGGCGATCTGCTGGAGCGCCATCCGACTAATCCGGAGCGGTGGAGAGTGTATGGACGCCAGGATGATCAGATTATGCTCTCCCTCGGGGAAAATGTACGCGTCTCGCTGAATCCAGAGAAATTTAACTCAGCCTTACTCATCCTGGCAGGTGAACCCCCTTCCAATCGGTAAAGCTTTGTACCTTATGCCTGACGGTGGTTCGTTACTGTTAAAACAGAACATATAATATCCCAGGATAAACACATCGCCGCCGCAGTCGTGTTCGGGAGCCATCGGCCCCATGCAGGCGTCCTCGTCCAACCGATCCCGGAGCCAGACGGCAAGACAGAACTGGATGAGGAGCAGCTGGAGTACTTGAGGACTCTCATTTGGTGAGTTCTCGGCGTAGTAGAGACCTGGTTGAATATTTAATCAACTACGAACAGGCCGTCAGTGGAGAAGGCGAACTCAACGGTTCCTCCGTATGCTCGGATACAGAAGAATGTAAGCGCCGTGTTCAATACACATATGCCTCACCGGTTAATTTTGCGACGCGCTAGATGATCCTCACAACTTCCTCCCGGAAGCCCCTCGAGTACACAACAAAGGGCACCCCGCGCCGTCCCGTTGCGTTGCGCATTTATGCTGCAGAGATCGATGTGCTGTATCACGAAGAGCAAGGCTCCATCTTTGGCCGCCCGTTCCCCGACCGGGCGTAGTAGTATCCTTATCATCCTTCGAGTTCTGAGAATCTGAGTCTTGTGTTCCCCTCTGTAGCGATGGACCAGCGTGAGCATCACCGGCGGCCGTGACTTAGGAAGTTGAATCGAAGAGGAGATAGGTGTACCGATGGGTTCTTCGGCCTATAGTTTGGTTCTTCGGTTCATTGACCGTCGAACATCTGGAACTACAAAGGTTGAAAGGATGAGATCGATATGGAATTCCCTTCCAACTAGGAAGCTCCGACTTCGTCGGAAGAGACCTTGCTTGCAAAAAGATGCAGCGAGGAATGAGTGCTTTGCCAGCTGCGCCGCGAGGATCCCGTGTGATTCTAGACTTGACTGGTGTACGTTGAATTTAGGTACTGTACTATTTCGACCGTAGATTCAAGTCACGGGTCACAGCCCTTGGTGAATTGAACCTATTTAATGAAGGTCACAGGTCACCGAGAGCCTGAATTAGTGACCGTTTTGCCTGCTGAAATTCAAAAATTTCTCCCGCACTGAGTGAGCAGCTCCCAGCGCCAATTTTGTCAGTTTTTGCGCCTTGTGGGGGCTTCCAAATGAAAATTGACGCTCAGCAGGCCAGTACACACCAGGATTTCTCTCAGTTGAACATTTCATCAAACTGAATGTTGAATGATAAAAATGTGGGTCACAGGTCCCAGCCATGGTTGAATCTAACGAAAGGTTGAATCTAATAGGTCACAGGTCACAGCAGCTGAATCTACGGTCGAAATAGTACAGTAAGTCGATGTCGGGATACTTCGGAGCACTCGGTGATCCCCGGATTGGCGAAAAGTATGACCGTGGAGAGACCTTGACAAGCAAGGTAATCTCCAACTGCTACATTATTTTCAACCTGGGGTTCCTTCAGCGGGCAAACGGTAACCAACGAGTTGAAGAGGTTGAACATTTCATGGAGGCGCGCGAACTTGAAGTGGCACACGGCTGCAGCGACGGCCTATGGAACTCAAGCAGCCAGCAACTTGTGGGGCTCGATTCTCCACGTCCGCGTATCGTTTCGACCAAAGGTTTTTTTTGTTTGACTCCGGTTCACTGCTTGAACGTTGGCCACAGTTCCAAGTAGGTCCGATTCTTTCTCCACGTGCGCATCGATAGCCACCGTCGTCTTCGAGTCCACTTGGCGCAGGATTCGAATAGGTACTTACTTCGCAACTTGGGAGCGAGTCTGGAATTAGCACAGAAAGAGCTCTGGTCGCAAACCAATCTAGAGCAGGAGAACAAAATGAAGTGAAAGGAAGGAAATGACGCACTGCAAGAATCCGAAGCCGGACACATCCTCCGCCGCGTTGCGCCGCTCTCCATAGGTGTTATGTGGTCGGCTGAGTAGCTGCCAGAAGGAGCGAGGATGGAGGCCAGAGAGGACAAACCGTTCAATGCTTTTGGATCAGACATTCCAACTGTTCGTCTTGGGTAGTAAGGACAGACATAGCGGAAGCGGTAGAACTGGAATCGAACCAAGCATGAAATGAGTGTGGTCACCACGGGTTAAATGCCGATCGTTCATTGGTATAAAAAACTGATCAACTATTATGTATAGCTCGAGCAAGAAATGCCACAGACCTGATGTTCTGCTCCCTCGCCTTGGAATCGAACCAGCGGTTCGAACGGTGAAAAACGGAACCATTTGCATTACTAATAACCCAGCCTGGAATCGAACCAGGTTCTCTGCATGAGAACTGCAATGAACAAACCGAACAGTTTGCACGCCGGGTTGATGCTATGCTCTAGTTTGTTCGTCAGTATTGTAACTAAAGAAAATAGGCATCAGGAAGTGGCAAAAACACCTGAGCGCCCGCCACACTAGGACCCAAGCCTGGAATCGAACCAAGCCTCCTTACCCTGCTCGCAGTACGCGCGGACGATTTTGAATTGGGCTGCTGGGTCTTCATTCTGCAGTTAATGCTTCCTAGAAACTGGGATTCCTCGCGGGGTAAGTTTCAGGACAGGTATGGCCTAGCTAGCTGAGACCGTATGTCCTATTGAACGTACGTAAGTATCCGAACTAAGACAAAGAAACATCGGACGTTGGACAAAACGTCACTTCCTCAAGCATAACCCAGCTTGGAGTCGAACCAAGAGCCCCCACGAAGGCTGCGAAACGCGAAGCCGTAACGAATCACAGGGGCACACCGTGTGCTCTGGGTCTGCGATGAGTATGGCCTGGTTCGTATGTTGATATGTAGGCACGCCGAAATGCGGGAAGATAAGGCAAACCTTGTCCTGAAGTAGACTCGGAGTTGGCAGGCATCTCGTGCCCAACCCGGATCCGGAGTTAACGGTCGAGTCGGACGCGACACTACGAGGGTCTTCCGTCATACGTACAACCTAGCTAGCTGCATATCCTATTGAACGTGAATAAGTAGGACAAAAGAAATACATCGGATCTCGAACAAAAGAAACAAAGTCGTCCAAGCACGACCCAGCTTGGAATCGAACCAAGAGTCCCGCAAAGGCCGCTAAACATCGCCGACGCCTGTAACGAATGACGGAGGCACGCCGCGCGTTCTGGGTCTGCAATGAGTATTGGCTCGTTTGCTGGTCAATAGAGAGACCGAAATCAGGAGGAAATAAGGCAAACTGTTAAATCAGGAGGATATAAGGCAAACTGTTACCCTGTGAAGGAGAGCGGGCACTTCTCGGGCCTGCCTCACCCGGATTCAACGGTAGATTCAGGACCCGGATTTCGGGTGTAGCTGTAGGCCCCCAGAAATGAATAAGTATTCGGACTGGGACAAAAGAGACATCGAACCTTGGACAAAAGAAACATTGTGCCACTTCATTCTCAAGACACAGCTTGGAGCCGAACCAAGAGTCTCCCGAAGGGTGCGAAATACGAAGGTGGTGATGAATGACGGGGGCACACCGTGCGCTGTGGGTCTGTGCTGAGTATCGCCTGGTTCGTTCGTTAGTAGGTAGACTGAAATCTAGGGAAATCAAGGCCAACCGTTACCTTGTCTTCCTGCCGGGCCGCCCTGAGAAGCATTTTCTGAGATGGAGTCCTGGGTCAAGACTGAGCAGAGACGGGACTCAAGGCGGGGTGCAAACAGAAACGTTTGGTATCGACGGCGGAAGGCTTGACCGGAGGGAAAAAAACATCGTCATTAGTTGGTATGGCTCAGCCTGAAATCGAACCAGAAACCTCCATCCACGTATTGGATGGCATAGCGACAGACGCACGCTCTGTGCACCGGGCCTTCAAAGCTATTCATTTCGTGCCCGTGAAGCATGCGAGCGAAGGAGGATTGAAGTTTTGAGAGCAAGGGAGCCGAATCGTATCGAATTTGCACACGGTGTCGTCGGTCATGTCGCCAACTTGCTGCCTTCCCCTCGACGTCGTGGAGTGATTCGTACTCGACAAGTCGATCTCCAATCCCGAGGTAAACGTGGAGTGCGCTCGCGGTCCAGTGAGTCGTACAAGCACTGGTAAATTCTTCGTCCCACAGTCGGACGGCGTAAGTAACGACTCGGAGGCGTCGAACAGGATTTAGAGGCGGACGAAGTTGTGCATGGCACACAGCTGCAGCGAGTCTTCTGGTGTTAATTGAGATTGAAGCAGCTTCAAACTTGGAGTTCGATTCCCCACGTCCGTATGCTGCAGGAGTCCGAAAGTGCTTTTATTATTATTTTGGCGGTTCACCGAGGCTTGCCCGAATGCGGTCCTTGCAAGACATGTGGAATTGGCAGCGTTGAGCGCGACCCGAGCAGTCGAGGTGGTGGCGAAAAGCCAAGCCGTGAATGTCACAGTGACAACGTGACACGGCGCGCCAAATTTTTAGTCCTCCGCCACGATGTCCCTCTGCTCAGCAGCCCGCCGCCTGCGCCTCACCCCAGCGCCCGCCCGCACCCTCGCCACCGCCGTCCCCCAGCCCGAATACCGCCGGCCGCAACCAACGACCCCCCGCCCCGCTGCAGCGGCCTACTACCTCGCCGCCTTCCGCGCCCTCGGGCACGCCCCCGCCGCCGGCCCTCGACCCCCCGCGCTCGCGACCCGCGTCCTCTCCGAATACACCCCGCGCGAGCTCTACGCCCACATGCACGCCGCCTTCCTCCTCCCCTCCTCCGCCTCCCCCTCCCTCGCCGCCGCCGACACCGAAGAGGCGCTCCTCGTAGGGGCCCTGCGCGCGTTCGTACGGCTGCAGGACTACGCCGCCGCGCTCGTCGTCCTGCGCGCGCTCGCCCGTCACTCCCATCCCAACACCAAAACAAATTCAAGGACGAAAACCTCGATCCCAACTCCAGACGCGCAAGCCCTGCTCCAAAAAGCCGAAGCCGCAGTCCTAACCCCCATCGCCGCGCGCATCGCCGCCGCCCACCCGCGCCCGCACCGCCACCTGCGCTTCGCGCAGCACCTCCTCCCGCCGCGCGCCTTCCAGGCGTGGCGCAATGCCGATAGTACTGGCATGGGGGAGGCCTCGCCGGAGTGGATCGCAGCGCGCGTGCTCGAGGGCGCGGCGCCTGCGTTTGTGCTGTCGCACCCGCCCCCGAGTAGCGGTGGTGGTGGGAGGGAGAGGGAGAGGCGGGCGAGGGAGGCGGAGGAGGGGGGGCGCGGCGTGGGGGCCGGTGACGACTGTGCTGCGGCGGGCGCTGTGTATCCACGGCGCGCTCATGCGGAGGACGCAGCCTACGGGCGCGTGGACGGACGAGGCGAGGAAGCGGAAGCAGCGGAAGGCGGCGTGGGAGATGGAGCGGGCGTTGGTGGAGGCACAGCCAAGTCGACCAAAGGAGGAGGTGCGATTGGAGCAGGATGTGCAGGAGGCGAAGGAGGGGCCGCGCGCGGAGCTTTAGATGGATGTAAATCGCAATTATATTTGAAAACTAGCGTTATCGAGCAATTGGTACGACGTCGACCGTCTGCCCCAAGCTCGTTCACCACCTCGACTTCCTACTTCCCATCTCCTGCTCCCACTCCCTCTGTCGACATTCGTGGTCAACGCGTCAAAAGAGAGACATCAGCGGCGGTATGAAATTGAGGAAAGAGAGCGGGAGCCGCGGAAGGTGTCTGTAAGCAGTCGCAGGTCCGCGCGCGCGCCGGTACATCTCCATCTCGGAAGGAAGGAGCGGCGGCGGGCGGATGAGGCTTGCTTGACTGCGTAATGCACGGGTGGGGCCAACGAGGAAGACGAGCGTAGCAGCCAGGCAGGCGCGATACGCGGCCGGAAGTGGGTCGCGATGAAGGTGAAGACGAGGAAGATGCCGGCAGAGAGCGTGAGCACGAGGGTTGGAGGTTGAAGAGAGCTAGGTTGGTGGAGTGCGGAGTGCAGAGGACATAGGGGGTAGCCAACAGTGCAAGTCGTAGAAAGATGGAGCAAGCAGGCGTAGCGCAAGAGAGGTGAGGCGACGCGAAGCGAGTCGCAGGAGAGGCGGCACAGGAGCGCGGGGGTAGGATGGGGAGGGAGGGCCGTGGGTGGCCATGGGTGAGGGCGGGAAGGGGGACGAGCATGGCAAAGAGGGCGAGGACCTTGAGTGCCGCGAGGAAGACGAGGACGAGACGCGGCTGATGACCCTGGTGGGTACGGGAGAGGCTCTACGGGCGATCGAGGGTGCTTGGCACGGGGTGCGGCTGCAGCGGAACTTGATAGTGGTGGAGGGGAAAGAGCTGACCGGTTTTATGAGGGGCGTGATCAAGAGTGTCGGGGTCCGGCCTAGCAGGAGGGGAAGTGGGCGAAGGCAAGTAGGAGGAGGGTAGGAGGAGGAGGCGGGTCCAGCAGGACGCGAATGGGTACGGAGGAGAGCGGATGTGCATGGCGAGGCCGCTGGCAGAGCTCGGGGGGGTGAAGGAAGTTGTCGGAGATTGAGCGGGGCGCTTGACGGGCGCGTGCAGCTAAATTTGAGGTGAAGAGTGGCGTTGACGAAGCAGAGCTTGACGGGGAAAGTCGTCGAAGATCGAGGCTGGTGCTTGATGAGGGGGTGCAGCAGAACTCGACAGTAGTGGAGTGAAGAGCAGCGACCGGTCGGCATCCGACCGAGGGAAAAGGGAAGTGGCGGAGGTAAGTAGGAAGCGGGTGCAGCAGAACGCGACCCTGGCAGGTACGGGAGAGAGCTGATGAGGATGCGCGATCCCGCTGGGAGAGCTCGAGGGGGAAAGTCGTCGGATTGGGGGTGCTTGATGACCGCGCAGCAGCAGAATTCGATGGTGGGACAGGTGAAGAGAAGCGCGGAAGAGGCGATGAAGTCGTCGAGGATTGAGGGACTTGATGAGGGGGGTGCAGGAGAGCTTCTTGAGGATGGAGGTGGAGAGTCGCTGCCGGGGATCGACGACAGGGCGGTGTCGGCGTGAATGAAAGTCGGCGCGAGGACGACGGAAGACGGGCGCAGAGAGGAGAGCAGGGCAGGATGTGGCCAGCAGCGACGACAAAGGAGCGTAATGCAGAATCGTACGGCGAGCAGAGGAGGCTAAATGCGCGAAGGAGGACGAGAGAGGAGCAGAGGCTTGACACACCCCTGAGGACGAACCACGCAACCGCTATGAGCTCGCAGACCTGGTGGCAAGGTCACGACGTCGTGTTGAGCCTGGATTTGGAGGACTAAGGTAGGGGGTCTCGGGCAGCGCTTGAATTCGATTTGCGAGGTATCTTGCGAGCGTTAATTTGGTGTCTATGGGCCAATGTTGGGCGGAATCCCCGAAAGTCAGGTTCTTGGTCGAAAGCAAGCAGGATGCCGAATTGATGCGCCTCCACCAAATTCGCACGCCCCTCTCCTTGCTCTCAACATCCATCATTCCGACTTCAATCCTTCACTCGTATACTTGTGGCGGGAAAAAAACGAACAGCGTTGAAGGCCCGGTGCACAGGGTGTACGTCTGCTCCTATTTCGCCAGAACATTGGGTTTAAGCAGCAGTTTCTGGTTCAACTCCAGGCTGGGCCATACACGATTTGCCAGGCCCTTTTTTCTCTACGACAAGGCTTTCGCTGATACCGAATGGAAACGGTTTGACCCCGCCTTGAGTTTCCGTCCAGAGGTAAGTAGTCCATCCCGACGCAGGAGTCGAGGACGACACCACAGCGTTCAAAACCTTCTCAAACACTGTGTTTCAAATCTGGTGGAAATTCTATTCGCAAGGTTTGCCTCGTTTTCGCTTGATCTCAGTCTACCTATTGAGGACCGCAGTAGGCAGTGACATAGACCCAGTGCACACGGCGTGCCTCCCTCATTAATTGTCCACCTTTAGTGCAGTTTTCGCGACGGGAGACTCTTGGTTCGACTCCAAGCTGGGTCCTTTGGCCCAACGAACTTTCTTTTGTCTGACATTCGATGTTTCTTTTGTCCCAGGTCCGAGTGCGTTTGCAACAGGACATATGGCTGCTACGCCCATAACCGAAAAACATTCATAGCGTCGTGTCCGACCCGACCGTTGCGACCGTCCTCAGGTCTGTCACGGTGGAGTCCCTCAGCTTCTACCGAGTATTAACCTCCGAATGAAGACCGAGCTGTGCAGCGGTGAGACTTGGTTCGATTCCAGGCTTGGGACCTTCTTGAGACAGTCGATCTTTTTTAATTTAACCTCTACCATTGCACAACCCTCCCACTCAAACATCTTTCGACGCAGCCCGACCAAGCGTTGGAGTCCTACTCAACGCGCACGGTTCGTCTTCCTTCGTTTGATTTCAGGCAATAATACAGACCCAGAGCAAAGGGCGCGCTGCAGGCTGCCAAGTTCGCTCACGCCCTTGTTGAACGCTGAAGCTGCGAAGACTCTTGGTTCGACGCCAAGCTGGGTCTTAGTTGTGCATTCTGCACTAAGTAAGTTTATTTTGTTCCAGTTCCGAATGTGTTTTCAACCTGCAAGTTGCGGACGACTTGAATCAAGTTAGCGACGACCTGGATATCGGAAAATATATCCAAAGAACGGTTCGCGACTCGACCGTTGACCTAGGAACGGTCTCAAGTCTGGGTGGGGTATATCTGAGGTCATTAGCCACAGTGCGCAGATGCACAGCGATCAGAGCACTGCAGGAAGGTCAAGTTGGTTTGACCTCCTCATTTTCCCCTATTTGAAAACGAACGAACCAAGGCACAGTACTGACTCAGCAGCACACCGTGTGCCCCTGCAGATTGTGATGTTCTCGAACGAATCCTTCGTGCAGGGAACCCTGGTTCGTTTCCAGGCTGGGTGATACTTCCACTACCAGATAACGTTTTTGGTTCAAATGCGGAATCGTTCGAGCGCGGGCGAGACAAATTATATCAGGTCTGTGGCATTTCTTCCTCCGGGACTCCGTTTACCAACTTATTCATCAAAGGGTTCGACGACCGAGCAGCCTGAACCCGATGCACGCACCCATGCTGCACTGGGGAGTCAAGTGGTTCGATTCCAGGCTCGGTCCTCTGCGGTGTTGGTACGCCTATTTTTCCCTCGGTCGTTGGTCTACATGGTGTTAGAGGCATCCATTCGCTTCCTTTAGGACCGCAGACTGCTCATGAACCATCCACCTGCCCGGGGAAATTTTACTTCAAGGCGGGGTTGCTCTCCACGTCAGATGTTCAGCTTGGTCATGTTCACACCCACCCACTAACACTGAAGCTGAGCTGTTCACTAAACAGACCCAGGGCATGGCCTATATTTGCCATGCCTGTCCAATACCAGTGGTTCGATTCCAGGCGGGGTCATGATGCCGTATAGCTGTTTTCTTTTCTTTTTTTGGACGCGGCGCCACGCCGCCAGTTCACTTTCTTCATCAGACACGCCGTTCAAGGCACTCAAAAAATCCCACGCGCACCAGCCTACATACCTCGGTGCCACACGACCGCTTCCTGCTCATCCGCCTGTTTTCTAGCTCGATATCTTGAGTGCTGACTTGAACTCACATGTTTATATAGCCAGTGAGCAAATCAACGATGTAGATCCAGCAGCACATGGTGTGCGTCTGCTCCATTTGCGGCCCTTCCAATCTGTGTTCGGTCAGGCAGAAGATCGGGTTCGATTCCCGGCTGGGTCATGCGTGATTGTAGATGATTGTTTTTTTTTCTGTGCCTAGGGGGTAATGTTTATTCGCTCTAGGAACTCGCTTCATCGCCTGGTTCAACTTCTTACATGCGCCCTCTCTCTCCCAAGCACCAAAACCACCGACTCCATGATCTTGTCTGACGGATCGCATTCAACTCACGGGCGTCTTCGCGGCTATTGACGGACGAGTCTGCCTCAGAAAACCCACTCGGAGCACGGTTTGCATCTTCTACACCGGCGTCCGTGTCGACAGAGACTCCTGGTTCGATTCCACGCTGGGTTCTAGTACATGTTGATGATTTTTATTTGGCCGACCAGTTCCAAAGGCGGGGGCGGAGGCGGAGGCGGCGACGCGGTCAAGTACAGCGAAGGTATGGATGCAGCTCCATTCCACATTAATTTCCACCCTGTTACCCAGTCTGATTATTGGAGTTTACCAGGTTATAGCAGTGCATGAGCTTGTGGATGGCCATGAATTCAACCTGTGAGCGGAGGCGGCGTTCCCACGGTTGAATCCCGGGTAATGTATTACTAACTTTCGCAACTTACTAACGCTATCCTGCCTTCAAATGTACCGGGCATCATTGAACGCGTCGTCAGTCCGCTGGGCTTAAATACCACGCACTTGGATTCGTCTTGAACCAACCCTCTCTCCCCTCCACCATGTCCGACCTCGACAGCAAGCAGCTCCAGAACGCCTATACATTCATCAAGCATTTGGGCCCCGGCGAGTGGGATGCCCTGAGCGAGCTCATTGCGCCCACCTTCAAGCAGCAGTACTTCCCCGCCAGCGCTATTCCTCCGGAGGACAAGGACATGCGGGGAAAGGAGGAGTTCCTCACGCTCTTGAAATACAACTGGGCCCATGTTTTCGAAAAGGTCACGGTTGGTGCTTCTCCTCGCACTCTGTCCTTTCCAGCCATTGACCTGAGCCCCGGCCCTCAGTTCGGAGAACCGTTGGATGTGATTCACGGGCATAACAAGGTCGCGTTGCACGTTAGGTCTCCCCGTATAATCACCAGAATGAGTTGCTCACGGCGGTCTGAATCTATATCCAGTTCAAATCCAACGCGCTCTCCAAGTCGGGAAAGAAATATGACAACGAGTATATGGTCACCTTCCACTTTGACGGCGAGAAGATAGTAAAAATGAACGAGTTCGTCGACGCCGTGAAGTCGAACGCGTTTGTCACCGCGCTCAAGGCTGGGTGAGTATTATACTTGTTTCTACGCTGGCCCTCTCAAACTCGTCCGTAGATCTGTTTGAACGAGTGATCTCCGGCCGTGTAGTCTCGGGGGGGCAAGGATATTCTCGGCCTAAATCCATTGATGTATTGGACACGAGTCCACTGTTGACTTTGTTCGCCCTAAAAGTCCTCGGAATATGGCGATCAGCTCCCAGAAATCTCAGCCTGCTCAGATAATCGCACCTCTAGATCACCCACAATAAAAACTTAGGCCTGATGGATGTATGACTCGCCCGCGAATTGAACGCGCCCACAGTATATACTTGTTCCGAAAGTGGTACATAAGTACCGCGGGAGGCTCCTAGCCATCTATCGAGTCGATGCTATTGTTCACCGACTCAGAGCTAAGCCAGAGCTCGCAGCAAATGTGCCATGCAGACTCTGCGCACCCTTTGCGAATGTTTGGCGCTCAGCCAGGACGCGTCGGATCACGTGTAACATCCCGCGCAGTCTCTCCGTCTTCCCTTGAAGTTCGTCATGACTTTCGTCTACTGCCTAAGGACCTGATTCTATATGCCATAAATAAGTGCGAGCGACCCGAATATGATCGAAGAGCGAGCGATTTTCTTTTCCCACGGTTGAATTTGGGCAGGCACAGTTCATCGGAATTCTGTTTGCAGTCGGAAGATAAATGTCCAATACGAGCGTCTCTGAGCGCTCCTGCGGAGATAAGACCATCACCGATTAAGCTTACTCGAAGAATTGAATTCAGTGCCAGTTTTCCCCGGTTAGCTAGTACAGATCTGTCATGAGACTTAGTCCAGCGGCGTCTCTTCCGTCCACCATGTCTGACCTCGACACCAAGCAGCTCGAGAACGCGCAGGCATTTCTGAAACACCTGAATGCGCTCGAGTGGGATCCCCTGGCCGACCTCATAGCTCCCAGCTTCCAGCATCAGTACTTCCCGGGCACCATCGTCCCTCCAGATGGAAAGGAGACGCGAGGAAAGGAGGAGTTCCTTGGTGTCCTGCAGCACCACTTGATCCACGTCTTTGATAAGGTTACGGTCAGTATTTACCCTAAAATTATCGGCCATTGACGGACGGCGGAGCAGTATGGGCCACCGTTGGATGTCGTACACGGCTCGAACAAAGTCGCCTTCCACGTTAGTACTTGGTTCGATTATAACCTCGAATATTGACTCACCGTTGTGCAGCTCAAGTCCGATGGGACGTCCAAGTCGGGGAAGAAGTACAACAACGAGTACATGGTCACTTTCCACTTTGAGGGCGAGAAGATGATCAAGCTGAACGAGTTCGTGGACTCTAAATATTCTTCGGCGTTTTTTGCTTCGCTCAGAGCCGAGTGAGTCGGTTCTTCGTGTTGCCTGCCTCGAGATAGATTGAACTTGCGCGGATAGGTCTGCTTGATCTCACTCGTGTACTACGTTTCTCCGAGGATTGTAATATTCTCTCAAGTCAAGGTTGATTCTTCACCTGGCTCGGTTCACCCAGAATATCGACGAGCCCGATGAGATGTTAGATTTTGAACAACGAGGAAATGTATCTTCTGCTTCGAGAGTGAGACGACAGTGGGAACGAGTCAGACATAAGTACAGCCTTTGGAACAATTAGGTGAATGCAGTTACAAGTAACCGTCTCGTGCTAGAAAGGAGAGGCAAGCACCCCCGAAGCTCCTCGACACCCGCAGGACTCTCCAATGCGCCTCCATAACACAAGTTGACTCTGACCGTGAGAGACACCTCCAAACGCGCCAGGCATTCGTCTATGGCGCTCCAGTACTGGGAATAGGAGAAGGTCGAAAGGTCCATCGAGGACGCTGCACAGTCCCGGCTGACGATGAGCGTGACCTGCTTCAAGGAAGCGCTGGGCTCGAGTCCAGACAAAAGGATCGGTATGGCGGCGAGCGTGCTCGGAAGGTCGATATGGAGTATGAAGTGCTCGAGTCGAGGAAGTGTGTGTAGCTGGATGTCTGCATTTTTCATAAAGGCGGCCGATCCTGGTCGGTCGGCTATATACAGTGCGTCAGGCAAGTACGAATTTGTACGGTTGAAAACGCTTACACGTGTGGGCGGTGATTTCAAAGTAGGTGAGGGAATTGAAGTCTTGCATGATCGCCGCAAAGCTCGAAAGCTCGGCGCAATCGTCGATGATCAGCCGTGTCACGGCGGCAAGATTGAACACCTCGACGGACGCGCGTTCAAGAAACACCGACATGTGAAGGCAGTCGAGTTGGAAGAGTGGAACGTCTGTCGTGATGGGTGCGAGGCCTCCAAGCTCCCCGCGATACACTCTGGATGAAACCCTGAGCGTCCCTAGGTTCGCAGTCCGTTTCAGGAAAAAGGAGCACAAGAGTTTCGAATCCTCTGTTTGAAGAATCGAGATATGGGAGAGGTTTGGAAGGGCAAGCAGGTCCTGGAGTATCGGAAATGTTTCCGGCGAAGGGAGGGTGTATATCGAGAGCTGTTTGAGATGCGAGGAATACATCTGCGAGGTGATATCGTACCCGCCGCGCGTCGGAGTGCCCTCGATGGCAAGGTGTGTGATTACCCGCCGGATGTGGTCGTATTGGTCTGTGGAGAACATGTCCAGCAGGTGCTGCGGTATGGGACCACCAGCCTGCAAAGAAACATAGGAAAAGAGGTGGTACCGGGCTGCGGGGAGCCACGAGTGGCTGACGAGTGCGCAGCGCTTCAGGTCCTTCGTTGAGCCATGGAGGAAGTCTATGGTGAGATCCACGAGCTCCTGAACGCACGACCATTGCTGCAGCGCCATCGTTGTGAACGGAAGGAGCCGGTTTGATGACATCAATCCCGCCCAACTTGGCTTCGGCCACCACCTTTCCAGCTTCCTTGTTCCAGGAATGCCGACGACAGCCAAACCGCAATCCTGATACAATTGTTTGGGGGATCGCCACTGAAAATACCTTCCATTTCGTGGGTGAGAAAAGCTGCCACGTCGACCAACGCCGACTTCACACGTCGACTCCCGCGCCGCGTTGTATTGTCTCTGGACAGTTGCGGGGGTTAGTCTCATTTTCTAGCTGGTCCTCTATTCAGTTCACTTAGTCAGACCTCTGTCAAAGATCCGTCGAAACCAATAACAGGCCGGAAGCTTCAAGGACGGCCCAAGGACATTGATGATGATATGCACGGTGTACACCGTCCTCCTCGTCGGCCTCCTTTTCCCTGTCCGAATTTCCGGATGTGTGGATCCACACCAGGTAAGTATTCATATGACCCGCGATTCTATATCTTCAGCTAAACGATTCGCGCAGTCATCTTTCCAATTGCGTCCACCAGCGTGCTTCCCCCCGCCAATGTCGCTGCCGACATTCACAGTTAGTACCACTGCAGAGGACGTCGCGACGGTCTTTGCTAAACAGATACGGGGCAAAAATGGTGCGGTCAGAATTCTGCAAGGACCGTATTTATTCACGCATTATAAGCTTAGTTTTGATCACTGGGACGTCGATGAACGGACTTGGCTTCGAAGACGCACGGGTCCTCGCGAAACACGCAAACCTCGTGATAATAACGGGATACAACGCCGAGCGGTAGTTGTCGATGCCCCTGCCTCCTGCTGTAGACTTTTCGGAAGTTTACTTACTTCCACAGGCTAAAGCTCTCCGAAGCGGCGATCAAGAAGGAGACACCGAACGCCAATGTTCGCCCATTGCTTGTCGACCTCTCATCCCTGTCGGCCGTTCGAAAGGCCGCTGCCGAAGTCAACGCCTACTCGGAGCCGCTTCATGTCTGTACCAGTGTCGAAATTGATACTAGGATATTGACCACGCACTCCCTACACAGGTCGTAATCCACAACGCCGCAGCTGCCATCGGGCCCTTCAAACTGACCCCCGACAACCTCGAGTCCCAACTGGCCACGGCGCACTTTGGCCCATTCCTCCTAACCAAGCTGATCCTGCCGAAAATACTCGCCGCTGGCACGAACAGTTACACCCCGCGCGTGGTTTTCCTTTCAAGCTCGGCACATGCGTTGGGGAGCGGCGTTGACCTGGACACGATCGCACACCCTGACCCCTGGAAGTATACGCCCTTTGGCGCGTACTCCGAGTCTAAAACCGCGACTATCCTTGACGCCATCGAGCTGTCCAAGCGCTCCAGGGGAAGGATCAACGCATACAGCGTTTCACCTGGAGGTGCAGTGGTTGTTTTATCGTCGTCAACACACCAATATGAATTCTTTACTAGCCGTCTACACGAACTATAACCAGAAAGAGGAGTCGAAAGCGGACATGATTGCCTTTGGTGCCGTCTTTTATCGCCCTCCATGGAAGCACTTCGCTAAATTCCGAACCACCTGCAGGCATCCTCACCCCCGATGGCCTCCCGAATACAGCAGCTTTACCGTGGAAGTCGATCCCCGAAGGCGCTGCGACGTGATTTGCTCTCTTATTTGCAATACTCCATAGTCATGGTCTGCTATCATTTAGGACGTTAATTGCGGCGTTTGACCCCCGCCTTGATGGTGAGCTATCTTTCCGCTCCCTTGACGGTGGGCAATGAAGCTTAATAACTGCTCCATAGCGGGTCCCGGGGCATATTTGCGCGATTCGGTGGTAGCCAATGAGAAGCTCGCGCCTCATATTACTTCTGATCCCGTAAGTCTGGGAAAACTGGTGTCTGGTACTTATACCTAATTGGCTTCCAGGAGACCGCCGCGAGGCTCTGGGAGGTTACAGAGAAGATCGTTGGCGAGGAGTTTACATTCTGACGATGAGCATATCTATCAGAATTATGAACAAGTTGTCAGAGAGCCAACTCTCACTGGTTAAATCGTCTACACGGTTTGATTCCTGGAAAACGAGCTCAAAGTAACAAAAGTACAAGTACAAGCTGCGGTAACTGTGTTGCTCCCCTCAATCTTCCCCAGCGCTGGAAATTACATCCACCGAGAACACTTCGACTCCCTCTCCACCTTCAAGTCCGTCTCCGAGTTTCTTCACCTCGGGGTTGGCCATGAGCTCGCATGCGAATCAGTATGGGGCGGGAAAACTATAGGGCTAGATGACGCTGCAAACCTCGACCATATGCTCCAAGGACTGAATGCCTACGGTTAGCTGTCAATCCGGTGGGTTAACGATGTGCTCCATACCTGGCTTTCCGCCCAGAGAAGAACGGTAGGATCGGCGGGGGTAACTCCCTGTTGCTGCAACTGCGAATCCAACCCAGTGTTCTTGGACAACTATCGAACTATCGTCAGCGGATCCTTAACATTGCGCCGGCCACAACGTACCACCTCGAGCTGCAACAATCTCTCCCGCACTACCGGGATCGCACTGCACGCTTGGTCCAGGGCTGCGGCAATTTTGTTTTTGAACGACTGGGCCTCGTCCGACTGGGAAGGGAGCCGGTAAATGCCAATGGCGCGGAAGCGTTGCTTTTTTGCGAAGAGGCGGCCGATGAGGGGGATGTTCTGCAGCCTACTGTGCGTCTTCTTGTTGATCCGTGTCTCGACGTCGACGGAAAAGTGGCTGTCCTGGACGCGCAGGCCGAAGTCTTCGCCGGCGGCAGCCAAGTGCTTGTGAATCTCGCGGTCGTCGTTGAACTGCACTGCGAATGAGAAAATGCGGTTGAATTTTTGAGAAATGGAGGGGCATACGGCGAACATCTGCTCGGCGGTCTGTGGATCGGGGAAGTCCTTAGTTGAATCATATGGGACGGAGGATATCCGGAGCGCGTACCTCGAACTCGGTGCGCATGACGACGATGGGTTGAGCTGCGGCGAGCCCAAGAGCCGTCATCGAGGGATCGAAGCTCATATTCTTGATCAGCTACACGTCGGGCGTCAGCTACATCGATTCGCAAGCGCGGGGGAGTCTACATACCATCTCGTACTTGCGGAGCCCATGTCGCTCGGCCGCGATTTCGTGGATGGCGTTGGCCAACGCCTGGATTTTATGGTCGACATGCTCCTTGACGAGGCTGGTGGAGACGGTGTAGATTCCGATGCAGCAGAAGGGGGCGGACATGTTGCGGCGGAAGGAAGGGCTGGCTCGCTCACGGACATATTTATGCAGGAGGATATGAGGCAAGGATGGAACCTTCGTCATATGGTTCACCCTCCTTCGAAAAGGTTATCTTGAGCGTAAGGTCGAATCCCTCCGCCGACGTGGGAGGCCGCGGGCTTCATCGCTCAGTCTGTTCCTATGATAGCTAAAAGTTATCTCTTGCAATTGTCGATTTTGGGGATTATGAATACAGTCTTCCCGGACTCCGGGTCCTACGACAATTTCTTCCCTCCTCAACTTCAAGTCGGCACAAATTTCACAGTAGTGCACATATGGATGGGCGTCGAATTGTCTTCCGCGTCCGGGCAATCATCGGAGAAGGGCCGACTCCTCGGTAAGGGAGTCTTTCCCCCGTAAGTTATACTCAGTCCTTTTTTCAACCGTGGGAATGAGGCCGTAACGAATGCAAATTATAAAAAGGTTTGGGCTGAAATATTCTTCGCGGCGCTCTCACTCACAGTCGGGCATGTAGTCCGGGCGTGAAGAACATCTGCCAAGTATAGCGTCGGCGAGAGAAGAAGGGCTCCTATGAATCACGAGTCCGACTAAAGCCGAGACTGACTGAGTCATCTCACGCCGTCAAGCAACCTCCTTGAGTCCCACCACCATCACTGTGAAGCACGGAAGGTGTGAATTTCACCCGATATTTCACCCACAAATTGGGGTATTCTTCACGCCAATAGATAGTGAACTTCACCCCAAACAAGGGAATTTCACCCGGAAACCAGGCGAATTTTTTCACTAACAAAACGAAACTTTTCACCCCGAAATTTTCACGTCGCTTCGGGGCTGAAATTCACTTTGATATTGGGCGAAACGGGCCGTAGCCATGGCGGCTGGCCGCAGGGCCCTGGATCCACTCAAATCTCAAGCATCGAGTGAATAAGATGTTATTTCAAGTATCGACGACTACATTACTCGTACAGAAGAGCCGTAAGCTCATAATTGAGCCACCCCTCGTACATCAAGCAAACACTGTAAAGTCCCATAAGCAACGAATCAATCTAGAAGGACGCGGGGCAACACACCTGTCAGCACCACTAGTACCCGGAGATTTCCAACTTGAGTTCCACCATCTGCGTGTTGCACTTGAGATTGAAGCCTTGAACAGATAAGACACCGTTGTCGAAGTTCGAGTCCAGAGAGCGGATGTTTCTTGAGAGTTCTTGAACAGGTTGATTCCCAGAGGTTGGAGGACATCACCAGGCAGAGGAGTGCCAGAGCTTGCAGAGTTTGAAGCGGGGTTTCGGACGCCACTAGATCTGGATATTGAGACCGCACCGAAGCCATCAGTACGCAACCTTGAGGAGTACAGTTGATGGTGGTAGCATGGAGGCAACGAGGAGGGCAATTCTTGGACCGGCCGGGGAACGTAGGGGCGGGGAGAACGAGGGGGAAGGGAGAAGATGGTGGTTCAAGTCAAAGAGTGCGCTGTGGAGCCGAAGGTGTGGAGTCAATGACATCATCGTTCGCCGAACCTCGGGCAACAGTTTGCCAGTCGTTTTGGGGGGTCAAAACCAGGCGACAGAATCTCAGTGTTGGTGGTCCAAATGTGGGCCATGTCTAGGAGCGGTGGATGATGAACCATAGAGTGAATTCCTTGATTCACTCAAAAACTAAGTGAACCCAGATTTTCACGGCATGTGGCGAATATCAGAGTTCACGCCAAAGCGGGGTGAAAAGCGAAATTCACTTGGTGATACTGTGAAATTCACGGCTTTCATTTTCCACAGTGCATGGTCCAGTTCTTTGAGGAGATCCCCACCAGCCTGGGCAAATGGATGGACCAGCAGCAAGTATTCTGGGTCGCTACTTCCCCGCTCTCCGCTGAGGGACGTGTCAACGTCTCGCCCAAAGGAGGCGAAGGTGCGCCGATAGTACTTGACTCAGGCCAACAGCATTCTCAGGGAGCTCAATGCGCATCATGTAGGAATGTTCCACATCGTCAATCCGCGCCAAGTGTGGTACGAAGACCTCACGGGCAGCGGTGCGTCTCGGAAGCTGTCCCGCGAATAAATATCTAGACTCAACCTCAACTTGGCGGCACTTCGGATTTAGGCGTCGAGACCATTTCCCACTTGCGCGAGAACGGACGCATCACGGTCTTGTTCAATGCGTTTGAGGGACCGCCGCGGATTGCGCGCCTTTACGGGCGTGGTAAGTCGTAGCTCTTCCTCCGTTCAGAGTGCTAAATTGACCCCAGGCACGGTGTATGAGTTCGGTACTCCCGAGTATAACAAATTCATCCCCGCGGATTCGAGGACGCCCGGAACGCGCTCCGTTATCGTCGTGGATGTCGACAAAGTCAGCACGGTACGCATACGCTATCATGATATCCGCGCCGACTAAATCCTCGCGCCGTAATACCAGTCCTGCGGATACGCCGTCCCGTTCTTCAGCTTCAAGGCCCATCGCACGCGGCTCCTCACCTGGGCGGCGAAGAAAGAGAGCCTCGACCAGTCCGACTCCAAAGGCGATTCGGGGGTTGTGGACGGCCTGAAGCGCTACTGGAATCAGAAGAATCTGAAGAGCATCGACGGGCTCGAGGGGTTGACTGTCGCGCCGTACACCTCTGAATCATTCCCTCCCAACACCGCCAACTATCAGGCGGACAACGAGTCGACGAAGGGTGGGCCGCGGTTCAAGACTGCTGGGGGTGGGATGCACCTGCTGGTGGGGTTCACGTTGGGGGTGTTGGCGGCGTCGCTTTATGTGCGGGTGGCGAGGTGAATGTCAAGAGTTGTTACAGTCTAGCTTCAAGGAAGTGTACTTTTAGGTCGGGAAGAATGATATATGCAGTAGGACATGTACAACGATCACCGTGCTGGTTTCTTCGAGCTCGCCTTCTCGCTCTACGGCCAAGGGCGGTCAAGCCCTCCTAATGCGCGCGATAAACACGCCCCATAATCCAGCCTGGAGTCAAACCAGGGCGTCCACTGAAATCCGAATGCATATGAGGGTACACGAGGTTGTGTTGATGTATACCGCGTGCTCCTGGGTCTGTTGTCCCAGCTGTAGAATTTGAGGACAGGTTCAAGGGTTCAGCCAGACTTCAGGAATTGAGGGAGTTTTGGACGGCAATGAACTTGAGATTTCAAACACGCTTTCGACTTTCTGAGTGTGATGCAACTGCTACCTAATTATTCTGGTGCACGCACATTCAATACGGAGCAGAGATGTGTCGTCGACGTTCTCTTTTCTCCTAGGAAAGCGGTTGAGTGAAGTCCCCCAAAAAATAGCGGGCGTTCAGCTGATGACCCAGCCTGGAGTTGAACCAGGGCTTCCACCGGGAACTGTCGAACGCCCTAAGCATCGTGGATGCACACCGTGTGCTCCTGGGTCTCTTGTATGGTGAGGCCAAGTTGCATAAGTTAAGAGAAGTTCAAGGGAATCTGGACGCGGTGGACTCGAAATTTGAACCAAAGTCAGCTGTGTCCGACTCTGTTCGTAACATCTTCAAGAGGGCAAAATCGGCGCTGGATACCTGGAACCTTCAAGATTCAAATCAACATCGGCCGAGGGCGGTAACTCATCGCGATGCGCGATAAAAAAGGAACAGACGGCTTATGACCCAGGCTGGAGTCGAACCAGCGGCGTCCACCGGAAAACTCCGCGGCAAGCGCGACGCGAGGCACGAGCGGCTTGAGCTTGCCAGAGGATAAGGTAAGGTTGAGGGAGGCAGCGGGTGAGTGGGCGCGTGTTGTCACGGTGTGACATCCTCGCTGGCTCCGCGCCATCACCTCCCGCTCCTCCCGTCGCTTCTTCTCGTTGTCTACTGCTTCCCTGTACCTCGCATACCCGCTACTGCTACCCTCCGTGGTCCCGGCATGAAGCCCGACCATTCAGAAGCTTCAGGAAGCTCCGCGCCAGCCCGCCCATATACATCCTCGCATCGCCTTCCGACGCCAATAGAACGCGCTGGAGGCTCTGAAGCAGCCAGAGAATACCCACAGTATATATAGGAACGTCAGGCGCAATTTTCGGAGCGCCTACGTCCTGCGACGCGCGTCAAGATATCCGAATGGCGAGACCGACTTGGCCGCCCAATCATCAGCTCCGTCCACGGTGCGGTTCGTGCGCACATCCTCGGAGAGAAGCGGGAGTCATGCGGAGACTATCAGTGGCACTCTCGTCCCCGTCTCGTCTCTTTCCAGCTCCTTCCTTTTCTCTTCCTTTCCTCTCGCGCGGTGCCTTCCCACACGCAGTCAAGTGGGACCTGCGTCGCAGCTGTGGCCCTGTCACAGCTGGGGACGGCGGCAACCTGCGGAATTGACCTCGCGGGGGATAGCGCATCACATTTTCGACGATTTTCGTGGATGTATGCGCGGCTTTTCCTCTCACTTCCACCCTTTCTGCGATGCATTCGCGATGACACGCTGCTCGAGCCCCTTTGGGCGCTTCGCCCGCGCGCTCGCCGCTCGCTGGGGCACTGCTTTTCGGGCAGCCGCAGAACGAGGCCACGCGTCGCTCGATCTTCGTCGGGGACATACCCCCGGGTCCGTTTCCTACGACACTACCTGGTTAGCAGTCCCCGGGGGCGCTCCCCGTTTACCTATATACGGGCTCGCTAGGGCACTCGCTGGTTTGCGGAGTCTTGCCCGTCAAATCATTGCGGGCAGGGCCTTCCACCCCGCCCCCTTTTCTCTTTATTGCTACGTCGACAGCGCCGCTCCCACTCGCTCGGCGCTTGTTCCCCTGTGTGCCTTTTTGTTCGCATTTTCCGCGCAACGCCGTCGTGCCGGCCTAGCTGGATATATGCGTCTCCTGCCCTCATGGTCATGCGCGGGGCCATTCGTACTGCATGCGCGGCGTGGGTGTCCGTTTGACAGTGGTTCCGATGCTTCCACGTCGCGCCACACGCTGCGCGTGCTGCTCCTTTATAACAGAGCGCCTGCGTGCACTCAAGCGCTTTTCTTATGTTTCTCCTCGATTTGTTTGTCCATCCCTTTCTCGCTCACGACGGGCATCGAGCGGCGCTGCCCGCTTGCGCCTGCTGTGCAGGGCATGCATCCTTGTCGCCACATTATAGTGATTTCACGGCTTTCGCTGTGCGAGCTCGCAGCCTTCAAGCACTTGCACAAGCAACGTTCAGGGTAGGTTTCGTTGCGAAACGGATTCAACTGTCTCGGTTTCTCCACCTTCCTCGTACATCCTCCTTCTCTGCTCGCCCGGACGGTGACGCGTGTTTCGCACCGGGCTCGGCGCCGTTCGGTGGACACGACGGCTGCGCAACGCGGCGCCTGCCCTCGCACCCCTCTCGTTGCAGTACATTATTCGTGCACGGCTGTTGTGGTCTCGTGTTCGTTAACACCCACGGTTAATGGTTTTCGTTAAGTGTCACCCCGCGTTCTTTCATGTGTATTCGCTGACTCCCCACATGGCCAGCGCAACAGAATCCTCTGATATATCCTGGTACCGCCTTGGTGTCGTCGCAAAGCAAATATACCCATTCCACGGCGTAACCTCTGTGCCCGTGCCCCTCGTCCTTTCGTCGCCCGTCATCCAGGGCCGGTCGTAATCCCCAGCAAGTCCAACGACGCGGTCGCAGAGTTCGTGGATCTCCTTCCTCGTTCCCTTTTCCTATATTCGTCATTTTTCGTGCCCGCCGGCCGTCGTTGGCTCGCGTCGGGGCATACCCGTTTTCACGGCGTCACTTCTGTGCCCGTGCCCCTCATTCGTTCGGGGCCCTTCCTTACCCGCCATGCGTTGCCCGTCCTTGGCCCATGGTTCGTGGCCGCTTCGCGTTGGCCCCTCGTTGCCCGCCGTGCGTTGCCATCCATAGGCCCATGGTTCGTGGCTCACCGTGCGTTGCCTTCGTGGGCCCATGGTTCGTCGGCCCTTCGACCGTCGGTCTTTGCCCGTCGTAGCGTTGCCCATCGTCCGTGTTCCGCAGTGCGTTGCCTATCGTGGGCCCACTCGTTCATACGTTACCGCTCACCGCGGCTTGCGTCGCGGCGTTCACTCGTCCCGCGGCACCTTTGTGCTCCTCGTTCGTTGGTGGTGCTACTTTCGTGGCCCGCCACGCGTTGCCCATCGTGGGCCATGGCTTCGCCTTCCATACATTGCCCATCGTTGGCCCATTCGCTCATTCGTCACTGTTCACCGCCGCTCGCGCTGCGGCGTACATTCGTCCCGCGGCGGCACCTTTGTGCCCCTCCAGTGCGTTACTCATCGTGGGCTCGCTCGCTCACACGTTACCGTTTTCTGTTGCCCATCGTGGCCTCTGTTCATCGTTGCGCCCGCCCGCGCTTTGTACATCACCTTCGTCTGTGGCGTTCGGCTCTTCCGTCGTATTCTTGGCCCGCGCGCCCCCGCGCGCTCTTTTCGTAGCCCCCGGCCCGTGCGTCCCACCATATGTCGAGGCCCGTGCACCCCATCGTAGACCGTAGCCGGACTCTGTCGGACGGGCGGTACTTAGTATGCTGTAACCTTACCAAAAACGGCGGAACACTCCTCCACGAACTCTTTCATCAACCAAGAAAACATTTTAACCAAGTTGGACAATACCGCGCGGCTCGCTGAGACCGGGACTGTCCCTCTCGTATTCCTTGTCGTTGTCTTCCTCGTCTTTCGTCTCTTCCTCTTCGTTTCACACCGTCGGGGTATTCTTGCTCCATGGCGTCACCTCTGGTGCCCCCCCTCCTTTCTCCGTCGTTCGCCGTTCGCCCATCGTGGGCGCGGGGTTTCACCGCCCGGCATGCACTCTTTCTGTTGCGTGTTGCACGTTACTCACTGCGCGTTGCGGCCTTGGCCCACAGTGGTTCGTTGGTCATCGTTGGCCCGTTCGTTCGTTCGTTTCCGTCTGCGCTCGTTTGTCCTTCACGCCCTTGTACCCTTCCGCTTTTTGGTTTTCTGTAGCGTGTGTTCGCTTTACCCTCAGTACCGGGGCCTGTCGCCTCCCCGACTCACTGCTCCTCTTCTGATTGCTGCACGC
Source organism: Mycena filopes (assembly GCA_029281495.1). Taxonomy (NCBI): domain Eukaryota; kingdom Fungi; phylum Basidiomycota; class Agaricomycetes; order Agaricales; family Mycenaceae; genus Mycena; species Mycena filopes. Next base: position 613,294 of record JARIHR010000015.1, read on the forward strand.
TTTGGTGGCATTCCTGGCATCATACATTTAGTCTGCGCATTCGCGACCATAGTGTGCGCCCGGTCTCCTGCAGCCCGTGGTCCCCGTACTCGTCGTACTCGGCCGTTCCGCTTCCCCGTACGCATCCCAGCTGTTCTATCACTCATCGGAAGAGAGCCAGGCTCAGACTCGCCTCCCCTGCTCCCCTCGACGCATACCACTTATTGCTGCAAGCCGTGCCCGGGCCGCTCCTACCACCAACCCCTGTTACCGTTTGTCTAGCCCGGTCCTGTTCCTTCCCCCTGTTGCGTTGCTGTTGCGCGTCCCGTTCGTGCCGAGCGTTCGGAAGACCTCGCTCATTACGCTTCGACGTTTGAAGGACGGTCGAGCGAAGTTGGCCAACGCGGCACCGAACACATATACACAGATCCGTCGACACGTTGGTCTGGACGGTTGCGACTGCCACTTCCCTTCCTACGAGTCTACGACTGCCGTCGGCTCGGAGCACCCCCCATTCCCTCGTTCGACCCAAATCACGCATCGTGCATAGCGTCCCTTCCCCTGCCTTCCATCAAACCCACGCCGGAACTCGCTCGATCCTCTCACTCGCATCTCGACGACCGCGACCTTCCCAGCGCGTGCACTTGCCAACAATCTTGAGCGTGAACGAGGATGTCTCCGCTGGACACGACACGCCGGGCATCAGCTACAATAATTCACAAGCGTCGGCGTCTACGTACCATCTCATACTTGCGGAGCCCGTGTCGCTCGGCCGCGATTTCGTGGATGGCGTTCGCCAACGCCTGGATTTTATGGTCGACATGCTCCTTGACGAGGCTAGTGGAGACGGTGTAGATTCCGATGCAGCAGAAGGAGGCGGACATGTTGCGGCGAAAGAAAGGGCTGGCTCGCTCACAGACATATTTATGCAGGAGGATATGCATGGATGGAACCGTCGTCATATGGTTCACCCTTCTTCGAAAAGGTTATCTTGAGCGCAAGGGCGAATGCCTCCGCCGACATGTGAGGCCGCGGGATTCCCCACTCGGGCTATTTGTAGGATGAAGGGAACCATTCAAGTCAAGTTCTGTCTTGCAACCGTCGTTTTTGAGAGCCGTCTAATCCAGTCTCCCTAGACTAGTCCTGCGACGATTTTACCCTCCTCAGCAACTTCACTTAGCACAAATTCCACAGGTGCACATCTGTCCACAGCAGTGCACATTCTGGATGGGCGTTAAATTGCCTTTCGTGTCCGGGCAATCATCGGAGAAGGGCCGACTCCTCGGTAAGGGAGTCTTTCCCCCGTGAGTTATACTCAGTCCTTTTTCAACCGTGGGAATGGGGCCGTAACAGATGCAAAGATGCAAATTATAAAAAGGTTTGGGCTGAAATATCCTTCACCGCACTCTCACTCACAGTCGGGCATGTAGTCCGGGCGTGAAGAACATCTGCCAAGTATAGCGTCGGCGAGAGAAGAAGGGCTCCTATGAATCACGAGTCCGACTAAAGCCGAGACTGACTCATCTCACGCCGTCAAACAATCTCTTGCTTGAATCCCACCACCATGGTCCAGTTCTTCGAGGAGATCCCCGCCAGCCTAGGCAAATGGATGGACCAGCAGCAAGTATTCTGGGTCGCTACTTCTCCGCTCTCCGCTGAGGGACGTGTCAACGTCTCGCCCAAAGGAGGCGAAGGTGCGCCGATAATTCAAGCCAAAAACATCCTCAGGATGCTCAATGTGCACCTGGCCTACATGTAGGAATGTTCCACATCGTCAATCCGCGCCAAGTGTGGTACGAGGACCTCACGGGCAGCGGTGCGTCTCGGAAGCTTTACCGCGAATAAATAACAGACTCAACCTCAACTTGGCGGCACTTCGAATTCAGGCGTCGAGACCATCTCCCACTTGCGCGAGAACGGACGGATCACGGTTCTGTTCAACGCGTTCGAGGGGCCGCCGCGGATTGCGCGCCTCTATGGGCGTGGTACGTACTATCATTATCGCGCATAGCATTGCTAAATCAACCCAGGCACCGTTCATGAGTTCGGTACTCCCGAATATAACAAATTCATCCCCGCGGACTCGAGGACTCCCGGGACGCGCTCCGTCATCGTCGTGGATGTCGACAAAGTCAGCACGGTACGCATACGCTATCATGATTTCCCGCGGCGACTAAATCCTCGCGCCGTAATACCAGTCCTGCGGATACGCCGTGCCGTTCTTCAGCTTCAAGGCGCACCGCACGCGACTCCTCACCTGGGCGGCGAAGAAAGAGAGCCTCGACCAGTCCGACTCCAAAGGCGATTCTGGGGTTGTGGACGGCCTGAAGCGCTACTGGAACCAGAAAAATCTGAAGAGCATCGACGGGCTCGAGGGGTTGACTGTCGCGCCGTACACCTCTGAATCATTCCCTCCCAATACCGCCAACTATCAGGCGGACAACGAGTCGACGAAGGGTGGGCCGCGGTTCAAGACAGCTGGGGGTGGGATGCACCTGCTGGTGGGGTTCACGTTGGGGGTGTTGGCGGCGTCGCTTTATGTGCGGGTGGCGAGGTGAATGTTAAGAGTTGTTATAGTCTAGCTTCATATGAGTGTACTTTTGGGTCGGGAAGAATGATATTTGAAGTAGGAAACGGCCACCGTGCTGGTTTCTTCGAGCTCGCCTTTTCGCTCTGAGTCTGCGGCCGAGGGCGGTCGATGCGCACAATAAAAACGCAGGTTTCGACTCTCATACCCAGCCTGGAGTCGAACCAGGGCGTCCACTGAAATCTGGATGGGGGTACATGAGGTTGTGTTGATGCACACCGCGTGCTCTTGGGTCTGTTGTCCCAACTGCAGAATTTGAGGACAAGTTCAAGGGTTCAGCCAGAATTCAGGAATCGAGGGAGTTTTGGACGGCAATGAACTTGAGATTTGAACCGAGGTCAGCCCGAATGTGAACACGCTTTCGATTCTCTGAGTGTGATGCAACTGCTACCTAATTATTCTGGTGCACGCACATCAGATACGGAGCAGAGATGTGTCGTCGATGTTCTAGGAGAGCGTTTGAGTGAAGTCCCCAAAAAAATAGCGGGTGTTCAGCTGATGACCCAGCCTGGAGTTGAACCAGAGCATCCACAGAAAAGGCCCGAATAGTTGTTCTATAAGCTTAGTGGATGCACACCGTGTGCTCCTGGGTCTCTTGTGTGGTGAGGCCAAGTTACACAAGCTAGGATAAATTCAAGGGAGTATGGCGGGGTGAACCTGAAAATTTGAACCAAAGTCAACTGTGTCCGACTCTGTTCGTAACATCTTCAAGAAGGCAAAAAATCGGCGCTGGATACCTCGAAACCTTCAAGGTTCAAACCGACATCAGCCGAGGGCGACAAGTCGTCGTGATGCGCGATAAAAAGGAACAGACGGCTTATGACCCAGGCTGGAGTTGAACCAGCGGCGTCCACCGGAAAACCGCCTTTTCCTGCAGATTGTGTGGATGCAAACCGTGTGCTCCTGGGTCTGTCATTATTGCTGAAATTGGGAGAAGTTTAAGGGTCCAAGACATACTTCAGAGATCTGAACTTGATATTTGAACCAGCTGTAAAGCGTCAGACCGGTTTCGACTTGGTCAACTGTTACTTACCCCGGTCCCCACCAGAGATTCGAAACGGATGCATGTTAATCCGCTGCCCGGGTCCTCGACGCTCCCTGCTCTCGGTGGTAAGTAAAACGAATGATTGAACCAAAGAAAACAGGGAATATGCGGAACGCGTGGACGCATGAGCCAGACTGGAGTCGAACCAGCAGCTTCCACAGGAAGGCAATTCACAGGGAAAGTCCCAGTGGATGCGCACCATATGCTTCTGGGTCTGCTGGAAGGCGATACCTTTGTCAATGAATCGAGGCGAACGCAGAGGCAATTCGGACCGGGTGCTATACTTTCTGTGAATAATCACGCATGGGTTGTCGACGCTCTGGTGAGTAAAACGGATGATTGAGCCCAATAAAATAATGAATGGTGACTCAGACCCTTTTTATGGCCCGCCCTGGGGTCGAACCAGGACAGGAGCGCGGAACTTGGCGTCGTCCTGCGATTGGAGGTGGAGTATGCGCCTGGAAATTGATTGAACCTGTGCATTATGTTTGACTCTTGACTCGTGAGTTTGAACACTACCGAATTGAAATTCTTCCGGTCCACGCACATCCGATCCGTAGCAGAGCTGGATCGTCGACGTTCCGTTCTCTTTCAGGAAAACAGTTGAGTGAACCAAAAGACTGAAACGGAATGGTTATGACCCAGCCTGGAATCGAACCAGGGCGTCCACAGGAAAGTCGCTAAGAAATGTTGTCCTAAGCTTCGTGGATGTACACCGTATACTCCTGGGTCTGTTGGTAGGTAAGCTCAAGCACAAGCTGCGAGAAGTTCGAGGGAATCCGATTCCCTGAGCAGCTGAGCCTGAACGCGGTCAAGTTGGAATTTGGACCAAGTTTGACCAAGGCTGAATAGAGTAGAGCATAATTGAACCTGTAGCATCTTCAAGACAGAAAAAATGAGTGACTGAATGTTGGCTGAATACATAACAATCCGAACCGACATGGTGGTTGAAAGGGACAACGTGACATCATTTGTGGACAGTGATTGATATTGCACGGCGTTGACCTTACTCCCTTTCTCGACCTTCCTCTCTTGTGTACTCTACGTTCCACCCGCGTACACCCCGGACTAAATCGCTATATCCCCCAAATACCCTGGGTCACTCCGGATTGTAGCAACAGCAACTTGACTTGGCAGCAAAGATGCTGAAGCATTTGTCGATAAAAGATGCGATCCTGCCTCAGCCACCGAGCTTCCACAAGAAGAAGAACTACGAGGTGCACGACGTCTTGGGCAACGGAACGTTCGGCAAAGTAGTGGTTAGTCCCCTTCCTCCATTCGCTTCACTGTACGCATCAGCGGCGCGCCCCGGCGAAATCATAATCGATCCTTCTCATTCATTCATTTCGTTTTGGTTTACCCTCCCACCCAGCACGCAACATGGCACGTACCCCCCGAGCAGGCAGGCGTTGCCGAGCGCGGCGCTGCCCTCAGCGATCCGTCTGAACAACTATCCCGGAGTAGCACCAAGAGCGCGAAGAAGTCGCGCTCGCGTTCCCCATCGCCCTCGCCAACGGCGCAGAGCAGCATGAAGAAGGACGTCGCGCTCAAGTTGATCCCGAAGAAGAAGGTCAAGGGGAATGAGGCGAGCGTGTGGGGCGAGATGGAGGTCCTCAAGGGGCTGGATCATCCCAATATCGTGAGCTCTCCGTCCTCATTTCTGCCGGTAAGACGCTGATGAGCATGTACGCGAATGCCAGGTGAAATTCTACGAATGGTTTGAATCGCGCTCCAAATACTATCTCTCCTTCGAACTCGCCGTCGGCGGGGAGCTGTTCTACCGCATCCAGGAGATTGGCAAGTTTACGGAGAAGGATGCAGTCGGTGTCGTTACGTGCGTCCCCTTCTTCTCTCGTGGCTTCCGATCCTGCGCTGCAGGCCCTACCCCATCATGGTGTAGTGTCTCCGCCTCGGGCGATCCCTTCCTCGGAACTTGCAGGCAATCCGCTGTGTGTTCTGACCGCACCCGTGCGCCTGGGGTGGTGCGTAGGGCGATAGGACGAGCGAGGCATAATCCTCGTCAGGCGTCGGGCGCCGCAGCCAATCCGTCTGTATCTGTCCCATCTGCGCCTGCGGCAGTCCCCGTCCGTCATGTTTCCGCGCCGCAGGCCATCCCTTCTTTCCTTAATCTCAATCTCATGCGTCAGCCCACCCTAGATCGATCCTCTCCGGCGTGAAATACCTCCACGACCACGACATCGTGCACCGGGATCTCAAGTGCGTTACCTTCTCCTTCCGTGCGTACAGCAGTAAAACTAATTGCGCTGTAGACCCGAGAACATCCTCTACCGCACCAAGGACCCAAAGAGTGACATTGTGATTGCGGATTTTGGAATGTGCGTCCTGCCCTGCCCATCCCCTCTCCCTTCTCCCTCATCCTTCACCTCTTCATAATTTTTAATATTGGGCATTCCAGCGCGAAACACCTGCACACGCCCGAGGAGCAGCTGACGTCGCTCGCGGGGAGCCCCGGGTATGTTGCGCCCGAGGTGCTGAAGAAGGCGGGGCATGGGAAGGCGGTGGATGTGTGGTGTACTGGGTGCGTGGTCTTTTTCGTTCTCTGTCTTTTTGGAATGTGCCGTTGGGGACGCGGAAGACACGTGGACTGGGTCGTCGTGCGTCTGTGCTGTGTGGGGGAACGGAAGGAGGAGCCGGTGTTTTGACCGCGCCGTGGGTCATTCGCCAGAGGAGGGTGGCACGGGGGCAGACTCCGCCGCGATTTGGGAGTGAGCGGGAGAAGGAGCAGTCTTCTTGGTCCCAGAAGACCCGACTTGCAGCTGCTGTACAGCCTTCAAGGCACCAAAAACGCACTCGAGGAGCTCGCTGAGCCGTGGGGTAGGCTCAAGGTCCTCGCGGCGCGGTTAGCGGGGTCAATCTCGCGGGTTTGTGTCGTCGGGACAGACTATGCACCAACAGATGGCGGTTCCCCAGCTCATTTGGGCCCTCCTCTGACCGGGGCGACTGCATTTTCACGGGTCGATGCATTCCGCTGACGTGCGTCGGCTCGGAACTGTGGGTCGCAGTTGCAGTTACTGAGTCGACCAGGTCGCGCCCAAGATGGCACGCCGAGGAGCCCTGGTCGTTTGGGCCCACCTCCTTCACCGGCAGCGTCGCCTTCGCACGACCCTGCCTTTCGTGCAGCTACTTCCCATCCCCTCCTTCCCTCTCCTCCTTTTGCTTTACCTTATCCACACACGCCTTCAACGCTGACGCACCTCCACAGGATAATAACCTACGTCCTCCTCTGCGGCTACTCGCCCTTCCGCGCCGAGGACGCGCAGACGCTCATGCGCGAGACGATGGAGGCCAAGATCGAGTTTCATGCGAAATATTGGAAGAATGTGTCGGAGGAAGGTGTGTTTGTGTTTTGGCTTCGAGTTCGTGGAGCGGGCGGGGTGGGCTATGGGGGACGTGGACCTGGTACGGGAGGCGGAGTCGTCGTGGTGTCGACCGAGCGCTGGGTGATGCGGCACCTCTCCGTGCCGCCGCTTCCGCTGCGGCCACGAATGCCGGAGAGCTTTTTCTACATGTGTGGGCCTCCATCGATTCCACCTGCGGGCAGCCTCCGTCGCGAGGACGAATGCCGGGCACCTCCTATAGCCATCCGGAACTCTGTTCGCCTCTGTATCGTTACTGACTGCATTTACTTTCCCCAGCGAAAACCTTCATTAAGCGCCTACTAAGCCTCGACCCGGCAGAGCGGCCAACGGCGGAGGAGGCACTCAATGATCCTGTACGTCTTACTCTTCCTCTCTTACCCCATCCTTGGCCTACTTCCCCCTGTTCTCATTTATTTTTCGACTAACGAGCTTCTTTTCAGTGGCTAACCACCCACGAGCCCTCAACGGAACACGACCTCGCCATCGGGCTGCGCGAGAACTTTGACGCCAAAGCCCGCTGGAAGACGGCGATCGCCGGCGCGCGCGCCCTCGGGCGGCTCAACAGCGGCCTCGCGCTGGCACGCAAGACCTCCTCCAATGCCTCCGGGAGCAGCGGCGGCTGGGCGGGGATCAGCGACGACGACGATGACGATGAGGAGGAGCGGGCGCCGTCGCCGGGCGCGTTGGGCGCGAACTTGGGCCCGGGCGAGGGGCGCGCGGGGGCGACGGCGGGGCTGGGGCCTGGGGAGAATCAGCATGTGCAGGTCACGCCGCCGCCGCCTCATGCCGCTGGTGCGACTGCTGGTGTGGATCTGGAGCGCGAGAAGACGGGGGAGGTGGTGGAGGAGCCGGAGTCGATCGGGGGCGGGCCCGGGGCACCGGCGGAGGATGAGGAGCTGAAGATCCCCGGGTCGTTTGACCTTTCGGAGGCGGCGCCTGTGGGTGGGGAGAGTGAGGGCGGGTGGGGGGATATGTTGAGGAAGATGCATTTGAAGGGATAGGGCGTGCGTGGGCGCTTGTCCCTGGATGTGGATGGATGGATGGATGGAGAGGCGGGACGGCCGTGACGACGTTGCGACTGTTCGTCCCGAACTCGGATGGTGGGACGACGAACGATGTATGCACTCTCAGTCTGCGTCTGAGGCCCCCCAGCGCCAGCAGGAAGGAAGAAGTAATGTGTTTATCTATCTAATGGACGGAGGATACGATATGTATAGCATTTTTTATGTAGCTACGCGAAGACGGTATCTTTATTTTTCGGAGTCGTTGAGTGCTACTCTGTGCTCTGTGCTACTGAGGTTTCTCAAATTCCATGCTCGCGCTGTGCGGGTGTTGGAAGGGCTGTTTCTGGCTGTTTCGTCCGAGATCAAATAAAATTCGGGACCGCGACGCGACGCGGATCTTGATCCCTGTTGATCCCCGAGCCTTCGCCCGAGGGACGTGTTGGAGCGATCTCCTTTTGAGGCAACTCCGTTCGTTGACAGTGCGAACTGACTTTGAACCAATGTGCTTGAATTCGCGTACGTTGGGCCAGACTGGAGGGAAAAGTGCACCAAATTAATACTGCGAGTGTTTGAAACCAAAAAAAAGAGGCGTTCCAAGGGAAGAGGCGCGTCGGCGACTGAACGCGACCGCGATTGACCCGATTGACAACGACGGAAATCTGATATGACAAGGATTTTCTGCGCCAAACGCGAGTTTGTCAGTGAGGATTTGCGGTCACGGGAATTATTCACGCGTCGGTCACGGTTTTGATTATTGAGCAGGTCCTGGTGTGGTTTGGTCGCGTTCTGGTGCCTGCTGGGTCGCGCAGGGGGTAAATTCATACGAGGGAACGACGAGGGAATCAACTTACCTGTGGTTCAAGTTGAGTTACTTCCTGAACAGTGGTCCACTGGTCAGTACTTTATCGACGCCAAGCGTATTGCTCGTCTTCACAATCAACCCACCCTTCCGCCGTTGTGGTCCGTTGAACTTCAACGGTTGAAGAGCTCCGACCCGCAGTTGCCACGGCAAGGCATGAAGCACGTTGAAATCGCCGTCGCGCATCTTCAGGCGAATTTCAACCTGGGATCACAGTGCCGATTTCCGCGTGTCTTGAGGCGAATTTCAATTCGCACCTTACGGGCAGACGATAGAAGAACAAAAACCGGGCTAGTTTTCCGACCTGTTTCCGAGTCCGACTGGGCCACGGACACGGCGAGGTGGTTCACGAGAGATAGCGGGAAGGAACTGAATTGACAGAGCTTTCGCTTAGGAAAATGGTTCCGCTCGGCAGGGTTCATTTTGAAAAGGGAGCGTCGGCTGCGGGGATGCCGAGAGGTGACCATACGATTTCTGAGTTCATTTTGCGTCTCGTCTTGTCCGGGCCGTGGATTTGTCGTAGTTGCGCACCCGAATTCGCAAAGGCCTATCTGTCACTTGGACCCACTGACCCACTGACTTGGAACGTTGCAAATTGGAGAGGAGGGAAAAATTTCAGAGGCGCTAGGGGTGGCACAGACGTCGGCCGCGACACTGAGGGGTCGTGTCTTCTTTGGGGGCGGGCGAGGGCGGTCTTGAGAATGAGAGTTGTCGGGATGATAGCGAAGCAGGGTGGGGAAAATGCGGCGATGTTGAGTGGTTGAAATGGGGTTGGGACAAAACAAGGACAAAATGCCATAATAAGATCGCTTCACCTCTTGAATTATAACCTCTACGTCCAGGATGGCGGAGCCCCTCGCCGTCCCCAGAATGCTCAGGAGGACCACGAAGGACATGCCTAGGAGGCGCCAGTTTAATCGTGTCCCGATTTGCGCAGGACCACGCAGGTACGACCCGGACTCATCTTCGCCGTTGAGCAGTGAGCTCAATCGTTCGCAGGTGTCTATTCGCAATGTGCACACATACCCTGCCCCAGCTCGACTGTATCCTCGATCCTGTCGAGCCCATAGTGCTCAAGACCCCTCAGATATACATGTTGGTCGCATTCATCCTGGGTTGCTGAATGTCACTCATTTCCCTCAAACTGCAGCTGTACTCCCTACAGATATGTCCCCCAGGTCCCCCAGGAGATAATCGACCACATCGTGGACAATATCGAGGACATGGACTCCTTTAAAGCTTGTTCCCTCGTTTGCTGGGCTTTTGTCCCCGCTAGCCGGACTCACATCTTCCGCGAGGTCGCCGTCGACATGCTGCGCGGCGCCCCCAGAAAACTGCACACGATGCTCTTACGATCCCCGCAAATTATTCTTTATATCAAAGACCTCACGATTTACCGAACGACGGGGCCAGAATGGGGGGAACCCGACAGCCCTCTGCCCGCCGTCATTTCCATGCTCTCTCACGTTAAACGCCTCTCAATATTCGGCTGCTGGGGCGACTGGCGGGACCAATCTCCCGCTCAGGCCGCTGCGCTCCAGCGCGTAATCTCCTCCGGGAGATTAGAACGCCTACACATCCTCACCTGCTCCAAAGTACCAATCGCCGTGCTTCAGAGCGCGCTCTCGATTCCGGTGCTTTCGCTGCTCCACGTTGGCGTGGATTCCCAGGATGATCCCCGCATTCTCCAACTCCCCCGGGACGCCAGCGCAGCGTCTCCCGAAACCCTCAGTCTCTCAGCGAGCACGGACATCGCCCAGATCCTCGAGCATATCCGGGCCCCCAACTCGACGTACCTCTCCAAAGTCCGTCGCGTCGCGCTCAACCCCCTCACCAACGCCAGCAAAAACCCGCAAGTCATTGCCGGCGTCCTCAGCGCGGTCGAGACGACCCTCGAGCGCTTCGACCTTCAGGTCCACCAATGTACGCCTCTCCCCCTTCTTATTACCCCTCTTTCAAGCTAATTACCCCTCCCGCACAGTCCATTTCAAGGCTTTCGACACCTCGCGCCTGACGCACCTGCGCACGGTGCAGCTGTCCATAATAATGGACGAGCTATACACCCTCATCCCCGACTTCCTCCCGCGCACCCTCACGCGCCTCCGCATCGCGAACCCCCTCCTCGAGCACCTCGTCCTCATCATGCACCTGCCCGCCCCCTCCCCCTCCCCCTCCACGCCCGGCGCCCCGAGCGCGAACGTCGTCGCGCCCACGCCCCTCCCCACGCCCGCCGCCCTCGCCGCGACCGCCAGCCGGACCGCGGCCGACCTCGCGGTCATGGACGCCGAGTTCGGCGGGGCGAGCGACGGCCACGGGGACGACGACGGCGGGGTCGGGGTGGGCTTTGGCGCCGGGGACTCGGAGGGGTTCCCCGCGCTAAAGAGCGTGCACTGGCGCGTCGTCGTCGAGGCCGCGCCGCCGATGCTCGTGCCCGACTATGCGGCGTTCCTCGCTGCGCACCTCCCGAGGGCGCGGGCGCGCGGGGTGTTGAGCGTTGAGCAGACGACGCGTAAGCTCGAGACGGCGATCATGCCGCATTTGCCTGGGCTGAACCTGTGGCCGCATCGACCCAAGAACCCGCCCGCGACGGCTGCGCGTTGACCTTGCTCTGGCCTTTCTTCTTCCTTGGTGGTTTTGGTGCGGCGTCCCTTTGTTCCTCGTATACTTATCATCTTCATTTCACCCTGTACATGCGGTATGTACATATGTACCACCACCTACTTATTGCTGTCGCGCACCCTGTACCTACCTACCTACCTACCTACACGCTCTGCTAGACTGTATCGTCGTCCCCGCTCCTTACCTGACTGTCCACTGTCCACCCTCACTCTCGTTCGTTCTCTCCCACTGGACATTCTGATTCTCTGCTCCGTCTGCTGCTGTCGATTATTTATTCAGGTCGCATTTATTCAATCGGAATCCAAAATCAAGTCCTTCAGCTCTGCTTCACAAATTGAACGAAGTGAAGATTTGTGCTACCAGCACCGAGAATGTCTGATAATCCGCACATGACTTGCACCATCACCACGTAACTGTTCCCATCACCAAGCCGCAATTTTTCTCGCGAGAAACTCGAGCCGCCCGAGGGACGAGGGCGGCGAGTGTTTTGAGTACTTCAATTTGTGCCCGCCGCTTGCCGGCAACCTACAATCATGTCGAAGAAAGTCGCCGTGGACGAAAAATGAGGGTGCACGTGACTCGACGCGTCCTGGCTGAGCGCGCCAAACATTCACAAAGAGCGCGTCGCTTGTGCTTGGTGTCCTGTTATGCAACCCGCTGTAAACAAACGGAGAGTCGATATGAAATGACATCGGCTCGATACAGCATCCCACAGTACTTCTCATGGAATAAGTACTGTGAGTCCGTTCAATCCGGGGGCAAGCCATTAGTCGTTTATCGTTTGTTTTTATCGCTTTGAAGCTGCGATTTCAAACTGACTCAAGTCAATCAGTTCCGGGTTGGAAATGCGCCGCAGCGCTACATAGATGAGATTCAAGAAAAGTTATCGAGTTTCGGGTGAGAGCACTGAGAGGGAATTCCAACCGCTGTGGTTTAGCTCTGAGTCAGTATAAAATCATAGCGACTCGATGGGTTCAGATTCAAAGCATCCCACGGTGCCTCAGAATATTGTGCTCGTGTCGCGCGTTCAATTCGCGGGCGAGTCATGGCAGCGGTGCTAAACAGTCCGATTTTTTACCGTCTCAAACAAGTCTCGAAGGTGCCATGGGTAAAATTACTATCCGGGCAGGCTGAGATCCGTATGCTCATTGCTTAGGGCGTTCAGGTAGAGGAAAGTCAACAGAGTTGTGTTTGAACTACGTTGTGGTACTACATAAAGTACACGACAGGCAAGGCCACGCTTGCCCTCATGGACAGTCCAGGCCCTGGTTCAGTGAGATTCAAGCAGATCTATGGACGACCTCGGTAAGAACTTCGGGGAGTAGAAACAACTGCGACACTCACTCGGCCCTGAGCGCGGTGAAAAACGTGTCGGAATATTTCGAGTCGACAAATTCGTTCAGCTTGATGATCTTCTCGCCGTCAAAGTGGAAGGTGAACATGTACTCGTTGTTGTATTTCTTGCCCGACTTGGACATCCCGTCGGATCTGAGCTGGATACAGACTGCGGTGAGCAATAATTGATTCTCGTGATTAGGCGGAAGACCTAACGTGCAAAGCGACTTTGTTGTGGCCGTGTATCACATCCAACGGTTCCCCGAGCTGCGTGCTGGTGTTCAGAAAGAATAGAACGAGGGTAAGATTTGTACTAACCGTGATCTTCTCGAAAACATGGGTCCAGCTGTGCTTCAAGAGGGCGATGTACTCCTCCCTGTTCCGCGTGTCCTTTCCCTCGGGAGGAGTAAGGGTGGCGGGGAAGTACTGCTGCTTAAAGGTGGGCGCGATAAGGTCGCTCAGGGAATCCCACTCCTTGGCGTCCAAATGCTTCAAGAATGCACGGGCGTTCTGGAGCTGCTTGCTGTCGAGGTCAGACATGATAGAAGGAAGCGAGTTGGTTCAGGGACAGACCAAAGTCCTTCGTATTTAAGCCTGGCCGACTGGTCACGCGTTTGAGGATTCTGGATAAACGGCACTGAGGCAACACATTCAATCTCCTACACTGACACCCAGAAGGCCGATTCAGACGAGCATTCGAAGGTAGCTAGGTGTAATTCCGCAAGTCGTTCCGAAATTTAGTCATTTAGTACATGACGGCCCCAGGATTTCAACCGTGGGAAAGACGTCTGAGCTTACCTGGCAAGTTGAATTTGGGGATCATCCTTAGACTAACGCGGCCAAAATTGACGCAGGATGCTGCATGTACTTGATCGCTTCCCCGCACCCGCACTAGCTAGTTGCTGTGTCGTCCCCCGTGCGCGATATCCATTATTCCATTCCCGATTAGTCGGTTGTTTACCCGCTTCGTTACGATGTTCAAATTACCTTGAAGCGAGTCGGTCTAAAATGACATCGGCTCGACGGACATCCCGCGGCATTCCATAGTACTGTGCCCGCGATGCGAGGCGCGTCGAATTCGCGAATGATAAGCATTGTTGATTACATGGTTCTCTAAAGCTGCGTTGTGGATAGTCGCCCACATGTCAACGCTCTCGTACATGGATGGAATTTCAAGGCTCCATAATCTCTGTCTACACGACAGGTTTGTCCACGGGCTTAAGCAGAAGCAGATCTATTGACGAGTTGAGGGAGGGGCGAAGGAGAAATCACTCGCACACTCACTCGGCCATCAGCGCGGTGAAAAACGCGTCGGAATATTTTGAGTCAACAAATTCGTTCATTTTGATTATCTTCTCGCCGTCAAAGTGGAAGGTGAGCATGTACTCGTTGTTGTATTTCTTCCCCGACTTCGAAAGCCCGTCTGATTTGACCTGGACACATATCGCGGTGAGCGATTAATTCTCGTGATGATAATAGTACGTGAAGGCCTAACGTGGAACGCGACCTTGTTGGAGCCGTGTATAACATCCAAGGGCTCTTCGAACTGTGTGCCAGTGTTCAGGGAGAATCAAATGTCGTCAAAATTACCACTAACCGTGATCCTCTCGAAAACCTGAGTCCAGCTATGCTTTAAGAGAGCAATGAGCTCATCCTTCCCCCTCGTGTCCCTTCCCTCCGGAGGAACAAGGGTTGCGGGGAAGTACTGGTGCTTGAAGGTCGGTGCCATCAGATCACGCAGGGGATCCCACTCGAGGGCGTTCAAATGCTTCAAAAATGCATGGGCGTTCTGGAGCTGCTTGGTTTCAAAGTTAGACATGGGAGGGAGAGAGCGATGGCTTAGGGGGAAATCCAAGTGCTTATTTAACTTCTACGCTTACCTAGGACTTACTGCACTCCGCCGGCTTACTAGTGCTGCACTTCGGCCGGCTGGCCACGCGTTCGATGATCCCGGCAACTTCTAGAGCCCGCTCTCAAGCAACAGGCACCACGTTTCTGCCCTAAAGCGACCGCCAAAAGGCCGATGATCATTCGAAGAATGCGCAAGTTGACCTTACGGCACTAGATTCAACCGTGGGAAAGCTGTTTGAGCTCATCTAGTAAGTCAACTTCGGGGCCAACCCACAGGATGATACGGTCGATATAGACGTACCCTGGCAATGTATTACTTGTACAGTCAAAAAGCCTTAACGCCTCCAACGCCTCCATATGACTCAACCCCGGAATCGAACCGAGACTAGCCCCGTTACATCTCTTAACGAGGACAGGCGCGCACCGAGTGCCACTGAGTCTTAGATTCACCTCGCGGAATCGATACTAGGATTGATTTACATCTGCGTTTCTCTTAACTCTCTCGCTGAGTTGCTTGAGCCGAATAAAATGATCAACATACACCACGACTCGAACACCGGGCCTGGACTCGAACCAGGGAGCTGGCGTCGCGTCTATAGAAGATGCAGACCATGCTCCAGGTCTGTTCCTGGGCAGACTTGTCCGTCGATAAAGTCGTCGACGAAGCTTAAGAGGTTCCGCAACTGTGACGGTAGAGTGCTCGGAGTGAGTCCGTGCTTGAGAGAGGGTGAGTATTGTTACAAGTTGAACCAAGCAATCAGTATTTGGATGAACCGAGGTCATGAAGCAATTTAAAGTTGAACCACTACCGCGTGCCGAGGAAAAAACCTGCTAACTAAGGTAGTATAACCCAGCCGGGAATCGAATCAGACCTTCTGCCTGACCAGGGACTCCAATCAAGCAGATGCTGGGCCTACGTCGTCCATTCACTCACTGGTCAGTTAAATATATACGTGAGTTGAAGTGAGGACTCGGAATATTGCGGTGGAAAACAGGTGTTTGAACTTGGAGCCGTGGAGCAAGTTCCCTGCGGTTGGTGTGCCTGCGAGGTTTTGAGTGCGAAGTTTACTTCAAGGATAAAAAAGGGTCTGGGATTCTGGGACTACCCAGCCTGGAGTCGAACCAGGAGCCACCATGGGACAATCACGCCTCCGCTTGGACAGTGGATGTAAGCCATGCTCTGGGTCCGTTCTCTGTGGACGGGTGGGTGGGGATAATTGTAACTTGAACATGGTGCGACGAAATGGCGTTCATGAGTCAATGAAATTCATTGAATGACCGCTCGGCGCTAGGTAAGTAACTCACGTCAAAAAGAGTGCAACAACCATAGGTACAACCCAACCCGGAATCGAACCAGGGCCCTGCATGAAAGACGGACGGCAAACGAGCAATCAACAGGTGCGCACCATGCGCTCTGGGTCTATGTTATGCTCATTGGTTGGTCGGTCGATGGGTAGCAGAACAACGGCGAAGGATAGAGCTCGTCGACCTAGGACGGACCCTGGGTTCTAACCAGGTATTATCGTTGGACCGAAACCAATTCGATAGAAAAGGTGTGCGCCGCGCCCTGAGTCAGTCACCGACCCTTTCAATCCAAAAAAAAAAAAATCAGAAACGACCACACAGTAAGAAATGCCTCAGACCAATTGGAATAACCCAGCCTGGAATCGAACCAGGGCTCTTGCGAAAGGGGTAGTTGAAGATGTACAATCTACAAGCGCACACCATGTGCTGCTGGGTCGGTGCTATCCCCTAGTTCGTTCGTCAGTAGGTAGGAAAATTGGGGGCATTTGAATAGTAGAGGTTAAAAAGAAGCGGCATCCACCTGAAATAGGACCCAAACCTGGCATTGAACCAAGCCTTCCCGCTACGCTGATCGCAGTGTATCTGCGCGCGATCTTAAGTAGGCTGCTGGGACTTCATTCTACTGTCAATACTTCGTATAAGCGAGGGAGTTGAGAGAATACCACTGTAAGACACTTGAGGCCGCCTGGATTCAACATCTAGTCCGAGGACGGAATGATAGGAATTCGAATGGCTTCCGGTTCGAGACGCATCATCGGAGCTGGGACAAAAGACATTTCGTTTTGGGGCACGACGACCCAGCTCGGATTCGATCCGTGAGTCTCCCGTTGCTAAAGCTGCGCTAGAGGATGAAGAGTGACGGGAGCACGCCGCGGGTCTGCGGTATTGCCATCTCCATTCGCCAATAGGCAGGCAGTAATCCTGGGAAAACAAGGCAAACCTTGTGAGTTGGAGGTGAAATTTCCTGCGAGCCCGCTGAAATTGAATCCGCTGGTACATACTCTGCGGAGCCACGGGGTCCTCGAGTCTTCGAGTCCTGCGTCGAGGCGGCTTACCTCTGGACGACGTTGACGGTAGGAAAAAAGCACCGCTATACCTTATGGCCAGGGCCCAGCCTGGAGTCGAACCAGAAAGCTCTGCCTTAACGCCATCGAACACCAAATGGGAGCAGACGCACACCCTGTGCACCGGGCCTTCAACGCTGTTCGTTCTGTACCCGTGAAGGACACCAGTGAAGGAGGAAAGTTGCAATGATGGATGTTGAGAGCAAGGAGAGGGGCGTGTGAATTTGGTGGAGGCGCATCAACTTCCGGCGTCCCGCTTGCTTTCGACCACCAACCTGGATTTCGGGCATTCCCCCTCTGTACATGTAGCGTGCAATACCGGCCCATGGATGCCCAGTCTGGGTACAAGTCAACCTCCTACTGCAAGACTGGCCTCACCACGACTTCGTGACCTTGCCACCAGGTTTGCGCACAGCGGTTGCTTATCTGTCGGGCAGTGGGTGCTTCAATCTTGCCTCGGTCTTTGCTTGGTACGTTGTCTTAGCTTCAGTGAAAGTCCCTCTCGCTTGTTCGCTCCGTCAAGCATGGTGGCTGGAATTGCGATTCAAATATGCCCCCTCCCATTACCGCCATAGCCACCTATTCCATTATGTCCTTGATATCGACGCTAACCCGATTGTTACAGATACTCCTCGCTCGATGCCCCCCTCCGACGGGTTCCTCCGATGGCAAATTCGCGTTATTGCGCCCTTCTCTCACCAGCGCCTCCGCCTGACCATACACCGCCGTCCCACAATCAAGACAACTGCCGCACGAGGTTTTCCACTTCCGACGACTTCCCCCGACCATCCTCTCCTTGCTGTCTCCCTCGCTTCTGTTACTTATGTGTCGTCCTTACTCTTCATCGTCGTCGAATCATCGATCCTCCCTTGCTCTACACCACTCCTCTCCGCCTCACCATCAGCTACGTCTCGTTGGCTCCATTCCGTTTCCTCCCTCATTCTGCTGGCCCCGCCTTTCCTCCTCCCTTCTCCTTCTTACCCCGTCCTTCGCGCCTTCACCCTCCTCCCATTCTCGGCCGGCATCCCGCTCCTGCTTGCCATCGCGCCACCCGCATCCTGCTCTGCTCTCCCTTCTGCACCCGCTTCCTCCTTCCTTTGCATCATCCACCTCCTCCGCCCTCCTCGACCCCGCCTTCCTTCAATCGCCATCACGCGCGTCTCGCTATACTCTTCGACCTTCGCCTCCACTGCCATCGAGCAGCTGTACCCGCCCTCCTTACGGCTACCGCTCGTTTCTCTCGGACTGCTCCCTCAAGCAAACCTTCGTTATATGACCGTCCCTCGTCTCCTCCGGGTGCTCCCTGATCCCGCTACCTTCCATCTGGGCTCCCGCGACCATCTCCTTATCCCCCCGCCTTCCTTCGTCTCTTGTCGCCCCCCGTGTCTTGTCGCGCTTGCGGTCCTTCCTTCCATTCCCCCCCCCTCTCCGCCCTTCTTCCGTGCTCTCTTTGAGCCTTTCTTCACGCCGGCCCCCTTGCACTCTCGGATTCTTTTGGCTTATCCCCGTTGTCGGCTAGGCTTCATTCCACAACACACCCGAACCGAGGACAACAAGGGCAGTGGAGATGGTCGAGTGCCCGCCGCCGCAAACGTGCCGCTCGACCGCGGACCGATTCGACATTACGCTGATCTTCGATGCGATTCTTCAAAAATAATAAAATTTACCATTTAATCTCCACTCGCACCTCCTTCGCCATATACTGCTCCAAGAGCACCGCCGCATCCACCTTGGCCCGAGTTTGCTCCTCCGGCAACAGGCATCGCCCCGCCTTCCTCTCGTCCGGCCCCTCATTAGTCGCCTGTGCCCGCCCACGCCCTATGTGGATGCACAGTGCTGCCGCCGCGGAACGGTCGTCGTTTGTCCGTCGTCTTCTTAGTCGGAGGAAGCAGCGGGGGCGAGTTCTCCAGTACGCGCGCCATCTGCGACCCTGGCACTTTGCCTGTCTGCACCAGGTGTTGTGCGAAACGTATGTGAGCGCGGGTGGGCAGCGGCGATGGGCGTGAGGACCGCGATATCGGAGGCGTCTTTCCTCAGATGGCGTGCAGCGCGACGAGGGGAGCAGCGTAGTCCCGCAGCCGGATGCAGGCGCGCAGAGTCGATGAGCAACGCTTCCTCGGTGCCGATGCGATGGAGCTTGACGGGCGGGCGCGGGACGCGGAGGGGAGGAGAAAGGGGACGTGAATGTGCGTGCACCACTGGCGCGGGTATACTGGGCGAGGCCTCTGGTGCGGGGAGCGAGGGACTCGGGGGTCCTAGAGCCCGGCGCGCGGAAGGGGAGGACCGGCTGGGTGGCTAGTTAGAGTGGGTGCTGGTGCTCAGCGCCGGTGGCGAGGCGCGGATGCGGGTGTGCGCTGGGATGGACCTGATGAGACGCAGGCTTGGGGCCGCTGAGCAGCACATTCGAGATTTCGTTTGGGGGCCTCCGGGCAAAGAGGGAGCGCAGCCCGACGAGGGGGCGGCGTCGTCCTGCAGCCGCACGAAGACGCGCGAGAAGTCGAGACGATGGTGTCCGGGGGAGGCGGAGGTGAAAGGGGAGAAGACGAGGAAGGCAGTGCGAGTGTGCGTAGAGCCATCCTCGGCGGGGCGGTGCATGGTGAGGCCGAGTGACTTTTGCCTGAGCGGCGGCGGCGGGACAAGTGTTGCCGTCTCTCTTTCGAGGTGTTTCCTTAGAATACACCCAAACTTCCTGAACCCGTTTCTGAGTGGGAGCGGGCCGTGTTAGTAACCTACGTACTTACCTTGTTGTGAATGCAAAATTCTTGAAAAAGAACAGGACCAAGAATCAAGAGAAAATCGACATCAAAATTCATCCAGTGAAATAACAAAAGATGGACGTCTACTGCGCGGTGGCGATGGTATTGGAGAGCGCCTGGGTGGTAGCAATAAAACACTGCGATCAGACCCGGCCCAATAGAAATCTTCCAGTCCGATTTTCTCCCAAGGGCCGATCTTTGGCCACGAAAATTCGACGATCTGCAGGTTCGGAAGGGCCTGCATGAGCCAGCTAGCCGCGTCCACCTGTTTGGCCTCGTCGAACCGCTGACTCTCAAAGTCGAGAGAGATGCGTAGGTGCGCGAGGAGCGGGAGCCGCTGCAACGCTGGAAGGAAAGCATCCTAGGGGTGCGAGTGAGGGTCGTTTGAATATGTGGGTGAATGAACTTACATTGCGAACATCGAGACACTTTCTGTCGCCACGTCTGTGACGTGGAAGTGCCAGTTGTAGAAAATTGAGTGCAGGGAATTTCGACGCAATTTCGTGAATCAGATCTGGTGTTGGGAATTCTTTGGTGGTTATGGTCAACTGGTGAAGATCTGTCAGGTGCGAGATGGAGTCTAGAACCTTCAACACTTCGGAGTGTGTTAAAGGCGCCCCTCGAAGCGAAGGCGGGGAGCTTGGACCAGGGACATAGAGGTCCAGCATTGCTAATAGATGGAGAGCTTCCAGCGAGCTCGGAAGCTGCGCAAAAATCGGGTCGGTGGGAACCAAGTTGGAGAGGGTCACCGAAGTCAGATGGGGAGAATGCCGCGTGAGGACGTCTCCTCCAACTACTCCCAGCGTGAACGGAGGGTAGGTATCGTCGGCGTCACGGGTCAAGTCGGCTGAAAACAGGATGGAGAAATCCCCCAGAGCCCGCATGCCCGCGACGATGTGCGGAACCGCGAGGAACGGAGTAGGTGTGTGCTCCGTCACACAGAGTGTCTTCAAACTTGGCCATGATATCGCAAGGAACTCTGGCGAAAGGAGGTCTCCAGATATTTTCAGGTCTTTCAGATGACCGGCCACATTTCGCAGGAGGATGCCGACGTTATAGGTTTCGGTTCCGTGATTAATACCGTCTGCGCGGACAACGCCTTTGAATCCGGTGATTGTTAACCGGAGACTGCTCAAGGACACGAACGGCAGCAGAACAGGAGGCGATGGCCCGTCGAATCTAATTTGGAGTATCTCCAAAGAAGTAAGATTAGGGACCATAGCAAGTCCACCGAGCAATCCAGGAGGAAGCGGCGAATCCAAGCGCAAGGTAACTTGGGTCAGAGCCGACATCATCGGCAGCGCAGTGAACAACGCGTTCCCCAAAGGCAGATGCTTTGGGTGACGGACGGAATGGTCCCGGATATGCAGTACACTGCACGATTCAGTTCCAGGATGGTTCATAACGATAGTTTAGTAGATACATACCGGAAAAAAGGCCACAACGTTTTTGGCCACACGTCGCCCTCGGGGCGGCTCCAGTTGTATACCTCGCGGTAAACCCATGGCATGGTTTCCGCGCGCATAAAGCGCGAGGTTTGGGACAGGGCAAGAAGCCGTGCACCAATGCATTTTTCATGATGAAAGCGCCACTCTCCATAACCATCGTGAAGCACAGCTGGATCCCGGGTGTTATACAGGATTTCGAAAATTACGTGCAAAACATCCGTTGGGAGGGTCGTAAGAATGAGAGGAGGTGAAGGTGAAGGCCCTTTCAAGAGGATCACGAAGCGGTGAAGCCCGCGCGACAATATGGAGGGCAGGGACCACAGTGCACCCATCGTGCTCGTCGTGGCAGTCGGGGAAGGCTTTCACTCATTGCCCGTTTGGGAACTCGGCCATCAAAGGCGGTTAACTGGTCTTTTCGTACCACAACTCCGTTTCTCACATATTCCGCCCTCAAGCTATATCAGAACACACTTTCAAGTCTTTATATGAAAACAAGGAGCGGAAAATCTCAAGCTCCGCGGAGGCGTCGTGCGCCGAGCACCAACTTACCAGTTTAGACATCTGCTCTTTTGGCGGTCTTACCTGCCACACACGCAATTGGACCTCATTCCAGAGTTTGAGGGGACTACTGCTTATGTCTGCGGAAGGCTCTTGCATGAACTGTCACCTCAGGATCCTGGGCAGCGTGTCCTGGTCGCGGAAATAGGTATCCCAAACCTTAACTGAACTTATCGCATCCATCGCATCCTTTTCTTCCCCGCCTCACCTCAACCTCATGCCTTCTCATGGGCGACAATTTTACCGCTATCGGTTTTCCCTCGTGGTCTTTATTTGGCGCGTATCTTTGGTATATAGCCGAGGACGCAAAATGGGCACATTCATTCCCCACTACAATGGACACTCACGACGAACTCTCACTGGAATTGCGCGTTATTCAGCCTGGCATGATGGACATCGAACGAGCAGATGCAAGTTATTCTAAACAGCTACGCGAACGGTTTCTCGGCGTGAACTAACCCCAACTACATAGGCAGACGGTGCACGTCATCGGTATATCGCCCGGCGAACTGGACTGCTCCAGAACCGAGAATGGAGCCTCCTCCACAACATTCAAGGTATTTGCAAATAGTTCGTTATGGGCGACTAAACCTATCGACATGATAGCCTGAGCTCCCCCCCGCCGGTCCGATATGTTCGTCGGCCTGCTGTCTTCAGCCACGGAGAACCGATGTCGGGCCCAAGCTTCGCACCGATGGGCATTCCCGTTCACATAGGAAAAGAGTCTGACGGTGGTCCAGACCAGATGATTGCGGGAGAAAATGCTGGACGAGTGCAGTCCTTGACGACAACCGTTAAGGCCACTGTTGCTGGCCGCCGTATGTCCTTCCGGATAGATCAGAACTCGAACTGACGTCTTTGGTCTGAACAGACGCGCAAGTTCTGGCGATGTTGGTCAGTTATTTCTGAGCCAAGTGTTCGGGCGATTAGCCCATGATTAGTCCAAGGATTAACCAGCCTGTAGACATTTGGGAGACCAGGCGGCGAAGCACGGGAGATGTGGGATTTTTGGGTTGAACTCGATCTTGGTAGGGCTTCAAGTTGACGTTCTCCTGACTGGCCCATTACTCAATTCGATTTTTTTTTCAGGATCACGCTCTTCGTAGGTTATCGAATCCACTGGCAGGCGCCCTTCTCATCTCCATTCGAGCTGGGTATTCGGCACGAAGGTCCTCGGCGACAGTTACCCGATGGGATACAACGAATACCAACCACAATTCTGGGAACAGGTCAACGAGCTGAGCTTAATGGTGGACGACAAAAAACAGGTCATAAATTATGCAGATGGCTCCACCGTTGGTATGTGATTCTCGACGTTCAATTTTTGCAGTACGACTAAAGCTCCCAAACAAGGGTACACGTTATGGCGAGACTACGTGTATTTGCGCCCATTGCGGGACGATCCTTGTCCACCACCTGGGCTCCGAGTCGCCAAGGGCTGGTTTGCTTTCACTTTTGGGGTCGCGCACAGCATCACCAAGGAATTTCTGGACGTACCTATGTCGGGGATCTTGGGTTTGGCTCGAAGCAGGTGAGTCGTTTGTTCTCTTCCAGATCAGAGCTATAAATACTCACATGCATCTCTCCAGGGCAGCAGCTCGATGTCCGGTACGTGCGATGTCAATAACTCAACTGGAAGAAACTAATACCTTTCCGAGACATTTTTGGAACAAGTTCGTGATATCCTGGTAAGACGCTACCAGTTGAACTAGCTGTGCGTCTCACGTTTCTACCAGGAGACGTCTTCTGTGTCCATTCTACTGTCCGACACCCGCGGGTTGGTTCAGATTCTTTTGGCCATCTCGGTTTCTGAATTTCTCGACAGATATGTAACATTCGGGCGAAGAGCAGTCTTCCCCAAAACAAAATATCCTTGGTGCAACTATATTCCCGTTGTTGGGGAGCACTGGACGGTCGCAAGCAGGGCGAAGGAACTGAATGGAGTACGATACACGTACGAAAAGGGACTGGCAGAGCTGGACACCGGTATGTCTCTCAAAGATGGACTAACTATGTCGAGCTGAACTCGCATTTTTCAGGCGCTGCTTTTTGCTACCTCGATGAAAGTTTTGTCAAGAAATTATATTCTTCGATGGACGGTGTTGTCCTGAGGACCGAGGGCGACGCAGACGACCCCACATACTTCATTCCAGTTGATTCGAGAGCGAAGCCTCTGGTCAGATTCGAGATCGGCGGGCAGATGTTCACGCTTGAACACATGTATCTTCCCAATGCGGAGACACGGACTTTTGGAAACATCGAGTACCATACGGGGGCCATTCAGTTGAAGACCAAGTTATTCCCCAAAGATGACACCACATACGACGGACCGGATCTCATTGGTCGCGTAGGTTCTCTGTCTGCTGCGCCTTGGCCGCAATTAATATTCGTTCAGGTTGCCCTAATCAACATGGAAATCGTGTTACACATGCCGCGTAATAGTCCACATACGGTTTCGTGGAGGCGAAAGGATACGGGGTTTACGGGTCCCTCTCTCAGCCACCAGCAGCCAAAGTAGTGCCTTCCTCTCGTTGTACTGAGTCCATTTCCTTGATAGAGTGCAAAATGTGCAGTGCGCGTCTCCTCCGAGCTTGATTGCCAGTGAGTTCCCTCTTGGTTATCTCAATCGCACACAAGGAATGCGTCGGATAAGAGGTGACTGGGATTCAATCGCCGCGAATACATGCACGTGACCGCGTCCTGGTGTCGCTGCCTCAAACAGTCAGGTTTGACCGCAACGTTACCGACCACACAGAAGGAAATACATCAGGTTCACGTCAAGCATTTAGCGCATTATCAAATTTCGCTCAGTCCTCCTCTTCCTGCTCCTCAGCACTCTTCGTCTCCCATCTGGCCCTCAGCACCAACTCGCGCCCCTCATCCTCCCGTTCATCGTCCCACATCACAAAAGACATCGCCGCACGGTCCGTGCTCATCACGCGCGCATACTCGAGGAACAATCTAAGTGTAAATCTGGGTGTCAGCTTCATCCTGACTGCAACTCGACGGGATTACCTGAACATATAAGCGACCAAATCCTCCTTCCGCCAAAACCTCCGACTCCACTCCCGTCCCGCGGCGGCGATACGCGCCCCCCGCTGATCATGCGCGCGGAAGAACAGCAACGTGTCGAGAAGGTCCGCGTACGAGTTCTGGACGGGGACATAGTGGACCCATGGCGCGAGGCGGTCGGTGAACCTAGCGTGCATTTGATCAGTTCTGCGAACTCGAGGAGCAACAAAGCAAGACCCACCACTCGGGATACGTGGTCGCCTTGAAGATGAGCGACCCCGAGTTCATCAGGCGCTTGAAGCGACTCGACCATCCGTTGCCGTCGACCTGCAGATGGGCGTTAGCCTGGCATTGAAGGATTCTCGGGCAGAGGAAGAAAGAAACGCTCACATCAAGCACATATCGATACCGTGCTGCGGTCTGCAGGTCATGCGCGCGCCGCCACTCGAACATCCGACCCAAGGCAGCGCACTGCGACGGCTCGCAGTTCAGCGGCGCTGCACCCGCGAACGCGACGTCGAGCAGCGCAGGGAGCAGACGCGCGCGCGGAACGTTATGGGGAGAGGCCGTCGGTTTCGTCTCCTTGCCCTCCACATCCTTCATCTTACCGACGTTACTGGCGCGCTTTATCGCCCAGACCCCCAGCTCGTCCGCCTCATCGCCAAATTCGGCCGGGGGCGCATCGGGATCAAGGGCGTCGATTCTATTCACCCGAGAACTCGCATCGAGGGTAAATTGCTTATCGAAGCCAAGACCTGCGAGTGCGAGGTCGAGTCCGTCCTCGCTCGCGCCGGGATTCAGGACGCTGACGTTCGCGCTACCCATACCGGCGCCGAGAGCTGCAAGGCGGATCTGACGAGATATCAGTATCGACGATAGTAAAGAGTAAAAGGAAAAATGAGTGTTTCGCGATGACGAGGAGAAGATGAAGAAGAGCCATGATTTCGACGCCGGGCACACAGGGGAGTTCCCGCCAATCTCTAGCTCGCCTCACGCCAAATGGTATTTGAAATCGAAAACTCACCCGATGCGCCTCCTTCCAGCGCCCATCCCCGGCATGCCATATGCCCGTGTTGCTCCCGCGCCACTGTAAGCGCGCGTCGGCACGTTGGGCCCACGACAGCCCGAGCGGCGGCGTGCGACCCTCGTTCGGGAGGTCGTCGGAGACCTGAATGGAATGGATCAGTGAGGAGAGCAACCGCTGGCCGACTTGGTAGTACCCAATTAATCGGCAGCGCGACGCGGATATCGCTATGCAGCGGCGTCACGCTGTAGCTGAACTGCGGGATGAGCGCGCGGTGCGGGGACGGTCCGTGGCCGTGGGCGATGTACGCGCCGTGCGCGCGCAGGTGGGCGGGGTGCTGGCAGGGGTCCATGGCGGGGAAGTGCGCGTGGATGAAGGTCTTGGGCCTGAATAAGTAAGGCGGTCAGCAAGTGTCGTGTGAGAAGGCAGAGTAGAAAAGGCCAAGCAGGGCAGTGCGGAGGAGACAACTGCCAGACGACCGGACGCATGTATCGCGGAGCCCCAACTGAGCTCCAGAAAACACCCGCGTAGTACCAAAAGGAAAAAGCACTCACCCCTCCCCGTCAGTCACGCCCGGGACGCCCTCATTCGGATTCCGCGCGTCAAACGGCGGCGGGAGCGCGTCGAGCTGCGCACGCGCGAGGGGCGAGCAGGCGGCCAGCCAGCCGGAGGGGCGAGGGCCGGGTGGAGGGTGAAGGGGGAGGTCTGGTGGGGGTCAGTGTCTGGAGAGGATGAGGGAAGGGAGTCGTGGGTGAGCAGTCTGCGCCGGGGCAGTCTCTTGTCGCGGAATCGGTATGGACCCCACAACAGCGAGCAGGAAACCCAAGGTAGAACAGCGAGCAGCTTCACCGTCCCCGACCCGACGGCAGAAACCAAAATGCGGGTAAGCTGGTTTACGCCCTCCGGTATAGCTCAAGTGCCAGCAAAGAAAGCAGAGTCCCGCGAGCTCGAGGTTCGACAATGGCGAAGACCCGCGCAGCTCTACGATCCGGAGCATGACGAGGGTGGAAAACGAAAAAGAAAAAAACCCCGCAGTCCGCAGATCGAAAGTGCACAAAACGTCGAGGAAAAAGGACAAGGGGAAGAAATAAGGGCGCAAAGTAGGCAGGATGAGGGGGGGTGGAAGAGTACGCACACGTCCCCGCCTTGGCCGCGGTGAGGGCTTGTTGACGGAGTTGGTACTGGAGAAGACGATACATCGAGTCAGCGTCATAGGGGCAGGGAAGAAGGAAACCTACGTCGAGAACCAGATTCGGATTATCATGCGGACTAAAGACCGCACGAAACGGCGGCAACGCCTCCTCCACCTCCTTCAACAGCTCAATCATCTGAAACCCACCCGACGCCAGCTCAAACCGCACGCCCTCGTCCTTCGGCAGCGTAAAATTCAGCATCCCCAGCGCCTCCTCCGCCCTATCCTTCCCAATCGTATATGAATCCACATGCGCCTCCCACTCGCGCTGGATGCGCTGCAGGTCCACGGGATCAACGCCGTAGAACGGCGCCAAGTCGCGGTCGATCTGGTCGTACTCGTCCGGGAGTTGGACTGCGTGCGCAGACGCGTAGCCCCACCAGAGGTCAAAGCCCTTGGGCGGGAGGCGCGCGTAGCGGCGCGTGTACTCCTCCGCGGCCTGGCGGAGGGACGTGGAGGCGCCGGCGAGCTTGCGTGCCCATTGCGCCTCGGCGCGCGCAATGAGGTCGGGGATTGGGTGCGCACCGCCGGGGTCGACGTACAGGAGGCCATTGGGGTGGTAGATGTGCTGCCCGTGCTCCTTGTTCTTCGCTGCGTCTTTCTTCAGCCAACTGGGCTTGGCCTTGGGTTTGGGCTTTTCGGTGGGCATGGGGAGGACAGTGCGCGTGACGGTGCGCGTCGCCCAGACGGTGGCGGTCTCGGTTATCGTCCGACGGCCGGCAGCGAGCTTGAAAGCGATGCGGGTCGAGTGGTGCGCGTCAAAGACTCCGTCGCGGACGAAACGGC
The DNA here is from genome assembly GCA_029281495.1 of Mycena filopes. Classification (NCBI taxonomy): domain Eukaryota; kingdom Fungi; phylum Basidiomycota; class Agaricomycetes; order Agaricales; family Mycenaceae; genus Mycena; species Mycena filopes. Next base: position 641,098 of record JARIHR010000015.1, read on the forward strand.
CGAGGAAGAGGACGATGCAGATGACGAGGAAGATCCAAGCTGGGCGACGCAGTGAGCGACGGCGGAGGACGCTGTATACAGGGGGCGACATGCTGGCGTAGGACTGGATGTAGGTGGATGGACGGAAAAAATGGGTAATTGAGCCGGCCAAGCCCAGTTTTTATTCGGCTTCGTTGTTCTGTGCCACAGGGTGGCAGCTGCTGGTCCGCATTCGTTTCGCGTCCTGGGTGTTTCAAGAAGGCATATCGATGCCCATTTCAGCGCTGCCCTGGTCTATCGAGACTGGTTCGAGACAACTTGAAGTCAGTAACGGAAATGAACGAATTGAATTGGCCTGAATGCTCACCAGTGGCTGCCCTGAAGTGACCTCTAATTCATCGCGCGCTCATCGATTCGATTTGGCGTTCAGTTTCGCCGTTCTTGAGCGACTCGGACAGGTCATCGTGGTTGGTGGCGGGAGCAGCGCCGAATTTCGGCCGAACCTTTCGCATCATCAGTTTGCAGGTTCGCTCTCACCACATCAGCCCAGGATACAGGCACAACTTGGGCACAACTCTTAATCCATTGAAATCTGGCTTCGCGTTGGGCCATTCGATATTATACAAGTCCGCCGTTAAGTCCGCCGTTATTTTTCCGCAAGTTTTCAGCTTGACTTCAGACTCGCAGCAAAACAACGGCTTGTGTTCTATGCTCAGCGAAGGCCCAGGTCGGGTACTGAGCAACTCTACGGTTATGTGACCTTTAGCCTTCGATTCGGTAGGTTCCACGGGCGACCGCAGTTTGTTCCTCTTCTCGAGTCATCACTGGCATTTGACTCCCAGGAAAGCGGAATGGTATCCACCCTCCGGGACATCGAGGTTCGTTGTGGGGCTACGCGGCCGCACCAACTGACGGAATTCTTGCACAGGTCCCATTTGTATGGTCGAATCCCGCTACGCGGAAGTCGTGAGGTTACACTGATGAAATCCGACATCGATTGGGCACGGAGATCGCGAGAAGCAGCATATCTCTCAAGACAATGTGTGGAGCTTTCTCACTTGGTGCATAATCTGGAAACCGTATTGACCGTGGGACCCACTCTCGGTCACCTAGCCATTCCGGGGTTGCGCGCGGCTGCCCCAGTTTACGGGCGTTCAGAGCACAGTCCCATCTGTATCGTCAATACCGATACGCCGAAGCAGGCCGATGAATTCGACGGAGATCAGCACTGAAGTGCAACCCACGGGACGGCGACTGTGAGATGTCACCTATAATTTAGAGCGTCAAACATAGACCTCTCAATACGGCGCGGATCTAATGTGGAAATCGCGTTGAATCTGGTCTCCCAGTCTGGTCACGGTGTTCGTTCCGGTCAAGACGGCTTACTAGGTGAGACACCGTTTTGCAAATATATGTTCAATCCCCTCGCCCGGTAGTGCGACGATCTCTGCCGCTCCCGCATGTCAGCTCCCGCCAGCACCTCAAACATCCCCCCTCTCGATGACACCGTCGGTTCCATCGTAGTGGGCCTTGTCTTGGGAACATTCTTGTTCGGAATGCTGACCGTTCAAGTCTTCAACTACTCTCAAATATTTCACAGAGATAGTCTCGCGCTCAAGTCCCTGGTATGTTCGTCTGATGACCGTAAAATCCGTTTTCACTCCTTTGACCTCGAGGTTGCGATTATCTGGTTCTTGGAACTCGCTCACACGATTGTGGGCTGGCATGCGGTTGGACCCCTTGCCTCAGTCACCTTTCCACTCCGAATTAAATATCTCTTAGGGATACACCATGGTTGTCACCTTTTATGGTCAACCGGAGCATATTTCTGACCCGCCGGTCTCGATGAAATTGCTTCCATTATTTTCCGGTCCCATATCTTTCCTTGTGGAGGTGCGTGAAGTTTTTCTTCGTTCCCTTTGTCCCTAAACGTCTGAACATCGCAGTCGTTCTTCGCGTTTCGCATTCATGCCCTGTCCAACGGCTGGGTGCTGACTGTCGTGTGCTGCATATTCAATGTAGCTAACTTAGCGCTCACCCTCACCCTCCTGGTCTTGGTCCAAAAGGCCCCCGATTTCGCGGCGTGGCCGGCAGTAACTCGCACAGTCTCGGTTGCTGCCTCAGCAGTGATCCCAGCCAACAATATTTTGATTACGCTGGGGTTGTGCTACTATTTATGGAAGATGCAGGCCCCTGTGAACCGTTTCTCTCAGTACGTGCGCAGATGAAGTCTCATCAACTCTGTTTTGACGCTCGAACGGCAGAACCAGAACGATGATAATGACCTTCATACTGTGGACAGTTGGTTAGTGGCTGAAAGCTCGACGGTGACATTGCCTGACCAGAAATACCCATCCAGAGAGCACAGTCGTCACAAGGCAACTACTCCAACCTTCGACTTGTCGTTCTCCCCGGCTAACAGCCATCCCAGCGCGGCAAGCTTCCTCCAACTAATATTCGTAAGTCAACCTAAACGGTACTCCAACTATTTGATTCATAATTATATCCACAGCTGGTGACGCGCAAAGACCGTAAGTTGACTCTCTCGCAATCCAAGGTACTGACGCAAAAAAAATCAGTCGTCTGGATGATTTTCTATATGATGCACGGAAAACGTGAGCATTCCTCATATCGCTTTCGAACGGCTCTGACGCATGAGAGAGTATTATCCAATTGCCTCCTTGCGTCGTGAGTCTCCCTCTGGGCAGGACACAAATCAATGGAATGCTGGAACTTTTCTTCCCCAGGTTGAACGGTCGCAATCGATTCCGTCCTCGCGAGCCGGAAAATGGTGGTTTGATACTCACAAACAGCCTCAGGACCCGCGACAGGGTAGGAAACAGTCTGTCCACCACCAGTGGCTAAGGCCGACTCACTTCTTGCAGGTGGTCATTGGAATGACTCGTATCACGGAGACGTTCAATGACCCCAACAGTCAATCCAAGGTCAACTTTCGCAAACTTGGTTCGCCCTCAGGCTGTTACGTCGGTTTAACTATGTTTCAGGTTCAGGTCGCCGATGAGCACAAGACGAGTGGTTCAAATTAGCAGCTCAAAAGGACGACACGAGTTTTTCTTCCTCCTCAGTTATTTCATTGTTGTACGGGCCTATGAATCAGTTTTCAAAAATGTTTTTATGACTGCAGTCACCCCACTGAACACTAGACCCGCACAACTCTTTTCGACGCGAGCCGTGTCAAAGCCAGAAAAATCGCCTGCACCGGAGCCTCATCAGGTCACGCAAACCAGCACGCTGGGCTCAAGCAGCTGATCGCCGTTGAGTTCAACTCTCTCCTAGACTCGGTCCTATCAGAAAACTGATCGGTCGAGAGAGAAACACCGCCGTGGATGTCCCAAGTTGCCCGCATATTTACGCCGTCAACACCTTCACATCCGGCATTCTGTGTTGGTCTTCGGATACCCCGCACTCCGTTGAGCTAGATGATCCAACATGCGCGACAGGAATATTCAGCCTTCACTCTGGATTCCACTGGAACTATGCGAGGTACGAGCTTTCCAGTCGCGGCGACGCCGTTCGCCGGTTCCGTCCGAACACCGTTGGAATGCTGGGTCTGCTCAACAATTGATTGTCTCTTGTTAAGAGAGACAATCACCATGTGCTCCTTGCTTGACCAATGACCCACTCTCCGTCTCCGTCACATAGCCGTTGAGAGTTATGCGCGGCGGCCCCAGTTTTGGGCATTCCGGGCCCAGGCTCAAAACGAGAGCTGATAAATCACACAGAGATCATCATAAAAACCCACGGGACGGAGACTGATATATCACCTATACCTCTCAATACGGCGCGGATCTATCTCACTCGGTTCCCAATGTGGAAAGCGCGTTGAATCTGGTCTCCCGGTCTGGTCACGGTGTTCTCGGTCAAGACGGCTTACTAGGTGAGACACCGTTTTTGCAAATATATGTTCAATCCCCTCGCCCGGTAGTGCGACGATCTCTGCCGCTCCCGCATGTCAGCTCCCGCCAGCGCCCCACAAATGCACTCTCTCGATGGCACTCTTGGTTGCATAGTCGTCGGCCTTGTCTTGGGAACATTCTTGTTCGGGATGCTGACGGTCCAGGTCTTCAACTACTCTCAAAGCTTTCCAAAAGATACTCTCGTGCTGAAGTCATTGGTATGTGGGACCTGATTCAAGGAAATTCTCATCTCACTCGATTGACCCTGAGGTTGCGCTCGTCTGGTATGTTTTTCAATAACATTCCGAGAAGCCTGGTTCGACGTGTGTACACATAAGGTTCCTGGAACTCGGACATACTATTGGCGGTTGGCATTGGGTTAGACCATTTCCCACCACACCTCATCACTCCAAATTGAACGTCTATCAGGGATACACCACCATCGTCACCTTCTATGGCCAGCCGGAGCATATTGCTAATCCGCCCGGCTCGTTCGAATTGCTTCCATTGTTTTCGGGTCTCGTAGCCCTCGTCGTGGAGGTCCGTTGGGTTTTCCTGAACATTTGAACATTGCTGATTTAATGCAGTCTTTCTTCGCCTTTCGCATCCGCACCTTGTCCGGCCGCTGGGTGCTCACTGCTGTGTGCATCGTCCTGAACACAGTCGCGTTCGTGCTCAGTGTCATCCTTGTGGTCTTGTTCTACAGGGCCCGTGATTTTGCCACTTGGGAAGCACAGAATCACGCACTTGCGCTCGCAGCCTCGTCGCTGGTCCCGATCAACAATATTCTCATTACGACGGGGTTGTGCTACTATCTGTGGACACTGCAGCGCCTCCCGAATCGTCTCTCACAGTACGTGCGCCAATGGTGATCTCGTGGATTTTTTTTTATGGTCGAGCAGGACCCGAACGATGATAAACAGCCTCATGTTGTGGACAGTTGGTTAGTGGCTGAAACTTCGACGGTGACAAGAGCTGACCAAGTATATTGTTTCAGAGAACACTGTCATCATAAGGTAAATATTCAACCCTCAAATTAGTGTTCTCCTGGACTGACAGCTACCCAGCGCGGCGAGCTTCTTTCAACTAATCTTCGTAAGTCCGCTGTATTGCTGTACCATATAATTCACGTCAAACCACATTTACAGCTTTTGACGCGTAAAGACCGTAGGTCAACCGTCTCCTCTTTGAGTCGTGCTAGAGTACTCAGGCAAAAAAAAAAATCAGTGGTCTGGATCGTTTTTTTTCTGCTGCACGGGAAATGTGAGTAGGTCTGATATTCATTCGGAATGGCTCTAACAAATGCGAGAGTGTTATCCAATTGCATGGTTGCATCGTGAGCCCCGCCTCTCGATGGCACCAAAAAGTAGAGATGCTGCAACTTTCTCCCAGATTGAACGGTCGCAACCGACTCCGTCCTCGCGAGCCGGAAAATGGTGGTTTAATACTCACAAACAGCCTCAGGACCCGCGACAGGGTAGGAAATAAATAGTCTGTCCACCACCACTGGCTAAGGTCAACTCACTTCCTGCAGGTGGTCATTGGGATGACTCGTATCACGGAGACGTTCAATGATCCCAACGGTCAATCCAAGGTGAACTTTCACAACCTTGGTTCGCCCTCAGGCTGTTACGTCGGTTTAACTATGTTTCAGGTTCAGGTCGCCGATGAGCACAAGACGAGTGATTCAAATTAGCAGCTCAAAAGGACGACACAAGTTTTTCTTCCTCCTCAGTTGTTTCATTGTTGTACGGGCCTACGAATCGGGTTTCAAAAATGTTTTTATGACTGCAGTTACCCCACTGAACACTAAACCCACACAACCCTTTTCGACGTGAGCCGTGTCAAAGCCAAAAAAAGAAAACGGCTGCACCGGAGCCTCACCAGGTCACGCAAACCAGCACGCTGGGCTCAACCCGGCCATCGTTGTTGAGTTCAACTCTTTCTTAGAATGGTTCCAACCAGAAAACTGATCGTCCAAGAAAAGCAACACCGCCGCGGATGTTCCATATGCATGTTGCAGGCATATTTACGTCAACGCAACGCCTTCGAGTTCAGATTGTTCAGGTCTTCAGGTTCTTGAAGACAACCCGCACTCCGTTGAACTATATAATCCGACATGAGCAACGGTGACAGAGAAACGCCGCAGCGAGGGCGTAAGCGGCAAGCCAAAGCGCAGGTTACCACCGCGGTGGGTCGGTGACCTGAGTTCGAACTCAGGCTGTCGTGTCTATTTTGATTCTTATCTTGGTTGTATTTCGGGCGTCTCGCCGACGCGGTTTATTTCCAGTCCTCGAGGCTCGCGCAGTGCTCCGGCGCCCCACTGCGATGTGACAGCACATGTACATGCCGGCTCCTCGAATTGAACAGGAAGAACACCTGAATCAACTCAGTTCGTACACAAAGAAGATGGTGTACCGTGTTGGCATGATGAATACAGCACATTCTCCGCGACCGCCGCCGCATGCACTGGACCCACACAACTCATGTCACTTATATTTATGGGTCCCAGATCCACGACCATTCCAGGCTCACCAAAATTTAGAGCACATCAGCACCCTGGTTTCCGGCAGATGGATTCCCTTGCATCGTTCCAACTGGAAAACTGATCGATACTAGGAAAAAATAGACACCGCTGTTGCTGCATATCGGGGTGAGAGTTAACATCTTCAGACGATGACAGGACAACGCGCTACAATTTCCATTCCATTGAGGCGGGGAACCAGATGTGGAAACACCGCAGGTTGCATGTTGCCCCAACGCCGCAAAGCGAAAGTCCGGGTGTGGGTTGCTATCATCGTGGTAGTTCTTCCAAATTGAGAAAGGCGCACAGAAGATACCCGAACTGCAGGTCTCAATTAATTCGTGGTCTTGTTGAACTTCGGGTATCTCGGACACAAGGTTTGAGTCCTCACACCCTTCTCTCCTCCGCCTGCTGGGCTCGATTTCCAGGATGTGACACACTGGAACATCTGCCTGCTGTACTGTGGCTGGGAGTTGACCGGTGTTACGTCCCGGCCACGATAAAGCGCTCGGCGGATTTATGTTAGCTCCACGAGGCGTTTGGAGAACGGGGCCAGAGTGGGGCCGTTGATTCCGAATGGAATTGAAACGGATGGGGTGTATCACCAGGCACGCTCACAAACGCCGTGGCAGGACGTAAGATGGTGGGTACACTCCAAAGCAGGTGTGCGAAAGGAATCATGTTCTTCCAGGCATATGAGGATCGCAAGGAGTTGTCAACTTCAATCCCCTCCCATGGAAGCCTCTGCACCTCTGGCTGAGCGGAACGGCAGCAGCGTCAAGTCGGAAGCTCCCCGTAGTGGAAAGTCAGACACAGAGCCCACCACACTTGAGGTCTCTGCGGATGAAGTCGACACCGGCGCCACACTCGTGAGTGGGGAAAACGGAGAGCTTAATGCCGAGGAGGCGCTACGTGTTCGGTGAGTACGGCCTGAATCTCTCCACTCTAGTTGAACTGGTGTGCCAGCCGCAAGATTGATCGCTGTATCCTCCCGTTGATGTGTAGTGAGTCGGTTCCTGTCACTCCCTACCGCAGGCTCTGACTTCGTCGTAGTCCTGTATTTGTGAGAGCCTCAATCGCGATGGAAAAATCCCCGGGACTAATTTATGCATTCTGTAAGGATTCAATTCATGGGTATGTGGTACGATGACTTGAACCAACCGTGGGGTGATAATTTTCAATAGACAAGACGACATTGGGGAATGCCTCAATACTGGGGATCATGTTAGTAGCTCAGTGAATGACAGGATTCCGCACTCATATTACCTGCCAGCCAAAAAACACATCTCACCGTGAATCAGTGAGAAATTCTCGGCAAGTTTTGCAATTAACTGCTAAGCACTGCGGCAGATATAACTGGTAAAGATGCTTCCGATCCGTGCGCATTTCACTGACCGATGTGTAGGCTTGGCACCGTATTCTACTTGAGTTACCTCGTCTTCGAGTTTCCGCAGAATCTTGCTCTACAGCGATTCCCCGTGGCGAAATGGATGAGGTAATGTTGCTCTGATATCTTGAACCCAATTCATACCTTATACTTCAACAGCATCAACATTTTCATCTGGGGAGTCGCACTCTGTTCTCACGCAGCATGTACGAGCTTTGGCGGCTTGCTGGCCGTTCGAATAATTCTGGGCATGTGTGAGGGGTGAGTTTCTCCGCTGGCCTCTGGCTCATGCGTGGATTGATGACATGTACACAGCTCAATCACCGCAGGGTAAGGCGGCGTACCACCATTTCTCTTACGAACAAATTTGACTATCCCATAGATTTATGATTGTGTCCTCAATGTATTGTGAAATTTCCTCACCACGGCGAGCGCAATATTAACGAGTTTCAGGTTCTATACACGGACTGAACAGGGTCTCCGCGTTGGCTATTGGTGTGAGTGTTCGATCATTGAACCTGTCCTGTTGTGACCCACATATATTCTTTGCAGTCTTGATGAATGGCACCGGTAAGCTCAATACTCCATCCTCGATGTTTCCCTCCCACGCAGCTGGCATATAGCACAAATTCTCTCCGGCTTCCTGAGCTTTGGAACCCTTCACATTCGGACCAAGACTTTCGAACCGTGGCAATGGTTGATGATAATCACCGGAATTCTGACCCTCATCCTTGCGGTGTTATTCTGGTGCGTAGAACGCTCGGTGAGAATAATGTCCCACCTGTTGAACTGGTTTTAGGGCCTTTTTCCCCGACTCCCCTACGACGGCCTGGTTCCTAACCCGCGAGGAACGGGTCATTGCGCTTAGGAGACTGAAGGTTGTAGTGTTTTCTCATTTGATCATCGCCGGGAAGTAATTCGTGATCTGCAGGTGAACCAAACTGGCGTGGAGAACAAACACTTCAAAAAAGAGCAGTACGTGGACTTACTTGTACCTCTGCTCACCGAGCTGAGAATCCTTAGAATGATCGAAGCACTTGCGGATCCTAAGACATGGTTGTTTGCACTGTTCTCTGCTTTGGTCAATATTCCGAACAGGTAAGGACCTGCAATGTTGATATTCACTTCGAGCCTAACCGCAATCCTCCTTGCCGCCCTGGTAGTCTAACGTAAGTCCCGCCCTGTGTCTTTCAAACAAAAAGGACCATAGCTTATGTATCAAATAGTACTCAAGCATCCATAATTGTTGCTTCATTCGGCTTCAGCATCCTCCGGACAACACTTCTCAGCTGTGTTTTCGGTGTGGTTGCAATGGTGTCAATTTGGTCGGCGGTGGCACTGGTTGCCAGGACGGGAAGCCGTACCTGGGTTGCATTTTGCTACTTGGTTCCCAACATCATCGGTGCCGCACTCGCTATTACCCTTCCGTGGACCAACAAAGTCGGTTTGTTGTTCGCAGTATGGATCACTGGTACGTGTCTTGGGTGAGTTGGGATAGCAGATCTTAACTAAGATGACCTTGGAGGTTTTTCGGTGGCTTCATTTGGTATGTGAATTCGCCGACATCAGTTGGCATAGTTCTAAAAAGATTGAACACCAGTAATCTCTCTCGCATGGGTCTCCGCGGTCACTGCCGGCCACACGAAGCGTGTTACCACCAATGCAATCATGTTGGGTGCTTATGTGGATATCCCTACCATCCTTCACAAAGTAAAAGCTGACTTGAGTCTTACAGTGCCTGGGAAACGCGAGTGGACCATTCATGTGGAAGGCAGGTCCAAATCGCGTGCCTGTTTCTGCAATTCTCATCATCAGCAGGCGAAATACAAGCCACGTGACCGCGTGCCGTGGATCATCAACATTGTCTGCTACGTTGCCTGCATGGTCCTCGCCCTCGTGATACGGCAATTATTAATTGCTGAGAACAAGAGACGTGACACGGAGTCCTTGGGGGAGGACAAATACGACAATGTGTTCATCGAGAAATTGACGAAGGATGGTTCGAGCATGGAGAAGGTGAAGGTTGAAAAAGTACGTCGATGGGAGTTTCATGCATTGGGACCAGCTAATTCTACCAGGAATTTTTGGACCTCACCGACATCCAAAATCGGGAGTTCAGATACGTGTACTAGCCGACTCTAACCCCGATATATGGGTGGATTGAATTTATGCTCATCGGTACTTTCTTTCGTGGCCGAAGGGCCTTATTCGTAGCTTAGCATTAGTCTTGGGTGATGTCCTGGAAAATATATGGTATAAAATGGTGCTGAAATTTTGTTGGGACAAGCAGGCGGGTTCTATGCTTTTTTTCGAGATGTCTTGCTTGCGGTCACTGCTCCGGTCTCCAACCTTTCAGGTCATGTTAGCGCTTGTCGCTGGAGGCAACTTCAGCAAAAATTTCAGTCACCGGCAGTGAATGTAGCGGGCTTGGGGCACGGCATTCAAATCTGGTATGGGAGTCAAGAGACCTAGATTCGTTCGTAACACCCCCACAAGTCGCCGCGAGCACAGGCGAGCACTCAGCACAACGGGTGCGCTATCCCCACATTGTTGGGCGTTCTTCGAAACCCCGCTACCCTTTTGAAAGGGCCACCTCCTCGTCTCCCTCTTACGACGCTCCCGGGACTGTTCGATCCGTCACCCAAAGCATCTACCCCTGGGGACGCGTTGTTCACCGCACTGCCAATGAAGCCGGTAACCCTCAAGTCACCTTGCGCTTTATACCCCGCGCCAGCTTCAAGCCACGCCGCGTTCCTCGTCCCCCACCACCACCACCGTCTCCGCCGGCCTCCATCGCATCGACACCGAGGAGACGCTGCTCATCAAATGCAGGACTGCACCGCTCCCGATCCCGAACGTGCAGCGCGAGGCAGCTGCTCCAAAGCACCGAAATCAGCATCCTCGCCCCTGCCCACCCGCGCCCCACAAGCACATTGTTTTGCAGAGCACCTGCTGCAGGCAGAGTGGGGGGCGGATATGCGTATTGAGAAAGCGGCGCAGGCGTTTGTGCCCCTTCCTCCAACTATGAAGACGACGGCCACCCGTTTGGATCGACGACGGTGATGCGGAAAACACAGGTGACCAATACGTGGACGGACGGGAGAGGAAGCCGGCGGCGCGGCATGTGCTCCAAGAGGAGCAGACCGCTCGGCTCTTTGAGTTGGATATGGCGAAGGAGGTGCAGGCAGAGGTGTAGAATCGCACCGGGAAGAGAAGTCGTCCGAGAGGTAGCCGACAATCGGGATCAAACAGAATCCGGGGGGTCCAAGGCGGTCGGTTCGAAAAAAGGCGTGGAGAGGGCTCCGGAGGAACGGCGAAGAGCGAAGAGAGGGAGGATGGACCGCAGGCGCGGAGACGAGCAATGGGGATGGTGAAGCAACGGACGACGATGAGAGATGAAGAACGGATGCGGGGAAATGATGAGGCATGCATTGCGGCGTCCGCCGAGAAAAAAGAGTATGGTCGCGGGGAGAGGAAGGGCAGCGGGACTCACACACAGCATCCAGAGGAAGGGATGATCATATATCGAGGCGCTATGCAGATGCAAGAGAATGGAGGTGGAATGTAGAAGAACAGGGTCCAAACGCGAGGGCTTGAAGTTCGAGCGGAATGAGCGGTAGAGCAGGTGAAGCCAAGGGGTAGGAGAGGATAGCAAGACGGGGCTGGCAGCGATGGACGAAGGTTGGGGAGGGCGCGTCTGAGGGAAGCCGCTGAGTGACGCGAAGAGAGTGCGGGAGCAGAGCAGGACGTGGCTGGCGCGTCAATAGGGGGGAGATATCAGAAGGATGAGAGAGGAGCCAAGGTGTGGAGAGCACAATGCGGAAGGACGCAGACATGGGCCATTATGCATTAAGACTGATAACGACGGAAGGACGATGGGAAGGAAGCGGGACGCAGAGGCACGGGGCAGGAGGGAGGATTGACTCGGATGTCAAACATGGAGACAGCGGGGAGGAGGGCCGGTGCCGTCGAAGGCCAAGATTGCTCGAACAAACACTTTGGTGGGTACATAGATCATCTGAAACAAGCGGGTCAGCCCAGCAAGGCACGGGCAGAGCCACAAAGAAGCCTTCAAAAGGTGCAGGTGAAGGCAACGCACTACTGGAAACACACAAGCCCTATATGCGGACTTGATCATGCACAAGGAGCGCTTGGATTGACTGTTGGAAGTCGGTCGAGCGCAATTCACTATGCAGTAGACGGCGTCGAGAGAAGGCAGTTGGTGGCATGAAACCTCATGAAACCCTCTTGAGTTGCATGATATGGCCGACAAAGCCACGGTCGAAAAGCGGGACGAACCAGCAGCCCGTGTGGGTAAAGAGCAAGTAAAAAGCCAAGTGGAGGTATTGATGGCAATGATGCGCCTTCACGAACCGAGTCACGCGCCTCTGCTCCTTGCCCTCAACATCCATCACGGCAAGCTTCCTCCTTCGCTCGTGTGCTCGGCGGGCACAAAACGAACAGCTTTGAAGGCACAGTGTATCTACTTCCATTTCATAGTGGCGCCTGGCAGTTTTCGCAGCGGTTTCTGGTTTGAGTCTTCGACTCCAGGCTGGATCGCTGCTTGCTTCAATTTTCTTGAGCTCCACGAGGCTCCGTCGTTGAGGGGATTTCGGGGAAACTGACCACCTGAGTCTGAAGCAGGAGTCGCGGCATACGCGGTCGCATTCTAGCCAAGCAGAGGATTCCAGTTCAATTAGGTTCGTCACGATTCTCTTAGTGCGCTTGATGACGGCCTACCTATAAATGTTGAATGGAGCAGGCACTGTTATTCGAGCGTCTTCCCCTCTATACCGCCCTTCGTCTCCGACCAATATCCGCGGGATTCGGGCGTTCCGGCGGCATTGACGTTGCCTTCCCCGCCGCACGCATGGTGCCGCTGCCGCGCGGCCAGGCGGCGCGACAAGTTCCGGCCCTCCTCAAGCGGTCGTCGTCGAGTCTCAGACGTTCCCGTGCTCTTGTGTCGCTGCGTAAGGTCTCGCTTCATTCTGTTAACCTTCCACTAAGCGGGTTCGCACTCGTTTTCATTCGCCACCACGACGCCTTCGTCCATCTCCGATCGCTCAGGCTGACATTGTCCCACCCTTGACGACTTCTTCCGGTACATTCTGGTTCGAATAATCACGAAGGCTTGTGCTGCGCGCCTCGGTAACTCAGCGCCGTTCAATTCGGGAGCAACAACTCAATCGATAATTCTCTACGTATGAAACTTACCTACATGCATCTATCTAACTCGAAGGTTCAACTGTGCCAAATGTGCTACGCTCTGTCGGGAAATGGGTGGTTGGCCATGGACACGCCCTCGGACCCATACAATGCATCAATTTCGGAGGAGTAAAAACGCAGAGCCACTGCGCGACGAGCGGTTCCTTTCGGAGTGTACTCCAGTGGTTTCGTGGACGAAGTAGCAATGATCATCTAGCGAGTTGTGAGACAACTGAGAGAAGTCTCGACGGCAAGCACCAAAACATACATTCTTCTTGATCCTAGCATAGGCAGGTGCCTTGGAGTTCGCCTCTTGAACTGTCGACCTGCAGAGATTTAATCAAGGAAACACTGAGGTCAAACATAGCGCACCAAATAAGGTCTCTCAACTTTTCCAATTGCTCTGGACTCCCCAATTTCACGTCTGCGCTTGGTTCGACGAGAATACCGGTAAAGAGGCGGTGTCTTCCGAACATGATGACCGCTGTAATGTGTTTATCCTGGGAGATTAGACCCTCTGCAAACGGTGAGTACGCCAAACATCAGTCGCAGCTGACCCGTACCTATCGGGAGGGGGTTGACCTAGTAAAACATATATCAGTCATTTTATGCGCCAACACGAGTCACATATAGTAATACGCACATTCTCTCCCGTTGAGAGCGTGATCTGGTCATCCTGACGACCATAGACGCGCCAGCGCCCGGGATCGGACGAGTGGCGCTCGAGAAGATCACCCACATTGAATGCAGGTTTACCATCCTGCATCGTGTTCAATGCGTGTGGGAAACATATTTCTGTGGGCTAGAGCACACAGCACGTCAGTAATAAACACGAAGCCTGCAGAGACTACAGAGCCACGAACGATCATGATGGGTTCAAAGACGTTTTGAAGATCCTCTCGCGGCTTCATAACGAACGTGATGTGGTTGGAGAGTTTGAAGTACTCCCACTGTCCCGGAGGAGGTGCATCTCGAGGGATAAACATGGTCGCGGGTCCGACCTCAGTGCTTTTTAAACGGTTCGTCAGTCACGACATTGATTTACTTAAGATTCACTTACCTTCCCCAGAATGGATGCATGACGACCCCAGACGCTGTGAGCATATCTCCGAGAGTTTTGTTCACCGAGGCACCGGAAAACACCTGAAGGGACGAATGAGTAGGCCCGAAGAGTTGTAACCTAAACCCCCCAAACTCACGATCGAATCCAACGCCTTGAGCTTCGGAATATTGTCGCGGTCTTGTGCCCACGCCTGGAGTTTTAACTCAACCCAAGCATCAACGCAAAGTGTAGGATGTACCTCGATGAATACCGGAACACAAAAGACGATGTCGCATTTATCCGCGATCCAACTGGCCATAAAGTTGGCAGGTGTCGGGATCATTGGCTTTGGGTACAAGGCAAAAATTGCGCCGCTGGATGGCTAGTAAACGTCAATTTCATTGCAGTATCGAGGATGGGCTATCTCACAGGCCACTGCAAGAGAGTCAGTGGGATTTCGCTTGCTCTGTTGATGAAAAGACACTTACGATGTACGTCGCCAAACCCATCGCGTCTAAAATCCCAAATGAACACGGAAACTTGAAGGATAAAGAGCAACCATACGGAAGGTGGGATTAGTGTGCGCAGCGATACGCTTGCCCGAGAGGTCCAACTCGCCATAGCCTTGAATCCAGCATCAGTTTCTAAACCAGCGGATATGGCAGGGCCTACTTACAGGGAATATTCGACAGATTGATGAGGCCCTTCTTCGTAATCTTGATGGGCTTGGGGAAGGCGGTGGTTCCTAGGATAGATGAGTGCGGGATTACAATGGAAGAAACAAATCGAGACCTGACGAATGAAGGATGAGCACTGTATCGTCGGCGTGGATCGGCGGGAGGTCTGCCGCCTCGACGTCGGTCGCTGACAGCAACTCCTCGTACTGAGCCATGGGGAAGATCTCCACGTGCACCCCCTGCTTGGAAAGCAGAGCGACCGCATCTTTGACTAGGCTAGGGCTGGTCCCTTCTGTATTCGTGAATATGTAAGAAGCACCGGTTTTCTCCAACAAATGGGCAGTGGCTTCGGCATTGTTTCGCGGAGACATCGGGAACGCTGTGTGCCCCAAACTCATGATCGCGATGAGCAGGTAGATATAACTGAGGCTATCTGTGAAATCCATCAGTAATCCGCGCCCACACTGAAGCGCCGAGACTTACCAGACTGTGCCAGCACAGCAATAACCATTGAGGAATTTTTTGCGGGAGTTGAGCGGGACTTGGAGATGTGTTGGGACACCATGGCCGCCGCTTTAGAGATCCCCGCCCACGCCTCGCGGTAGGTGATGAATGTCGTGGTCCCTGCGTCGACATCCGAGTACATGAATACCGGATGCGTAGGACTGTTCAGCGCATGGTGTTTATAGAGTTCGGGAATGGACAAATCGTGGTCCAACGGTGCAGGATGGAAGGTCGAGGAGTTCACGGCCTGTGGCGTAGGGAGGGGATGCATTTTGGATTCCAATGCGGAGGGGCAATGGTGTTATAATACCTCCACGGGCGTTTGGCCGTCCAATAAGCTTCATTGTCGATGAAATCTGCGGTTGCCTGCAACAACGCTGCTGGGACCCACACACGATAGCAAGTTTAGCAGCGGCGGAGACTGTGCGTGCCAAATGCGTAAGTGCCAAATGCGCGCTGCGGTTTCAGGGCGGATATCACAATGATCCCAGACAGACGGGCTCCCACGAGGTCACAGTATTCCGTCCGATTGGATCTCCGCCGATCTCCACGGCCCATTGGTAGGTAGGTATATTCCGGCGCGGTCCCGTTAAGAAACAGCCGGGGCCCGTACTACATACATGGGTCAGATGTATGCTACGGATACCTTCAATCTTTGGTCCTCTGAACACCTGAGAGAACAATTGTGCCCTCCGACAACCTCAGTATCCAAAAAACAAAATACCGATTGTATCGCGGCAGAGTCTCGGTGGAAGTGCCATCCCGAACTTCCCACGGGGATCCGAATCCGGATATGGGAATTTGAACTTGAGTTGAACATCGCTAACTATTCTATGGAGGTATTCTTAACCGGATGCCCCAACTACTCTGTAATACCCAGGAAGAGCGTGAGCGACGGACAGCCAGATCTAAGTTCATGGCGACGGTCAGTTTTGGAATTGAACTTGATGCAACCGGCTCACATTGTACCAATAGAACGAGACTTGATCGGAGTGCACCGAGCGGGAAATAAGATATCTCATCCCCACAAAAATTGCCAGCGACATGAAAGCAGTGCTTGCGGCGAGGTCGAGCTTCCACACCACTGTGAGCCCAGCCGACCACAGTGTCAAAGGGACGATGATAGTGTATCGCGCGATCGAGGGCAGCACGATTGGAATGGTCTGGCGGCCGATGGCGCGGTCACCAATCTCGTCTTTGAAGTCCTGTGCGTGTATGGTAGTCGCGAAGATCCCGGCCGAAATACAGATGGACAATACAGCAATCGAGTCGAGACTATGGGGGTTTAGACCTGTCAGACGGTCAGATGAGAAGGGCACCAGGGTAGAAACGATTCACCTGCCACCAAGGTAGCACCGACTTCGAAGGAAGCGAAACCGGCAGCGTTTACCGTATTGCGAATGAACCAGTGGCCCTTGTGTGCGGAGCCTTCATTATATATCCAAGTCAAGCCGACCAAAGCGATGCTGGCGTAGACTGCCTCCATGCTATAACAACCGGAAAGGCCCAGGCAAAGGGGTACTAATGCCCAGCGCAACAAAATTGCTTGGGAGAGCGAAAGGCGGCAGGAGGGGAGTGGTCTGTCCTGTTTGTTGAGCGCATCTTCGTCTGGTTCAAGGACCTGATTCGAGACGTCGAATTGCAAGACGTGGAACCAGATCCAAAATATGACATGGGGCAGGCGCTGTATGCTGGACAGAGGAGCGGATGCGCTGGCGAGAAAAGTCTGGTTATGAAATCAGAGTTCGATAATATTCTGGGCGACGAGAGACACTTGCGATTGGGAGCACGGTGGTCTTGATATCCGATTTGGTAAAGAGAAACAAGGTTTGGAGATGGAAGGAGGCGAAGAGTAGGGCGGTGCACATTTGAATGAGGGTGCGGCGGAAAATGTTCAGCATGAGCGAGACTGCCGACTACAGGAGGAGAAGGGGGTACAAGAATGGATTTTATAGGTATCTCGATGGATCGCGAGGTACTCCACCGCCGGTCAGCGACGTGTTGTGATATCGGAGGTGCTTGTGTGGGCTCTGGAACCATGTGCATAATCCGAGCTCGCCGGGAAACTATGTTCAAGAAGCAAGCGAACAGAGATAGACGGCCGGCGAAAGGTCTTTCATGTATCCTGGGACATTCAGAGCATTCATTTTTGTCCCTATGCTTTGATCGGGGTATCATATGGGTTTTCTGGGTTGGCATAACACAATATTTCGACGGCGTACTACGGGGCGTGCAACAAAAAGCGGAGTCTCGGGAACAATGGGATGGAAGTTAACGAGTTCTGATTCTTTCACCGGCTGGTCTGATGATTCTATTCCTGGCCTTCAACCAACTGAGCGAGAAGGCGCCGAGCGCCCTCATTACGGGGCTGAACCAAGTGTCTGAACTGGACGGGACGCCTGAACATTGATATCAGTGAGGTGAGCTATCGGTAATATCAGTCCAACTGCCAATTACTTACGATATAGCTCCCGGTAGAAATGCAACTGGCGGAGCCTGGCACCCGTCAGGAACACCGATTGAATAGACGGCGAGAAATTGCGCGATAAGGAGCCACAATGCATCTTCGGAGAACAATCTCCCGGGGCATGAACTGAAAATTTCGTGTTAGGCAACTGAGACTGCCAGTGCATGCCAGTGATTCCATACCGTCTCCCGAATCCGAAAACAAAGCGGGTCGGATCGGTCTTGACACAGTCCAACTTCCCGTCGCGTATGAAGCGACGAGGATCGAACTTCAAAGGCTCCGGGTACATCACGGGATCGTGCAGAATTTGCCTAAACGAAGTGGACCTAAGCAGCTGGCAAGCACGCGTGAGAGGAGGAAGCTAAGCACCAAATATTACTGATGACGACGGCGCCGCTCGGAAGATGCATTCCTTGATAGATGTCATCCGTCCGCAACTGGTGCGGCACACCTGTTGAAGACATAAATTAAGTAGAGTCCATGTCCAAATCGCGTGCTTTACCCGTTGGAGCAGGAGGATGCCAACGAAGGACCTCCTTCACCACCGCTGTGATGAACGGAAGCCGGTCTCTATCGATGTAGTCCGGCAACCGGTCTTGACCGACCACGCGATTAATTTCCTCGTGTGCGTCACGCTGGATTTCTGGATTCAACACCATTGCCAGTAGAAAAACCTCACCCGAGGTTATTGTCTGGGAAGCGGTGAGCGAGTGAATTTCATTTGGAGACGGGTCGTACCGTCTCGTATCCGGCTAAGTAGTAAAGATATGATCAGCGAGTGCGATTCTGGGGCTGAAGGGCTCACCTCCGAATGCGATCGCGGCAGTGTCGCGGATGATAGCCTCTTCCTCCAGTGTGTTGGACGACAGTGGTAAGTCTTGGAGTAAATTGGCCGTAACAGAGGGTTGCGCAGATCCGTCGGTCTACAAATTTGCGGTAAGTTTCCGAGTAGCTTCAACTCGGGGGGATGCTACCAAACGGGCTTTGACGGTGTCGAACGGCACATTCCGGAGGTACTCCAAGTCTGAACGCCAGTCCCGAACTTTGGAAAGGAATGCGACGCCTCCGAACCAGGAAAGAGCGGAGTTCACTGTTTATGAATTAGTTTGTGGACTTGAACTCAAAAGGTACTTCGTACAAAGGGCAATCGGATTGATGATCCACATAGCTGGACTCAACGCCACAGATATGACATCCATGACAGCCTCAGCGTTTTGAACAAGAGGATCGCTAGATGACCTGACTGGAATACCGTATGTCACCTCAAGAATGAGCTGACCCGCACGCCTTATGGAGCTTTCAGCTGACAGCACTGCGAGAGTAAAGCAAGACTTACGTCCGGATGTGCCTGTACATTCCTTCCGGCTCTTGAAACGCGTTGGTGAGGAGGCGGGATACGGCTGCACGCTGAATATTGTGGAAAGTCCGTATTGCCGCAGTCGAATTGAATTGACTGGCAAAGGGCTTCCTGAGTGATTGCCATTCGCGTCCAAAAGGTTTGAAACCAAAATTCCAGTGATGTCCAACCCTAGCGAAATGTGAGACGAAGTGGAGTATTTGCGATGAAACCACAGACAGTTCCGCAAGCGGCAGGTGGGGGCGGTCGGAGTATATTGCAAATCTTTTCTCCATGAGATCGTTGACTGCTTCAAAGGAGTTGAGGAGAAGGATTGGACGGCCCAGGACCTCCAGATACACCACGCCGCCTTGCGAATGGGCGTCAGGGTCAGGAGGGATAATGAACATGGTTCGACTTGCCATATATATCTGTCCACTTCGAAAAAGTCTCCCAGACATCCTTTCTCGGCATGGCGAGCAAGTTTCCAATCACAGGTAGACGCTTTGGTCCAGGAGGAAGCTGGTCACGATTGCCACGGCGGGATCGAGTCAGCATTCTCTGTAAAGCGAATGCCAACACTAGACAGATTGCAACCACAGCGGCCAGTGAGGGAGAATTTTCAGCGTGAAACAACATGATTGAGCTGTAGGTTTGTGCGGGAGGAAGTTTCGGGGGCTTGCCAGTAGTCGTAGGGCCGCATATAATTATACCAGTTCAGCCACTTTCAAACACCGCTCCAGATTGGTAGAAGATGGTATCACGGGAAGGGCCAACCACATCGAGAGGTCGGCGGTGAAAGGGACCAGAAACCTGAGGGCGGTCGATGTGACATGAGCATATGGACGCTGCGCGCCAGATCTTTGTGCTTCGACGCACGGACTCCGCTGTTCTGATTTGTCGTTGCTGCGCGGCCCCAGCGGAGCTCCCACTGGCACGGAGTTTCGTCGTTTTGACGAAAGGTCTTCTCCCGCTTGTCTGATCGCGCCGTGCCTTGCGGTGGAGTATCGTCTTTGGCTATTTCGAGGAGAGGACGCCGCTTTTCTGTTGTGAATGGAATAGTGCGGCAACACTCGGAACCATCGAGCGGGAGGTTTTGACGAACTTCTGCCGCATTCAATCTGATGTGCGTCGTCTCGGGGAGGTGTTGATTTGGCTGTTTCGATAACGGGACGCCGTTTCCTAAATCTAATCCTGCGGCAACGCGGAACCCCAGATCTTCTTCAGAGTTTCGACTCAGCGGTAGAACGGGTAGAAGCAAGAAGAGTAGGACACTATCATGGCAGTGCGTGAGAACACCGACTGATTCTGCTGCGATGGCCGAGAACTCCGATGGGTTCAATCTCGGTTTAAACGGTGTCATCTATCGCGCGGAGAGAATTCCGGCTGGACCAGTGTCTGTGGACCAATGGGATTTCAGATAGCATGTAAGTACGGAATATCGTCTCAATTCTTCGTCGCTACAAAATACGCCCCAAGAATAACTGCACCATCAGCGCGCATTCCGGTCTGTATGTCTTTCAAAATTCCCTCCATGACCGCCTTGTCAATGACAATATTCCCCGGCGGCACCTCCAAGTTCTTGTTTTCGAACATGCCGGCTGCAAGGTGAGGCAGAAGAAAGTCCATATTCTCAACCGAAAATTCTTCGTATGCCGCCAATGAGCCGCCATCGAGGCCTTTGAGAGAACGGCACATTTTCCCGACGGTAGCAACTCCACGATGAGAATCTTCGACTTTGAAGCCTGCACGCTCAAGCATGCCGCGGAGCTGGAACGTGAGTCTACCCGCATTGTGGTGAGCTCAACAGACGGTATGAAGTGCGGAAGAGGCTCCACCCGATAACAAAGCCGTTCTTGAGTGAATAACCGGTGTAGATAGAGTTGGCCTTGTGAACCCAAGTGGTGCCGTTCATGCACTTGTTGAGGTCATGTCCACCGGCTTCGAGGGGCGGGGGTGGCTGGTCTTCGGTGAAAAAGATCGGGTCAGACTCGTCCATGAGAACGACACCGCCGGGCTCTAGCATGAATTCAGACATGGGGCTTCAAGAGTTCACGGAGCGTGGAGAAACTCACTCAATATTTTGAAGAAGTTGGCGAGCGCCGAGAGCCAACCCTCCTTCGTCAAACAGATGACGAGGAAGCTGGCGTGAATAAGGTCGAACTTTCCGTGGTATTGCTCTGCGAAGGGTTTCGTCACGTCCTGGCCAAATGTCGTGATGCCCATCTCATCCATAAGACGAGAATCGGGAAAGAAACCCGTGTTGATATCGCATGCGTAGATGTTGATTTTGTCGCGGTTGGACTTGACCTGTGGCATATTGGCGAAATCCAGGGTCCAAATACAGGTCCCGGCGGCAACGTCGAGGACATTTTCAACCTTGGAGAGGTCAACGGTGTCGGGGACGGCCGACGACCAGTCATAAATGGCCTTCTTCATCGCATACTGCTTGGTAAGTCTTCATGCAGGTGTGTCAGTCGAGCGCCTTGTCCTCGCAACTCAGAGAATCACCTTTCCTTCTCGGGCGAGATGGCCGGGATGATATACCGCGAGGTAGTGTGTAGCTCAGGGGCACCAGAGGTATCGTTCTCCATAGTGGCGTTGACGAAGAGCAGGCACGACGACTAAGTGTTCTTAAGAGGCTTAAGAGCGCAGAACTCCCATTGCCGACATGCCGGGATGCTGTACCCGAATCTCGGAAGCCTGGACCCACGATGTCCCCATGAGGCGGTACCCACAAACCAAACTTGTGGTCCGGCGTTGACAGATGCCCGAGTGAACCAAGTTCTCCGCGCGCGGAGAAATCTGGCACTAGCGGTCAACCCGAACTGAACCTAGTAGCCCGCGATCGGATACTCCAGCGATTGACAGATGCCCGAGAATCACGATTGAAATCATGGACGGAAGACAACCCAAGTCAGTCGTCAAGTCTCTTGCAACTTCCACACGTAGGCACACCTGTATCTCGAGTTCGTGCCATCATGATACCACTCATCGATGCGTTGAGAGTGTCGCCGTACTTCTTCCCCCAAAAGCTAATTAAAGCTTGACAGTACTTACTCCGCGATGCACCGATGCAAGGATGGTGGAAAACCAAAACGCCGCCACTTACCACGAGGAACAGTCATCAATGCCGTCGCTGAATACAATACCTTGACGATTGTCGATAGGTTCTGGGGTATTTCGTCCGCGGACAGCATGGTTCAACCGTTTCGGACACTTAGTAGATCTGATCAAGAATGGAATCGCGCAGGCATATATGAATATCACCGCCGGTTCAGTTATAAATTCAGCGGGCTCGTAGCTGCTCCTCGTCAAGTTTCAACGGTCAATCGGAGACATGTCTTTCCCTAATCCCACCCCCATGTATGCTGCCCGCGGTGGCCTTGATCGTTTTTGTGCTGACTTCAATGAATTTTAGGATGGCGCCACTCGTATGTTCCACACCGTCTTCATACATATGGATCCCCCATATGAGATTCCCCAGTTCCTTGGAAATGCCTTCAATTGGCTTGGACTTGGGGTGTTGATGGCTCAGCTTTGTGTGTCAACTCTCGTCCTCTCCCTAGGCGCAACTGAACTGTCCCGATCAGACTATTATCACCAGAATTTTCCCAAGGATAGAAATGGCATTCGGATGCTGGGTAGGGTCCAGCCATATTTCTTGTAAAAGTCTGCTCACTGGAGCAACAGTATATGGGATGTTCGTTCTCGAACTAGTTCAAACCGCAACTACCACACATCAAGCGTGGTGGTACATGGTTTCCAATTGGAATCAGCCTTCAGCTTTGTTAACTTTTCCGTGGTCGGCCATGACTGTTCCCGTTATGGCCGGAATTAGTGAGCTCATCTGTGATCTGCTGCGGGCAATAGTGCGTTAATATATCGGTTCCTAGTCGCAGCGGTAGTCCAACTGTTCTATGCGTGGCAAGTAATTTTGACCCCATCCACTCACACCCTCACTCCGCATCTTAGGCGCATCTGGACACTCTCTAACGGGACCTTTATCCGTGCATGCACCGTCCTGATTATCCTTGTAGGTCTATGTTCCGTACGAGAAACCTACTATGGTTCAATTTGGCATTCTCCAGCTCGCTATCGCGCAATGCACGAGTGCTATAGTAGTTGCTGCCGTGGTGAGTCCCGATTTATTCCGAGCCAAATGTGATTTCATCCCGACTAAGTAGTTCCAATCCGATGCGACCGCCGAGCGTCTTGCTCGTCTACATCCCGAGTTTTCTGTGAGCGGATATTTTGTTTAGGGTAAATCACATTCTCACTTGGTGTGCAGTTCTGGATCGCGTCGAGTTTCGTGGCCGATGTTCTCGTAGCCGGTTGCATGCTGTGGGTTGTAAGTGCTTCACATTTCAAGACAATAGATACGCTCATGCATTTGTGCAGCTTTACAAGGCTAAACATCAAAGTATGGTCGCGGACACAGAAAGTTTGCTTCTCAAGTTGATCGTCAATACTATCGGGACGGGCAGCGCCATTGCTTTGTGTGGGGCTCTTACTTTGGCCTTGTTCATAACAACTGTTGGCTTCAGCTTTCAATACTTGCCTGCGTGAGCACGCCTGCAGCAATCACATTGTATTACTTATGACCCTGATCCAGTGCCTACATCCTTGGGAAATTGCGAGTTACTTCACCCGCAGTCCCGGTTGATCTGACGACGATCCAGATATTCGAACAGTGTGATGGTGACTTTGAATGCCCGCAACAAACCAGCAGCAGCGAAGAATCCGTCTGAAGGAGATTCCCAGGCTGTTGCAATGCGGATCTTTGTATCTCGAAACCAGCAAAGCGACCACGATGCCCACAGTAAACCAGGGCGCGGAATGGTTAGTTTTCAATATCTCCAACCTAGCAATCTGACCAAACACATGACAGTCAAACAACGAAAGCTCTCGCGACTTTCGAGTCGCAGCCAAGTCCGCCGCCGCGGCTGAATTTTTGACTGACAATCTGGATGTTTAGCGGAGCTGGTATGCGTCTCTTTGGGTAGGGTAGCAGTTCAGATCTGCTTCCAAACTTTGTTTACTTTTGTGTGTTTGAAATATTTCCCCGTATGTACGGACCAACGAGTGTATATTCAACCAAGTCGTGGCTAGTGGTTAGAATGCTATCAGACTTTCCTCGCAGTACTAGTTGCCCACAAAAATTCCGTGCAACGCGTGAACGACCATGTCAGGTGACCGCGTTCTTAGTGGGGTTCACAACTCCCCGGAAACGTGTTAATCGGAGACAAGGGAAGAGTATCCATGGAAAGTATATCACCAGTCTGTGACCACATGCTCATTGACGAGTCGATAAAAGGTGATCAAGTCGTTCCATTCACATGACGACCCCAGGATTTCAACCGTGGGAAAGATGCCTGAGCCAACCTGTCAAGTCGAATTTGTGGCCATCCCAGTCCAAATCGAAGCGGTATGTTGGCTGTACATGATCGCGTCCCCTTCCCCGCGATAGCTAGTTGCTGCGTCGTCCCGCGTGTGCGATATTTATTATTCCATTCCGGCTGTTTACCCGCCTCGTTACGATGTTCAGATTACCTTTAGAGTTGCAGCGAGTCGGTCTGAAATGACATCGGCTCGAAGGACATCCCGCGGAGGGGGTTTGTGTCCGCAATGCGAGGTGCGCGGTGCTCAATTCGCGGGAGAGTAATCAACGTTCAATGAATGATGGGTGTTGGATGGGTTTTTGAACTGCGTTGTAAATAGTGGTACATACAGGGATAACTTTTCAAGGCTCCAAAATGTCTGTCTACGTCGAGAGACACCACAGGTTTGTTCTGGGGCTTAAGCAGATCTGTCGACGAGTTGAGGGAGGGGCGGAGTACTTAGAAATAACTCGCACACCCACATGGCCATCAGCGCGGTGAAAAACGCGTCGGAATATTTCGAGTCGACAAACTCGTTCATCTTGATCATCTTCTCGCCGTCAAAGTGGAAGGTGAGCATGTATTCGTTGTTGTATTTCTTCCACGACTTGGAAAACCCGTCTGATTTGACCTGGAAACATATCGCGGTGAGCGATTGATTCTCGTGATGATACGTGAAGGCCTAACGTGGAACGCGACCTTGTTGGAGCCGTGTATCACATCCAACGGCTCTTCGAACTGTGTGCCAGTGTTCAGAGATCATCAAAATTACGCAAAATTATTGCTAACCGTGATCTTCTCGAGAACCTGGGTCCAGCTATGCTTTAAGAGAGCGATGAGCTCATCCTTCCCCCTCGTGTCTCTTCCCTCGGGAGGAACAAGGGTGGCGGGGAAGTACTGATACTTGAAGGTCGGTGCCATCAGATCGCTCAGAAGATCCCACTCAAGGGCGTTCAAGTGCTTCAAAAATGCATGGGCATTCTGGAGCTGCTTGGTGTCAAGGTTAGACATGGTGGAGAGAGAGAGTGCTGGTTTAGGGAAGGATCCAAGTACTTATTCACCTTCGACGCTTACTAGTACTTACTGCACTCCGCCGGCTTACTGAGACTGCACTTCGGCCGGCTGGCCACGCGTTCGATGATGCCGGCAACTTCTAGAGACCGCACTCAAACTTGAACCCAGGCACCGAAGTTTCTGCCCTAAAGCGACCGCCAAAAGGTCGATGATCATTCGAAGAATGTGCAAGTTGCCTTACGGCACTAGATTCAACCGTGGGAAAGGTGTTTGAGCTCATCTAGAAAGTCAAATTCGGGGCCAACCCACAGGATGGTACAGCCGATATAGACCTACCCCGGCACTGTATTGCTTGCACAGTCAAAACTTTAACGCTTCCACACTTCTATGACCCAACCTCGGAATCGAACTTGAATCGAACCGAGAGTACTGTTACAAGTTGAACGAAGCCATCAGTATTCAGTTGAACCGAGGTCATAAAGCAAGTTAAACCACCGCCGCGAGTGCCGGGGAAAAAACCTGTTAACCAAGGTAGTGTATATATGACTCAGCCGGGAATCGAACCAGACCTTCTGCCTGACCCAGGGAGCCAGATCAAGCAGACATGGCATGTGTGCTGGGTCTACGTCGTTCATTCATGGCTCACTGGCTGGATATTATGTGTGTGGGTTGAACTGGAGACGCGGGATATTGCGGTGGAAAACAGCTGTTTGGCCTTGGAGCCGTGGGTTCGCCGAGGTTGGTGTGCCTGCGAGGTTTTTCGGAGTGCGTGGACTTCAGGAATAAAAAACTTTACTTTGTTAGAACCCGACAACCACCCAGCCTGGAATCGAACCAGGAACCGCCACAGGACATTCACGCCTCCGCTTGGACAGTGGATGTAAGCCGTGCTCTAGGTCTGTTCTCTGCGGACGGGTGGGTGGGAATAAATGTAACTCGAACCTCGTCACCGAAACCGCAGGCGTCAAGGAGGCTATAAAATTCCTCGGAACAGGTGGGTGATGAGTACGGTGAAATCTCGAATGAACGGGTGTGTCGACTCGCCCAGGACCCGAAGTAACTCGCGACATGCTCAAGCATGGAAAACAAAAAGCACTGCTCAATCCTTAAGTGATCCAGCCTGGAATTGAACCAGGACCCCTGCATGAAGGAACTCATACTGCACAATCAGCAAGTGCGCACCATGCGCTCTGGGTCTATATTTAATATTATGCTTTCATTGGTTGGTCGGCCGATAGGTAGCAGACAAACGGCGAAGGGAAAAAAATAGAGCTCGTCGACCTAGGACCGGCCCGAAATCGTTGAACCAGGTATTATCGTTGAACTGAAGCCGATTCGATATGAAGGTGTGCGCCGCACCTGGCAGTCAGTCATCGACCCTTTCCACGCAAAAACAAATGGGAAACGACTAAGGAGTAAGGAATGCCACAGACCTGGTACAAAAAAAGGCGGTTCAACTCAGCGAGGCACAACCCAGCCTGGAATCGAACCAGGGTTCTTGCGAAAGGCGTGGTTGGAGACATCATCCATGACCTGCAGGCGCACACCATGTGCTGCTGGGTCGGTGCTATGCTCTGGTTCGTTCGTCAGTAGGTAGGGGAAAATGGGCGCATGAATAGTAGAGGTTAGAAAGAACAGACATCCACCTGAAATAGGACCCAAGCCTGGCATTGAACCAAGCCTTCCCGCTAGTGTATCCGCGCACGATCTCAAGGAGGCTGCTGGGCTTCATTTTACTGTCAATACTTCGTATAAGCGAGGGAGTTAAGAGAATACCACTGTAACACACTTGAGGTCGCCTGGATTCGACGTCTAGTCGGACGCGATGCTAAGGATTCGAATGGCTTTCGATTCGGGACGCGTACGGCCGCAGGTGTGGAGTATGTCCCATTGAACGTATACAGACCTGGGACAAAATGAACATCGGAGCTCGGACAAAAGACACTTTCGTCTTGGGATACGACCCAGCTCGGATTCGATCCGTGAGTCTCTCGTCGCTAAAGCTGCGCTAGAGGATGAAGAGTGACGGGAGCACGCCGTGTGCTCTGGGTCTGCGGTATTGCCTGCTCCATTCGTCAATAGGCAGGCAGAAATGCTGGGAAAACAAGGCAAACCATTTGAATTAGAGCTGAAATTTCCTGTGAGTCCGCTGAAATTAAAACAATTTCTGAGAAGGTTTTGAATCCGCCGGTACATACTCTGCGGTGCCGCGAGGTCCTCGAGTCCTAGAGTCCTGCGTCGAGACGGCTTACCTCTGGACGACGTTGACGGAAGGAAAAGAGCGCCTCTACACATTATGGCCAGGGCCCAGCCTGGAGTCGAACTGGCAGAAAGCTCTGCCTTAACGCCATCGGCCGTTCTGAAATGGGAGTAGACGCACACCCTGTGCACCGGGCCTTCAACGCTGTTCGTTCTGTACCCGTGAAGGACACCAGCGGAGGACGAAAGTTGCCATGATGGATGTTGAGAGCAAGGAGAGGGGCGTGTGAATTTGGTGGAGGCGCATCAATTTCCGGCGTCCCGCTTGCTTTCGACCACCGACGTGGATTTCGGGCATTCCCGTCCGTAGCGTGCAACACCGGCCCATGGATGCCCAATCTGCCAGGTAGAAGTTAACCTCCTACTGCAACTCCAGGCTCACCACGACTAGCCACGACTTCGTGACCTTGCCACCAGGTTTGCGTACCGGTTGCGTATTTGTCGGGCAATGGGTGCTTCAATCTTGTTGCCTCGGTCTTTGCTTGGTACGTTGTCTTAGCTTCGGTGAAAGTCCCTCTCGCTTGTTCGCTCCGTCAAGCATGGTGGCTGGAATTGCGATTCCTCCCTACCATAGCCACCTATTCCAGTATGTCCTTGATATCGACGCTAACCCGATTGTTACAGATACTCCTCGCTCGGTGCCCCCCCTCCGACGGGTTCCTCCGACGGCAAATTCGCGTTATTGCGCCCTGCTCTCACCAGCGCCTCCGCCTGACCATACACCGCCGTCCCACATCAAGAATCAAGACAACTGCCGCACGAGGTTTTCCACTTCCAGCGACTTCCCCCGACCATCCTTCCCTTGCTGTCTCCCTCGCTGCTGTCACTTATGTCTCGTCCTTACTCTTCATCGTCGTCGAATCATCGATCCTCCCTTGCTCTACACCTCTCCGCCTCACCATCAGCTACGGCTCCATTCCGTTTCCTCCATTCTGCTGGCCCCCGTCTTGCCTCCACCTTCCTCCTTCCTACCCCGTCCTTCGCGCCTTCACCCTTCTCCCATTCTCGGCCGGCATCCCGCTCCCGCTTGCCGTCGCGCCACCCGCATCCTGCTCTGCTCTCCCTTCTGCACCCGCTTCCTTCGCGTCATCCACCAACTCCCCGCCCTCCTCGACCCCGCCTTTCCTAAATCACCATCACCCGCGTCTCGCTAGGCTCTTCTCTCTTCACCTCCACTACAATCGAATCCAGCTGTACCCGCCCTCCTTGTGACTCTACCGCTCGTTCCTCTCGGACTGTCCCCTCAAGCAAACCTTCGTTATATGATATGACCGTCCCTCCTTTCCTCCGGGTGCGCTGTCTGGTCCCGCTACCTTCCATCTGAGCTCCCGCGACCATCTCCTTATCCCCCCGCCTTCCTTCTTCGTCACTTGTCGTCGCCTCCGTGTCACCATCCCCAGCTCTTATTGTCCCACCTGCGGAGCTTCCTCCCCTCTCCTCCCTCTCCGCTCTTCTTCCGTGCTTTCTTCGTGCCTTTCTTCACGCCGACCGCCTTGCGCTTTCGGATTCTTTTGTGTTATTGCGATCGTCGGCCAGGCGCAACTTCGACCTCGGGGAGCCATCGGCGTTCTACGACACGTTCCCCGACGATGCGGACATGGCGGGGATACAGTTCCACGGGGACAGCGTCTTTAGTAGTCTGGGACCTGCGTATGCCCATGGGTTTGGCACCTCCTGGTCGTCGGCTGCGCCCGGCTTCGCCTTTTCTTGGGGAACAAGGGCAGTGGAGATGGTCGAGCGCTCGCCGCCCACATGCTCGCTGCTGGACGTCGTACCGATTACGAGACAGATATAAAATTTGCATTCATTACATCCCCGCCCGCACCCCATTCACCTTATCCTGCTCCAAGAGCCCAGTGGCATCCACTTTTCCCCGCGTCTCCTCCGGCAAGACGCATCGCGCCGCCTTCGTCTCCCGTCCGGCCGCTCACCAGTGGCCTGCGCACCGTCGTCGTTTGTCCGGCGTCTTTTTGGAAGGAGCGCAAACGCCGAGGCCACGTTCTCCAGTACGCGAGCAGCGATTCGCTCCGGCCGCGGGCTTTGAGGTGGTGGGTGAAGCGGATGTGCTTGGGGGGGCGCGGGTGGGCAGCGGCGATGGGCGTGAGGATCGCGATATCGGAGGCGTCTTTCCGCAGATGGCGTGCAGCACGACGAGGGGAGCAGCGTAGTCCCGGAGCCGGATGCAGGCGCGCAGAGTCGATGAGCAGCGCTTCCTCGGTGTAAATGCGATGGAGCTTGACGGGCGGGCGCGGAGGGGGCGGGACGCGGAGGGGGGGAGGAGGGGACGTGAATGTGTGCGGAAAGTTGGCGCGGGTATACTGGGCGAGGCCGCTGGTGCTGGGAGCGAGCGACTTCGGGTCCTACTAGCCTAGAGCCCGGCGCGCGGAAGGGGAGGACCGTCAGGATGTCTGGTAAGAGCGAGTGCTGGTGCTCAGCGCCGGTGGCGAGGCGCGGATGCGGGTGTGCGCTGGGATGGACGTGATGAGACGCAGGCTTGGGGCCGCTGAGCAGCACATTCGAGATTTCGTTTCGGGGGGGTCTCTGGGCGGAGGGCGCGCGCGCAGTCCAATAGGTCGCGCAAGGTGCTGATGCAGTGGGGTTCGGCGGAGGCGGAGGTAGAAGCGGCGGAGACGAGGAACGCAGTGCGAGTGCGTAGGGCCATCCTCGGCGGGGCGGTGCATGGCGAGGACGAGTGACTTTTGCCTGAGCTGCGGCGGCGGGACGATCACACTCAAGTCTTGCGAGTGCCGGACTCAAACGAGTGTTGCCGTCTCTTTTCGGGGAGACGCGGCGTTTCCTTTGGATACTCCCGAACTACTTCCTAAACCCGTTCCTGAGCGGGAGCGGACCATGTTAGTAACCTACTTACCTTGTTATGAATGCATTTTTCAAAAAAAATTACTTAGGGGACGCGCAAGCGGACGTGGGGAATCGAAATCCACAAGTTGGAAGCTGCTTGAATACAAACATGTGGTCGCTGCAGCCGTGCACCATGCACAACGCCCGGCTTTCCTAACCTGTTCAAACCCTCCAGAGGTTACTAACGGCGGGGGGCAGAAATGCTGCCATTAGTCCAATTCGATGCGAAGACCCCAAATATGACGGTGACTACAGGCGCGGGGAATTGGACCACCAAGAAACTACACCTTCTTCTCCTCCCACGAATCGCAATTCTTGATCAACGTGTGAGAACCAAGAAGTATGAGAAAATCGACAGGGCTGTCCGGCTTCGTCGTCGCATTGGGCGACCGGACTCACTTATGCTCAGTTTCGCGTCGCGTCGGACTCGGCCGCGGGACTCCTGCGGGACTTTTGGAGCTTCGCCCGCTCAGTTTAGCATCCCCGGGCTCTCCCGCCCCGCAGCCCGCGGCCAGAGGCCGCGCCAGACACAAACCAATCGGTTTGTGTCCCGCTCCTTCCTCTTCCTTTCGCTCCCTATCCCTCACTCCGAGACGCATCATGTCCGCTTGGATAGACACGAGAATACGGACGCATAGCGTCCGATATTGAGACGCGCAGCGTCGTTTCCCCTCTCCCACCCCTCTCTCATTCCCCACTCTGAGACGCGTAGCGTCTGTTGAGACACATACGAGAATACGGACGCACAGCGTCCGATACTGAGACGCGTAGCGTCGTTTTGAGCCGACACACGCACGCGGACGCGACGCGCCCGCTCCTTTCCATTCACATTCACTACCACACTCATACCTCGCCTACATACACTCGGAGTCAGGCGCGTACCGACCCCGAGGACACTCTATATGGACGTCTACCGCGTGGTGGCGATGGTGTTGGCGAGCGCCTGGGTGGTAGCAATAGAACACTGCGGTCAGACTTGGCCCAATAGTGATATTCCAGCCCTGCTGCCCGCATCCACCAAACACCCGTCGCTGGCCACGAGAATGCAACAATTTGAAGGTTCGGGAGAGCCCGCATGAGCCAACAAGCCGCGTCTTCCTGTTGAGCGGCGTCAAAATCCGGATCGTCAAAATCGAGAGAGATGCGCAGGTGTGTGAGCAGCGGGAGACGCTGCAATGCCGGGAGGAAGGCGTCCTATGGGTGGAAATGAGTGTCGACTCACGTGGAATATGTGAGTAGCCTTACATTGCGGACATCGACACACTTCCTGTCGCCGCGTTTGTGACGTGGAAGTGCCAGTTGTAGAAAATCGAGTGCAGGGAATCTCGACGCAATTTCGTGAACTAGATGTGGCGTCGGAAATTCTTTGGTGGTCAGGGTCAACTTGTGAAGATCTGCCAAGTGTGAGATTGAATTTAGGACAGTCAACACCTCCGAGTGTGTCAATGGGGCCCCTCGAAGTGAACGCGGAAAGCCAGGCCCAGGGATGTAGAGGTCGAGCATTGCGGATAGATGGAGAGCTTCCAACGAGCTCGGAAGCTGCACAAAAATCGGATCCGTGGGGACCAAGTTGGAGAGTGTCACCGAAGTCAGGTGGGGGGAATGTCGCGTGAGGACGTCTCCGCCAACCACTCCCAGAGTGAACGGGGGGTAAATGTCGTCGGCGTCGCGGGACAAGTCGGCTGAAAACAAGATGGAGAATTCCTCCAGAGCTGGCATGCCCGCTAAGATGTGCGGGACGGCGATGTACGGAGTAGACGTGTGCTCCGTCACACAGAGGGTCTTCAAACTTGGCCATAATATCGCAAGGAACTCTGGCGAAAGGAGGTCTCCCGATATTTTCAGGTCTTTCAGATGACCAGCCACATTTCGCAGGAGGATGCCAACGTTAGATATTTCCGTTCCACTATTAATACCGTCTGCACGCACGACGCCTTTGAATCCAGTGATTGTTAACCAAAGACTCCTCAAGGATACGAACGGTAACAGAGCGGGAGGCGACGGCCCGTCGAATCTGATTTGGAGTATCTCCAAAGAAGTCAGATTAGGGACCATAGCAAGTCCACCGAGCAATCCAGGAGGAAGCGGCGAATCCAAGCGCAAGGTAACTTGGGTCAGAGCCGGCATCATTGGCAGCGCAATGAACAACGCCTCCCCCAACGGTAAATGCTTTGGGTGACGGACGGAATGGTCCCGAATATGGAGTACACTGCACGATTTAGTTCCAGGGTGGTTCATAACAATAGTTTAGGATACAGACCGGAAAAGAGGCCACAACGTTTTTGGCCACACGTCGCCCTCGGGGCGGCTCCAGTTGTATACCTCACGGTAAACCCATGGCGTGGCCTCCGCTCGCATAAACCGCGAGGTTTGAGACAGGGCAAGGAGGCGAGCACCCATACATTTTTCATGATGAAAGCGCCAGTCCCCATAGCCATCGTGGAGCACAGCTGGATCCCGGGTGTTATACAGGATTTCGAAAATTACGTGCAAAACATCCGTCGGGAGGGTCGCAAGAGTGAGAGGAGGAGAAGGAGAAGGAGAAGGTCGCTTCAACCAAACAACGAAGCGGTAGAACAGTCCGGCGAGGAGGGACCGCAGCATACCCATCGCGCTCGTGGCAAGTGGAAGACCAGGGAAGGCTGTTACAGCGTGGGAGATACAATTACGTGAACTTGTACGCCCTTCGATATCCCGCCATTGGAAACGCTCCTGGGGACACATACCTAGGGCCACTAAACAAGCAGAAGTGATATTCAACCATCAGAGACGCTCAGAGTCCGAATTTCGACGCGACGCGAGAAGCACGCAGTCATGTGATCGCGTTTCTGTAATATGAATTGGGTCGTTTAGGCATTTACGGAGACCAGTTATACAGCTGTAGTACGCTACAGAAACGAAAGCGCATTTAGTTCACCGTCGAGCACATGTCACATTTCACTCTATTCTTCCTCCTCCGCCTCAGCACTCATCGTCTCCCATCTGGCTCTCAACGCCGACTCTCGCCCCTCATCCTCCCGTTCATCGTCCCACATCACAAAAGACATCGCCGCACGGTCCGTGCTCATGACGCGCGCATACTCGAGAAACAATCTAAGTGTAAATCTGGGTGTCAGCTTCATCCTGACCGCAGCTCGACGTAATTACCTGAACATATAAGCGACCAAATCCTCCTTCCGCCAAAACCTCCGACTCCACTCCCGTCCCGCGGCGGCAATACGCTCGCCACGCTGATCATGCGCGCGGAAGAACAGCAGCGTGTCTAGGAGGTCCGCGTACGAGTTTTGGATGGGGACGTAGTGGACCCATGGCGCGAGGCGGTCGGTGAACCTAACGTGCATTTGATCAGTTCTGCGAACTCGGGGAGCAACAAAGCAAGACCCACCACTCGGGATACGTGGTCGCCTTGAAGATGAGCGAGCCCGAGTTCATCAGGCGCTTGAAGCGACTCGACCATCCGTTGCCGTCGACCTGCGAATGAACGTTAGCCTGGTTTGAAAGGATTCTCAGGCAGAGCCGGCTGAAGGAAGAAACGCTCACGTCAAGCACATATCGATACCGTGCTGCGGTCTGCAAGTCATGCGCGCGCCGCCACTCGAACATCCGGCCCAAGGCAGCGCACTGCGACGGCTCGCAGTTCAGCGGCGCCGCACCTGCGAATGCGACATCAAGCAGCGCGGGGAGCAGACGCGCGCGCGGAACGTTGTGGGAAGAGGCCGTCGGTTTCGTCTTCTCGTCCTCCACATCCTTGATCTTGCCGACTCCACTGGTGCGCTTTATCGCCCAGGCCCCCAGCTCGTCCGCCTCATCGCCAAATTCGGCCGGCGGCGCATCGGGATCAAGGACGTCGATTCTATTCGCCCGAGAACGCGCATCGACTGCAAATTGCTTATCGAAGCCAAGACCTGCGAGTGCGAGCTCGAGGTCGTCGTCGCTCGCGCCGGGATTGAGGACGCTGACGTTCGCGCTACCCATACCGGCGCCGAGAGCTGCGAGGCGGATCTGACGAGATATCAGTATCGAGGGTAGTAAAGAGTAAAAGGGGGAAAGAGTGTCTAGGCAATTCCTGCCGGACACACAGTGGAGTTCCCGCCAATCTTTACGCCGAATGATATTCGGAATCGAAAACTCACCCGATGCGCCTCCTTCCAGCGCCCATCCCCGGCATGCCATATACCCGTGTTGCTCCCGCGCCACTGTAAGCGCGCGTCGGCACGTTGAGCCCACGACAGCCCGACCGGCGGCGGGCGACCCTCGTTCGGAAGGTCGTCCGAGACCTGCAAGAGAACGAAACAGATCAGCGAGGAGAACAAACGATCGCCGACTTGAAAGTACCCAATTAATCGGCAGCGCGACGCGGATATCGCTATGCAGCGGCGTCACACTGTAGCTGAACTGCGGGATGAGCGCGCGGTGCGGGGAGGGCCCGTGTCCGTGAGCGATGTACGCGCCGTGCGCACGCAGGTGGGCGGGGTGCTGGCAGGGGTCCATGGCGGGGAAGTGCGCGTGGATGAAGGTTTTGGGCCTGAATGAATAGGGAGGTCAGTAAGTGTCGTGCGAGAGGGCAGAGTAGCAAAGGCCAAAACAGGACAGTGCGGAGGACACAACCGGCAGACGACCGGAAGCATGCATGTATCGCGGAGCCCCAACTCAACTCTAGAAGACACCCACAAAGTAAGACAGAAAAACCACTCACCCCTCCCCGTCAGTCACGCTGGGGACACCCTCATTCGGATTCCGCTCGTCAAACGGCGGCGGGAGCGCGTCGAGCTGGGCACGCGCGAGGGGCGAGCAGGCGGCGAGCCAGCCGGAGGGGCGTGGGTCAGGTGGGGGGTGAAGGGGGAGATCTGGGGGGGCGTCAGTGTCTAGTGAGGGAGGGGAGAAAGACGATGGGGCTGGGAAATGGAGTCGCAGTGTAGGCGAGCATTGAGGCCGTTCACTATGAAATCGGTCGGAATCCGACGCGATGAGCAGGAAACCCAAAGACGGAACCCGAAGCAGTTCCACGGTGTGCGACCCAAAAACGTGTGTAGTTTGGACGACCCCAGAATGGAGGCAGAAGCCGACGATTGCAACGAAGCCCAAGCACAAAAACGCGCGCAGCTCCACGACCCGTAAAACGGTGAGGTGCCGGTGGAGAATTACATCGTCACTTGCGAGTGTGGTCGCGCGTCATCCGCATATCGAAAGTATGCAAAACGTCCAGGAAAGAGGACGAGGGGAAGAAAAAAGGGAGCAAAGTAGGAAGAAGGGTGAGGGGAGGAGGGAAGGGTACGTACACGTCCCCGCCTTGGCCGCGGTGAGGGCTTGTTGTCGGAGTTGGTACTGGAGAAGAAGATACATCGAGTCAGTGTCATATGGAGGCAGGAAGGAACAAAACCTACGTCGAGCACCAGATTCGGATTATCATGCGGACTAAACACTGCACGAAACGGCGGCAACGCCTCCTCCACCTCCTTCAACAGCTCAATCATCTGAAACCCACCCGACGCCAGCTCAAACCGCACGCCCTCGTCCTTCGGCAGCGTGAAATTCAGCATCCCCAGCGCCTCCCCCGCCCCATCCTTCCCAATCGTATACGAATCCGCATGCGCCTCCCACTCGCGCTGGATGCGCTGCAGGTCCACGGGATCGACGCCGTAGAACGGCGCCAAGTCGCGGTCGATCTGGTCGTACTCGTCCGGGAGTTGGACTGCGTGCGCAGACGCGTAGCCCCACCAGAGGTCGAAGCCCTTGGGCGGGAGGCGCGCGTAGCGGCGCGTGTACTCCTCCGCGGCCTGGCGGAGGGACGTGGAGGCGCCGGCGAGCTTGCGCGCCCATTGCGCCTCGGCGCGCGCGATAAGGTCGGGGATTGGGTGTGCACCATCGGGGTCAACGTACAGGAGGCCATTGGGGTGATAGATGTGCTGCCCTTGCTCCTTGTTCTTCGCGGCGTCTTTCTTCAGCCAACTGGGCTTGGCCATGGGTTTGGGCTTCTCGGTGGGCAAGGGGAGGACAGTGCGCGTGACCGTGCGCGTCGCCCAGACGGTGGCGGTCTCTGTTATCGTCCGACGGCCGGCAGCGAGCTTGAAAGCGATACGGGTCGAGTGGTGCGCGTCGAAGACTCCGTCGCGGGCGAAACGGCCGAGGAAGAGGACGACGCAGATGATGAGGAAGATCCAGGCTGGCCGACGCAGTGAGCGACGGCGGAGGACGCTGTATACAGGGGGCGACATGCTGGCGTTGGACTGGATGTAGGTGGATGGACGGAAAAAATGGGTAATTGAGCCGGCCAAGTCCAGTTTTTATTCGGCTTCGTCGTTCTGTGCTTCAAGAAGGCATATCGATGCCCATTTCAGCGCTGCCCTGGTCTATCGAAACTGGTTCGAGACAAGTGAGTAACGGAAATGAACGAATTGGCCTGAATGCTCACCAGTGGCTGCCCTAAAGTGACCTCTAATTCATTGCGCGCTCATCGATTCGATTTGGCGTTCAGTTTCGCCGTTCTTGAGCGACAGGATCGTGGTTGGTCGCAGGAGTTGAGCAGGAGCAGGGTCGATGCCGAATTTCGGCCGAACTTTTCGCATCAAGTTCGCTCTTACCACCTCAGCCCCCAATGAAGAGAACTAACAAGGATACAGGCACAGCTCTGGAGCCATTGAAATCCGTCTTCGCGTTGGGTCATTCGATATTCGAGTCCGCCGTTATTTGGCCGTTATTTTTTCCCGCGTGTTCCTCGTCGAGTGTCCGACTCGAGTCAACTTTCGAGTTTCCAGCTCGCAGCAAAACAACTGCTTGTGTTCCATGCTCAGCGAAGGCCCAGGCCGGGTACTCAGCAATGCTAGGGTTATGTGACCTTTAGCCTTCGATTCGGTAGGTTCCACGCGCGACCGCAGTTTGTTCCTCTTCTCGAGTCATCACTGGCATCTAACTCCCAGGAAAGCGGAATGGTATCCACTCTCCGGATCCGGGAAATGGAGGTCCGTTGTGGGGCTACTCAGCCGCCCCAACTGACGGAATTCTTGCACAGGTCCCATTTGTATGGTCGAATCCCGCTACACGGAGGTCGCGAGGTGAGACACTGATTAAATCCGACATCGATGCGGCACGGAGATCGCGAGAAGCAGCATATCCCTCACGATGTGATTTTTGTGTCCCGGTGCGTCCACGTTATCTCACCTCAGATAGGTGAGACGCCGCGCTGTGCAGATAAATCTCAAATCCCCTCGCCCGGCGTCGTAACGACTTCTGCCACTCCAGCATGTCAGTTCCCGCCAGCGCCTCACAAATCCCCCCTCTAGATGGCAATCTTGGTTCCCTTCTAGTCGGCCTTGTCTTGGGAACGTTCTTATTTGGGATGCTAACGGTTCAGGTCTTCAACTACTCTCAAATATTTCAAAGAGATACTCTCGCCCTGAAGTCCCTGGTATTTCGTCCAATGGCAGTAAGATTCCATCTCACTCGGTTGACCACGAGGTTGCAATCATCTGGTTCCTGGAACTCGCTCATACGATTGTGGGCTGGTATGCGGTTGGAGCACTTTCCCCACGTACCTTTTCCCTTCAAACTGAACGACTCTTAGGGATACACCATAATCATCACCTTTTATGGTCAACCTGAGCATATTTCTGACCCGCCGGCCTCGTTGGAACTGCTTCCATTATTCTCAGGTCCCATATCCCTCCTCGTGGAGGTCCGTGAAGGTGTCCTCCTTCTCCTGGTTCCTAAACCTTTGAACATCGCAGTCCTTCTTCGCGTTTCGCATCCACACCCTGTCCGGCGGCCGCTGGGCGCTGACTGTCGTGTGCTGCATCTTGAACGTCGCCAACTTAGCGCTCACCCTCGTCCTCCTGGGATTGTTCCACAAGATTCGCGATTTTGCTGTGTGGCAGGCGCAGACTCGCACCCTCTCCATTGCCACCTCAGCGGTGATCCCTTCCAACAATATCTTGATCACACTGGGGTTGTGCTACTATCTATGGAGAATGCAGGCCCCTTCGAATCGCTTTACGCAGTACGTACGCAAATGAAGATCTTGTGAACCTCCGTTTTGACGTTCGAGCGGCAGAACCCGAACGATGATAAATACTTTCATGCTGTGGACAGCTGGTTAGTGGCCAAAATCTCGACGGTAACATAGGCTGACTAGGAGTAGAGAGCACTGTCGTCACAAGGCAACTTTTACACCCTTCCACTTCGTCTGGGCTAACTTCAACCATCTCAGTGTGGCAAGCTTCCTGCAAGTAATCTTCGTAAGTCGACCGAAGTTTCATTCCATGTATTTCCTTCGTAACCGCATCTACAGCTTGTGACGCGCAAAGACTGTAAGTCAACTGTCTTCTCGGAGTCTCAAAGCACTTCAGGGAAATATCTCAGTGGTCTGGATAATTTTCTATCTGATGCACGGGAAATGTAAGCATTGCATTCCTCGTATTACGTCCGAACGGATCTGACGAATTAAAAAGTGTTATCCAATTGCCTGCTTGCGTCGTGAGTCTCCGCCTCTCGACGACACGAATAAATAAACCAAATAACGAGCTTGTTTACCCAGCTTGAACGGTCGCACCCGATTCCGTCCGCGCGAGGCGGACAATGGCTTGATACTCTCAAATTCGAGTAGCGGGGCCAGAACCCACGACAGGGTAGGAAGCACTCCATCTGTCGGTCGATCCGCTGTGACTAGGGCTAAGAACAACCTCTTGCAGGTCGTCATTGGTATGACTCGTATCACAGAGACGTTCAACACTTCAGATCCCAGCGACGGTCAATCCAAGGCGAGTTTTCGCAACATTTCCCCACACCCTGATGCGTCGGTTTAATCATCTTTCGGCGCAGGTTCAGGTCGTCGATGTGCATGCGCACGAGACAAGTGGTTCCATGACCAATTAGCGGGTTGATTCGAAAGGATGACAGGAGTGCGAGTTTCTACAGAAAGATCCCAGTTGCCCGCTGGGTTCTTCATCGGCTTCGTTTGACTTGTAAAAGCTACGAAGTAGGAAACTGCAGTCACTTCGTGGAAGTGGTGGGCAGTGCATCAAATTCTGAACTAAGCCCGCAGCTCAACACGCCGCAGATGTTGATATGACACCACGGATGGCCGCGACCACCCTACATGGTACCGTCATGCGAGTTGCAAAATTGGACTCGAACAGGTGACCCTATTAGGTTCGTTCCGACTAGAAAAACTGATCGAGCCAGAAAGAGAAAGGCCGCCGCGGCTTTTCAAATCCGTCACTCTGGAAGTTTTCGAGTTCTCGAGGACAATCCCCACTCCGTAGAGCAAAACACCATGGTGACACGGTTCGGCATATCAGGTCTTCTGCGCTCCTGGATCTTGGTTGAAATTCGGGCATCTCGGCGACGCGGGTTATTTACAGTCTTCGTTCTGTCCGGGCATTTATATGACCACCACAGGCAACGTGTCGAAGGGGAGCCTTCAAATCCGACTGGATTATCAGGTGAATCACCAGGGAGGTTCGCAAACGCCGTCGTAGGGCGTAAGATGGTGACAACACGTACACTCGAAAGGAAGCATGTTTTCACGTTTATGAGGACCTGACCCAGTCGCAAGCTTCAATCCCCTCCCATGGAGGTCACCGCACATATGAGTGAGCGAAATAGCGGCAGCGTTGAATCGAAATCTCCCGGTCCCCGCACAGGCGCACAGCCCACCACGCTCGAGGTCTCTGCGGATGATGTTGACACCGCCGCCACGCTCGTGAGCGGGGAACACGGAGAGCTCGACGCCGAGGAGGGGCTGCGCGTTCGGTGAGTGGGGCGGGGCCTGAATCTCTCTACTCCGGCTCAAGTTGTGTGCCAGCCGCAAAGTTGACCGTCATATTCTCCCATTGATGTGTAGTGAGTCATTTCCTGTTGCTCCCATTGCAAGCTCTGAACAACTTCCTCGCAGTCCTTTATTTGTGCGAGCCTCAATTGCGATGGAAAATGCCCTGGACTGATGTTTGTACCCTGCAAGGATTCAATTCATGGGTATGTGAATACCTGGACGACTTCAACCGCGGCGTGATGCTTTTCAACAGACAAGACGACATTAGGGAACGCAGCAATATTGGGAATCATGTAAGTAGTTCAGTGATTTCCTAGGTATTCTGCGCTCATATTTACCTGCCAGCCAAAAGACACATCTCACCGTGAACCAGTGAGAAATTCTCCGCAAGCTTTACAGTTGACTCAGCGCTGTGGCAGATATAACTGGTAAGGATGTTTCCGGTTCGTGCGCATCTCCTGACCGATGAGTAGGCTTGGCACTGTATTCTACTTGAGCTACCTCGTGTTCGAGTTCCCGCAGAACTTGGCTCTACAGCGATTCCCCGTGGCAAAGTGGACGAGGTAACCCTGTTAGAATGTCTTGAACCCACGCGTAACTCATTCTTCAACAGCATCAATATTTTCATCTGGGGAGTCGCGCTCTGTTCCCATGCCGCATGTACGAGCTTTGGCGGCTTGCTGGCCGTTCGGATAATCCTGGGCATGTGTGAGGGGTAGGGTTCATCCTCTATATTCTGCTTCATGCGCTGATTGGACCTTCGCAGGTCAATCACCGCAGGGTAAGGAGCCCGATTCTCATATTTAGGGGCCATGAAGTTGACTTTCCCTGAGATTCATGATCGTGACCTCCATGTACTGTTAACTCCCTCGCTGCAGCAAGCACAATATTGACGAGTTTCAGGTTTTACACACGGAGAGAACAGGGCCTCCGTGTTGGCTACTGGTGTGAGTCTCCGATTGCTTCATCAGTGGCCCGTAGCTTGAATACTTTATCCTCTCAGTCTTGATGAATGGCACGGGTAAGTACAATACTCCGTTTTTGACATTTCCGTCCCATCCACCTTGCATATAGCACAGATTCTCTCCGGCTTCCTGAGCTTTGGGACTCTCCACATTCGGACCAAGAGTTTCGAACCGTGGCAATGGTTGATGATAATCACCGGAATTCTGACCCTCATTGTCGCGGTGTTATTCTGGTGCGCAGACAGCTCGGTACGAATAATGTCCGTGTCGGTAAACTAGGCTCAGGGCGTTTTTTCCCGACTCACCCACGAGCGCATGGTTCCTCACTCTCGAGGAACGCATTATTGTTACCAGGAGACTCAAGGTACCGATATTATCTCTTTTGAGCATCCTAGGGCAGTAACTGTTGATAACCAGGTGAACCAAACCGGAGTAGAAAACAAACACTTCAAGAAAGAGCAGTGTGTGGGCTTACTTGTGCATCTGCTTCCTGAACTGAGAACCCTTAGATTGATCGAAGCACTTGCGGATCCCAAGACATGGTTGTTTGCATTGTTGGCTGCTTTGGCCAATATTCCGAACAGGTTAGTGTCTACGGTGTTGAAATTAGCTTCGAACACTGATCACCATCATCGTAGTCTGAAGTATGTCCCGCTCAATGTGTTCAAAAGGACGATGGCTAATACATCGACCAGTAATCAAGCAAGCATAATCGTTGCTTCATTCGGTTTCACCATCCTGCAAACAACACTTCTCAGTTGTGTTTTCGGGGTGGTTGCGCTCGTTTCAACTTGGTCGGCGGTGATACTTGTGGCGAAAACGGGAAGCCGCACCTGGGTTGCAGTTTGCTTCGTAGTCCCCAACATCATCGGTGCTGTTCTGATCATCACCCTTCCGTGGACCAACAAAATCGGCCTGTTGTTTGCAGCATGGATTAACGGTGCGTGTGTATGGGTGATTCGGGATAGCTTGAACTGACATGGAAGTAGGATTTGTGGCTTCGGCATTTAGTATGTACATTCAGCCTTTGCATACCGTGACTCTGACGAATTTAAACACCAGTAATTTCCATTGCATGGGTCTCTGCTGTCACCGCCGGCCACACGAAGCGTGTTACGACCAATGCAATAATGTTGAGCGCTTATGTATGTTTCCTCGTCTCTTCGCAAAATCAGGACTAATCTCACCATTACAGTGCATCAGAAATGCCAGCGGACCATTCATGTGGAAGGCAAGTCTCTATCGTCTGCCTTCCTCGCGATACTCATCACAACCAGGCGAAATACAAACCCCGTGACCGCGTGCCGTGGATCATTATTATTGCTTGCTACATTTCCTGCATGGTTCTCCTGGTTATGATACGGCAACTGTTGGTCGTGGAGAACAAAAGACGCGACAGGGAGGCTCTGGGCGAGGACAAGTACGACAACGTTTTCATGGAGAAATTGACGAAGGATGGATCGGGGATGGAGAAGGTGAAGG
The DNA here is from genome assembly GCA_029281495.1 of Mycena filopes. Classification (NCBI taxonomy): domain Eukaryota; kingdom Fungi; phylum Basidiomycota; class Agaricomycetes; order Agaricales; family Mycenaceae; genus Mycena; species Mycena filopes. Next base: position 683,862 of record JARIHR010000015.1, read on the forward strand.
TTGAAAAGGTACGTCAGGTTCAACGCGAGAGTTCCAGGATACATCATATCAACTGATCCAACTTCAGGAATATCTGGACCTTACCGATATCCAAAACCGCGAGTTCAGATACGTGTACTGACCGTCGAATAAATATTGACTCTGAGCTGCGAGACGCTGCGCCTTTCAAGCAGTCCGTGGGGCAATGCACCTTCCTTAAGCGCAAGTACGAGCTCGTTGTGTGGTTGGAAAAAGACGAAACGTTTCGAAAAATTCGCACGTAGGGTGTCACGATTCGATTCCAATCTTATCGCGACAACACCTATCTCGGAGGCGCCTAATGAAGCGCCCACAGATGAGATAACGAAGGGATTAGATATGGACTTAGATTAGATAGTTGAACACCTGGCAAACACATGGTAAAAGAACATTGCAGAACATTCCGGCACTACATGCTGCAGCAGGATGGTTTACGCACCGAGTACACACACGATTCATATTCACACGGTTCACAGAACAGTATAAGTAGAGTAGTTAGTTTCTTGTATTCCTTAGTCTTTTATTCGATTCATTTCTCGAAGTCCTGCGCATCTCACTCCCCAATCCGCTATCTCTGTATAGTCGGACGAGATAAGGCTTTGATTGTGACATAATAAAAGACTCCCCTTCGTACCACCCGTACCGTCATACCTCGCTCTCACCCCACTTCACCTTACCACCACCCACGCACTATTTGCGTAAGCATTACCATTTCACCATCTTGCGCGCTCGCGCACTCGTTCCAAACCTCCTTTCCCTTTCCTCCATTGCCGACAACCCGTATCGGACCACTATAACAGACAGACACTGTACCACGGGAAACGTTGAGTCCGTCCCAAGTACAATAGCAGTCGTAGGGGTACTGGGCAGATCCTCGGAGAGGCCCATCCCGCTATCGCCGGGGGTGTTGTAGAAGACCCGGGATAGTTCTGTTCGCAAAAGACCGATACGGATCCCACCAACCGCTTAGTGCGGAAGAAGACCAGTCGCGCTGTTTCGCGCACCCTCTAGCACCGGCTCTTCAGAGTCGTCGTCGTCGTCGTCGTCTTCCTCCGCGCACCCACCACCTCCTCCTCCTCACGGCGTACCTACACATCTACCGCCTCTTCCCTTGATACTCCCCACACCTACTGGGCCACCCACTTCACCGTCCCCCGCCACACACCTTTACCACTCGTTCCCGACCCTCACCGACATGTCTCACCACGCCGCATCCCAGGGGCCAAGCCGTGCCCCATCCCCTGCGCATAGTGTGCAGATGAACGACCCCGAACCCCTTGCTCCCACACCGAGAATCTCATCCTCTCGGATCACCCTCGCCTCTCTCCCGCCGCACTTTGACGGGAACGACAAGTCCAAGTGGGACACTTGGAAAGATGCGCTCGGAAATTACATCTGGGCATACGAAGGGGAGTTTCGCACTCCGAAGACAAAAATTGCCTTCACGATTTCGCTGCTCGGCAGCAAGGACGGCGCGCCCAGCCCAGCTTCCAACTGGGTCCGTAATTGGCGCAAGCGAGTGCTCGACGAGGACGACGAGCTACCGGAAGGATATTCCTTCAAGGGTTTTTTGGACGACCTTGGCCGACGACCTCAGTCGATGAGATCAATCCTTTCCTTTCTATCTAGGTACATAGGATCATATTCCAACTACTATGCTAGCACATCCCAACTCATTAGTCTGATCTATCCTACTCAATCCCAGGCAAGGAAAAGTGAATTGAGGAAAGGCATGGAGGGACAGGAAGGTGTGAAGATGGAGTTGAATGTTGAAGATGGGGTGAAATAGGATAGGATTATCTGGAGATGGGATGGGATGGGATAGGATAGGATAGGATGGGGTGGGATGGAATGGGATGGAATGGGATGATTTCCGATGAAATCTCGAACAATGGTGTGGGAGGGGGATGAAATAAATGAGCCACTCACCGTATCAATGCCACCCGGGATTCTGCAGCAAAATTGAAGTGCCTGAACGTCGAGGGAGGGGAAAGAACTTGAAGATGAGGATAAGCGGAAGCAAATTTGAGCCAGTAAAGGAAAATGGAGGAGGTCAGAGTGGCGGGTGGTGGCGGACTGTGGTGGTCAAGAGCAAGGTCGGTTTGTTTGGTCGTGTGGACATCAAGCCGGGTTTGACTTCGGCTGCGCCGGTTCGCAGAGTTCTTTGTCTTTTCTTTTGTCTTACTTTTGTCCTTACGCTCGGACCTTGCCATCAGTGGCTTCGAGTTTCTTTATAATGCAGGCCTTGGTCCTCTCCCACCCCTTGCCAGACTTCTGCTTCGTGCAAGTTGCAACCCCCGTCGTCCCCCGAGCCCCCAGTCTTGCAGCAGCAGCTGAATTACTGTTCGGAATATGAATAGGCATTTGAAGTCTGGGCTCCAAAGTTCATGGCCCATCAAGGCGGACAGCCAGGAATATTTGCGAACCGTCCCCTGTCCTCGCCCAGCAAATCATGAATGGCGTGCAGGTATGCGGTAAACTGGTGTCTTTACTCATTCTTGGAGTCTGGATAGGATTATGGGATTCCGATAGGATAGGATTGCGATTGGATAGGATTACGATTGGATAGGAGTGTTCAAATAGGATGGGATAGGATAGGATCAAAACATGGGGAAAAAATTAACCGTGCGGGGTGGTATGAATAGTGCTGAAATCCACTTTAAAACACCTACCGGTCGTAGGCTAGGATCGATCCTATCAACCTACCGGAGTAGGTTAGGATGTATCCTAATAGCGCCAGCTATTGCCTTGGCAGGACGTTCAGGGACCACAATGTGCGCCAGACAGCGTACATTCGCCTTACCACCACGAGGCAAGGGAAGACCGCCTTGGCGGACTTCATCCAGGCGTTCGAGTTGAACGCAGAGGAGGCGGGATACGACCCGCACGACGACTTGCACGGGCACCACAACCAGTTCCTGTGCGAGAACCTAGAGAACCTCGTCAACGAGGAGGTTCGCACGCAGCTCTATGCCGGGGGCGTAGAGATCCCGGAGAATTATGCTGGGATGAAGGCCAGGATGATGACGATCAGTCGCATCCTAGAGCGGCAGAAACTGCGCAAGGCGCAGCAGCCGAAGGCGGCCGGGACTCCGTTCTGGGTCCCCGCCAAACCTCCCCCACCCGCACCCAGCGGTAATTACCGGGGAACTGCGCCAAATTTGGCGAAGAAGCTCGGTCCGAGGGAAGTAGCCCCTATGGACGTGGATGCTTCGAAGTCGAAGGGGAAACCCTTCAAGTGTTACAACTGTGGCGATGAAGGCCACATGGCACGCGAGTGCCCACAGCCACGCCGGGAGCGTGGAAAGATCAATGTCCGCGCCTTGCGGACGAACGAGATGTCGAAGGAGGATTTCAAATTCCTCTTTGACCAGGCCCGGGCCATGTATGGCCAGGATTTTTAAGGAGGGCCCCGATCAAGGCCGAATCGGCGCCCCCCGCTTCTCTTCCCCTAAATAAATATGTTCCGCTTGAGGTGGAACCGACCGAGACCCGAAGTTCTTTTGTAAATTATATAACACAGCGCACTGCTCTACGTACACAGGACAATATAGTAGTAGGAGTAGATGTAGAAAAAGACAAAAAACAAATACGTATTTTAGAGAATCTGAATCGCATCCGTAATATTAAAAACCGTAGAATGAACGAAGTGAACAAGCGTTGGAGTTTATTTAAAAAGGCCCCTGGAACCCAAACCAGTGAGAAAAATAGTGCGGATAAAAAGGGCGGTGCTACCGCGATGGCTCAACCCACAGTTGTGGGGGAAGCGCCAAAACACACACGAGTCCCCTTTGGACTCAAGAAGCAGGAGGCAGCCAGGTGGCTTGCACGACGTGCGATGGGTATCTCAGACAACCTATTAGCGCAGGAACTCCGGGAGTTCCAGAAGCAGCGGAAGCAGCATGAGATGCTGGTGTCAGTGGAGCTGATGTCTCCGGACACGGGGAAGACACGCCGTATCAAGGCGCTGCTGGACAACGGCTGCACTACCACGTGCATTGATCGGGCATACGCCAAAGCAGAAAACTTTGAGCTCCGAGAGCTTGACCAGAAAATTGTCGCACGGAATGCGGACGGATCCGAGAACCTTGGAGGACGGATTACGCATTACGCAGAATTAATTATGGGAGTTGGACTCCACCGGGAACGAATAAAGTTCTTGGTTACAAATCTCGGGAAGGCCCGTGTATTTATCGGATACGACTGGTTATTTAAACACAACCCCGAGATCGACTGGAGGTCTCAGAAAATTACCTTCAGTCGGTGCCCGCCCGAGTGCAACATGCAAGGCACCGAGGAAACCGAGGGCTGGAAGCCGGAGGAAGCGCTCGAGGAGGGTGAGTCGATCTTGATGGTCGACTTTGCGGAGCACATAGACCTGCGTGTCAAGGCCACTCAGGCACAGCAGATGGCGGAGGAGGCAGATAGAGACAGAGAAAAGATGACGGAGGACACGGTTCCGGAGCAGTATCGCAAATACATCAAGGTGTTTGCAAAAGAGTCGTTTGACCGACTTCCGGAAAAGAGGCCGTGGGATCATGCGATCGAACTAAAGCCGGACTCCAAGGCAGTTGATTGCAAGATCTACCCGTTGTCCCAGACGGAGCAGGGAGAGTTGACCAAGTTCCTAGAGGAGAACTTGAAGAGTGGACGTATCAGACCGTCGAAATCACCTATGGCTTCGGCGTTCTTTTTATTAAAAAGAAGGATGGAAGCCTTCGACCGGTGCAGGACTACCGGAAGCTTAACGAGATGACGATCAAGAATCGTTATCCACTGCCGCTGATCTCGGAGCTTGTCAATAAACTCCGAGGAGCGAAGGTCTTCACGAAACTGGACATTCGCTGGGGATATAATAATATTCGTATTAAAGAGGGAGATGAATGGAAGGCGACTTTCCGAACCAACCGCGGCTTGTTCGAGCCGCTCATGATGTTCTTCGGCTTGACAAACTCGCCGGCCACTTTCCAGACAATGATGAACGACATCCTTCGCGAGTTAATTAACGAAGGAAAGGTCATTGTCTACCTCGACGACATCCTTATTTTCACGGACACTCTGGAAGAGCACCGACTTATTGTAAAACGAGTGTTGGAGATACTCGAGAGAAATCAATTGTATTTAAAGCCGCAGAAATGCGAGTTTGAGCGCAGTGAGGTCGAGTACCTCGGAGTAATTATTGGTCACAACTCCATGAGAATGGACCCTGTGAAGATCCGGGGGATCACCGAGTGGCCGGAACCGAGAAACCTCAAACAAGTCCAGGCGTTTTTGGGGTTCACCAATTTCTATCGGCGATTCGTACGGGGATACAGTGAGGTGGCCAAACCCCTCACGAGGTTGACGGGGAAAGAGGGCTTCTCCTGGGGGGAAGAGCAGAAGGCAGCCTTCCAGAAGTTGAAGGACCGGATTGCGGAGGACGTGGTGCTTGCACTTCCCACGGATCACGGGAAGTTCCGGATAGAGGCTGATGCATCGGAGGGAGCAACTGGGGCGGTGCTTGAGCAGGAACAAGAGGGGGGGTGGCGCCCGGTGGCGTTCCAGTCCCATGGACTGAACGAGACGGAGCGGAACTACGAGATCTACGACAAAGAGATGCTCGCAATCATGCTCGCGTTGGAGGAGTGGAGATCTCTCTTGATGGGAGCGCAGGAGACATTTGAGATCTGGACGGATCATCAAAACCTGCAGTATTTTAAAAGTCCTCAGAAAGTCAATCGGAGGCAAGCGCGATGGATAGTTGAGCTGTCCGAATACGACTTCACGCTTTCTCACCGGCCTGGAGCGCTGAACAAGAAAGCTGATTTACTATCCCGCCGGGCGGACCACGACCAAGGGAAGAATGATAACGAGAATATTATTCTTCTCAAGCCCGAATATTTCCGATCTCAGGAGATTGTGTTAGAGGGACCCGAAGCCGAGATCATGTCACAGATCAAAGCGGAGAAGAAGGTCGACAAGAGCGTGAAGCTGGCGCTCCAACAAAAACTCCCTGGCTGGGAGAGGATCGATGACCTTATTTATTATAATGGACTCATCTATGTGCCGCACAACCCGGAGTTGCGAGATAAGATTATCGGGTTGCACCACGATAATGCTCTGCTTGGTCACCCAGGACCAAATCGGACACAGGAGATGATTGAGCGTAATTATTGGTGGCCACGGCTGGGAAACCAAGTTGGTGGATATATAAAAGCATGCGAGCCGTGCCAACGAACGACGGTTCATCGGTATAAGCAGGGAAAGCTTAACCCGCACGAGATTGCAGCAGGACCCTGGCAGAATATATCCATGGATCTGATCGGACCACTGCCGGTCAGCAATGGTTTTAATGCTATACAAGTCTGGGTCGACATGTTCTCGAAGATGATCCACTGCGAGCCAGTCAATATGGACTTGTCTTCCGAAGGTGTTGCCCGGTTGACCCGGGACCGAGTGATTCGATACCATGGAATTCCTCGCAAGATCGTCTCGGATCGGGATCCGCGGTATGTCTCGGGATTCATGAAGGAGCTGAACCGGCTCCTCGGCATTGAGATGAACCTGAGCACGGCATTCCACCCAATCACCGATGGCCAGACCGAGCGCATGAACCAGGAGATTGAGAAATATCTCCGTATCTATGTAAATTATCGCCAGTCGGACTGGGCGGAATGGCTCGCGCTGGCGGAGTTCACCCACAACGACAAGACAAGCTCGTCGACGAGCATGTCACCGTTTTTTATAAATTCCGGACTCCACCCCTGGAAGGGGATAGAGAATGCAGTCGAGTCGCGCAACGAGGCCGCGAACGACTTTGCCGGAAAGATGAAAAAGATTCGTGACGAGGCGACAGCAGCGCTGGAGAAAACCCAGAAAAGCATGAAAAAATATTATGACGCTCACCGGCGTGACGCGCCAGTATTTAAAGTTGGAGACAAGGTTTGGCTGGAGGGGAAGGATATAACCACGGACCGGCCAACAAAGAAGTTTGATGACTTACGGCTGGGGCCGTATGAGGTCATGGAGAAGGTGGGGGCATCGGCCTGGAAGTTGAGACTTCCGGAGACGGACAAGTCACATCCGGTCTTCAACGAGAAGCTCTTGACGCCGTATGTGGAGCCCCCGGCGCATCGAAAGGAGAATCGCCCCGCTCCCCAGATAGTGAGCGGCCACGAGGAGTACGAGGTGGAGGAGATATTGAAGCACCGCAAGCGCGGCAATGGCTACCAGTATTTAATCAAGTGGAAAAATTATCCGCTGGCGGAACGGACTTGGGAACCTAGACGGCATCTTACACACGCAAAAAAGATGCTTGACAAATATAATGCGGATCACGGAATCATTATCCGTGCTTTGCCTATATTTCCGAAGGGCCACTGGGACTATTTAGTTAAAAGATACAAATGCCGCGAGGAGTCGCAACAATACTCGACGAAGAAGTTATTTATTCCTGAAACAAACTCCTTCATCGCCATCGACGAGGACGTCGATTCTAGAGGGGGGGTAATGTCACGATTCGATTCCAATCTTATCGCGACAACGCCTATCTCGGAGGCGCCTAATGAAGCGCCCACAGATGAGATAACGAAGGGATTAGATATGGACTTAGATTAGATAGTTGAACACCTGGCAAACACATGGTAAAAGAACATTGCAGAACATTCCGGCACTACATGCTGCAGCAGGATGGTTTACGCACCGAGTACACACACGATTCATATTCACACGGTTCACAGAACAGTATAAGTAGAGTAGTTAGTTTCTTGTATTCCTTAGTCTTTTATTCGATTCATTTCTCGAAGTCCTGCGCATCTCACTCCCCAATCCGCTATCTCTGTATAGTCGGACGAGATAAGGCTTTGATTGTGACATAGGGAGTCGAACCCAGGAAGGCCTTGCAATTGTCGGAACTCAAAGGCCGTGCGCCTTACCACGTCTGAGTTCTATAGCTGCCCAATGAGTTGAAAGAGTGAGTGAGCATTTTTCTGGTGCGCTGTTGTCAAAAATACTACCGATGTCGAATTTCAGTATTCGGCCAGGGGAGTCGATCCCCGAATTGCCTTCCATCTGCTCCAGAATTGAGCGGTCGAGCGGCCGGGAGGTCTGCGCACACCACGTCGGATACCTACACCTTCCATTAAGTTTGAATACATAACTAAGTCACTTTGAGCCCGCCGACGGCGAGCCGAGCCAAAAGACGACATGGCGGCCAGCGACTTCGCAAACAGGTGTAGATTCTTCCTCAGTGACGGGGGTGCTGTGTAATTGCACCAGACTCTCAAAGGGTTCACGTTACTATGAGCATCTGGTCAGTTGGATGCCAGTGGTAGACGTCAGGCAAAAAATCCTGGAGTTCGAAACCAGGAATCGAACCCCAACAGCTGCTTTGAATATGTCTGTCCGGCTGCATCTGAATCCATGGAACGACGTCGTCCGCTCTTCCCCCAGGGTTGGAGCATAGTTTAACTATGGACAATACTCTCAACTGAGTTGTGGCCGGAGGCGAAGGGGACTCGATCAAAACCGTCGATAGTATCAGGCAAAGTGGGAGCACGGCGTCCGTCTTGAGATGGGAAGGGACATTGCGACCCACCAGTTTACTTGAAAGTAAAAGTGCTTGCTGCATCCGAGCCACGCGCCTTTCAGCCTTCACCGGTGCTTCACCAGTTGACCCTCCTGGATTCAGTTTCCGGGCCAGGCCCATATTCGACAAATTCGAACCGTGGGAATTCCTGTGTTCAAGTGTAACTGGCCTAAATTTAACCCGTGTGCTTGAGAGCAACCCATACAGGCGAAGCGTACTGTTTCAACCGGCGTCTCGATCACATTCTGGGCAAGAGGACTAGTTCGAAGTTGAATCGGTTTCTGCAACCTCCGTCTTGAACCGTTACGCCGGCAGGGCGAATTCTCCACCACCGCCCGCGGCGTCGCAAGCTCCTAGTTTGAATAAATCAGCACTGTCGGGGTAAAATTTTGTCGACCAAACTATATTCGGACGCGGGGGTCGAACCGCAAAATTGCCTCCGGCGCGTTGAATATAGCAAGGGAGCGGCACCAAATCCGAACGACCTGCCTGGCTCAATGACCGGAATTATTGCACGAATTAGTGATTTTCCGAGGTGGTTGGAAAAACCCAGGGGTACAAGATTTTGTTTTCAAGCACACCTCTGAGAGCTTATGGTGAGCAAGTCTGGCTCGCTTCCCCTCGAATAAACTATACGGCCCCATTTCGGACGCGGCGGTTGAACCCGAGATTGCCTTCGACGCGCTCACGTTGTATCGATCGACAAAGCGGTGCAGACCGCGCACCATGTCCGAGTTCTTAACCTCCTTGCAAGGTGGAGCAAATATTTTTCTGAGGTGGTTCGAATAAATCAGCATTCTTTCGGGGGAAAAGGTCAACCATGCGGCCTCGTGATTATCCAGACGCGGGGGTCGAACCCGAGATTGCCTGCGGCGCGTTCGCGTTGGATCGACCGCTGTAGCAGTGCGCACCATGTCCGAATTTTTGACCTCCTTGCAAAGTTGGTGCAGTTAGTGTTTCTCTGAGTAATAATCCACACTCTTTCGGACAAAAGACGCGGAGGTGCCACAAGCACAACATAAGGAGGACGCGGGGGGGTCGAACTCCGACTTTCCTCTGACACCTTGAATTCAGCAAGAGGGCAGTGTGCTGCACAGCGTACTCAGACTTGCCTGGTTGAATTGAATAGATGATCAGCATTTTTCATTCAGAGGTGGTTGAAAAAGAAGAGATACTTCGATGCGGAGGACGCCGCATCCGGTGGGCAGAACATTTTCCAACGCCTCTCTGGGAGCTTATGAGAACACCCGAGCTCCCTCTCTCCCTCCCTCCTACATACCTTCGACATTAGTGCTCATTCGCGTGAAAAAGCGAGAGCAGGCGCGCGGAATATCCGGACGTGGGGATTCGAACCCCGGCTTGCCTCTGACGTGGTTGAATTCAGCGAGGGAGCGGTGTGAGACTGCACACCGCGTCCGATTTCTCACTCTACTTGCGAAGTTGGTGGAGTTAGCATTTTTCTGAGGTGGTTGGAATAAATGAACACTCTTTCGGGCAAAATCGTTGGCGGGAGGCCTATGATGGGACGGGGGGTCAAATCTCCGACGCAACGATTTGAGCGAACAAGCGGTGTGCCGCACAGCGAACACCATATACGAGCTCCCAGGGCACTTGCTTGGTTCAATAGACAATCAGGATTTTTCAAGAGGTGGTTGAAAAAAGAGTACCTAGATGCGGAGAACACTGGTGGCCACAGGACATTTCCCAACGCCTCCCTGAGAGCCTATGAGAACGCCCGAGCTCCCCTCCTATTCGACATGAGCGCTCATTCGCAGGAAAAAAACTCAACTGATCAGGGACAATTCGGACGCGGGGGGTCGAACCCCGACTCGCCTCCGACGGGTTGAACTGAGCATTCAAGGGAGCGGTGTAAGACTGCACACCACGTCCGAGTTCATCCTACTTGCAAAGTCGGTGGAATCAGCACTTCTCTGAGGTGGTTGGAATAAATTGGCACTCTTAAGGGCAAAAACGGAGTATGTTCAACATGTCATGGGGCGCTGGGGGTCGAACCCCGACTGCTTGCCTCCCTCTAAACCCTTGAACACGGAATTGGGGCAACGAGACAGGCCACGTCCGCGTTCTCCTCCTGCTTGCGAGGTTCAATAGCTATAGATTAGCGCACGTTCGAAAACCAACCAACCAAAAATGGATACCAGTACTTACTTCGACTCCCCCGGGGTGGCTCAGTATGTACCGATTCACTTCAACTACCTACCGCATGCTACGTGAAAGGGAAGGGAAGGATGGATGACAGCGGGGCGAAAAATGGATCCGAGTCTGGGTTGAACGCTACCGCCGAACGCACGTAAGGGACCTCTGGTCCAGAGGCTTGGATAAATTAGTGCTTTTCTGTTGGGGTTGGGTCGTAGAGGCCTCGCCTTGACATGTACAGTCAGGGACGAGGTTCTATGTGGCCATGGGCCGCTTCCCTGGCAGTAGTACCGCATGCTAAGTTGGAAGCACGAAAGTTGAGTGAAAATAAATCTGCGCCGGGGTGCCGCTATGGTTATGGCTATAGCTGCTGAGCGCACCGGAGCGCATGGGGTTGGTTCGGTCTCGGCTTCGAAGCAAATACTGGCACAACGAGTCAGCGACGCGGTCCATGCAGAAAGAAGACGCTCGGGCGAAAATAAATCAGCGCGGCCGGGTGCCGCTCTGGCTATGGCCATGGCTGCCGCATGAGCGCGACGGAGCGCATGGGGCTCGGCGGTCTCGGCTTCGAACTTAGCAAATGCTTTGGCATAACGAGTCCGCGCAGAAAGAAGAAGATGGTGATTCGAAAATGCCAACCAGTGAAGTTGAAAATAAGCATTTACGCGATAAAATCGCACCTAACGCCGCAAAGACTGAAGTATCATGATGATCTCGCCCCGCCGGGTATTCATTGATATCTTCGCGAATTCCGCGTCTCGTACGATTACAAGTATGACGGAAACATGGATGGTTGGTTGGCCGTGGCCGTCGACGCTGATATTGATTCGGCGCGCTCGCGGCATAGTCCTAATGTTAGTTTAGAGCTCGCAGCGGCAGCGGATCTTGCTTTGATTCTTCCAGGCCTGGATTCTAGAATCGGAACTGTTGAACCTCGAGTTGAACATTTAAATGCCGACTAATGCCGACATGCCAGGAAGAAGCCCTAAGCGGAGGAAATATCTCGAAACGATGTCCTGCAACATGACCACTGTCGAGATGGCGCAGTGTGTACTTCTTCGAGGTATACTGTGGAGCAAGTCGGCAAGTTGAATCTGCCTCGACCCTGCAGGTCCAATCGATCCGGGGTGTGGGAAAGTGATCATCGGATCAGGTGATGCGCGGTCTATTCTTGCCACGGACGTCGATCTTTTCTCGAGCTCCTTCGAGTCTGAGCTGGCCCGCGCGCGCCTCGAGCTGCGCCAGAACTGTGTCCCTGCGCTTGTCCCGTTCTCAGCGGCTCTCCATTCCTTCCAAGCCCAAAACAAAGAGCTGGGTCGGCGTAGGCGCGCGGTAGGCATCTCTTGTCGACCTTGAGCGGGCTCTAAACAAATTTGAACTGTCAGCTGGCTGCAATTCCAGTTTGTTGGACGGGCATCTCTCCCCGCGGGTATGTACTCATCGAGGCACCTTTCCGTTCTTCTAGGTCCGATTCGGATCTTGCGCGGTACTATCGATCCCTCGACAGTCGTACAAGCTCTCTAAACTCCACCATTCGCACCAATGTCGGCACCTAGAACCTCGCTCGTCCAGAGCCAGAACTCACCACCAGGCTACGGCGCTCATTGGAACAGGAGCCAGGCTGAATGTATGTGTCGCGATATTGATCATCGCAATTTAAAATCTTTCTCAGTTCTGTCAGGAACAGTGGCACGCGGCAACGCTTAGGAGTTAGCCTATTTTCACCTTGACTTTTGGGCCCTTTAAATGCAGCGACCGACGCCGCCCACTCCTTTGTGCTTCCCCCCACTAGGGATCCTCCTCCCCCCATAATGTCAATCCCCCTCCTCTTAACCACTCTTTTGTCCACCTCCGTCGTCCTGGGCCACCCGGGCCTGCACAATCGTGCCACGCCCCAGGTCTACGACGCCTGTGTCGTCTCGGGCGACATTGCTCTCACCTTTGTACGTCCATCCTTCCCCCCGATCTTGGAGGGTAATAATAATTCATGCTCACGATTTCCGCAGGACGACGGTGCATACCATTCCCCCTAGTCCTCTGCTTTACCTTGTGTGTTTAACGTGTTTTACACGCCGCGTAGGCCCCTACGACTACCTGCGCACCATCTCCGACAAGTTCACCGCCGCCGGCGCCAAAGCGACCTTCTTCTTCAACGGCAACAACTACGACTGCATCTACAGCGCGAACCGCATCGCGGACATCAAGTATGCATACGCCGCCGGACACATGATTGGAAGGTGCGCTCCTCTCATCCATCTCCTCTGTCTTATTTAATTTTAACAATGAACCCCTCCCTTCCAGCCACACCTGGTACGCTTCCCTTTCATTCTGCGCGTCCTTCATCAATTAATTTCGCCCGTCATTCCAGGTCGCACGCGGACCTCACCACGCTCTCCACAGCGCAAGTGCAGGACGGCATGTACCGCATGGAGGAGGCCTTCTCGCGCATCCTCGGCATCCGGCCCGCGTTCATGCGTCCCCCGTTCGGCTCCTACACCGGCACCACGCAGTCCATCGCCGCCGGCCGCGGCCAGAGCCTCGCGCTGTGGGACTGGGACACGGGCGATGCGGACGGCAACACGACGGCGCAGTCGGAGGCGCTGTATAACGATATTATCAGCTCGAAGGTGACCAAGGCTTTGGTTTTGGAGCATGAGACGGAGCGTGAGTTTTCGCGCGTTTTCAGTTGGGGGTGAGGACGTCGCTGACAGTGGATTATTGATTATTAGAAACGACCGCGAACACCCTGGTCCCGTACGCGATTAATCTCTTCCAGAGCCACGGCTTCAACGTAAATTTCACACTTCCTGCCCTTCAAAGCGACCTCTAACGATTTTCGCAGCTCGTGACAATGGCCACCTGCCTCGGCGTCTCCCCCTACCAAATCATCGGCGTCCCCCAGCAGCAAACCTCCGCCTGGACATGCAACGGCACGCCCGACCCCGGCGACGCCTGCGGCGGCTCCATCGCCTGCCAAACCGGCACCCCCGTCGTCTCCACCACCACCGCGCCCTCCGGCCCCTCCGCAACCCCCACACCGAACCAGTACATCCACCCCACCGCCAACGCCGCCAAGTGCCTCACGGCCGCGTCCAACGCCGACGGCGCCGTGGTGGAGATCGAGGACTGCGTCGCGGCGGGGAGCACAGCGCAGAGCTGGACGACCGTCCCTGGGACGGGCGCGGTGCAGATTTTTGGGAATAAGTGTCTTGATGTGACCGGGGGGGCGACGGCGGATGGGACGAAGATGCAGATTTGGACGTGTACGGCAGGCTCGGGGAACCAGCAGTGGGCGCTTGGTGCGAGTGGGACTGCGATTCAGTGGGGTGGGCATTCGAGCTGTCTGGACCTCACGGGCGGGAGCGTCACTAATAACAACGTCGTGCGTACCGCCTTCCCCTTCGCCTTATCCTCTTACAGTAAAGTAAACTAACTAACGGATGTGTAGGTACAAATATGGACCTGCACGGGCGGCGCGAACCAGAAGTGGACGCGCACTACGGGTCCGGGGTCAGGTACGGGGACGACGCCGCCCCCGCCCGTGACCACGGGCGTGCAGATTCACCCTGGGGCAAGCGCGACGACCTGCCTGGCGGCGACGAGCAACGCCAACGGCGCCGCTGTGGTGGTGCAGCCCTGCGCCGCCGCCGGGACCGCCGCGCAGACGTGGGTGCAGAACGGCCAGACTCTGCTCGTGTTTGGGAATATGTGTCTCGGTGGGTGCTATATTCGTGAATTATTTTGTTCAGTGCTGACGCGGAGTTGGGGCAGACGTGACGAACGGGGCGACGACGAACGGGGTGAAGATGCAGATCTGGGCGTGCACGCCCGGCGGCGGCGACGCCGCGCAGCACTGGACCGTCACCGCCGCAAAGGCCATCCAGTGGGTCGGCCAGACGCAGTGTCTCGACCTTTCCGGCGGGAGCCTCGCCAGCGGGAACCAGGTACGCTTTTCCCTCCTCCTCCTCCGTGTCTACGCGGTCCTCCGCTGTTCCGTTTTCCGTTTTGTTGCTGACGACGACTCGTGCTTGCTTGCTTAGGTCCAAATGTGGAAGTGCGAGGCCGGGAACGCGAACCAAGTGTGGAACCTCGTCTCAAACTGAGCTTCACTCAAAACTTTCTATCACTCACTCGCTTACTTACTTCACGGACAACGAACGAACGGACGGACTCGGACTACTTGCACGCACAAAAACACTTTACCTACTTAACCACCTATCGTACATATTCACAGACAAACGACTACTACTTAATACCTACTTCGAACTCTTTCGACTACCTACCACCTACTTGCGCCCTACCTACGCCGACGACTTGCGTTCGCTACGTCTGTACTTACGGACCATGAAATGACACTACTGCTGCTATTGCTCCAAACAATACATTGTCTTACATGAAGCACAAGATCCCGGTACATTAAGTATAAGATAAGATCCCCTCCACCCAAATCCTAACGCGTAAGGACCCACCCCCGACACTCCTTCACCCCACACCCACACGGCGTCGCCCCCCTCGGCATCGGCGAATCCGCAGCCGGGGAATAGTCAAACGTGAGCTCTTTCCGCGCGGGAATGTCCTCCGTCGCCACGAACGCCAGGAAGGCGATGTTTTGCTGCGCGGCGCGTTAGTGTGTACATCGAGGGCAGAGGAGAAAGAGAGACACACCTGTGGGAGGGTATCATACACGACCGGCTGCACGCGCAGGTTTGGTCGACATGAGTGACTGCGGCGGACAATTAGCGAGAGACAAAATAGAATAGAGTAGTACACACTTGATGAACCTGGTCCAGTTCCCTGAGAGGAGACAGACGTCAATGACCTTCGTAGAGGGGAACAGCAGCGGGTGAGCACGCACCATACTTGTACGAATCGACAGTGTACAAGTCGCCGATTTTTGGTTGGGGTTCCTTGCTATTTGGGTCCGAGTTATAGTCGAGGTCAAAGCAATACTCTTTCGCTTTGCCCTTGAGCTTCGCGGCTTCCGCGCGGGGGCTGAAGAGGCCTATCAAGCGGCTGTGGTTATGATTATCGTGGAGAACGTACATGAGTTTGCTACACAGACTCGTCAGTCAGTGGTGTACGAAGAACGAGGAGGAACGGACCCAGTGTATACCCCGAGCACCATCCCCTTGACAATGTTCACCGGCGTGCGCACGCCCCACCCACAATGCGGTGTCTTGAATATCTCGATCGGGAACTTGCGCGGGCGCTGGGCGACGCGGTTTCCACACGTCACAGGGCACAGGCAGAACTAGATCCCAAGGACAATTCAGTGGATTTATCCTCGAACGCAAATCTAACGACGTACCGGGCCGCACTCGACAACGACGTGGTCACGGCTATACGTGAAATTGAAGAGGTGCTGCAGGCGGGTGAGTATATATGTGGAGACGCGAAGGGGAATACACACATTGGTATACGCGAACCCCGTCAGTCCCTCCTTCTCGAGCCACTCCCTGTCCTGGCAGCATTCTTTGTCCTCGAAGACACAGTTGGTCGAACACTGGCAGAAAGCCATGCATGGCTCTAGATGGTCGGGCAGCAGCAGGGTAGCACTGTCTCTGTCGTAGGTAAGCAGGGCGCAAGTAGCCGAAAACGCAGAGACTTACGGTTTCGTATTGAGCTCGAAGGGCAGGTTGGGGGACGGATGGTAGCTGTCCTCCAAATACACAAATTTGCCCTCCCGTATAGAGTCCGGCACCTCGTCTTCATCCACGTCGTTTACAAAGGTGATGCCCGCCGCGCCGTCGCTCTGCGCGATGGAAGACCACTGGGATTCTATTTTGAGGCGTCTAGGGCAAATGGAAAGAAAAAAGAGTCAGCCATGAGCGCCAGATACCAGATAAGAAAACGTACAAACTCTTCGTCTCGGGCATCTCGCGCATCTTGCCCTTGGACAGGGTTCCCGAGGTCATTCGCGACGATATCCGGATCCGCGCCTGGGTCTTCTCCTTCTCGTCTTCCAACACTCCGCTTCGCGTCCGTCGCGACACTACAGTGCTACTCGTACTGCTGACGGTGTTAACGCTAGCCGCACGCACACTGTTGGCGGGGGGAACCGGGCGTGACATGCTGGGTGTCTTGAGCGGGGGTGGGGGCGGATATCGAACGCTGCTCGTCGTGCTGCTCCCGCGGAGCGTCGTCCCCCCAAGACTCTCCGCCCTGGTGCTCGCAGAGCTAGGGAGGCGTCCGTTCTCTCCATCCTCGCACAGCATGATTCCCGCGCGGGCAAAGGGACAGGGTGCGCCGGTGGCGCCACTGAGATACCAGACCATTGTGCCGCCTCTGAAATTTGTGGTGCGGTTGTCTGCGTTTATTGGGCAGTGTACGCCGCCGGAGCGCGAGTGGAGTGCGGGGAGGAGATCGTCGTCGTCGGGTGTGCCTGAGAGGGTGTGGCGGAGGAGCAGGGGGTGGTCCTGCTGGGCCTCGCAACGCTGCAAGTGGGTGCGAATATAAGTTGTGATGGCCTGACTGGCGGCGGAGACGCTAGGGGCGCGGGTGAGAACGAGTGAAGCAGCGGTACTTGGGCGGAATGGACTGACTTTTGGCAGACGAGACCATGTGCGAGGACAGATTCCGCAAGGTCCTTGATGGTCATCGCGCGGTTGTCCTTGTGGGTATATATAAACGCGTGGAGCAAGTGTGGGGGAGAGAAATAGACCTACGACGGACATGAGGGAGCGGCCGAGAGCGAGAAAGACCTTTGAGGTTGCGTCGTCTGGGTGGAGAACGATATGGGGGAGCGGGAAGAGGAGCTGTTTGGGTGTGGGCGGGGGAGGGCTGATAGGACGTCGGAAGCGCGCATCCTCGCGCGTCTCTTCCCGCTTCCTAACAACACGTTGAGTCTCGTGGCACGTATCACACACCGTCCACCGCCACATGTCCGGCGGCGGAAGCAGCGTCCCGCATTCACACACGGCGACCTCATCGTCATCTTCGTCCTCGTGGGCGTTGGCGGTGCCCGTGCGGGTGCGCAGCCGTCGGAGGCGGACACTGCTCGTAGTACTGACGCTCCCGACCGGACTCACTGCCCTCCCCTTCCCCTTCCCTGACACCGCGATCGCCGGCGCCTGAACTCGGCCCCGCGTGCAGGTATCACACACCCCGCACGTACAGTCGTCATCCAAACTGTAATACCCATCCTCCTCGCTATCTGCCACCATATCCCTGTCCGCATCTGCATCCACGACTCCATCACGCCGAAGTCGCTTCGTGCGCGGTGCGCCGTCGGTGGTGGAGATGGAGGAGGAAACCGAGACTTTGCGCTTGAGCGTCGACGTGGATGCAGCAATCGCAGGCGGGAAACCCCTCTGCTGCGTCCCGGACGGTAATCTTGATGGTCCAGCGGGTGTTGCAGGCGCAGACGGCGCTGTGGGTTTGTTGTTTGAGGAACGAAGAGCGGGTGCCGCGGAAGTCGACAGCTTGATTGAAGACGCAGGGGAGGTCGAGGACCCAGACGGCCGCGGGCGTCTCGACAGGCCCGACGACGGACTCGCGCTCGCACTCACAGCCGCACTCCAATCTCGCGTCCGCAATTGTGCCGTGATGGGCCCTCCACTTCCACTCGGCCTGCGTGGCAATGGTAAAGGGGGCGGCGCTTCTACTTCCACCACCGGCACCGGCAGTCCGCGCTCGCGCTTTACCTTCGCCGCCGTCGGGGGAGGCGAGGATGCCTTGCGTTTCAGATTAGGCTCCCGTTTTATCGCTTTACCGCTTCCGCTTCTGCCCCGCCGAGGTCTCGCCTCCGACGACACCTCCTCCACTCCGGGATTCATGCCCATGAATTCGATCCCCGAGGAGGCGGAGGAGCAGATGGAGATGATGGAGATCGCGGGGGAGGGGGGACGTGGTCTCGGGGTGGTGGGATTTGTCTTTTTCGCTGAGGGCTTTGGTGGGGTCGGGTGTGAAGGGAGTGACGGTGCGGACTGCTTTGGAAGTGCTCGCAGGGAAGGCAGCGGAGGAGGGGGACGCGCCGCCGCGGGAGACCTGCGCCTCGGTAGCGGTTTGGGCGAAGGGGCCGGCGTGGGGAGAGGGGGACGGGACGCAGAGGAAGACGAGCTGACCGGCTGGGGAGATCGAGGGTTTGGTTTTGCTGGTATAGACGTCGTAGAGGCAGGAGTAGTCGCCGTAGAAGTATGGTTAGAAGGGGGTCGTCGGGGTGAGGACGAAGCCATCGACGCTGATGGCCGGGGTATGGGCTTCGGTAAGGGGGCGCGAGGGAGGCGCGACGGGCCCGCCTCTGCGTTCACTTGCTGGGCCGGGAGCTGACTCCGGCGCGGTAGGGGCACCGGCTTCAGCTGCTGCGTCGATGTTGACGACCCCGCGCGCAGTATACTCTCCACCAGCTCCTTGTTTTCCACCTTCAGCTCCTCCATCCGCTTCATCATCGCGTCCGACTCCTCCCCAGCGGCCGCGAGCTCCTGCGCCGTCGGCGGCGTGTAGCCCTGTCTGTGTTCGCGTGTGCGGCGATTCACGATGTCCAGGGTTCCCCAGAGCTTGACTTCCGTGGCTGGGGTGGGCGCATTGGAGCGCTTGACCCATTCTTCTGTCGGGAGCTTTTCGCTGATGGTTTCGGGGCCCTCCCAGGTTGTGCTCCTGCCGTCTTTGCCCGTCCAGTTTTTCCAGCGCACCTAAGAAATCGTACAAGTTTGAGAGTCATAACGATAATGGTTTCAATTTTCCAAGTACCTCGTATCTGAGTGCCACTGGGTAAGTAACCATTTATTGTTGGATTGAATGGCAGAAACGCACTTCATTTTGCCCTGATAAGCGACCTCCTCACCGACAATCTCCATATCATAGTCGACGTTAGCCTCGTCTCCCCACTGCGCTGGTGGTGTCGGCGAGGCGCGCCAAAGTGCGCTTCCATCCGATTCAATCTTCCGTTTGCTGCCTGTGCGACTTAGGCTCTGGACCGACTGTGTCCGTGTCGGCTTCCTGGGACCGGTCCTGCGTCAAAGGAATGAATACCACACGGGGAAGAATAATTATGGAACCGCGTACATTATCTGCGGCGCGCGTCAAAATGAGTTGTATGTTTCAGATGCTTTCGACAAGCAGCCTCGGCATTGACGGCTTTTGCGACCTGACGTGATCAGACGTGATCACATTCAAACTTGTTGCCAACCACGACGACCTGGAGTCCCTCCCCCAGTTTTTGTGTTACACTGGCCGATAATGCACTTTCAGTGTGTTGGGTCTGTACTTGGCTCCAGATTCGTTGCCAGTGGTACCGGAGGTCTCGGTTACCAACCTTGCCTTGCTTCAAGTTCCTTCAAGTTCGCAGTTGCAAGGCTCAAACTGCGAGATCTTTGAACTGAATGAACAGATTGTCGGGACGTGGCGTGGTGTGCTGCGCACCTCTTCCTCCAACAGCGGAATTGGGAGACTCAGGTCCCCGCGTCGAAATGGAACTTGGAAGGACGCCGCGATGATTATATTTTCTTCCAACTGCGCACCAGAGAGATGTTTACTTACCTGAGTTATGTCGCGGCATAGAAATCGGACGTGGTGTCCCTCGCGCACGGCATTTAGCTGCCAGCTCAAGTCCACCTGTGCTACTTAATTGAAAGGCAATTCGGGGATCGACCCCCGCGTCCGAATACCATGTTGCCTTTCGTGAGTTTTTTGTCCCGAAGCTAATTCACTCAAACTGACACAGCCTGGGGAGGAAGCCAATTGCTCACCCGGACCGTAAGTTAACAGAAGATGCGTTGGAGAACAAGATATTTGCCTGTTCGTCTCCCTCCTCAAACTCCTCACGTCTTTGTTCAACCACCTCAGAAAGTACTAATCTAATATCCAATCAAGCAAAGACCAAGATCACTGGGAGGTGGGGCACTGCGACTTCGTCGCCCATCTCAACACGTCGAAGGCAAGCTTAAAGTCAGGGTTCGATTCCCCGCGCAACATTGTCGCCACTCCTAGGATTTTTTCCCCCGAAAGATTGCTGATGTATTCAAAGCAGGTGCTATTCTCTCCAACCTATCGAGCTGGGCGAGAACTCGGACGTAGTATTATATTATTTTCCAACTGCGCACCAGAAAATTGTTTGCTTACTTCAGTCATGTCGCTGGCATAGACATCGGACGTGGTGTCCCGCACACTACCCAGCCGTTCAAGTACCTGTGCTAATTGAAGGGCAATCCGGGGATCGACCCCCGCATCCGAATATAAAGATTGCCTCGCACTTGAGTTTTTTGTCTGAGAGAGTGCTAATTCATTTAAAGTAGCACTGCAGGAATTTCAAGAAGCCAGCTCGGTGGTGCTCAGAGGATACGCTGAAGAACAAGATATTGTGCCGTCTCCTCCACACGTCTTTGCTTTGGGGTTTCTGTTCAACCACCTCAGAAACTGCTAATCTATCCAACCAAGCAAGCACCAAGACTACCGGGACGTGGTGGGACACTGCGGCTTCGTCGCCCATCTCAATACGTCGAAGGCAAGAATTTAGGGTTCGAATCCCGCGCAACATGGTGTCGTTCCTCTATGGAGTTTTTCTTCCCGAATGAGAGTGCTGATGTATCCAAAGCGCCTCAGAGCAGGTATCCATCCCTCCAAGGTATCGAGAAGGATGAGAACGGGCGTGGTAATGCACTGTGCGGCACACCGCTCCCTCGCTTGATTCAATGCGAGGCGAGTTGGGGTTCGACCCCCCGCGTCCGAATGGATGCGCCTATCGATTGTACCTTTTTGACTCGGGGGCGTACATAGCTCTCAGATGGGCTTCATGGAGACGACCTGTATGTGCGGAAATCGCGGATCTCCTCGACGGGCCGCCCGGTGATAGCATTGCTTGGACTCCGGAGGCGCCCACACCCCGAGCTCAGAACGTTCTTAGAAATTGGTAGTTTCAACTTAACGTGAAGAGAGTCTGGCTCATGGTACACTTACAATCTCGCACACTTCTTGGTACATGTATCTGGACACGCCGCCGGGGCCCAGAGGATTCCGAATTGAAAATAATTGACGACGGGACGCGGTCACATGACGGTTCCCTCAAACTTGAAACACCGATTTTTCGAGTCGTTCGCTCATGCTTCCAGTGTGCAGTTGGGTTTGGCGCCGGTGCGTGGATGGTAAACTGTAACTATGAGAGCCGGAAGGGGACGTTGAACACGGTCCAGGCTGTAATTTTCAAACCCAAACTTCACGCCAAAATTCCAAAATTCCATGCGGGCTCATCCTGTGTAGCAGTGGTACGCAAGTAACTCTCCTGTCTACGCTGCCCATGGTACATAGCTTAAATCTGGAAATCTGGGCCAGGGCAGTTGAATTTGAACATGATCTCGAATTCCCACGGTTCGAACTTCGAGATGGGTGCAATTGATTGAAGTAGAGAAGGATGGTGCAGGGATGCATGAAGTTCTCGTACGTTCAATTGACTGGATTGGATTTGCGACTCGATGAAAGCTGCGTTCTCGACAGACGCTGTCCGCATGATAGGTCTTCGTCTCCGAAAGCCATTGTTGTTGCCTATGATTAGCCCGTGCTCCAAACAGGGGGGAGCAGCGGACGTTGTGTCTTAGGCACCATTTCGGTACATGACTATTATGTATTGAAATGGGTGCTCAGCAGAAAATTATGACCGGGTTCGATTCCCCGGCATCCGCATTCGTCGACCATCGCATTTTTTCTAAGTATGAACGGCCACCAGTTCACCACCCCCGTCCGGTTTCCAGTCCCCATCTCTACGTTTTCCTCTCTCGCGACTCGGAGCAGCCAATACCGCTTCTATCCTGGCACTCCTTCGGAATGATTAGCTTCCACCCAAATGTTTACACCCACATACTGACTACACAAATTTCAAAACCTCAGCCGTCTGCACCACATCCGCCAATTCCCTATTCAAATTCGCCATCGCCACCGCATGAAGCGTCTCCGCAGTCCACTCCTTCCCGCCCTCCCCGTCCCCTTTCATGGCACCATCCCCAAAATCCACCGCCTCCACAGCATGTGTCGCGGTCCCGTCAGCGACCACAACCACCCCGAACCCGCGGTCGCCCGCCGAGCGCGCCGTCGAGCTGACACAGTGCGCCGACGAGATGCCCACGAGGATCACCGTGTTGATACCCTGCGCGCGGAGGACGTCCTCGAGGGGCTCGCCTGACACCAAAACCGCGCCGAATCCCGAGCTCTTATCGTATTTGCGCAGCACGGCTTCGCCCGCGGCGGGCTTGACGAAGTCCTGCGGACGCACGTTGTTGGGGCGCGTCTTCTCGTAATAAAGCGAGTCTGGGTTCTTGGTGTTGATGTGGTGGACGTGGAGGATGGGGAGGTTGTGTGCGCGGAAGGCGGTGAGGAGGCTGGTGATGTTGGCTTCGAGGTTGGGTGTGGATCTGCGACCGCGGTAGCGGGGGTCGAGGAACGCTGCGGGAGGTGAGGATTAGACGACGGGGCGGGGGGCGGCGAGGTTACGCACACTGCTGGACGTCGATGACCACAAGGGCGGTGTGGGGCAGCGCCGGAGTCAAGAGATTACTGGACGACATGGACGCTGGGAGCAAGGAATATTACTGTAAGCGCCCATGATCATGAGATGTTTGTCATTCATACTGTGACTCCGCCCGGGTCCCTGGACTCTGGGTCTTTGGCGCGTCGGGTTTCAGGGTTTCAATATTTCAATGATTACTAGCTGGTGGGGGCTTCATCCAGAGAAAAAATATGCCGTCAGATGCCGTCCTTGGAATGTGAGCTGGGGAATCGAACCCAACAGCTGCTTTCAATGGTATCGCGCTCGGTTACCTCCACCACACTGAAATGGTCTATGGTACCAGCGCGCTGTCTGGAGCGTACGCGGACTGAGATGAGAAAAGAAACCAAGCCCACCAGCCAATCAAACACACGGGGCTTCCTGCATCCTGCATCCGCGTGCTCGCCGACCCCAGTTGAACTCGAAACCAATTTCTTCAATGAACACAAATATTCCTGTAATCGACGAAAAAGTTCTCCGCCTCGCGCTCACACACAGTTTCGGACACTTCAGGAACGATCCCATCCGCGAAATACGCGCGGATGACCTTCCTAGCACACTCGGTCGGTGGGGCACACCATGCGTGACCTGTTTCAAACAAGGTTCATGCCACTGAGTAATGCATGAGAAGGAATTTATTCACCAGCCGATCCTTGAAGCAATAGACGGGAAGAGTTGCCCATTGTGTCGTGAACCACCTTCGCGCTTTTATACGGTGTGATCGGGTCGTCTGCCGCCATGCCTTCAGTTATCGCACATGAACCAAGACTCCGACGACGTTCACTCACGAGTGTTTGCAACAATCAAGGTCGGCGTCGCTAAGGTTTTCTGCAGCGCAGACCGTCTTCCAGTAACATGCCAAATAAAAAAATGGCCGGTAGACTCACATTGAACGGACCCTGATAAGGCTCAACGTTATGATTTTGGGGAATGTTTTGAGTCGACATACCGTAAACCGCGCAGGCCCCACTCCAGTACCGGGCCACAAATGGCAACCCCCGTGCTGTTCTATCAAATGCACACTAACAACAACACGAAAAAAACCTCATGAATTCAAAAAAGGAGAATCGAAGACAAGTCCACTCACCTCGCCCCAAACCGCGGATACGTCCGCAGACTGCCCAAGATATCGTCCACAATATCCTCCGCCGTGGGCGGCTTCTCGCCCGTACCATACGGCAGCGCGTCCCCGCACGAGATGGCGAGGCGGCCGAGCTCGCTTTGGCCGGTTTCCGTGTACCCTATATCAGGCTCGGGGGCGGGCGACGAATCGCTGTACGGTGGGTAGATCATGCGCAAGAGGGGCGTGGCGTCGGAGCCGTTCATCGCGCCCGCCAGCCCGGAGGCGAAGCGCCTCCAGAGCTCCGGGAGCTGCAATGTGGTGAAGAATGCCTCTAGGGAAAGAAGAAGGAAATCAGAGGGGTGCACTCGAGACGAGGAGGGAGACGAGAAGTACTCCGCACGCCGCCCGAGGTGAGATATCCCGGACGAGTATAGTTGGTCACCCGCATTGGTTGGCTTTGGAGTCCATCGATGAAGTCGTCGATGCGCTTTTCGATGTCTTTTGGACTGGTGTCCCCCGGGTTCGAGAGCGCACAATGTTCCTGACCCACGTTGAAGCATTCGCTGAGGTATAACTGGTACGTTTTTCTGTCGCGACAAAGTGCTTTCAATACCTGACGGTGAAAAGGATTAAATTCGG
Organism: Mycena filopes; assembly: GCA_029281495.1. NCBI lineage: Eukaryota > Fungi > Basidiomycota > Agaricomycetes > Agaricales > Mycenaceae > Mycena > Mycena filopes. Next base: position 708,774 of record JARIHR010000015.1, read on the forward strand.
AGTACTGTACTCACTCTGAGTCGGTGAGTAGGAGGCGGAGAAGAGCTTGGGAGTCGTAGTGTTCGTTGCTCCACCTGTGCCATGTCACGTTAGCACGCTTGAACAGGCTTGCTATAGAGCACTGACATTTCCCCGGGGACGATTCCATCAATGAGAATTCTTCCGGCCTTGTGGGGAAGCATATTGCCTAAGTATGCCCCGACAATTGACCCTGGGCGGTACTTGAAATGACGCGGGCAACGAAAATCAAGAAACCCTACCGTAAGACTAGGATGCGACGCGAGTGAGCCTATGGGAAAATATTTAACGTCAACGGTGCACTCACCCCTCCGAACTGGTGCAAAATTTGGGTCAGCGGTGATATAACGAAAAGATTTCAGAAGCCTCACAAAATTGATCAACGCATCCTCGCCTTCGAGGATGCGGGATATCTCCTCCATGTCGTAAACCGTCGTGGTCGTGCTCATATAACCCAGCGCCTCCGCCCCCACCGTCTCAGCACACAACACACCTTGAGTCTCCTCGAGCGCCAGCGCCTCCCTCTGCTGCTCCACGAGCACAGCGCGCCCGCCCGCCGAAAACGGATCCCCGGGCACAGAAAACGTCGTCTCGAACACCGTATTGGTCTTGAAAAGCTCGTATCGCAACGCGGACCCAAAGCAGTTGACCTTGGGAGTAGAATGGCCGAGGCCGCGCTGGTCGAATGAGATGATGTCGTGCCGGTTTCCGGTCATGTTCTGGATTCGGGCGGCCTCTGCGAATGATGCCCTCCGACCAGGAACGCCAGGTCCACCGAACTGGAGCCGGAGTCGTTGTTGTGACTTCAGAATGGGACGCAGCATATAAGACTCACGTTCGTTATGATGATACCCAACCGCTCTGACTCGGAGCATGTAGCGGGGTACTTGCTCAGGGCGAGTGTCGACGTCCCAGCCGCTGGGTTGTCGTAGTCCGTCGGGACGCTGAATTATACGCATGTTATTCTCGCGTGGGGATGGAATGGCGCGACGCACTCGAGATATGCACACAGGAACGACCCGTCCTCGCGACATGGCTTCCAGTCAATGCGTCCCCGCCATGAATGGTCCTGCTGCAAAATCGGCGGAAGAGACGAGGAAAGTCACGGAGGGCATACATTCGACGGGACGAATGAAGCCCGATAGATCCAGCAAAGTACAGCGACAACGAATACACCATTCCTGAAGTTCCTCAGAAGTTTCCGGGTGCGCAGTGGCCGCGCGGTTTTTAACGGTTCTGGCTGGAGTTGGCCCTTTTCAAGCCTGTCGTCCTTGTCCATGGTGCGAAAGAAAGGTGAGGGGGGCAAACGCGACCGTAGTCGAGATTACTGAGCAAGTGGATTTTGTGCGCGCAGTGATGATAGGCGCAGGAAGCAAGCCACCGGTGTGATCTGACCATCAATTTCGGCTTGGCTTTAACTCCAACAGCCATTTGGAGGGCAGCGTCCTGTACTGCTCGCAGATGGTCCCTTGCTGGTGGCATCTGCTTCCCGTCGTTAACAAGTCTCGCGGGCTCGCGCTCAGCAGTAAATTCGTCCTCCCTCAGGCTGTCCCTCTGGAGCGGAAATCGCAGAGCTCAATTGCCACATTTTTGAACGCGTCTGGCTGTCCCTTTCAACCCGGCACTTTGAACTGGGCGCGATGAATATAATTCGAGTCGGACGCCCTGGTGCCGATTGAATTTCCTCCACAGCCTGAAGTCGCATACTACGGAGCCTTCACCACTCGCCGTTATTGACCCAGCACATTTTTCCGGACACGCGCTGATGTGACGTAACAATACCCCAAGGAGTAGTACGATGTCGTAGCACAACATAACCACATAACACGGTCGCGTCGCTCTTCTTTTACGTCTCATTCGCGCGCGTCAATGGCCGATTCCGAGGAACAGAACTGCTCCAGCTGCCACACAACCAAACCCCTCGATCAGTTCAAGCCAAAGGGTGCCGGCTACGGCAAGACATGCCTGCAGTGTTCCGGGCGGAAGAAGGGAAAGCGTGACGACCTCAAGCGCGCCGAGGACAAGGAGAATCTGGGAGGTGATCCGCAGGAGGACGAGGACTTTGGCACCGACCTGGGCCTTCTCTCCTTGACAGACTTCCTTGATGCTCTCACGGAGCATGACGAGATTCTCGAGCTCGGTGCGCGCGTCGACATCTCATCTATTTCGGGGTCGCGCCGAGAGTGCGCGGACGCGTTGGCGGGGAGGATTAAAGAGCAGATGAAATATCGATTTATGTGCGTGCATTCACCTGTCCCTCGGGTTTCCCAAATTGATTTTCCACAGCTATCAGAGCAAGTATGATCACAGGCGGACCGAATCGACGCGCTTTATGTATCACTGTGCGCAATCCATCTCCCGTCAGCACAAGACAAAAAAAAACCAGCGCGAGGGCGCCAAACCCCGCGACAAAATTGCCATGGACACCTTTCCCTGCAACGGGTGGCTTCACATCACAATCATGGACTGGGACGACGTCGCGTATGTCAAAATCAAGCACGAAGAAGAACACATACCGTATTACTCCATCGATATTCCCCCGGATGTTGCGGCGTTCGTGCACGAGAACCACAGGCTGACCACGACCCAGGTAAGCTTTTGTAACGGTCTCGGAAATATGTATTCAACGAGCACGCAGTTGTGGGACGAGATTTTGAAGACACACCCCAATCCTTCGTTCTCTCGCAAGTCCATTCATTCCATGTGGGCGCAGATTAATTCCACCGAGTGGAAACGCGATCCGGACGAGTTGAAATCAGCCAAGATTATCCTCGAAGAGTTCCGCGACTCGAAACCAAACCCAGAGACGGGGAAAAAGCCACTTTATAGCGTCGAACCTATACCCCTTCCGGACGTGCCTGGTTTCACCGCCCTCGCATTTTCTCTGCCCAATATTCTCCGCGAGGTTGGCGGCCGAATCCGCGAGTTATCATTAGACTCTGCCTGTGAGTCTTGGAATACATGCTATGGACTCTCACTTAATCTTTGCAGGGGATACCAACGGCTCGCGGTACGAAGTATTTGCCCTACTGGGCGAAGTGTACGGGTCTGGAATGCCATTAGGCTATCTCCTGATTCAGTCTTCGTCCACCGCTCCGGCGGGGGGCAAGGAACGCTTCCTTCGACATCTTCTTCGCCACTTCAAAAGTGTTTGGACGATACGGGCCATCACCACCCTCTCGGATAAAGACTGGTCGGAAATTAAAGCGTTCATGGCCGAGTATCCCGAGGCCAAACACCAACTCTGCTTTTGGCACGCCCTCCGCGCGATCAAAAAACGACTCGCTATCCTTCGACGGATGCCCGCTCACTATGATGTCCAGCTCGCCCATAGTGAGTTCCATTGGATTGCCTTGAACTTCGTCCCCCTCGGGCAATCGAAGGAGGTTAACCCCGTGCGTTGTTTTGGTTCAATCTATTTATTGGACTGTCAATAAACTTTGGGCAGGATACATATGTTGCTCCCAACGCCATTCCTCATCTCAGAGTTCGACTGCACGGAGTACCCATCTCCACTGCGCCTAGACCGCCGCCCGAGCATCCCTCCTTGACACTCCGCCTGAATGGTGCCGTCCGCGCCGTCATCCCGCGGCAACACCGTATGGAGAATGGCCCGCCTCTCACTTGGGTTGAGGATCCCGCGGGGAACGAAACCGAGAACGCAGGCGAGGAGGAGGAGGAGGAGGAGGGTGATCTCCTGGACCAGGTCGATGATTTCTTGGGCAAGGACAACGACGAGGACGCAGAAGATGGCCCGGACTGGATGTTCGAAGAGGGAGAGAAGAGATCCAACGACGAGACCTACACCTTCTGCCCCGCGCCCCACCGCAAAGCCCTCCTCCGCCTCTTCACGAGACATTTCTGCCAGCACCCACTGTTCCCTACTCAAGATGGCGCGAAGTCGGCAGAACAGATCCGCCGCGAGGCCGTGTTCGAGATGTACGATTTTTGTTTCAAGCGGGGATTGCGAGAGGTCTGGGGCTACTTCTGGACCTCCTGGTACGCGCCTCAACGGTGGAAACTGTGGGCGCGATCCTCAGCGCCGTTCGTGTCTCGCTTACGCACCACCATGAACGTTGAGAACTTCTGGAGGCAACTCAAACACAATTTCCTTCATAACCACGTCCGGCCCCGCCTCGACCTCCTTGTCTGGATTCTTGTTACGAAGGTCACACCTGCGTACATGGCCCGAGCGCATGCACTCGAGGACAATTATCGCATCGGCCGCGGCAGACCGCTTACCCCGTTCCGGAAAGCGTTCAAGACCGCTTGGCGCGCTCTGGCGAAATTACCGCTCAGCGACGACGCGGACAAGAAATATATTACCTGCGTCGCAACGTGGACATGTACATGCCCAGGCTTCAAGTACCACGCGTGCCTGCTCTGCAAACACCTTGTGCAGGCCGTCGGCGAAGTTCCTCCCATCTTTTTTATTCAAGTGGTTCGACGTCGCACCCTTCCATTCTATCGTCACCGTGCGCTCACAGGTGTCGATGCAAGCTCAGACAGTGGCAGCATCACCGACGGCGACGACAACACGTGGTCGGGGAATCCAGCGACGCTGCGAGGCGGAGGGGGCTGGCGGGACTTCGACTTCAGCTCCACAGTTTCTTTGGGCAAACGTGGGCGCTTGGAGAGGGCTGAATCCGACGACGAGAGCGTAGAGGAGGAGGAGGTCCGACGAGGGTTTTCACCAGACAGCAACGACAGCGAGGCCGGGTACGCGTTTATGTCCGACGAGGTTGACCTTGAAGAGGCAAGTCAATTCTTCCTTCAGCATTATTGGCATACCTATTGAACGGCTCCCTTCAGCGCCACAGGAATTCGGAGCAAATCTTGAGGCGGGCAGACGAGTTGGAGAGGGCCGCAGCCATGTTCCGAGCGCAGGTAGAGGCCGAGAGTCATCTTTGGATAAGCAGCGCGGTACGGCGCGACGTCGGGAAAGATGTGAGTTTGATGGTGGCTGATGTTAAAAGGCATGAGTCCAGTGGTTTGACGCGGAAGACGACGTGGGGGAAGAGGGGGAGTAAGGAGGACCAACGACGCGCCGCAAATACCATGGGCTATCAATCCTTTGAGTAGTTTTTGAGTAGTTGTTGAATATTCTTTGTCTCACTCACTCTGTTGCAAAATAAATTCATAGAAGATGGGGGCCCAATGGGTAAGGGCAGGAAACATAGTTATGATGACCCCTAGGATGGCTAGAGGCTAGGAGAGGAAAAGCATTTGCGCTGCTGGCGGGGTCGTGAGGGTGTCGAGGAATTGAACCGTGGGAAGAATAATTCAAAAAGTACTGATCCGGCAAGCCGTGAGGTTTGAACCATCGCAAGTGGGTCGAAGGATTACAACGCAGGGGCTTACCTGGAGCACATCCAACTGAGGCAATAGAGCTATACAAGTCAGGGTTCAGTGGTAGGCCAGACTAACTGTCCCTCCGGACCATCAAAACAGACAATAAATTCCTCCCTCCTCTCGGAATTCTCAGGAAGCAAATTCCTTCCGCAAACAAGTTTGCATACTACAATACCCCCTGTCTGAAGCGATACATGCACCTTCTGCACTCCTGGTATTGCGCAATGAGACGAGGGAAGGTCGCTTCCCAAAAGGGGACACCATCACGTCACCCGGAAAAACCTGCTGGGTCAATTGGACTGACTAGCCTTCACCACATGAATATTGCGGGGTCGTGGCTGCGTGTCCGACAAGTGAGTTATCTACGTTTTGGGCTATGCATCTGAAAATAATTCTTAGCAGTAAGAAATAACGCGCTGATCGTCGCTGTTCAGTGCCAGTCATTGCGCTGCTCAATCTCAAGGCGGAGCTGGCTTTTCCGGGCGCACCGGAAGTACTGCGCGCATCAGTTTGCTCCGCGCCCGACTTGAAGGCGACCGCCGGAGGTCTGGTCTATTTCTTGCCTAAGAGAACGCCGTATCACTTATCATCGACTGGCATTCGGACCTCCGCTGATATTTGGCCGACATCGAACAGATCGGGGACCTTCTGGGGCGCTGAATCTCAGCCGGTGCTTATTATTGGCGGCCAGTGCCTCACGATCAACGTGCAGAGCCCGCTCATCAGTGATGTTCGCCTTCTCTTTCATTCCCTACCCTCACACCCTGGAGGTTTTAGCATGATTCCAGTTCTTCTGTTCACCTTTCTTATAGCTGGCGGTTGCTTTTCTGCCGCCGCCGGTGTTCCAAACACCTTCCCTCATGCCTATCCTAGGATGCCTACGACCGCCTTCGGTCCTGACTGGCAAAACTGTACGATAATGCGTCCTCCTCTTTGACTTGGTGTCTCACGTTGGGCTCCAGACTTCCAGGTCGATGGTCTGCTTCCGAACCTGTCCACCACGCTCACCCGCAGCTTCGCGGGCAACGTCGGCGTGAACCGCGCCAACCACCCCAACGCGACCCTGTTCTTTTGGGCGTTTGAGAAGGCCAATGGCTCGTTGACGGGGGCGGCCACTAACACCGATCCGTGGATCATCTGGCTCAATGGTAAGCTGGCGCTGTGCGGGATAGTTCGGTCGACTTGACACCGTTTCAGGCGGTCCGGGCGCTTCCAGTCTTCTGGGTTTGATGACCGAGGTTTATTCCTTCCCTTCAGCGTGCTGTTCGGAGTTGAATTGCTTCTTCAGAATGGACCTCTTCGTGTTGAAGGCGACTACTCCATCGTCAACAACAATTATAGTTGGAATCACCTGGCCGATGTGGTTTGGGTTGATCAGCCTGGTGTGTTATTTGCTGTCTGTTTTTTCCATTTTTTAATTCCCGAGCCGTCAGTTGGAACTGGATACTCGACGTCTGATACCGACAGCTACGGTATGTGAACTCGTTTTCTTGAATCAGTTTTCCAATTGACCTCTTGAACGCAGTGCCAGATGAAGATCAAATGGGCGAGGATTTCGTGAGCCGACGTTTCTCTATCCGGCTGTTCCACATTGAAGTACTTACCTACCGTAGGTCGGGTTCCTGTCCAACATGGTCAAGATATTTCCCAGCTTGGCCACCCGCCCGTTATATCTCATGGGAGAATCATACGCCGGAACATTCATTGTGAGATGACATCTCCTTCCCGGACAGCCTGTGCCTGTTATTTACTTCCCGCGGTGGCCAGCCATACATCACCAAGACGATATTCTCGACTCTCAATCCCCCAGTTGCGCTGAAAAAGATTGCCATCGGCGACGGAGCCATTGGGTCTCTTGCGGCCTTCGAGGAACTCCCCACTGTGAGATTTTATCTCGCTCGCTCGATTGCCTCAACTTACACATGAATAGCTCACGACGATTGAAACTTATCCGCAACTCATCAACTACGATCCCGAGGTCTATAGTTACTACAAAACCCAGTACGGTTCCATGCTCTGCCGATCTCTGATCGTTCTTGTTGAGCTTTCCACGCAGGGAGCATCTGTGTGGGTATGATTTGAACCTGACGTACCCACAGAATGGGCACTTCCCGACGTTGACGGATCCATTCCACCACCGAAACGGCCCAGCTGCCCTATTGGCCGTAAATCCCAACCGGACGAAGAAGTCGCCGCCAACGATCCTGAAGACGTTGCAGGCGAAGAAGGGTCAGACCAGACCGATACCGCTGAACAGACGGGAGGTCGCACGTCGTGAAGAACGCCGACAAGAGTGGAAGCGCAGTATCGCTGGAAGGCCCAATGGGACACTCGACCCATTTTACGGGTGCTTCTTGTTCGACTCCTTATGGGATTACGCCTTCAACTTCTCCTCCCCGTGGCAAGACGGGTCAATTGACGTCTACGATATTATCGATGCGCTGGATCCTCCGATTCCGAGTGACGCGTCGGTTTTCCTGAATGGTAATTGCCGCTTCATTTGTCCCGCTATAAATTTGAACCTCGCTGGCGTAAAATTAGATCCACAGACGCGTGCAGCACTACATGCCCCGACCTCAAAGAACTGGACTGAGAATTTCGACTATCCGTTCGGTGCGCACCGGGTGTCATTCGATTTCAACGTATCATATCAATTTCACCCTTTCTCAGATTCAACCGGGGGAAATGAGTTTGGCGATCCCAGTACGTTCGATCTTTGCAAAACATTGGGCTGGAACTCAACTTCTTGGGATAGGTCCTGAGTAAGTGAACCGGTGGCGTCAAGTTATCTGGGGCTTCTTACCCTAAACTAGGCCGATGGTCTTCCTGTCCGAGCTCGCGACCAATGCGAGTGCGATGGGTGTCGGCATTGTATTTTATTCAGGAAACGATGACTCAATCGCTGCTCACCGGGGTACGGAAGGTAAGGAACTACTCATCTGGCCCATCGATTTCAACGCTAAACATTGAATCAGTTGTCATCCAAGTATGTCGAGTTCAAGCACAATCTGTTTCAGCGCTGAGAAAAAGCTAGAACATGACTTTCGGCGGCGTTCAGGGATTTACGCGCAAGCCTGGGACATCGTTCCAGGACGATGCGGGTAACTCTGCAGGCATCATCCATCAGGAGCGAGGGGTCACCTATGCGCTCTTCCAAAACGCCGGCCACTTCGTTCCGCAATCTGTCCCTGGTGCAGTACGTGATCGCCTGCGCTACTTTTATCCTAGGCGCTTACTTGACTGCCACCCCAAGGCGTTCGCGTTCGTACGCGATTTTGTACTTGGGTCCAAGACCACCGGTCTCGTGGACAGTAACGCCGCAACGGTTGTCGGCGGTGAGGATCCGAAACTGCAGCAGGACATCCTCCCTGGTAATTCGGCGATCCTGCACTGGGCCGAGGGTGGAACGACGGTGATAGCATCGACGGTAGCTCCAAGCGCGACAATAGCATCGTGGAATGCGTTCATTGCGACAGCGACAGCCGGGCCGCCGCCGAACGGTCCGGCGAGCACAGGCGCTTCAAAGATCCCGAGTGCAGCGGTCGCATTGGGATGCGGAGGGTCATGGTTGTGGAGCTTGCTTTTGGTTTCGGTGGTGTTTCTTTTTTGAGGTTTAGTTTGCGTTGTATTTATCGTGTTCTTTTTTTTTGGGGTGAGCGGTGCGGGTAGATAAATGGCCATGTAGGTTATTAAATGCCTGGCAACTGAGGTATACTTGATCTTTCTATTGATCTTGGCCTGAGATCGAAGTTGAACTTTTCAACCATGATGAACCACGATTACATAATCTTGAACTCATTCAGATTAATTGACTACGTTGTCCGTGAGATGGCTCACAGCCATCCACGACAATTATCGGAGCCGCAGAAGCATCGCGTATCTTCCTTGTCCCTCATTTTCTTCTCGCGCCCTTTTTCTGTGTATTTTCTTCGCTCCCACTCGCGCTGATGGTCAGGGCTGTAGTCGAAAGTCAGCTCGACGTCCGCCTCGATGTTTTGTCTGGCTACGAAGATCAAGTATGGTATGTTATCCTGATAAGGATGAGCTCCGCAGTATAGGCCGTAAGCAATTACCTCTGGCGTGCTATCCCATACGACTGGCATGACTTCCAGATTGGGGGCACAAGAATGACTTAATTGAAAACATCAGCGAGACCAGCATGTCACTGGCCACATACTCACTTGATAAAACGAGTCCAGTTTCCTATAAGCAATATAATTAAGTAGTGACTTTCAAACAATGTTGTGTCGACGTACCACACTTGGAAGCATCAATGCTGTACGACCTCCTTGGCTTCTTCTTCCTTGGAATCTCCAACACGTCAAGGTCACAGGAGTACTTGTGCGCCTCGGTGTCGAGGTGTACGACGTCGTCGCGTCCTCTGGCATATCCGAGTTAATGCTGAATCGAGCGGGGTCATTGGAGTCAAGTGACGCACATAATTAAACTGTAATATTGCTAGATTCAGCAACCTTCCGCATCGAGAGCTCGCGGTAGCTGCTTACCCAGTATAAATTCCAACTATAGTTCCTGCCAAAATAGCGACCGGTGCACGCACTCCCCACCCACGTTTTTTCGTCTTGAATATCTCGATTGGGATCCCTCGAGGATGCTGAGCCAGGCGGTTTCGGCACCCTGGAGGACAGCGGCAAAACTGTACGAAACCTCAATCAATACAACTCCGCGTAAATGCTGGCACTTGCCTCGTTGCATTCTACAATGCAGGCCTGTCCGCTCGGCGCTGCAGATATCGATTGGCAGCCACAACCTGGACCCGAACAGTCTCCCCCCGTCTCTACACAAGAGCATGCTAGGAGCGGCGAGATGATCTCCGCTACATTGCTAGATAGTTGTAAGTGCTACGTACATCCAGTGTGTCTCGTCAAGGGAACGAACTTACAAGCGGTAGCTTCGCTCAAGGTATACAAATGAGGATCCGATGCTTGCCGGAAGTTCCTCAAGGTCGATTTCGTTGATGAAGCTCAGTTGTGCGGCTCCTGTTTTGCGAGCAGCTCTATTCCACTGTCGTTCTATTTCGTCGCGGCTTCGTTCAGAATATTGGTCAGACAGGTACACAGGAGGAAAACCGAGGGTTACCGCTGGCTTTCGAGGGAGGAAAAAGAGAGGACGTTTCGTTCGCGCTGCAGTTCCGCTCTGTAGTGGCCTGAGGTAGATGCCGCCAATTTGAGTCGCGGCCGAACTGCCTTGCGCGGTTGGCCCGCCTTCAAACCCGGCAACGCATAGCTGACGCGAGCTCGGACTGTGCGGTATGGAGTTTTTTCATCGGTGAAAACCCAGTCCAACCCGAGTTGCTACAATAATACTGAACCCAATCTGCCTCCCAAATATGAACGACGAGACTCACAACGATGTCGCCGCTTCTCATCTCTCGAGGACTGGATTCGTGGTCTTCAACGCTGAGTCGATTTCCGTTCAGAAAAGTACCAGACGAGCTCCCAATGTCCCTGATGAATATCTAGCGGTCGTTCAGCACGTCTGCACGGTCAAGTCCCGAGACGAGGAATATGAACACACCCTATCTCCCTCTGCCCATATTTCCGCATGCCGTTGACTGATAATGGACGAGTCGAAGTACCCATTATTTTCTGTCGACCTTTTCGTCCTGGATGAACGGGCGATCTCGATGCGTTCGCCGGGACAGAGCGTTATCTGTTTCGCGAGAAACCGCGCTGAGTCCTCCAGTGGTTTCAGACGTAGGACTGGGAGGCCGCTTCTCAGCCGACCTTGTGAAAACATCGATGTGTTCAGGTCGAAAATTTTACCATCAAGGCGGAGTTTAAAATATTTTTATGTGCGGGGGTGGTTCTCAAACTACAACAGAGGGCGACATACAGTAGTACATACACGAGGAGGTACGTAGTCGTTCAATCGACATCACAGCCCAAAACCAGTGCCAGATGCTGGAACGAGCCCACCACGAGATCGAATTCCCCGCCTTCGAGCTTGCTGAGGACCTCGCCCTCCACGTCACGGTCCTCGGAAGCTCGGCGGGCGTAGATCGTCTTCATCCCAGCCCGCGCCGCCGCGCGCAAGTCCTCTGAGCGGGCGGAAACGAGGGCACAATTGGCTACCGGGAGCGACATGCTTTCGGCGGCGGCCGCGTATGCCTCGGGTAACCTTGAATGTGTTTAGTTTAGCATGCCGCACAGGGGAGAGGAAGAGAGGGCAGTACGGGAGATGTGCGCTGGAAAGCTTGGTGGATAGACAGACGTCCCAGCTCAAGCCGGCGCGTTTGTTCTTCAAGTTGTTATTTTCCGTTAGGTAGAACTGATATTGCAGATAAAGCATAACGCACGATCTGAGTCTGCTCGCGCAGCGTGATATTGGAGAGGGTGGAAAGAGTTTTGATGCCCTTTATGACTTGCAAGTCCTTGATATCGGGCCACGCTGAATAAATGGTTGAGAGTTGAAGCCGGAGAATGTAGTACTTCCCGGCATACCTTCGACGCGATCCCAGATCTCGACTAACCCATTCCGCACTGCCGGCGTCCAGCGGGCGTTGAGCTGTTTCTCGTGCTTGCCTATCAGTTCATCGAGTGCCTTGAACAGATAAATATCGACCAGTCCGCGAAACTTAGAACATGGCTCACCGAACGATAAACACCACTGCGAGTCGGCGTGTCCCCATGCGCCGCGAGCCCACGTCTGAAGCAGCAATTCGGGTTATTTAGCCAGTATACAGCAGTAGAAGGATGGACGCACAGTGTCGCAAGAAACAGGTCCCGCCACTTGAATGCGAACGTCTCCCAGTTTATCGCCTTGACTGCGGGGTTGACGTTTTTAACTCGGTTGCACAACAATAAGGCGTCAGTACATACTTTTCGCGACATTCGTCTTGTTCGCCTGGCGTCGTAGCTCGTCCGTGACGGCCCCGTGCCAATTCAGCACCGTACCATCGAGATCAAAGAACAATACTTCGACCTTGGTGAGGCTGGAGTCGTCGTCGTACGGGAATCTGAAATGATTTAGAAATTAGGTTCAATAGCGAGGAACGGTCAAGTGAACCGTACATGTCGTCCGGCTCGCTTATCGGAATCCGACCGAACGTCGACGGCGCGGCCGTTCCCCCTTTCCCGCCGCGGCGGGCAGTAGTGGCGACCTGTGGGGCCGGCGTCGGTTTAGCAGTGGGAACATGTGGGGCCGGCGCTGGTTTGCCCCATGCCCCCTGCGCATTTTGGCCCATGCGCGAGCCGTTCGTGTCTGTGTCCCACCTCAGTTTCGGCACGAAGAGGGTTGGAGAACAACATACTACGGGCAGTGTCCGCGTTTTGGCCCATGCGCGAGCTGCTCGTGTCTGTGTCCCATCTCAGCTTCGGCACGAGAAGGATTGAAGAACAACATACTGCGGGCAGCTTCCTGCTCGGTCCTCCGGGCGCGGATCTCTTGTTCTCGTAGCTTGAACGCAGCCATTTCGGCAGCTTCAGTCGAACCAGTCGGCGTTTGAGCTGCCCTGGCAGACTTTTCTCTGTCTCTGTCTGCAGAGATGGCCGCTGTGGGCAGCCGGTCCTTTAAGTAAGGATGATCATCAGGGTTGAAATCGAACGCACCAAGGAGAGCACGCTGCTCCTCAGCTATCGCTGACCAGTGGGTGTCGCTCCGAGACAGGTCTGTTGGCAGTGAGCAAAATAGCGCGAACTTCAACCCAGAAAGTGTATACCGGGCGAATGAGTCCGGTTCAAACGTGCCTGTTCTTCAGCAAACTTGGTCTGGCTGACTTTACGAGGAAGTTCTGTCGCACAAGGAAGTAAACGCGCTGGATTCGCGATCTCATGGAAAGGCAAGTACCAGGAGAATGAGCTCTATGAAGACGGGCTTGTTCCTCGGCGAATTTCGAATGGGCATCGTTCCCGTTCCGAGGAATCTCTCGGGGGTTGTCAATTGCGACAAAGGGTGGGAGCGAGAGGAAGAACCTGGGGAATGCGCCCGGTGAAGACGGGCCTGTTCGTCTGCGAACTTCTTCATCGCTTGGTCGGCGACGCCAGGGATCGGGATGGCTGTCGAGAAGTAGAAGTGTGAGTTCAAGAGGGTACGGATAACAGATAACGATACCGGGCGAGTGAGCTCTCTCGGCTCTGGCTTGGTCCTCCTTGAATTTGCGAATGCGAGCTTCGTCGAGGGTCTCGTCGAAGGAATTGTTTCTGCGAGAGATATTTTGTTCAGAATGGAATCAGGTGCAAAAGTGGAGGGCTTACGGACGGCCAGACCTACGGAAAGGTGTAAACGTAGAGAGTGAGCTGGAGCGTATATGCGACTTACGGAGAGGATCCAGCTCCACTGTACATCGCTCCTACCGCGGGGTAAGTCCTGCCATAACGAACGGAGATTAAGTACCCACTGGATGAAGCTGGCCTGATATTGTTATTATTAAGAAGCGACGCATGATTACCTGTGTGGCGAATATAAGCTTCGAAGGCCGCCCGCCGCAAAGGATGGAATTTACCCAGTGAAGAACGAGAGCGATTATGCCCCAGTCCTGGCGTCGCCCCTCGCTGTCCAAAGCTATCCGTACTCCACTCGGGTGAGCCCGACTGACCGGAGAAGGCTCCTGCAAAGTCGCCGATGCGCGAAGGTGGTCTGTCCGCGTACCGCTGGTCGCCCCAATCGCCCATTAGCCTTCGCCTCGCCCGCTCGGACCCAAGTTCCTCGTTGAAGCGCTTCGTGCCGGCCTCTTCGACAGCACGTAGGGCTTCATTGTATTCCGCCATAAACTGCTGCTTTTTGGGCTTATCGTCTCGGGCTTGCTTCATCTTCTCGAGGAGGTCCTGTCGCGCGCGGCGCACAGCTGGCTCGAGGTCGGACCTGATTTGCGCGTGCAGTCGCTGCTGGAAGACTCTGTCTTCGGACTCCTGGGCAGTCATCTCGGGTGGGGAATGGTGGTGAATGGGTGAATGGTAGAACGATGCGTGGGCTCGACTCTCTCATCATACCTCGAGGCGACGCCTCGAGGCCGGCTGAGGTCGGAGCGCAAGCCGCAAAAAATGATGAGGAACGGTCACATGAGACACATGATATTGATTCGCGAGAATGGCACACGACGCGACGGCTAAGTATCCCGTCAAGTGAGAATTCACTTTCCTCCAGAAAAGTGGGCAACTAGCTCGGCGAAAGAGTCAAAAATCAGGTCAACTTCACCCCCATCCGACTTGGTCTTGACTTCGTCGTGACCCAGTGGTTCCTCCGCCGCCCTCTTCACATAAATCGTCTTCATACCCGCCTGCGCAGCGCCCCGGAGATCCCATGCATGTGCCGCCACCATGGCGCAGTCCTTTGGTTCCAATGTCATATGCTTCATTGCCCCTTCGTAAACCTTCGGGTCGCTGCCGAGACATTTAGGTTGCAAAACCGTAACAGGAAAAGTAGCTCACGGCTTGAAAGAGGAAAAAAGCTCTGAGGAGAAGATAACGTCCCAAGGAAGATCGCTAAACTTTGCAACGTCAACCAGCAACCTCGTATTTCCGTTCGATAGGGCGACGACAATCGTGTGTTTCTTTAATTCATACAAGCTACCAGTGGCGTCAGGCCATCCTATGGGAAATTAAGCATCCAGGCCGGGTCAGAGAGTGAATATTGACCTCTCAGACGGTGCCAAGCATTGTTCAAATTCTTCCGCTCCTCCTCGTTGAGCACTTTACCAAAATGCTCCCAGTCGGGGGATTCGAGTGTCTTGTCCAAGATCTGTTGCACAGGTGAACCAAGGTCGACAAGGGAGGATGAATATCTCTGACCGTGCGGTGCAACTCGTCCATGTTCAGCTCTCCTGCCTCTCCTTTCGCAATCTTACCGCTGGCTCCGATTTAAATGTGAAAATTTCGTGGTTGAAGCTGAACTGACATGTGTTCGATATAGCCAAGTCTCCAGGTTTTGGAGAAAGCGCTCCAATCACCGTCTGGTGTCCCCATAAATAAGGGCACAGATACCGAGGTTCTACGCGACAAGTAGCTCACCGATACCGTGTTTCTTCCCAAGAAGGCTGAGCTCTGTGACCAAGGAGCCGTGCCAATCCAGAGTGGTCCCAAATACGTCGAAAAAGAAGGCTTTAACGTTGCTCAGGTCAGAGCTCATGGCGGTAAAGCAATAGGTGTGGTGGGGTGAGAACCTTCGTCAGCGCGAAGCTCCTTGAGGTCAGGTGTTGGAATCGGCCGACTCGGCCCGAATGGATGTTGTTGCATATTGACCGGCGCCCTCTCCTGCTTTTCACTCACCAAACCGCGTCCTCCTCCTCCAATGATCACACCGCGTTTCGAGTGCAGTCAAACTTCAGAAGCAGTAGTCGTGAAGATATACTGCCCCTCAGTTCGCGTGCGGAACCCTCATTCTCCCCGGTGGCACAAACTCACTCTTCTCGTTTTCGCGGTCAAGTAGGCAGCGGACGTCGAAATCCACGTCGACGACACGCTTTTCACGATCCACATCAACCCATACTTCCTCCGACTCAACTTTTCCCATTCAATTCTCGAGGATGAGGAGTCTATGGCGAAATACGACCCGAGCTCTGGTTATCTGACGGTTGCACTGACGAAGGAGTCTAAGGGCCAGGTGTTCTCCGATCTGGATCTTCTGTCGAAGCTATTAGCGCCTCGGCCATCTCAACACACACCGTTGATTGAGGTCATCGGACAAGAGGACGCTGACCCGGAGGATAATCTTGTCGCGCAGACGAACGCGTTGTCGTTATCCTCGGAACAAGAGGAGATCTTACTCGGTGCGATTTACTCTCTTGAGTACTTGCATGGACGTTGTGCTTAACTTTTGCAGCGGCGGAGAACGACTGGCAACTACCGCAAGAAGTCCCGAGCGCAGAACCGGCAATTACAACAGCAACCACGCAGACGTATGGCTTCTTGAACATGCACTCGGGATACTTTAAGCATGTTTCTCATACGGAGAACGAAGTCAACGAGCTTGGTTCCGATGCCGAGATATGCACTCCCCAAGAACGACGCCAACGGCGGTGGCAACACGAAAATGAGAAATGGGACGAAGAGCATTATATGTATGACCTCCCTCTCCACATTTTTTGAGTTGCTAAACCTCATGTCCTTCAGGGCAGATTTTGCGGACGACGAATACATTCAAGACCACATTCTATGGAAGAATCCCCGGGTCGTTGACAGCGTTCCCTTTCAATTTAGCGAGCAGGAAAACCTCGCATTACTCGATCTCCCGCGAAAAGAGTGTGAGTCTTCAACCGCACTCGAGTGGCCCATCTCTGAAACGCGCTCCCAGATCTCACCGATCCGCCCCAGATCAAGAGCCTCTACATGACTCTGGTATCCCTCCTGTTTTCGTATGCATACGACGCACGTACCACCCAGGGCGACCCCACCCCCGAAAGCGCATGGACGATATGTTCCCTCATCCCCGCGTTCTCAGCGCTCGACCCCCCGCCTTACGCCGCAGCTCCCAGTCCCTCGCCTACCCCTTCTCCATCGGACCTCGCTGCCTGCCTGTCCCAATCTTATCGCCGGTGCCTGTGCTTCCCTCTCTACCGCTCGTTCTTGCTGGCAGAAGCCTGCCATGCAGACGTCACCGCGCTATTCTCGCTCGGCAAGCGCGCCATCGTGCGCTGCCTGCTCGAGACCAAGTCCATCCTCGACCATCACGAGGTGTATTACGTCTACAGCAAGATATGGGTCGAGGATTTCTGCGTTTGGGTGCAGGCGTCTGCGCGGTGCGTCCCTTCTTCTTTATGCCTTCATTCATTCGTCCAGCGAGCCTACTGCTGATGATCATTATTTGGAACAGGGATGATACCCTGCGCGAGATCGGCGCGGCGTTGAAAGGGCTGAGGCTACCCAAGAGCGCCATCGGGTGGGATCTCGAGGAGCTGGAGGCTGCTACTCAGGACGCTCAGGGCCGCCAAACTGACAGCGACGACGAATCCGACGAAGAGGCTGAAGTGGCACGGCAGCTTTGATTTCTATGGGTAAATTATTCGCAGTCGCAGTCTGTCCCGACAGCTTGGCTATCTATATCTATCTATCTAATACCTTCGACCGGTCAGCGACGACGAACCACGGAAGCTTTAATCTCAGACGGTCATCCCAACGCCGGCCTAAGTATTTTATTGTCCAGCTTGGCTATCCGATAGTCCTCGAGGACCCCCTGTTAGATCTCCGAACTTCTCGGGTCCCATTTCGGTCCGTGCTCGCTCGTTCAGCTGTACACGGTGCCCCTCTGCCCTTTCACGTCGCAATAGTCTCATCACATCCAAACTTGCACCCCTGACCTTCCTTCATGTCGACCTGCGTTGTCGTCGGCGCCCTTGGCGCACGGATTTCTCTATCTACTCATCTCATCGGAACTGAACTTGCTTCAGGCGGCGTGTTGGCTTTGTGGGCGACAGCTTGGAACTTGCCTTCCACCGACACGAATGGGATATTACTACGCGTCCGCACCATCGGAACCTCTTTCCTTATTTCCTCAGCGCAATCCAGTGGACGAGTTGCTTGTTCCTCTGCTCGTGTTGGTTCCTTTTGCGCGAAATGAGTCCCTTTCCACTAGCGTGAGCGAGCGACGTCCTTTTCATCAGCCCAGAGTCAGTGCCCATTAATCGCGGGTATTAACTGCCGCGCAGAACGGCCTTTCGGCCCCATGAGCAGGGCTACTCTTGCCTCGAGGTACAAAATCAACCAGGTAGATTACGCTGAGGTTTCAACACCCATAAACTTTAAGCTCAACTCTTGAGTCCGGTGTCCTAGCGCCGGTATCTTATCTTCCTTCTTGCTAAGTGTAGGATTCCGAGCGCCAGGTGTGCGAACCAGCTGCGTAATGGAGGTTCGTCGACAGTCTTATGTAACGGCGCTGGGAATTGGGATCCCCACTGGGATATTCATCGTCAATCGTTGGTCATTGTGGAGTAGCCGAGCGAGTATATAGCTATTTCTATGTACCTAGTGCTCCTTGTCTTCGCAACGCCAGTAGCGGTGTTGCCCGCGTCTCAATCCTATCCCTCTTCCTGTTCCTCCGAGGCGCGGGTGACTTGTTCCCGTTACAGTTTGCGAAGACCACAACGATCTGCCGGCACTCTTGCTCCCCTCCTGTTCTTGTCCTTGGCCGGCACGTCGTCTTCTTGTCCCCAGCATCTCCTGCTGTGTATTCCTGGCTGGCCTCCCACTCCCAGCACAACTTGCTTCCCCTTCCGAACACCTCTGGCGTCTGTGCAGGTCATCACCCGCTGAAGCGTGGCTCCCCCTGCACATCCACCCAATCCCCTCCTGAGCGCCTCTGGCGTTTATGTCGGTCATCACCTCGTCATAACGTGGCCTCCCCGGCATACTCCTTATTCCCCTGATCCTCGTGCAACCCTCTCCGACATCTGAGGTATGCGAAGTACGAGGATTGCAACCTTCCGTCTCGTGGCTTTCCCACGGTTGAACCTTGACCGCTGGCCACACCTTCCATCGCCGTTCTTCAAGTTTCCGCGCTCTTCCTTCGTCTGGCGCTAGACGGGGGATAGTGTAACGGCGCTGGGAATTGGGATCCCCACTGGGATATTCATCGTCAATCGTTGGTCATTGTGGAGTAGCCGAGCGAGTATATAGCTATTTCTATGTACCTAGTGCTCCTTGTCTTCGCAACGCCAGTAGCGGTGTTGCCCGCGTCTCAATCCTATCCCTCTTCCTGTTCCTCCGAGGCGCGGGTGACTTGTTCCCGTTACATCTTAGTCCTCATCCAACTTCATCGCATCGACCGAATAGAACTGATGAGAGGAGCGAGGGCTTCATTGTGTATTGGGCGAGAGTAAACGAATGCACGGGGAGTGTACTAAGGTCAGTAGCTCAGACTATGAGCGTTACTCTGGATAGATGCCAGGTTCAAAAAATTTGAGGGCTATGTACGTGATCACCGGGACTCAAACCCATATTTGCCGCCAATTCGCGGGTCCCGGAGCCCCCATACGTGCCAAGTGTTCAAATTCCCCTGCCAGTCCCAGTTGGAGCTGCAGAATCCGCGGCTCACGTCGTGGCGGGGACCGGGGAGCTCTCTCGAGGCTTTGTATCGAGTTGCTGCATGGAAAAACGGAGCACAGAGCCTTCGGAACCGCGGAGCCAGTGGCGTCGCCCGGCCTACTCATGTTCCCATTTATTCCTGTATTGTGCCACGCGAAGAGGAGGAGGGTTCTATTCTATTACTCTGGCGGCGCTGGTTCCAACATTGATCCCGCCCGTTATTGTATTGCAGAGGTTCGTCTGGCCCCGAGTTGCGGTACGTGGGACGTAACTGCGTTGAAGGAACTCACGGGGGCGAGGGTAAAACAGAGACCGTGGCGATAAAATGCAGACGGGAGAAATCTTCGCCGAGGGGTTCGAAATAGGTGTTCGAATGTTGAAGTGGCGGTCCGCATGTGAGCGTCGCAGGCAGACCGCACCTCCCTCTGGGATTCAGTGGAGCGGTTACTCGTTTCTCCAACACCAGCTCCATGCAAACGCGAAATTCGTAGTAGGTGGAAAGGAAACTGTATCTGGCCACGTTGATGCGGGGGAATCCTGCTCGAATCGCCGTGGAAAGCATAAACAAGGTGTTAGCCTCGTTGACGGTTAGTCCGTCTCGAGGGCTGGAGTGTAAGATAGGAGAGTAAGACGGCAAGAGGCCGTCGGGATCCCGTACTCTAGAAGTGTCCTGGTGAGAGAACAAGTATTAGGGGTACCATGTATTCCTCGGCCATGAACGGATTCAAGTCGGAGGGCTCACTACTTCTAATCCAGAGATTGTGACAGCTGGGTCCCCAGATTTATGTGCACTGAGAGGCTGGAAGAGCGCTTGTTGAACCCCACCTTTTGTAAGGTCCTCAGGATCCACTTTGAACCGTGGGAACTTGGTTTGATCCATCTTGAGGGACCGTTCATTGGTTGTTCACCGGATCGAGACCTTGGACCACCCGTTCACGAGCCCGCTGAGATGAATCCGTTGAAGGTGTTTGGTGTACAGCGATCATGAGAAGAATCACGATGAAAGTTGGAATCAGGCGGAATCCCCATAGTGCGTTGACTTTCCTATATCTGTTGGAAGGATCGGAGTACACGACGCCGTTCATCGCCGCCCCTGCTACCTAGCTCGGAGCCCCGCCAAGGCATCCACTTCATTTATCATGTTGAACTGCTCTTCTCCAGAACGCCGGGCATCACTAGGTTGCCGTGTAAATCGCCCCCTTCTCCTTCCCACTAGCGCACAGGGCTCAGTCCACGCGCCATATAACCTCTTCGCTCGCTAGAATCAAAGCTCCGGTCGTCAATTGGGGCGGGATCGCCGTGCAATAGGACGCCGGCCTCCATTCGGCTCCGCGGGCGGCGCTCGGGCGCTTTTCTCGCTCGTAAATCGTGCTTCTGTCAATTGGAAATGTTCTTATGCCAGGCGTGGCGAACGAAACACAGAATTTTGAGCAAAATTCCGGAGGGAAGTTCTTGAAGACATCACAGCGATGTGTGAAAGTAATGTTAGTTTCTGTTCGTGGAGATTCTGTTCTATTACCCGCTGCGCCTCTCCACCCTTCAGTTTCTGTGGCGGCCAGCGGGTGGACGAAGCGCCATGGAGCATCGATAACACCTAGCTGGCCGTGGAGTACCCAGCGCCGTGTAAATTAAAAAGTGGCGAGTAAGCCTCAGTAAGCAGCAAATAAGTGGCGTCGTCGGCGTGCCGGGGTGCGATTTGCCCGTGGGATTTCATGGCGGTGGTGGTCGACGAGGGACAAGGATGAGGTCGAGGGGCAGATTTCAATCGTTCGGATGGAGACATGAAATAATTATGAGGCGGCGCAAATCGAGGACGGTCACACAGAAAATCCCGACAGCTTTGAGTTTGAGTTTGTGCACTAGCCAGGATAGATAGTGAGCCGGGCAGTATTCAGTATTGCGAGGCATTACAGTCTGAAGGTCCTGCCGAAAGGAATATATGTAGCTTTAAGCGTTTCGAGCTTGAGGTTGCCGCCACAGAACGAAGGGGTCGCGTTTCCAGGACCATGTGCCGTCATCCATACAGAATCCATTATCCATCGTGGTTGGGAATCGAAAATCCAGAAGGAGAACGCGAGGGTGAGGTGAAGGTGAGGAGGCTAAACGCATAAACGCATAATTTAAACTCCAATTTACTGCGGGGGGCGTGGCAGGGTCGGTGTGCTTATCTGGGTACTGTAAATCTCGCGCAAGGAGTTCATTATTCCTTGAGAAAATTGGACGGGGTACAAGTGAAACCTAAATTTCAACCTGAGTTTTGAACAAGGCTCGGGTCGAGGCCGTAAATCTAGCCCAACGAAAGGCACCCAGTTGCCCTGAATGTGGTTGCAAGGGGTCCGACCGTCATCCAGCACAAACCAGGGACGAATTGAACCCAGTTTGCGACGTCGACGGCGCTGTCAACCCTAGTTGCTTCGTTGAACGAGTTCATTTCATCCGACAGACAGAGAGCCTTGGGTGACAGAGACAGCTCGGACCCGGGTCGAGGCCCTCCCACCCAATTGAAGATCGATGTCGGGAGATCGCCGTGCAGCGACGAAGCGCCATGTCATTGTCAGGAATTACATTTCATTTGAGCTGGAACTTGGCTAAGCATAGGGGAATTGTGGCGTTGTACCGACGGCGGCCGGGGGTCCAATGGAGAGGGACACCGTCTGTTCTAGAATCGATTTCTGTGAATGGAGGAGTGGTGAGCAGAAATTACTCGACGTCACCTGAGGGCAGTAAGAATGCAGTCAGATGCCTTCCTCGGGGGTCCACGATCCAGCCCTATGACGGAGGGTGTCTCACCCCAATTTATTCGTTCGTTCATCTCTTGACCGAATCCACGTACGGCGACCTACCCTTTCGCCGGCGAGGCCTCCCGCGAAGTCTGCCTTCTGAAGAATTAATGCTTGGCCCACTTAACTCGCCCTTCGTGCAGATTACACTTATGGCATGAGGCGAGTGCTGACGATAGTTTTAAGCTTTGCCCTCGGGCACGCTAGCGGGGAGAAGGGGGGCGAAATCTATGTAGAACTGTGAGAAGAAAGGAAATTGAAAGTTTGGGACAACAGGAAGGCACCAGAGCGCCGCTTCTCGGTTCGGTGAGCGCCAGCGGGGAGTTGATTACGCACTGAGTCGCCGGGGTCGTTGGGGATTATACGGAATTTACGGTGAATTTCTGCAGCTGTGGATGGGCGAGGAGGCGGTGAAACTCAGGGCAGTACTGGGTTCAACGTTGAACCCAGTGCGAGCGTCGGGCATGTCTTGGTTGAGGTGCTGCCGCGGATCAGCCCAACGATCGAAATAAACTCCTCGCCGCCCGATATGGGACCCTAGAACGGAGGCAGATTTCAGCTTGAATAAATACACCGACAGCAAAGAAAGACTTCTTCTACTCCCCCACCACAGAACCATGGATCTCTACTACCCCGCACCCAAAAGGCACTTCCCCCACTGGGCCGCCCTCAACGACGACCCCCCCGCTCGAGTACAAGCCTCCCGCCCCCGCCCCGAGGATCACCCTCGCCGGCAGTCTCGACCCCACCACGGGCATCTTCTACCGCACTCCAGAGCACCCCAGGCTGCGCACCGCCCAGGCCTGTGAGAAGTGCAGGACGCGCAAGGCCAAAGTTAGTCGTCTGTGGAAAAAGCACCCCTTAACTTTGACTCACTTGCTCGCAGTGCTCTGGCGACCACCCCGCCTGTTCTCGCTGCGTCGGGCGAGGTCTGCAGTGCGAGTACGCCAAGGAGGGCCGAGTCCGTGGGCCCAACAAGACCAAATCCCGCGCGAATAGCACAGCGAGCTCCCATCCCTCGCCGCTCTCGCACACCCCAGCCCCGCTTCCCCCCTATGGCAACGAGTCTCTCGTCAACATCAACGTCAAGCGCAGACGGCGGGCGACGACGATGAGCAGCAGCAGCCCCGGCAGCGGGGTGAAGCTCGAGCCGCTGTCGAGCTGCTTGCCGCTCGCTTTGCCCTCGTCTCATTCGCACCACGGCGGACTGGACCTCCCTCTGGCGGCGTCGAAGCGGTTCTCCCTCCCCGCCTCCCTCTCCACCTCGTCCTCCGGCCACGGTTTCCCCTCCTCGTCCTCGAATACCCTGCATCCCCTCCCTCTCCACACGCTGAGCTCCGGGTACGACTACCACGGCGATGGCTATGCCGACTCGTCCTCTGGCTACGCCGACTCGACGTACACCGACTCGCGCCGCGGAAGCTTTGACCCGCACTATGCGCCGGACGTCAAGGTGGAGGCGTACGACGATGCGGGGTACGGCCATGGCCACGAGGCGAGGGCGCATTACGAGACACCTTCTGCCGCGTTCCACCTCGAAGCTGGATATGGGATCCAGCATGAGCACGACTTTGCATCGGATTTGGCTCGCGCAAGTAGTGGCCGCAGCATGAGCATGAGCGGGCGCAGCGACAGCGTGTCTAGCGGGGCGAGCAGCGGGTGAGCTTTCCTTTGCAGTACCCTTCAGCCATCGATGCTAACGCACCCTCCTCAGTCCGGCGAGCGGCATCTCTGGCTCCTTCCCTCTCTTCCGCGCGACGTACTCGGACCGTTACTCGCCACCCCACCAAGACGCGTATGCCTCCTCGCCCGCGCACTCGCACTACCAGACGCCTCCGCACTCGGCGTCCGCGCTGAGCTTCCACAGCGCGCACTCCGGGTCGAGCTACCACTCGCCGGCGTCGCACGTTTCGTCGCCGTATGCGTCGAGGCCACACAGCGCGTACGGGGAGCAGCATGTCGAAGGCTACCCCGAGGCCGAGGAGCGCATGCACTACGACCAGAGCGCGGTGTATGGCGGCCAGCCGGAAGCGATGGGGTATGTCGACGAGTACGAGCATCCCGTGTACCACCAGGAGCAGCAGCAGCTCTACCACCAGTCGCACGCATCGGTGTATGGCGACGACGGGATGGACGTGGACGGCGTGGCG
This sequence comes from Mycena filopes, assembly GCA_029281495.1. Classification (NCBI taxonomy): domain Eukaryota; kingdom Fungi; phylum Basidiomycota; class Agaricomycetes; order Agaricales; family Mycenaceae; genus Mycena; species Mycena filopes. The sequence goes on from JARIHR010000015.1 coordinate 733,047, forward strand.
AGCTCCACGGGACTGAACGTGAGCGCGCTACGGGGCTGGGTCGAGCCGTCGAGTATGCCGCTTTCTTCCTCGACCTCGTCGTCCTCGTCCTTGTCTTCTCCGCACACCCACCCCACGCTCGCGCAACCGCACCCACAGCTCTCCGTCCGCATCCCCTCCGTCCCGTCCCTCTCGCGGGTGCCCTCCTCCTCCGGCTACCCCTCCTCGACGCGCCGCTCGTTGACGCTCACGACCGAGCCGCTCTCGCCGCTGTCTGCGAGTGGGAGTATGGGTGGGATCCCGTTGAGCGCCGCGTCGTCGAGCTCCAGCCTCGCGGGGTCGGGAATGGGCGCGTCGGCGTCGATGGGGCTTGTGCGGACGTTGTCGGACACAGGTGGAAGCCCAACGAGGGGCAGCGAGGGGGTGGCAAGAGCGCGGGCGCGCGCTGCGACGGTGAGCGGGTTTGGCGGACTCTAGGCGCGTATATATCATAGGTCTTGCACATATTTTGCTTCCTACCGCACTTTCACTTCGACTTCGATTGTATTCATATTTTTTTCGTTATTCATATATGTCTTGCGCGACGCGACTGTTTGCGAGGGTGAATACGTCACTTGCGAATCAGGGCCTGGATTTCGTCCAAACGAAGGGGTTCTTCATGCAAGACGCGTTTCAACCGCGGGCACGATGTAGGAGCGGTATACCCAGGCCGATTTTGGGCTTGAATTCGCGAATTTTCGTCGGGAAAGCGGCGCAGCTTGGCCGCAGCGTGGAATTAATGGACCCGGTGTCGCGAGAAGGAGCTTAGTGCATAAGATATTCCGGCAGTGGTCGCGCCTAAGAAGGCTTGAAGGTAGAGCATGAGGATCGAGCACAAAGGATGAGGATGAGGAGGAGGAAAGGAGGAACGCTCGGAGGAAAGGGCCGACATTCCGATGTTATGGACTATTGACCGAGGGCCTTCATCGCGGCTTCGCTCTTGCCGTCTTGCTTGCCGTCGACCCAACGTCGACCACCCGACTTTGCGCGCAGGTTTCGAATCAAATTCTACCCTTCCGATTCAGGAAATCCAAGGATACCTCAACCCAACCGCCCATGATGCAACCATGATGCAACCTCCTCGGCAGCGGCGGGGACGGGCAACCTCAACGTAGAATTTATGGAACCGGCAAGAATCGAGTGCTTTTACTCAGGTCAGAACGAAGATCACGTTGCCAGTGGTGGCGCGTATATTCGGCGCTGACCTACCTGTCTCATGCCGGTCAGACACGCAAGTGAACAGGAGGATCGAGGATCAAATCTTTGGACGAATGATGGCGTGTACTTCGGCCGCTGACCACCCATGCTTATATTCTCCACTATTTAATGGTGGTTTACTTTTCATGTCGCGTACCCTACCATGTCTGATCAAGTCTCCGACCACAGACACAGCATCCACTCAGCGGGTCAAGACGAGAAAACCGACGCAGGTCCCTCCGAGTCCGTTCCCTCCGACCCGGAACCTAGCACGCTTCTGCACGGCAAAAAGCTAGCGGGAGTCTTCATAGCCCTGTAAGTTCGGCGTCGTCACCGCCGTTCTGATTTCTTCCGTTTCAGTCACTTACTGCGCGTCGACCAAAGAATGCTTTCCATGTTCGTCGTCACTTTGGACCTGACCATTCTCGCGACAGCCCTGCCTCGAATCGCCTCCGACTTCCAGGCGTTCTCTCTCCAAGGATGGGTTGCCGTCTCTTTTACCCTCTCCCAAGGAGCCTTCCTCCTTTTCTATGGTCAAGCCCTCCGCATATTTGCCGCCAAGTGGGTTTTGGTCGCCGCAGTCGCAATATTCGAAATCGGCAGCATACTTTGCGCGCTTTCGCAGACGATTGGCCAGTTAATTGCGGGACGAGTGGTCTCGGGCTTAGGAGCGGCCGGACTCTGTACGTCTTCTGAGAATCCCTCGCTTCTAATCCTGACACGACCCCGCCAGTTGTCGCCATGATCCAAGTGCTTACGCAGGCCACGCGCCTCGAAGATCGCCCAAAATTCTTTGGCTTGTTCGGCGCGGTTTTTGCGACCAGCAGCGTGATTGGTCCGCTAATAGGAGGAGCGTTTACCGACCACGTTACATGGGTAGCGTTTCTTTTCCTGCTCCGTCTGTCCCCTGCTGACGACTTCCTCGCAGAGATGGGTATGTTCCGCCCATATTTTGATCGACGAGTCTCCACTGAATTCGGGTGCAGAACTTTTGGCTGTCTTTGCCCTTGGGCGGAGCCTCAATTTGCGGTGTGCTCCTCCTGTTGGACGCAGTGCCCCCGCTTGGATCAGACCCCACGAAGCGGTCAGCCCGCGACCAGTTTCGGCAAGCTCTGCGACTTGACTTTGTAGGCGCCGCCCTTTCAGGCGGTGCTGTATCGACGCTCGTGCTTGCCCTTCAATGGGGCGGGAACACAAAGCCATGGGGCGATAAGGATGTCATTGTCGTGAGTACTTCAATCCTCGCCTCGCGCAATGATATTGAATCCTTCAAGTGTTTCGTACTTTCCGCTGTCCTGGCGGTGGTATTCATCGGATGGGAGGTTTATATGGGTGAAAGGGCCATGATGCCGACGACCATCTTTAAGTCGCGTTCAATGTATGTCATATCCTCCGCGCCGATACCTTCCTCGTTGAACAGCTTTCTGATAGATATGCGATTCTGGTCTTCTCGTTCATGAACCGCATTTCGATGTTCATCTACACGTATTACATCCCGCTTTTCTACCAAGCCGCCCGCGCCGCCTCCGCTACGAAATCGGGTCTCAACTTCATCCCGTTCATGCTCGGTGTTGTGTTCAGCGGCGCCATTGCTGGAGGAATCGTCTCTAAAACTGGCTATTAGTATGGATTCCGCCTCGCATCGCGTCTTCCGATCCTGATCCTCGATTTCCAGCTGGCCTGTTCTCCTTGCTTCGCCGTGTGTACTGGCTGTCGGCGCCGGTCTCTTTTACACCGTCAACGCTGGCACCTCGTCTGCCGCGCTCATCGGCTTCCAGATCCTCGCAGCCATAGGCGTCGGCATGGGGTTCCAGAACGGCTCGATAGCCCTCCAGGTCGAATTCAACGACCAGAAAGAACTCCTCGCGCAGGCAATGGCCGTCGGGACGTTCGCGCAGCTCTTAGGCGGTAAGCCCTCGTAACACCTTCGCGATACATTCCGCTTCATGCCCTCGTTTGTTTTCCAGGTACGATTGGTCTGGGGATCGCAGAGCCGATACTCGCCTCGCAGCTCGCGAAAAATCTCCGCAAGTTTGCACCCGACGCGCCCGCGGCGATTGTGGAGGAGACGCCGACGGCGATATACTCGGCGCTCCCCAAGGAGCTGATTCCCGGCGTCGTGCGCAGCTACACCGAGGCGCTGAAAGTTGTCTTTTTGGTTGGGGTTCCTGCTGCGGGGATCGGGCTCATCGCGACGCTGTTCATCAAGAACATCCGGATCGTCAAAACTGCAGAGGGAGTTGTCCCGGCAAATGCCAAGGAACGAACTGAGGGCGTCGAGCCCTAATAGTTTACACACTGGTACACCTCCAATACATAGATCGTTGTGTCGTATCACCTCTGCTTAGTTGAAAAATAATAGACAAATAATGGGACAAGAAGGAGTTTTCGAAGAGAAAATGTGGGCTTGTGGTGATAAGTTCAGTTGTTCAAAGGGACAACTGGCCTATTCAAACCAGAATACGAACCGTGGGAAATTTATAATTTCACTCCGGATGTGATGCGTGCTCAACGCAGCAGAGTTGCCTCAATTGAAAGAGGTTACTCGGACGTCGCTCTGAAAACGTTGCACGCGTGGAGTAACTGGAGGGGGAATCAAATTTGGGGCGGCACCTGAGGCCGGCGACTGCAAAAGTTAAAAACATCTTGATCAACACTAGTTCCATCTTCAAGTTCACTCTAGAAGGAATGCGCATATTCGGACGAGAAATTCCAAGGCTACTGGTGCAAGTATCATCGTGCATCCCGCGTTTATCTCGGGCACATCTCGCACCGGTGCGATACTACCTCATGGCATCAGCCTTGCGAGGCTTCTAGCGCAGAATCAATCTGCAGTAGACGGGGACCTGTGCGGCGTACCAGGGGGTGTTGAAAGACGCACGCAATGAACGCCTCTGGCCAAAGACTGTATGTAACTATTGAGAATGGTTAATACAGTGGCGTGTTCATTTGCGACGATATGGGGTAGTAATTTCAATTCCTGCACATCCCTGTGAGTAGGTGGTATACGTGGTCAAGGTCTCGAGGGCCTACGGGTTGAAAAAAGCTGCCCCTTTGACGCCTTCACCAATTGGTTTTGCTGGGTCTGTTGACTAAAGTTCAAGAAATTGTCAAGAGGCAATAAGTATCAAGAGGTTTAGATAAGTTTATGATGGTTGAAACGGAAGGTGGGAGGGATTATTGGGCCGAAGGGTGGCGGAAACCCTTGGAAGTTAAACAGCACAACCGCAGACCTGCCGTTCGACAATGAGCTAAGTCGTGGTCGACGGCAAGAGTCAAGCCGGGATGAACTTGAGGGCCCTCGGTCAACAGTCCACAACATCGGAATGTCGGCCCTATCCTCCGCATTTCCTCTCCTCCCCATCCTCATCCTCATCCTCGCGCTGGATACTCATGCTCTGCCTTCCAGCCTTATCGGGCGCGACCACTGCCGGAATATCTCATGCCCTAAGCTCCTTCTCGCGACACCGGATCCATTAATTCTACACTGCGCCGCTTTCCCGACGAAAATGCGCCAATTCAAGCCCCAAAATCGGCCTGGATATACCGCTCCTACACCGTGCCCATGGTTGAAACGCGTCCTGGAAGAGGAGCCTTCCTTTGGACGAAATCCAGGCCCTTGTTCGCAAGTGACGTATTCACCCCGAAGTCGCAAACAATCGCGTCGCGCAAGACATATATGAATAACGAAAAAAGTATGTACGGACACAATCGAGGTCGAAGTGAAAGTGCGGTAGGAAGCAAAATATGTGCAAGACCTATGATATATGCGCGCCTAGAGTCCGCCAAACCCGCTCACCGTCGCAGCGCGCGCCCGCGCTCTTGCCACCCCCTCACTGCCCCTCGTCGGGCTTCCACCTGTGTCCGACAACGTTCGCACAAGCCCCATCGACGCCGACGCGCCCATGCCCGATCCCGCGAGGCTGGAGCTCGACGACGCGGCGCTCAACGGGATGCCACCCATGCTGCCACTCGCAGACAGCGGCGAGAGCGGCTCGGTCGTGAGCGTCAACGAGCGGCGTGTCGAGGAGGGGGTATCCAGAGGAGGAGGGGACGCGCGAAAGGGACGGGACGGAGGGGATGCGGACGGAGAGCTGTGGGTGCGGTTGGGCGAGCGTGGAGTGGGTGTGCGGAGAAGACAAGGACGAGGACGACGAAGAAGAAAGCGGCATCGGCATACTCGACGGCTCGACCCAGCCCCGCAGCGCGCTGACGTTCAGTCCAGTGGAACTTCCTCCGCCGTCCACGTCCATCCCCTCGTCGCCATACACCGATGCGTGCGACTGGGTGTAGTGCTGCTGCTGCTCCTGCTGGTACACGGGATGCTCGTACTCGTCGACATACCCCATCGGTTCCGGCTGGCCGCCATACACTGCGCTCTGGTCGTAGTGCATGCGCTCCTCCACGTCGGAGTAGCCTTCGACATGCTGCTCCCCGTACGCGCTGTGTGGCCTGGACGCATACGGCGACGACACGTGCGACGCCGGCGAGTGGTAGCTCGAGCCCGAGTGTGCGCTGTGGAAGCTCAGCGCGGACGCCGAGTGCGGGGGCGTCTGGTAGTGGGAGTGGGCGGGCGAGGAGGTATACGCGTCTTGCTGGGGTGGCGAGTAACGGTCCGAGTACGTCGCGCGGAAGAGAGGGAAGGAGCCAGAGACACCGCTCGCCGGACTGAGGAGGGTGCGTTAGCATCGATTGCTGAAGGGTACTGCAAAGAAAAACTCACCCGCTGCTCGCCCCGCTAGACACGCTGTCGCTGCGCCCGCTCATGCTCATACTGCGGCCACTACTTGTGCGAGCCAAATCCGATGCAAAGTCGTGCTCATGCTGGACCGCATACCCAGGTTCGAGGTGGAACGCGGCAGAAGGCGTCTCGTAATATGCCCTCGCCTCGTGGCCGTGGCCGTACCCCGCATCGTCGTCGTACGCCTCCACCTTGACGTCTGGCGCATAGTGCGGGTCAAAACTTCCACGGCGCGAGTCGGTGTACGTCGAGTCGGCGTAGCCAGAGGACTCTGCATAGCCGTCGCCGTGGTAGTCGTACCCGGAGCTCAGCGTGTGGAGAGGGAGGGGATGGAGCGTATTCGAGGAGGAGGAGGGGAGACCGTGGCCGGAGGACGAGGTGGAGAGGGAGGCGGGGAGGGAGAACCGCTTGGATACCGCCAGAGGGAGGTCTAGGCCGCCGTGGTGCGAATGAGACGAGGGCAAAGCGAGGGGCAAGCAGCTCGACAGCGGCTCGAGCTTCACCCCGCTGCCGGGGCTGCTGCTGCTCATCGTCGTCGCCCGCCGTCTGCGCTTGACGTTGATGTTGACGAGCGACTCGTTGCCATAGGGGGGTAGCGGGGCTGGGGTATGCGAGAGCGGCGAGGGATGGGAGCTCGCTGTGCTATTCGCGCGGGATTTGGTCTTGTTGGGACCACGGACTCGGCCCTCCTTGGCGTACTCGCACTGCAGACCTCGCCCGACGCAGCGAGAGCAGGCGGGGTGGTCGCCGGAGCACTGCGAGCAGGTGAGTCAAAGTTAAGGGGGTGCTTTTTCCACAGACGACTAACCTTGGCCTTGCGCGTTCTGCACTTCTCACAGGCCTGGGCGGTGCGCAGCCTGGGGTGCTCTGGAGTGCGGTAGAAGATGCCCGTGGTGGGGTCGAGACTGCCGGCGAGGGTGATCCTCGGGGCGGGGGCGGGGGCGGGAGGCTTGTACTCGAGCGGGGGGTCGTCGTTGAGGGCGGCCCAGTGGGGGAAGTGCCTTTTGGGTGCGGGGTAGTAGAGATCCATGGTTCTGTGGTGGGGGAGTAGAAGAAGTCTTTCTTTGCTGTCGGTGTATTTATTCAAGCTGAAATCTGCCTCCGTTCTAGGGTCCCATATCGGGCGGCGAGGAGTTTATTTCGATCGTTGGGCTGATCCGCGGCAGCACCTCAACCAAGACATGCCCGACGCTCGCACTGGGTTCAACGTTGAACCCAGTACTGCCCTGAGTTTCACCGCCTCTCCCCCCATCCACAGCTGCAGAAATTCACCGTAAATTCCGTATAATCCCCAACGACCCCGGCGACTCAGTGCGTAATCAACTCCCCGCTGGCGCTCACCGAACCGAGAAGCGGCGCTCTGGTGCCTTCCTGTTGTCCCAAACTTTCAATTTCCTTTCTTCTCACAGTTCTACATAGATTTCGCCCTCCTTCTCCCCGCTAGCGTGCCCGAGGGCAAAGCTTAAAACTATCGTCAGCACTCGCCTCATGCCATAAGTGTAATCTGCACGAAGGGCGCGTTAAGTTAGCCAAGCATTAATTCTTCAGAAGGCAGACTTCGCGGGAGGCCTCGCCGGCGAAAGGGTAGGTCGCCGTACGTGGATTCGGTCAAGAAATGAACGAACGAATAAATTCGGGTGAGACAGCCTCCGTCATAGGGCGGGGTGGATCGCGGACCCCCGAGGAAGACATCTGAGTGCATTCTTACTGGCCTCAGGTGACGCGAGTAACTTCTGCTCACCACCGCTCCATTCACAGAAATCCATTCTAGAACAGACGGTGTCCCTCTCCATTGGACGCCCGGCCGCCGTCGGTACAACGCCACAATTCCCCCTATGCTTAGCCAAGTTCCAGCTCAAATGAAATGTAATTCCTGACAATGACATGGCGCTTCGTCGCTGCACGGCGATCTCCCGACATCGATCTTCCCTCAATTGTGTGGGAGGGCCTCGACCCGGGTCCGAGCTGTCTCTGTCACCCAAGGCTCTCTGTCTGTCGGATGAAATGAACTCGTTCAACGAAGCAACTAGGGTTGACAGCGCCGTCGACGTCGCAAACTGGGTTCAATTCGTCCCTGGTTTGCGCTGGACGACCGTCGATGTACTGGACCCCTTGCAACCACCTTCAGGGCAACTGGGCGTGCCCTTCGCTGGGCTAGACTCGCGGCCTCGACCCCGAGCCTTGTTCAAAACCACCTTCAGGTTGAAATTTACGTTTCATTCAAACCCCGTCCCATTTTCGCAAGGAATAATGAACTTCTTACTTGCTCGAGATTCAAATGAGAACAAGGACCCTACCACGCCCCACAGTAAATTGAATTTTAAATTATGCGTTTATGCGTTTAGCCTCCTCACCGTCACCTCACCCTCGCGTTCTCCTTCTGGATTTTCGATTCCCTACCACGATGAATGGATTCTGTATGGATGACGGCACATGGTCGTGGAAACGCAACCCCTTCGTTCTGTGGCGGCAACCTCAAGCTCACAACGCTTAAAGCTACAGATATCGCTCTCGGCAGGACTGTAATGCCTCTCAATACTGCCCCACCTCAATAGCTATTTTGACTCCTACACAAACTCAAACTCAAAGCTGTCGGAATTTCCTATGTGACCGTCCTCGATTTGCGCCGCCTCATAATTATTACATGTCTCCATCCGAGCGATTGGAATCTGCCCCTCGACCTCATCCTTGTCCCTCGTCGCCCACGACCGCCATGCAATCCCACGCGCAAATCGCACGCCGCAGGCCGACGACGCCACTTATTTGCTGCTTACTGAGGCTTACTCGCCACTTTTTAATTTACACGCCGCTGGCTGGTCGGTCAATTGAGGCTTATCAACCCATCATAGTACTTCCTCCAACCGCTGGCCGCCACAGAAACTAAAGGGTAGAGAGGCGCAGCAGGTAATAGAACAGAATCTCCCCGAACACCAAGAACTTGACATTAAATTCGGGCACCACCCAGCCGCTGGAGAACTTTCCCCTGGAATTTTATTCGCGATTCCGTGTTTCATTCGCCATACATAAGAATATTCTCAGGAAGGAAGCACCGTTTACGAGCAAGAACGCACCTGAGCGCCGCCCGCGGAGCCGAACGTACTCCCCGGACAAATACTTAAACGGCGCCCGGCGTCCTGCGTCGATCCCGCCCCAATCGACTCAGGTCCTGATTCTAGCGAGGGCGAAGAGGTTATATAGTGCGTGATTAAGTTTCTCTGCCCTAGTGCGAAGCCTAAGGGGAAGAGGGCGATTTGCACGGTGACCTAGCGGTGGCCGGCGTTCTACACTACTGAGTAGTCCATTTTCCCGCGTGGTTGAAGCTCGAGAAGAGGTGGTTGAATTCCGAGAAGTGGAAGTGGACATGATGAATGAAGTTCATACCTTGGCGGGCTCCGAACAGAGAACGTGGCGGAAATGGCCCGTGGTGCACCACCTGCCCGGCGTACTGAAAATGTGAATCCCGGAATGGCGAAGACATTCAACCCTCAGCTGTGTCCCCGTCGGCCTTGATTCGTTGACTCGTTCCCGTCTTTGTGGCTCATACAACACGTTGCGTAGATGAACGGATTGGAGGTTTTGTTTCCCCCGTGAACGGTTCCACAATCGTGCCTAACCCACAATGGACAGGGGAGATCTCGTTGCTCCACACGCGTGTGCATACACGCAGCCGCATGTCGGTTCAATTTCCTGTCCCACGGTTCAAACTTCGTGAGGCAATCTCAACATTCATCCGGATTACGAATACATACTGCCATTGCCGAGTCTGGGAGTCGGAAGATACGCACATGAAGCTAATGTATGTACGCGCCTACAGATTCCGCGGTTCCTTCTAGCTTGTAAATGCATCGTAAAGGGTGCAGTTCACAAGAGCAGTTGGGGAGTTGGAACACGGAGTTTAGCTAGAATTCGTGCGTCAAGGCTCCAACGCCGAGGTAATTGCAAGCTTCTTTACCAACGACCAGCTCTTGAAATCGATTAGTTGCAAAGATGGTAGTCTCCCGTAGTCAGACTCTAATTTTCACAAAATAAATAAAAGTCGAATTTTGTTTCATACAAAGATGGCAATATACCTTGTTTTAGCTTTCCACGGCCGTTCGGAAGGATCCTGACTGTGATCCAGGTTTTCCATACCTCGCTGCCCAGATGTGAGTTTTCCCACTGGCAGGAGACCGTGCCATTTCATCTCGACCGTCGATTGAAACGAGATTCGGGGAAATCAATTTGAATCTACTAAGACCTCGGAAACCAGATGGATTGCTTAGACTGAGGTCAAGTACTTGAAAGTTGACAGGGATGCGGATTGCTCATCGAGGGGCGTTTTTTTTGCCGCTACAGAGAAATGAATGCGGGCTAGACCATAATGTGGTCAGTAATTTGGCGACGATGCCCAATCAACAGTCCGTGACCGCGGTTGCATCGTGAGAACACTGCTGACTCCGTGGGTTACAAGCCTCTGATTTTGTGATACACCCACTGTTGTCGGGGCCATTAGACTCGCCGTGTTTCGACCGTATTCCCAAATGTCGCTGAAACTGCAGAGGATCAGTGGCTTTGGGCTTCCGCAGACTGGAGCGTCACGGAACAAATTGACTGTCAAGTCGAGCGTGAAATAGATCCCAGTATTTTTGAATGAGTGGGCTAGGCCGGGGACTCTCCGTCGGGATTACCGCCCGAAAAAAAAATACGAACCACTGATTTCAACCGTGGGAACATAGGGATTTGCTGCGGTGCGAGGTTTTGGTTGTGCGTGAAGTGAACACCAATGTCAATCCTTGTGATACAGGTAAGAGAAGAGACCCGGGGATACTTCCAGGAGTGACGGGCGAAACATTTCTGAACTCGGGGTTGAACGAGGTTGAACACAGGTTGAACTCGGGGTTGAAAATGTCATGATCCGCGTGATGCAAATCACTGATGTCAGATCCAGCTTCACTTGCTCCCAACTCCCACCGCTCGAAACCACGAACTTTGTCCTGGACTCCTCACACGACCGTAACACGCTGAAATCTCGCTTGCATTCTTGGGCAGGGGATACCTGTTCTGCCATCTACCCCCGAATGCCGAATCCATGGAGCCCCAAACACCGAGTAATCCCAGCGCCCAGGCTGTGGCAGCGGGTTGGGGTCTGGGCTTTGAGGGCGCACGTTTCGAATTAACTCTGACAACTTAAAAAGCGCGCCCATCTCTCGTGTTGCAATTTCTCCCCTCATGATCATGCCACAAATGACTTCCCGGCCCTCTTTGTCCACGACAACCCTCGTACTAGCCCACGGTGATGCAGAGCTACAGTGGAAACCCTTCGACCCATACTTGTCTCGTGACGACAGCAGACCTGTATCGTCGAGCACGGAATTCACCTGGGATGGTCCCGCCGACCCGGACAACCCACAAAATTTTGCGGATAGCACCAAGTGGCTTACCACCCTCAATTGCGTGCTGCTCACTCTCAACGTGTGCGTACAGCCTCTTTGCGTGGCCGTCGAAGGTGTTTATATTTGCTCTAGGACATTCGCCTCCTCCGCCCCAAGTGCCGCAACGTTCTCCATCGTGCAAGCCTTCGATGTCTCTCCCGAAGTGTCGTACCTCACAACCAGCCTTTTCCTGCTGGGGTATGGTTTTGGGGTATGTATACAAATCAACTGAGAGGTTGAGAATTATAGTACTGACATCCCGCAGCCACTTCTTTGGGGGCCTGGCAGCGAACTGGTCGGTCGACGTCCGATTCTCGTCTTTTCAACTTCCATCTACACGATTCTCCACCTCGGACAAACTTTCGCGCAAAACATGCAGACCTTGTTGATTATCCGATTTCTGTCTGGGCTCTTCGGAGTCGCGCCTCTTATTATCTCGGGTGGTGGGTCCTCCCTCTACCCTTTGTGCTGTACGCTCGGTTCATTACGATTGCTAGGTGTGGTCGCAGATATTTTCACCGCTGAGAAACGCGGCATTGCTGCAAGTTTGTTTGCCGCAAGTGTCTTCCTTGGCCCCGGTGAGTCTTTTGCCAGTGTTCCTTAAACCGCACACGAACCATCGTACAGTCCTCGGTGCCATCGTCTCCGGTTTGTAAGTTTCCCCTGTTCTCCTTAGACTTGTCTCCGCCCGCATCCTCACTTGACATTCTGCCTTCCAGCATCGTCGAAAGCACCCTCGGGTGGCGCTGGATCTTCTGGATCATGCTCATCTTCTCTGGTGTCTGCACTGTCTTGATGATTTTCACCCTCCCCGAGACGTATGGGCCAGTCATCCTCCTCAAGAAGGTAGGCCTCAATGTTCCTCAAGTTCAGACCTGATTACTGACCCTTCATTTAGCTCAATGCGAGACGCAAGACCGACCCAGTGGAGACGAAGCACCTATTCGCAGCGCATGAGAGGGAGGACTGGTCCCCCGCGGGCATCATCCACCGCTCCATCTTACGTCCATTCGAAATGCTCGCAGGCGAGCCCATCCTCGCACTCACTACCGTATATCTCTCTCTCATCTACGGCGTCCTATACTGCCGTATGTGTCGCACCCCTCGCGCTCATGGCCGCCTAAATCCCATACTAACCCAGTGCCCGCTCTAGTACTCGAAGCTCTCCCAATCATCTTCATCGTCAAACGCGGCTTCACCATCTCGCAATCTGGCCTCGTATTCATCGGCGTCGGCGTCGGCACCACCCTCGGCGCAATCCTCAAGATGTACCTCTCGCGCGACTATCCAGCGCTCATCCGCGCTTGGCGCGGGTTCCCACCGCCCGAGGAGCGGCTGCGCGGGAGCAAGGTTGGCGGGTGCGTCTTCGTTGTGGGCATCTTCTGCCTCGGCTGGACGGGGCAGTACCCGGACGTGCCCTGGTACGTCCCGGCGCTGAGCACGGTGTTGGTGGGAGTCAGCATTAGCATGGTGTTCATCAGCTTCTTGAGCTACTTGGTGGATACCTATCTGTGAGCTCGTGTCTTCATTTTCAATCTATTTATCCGGGTTCAACCTTTATGAAGGGTCCACAGCGCCTCCGCATTCGCTGCGAACACATTCTTTCGCTCCATAGTCGCCGCTGCGTTCCCGCTATTCACCGTCCAGATGTTCACCAAGGTATGTACCCCTCATGCTTCACATAAGCTCCTCACACTTCCCTTTCCGTACCTAGCTCGGCGTCAACTGGGCCGCCACCCTACTCGGCGCCCTGGGCCTCCTCCTCGCGCCCTCGCCGTTCCTGTTCTACAAGTACGGCGCCCAAATCCGCAAGCACAGCAAGTTTGCGCCGTGCGTAGATTTGAAGATCGCCACACTTATTGCGGAGGAGAAGGCGGCGATGGAGCTTGAAGGGTGGGCGAGGGTGTAGACTCGGATGCATACAGTACGATGCAACCTGCCCTAGAAGGGCGCTAATCTAATTACTTCTATGACCACCTAATGAACCTATGTACAGCCTCTCTGCTCATTATGTGGCGGACGCCTAAATTCCCTCCTCCCGCACTTTCTTCTTCACAATCTCAAAATTCAACCAGAAAGTCGAACATAACGTCACCCAGGCTTTCCGCCTTTCACATAATCACATCTCCGCATCAAACCTCCGTCGCTGCCCGAAGCCACTGAGCACTCATCTCTACCGCCCTCCGTTCTGTTGCGTTCCTCGAGTCCCCGCTTCCTCCGTCGAAGTCGAAGCCGTATCGCTGCTCCAAGATTATGTTCCAATTGCATGCGTATGGAAAGCCTAGCTAATTTATGCGATGTAACAATCAAGTAACAATGCGTGCGTATGTGAGGTACTATGGTTGTATGCGTATGGTATGCTAATTGCTAATTGCTGTGTATGTCTTCTACTCTGCAGTACGTGCGGATCTGTGGATGGACCAAAAAGAAACCAAAGAAAGGCGAAGGAACGAAAAAAGAAAACCATTACTTCGAGTCGACGCGGGAGCGAGGGGAAGGGGAGGGTGACGCGTGCGGTGCAAGATAATCTGCTCGAATGCTGAAGGATAGACGGACCACCTCTGTCTAGTTCTCTGCTGCTAGCGCTCATCTAGTGCATCCTCGTCTTTGCCACCCCCGGCCGCAGAGGCGACGAGCGCCCCTGCCTAGGCGACGAAAACAACGAGGTGTCCTGCCCACCCCCTTCTTCCCCATCCTCACCACCGGTACCGTCCACCGTTTGCGTCTGCGCCTGCGTGTGCGTGTGGACAGAGCCTCCGTGCGCGCGCACCGGCAGCGGATAGCCCGTGCGCCCGTACATCCACTGTCCCCCGCCCGCAGCGTCAGACGACGAGGCCGGCGCGGACACAACCGTGCGCCTGGCAGACGCGCGCGCGATAGGCATGCTCGGCGGCTCCACCCAGCCGCTGATCCCCCCGCGACGCAGAGCCTGCTCCTCCACGGACGTCACGAACGTCTCCCCTGCGTCGAGCTGCGCCCCCGGCACCGGGCCCAAGAACACCGGCTCGCGCTCGCGCTCGCGCGTGGGCGCGGGTGGGGTGTGCCGCTGCCGCACGAACTGCACCGACGGCGGCTCATACATCGGCGATGGGTCATCGAACGGGTACATGAATGGCTGGGGAGGGGCGTCGTCTGCGTGCGGGCCGTTTGCGTGGGGGTGTGAGGAGGTCGGTGACTGCCACGGCAAGGGATTGGCGGTGGTGGTGGTGGTGGGCGCGGCAATAGTGTGAATGGGAGTCGGCGATTCCGGGTTCGGGGACGGCTGCGCGGAGGCGGAGACAGAAGCGGCATGAGACGAGGGAGACGGCGCGTCGGAGCGCGCGTGGAAGAGCGGGAAGGCGCCCGAGCCCGAGACGGCGGCGGCGGAGGTGGGGCTGCGAAGGAGGTGAGCAAGGCATACATGTATGCGTAGATGTGCAGAAACTGATGAAATGGCAGAACGGGACCCGAGGACAGGATGACAATGTCGCCACGGGCTGTATCTGCCAGGCAGGGGATGAAGCGTTGTGTAGCTTGCCCGCCGTCAATGAGATCGACAGATACTCGGCTGGAACCCAACGACAACGCCTGATACTGCCTACACATGCGGCTGGGAGTCCCGAGGTAGTCCCTGCGGCTCGCGGCTCTGCGTCAACGCACTCGGACCCACGCACCGCCGGCGTATACGTCGGTGGACTGCGGACTACATGTATGCCCTCGGAACGACGCGCCTCGCCATGACCCTACCGCCGCGAAGTGGATCGAGCGCGTGAAAACAATCGCCGCCAATGCGCCCACCTATGACCCTGCCCCGGCGACGGTTAGGTCTTCACGATGCTCGGGAAGTGGACCCAGCGCGGTCGAAGATACCATACCGCCCGCATCGTCGCCGACATCGCGAAGATCAAGACGATGCACGCCACGTTCTCGCCTCGTGGCCTCGAAGCCAAAAACGCGTAAACCCAAACGCAAAACCCAAACGCAAAAGGCAGAGCCAGAGCTAGAAGGACGCCCGGGTCCGGGTTCCGGCCCTCGAACGATACGCCCCACGACGCGAAAAAAAGAAAGCAGGAGGACGACGAGCGCGGGAGGAAGAACGACGGAAAAACGAGAAACCGGAAGAGGAAATTCAAGCAGAGGGACACTCACGCGCTACCAATACTCCCACTCTCCCCGCTCCCCGCACTGCGGCTCCCGACGCTCGCGCTCTCCCCACTCTCCCCCCCGCTCGCGGTGCTGGTGCTGGTGCTGGTGCTCGTCTCCGCGGGGCTGAGGCTCCTCGTGTCGAGCGAGAGCCTGGGCTTGGGCGTGGACTTGGTGGTGGCTGCGTGCGCGTTGGTGTGCTGCTTCTGCTTCTGGGGACGAGTGCGTGTGTGGGAGAGGCGCGCGCGGGGGGAGACGGAGGCGGAGAGGGGGAGCAGCGCGGGGTCGATGGCGATGTGCTTGTGCTTGTGCTCATGCGGGGTCCGGTCCTCGGGCTCCGCGTCTTCGTCGTCTGCGTCCTCGCGCGGGGAGTCCGCGTTCCCCGCGGTGGATTTCGAGTGGGCGTTGACGTCGGGGTGGGGATGAGGATGGGGGTGGTGCGCGTATCCAGTCTCGAGCTGGTGATGGCCTACTCCGCGTCCGCCGCGCGTAAAGTCATCCTCTTCTCTGTAACCGTCGCCGTCCATCGCGATGAGGTCCGGGTTGTAAGAGGCAGGGTTGGCGATGGGGTAGTACGGCGTGGGCGCGACCGAGGGGTAAAGACGCGGAAGCCAGGCGGGCTCGGAGCGCGCGCGGTGGGGGAAGGTTGTCTGATAGGGATACGCAGGAGAGGAAGAGGATGAGGGGTGCGCAGAGGAGCCAGAGCCAGAGGCGGTAGAGGAAAACCCGGAAGACAAGGATAGATTGTACGTCGCGGACCCGGCGTAGTCGTGCGCGTGGGACCCAGGAAAGTGCGAGTGGGGCAGGTGCGGCAGGGGGAGTGAGTGCGGCAGGATGTTGCTAGTGCGCGCGTCATGGCCGACACGCGAAACTGGCCCTAGCTCCTCCGTGGGCGCGTCCGACGCGTCGTCGATCCGCCTGGCCAGCGGCGGGCTCTTCTCTCTCGATGGGAGGCGCACTTTGTTGGGTCCCCGGCGGCGTGCATCCGTATACGTGCAGACCAACTCCCGCTGGATGCAGCGCTCGCAGGCAGGGTACGTCCCCGAACACTAGACGCGTACTTTTTCGTCAGTACTCACTTCATTTGCCTCCAGAAAATCGAGAAGAATCGCGAGGGAATTGGGGACGCGATACCGACCTTGACCTTTCTTTTCTGACAATGGACGCAGCTTCGTGCGACGCGCTGCCTTGGTGTTTGGGTCTGGACTGTCGCGGGGACGAGGCTGCTGGGGATGAGGAGCAGCGGCGGCGCCATTGGGTCCGGGAAGACCCAGTTGACCAAGGACGCGGCGGTGGCTTGAGGGAGGTGTGAAGGCGGGAATGAGTGCATGGCAGTAGGAAGACACTTGCAATCCGAATTAGGATTCGCGTCCGCGGAGTCTAATCGGAGTTTGATTTTCATTTGATGCCCTTGTTCAATTTCAGCCTCAAGTACGGTAGGGTAGTCGGTACTCTTCGATATCCTGCGGGCATCTTTCCTGGTCTCTTCTCACTCCCCATCCTCAGGCCTCCGAGAACCTCCAGCACAAAACCTCGCTCAACAATTCGAAACTGAACCCAGCAAATCACTGGAAAATACAACGAGCGGACCTGGGGCACAGCGCAGCTCTGTATACAACTGTGTCGCGGCTGAGCGGGATAGTACGTATGCTGACTGGATCGACCACTTCTTGCTCCAACCTTTGTTGGGCGTGAGATTCATATTCATGGCATTTCGTTCAACATCTCCGCCCATTCGTCACAAATCCGCCCAATTTGACAGTCTGACTTCCCGCTGTTGGTTCAATCTAACATTGGAAAGGAGAAGGCGGACGTCGTGCGCGGTGCACGGCTGCTCCCAGTACGGCTAGGGTACGCGGTATTAACCGGCAGTTCTTCGGGTTCGACTCCCGGCGTCCGCTTGTCATCCAGCGACATATCCTTTTGGATCTGGACCCCAAAATACACGACTTCGACGTGCTGGAGAACTAAACTGGGTTTCAGACTGGAGCGGGTTGAATGTTGAATATCGAACTGTTCAATACTCTGTCGCTTCAATTTGTGCTGTATAAATTCAACTTTTCAAGTCATGTACCCTCACGAAATCCGTGTCCCTTCACTGGATGAGTGCTGAGAGGAGGAAAGCGGACGGTGCGTGGCTCCAAACTTGGTTTCTTGTGGTATATGATAATACGAAGCAGTCCTTGGGGTTCGACTCCCGACGTCCGCTTAAGATCATCTGATATCTTTTTTAGTCTTGCCGGCACGAAAGGCGACTTGGACCTGCTGGAACATTCAGCAAATAGTAATCAAACCGGATTCATGGGATGGCCTGAATGCATTCTCTAGACCGAGTTCAATGAATGTTGAACATCAATGAACAACGTTCAACACTCCAATTTTCGCTATACAATCCACCCAAAACACCCTCACAGAATCCATGTCGGCTCACTGGATGACCGTTGGGAAGAGAAAGGCGGACGTGGTGCGCCGCGCACCACTGCTCTGATTACGCCTCTCACTTGAAGTCCATAAACTTGCAGTTCTTCGGGTTCGACTCCGGGCGCCCGCTTGAGCTGTACTTCACTTTTTGGGTACCTGAACTCCACAAGATACGACTACGACGAGCTGGAAAGCTCCTTAGGCTGAATGAGGCCGGATGTTGACACCGATACCTTAGACTGCTCACTTCTCCTCCAATTTTCACCATACAATTCAACCAAAATACCCTCATGGAATTTATATCATCTCACCGCATGGAAGCCTTCATGGGAGCAAAGTGGACGTGGTGCGCGGTGCACGGCTTCTCTCATTGCGCATAAGCCTCGATGAATTTGCAGTTCTTCGGGTTCGACTCCCGGCGTCTGCTTAATGTGCTGAGCTTTGAATATTCTTTTGGACCTGGGCCTCATGCGCCGAGCTAAATGATTCAGCTAAGAGAAAGTGGAGTCATGAGAAAGAGGATCAAATTTTCTGGTCTGGACCGGGTTCAGGTTGGCTGTTGCAATTGAAAATCTGCAGCGAATCAAGTTGTACACTTTCTTGGACATCTTGCGATGATACTATATATCGTGAAATTTTTGTGGCTTCATTGGATGAGGGTTGAGTAGAAAAAAGCGGATGTGGTGTGCGGCGTCGTGTATGAGCCTGAAGTTCTTCGGGTTCAACGTTCAACTCCCGTCATCCGCTTGCGCTGGTCGAGGAAGGTTTTTTAAAAAAACCCTTACCCGCGCGAACAACGACTTCGACCTGCTGGAGAACTCAACGTACTCAACACTGGACCTGGTTGAAGGTTGAACATCAAACTGTTCAACACTTCTTTTTTACAATTTGTGCTGTATCAAATTCAAGTCAAGTATGTACCCTCACGAATCCGCATCACCCCACTGGATGAGCGCTGAGAAGAGGATAACGGACGTGGTGCGCGGCGCACTGTTGCTCCGATTGCACCAGTCAGGCGGAATTTAATTGCTTGCAGTTCTTCGGGTTCGACTCCCGGCGTCCGCCTGGCCGAAGAAAGCTGTGTTTTTTACCTTGGCCACAAACAACGACTTGTCCGTGCTGAAGAACACTGGAGCTCCTGGACCGGATTCGATGAACAAGCTTTAACACTCCAATTTTCACTATACGATTCAACTAAAGCACCTTTAACCTGAGGCTTTAAGAGACTCATATGTCCGTTCACTGGATGATCGATGGCACTGAGAGGATGGAAGCGGACGTGGTGCGCGGCGTACCACTGCTCTGATTACACCTCTCACTTGAAGTCCATAAACTTGCAGTTCTTCGGGTTCGACTCCCGGCGTCCGCTTAACTGCTGTCGGGTCTTTTTTTTTGTTGCGGCCTTGCCCGCACGAAAGACGACAAGTGCGACTTGGTGAACCAGTCGTAGAAATGCATGGTACCGAAAGGAAAGAAATTGAGGTCAGGGATGGACTTGGATGTTCGACAAAGGTTGAACTTGAAGCTTGAAGCTTGAAGCACTGGCAGCGGTGCCAACCAACTCGTGAGCTACGGCTGTTGGGTAGTACACGCCACTTTGCTGTTCAGTCTGAGCTAACATAGGTGATATTCTCGAACCAGAGGAGAAGGATTCACACCATATGTAGGTAGGTAATATTCCCGTCGAGCGCGAGGATGGTATAGTCGAGACTCCATCAAGCAGTCGTTGTCCCACCCACCGGCGGCAATACCCACACCCCCGACCAGAGCCCCATAACAAAGGTCACCCCCACCCTCGAATCCATCTCCCCCGCCCTAATCAGCGGATCCTGCATAATCGGCAGCGTCACCACAAACCACCCGAACACCCACACGCATCCCAACGTCTTCGGTACGCGTACCCCGGCGCGGTGCGTCAGTTTACATACAAGGGTTTCGAGCGCGATAGCGACGGGCTGGAGGGCGAAGAAGACGAGGGAGCCGCTGCGCTCAGGCCCGCGGCGCATGGGCATGGTCTCGCCGAGGTAGTGGAGCGCGCCGGAGAGCAGGAACGCGACGCAGACTTGAAGGCAGCGGGATGCCATGGAGCGGTCGGGCATGCCCAGTATCGTGCCGGATACGAACCGAGCGTGCGCGCAGAGCGGCTGGGGAATACGGTATTTCAGTATCCAAATTGCCGAAAAGAAAAGACGCGCGATACGCACCCTCCGGAGAAGCTGATGCCACCCCCGTGCCCAGAAGGCCCTTACACTCGTCGCGTCCGCGAGCCCGCCGAACAGCGGAGGCCAGTCCTGCGGGGCCGACATCCCCAGCGCGACGGAAACGATACCCGCACCAGCGTGCCCCATAACGAGCCCCGCCCCTGCCCCGAGCGCCCACATCCCCGTCCCGGCGGCGCGCCAGCCCCACCCCGCGGCTACCATCCCTACACGCGTCGCAGTTGCGGGGTTCCACCGCGTGTGCAGGTTCATGAGGTCGAAGAGGAGGAGGGCGGCGGAGAGGCGCGCGAGTTGGTAAAGAATGAAGTGGGTGCGGGTGTTGGGCGGGGCTGCACTGCGGGGGATAACGCCAGTTGCGGCGGGCTGGTGCGCCCATCCGACACCGCGCGGGGAGTTGAGGAGCTGCAGCGCCCATTTGAGGCGCACTGGAAACGGGGCGTGCTCGATGTTGCGGGTCGTAACGCGCGTAGAGCGCGGGTCCGTGGAGGGGACCTGGTGCAGCTCGCGCTGGACGTCGGTGAGGAGGATGAAGTCGGAGGCTATGAGGAGGTAGCTGAACCACGCCGTGCTTGTGATGTAGCCCGCCTCCCCGTCGTGGATGAGGCGCCATGTCAGCACGAGGATGGGCAAGAAGAAGAGGCGGCGGTAGCCGGATGGTGGGATTGCTACGGCGGTTAGGATGAGGGCAAAGTAGAGGGTGAAGTCGGCGTAGGGAAAAGGCTGCCAGGTGAACAGCGAGAGCAACATGGAGGCTGCAAGCCACTGGACAAGGTCGTTTCAGGTCGTTTGACCGGGTTGGGCGGAGGGCAAAGGGAGCAAGGCGGCTGTACGTGTATCGAAGAAGGTGCGCTCTTCGGCCGCCACCGCGAGGCTCGAGCTGGTCGCGGGTCCGTAATAAAGGCTTCAGAGTAAATAATTGCTTCAAGATTCTGCCAGTGGCAACTTGAAGCTTGGAGACTCGAGAGAAACGCCTTGAAGAATGGCCCCAGTCTTGCGCCTTCCTCGGGCTTTGAGAAAGTTGAGTCGTTGTAGGTGTAGTGGGTCCATGATTGGGTTGAACGAGCCCTGGAAGTGAATTGACGAGGGTAAGTGGAGTGTGAGAAGACAAGCCACAAAGCTGTGCCACGGTTCAAGTTTGTTCTGAAGTCAATGTTTTTAGCGACCCAAAACAGGTAAAATACAAAAGTCCGCATTGCTATCTAGTAAAGTAAATTCTACGCAAGTACACCCAAGCCCGCACCAAAACACCAAGCTAGCTCAAACCGCCAACGCAATCTCGCTATAACTTTGCGCACTAATCTTCTCGAGCGGCACCCCACGCGCGGCAGGCGCAGGCCCAAGCAGTCGTCCGGGGTGGAAGATGTTGAGGGTGTAGCTCGCCAACGAGACCATTCCGCCGTCGAGGACGATGAAATACACCTCCGTCTGGATGACGGGCCCGTTCCACCCGCCCGAGAGCTCGATGATGCGGTATATCGATCTGCCAGTCAAGTCAGATTAGTAGTGCATAAATGAGTGGAGAGGGAGCCAAGACGAACCGGATGAACAGAACGAGGGTGGAGAAGCTGAGCGCGGCGATCATGGTGCGGAGGTCCGCCGTGAGAGGCGCCTTGCGCGCACCGAGCGGCGCGCGGGCGTGTGTGGGGCGGTCGAGGGAGTACCGGCGCAGGAAGGTTACTGCGCAGGCGGTGTACGCGATGATTGCGACTGTGGATGCCATTGCTCAATACCGGAAGAGGAGAGTGAAGAGAAGAAAGCGTGAGGCGTACCGAACTGGAAGACGATCCCGCCGAGCATGATGTTCGCGCCCTGGGAGAGGGTGGATGAGACGGTGGATACTGGGAGTTGATGTGAAAGGTTCGTACCATGGCGGAGCCGGATGTGGTGTCTGCCGATGCTGCGAGGCCGCCGCCTGCACCTTGAACGACGAGGGCCACAATATCCTACACCAGAAATGTGTTCAATAACGACTTTTCAAGGCGGTGAATATGTACTCACACAAGACACGAAAACGATGGAATCTAGATTGAGGAAACAAAAACATCATTAGCCGTCGTGGTCCGGGAAGAAAGAGGATTAAGAGAGCTTGAACGCACACCACCGCGCAGAAATAAACGAGTACTCGACGCCCAGGCGCTCCACGATGCGGGACAGGAGGATGAAGCTCACGGCGATGAGCGGCGTCGGCGCGATGATCGTCGTCGTAATTCTAATTGATGCCCGCCAACTGGTGAGTACAGAGGGCAAGTGAGGTAAACAAGCAATACGCACTCCATCATAAACGGATCGTCCGCAAACGGGTTGAAGCTCGACCACAGCCGCCCGCTCCACCCCACGAGCTCGCCGACGCCGCACAGGCACGCCGTGGGGAGGAGCCACCACATCTTGTAGTATGTTGCTTGTGCTGCGTGTGTCACTGTGCGCCGTTGGATTGAATACATCAGCGAAAACGCGTTGAAAGACGCGAAAGAACGCGAAAGACGCACGGGTACTGATCCCAAACAGCACGATGAACACGATGCCGGCTGCCTCGCTGGGCGTGTATCCGTACGAGTTCTGCGAGTCGTCGGGGAGAGTCATGGTCGTGTTGGACATCGTCGCAGAAAAAAAGAAGTATGAAGTTGGAGGTGGATGCGGAAGGTGGATGCGGAAGAAGGAGGAAGAAGGGTGAATGTGGTATCTAATCATTCGATACCTACGAGTCCTAAATACCAAAAACTCTCCGCGCCAAGGCCGCGAGCGCAGTCGCTCGAAGTGATCCGGGAGGGCGGATAGCGCGGTTGAGACAAGGAGGGATTACGAGGGCCGGTTGATGCTGTGCCCGTGCGAAAGTTGTTCCCGGAGGCGGCGCGGTGCTGGTGAATACTCTTTTTTCCCGGCGGGAGGGGTTGTTCCCAGCGGCAGGAGGTCTTGAAGAGCCCTTCATAATATCCAGGGTGGCTTGGGTGCTAGGCCACATACAAGGTCGACAGCACTGGTGAGATCCGGAAAATCCAGAGAGTCAAAGGACGCTGGACTGCGCAGTCCGCGCTGTGGCTTGGTTTCGGTTTCAAGTTCGAGCTGGCTGAGGCGGAGCGCCTCAGGTACGACCGCAGCAGCGCGTACGAGCTGTCCAGAAGTTTCAAGCACAAAGCCGCTGCGGACGAAAGCAGCCAAAGCCAACGCCCGGCAATCCAAACAACGTCTCCACCCCAAAAAGGAAGGAGCCCTCAAGAAGAAGAAAAAGGCAAAGGCCCCAAGCTCTTTCACAAAACCAAGCTCGGGTTGACCATGGCAAAGGAGCATTTATTTCCAACAAGGTAAGGGGGGAAAGTAAGGATACATGCTAGTAATACGCGAGTAAGTAGGCTAAATAATACATACAGAGACCGACCAGGGACTCGTCCGTCGTTCGTGAGTAAGTAATCGTGAATAAGTGGTCGTCGTCTTCGTCGGCGCGGGCATCCAGCTCCGCCCGTTCATAAGTAAGTAAGTAAAACACAGAACACGAGAAAGAAGTGCCCAAACGATCAATGCACGCTCCCCCCAAACGACAGCTTGAGCTCGCGCATGATGCGGCTCACGCGATGCGGGCGCGGGACCTCCACCACCACAGTGCGCTTGCTGTTGCCATTGCTGGCCCCGGTGCGCTTGAGCTTGCAGGAGCCGGACTTGCCTGAGCCCGAGGATTTGCTGGTAGGGGACGAGGCGGGGGCGCTGCCCGTACCGGTGCCGGTGCCGGAGGGGGAGGAGGAGGAGGCACCGACGAAGGCGGCGATGGGGGGCCCGGGGAAGGTGTACGGCGGGGGCGGGGTGTCGAAGACCTACAGCGCACACAATTACTTTCGAATTAGCAATAGTAGGGAGGGCACAGAGCAGGGAGGGAGACGCACATCAGGCACGAAAATCCCGGTGTCGGTATCCGAGTACGCGCCGGGGAGCTGGACGAGCTCAGCCGCGGTGGGGGCGCCCGTGCCGCTGCCGCCGACGCGGATCTGCGAGCACGACGGGTAGAACTCGGCGCCGCCCTTCTGGTCCGCGAGGTGCAGCGCGATGATCTCGTGGCGGATGAGGTACGCGCCCGGTGCGATGTTCGAGGGCAGGGTTACGTTCGCGGGGACGTTGTCGTTGTCCACTGTGTGTCCGGGTGGCGGGTGGTCAGTTTTCGTTTTTTTGGGGGCAGGGAAGGGGAGGAAGGGAGGGGGGGGGGAAATGAGACGCACAGAGTCGCTGCTGGAACCACGTCCCGGACGAGTCGCGCCCGACCTGCGCGATCTTGAACCACTTGGCGGCGGACGAGTTGAAGGTCGAGCAGTCGGTGGCGCCGCAGGAGGTCATGTACGTGAGCATCGGGCCCGTGTTATGCGGCCACTGCATCCCGGAAATGCAAAAGCGTCAGTAAGCAACGCAGGAAGAATGCGGCACGACACGCACGCGGCTCAAATCGCCACCCGTCCACAAAAAGGCCATGTCGTCTCCCGGATTCGCGTCGGCGATGTCCGCGGCGAGGGCGGCGTCGTGCCCGCAGTTGACGTCGGGGTTGAGCGCGCCCTTGACGGGGTCGACGTTGTCGATCTGGCGCACGATGCTGGCGGTGGGCTCGGCGTTGGGGGTGTTCCCGAGGAAGGTCTTATCCGCGATCCAGACCTTGTGCACGAAGCCGTGCGCGGCCACATGCGGGATTGCGAGGAGCGGGAGGAGGAGGAGGGGGGTGAGGCGGAGCATTGGTGTGTGTGTGTTCAAAGTTCGTGAGTCGTGGAGGGAGCAGGAGGCTGGGGAGAAAAGTGGAAGGAAAGAGAGGTGAGTGGATCGCGCAGCGACAGAAACAAGGGCGGGCTTTACGCGGGATGTGGCAAACTGTGATCCTTGTTGGTCGTTATAAAGGGTCAGAGGGAGGTCCTCATTGTTCTCGCACAAGAGCCTTTTCTCATTGTGGCGGGCACAAACCTCGTGGCATCAGCCATCAATTTCCTTTTATGGAAGGAGGCCCGGACAATAGACCTTTTTCGTTGTTTTCGTTGTGGCCAGCCGGGTCGAGAACAAGCATTGCGCAGCTGTACGGCCAGTAATTTCCGCGACAGAGAACAAGCACCGCGTATTTTAACCGGCGTGGCCGAGGGAAGGAAGTGGCGACAAAATCTTCGAGAAAAATCGTCGAGGCTTGGGCGCGGAGCTGGCGTATGAATAAAGGTGGAGTCCTTTACAGGAGATAAGGAGCCTACTAGCATGGGCAGCAGTCGCCGTTATTCCAAGACGGTTTCTTGAAGTCGGCCGGAAGGCCCAGAAGGCCGCACACAAGGTGAGTGAGCATAAGGTCGGACGAGGGCCCATGCGCGAGCGAATCCACAGAGTTTCTTCCGTGACGTTTTGCCTTCATTCGCATTGACCCTCGAATCTTGGGAGGTTCTTCTCGAGAACGGGATAAAGGCCCAGCAGACGCAGCGGACAAGCGGTCGAGGGAATGCTTGAAGTTGTGTACACACACCCCTATCTTGTGTAGCCAGACGAAGGTCAGCGTGCCGAAGAAGCGCTGGGCGCATCCCCGCCTCGGGATCTACCTGGCGTATTCGAAGACGAAGGGAAGTCGTTCCTCTGGTGGGAGGAAGGAAGGAAGGGAATAAGGAGGCGTGGTAGTGACATCATTACGTTCAGGCAGGTCTCTGCTCTCTTCCATTCCGCGTGTGCAGGAAATATTTGGGGTGTGGTGAGTGTCGTGCCTCCGCTAGAATGGCATAGAATGTAGGGCGGTCATTGTCGATTTTTGTGAAAGGCAGGCATCCGGCCCTTCTACTCGGCGAGTAAGTGATGCTGAACCTCGAGGCATCCCGAAGACGTCGTGGTCGACAAAAATACAGCCCGCCAGCCGGCATGCAGATCCCGCTTTCATCTCCCGAACAGAATGATGAATGAGGATTTGCGGATCGGCGGGCGGGGTAAATGAACCTTTTGTTTCGAGTTTCGTGACTCTGGGGCATGGATCGTGGCATGGATACAGAGTAAGGTTGAGGTCGAAGCCGGTGGATTCAGGACGGAAACCGACGAGGTTACAAGAAACTTTATTTGCGGATCCAGAGTTTGAGCTCGAGCCGAAGAGAGCGACTTCCTGGATTCATGTCCTGTACATGTCGCGAGAAACCCCGTTCAAGTCAAGTCAACTCTGCATCGTAGATGTCGGTGTCGGTGTCCAGTCGGCAGATATTCCGAGAACGAAACCCACTCCGACCACCCAGGAAGAACGGTCAACCCCAGGATTCGAATAAATGCCTTCGAGCGGGAAATGAATAATGAGGTCACTCCCTCTAAAGCTTGAGTGAGAGACACAGGAACGTAGGAGGAGGATCGCGAAGGGGGAGGGAACGGTGTGGAAGTGCCACCTGGCTGGCACATCGCCATTGGCCATTACGGGTATTCCACTATTCCGACAATCACGCTCACCTGACCGCGTCGACTTTTATTCCGCGCGTGCCAAAGATCTCATCCAGCGCGTCGACACGAGGACTACATATCTGCGCCTCCGACATCCTCGATCTCCTCGAGCGTTACTCACCCTCCTTCACATCCACTCCAACGCTTCACCACCAAGTCTCCAACGGCGGCGACAAATACTCGTTCTCAATTGATATGTTTCCAACCTCGTACTTACACCCTCACGCTCGTTTACTTACTTATCCGGCCTCTCTTCATAGACAATTTCTCCCACCTCCTACGTACGCCAACGCGACGAGTGGATATCCAAGTTGTCGGCCTTCTCGGACTACGCCGGGGATTGAGCCGACTGTGGCCTGGGCCCCCACAAGTCACCGTTGAGCGGCGCAACGTGCTCTCCCTATTCCGTATTTGCGTAACTCCCGGTTGGTTCGACGGCGAGGGTTTCGCTCTAGCGGAGGCACACTATACCTATGGACTCTTTACCTATATTTGCACCGATCGTTGACCGTCGGTATTTAAGTAGCTACCGCTGTCATGTACAGGGGTTGGCCTCTTGCTTCCCACCACCACAATCCTTTCTCTGAGTCACCTTCCTGCGCATACCTGAGTATCCACACCCTCTGAGCTGAGTTCCTTTCCTTCAAACATCCCATTCTTGACTACCCTTACTCTAGATTCATCGTCTCGGGCCCTCGGCAATTACTCCACGCATCTACTCGCTCCCCCGGCACGACCAGGCACTTCTTGTTCCCTCTGGGGGACAAACCCTTCTTCTACAACGGAAAGCTTGTGTCGAGAAAACGTTGGACGCCCGGGATACCCGCCGAAAATTAGAGCCAATCCGAGTCCACGGCGGTAAATCATTCGACCAGGTCCAGGGTTTATGGCCTCCAGAAGTGAATGAATAGACAAAGCAGCAGCAATAGGCATTGTAGGCGTATTGAACGTTGAACTCGAATTTTCTGGAGTCGAGGATGGGAGTCGGGAAGAAAGCGCGTTTGACAGTGATGGGAAATCAGACGGGCTCGTGCCGCTTTTACATCTCTCCCTCCGCCATGTTGACCAGACTGGCTTGAAGCCGCAAGTCCCCCATCGCTCCACGCCTCGTCAAGAGAAGAATTCCCCTCAAGAACACGCACGCCCAAAAGTGTACGCGCGTACGAGCAATGTGCCACAACCGTCGCGGACACGCCACGCCCACGGACATGCGCAAAAAGCTCTCTTCTTACATACTCACCATTCCCAGAACCTCCCCGCGCGGCTTCCATGGTTCTTTAATCTCACCCGCCCACAAGACCGATCGGACGGAAGGGGAATTTGGTTAAATAAGGAAGGCGGGGAGGTGGGGGCGTCATTTCTCCCCATATCCCCCCGCACACGCGCCGATGTCGACTACGAGCCATGAGACCAGCGTAGAGAGCTTGGCTGAGGGCGAGAAGCCTACCGTCCCTGCGCCCAACCCCAGTATAACCATTCCCGACGGGGGACTCCAGGCGTGGGGCACCGTCGCTGGCTCGTGTGTTTCTCTTCCTCGAGTCAATGCCACCTCTGCTGATTCAAGCTCCACAGGTTTCTTATCATGTTCTGTGGATTTGGGTGCGCCTACCTTTGACCTTGACGTCGGGATTGGGTTTGACGGCGTCTCGCCAGATATTGCAGTTCATTTGGGGTTTATCAAGGTGATTGGGCGTCGTTCTCAGCTGGATCGTCCGTTTACGGGTCTGCAGATTTCTATGTCCGCACGTATCTCCTGCACACCTCCCCGGCCGTAATATCGTATGTCTTCTCTGCTGAAATCGAAGAAACCAACTCTGATGTTACTCCTCTAGCTGGATTGGGAGCGTCAACATATTCATTGTTCTGTCGGGGGGATTTGTTGCTGGGATACTTCACGACCGCGGATACTTGTGCGCCGCCTCTCTGTTTTCCAAACCTTTCCTAATTCTTCACTCAGCTACTCCCTGATGTACTGCGGCTCCCTCCTCATGGCCCTCTCCCTCTTCATGCTCTCCCTCGCCCGGCCGAACCAATTCTACCAGGTACCCATCTCACCGCACCCACCCAATGCGCCACCCTGAACTAACCCTCTCACCCAGGTCTTCCTCGCACAAGGCATCGCACACGGACTAGGCGCCGGCATGACCTACGTCCCCTGCGTCGCCGTCATCTCCCACCACTTCACCCCCCGCCTTCGCGCGCGCGCCATGGCCCTCGTCGCCGCCGGCTCGTCCCTCGGCGCCGTCGTGCACCCCATCATGCTCAACCACACCCTGCGTCGCCGCCCCGGGCAAGTTGGCTTCGGCAGCGCCGTGCGCGCGAGTGCGGGGCTCGTCAGCGGGTTGCTCCTCCTCGCGTGTCTGCTGCTGCGGACGCGTCTGCCGCCGGCGCCGAGAAGGTCGTTGAATTTTGGGGAGACGGTGAGGCGGTTTGCGGGGGATAGAGCGTATGTGGTCGCTACGATTGGGTATGCCACATTTATATCGACTCAATACCGAGGCTCAAACTCGTGCGCCGCAGGCTGGGAATATACACGATAGGCTTCTACTACCCGCTATTCTACCTCCAGCTCGACGCCGTGCAACACGGCATCGACCCCACCTTCGCCTTCTACGCCGTACGTCGTTTTCCTCACCGCCGCTTCCCCTCCTCCTCTCAATAACAATACCGCGTCTATATAGCTAGTCATCATGAACGCCTCGAGCTTCTTCGGCCGGCTCTTCCCCGGCCTCGTCGCGCACCGCTGGGGCGTCCCGCCGATGATCAGCGTCGCCGCGGGGTGCGGCGCCGCACTCATCCTCGCTATGCTCGCGATCCGCGACTCCCTTAAGGGTGTGGTGGCGTTTGCGGTGTTGTATGGGTTTTGTGCGGGGAGTAGTGAGTTTTTTTTTTTTTTTTCGTTGACGACCTTTATTCTGTGTCTGTGACGGTTGGTGGGCGAGAGTACTGACGAGGGAATGTATGACGCAGTTATCGGGCTGATGGGCCCGCTGCTGGCGGTGTTGACGGATGATATGGGGGAACTTGGGTGCGTCTTCCTTTTCGGACAGGTAACATATCTTCCTTGCGGTGCTCAACGGCCATGTAGGACTCGCATGGGTATCTCCGTCGCGTTTTCGGGAATTGGGATCCTCATCGGTGCGTCTGTCGTAGTAACCTCCCTCCTCCACACAGTCCTATTTAACTCGACAAACGGCTAAAGGCCCGCCCATCGACGGCCTGCTCCTCACGAGCGAGTTCATATGGTGGCGCCCTGCGCTGTTCAGCGGGGTGCGTCTGCGTCTTCTCACCAAATCGCTATCTCTTCTCGTCGACGCTCATGGTTCGTCGCTCGCTCATCTAGGTGATGGCCATGGTTGGGTCCGGGTGCTTCCTCCTCGTGTGGCTTCTCCATCGGCGCAAGAGCATGGGCAGGCGGGCTGAGGGTCCGGAAGTTGTGGTTGAGCTGGGGCTTGGGGGGTCGTAGATGCTTCATGCGTATATAGATAGCTCTGGGACTGCTACTGCGAATTGAGTTTATGCGGACAGACTGGCTACGGAGAGGGGTAGGTACTAAGGTAGCTACTTCCGTCTGCGCGTTCATATCTCGGGGAAGTCTCAGGTAATTCTGCAGCTGGCAGCCCTTTGAACCGTGGGAAGAAGGGTGGTTCAATTGTCAACCTAAATATTCCTTTTGTTCCACCGCATGAAGTCCACACGACTCGTGCAACCATTTGATTTTTCTTCGCGGGCTAGCAAAAAAAAGGTCGGAAAGAAGCTTTGCCATGCAGACGCGGGGAGTCGAACCCCGTTCAGCTGCCACAAGAACAAGTCCTAAGCACAACCGCTATCCAGTGCAGCGGTGCACCATGCACCACGTCCGCTTTCTGTACCCAGAAAGGGTGACGCCATATGACCATTCCAATGATCAGTGTAGGCAAAATATTGGTCTTGGTCCGCCCAAAGGAAGGCAGGGAATCGAACCCAAGCAGCTGCTGACCGTTGGATAAACTGCGCAGCGGTGCGGAGACAGTCCGTCTAACCTTCAGCTTCAGCATTCAACTTCAATGCGTCACCTCTCGATCCCGGTTCCGACGTCGACTCGATTTGACCTTGAGTTCCTTGTTTTTTGTGGTCCATCAACAGATTACTGTAGCAATTGACGAAACACGGCGCGACTTCGAACCGTGGGAAGAAGGTGGGTTCGGTCTTCAAGCTGTTCTTTTTATCTCGCCGCTTCTGAACCATTCATTCGATTTGGATTGGTGGATCAGAAAAAGCTTCATCTCCCACTGAAATGCAGGGAGGGGAGTCGAACCCCGCTCGGCTGCTTCACAAAGACACTCTGCGGTGTCTGTCGTTCATTAGTGGCACCACGTCCGCCTTATACGCTCAAGTAGGTCCTTGCCCTGAGATAGGACGCAGAATCGCCTGATACTGATCCCAATGGCCAAGCTCAGCCCATGTACACCAGGGGAGGAACTTGAAATTTGGGACCTGGGTCCAGTCTTTTCTGCGCAAATATTTCCCCCACATGAGCGGACGGGAGGAGGTATGTAAATAGGTTTCTTAATTGGTGACTCTGTATATTATCATGTAAATATGTAAATAAATCAACGCCCTTGCAGGGCAGGTTGCATCAGACCCACGATTTGAGGAATGCTAAACCCTCGCCCACCCTTCAAGCTTCAACTTGAAGCTCCATCGCCACCTTCTCTTCCGCAATAAGTGTAGCGATCTTCAAATCCATGCACGGCGCAAACTTGCTGTGCTTGCGGATCCGAGCCCCGTACTTGTAGAACAGGAACGGCGAGGGCGCGAGGAGGAGGCCCAGGGCGCCGAGAACGGTGGAAGCCCAGTTGACGCCGAGCTAGGTGGGAGAAGGGGGAGGTAAGTAGCTTGTATGAGGCGCGGGAAGGACACGTACCTTGGTGAACATCTGGACTGTGAATAGCGGGAACGCAGCGGCGACGAGGGAGCGGAAGAATGTGTTTGCGGCAAAGGCAGAGGCGGAGTGGACCCTTTCATAAAGGTTGAGCCCGGATAAACAAACCGAAAATGAAGACACGAGCGCTTACAGATAGGTATCCACCAGGTAGCTCAAGAAGCTAATGAACACCATGCTAATGCTGACCCCAACCAGCACCGTGCTCAGCGCCGGGACGTACCAGGGTACGTCCGGGTACTGCCCAGTCCAGCCGAGGCAGAAGATGCCCACGACGAAGATGCACCCGCCAACCTTGCTCCCGCGCAACCGTTCCTCGGGCGGCGGGAACCCGCGCCAAGCGCGGATGAGCGCCGGGTAGTCGCGCGAGAGGTACATATTCAGGATCGCGCCGAGGGTGGTGCCGACGCCGACGCCGATGAATACGAGGCCGGATTGCGAGATGGTGAAACCGCGTTTGAGGATGAAGATGATTGGGAGGGCTTCGAGTACTAGAGCGGGCATTGGGTTAGTTTGGTATTTAGGCGGCGATGAGCGCGAGGTTGTACCACATACAGCAGTATAGGACGCCGTAGATGAGGGAGAGATATATGGTAGTGAGCGCGAGGATGGGCTCGCCTGCGAGCATTCTGAATGGGCGTAGGATGGAGCGGTGGATGATGCCCGCGGGGGACCAGTCCTCCCTTTCATGCGCCGCGAACAGGTGCTTCGTCTCCACTGGGTCGGTCTTGCGCCTCGCGTTAAGCTGGACGGAGGGTAAGTAATCGGGTCTGAACCTCGGAGAACATTAAAGCTTACCTTCTTGAGGAGGATGACGGGCGCATACGTCTCCGGGAGGGTGAAAATCATGAAGACAGTGCAGACGGCGGAGAAGATGAACATGACCCAGAAGATCCAGCGCCAACCAAGGGTGCTTTCGACGATGCTGCAACGCACAATGTCAATGCGAGCGGAAAAAAAGGAGAAGACTCGAAGGGGAAACTTACAAACCGGAGACGATAGCACCCAGGACTGTATAATAGTTCATGTGCGGTTGGAGAAACGCTCGAAAGAGACTCACCGGGACCAAGGAAGACACTGGCGGCAAATAAACTTGCAGCAATGCCTCGTTTCTCAGCGGTGAAGATATCTGCGACCATACCTAGTACTCATGACAAACGGAACGAGAAGATCAGAGGTAAAGGAAGGACTCACCACCCGAAAGAACAAGAGGCGCGACTCCGAAGAGTCCAGACAAAAATCGGGTAATCAACAAGGTCTGCATGTTTTGCGCGAACGTTTGACCCAGGTGGAGAATCGTGTAGATGGACGATGAAAAAACGAGAGTGGGGCGTCGACCGACGAGTTCGCTGCCAGGACCCCAGAGGAGTGGCTGCGGGATGTGAGTACTACGATTCTCAAGCCTTCAGCTGATTGGTGTACATACCCCCAAGCCATACCCCAGGAGAAAAATGCTGGTTGTGAGGTACGAAACCTCGGCAGACACGTCGAATGCTTTCACGATGAAGAACGTTGCGGCACTTGGGGCGGATGAGGCGAATGTCCTAGAGCGAATATAAATATCTCTTCGACGGCGACGCAAAGAGACTGTACGCACACATTGAGAGTGAGCAGCACGCAGTTGAGAGTGATAAGCCACTTGGTGCTGTCCGTGAAATTTTGAGGGTTGTCCGGGTCGGCGGGACCATCCCAGGTGAATTCCGTCGACGACACTGGGTGAGCGACGAGGGTTGTCGTAGACGAGGGTTGGGAAGTCATTTGCGGCGAGGGGGAAGTTAAAGCATGGAGGATGGGGGGACGTTTTAAGTGGCCACAGTTATGGCCACCGTCAATTCGAAACGTGCGCCCGGGGAGCCCCGCCTCCCCCAAACGAGCGCCCGCAGCCTGAGCTCGCTGTTCACCGTCCCCGTCGACGGGCACGGTCGTCATTTTGACAAAGCCCGTCCCGTCACCGTGTCCGCGAGTTTCTCAGGAGCCTGCACGGGAAGGGAGTCCCGGACGGACAACGGGACGGTTGTCGCGGGTAGACGGACGGTGACTGACGCATAGCAATAGACGAAACGCTCAATATCAGCAATTAGAACATGATTTTGGAGAAGCAGCGACGCGGATTCGGTTTCGAGGGAGGCTTAGGACGCGGTGCTGGGCTTGAGAAGCGCATGAGAGCGCAGAAAGGGAGAGACGTTGAGTGACCGAGATTGATGCGGAAATGTGATTTGTGAAGGGCGAAGAGGGTGACGTTATGTTCGACTTTTTGGTCGAATCTTGGTTTATGTTGAGTTTGGGAAGGGCCCGGAGGGATGTCAATTTTGTTTCACCGCATAAAGTCTACGCCTTTCAAAGGGCCGGAAAAAAATGGACGCAGCGGGTGAATGCGGATGTAGGGAGTCGAACCCCGTTCGAGGATCTGGCTCTTGAATGCAGTGATGTACCATGCCTCCCTCCCACTTTGCACACCTAGTTGGAAACAAGAATCAGGATCCAGTAGAAAGCAGAAAATCGTTCTTGTCGACCTAACGCAGGGCAGCTAGCGCCACTGCAATACATGTAGTTCAATTGTCAACCTTTCCTTTTTCATTCCTCCGCAGGAAATCCACCTCACTCAATTTTCCCTTGCGAACTGGAAAAAAACTTTGGCTGATAGAGCACCTGATATGTAGACGCGGGGAGTCGAACCCCGTTCAGCTGCTTCACGAGGAGTCATACGGTCAACAATTATTCAGTACAGCGGTGCGCCATGCACCACGTCCACTTTGCACGCCTAGATAGAGTGTCGCCCATCCGACCGTTTCCACAATTTGAAGGACGCTGACAACGCGGCAAAAACTTGTTTTTGCCTTCCTAAGGGACGGCAGGGAATCGAACCCAAGCAGCTGTAACTGGAGTTCCAACCGTTACCGTCGTTGCCTGGATAAACCAGCGGTGCGCCGCGCACCACGTCCCCTTCTACAGTCCCACAAGACTCGAATTTCAACTGGAGCGCTCCAGATGGAATGTGATTACTCATAATCAAATCTATTCAAGGTCATGATAGTGCTAGGGGTACATCTGGTAGGGTTGCTTTACTCTAGTCCGTGCGTGGAGGAAGGGATGCATCGTTGAGCCGAACTTAAGTCGTCATTTGAGTAGGGCGTCGATGATTCATACACTTCCCGCCCTAAACCAACCTTCTGTTGGCCCACCACACGACACAGCCTGATGCCTGATGTCCTGACGACGCCAGAATTTTTGTCCATTTTTTTTGCATCTCTGCTGTGTTCCTGCATCCCGAACCCCAACTCTTTCGTAAATATCGACCCGTCACAACATGTAGCTGGAATGTTGATCATCCATACACTGTGTGCTTCTCCACTAAACTTTACAACCTGGATGAAATTTTCGGGCTTTCAAGACCGCAGACAGGATATTTTGAGGAGCAGAAAACGGGCTACGATTCCCGGTCGATTGAGTCTGTGTATATCTTACACCGAGTAATGTGTCGCGATTGGAATCGATGCGGGATGTCGAGAATATGAGCTCACTGTTCATTGAGGTCGGATCGAGTCCTACCCGTAGTTGAACCAAGATTTCAACCGTGGGAAAGTCCACTTACGGCTGGTTGATTTCTGGTGTTGTGCGACTGTCGTTGAATTTCCAGTCTGACCTCCCTTTCGACCTTCTGGGACTTCAGCACTTCAGCTTCTGCCATATTCCTGCGTCTCTGTGTTGATCGTGCATCCTAAGCCCGAACCTTTTCGGCAATTATTTTAAAAGCTTCAAAGTTCGCACTTGGTTTTATGCCGCGTCGCAGGACGTTTACGACGCTGTCTTAGCCAGTTGGTATTAAGATGTAGGATTGGGAACAATAAAGACATGGAAACGACCGAACTCTTGGTTACGTGGAATGTAATGATGCAAATCGTGTCCGTGGCTGACGAAAGCCTGCACTGGGGCCTCCACACCCCTCCCAACCACCAAAACATATTCTCTACGAGTGATTCACCCTATTGAACATCCGCATCGGTTAGAACCTATGAAATGCCCCAAAAACGACAACTCACTGGGCGAACCACTGCTGGTTGCTCGCAAGGCACAGCCCACCATGGGCGTTTTGCGTCGCCTGGCAGTTCGGTGCGATGAAGTTGACCAGGCTGGACTGTTTCACGGCGATGAATATTAATATTGAAGGAAAGCAGCGCGGTTGAAAGAAAGTTAGCGTACCCAGTCACTGCGGCAGTATTCGATCGGGACGGTGTCCTGGTTAACGAAGAACGTCAGGCAGGTGGCGTATTGCATGACCACGGTGTTATTGGTTCCCTGTGCGGAAATTCGTTCAGAATCAGAAATGGAACAGCCAGTTGGAGGTGAATGATCATTACCGTGCCGACGGTGAACAGCGGTCCTGGTGGAGTTGTAAGGCGCAAGCTCGAGTCAAGGGTGAGGCAAGGAGTGAAACCAACCGATATTCTGGCCGTCGAAGAGGAGGGCGTCCGCAATGACGGCGCAATCGCTCGGGTTGGGTCCTCCACCCGACGGGGAGAAGCAGCTTGTGTTGCCTAGTACAGAGCCAATTAGTTAGCACTCGAAGAACATTCATTATGCAGGAGCGGGTTTCCGTACATTGATTCCCACAGACGTCGATGGGCGCTGTCTGACGAGTCTCCAGCGCCTTGACCTGGGAGCCGTACTTCGGGCAGGTCGCGTACTGCACGCGGACGTTCTTGTCTGCGCCGATGAAGGCTTCGGAGAGCGTCACTTGGCCGTCGCAGACTGTCTTACTCGTGAGTGGATGCAAGAACGGAATTCTGTCTGCAACTGACCGTCTCCAGCGGCCCGGGGAACGAGTGCGGCACTGGCGAGGGACGCCTTGGAGAGGAGGAGGGCAGCGGCGGAAATGAGAGCGAAAGACCACATTGTTGGAATGAACCAGACACAATGAGGTTGGCGAACTTTATAGCACAGCGGGAAAGAGTCCGGGTTTGGGAGGCCGTGTTCAAGTTATTTCGGGGGCAGTCAGCGGACTGAGATGCCCGGTACATTCAAATAAGGTGGAGTAATTTACCTCGGTCTCTCACCCATACGATCAAGCATGCGGACACGACACGAGTATTTCCCGTTCTTACGCACCTGACGCCTCATGTTGACGACGAAGTTCAAGTTGAACACTGAAGCTACTGAGGAAGCTGAAGCCATTTTTATGATACTTTTTGTCTCGAACATGTAAATTAGTACTAGTAACAAGCGAGTGGGTGGATAGCAAAGTCGATAACTTAACGAATAGAATAAAAGTCCTTCCCCCCAATCTAATCAGAATACATGGTGTGGTGTCCGGTCGAGAACGACGCGCGCGGAGCCGCCTCCTCGCGCAGCTTCACCGGCACGTACGCAGCCTTGGAGCCCGCCGCCCGCCCGCTGCGCACAAAGTTCATCACGCTGAAGACCGCCACCAGCAGCAGGAGGATGACGTTCGCGCCTAACAGGCCGATGATAACCGGCGCGTACGTGTCCCTGTCGACGAAGCTGCCCAGTCCCGCGTTAGCGTTGTTGGAGGTCGTGTTGTCGACGTCGGCGAGGTCCACGGCGACCTTACCCTTGGCGTCGACGACGGAGTCAGCATGAGCAGCCTTGATCAAATCCGCGGCCTTCTCCGCAACTCCGTACAGCGTCGAGCTCAGATGCGCGCTAATCTGCAGCGGCACGACAGACGCGTCCACCACGCGCACGTTTGCGGTATCGTACACGCGCAGCTGCGCGTCGACCACGCCGCCCAGGTCGCGCCGCATCATCGCGGCCGTGCCGATTGGGTGCGCGACGGAGGCGAAGCCGTTCTTGATCCATTTCTGCCAGGCGGCGTCGGAGCCGCGCGCGGCGTTGTCGGGGACGTCAGAACCGGGGATGGTCTCGCCGGTTGAAAGGGAGCTGCGGGGGCGGGATTTAGAATTAGGGGAAGGGAAGGGAAGGAAGGAAGGAAGTAGGACAACGACGAACCTAAGAGGCGCGCTGGTGAGGATACGGCGCGCGAGGCGCGCACCGGCAACTTGCATATCCAGGTCCATCCCGACGCTAAAGTAGTTCACCTTGATGGTCGGGTACGTGAAGGGATCCGTGGACTGGTTGCTCGGAGATTAGATAGAGGTAGAGAAGAGTTCGAGAAAGCTGGGACGGACAGTAATTTTCACGCTTCCACGGCTGAAGGGGAGGAGCTGCCACATGTCGATCCCGAGGGGACTGCGATTCGTTGTTCGCGTCAATACATCTGCAGAAAAAGGCAGGGAAAATAACTAGGAGAAACGCACGCAGGAAACCCGGAATCAAAGAACAGCTCGACGACTGGGGCATTGTGGTCGATAATAAGGTCCGCCTGGACTTGGAAAATCTCCTGCAGCGCCGCGGCGGACAGCGCCGACCCGGCTTGGGAAGTCGCCCACGCGGAGATGTTGCCCTGGATCTGCGAGACCTTGGTGCTGGCGGCGGAGCCGAAGAGCTGGTAGATGTTCGGGTACGCGATGGCGTCCGACGGCCCTTGGCCGCCGTTGTCGAACCCGTTTCCGCCCGCGCCGAGGGAGTTCATAGTCTGTTCCTGCAAATTCTTGCCGACGGTCGGTAGGTTGACTTGCGTCGAAATTCCGAGGGGCTTGAGCACGGCGGGGTCGCCGATGCCGGAGAGTTGGAGGAGTTGGGGCGTCTGGAATCCGGTTAACAATTCTACTGGAAAAGACAGCGACGGCCGAGCGAACCTGGATGGCGCCGGCGGCGATGATGACCTCCCGGCGTGCATGCGCAGTGTAGCGCGTATCGGCCTTGGTCGAGTACGCATATTCAACACCGGACGCGGTCAGGGGGAGGCTGCCCGGGTTGGACCATTGGATTTTGGTTACCTGTGTAGTTCAAGTCGTCAAGTCAGAATTTAAATACTATTTCGGTGGAAGAAGAGAATGCAGGGACGCAAACGCACGATGTGCTTCGCCAGGGTAACCCAGTTGGTGCGCGCACTTTCGACGGGGGTGAGGTAGGCCTCGACGGAGGAGGAGCGGTGGTCGGAGCGGTGCCAGTCGAGGGTCTGCAACAAAAAACGGAGTCACAGTCAGAACTCTTGGGATATACCGACCTGGAAGCGAGGCGGAAGGACGTACGACGGGAGTGATGGAGACGCAGTTGGGCGTGCCGCCGTTGAGGTCTTTGAAGTGGCTGATGCCTAAAGGGAATTTGAGGACCGCCGCCTCAAATCGAGGGATGGGACGCACCAGTGAGGCCGACGATCGTGTTGACGAAGGCAGATTGTTGCGGGCCGCCGTACATTCCATCGGGGTAGGTTACCTGGACGGGGCCGGTGGTACCGTGGTATGACGCAATGGACTGTGCGCCCTTCGCTGCTTGTTGCGCGTTGGGAGCGGAGAAGGTTTCAGCCTGGATTGAGAGCAATACGTTGTTGGTATGGGTTTACTTCGCGTGGAGAAGGCAAGGGAAAGCGCACCTTCTTCATGTAGCTGAACATCCCATTCCAGTCCCATCCAACGCTAGCCTCGTCGTCTTCAAGCAATTTCGACCAGGCATCGTATTGTGCATTCAGCCCGCGCGTCCAATGACCGCCATTGATACTGGTACTACCGCCCAGAGTCTTGCCACTGGGAATGAGCGAACGCAGGTGTCAGAACGACGTCAATCGCAAGACCGAGGACGTACCCATGAAGAACCTTGCCCTGCTCCGCCTTCCATGCCCAGTCCATCGAGGTTCCAAAGGCCTGGCTGTAAGCATAGATGTCGTAGATCTTGTCGTTTGACCGGTCGTCCGCGCCCGCCTCGATGAGCAGGACGGTCACTGAGGGGTCCTCCGAGAGCCGCGACGCGACCGTCATACCGGCCAGCCCACCGCCGACCACGATGTAGTCGAATGTCGCTCCATTAATCCCATTCGAGGAGGTGGTGATGCCTGAAACGCGTTTCTCGAGGTTGGGAAACGCAGACGCAGACGAAGAAGAGGCGAGCGCAAGGAGCGCGAAAGAAATTAGGGAAGAAGTCATAAGGTCGAAAGCAAAGGGGGAAAAAAAGTGAGGGACACAGGATAGTCAGATGCTTTATAGGATGATTTGACGTCGCTCCGAGCAGCCCCCGAGCAGTGTTTCATCCATCGCGAGGATCCCTGTCGGTTACAGCGACGATCTTGGCACAGCAAGTTTTGCAACAGGTCGTACAAGCCCACCGCGAGAATTGTGTCTGAGGTCCAGAGTCCCAGCGCTCTCTGTGAATTCTTGCTGGGCTTGCCCAATTTCCTGGGATTTGTTTGAGGAGGGACAGGTTTTGGAAAGGGACAAATTAGCGCCGCTTGGCAGTCGGCTAGACACGGCCTCAATACGGCTCCGACAAACTCCGAACGACCGCAAACGGCTTTCTCTCCGTATCCCTCATGTTCAGCCCTCAACCAGCCTCCACAGCAGTGCGATGCTGTATCGCGTCTTGGGGACCACGCCCTCGTCCTCGCCCCTATCTGGGAGATGGCAAACGTGACAAAAAGATTCACAACGCGGCAAGGGGGACCAAATCTGCGGTAATCTGAACCTGGTCCCAACTCGAAGGGGTTTCACCCGCTGAATCCGAATATCGTTACCCCGAGGCATGAATGTGAGCCGTCGTAGAGTTTGAGGTCAAAACATTATTCCCATATCGGTCCTGATAAGACTTTTGATGTGTCCCGATCTAGTAATTTGTCATGTGATGGGTCCAAAGATCTAGACCGCGGTCAAAAAAGTTTGCTTTCACATCCCGCTTCAAAGTGTTCCAACACACGGAATATGTGCCGACTACACCAGGGAAGAGCCCCATGCAAAAAAATCACGAAAATTGGCCGATTTAAAGCTAAATGGGGCAAATTGATCGCAT
The DNA here is from genome assembly GCA_029281495.1 of Mycena filopes. NCBI lineage: Eukaryota > Fungi > Basidiomycota > Agaricomycetes > Agaricales > Mycenaceae > Mycena > Mycena filopes. The sequence continues at coordinate 773,361 of JARIHR010000015.1, forward strand.
CATTATTACGTAGGGAGGGAGGGGGGGCGCCGAAAAGCTGAAAAAAATAAAATTGTAGGTGATATCCTTTTTTCTTATCTTTGGTCCCCCTTGCAACGCGGTCAATTTTCGCCGCTTTTTTCTGTGGCCAATCTCTTGCTGCTTGACTTTGCGTGGAGATGTTGTTTGCGCTACAAGAATGCCCATCCTCAAGAACTTTCATCGTCGCAACTATGCAAGAACAGGGAAGATTGAATGAACGCGGAAAACGGACAGGAAATCGATATCGGCAGTGAACTCATCCGATCTACCTGGGTCCCGGGGCTTCGCGAGGGCCTGGGTCTTGTTCCACGAGGTGGACGAAACTCTCGTCGGCAATCGTGGAGCGTCGCGCGAAACACCGCAGGAATGCCTCGGGATCGTGTGTATGCAGGATTTTCCATGGCTGTCCTGGGACGACGGCAAGCTCTACCCTCTTACCTGTTGCGAGCGCGCTCCCTACCACGCACTGCAAAATGTCTTCTCGACGGTAACTCGTCGACGCCATAAAAGTATGGCTCAAAAACCTTTCGTCCCCGGCCAGTCTCCCTCTCCTTGCGAGAACAAGCTCTGAAAAATTCTCCTCTGGCGCCGAAGAGGACATCCTTGCCCCTGCCCTCGCGATTTCAGGACTACCGCGCCTGCGTCCGCCGTCCGGTAGAGACGGTGCGCTCGGGGCGACACAAAGACTGAAACCGTTCCAATCTAGCGCACACCCCGGTGCTTCCGGGTACTCGACAACCGGCAGCCTCGCTCGTACGATTCGGCGGGGCACGAAATCTGCGCGACGTCTAAGAAGCTCTTTTCCCGACGCTGGGAAAGATGTCTTTTAGCAGGTCGTCCTGGGACATGGATCCCGCAGGATTAGGACTGCGTCCCAGTCGGACGATGCGGTGGAATCCCCACGCTGAGTCCGTCAGCGCGAACACCCCGAGGCCAAGCTTGCGTGGTGTACGTCCTGAGCGCTGGTTCTTTGCCGACAGGTATCTGTTCACCAGTGAGTATACTTAACATATACGCGAAAGCTCCGAAGACTTCCCCTCCGCCGAACAGGACAGCCTTGGATCCGACTTTGGTATTCCCGGACTCCCGGTAGAAGCGGCACCCTCGATTCAGAGGCGATGGTATCTATAGAGGGACTGAAACAATCGCACACCACGGTACTTGCGGGTCGGCAGCGCTCGTGCGATTCGTCTCGGCGCGAACCCTGAGCGGTGTCTATGAAGCTCTGGAGCCTCCGGAGTCTTTTGCCGACGCTGAAAAATATTTCCTTGTCCAGGTTGTCCTTCCGCAGGATTCCAGGATTGCGCGCCAGCCAGGCGATGCGGTAGGATCTTCACGGCGGGTCCGTCATGCTTCAGCGCAAACCCCGAGGCCAAGTTTGCGCGGTACGTCCTGGCATTCAGCGACAATATCTGACGACAAGTGCGCATTTACTAGTGAGTGTAACGTATATCGCCGACTCCGCTGACTGTCTTAGTTCCTAGGCATCCTTTCCTCAAATCCCCAGAGCTGTTTTCCAGGCCGCTCCGTGCGGGGCCCGTCTTGTCATTCGTGCTGATAGATAAATTCGCCGTCCGGCCGGTGAAACAAATAGTATGTGCGTACGGTCCAGGTTAGTATGCTGCGACTTGAACTTTATGATCCAGGGCCGACTTATGACATGACTCACAATCAGAGTCGGCGCGGTATTCGACGGCAAGACGAGCCTGGATGCGGAGCCGACAACTGGCAATGTGCGTGTGTTGCTCCGTAAGTATAAGCTGCTTGACGCTAATGTCCGTCCTAAAGCGCAGATTTCTTTGGAGGCGCAGCCAAGGACGCCCGTGCGGAGCCCGTCTTGTCATTCGTGCTGATCGATAAACAATCCGCCCCCGAATGCGAACAGGACGTCCGGTAAAAGGATTACATTCATCTGTGCGTGCAGTCCAGGCTAGAATGCGACTTGAAGGTCCAGCTTATGGCTTACAACCAGCGTATTCGAGAGGACGACGAGCATGGGTGGCAGAGCGAGAACTGTGTGCGTGTGTTACTCCGTAAGTATAAGGCGCTGAACGCTAACTCCCTCCTTCCTAAAGCGCAGCCAGGAAGGCCGTCCCGATCGCTGCCCTCCCAGTCCAAACGGGGCTCATCGTCATTTTTCAGAAGAACGTCAAGTGAAGGTTAAACGCCTAAGCCTGAGGCTCGGCGCGGCCCAGTTGACGCTCGTGACAAAGAAAGTAGTGTTCAATCGGTATATACTATGCGGCACAGTTTTGAAAGCTGACTCGGTTCGTCCCATGTAGTCCGATCATTCCCCACAAGGCGCAAGGCCGACTATCTGTATCTTCCACACCGTGCCCATCGCTGCCGTCTCGAAGCGGAGTCGGCCCCACGTCCCAGTCATTTTGGCTGATGAATCACTGAGCTTCCAATGTGTGTTGAAGTCGTGGACTCGGAAGACATCCGAGTGGCGGTGTAGAAACAGTGCGTGCGGTTCAGATTTGAGCATTGCGAGTTGAACTTCGACTTGATTCACAGTTTACCGCTCCCAGCGAATACACCAAAAACCTCGGAATCAACTCGGAATACACCGCGGCTTGCCCGACTCAAACGCAACATGTGTTCCAGGTAGTCCAAATTCGGCTGGATTTCCCGGAACGTTCAACTATCCCCTTATCCAGCCGCAAATCATCCATCCCCAAGGAACGCCGGGCAACCTATTTGACGTTTCCGCCTTCCGCGCCTTTACGGTTTACCCGTCCAACTGCCCGCTCGGCCTTGGCAAGCAATTTGCGATTTTGAAGGAATATCAATCATGAAACCTACCCATCCCGGAGCAAAGTGATCTGCGTTCATCTCGAGTGACAGGCTTCTTGCGATATCTGCGACTTGGACTCGGACGCTATTCTAGGCATTTTTACCCGCAACTCCCTGCTTACTCAGGTCTCGGAGATATTGTGCGCGCCTCGCGGACACAATTTAAAGTTTTAAACGCTTTCCTATCAGGCGAAAGGTATGGGTTCCAAGTGAATGGGGAGAAATTCCGCGCTCATACTGGGCCTCAGATATTATCTGTGCACCGAATCCGCACAAGTCCTGCATCCGCACGAGATTCTCGACTATTTTGAACGTAAAGCACCGCCACATCGCGATGCCCGAGCCCGAAGCGTGATGGCGCAATTCGGGACTCGGCAAGATGACTCCCGGTTTCTGACGCAGGCATCCGTGGCGGCGCGCACGCTGCCCCCGCTTGAAGGTTTTCGAGCGTATTATAAACACGGCGAAAACATGACAATAGCTCATTGTCTTTTTCCCCCGTTCATTGATGGCACATCCGCAGACGCTAACACCCCAGTCGTCCTTCACAGTATTCAACCAGTCTGCGGTGGCTCTACCCATGGCCATGGCCACCGCGACGTCGTTGGACGTGGAGCGAGATATTGCGAGTGAGGAGGAGGAGATGCATCGCTATGGCGGGGACGCCCCGAGTCCGCCGCCACCGAAGTCGCCGGGGAAGCCGTGGGCACCGGCGCCGAGCGCGCCTCTGGATCCAGAGGAAGTTACGTGGGATGGGCCCGATGATCAGAACAACCCGCAGAATTGGTCTGTCCGCAGGAAATGGGCCGTCACCATGGTCTGTATAATCATGACCGTGAACGTGTAAGTTCCCTGCCCTGGCATCCCTGTCAATATGTATCTCATGCGCCGCAGAACTTTTGCCTCGTCCGCGCCGACGTCTGCCACCCTCGCCATCATCGAAGCGTTCGATATCTCGAAAGAGGTTTCGGACCTCGTCACGAGCACCTTTCTTCTAGGATATGTGTTTGGCGTGCGTGTTCCCTCGCCTCCACCACACCCGCATTTATACTGACCTTTCGCCTTGTGCAGCCGGTAATCTGGGGTCCAGGCAGCGAACTCATTGGCCGACGCCCGATATTCCTGTTTGCGATGTCGATGTATACTATTCTCCATCTCGGACAAGCCCTCGCGAAGAACATCGAGACACTGCTTATCACCCGGTTTCTGGCAGGTGTGTTCGGCGTCGCTCCGCTGGTAAGCGGCGGTGGTCAGTAATTCCCCTCTCTGTCTGCTCCGCTTCAGCCCTCAACCTTTTTGCTTAGGTCTCATCGCCGATATTTGGGCGGTGGAGAGCCGCGGACTCGCGACGAGTATGTTCGCAGCGAGTGTCTTTCTGGGTCCTGGTAAGTCTCCTCCCCTCTGCCCCCTCCCTCCGGTATTGATTACGTCCTCTCCAGTTATGGGCCCCATCGTTGCCGGATTGTGATTTTTTCCCCTCTCCCGTCTACGTTCTTTTAACCACGCTCCTTTCAGCATTGTTGACAGCACACTGAGCTGGCGGTGGGTATTCTGGGTCATGATGATCTTCGCCGGAGCCTGCACCGCCGTCACAATCGTTGCCCTCCCCGAGACATATGCGCCTGTCCTCCTCCTCAACAAGGTTTGCCCGTTCATCATTTTTCATTACTACGAATTTAATCGCGGCGAAATTCAGGTCAAGGCCATGCGCAAGGCCGACCCGGAGGGCACGCAGCACATGTTCGCCGCGCACGAGAAAGAGGACTGGTCACCGCATGGTGTCGTCAACCGCACTCTCTACCGTCCGTTCCAGATGCTCGCCGGGGAGCCCATCCTCGTGCTCGTCACCCTGTACCTCTCGGTAATCTACGGTGTCATGTATTGCTGTTCGTCATTCTCCCCTTCCAACGCCGCCATCAACCAGACTAGCTAACAACGCCCTTGCAGTATTCGAGGCCTTCCCAATCATCTTCATCGAGAAGCGCGGCTTCACCATCGCGCAGAACGGCCTCATCTTCATCGGGATCGGGATCGGCACCACCCTCGGCGCCATCCTCAACGTCCATCTCTCCCGGCACTACCCCGAGCTCATCAAGACCTGGCGCGGCGCTCCGCCCCCAGAGGAGCGCCTTTACGGTAGCATGGTCGGCGGCTGCGCCTTTATCGTCGGCATCCTCTGGCTCGGGTGGACCGGCCAGTATCCGAGCGTGCCGTGGTATGTACCGGCGCTCAGTACGATCGTGGTGGGGTTCAGCATCGGCGCGATATTCATCAGCTTTTTGAGTTACTTGGTCGAAACCTATCTGTGCGTCGCGTCGCGTCGTTCGAGCCCCGTTCAATGGTTAACCGACATAATTCAATTCAGAATGTACAGCGCGTCCGCCTTCGCGGCGACCACCTTCTGCCGCTCGATCGTCGCCGCCGCCTTCCCGCTGTTCACTGTCCAGATGTTCGACAAGGTATGTATCGGCACCTCCCAACCAAATTCGCACACACTCAACTTATCATCGCCCCCAGCTCGGCGTCAATTGGGCCTCGACCCTCCTCGCGGGCATCGGCCTCCTCCTCGCGCCGTCGCCGTTCCTCTTCTACAAGTACGGCGCGCGCATCCGGGCAAACAGCAAGTTCGCACCCTGTCTGGACCTCAAGGTTGCGAAGCTACTCGAGGAGGAGAAGGCAGCCGCGGAGGAGAAGAATGTACAGCTAACGCAAGGCTCTGCCCCCCTCGACACAGTTTGAAGCATCCCATCGACGTTCTACTCAAATCACGACTGAATATCGGCCTAACAACGCATACACATCCCGCCCTTCCTCCACGCACGGACTAGAGTAGAGCAACCCTACCAAATGTATCCCTAGCACTATTATGACCTTCAATAGATTTAATTATGAATAATCACATTCCATCTGGAGTGCTCCAGTTGAAATTCGAGTCTTGCGGGACTGCAGAAGGGGACGTGGTGCGCGGCGCACCGCTGCGCAGTTTATCCAAGGAATGGTTAGAACCGAAGTAGCTGCTTGGTTTCAATTCCCTGCCTTCCCTTGGGTGGACAAGAACAAGATTTTGCCTTCTTCAGTGTCCGAATGAAACGGTTTCATGGGGGACGCACTATCTAGGCGCGCAAAGTGGACTGGTACATGGCGCTAGATAGCACTCGTATGACTGAGTTGTCATAAAGCAGCCGAACGGGGTTCGACTCCCCGCGTTTGCATGGCATGCGTCAGGGTTTTTCTTCCTAGTTCGCAAGGGAGAATTAAATGGTTTGACCTGAGGTCCATGCGGTGGAATGAAAAAGAACAGTTGTCCCTGAGAGTAAGTTCCCACGGTTCAATTCTGCGCGTAGTGGCTCGTGCCTTGCGAGCAACCAGCAGTGGTTCGCCCAGTGAGTTAACATTTTTGGGGCTTTTTGTAGGTTTTGACGGATGAGGATGTTGGGGTGAATCACTCGTAGAGAAGATGGTTTGGTGGTTCGGAAGAGGTGTGAAGGTCGCGAGTTCTCGTCGGACACGGACTGTTTCCCTCCCATCATTATTACAGCTAACCACGAGTTCGGTCGTTTCCATGTATTCACTATTCGCAATCATACCTCTTAATACCGAGCCAACTGGCTGGGGAAGCGTCGCGGACGTGCCGCGACGCGGTATCAAATCAAATGTGAACTTCGAAGGCAAGTAAAATCAGGGGTAGGCAGACTTTCCCACGGTTGAAATTCTGGTTTAACTACGGGCCAATGATAATATCAGAAGGGCCTTTGATCCCCGTAAGACTCGGCTCGAGCTACGAGCAGAGCAGTTATCTTCGGACCTTAGCATCGAATCAAAATCGTTCTGACGTCTTCTACCCACGGTTCACTCTCTGGTGGTTGAAGATCAACAGGGTTCACCGGAGTGCTTTACCTTTGGATCGATCGTGCCAATTTGAGACGATCTCTCAGGTTTCGAGCGAAAAGTCATTGGCAGTCAGACTACGATAAAAAATATTTTAACACCTCCGCCAAGGAGCGGTCCCGCCTTGTCCTCACGTATGTGGGGGAAGGAATTTGAGGAACTTCCCGACATTCTGCCTCGAATACTCCCTGGCTTGCAACTGCGCACCTAGGACATTGCAGTTCTTGTAGATGCGTAGGACCAAGCCCACGTTCGCCGATACTTCTTCGCCATAGCTGTGGTTTGGTCTGGGACGTCGTTTCCCTTGTGTGCTGATCAGTCCCGATCGTATGTCTTGATACCAAAATTAACTGGCTGAGGCACTGCATCGCAAGGGTTATTGAATCGGGTGGGAAGGTTCAAAGGTTCGGGTGTGAAACGCAAGATCAACACAGTGACGCGAGGAAATTGAACAAGCTGCCAGAAAACCAAAAGGAACATCGGCATCGAAATACAAAGATCAACCAGTATCAAGTCCAATTTCCCACACGGTTGACACTTTGGTTCGACTACATACAGGCCAATAATATCAGCAGGTGGCCTTTGATCTTCGTAGGGCTCGACCCGGCCTCGCTGAGCAGTGAGCTCACATTCTCGACATCCCGCATCAAATCCAATCACGACCCCGCATTACTCGGTGTAAGATATATACAGACTGAATTGAACGGGAATCCTAGCCCGTTTTCTGCTCCTGAAAATATCCTGTCTGCGGTCTTAAAAGTCCGAAGACTTCATCCAGGCTGTAAAGTTAGTGCAGAAGCACACAGTGAACGTATGATCAACATTCCAGGTACATGTTGTGACGGGTCGATATTGGCGGAAGAGTTGGGGTTCGGGATGCAGGAACATAGGCAGAGGTGGAAAAAAAATGCACAGAAATTCAGGCGTCGTCGCGACCTCCGGTTGTGTAGCGTGGTGATAAATATAGGGCCGACAGAAACTTAGTTCAAGTTGAACCGTGTGATTCATACGGGCGAAGCCGGTTTTAATCATTACGCAACGGTGGTCGGCCCGAAATATGGCTAGGTCGGGCCTGAGTGGGGCTGGAAGACGAAGCCTTCCTAACTGAATACTTCCACGGTTCCCGAGACTCCAACCAGAGCACATGTCCACATTCCGACCGCGCATCGATTCGGGTACTGACACAGAGTGAATTGAACGGGAACTCTGGTCCGCTTCTGCTCCTCAAAATATCCTTGGCAGTTCTGCGGTCTTCACAGCCCGAAGGTTTGCAGCCAGAGTATAAATTCAGCGCAGAACCACACAGTGTGCTCATCCTCAACATGTGGTCTTTCACCCTCATCTCTGCTGCCCTTCTGCTTTCCAACTTTGCCAGTGCCGCACTCGTCCCCAAGGCATCTGGAAACGGTCAGTCTCGTCTGGTTCAACCTTCCACCGCTGGAGACTAACATTGCGAACAGTTTGCGAAGGACAGGTCACGCTCTCCGAGACTTTCATTGGCGAAGACAAGAATGTCCGCGTCCAGTATGCGACCTGCCCGACCTACGGTTCCAAGGTCGAGGCGTTGGTGTCTCGTCAGGCGCCCATCGACGTCTGCGGAAACACGTGTATGGAACGATATCTACCAGCCCTATGTGCCGTTCTCACTCTATGTAGGTACCACGAGCTGCTTCACTCCTTCTGGGGGTGGACCCAACCCCAACGACTGCACCGTCATTGCAGACGCCCTCCTGTACGACAGTCAAAACATCGGTTCGTAATATAATTTTGAGGCATGGCAAACACCTCACGGCTTCCTTAGGACCTCTGTTCACTATCGGAACGGTACGACGAGCATTCTCGCCGTGGATCCTATGTCTGAAACATTATTCAGGGCACGAACAACACCGTGGTGATGCAGTACGCCACCTGCCTCACGTTCTTCGTCAACCAGGATACCGTTCCCATTGAGTACTGCCGCAGCGACTGGGTAGGTCTTATCCCAATTCCTCCTTCCACTTCTCTGCGATTCTCATGAGCTCCTGCAATCGACAGTCTGCCCTGGTGAAGTTCATCGCTCCGAACTGCCAGGCGACTCAAAACGCGCACGGCGGTTTGTGTGTCGCGACCAACCAGCAGTGGTTCGCCCAGTTCGTGTTCCAGTCTCTGTTCCCGTTACATGCAAGGAGCTAACCTTTTATTTAGGGTGAATCACTCGTAGACACATTTGTTGGACATACAACCAGCGTACTAAGTATGGTAGTCGTATTATCGGACACAGTTGATTTCAATTCTCGTTTTGAATCATAAACACTTGGCCTTCTACAAAAGCAAATGTCCGACATGCCAGTTAAGCCGGAGGCGTAAACCTCCATTTTGCAAGCTTGGAGCCACCTTCTCTCCGACCAGCGCCACAGACCGGTCCAGAATCGATTTTTGCACATTGTTTGTCCGAGCTTGAGGTTCGGCGTGATGTGCCGAAGTCACCTTGTCCAGAACCATCATGTCCCCGTCTCGACAGAGTATTCGACGCACTCCCTACGAGCAACTCTACCTTGTTGTCATCTCAATCTGAGTCGCCAGACTGTCGACCACCTGCCAGTAGCAACGCCTGACCCTCCTGTATCAGTCAATCTCGACGCAACTTTCGACACCCTCAGCACTATACAATCCTCCCTTGGTTCGGAGTCCCAACTGGCGCATTTCGAAAAGAGGTGCTTGTTTTAACAGCCTTGAACATGACTCTATGCACCAAACCTTGTCCTCGTCCCAACAACCCCAAGCTCACCATGACAGCCGTCGCCCTTCTTTCCACTGCGGCACGTTACTCGAACTGTGGCACTGCGACCGTCGGGCCACCCTAAGTTCGGACGTCCCGACGTCCAGTCCTTTGCCCTCGTCCTCAGGCCACTCCAACTCCCCCAAAGGACGCACTTGCCGTCTGCGCTGGTCGAATCATCGTGGGGGAGAGCTACATCGGTCAAGACAAGAACGTCAAGGTGCAATTTGATATGCCACTTACCCGGAATCCGAGGGCGCCGCAAGCGTGTTAGGCAGCCGCCAAAGCGTACCGGATATCTGTGGGGCTCCTTGTAAGTACGCACTTCTTGTGTCTCGACGCCACTCTGTCCTGCTCATTAGATGCGCAGCAGGCGACACTGGCTGTTTCATTCCCTCTGGTGGCGGCACAACGGGAATGACTGACTACCAAGTAAGAATAACTACCAAGTAATAGCGGATGCTCTGCGTTTCGGCAGCCAGACCCTCGGTCAGTGTCTGGTGGACGTAAATGTATTCTGTGGAGACTCATTCATTCAGCGCTATTCCCAATTGCCACGGTACGCTGAGTGTTCGATTTTTCTGTTCACACTCACGTATCGGATTATGATATCCGGAAGGGCACCAACGACACCATCGTCATGAAGTAATCCAGCTGTCTCTCTTTCTTCGTGAACCAGGATCCCTCTCCTTTCAAATATAGTCGGACCGAGGGGGTAAGTACTCGCCTGGCCATTCCTCTTACAAACCAAAAAATCCGCAGCCCTCCTTGGACGACTTCGTCGCACCCGATTCCGAGGCGACTCAGACTGCTCACGGAGATAATTGTGTGGCCAGGGATCAGAGGTGGTTTGTGCAGCGAGTTCTTCTCGTGCGCTCTCTCTTCCATAGAATGATCATAAATTGCAGGGTGCAGCATGCTTAATAGAGTGCGATGTCTAGGAACCACCTTGGTCCGTACCACCATGTCGGATTTCAAAATCACCCGGCCCGCGGCGATTGGACCTGGAGGCGACGTACTCCGGTTGGACCGTTGGATTCCACCCCACTCACGGCCGCTTTGGAGGATTTGGCCCACGGGATCGCGATATGCAGGGGTTTAGTCTTTTTTTGTATTTACAGACCACTCAGCGCTTCCTGGCTTCGCTTCCTGGCTTCGCTACCTGGCTTCGCGATGGTGCCCGACTCGGCTCTGGCGGAAGAGGATCCACGGGACCCATGGAATGGCTCGCAAGCGTCCCGCGCGCCGCGTTCTACGCAGGACTGGACACTCGGATCGACGGCGGTTCCCCTTGTCCTGTTTTGGTTCTCTTTCCACCGGAGGCGCTTCTAGTCAATCTGGACTCCCCACGGAAACACCAACAGGACCCTGGCCCCAATGGAAGAGGCGACCACACCCCCGCGCTGGCTCGAGCTCGCTGCTCGCTGGCACTGACATTGATCTTCGGACGATCCGGGTACCCACCCGTCTTGATCCGGACGCGACAAATCTTGGATTACAGTGCAACCGCGCTCGGCCGAATCCACGTGCACTCGCTCGTTGGCCTACGGATCCCAGATATCTGGCCCTTCCTCGCCTCCTCTGGCCATCATTGGGTCCTGGCTGCATCTGGATCCGAAAAATGTGGAGGAGTTCGTCGTAATCGCGGCCGGCAGGTGCCCCCCTTTGTATGTTACTACCGTGGACCGCAGGATTTTTATTTTATTTCTGTCTGATCCCTCTGGGGTTCGATGGATCTCCCCCAAAGTCCGTGGGTTCGTTCTTTCGAGAGCGGATGGTATGCATGCATCTGCAAAGGGAAGCCCTGCGACGGCTTCTGTGTACTGGTGGACTTCGGGAGAGTTATCCCTGGGAGGAGGAATCCTCCTGTACTCCAGCATTTATTTGCTAGGAGGTGAGGGCCCACGAGGTTGCCCCCGAGTCCAGCCTGCAGACTAAAAACAGGCCGGCCAGTACACAGAATGCCTGCTAGCAGATACCGATCCCCTGGAATGATGTTGTGCTCGGTCGGCATCTTGGAGATTTCTGTGAGGATAGACACCCTTAACAGTACTACTTGTTTGTCTTCCGTAAACTCGTTGTTCAGCCTGTGGACCACGCGAGTCTAATATATCCCCCCCCCCCCCCCCCCCCCCCCTCTACTCTCGTTTCTGCATGTATTATTACCCTCTCTTACCCTCTATCTTGGCCGTCCCGTCGCTATGTAACCCCTCCACTGATCTGGGTATGTCCTTAAGTGCACTAGTTGAACTGCGCTCCGCGTTTCTCGCCAAACTCTTCCATGACGCCCCACACCTCGCCGATCTCATGGTTCAACTCTCAAACACTGAGTTTCTGAAAATCATGATACACTGCCGTCCGACGATTGCACTGGTAGCTAAGTTTGCATATCAAGTCCTTGAGCTATTCTATGCTGTCCCTGTTTTACGACCTTGAGCTTGTCTTGGGGTCACCGTGTTTCAAGTAATTGCTTCCCCATCTATTCTTTAGTTCTACCGCGGCGAGTCTGTTAATTGCGACCGTGAGCTGGACTACGGGGTGGTGGAGGAGTTCAGGGACCGTAGTGCATATTGCCTGTACACTCAGATAATTCCTGGGCCCCGGCGTTCCTGAGCGGGACCGGCCGTGTAATTCTACCTACCTACCTCAGACGCGACATCATCATGATTTACGCAGTGGTATGGTTCTCTTACAACAAGCCATCTCTCAAGGAAGGTCTACTGATGGGTCTTTTTTTGACACAGGTTGATTCAAAAGGTAGTGGCCCCTCCCCGCGGCAAACGAAATATAAACCAGAACACTTTGCACAGGGTCGCAATAACCGACGTCCGCTGCAGATCCGCCGGGGATCCAGTGGGAATCGTTGCACGAGTTCACGGCATTCATCTGCAGGCGGCGCTACATAAAGTGTTAGACTGTGTTCGACAGGCTGACAATTGGAACCGGCCGGAGAAATGAGGCCATGAACATTTCATGACTCAGTTGACGGTGGTTACGAGGGAAAATCTGGTTAGACCAGAAGTTGCTTCAGAACAGCGCCAATTTTCTTTCCCCCAACGAAAAGTTGGTTGAGAATTAGGCGCGCGAATAGGCGCCAGCACAAAGGCCATCAAGGGCAATCAAACGCGTCAGGTCACAGCGTCACGAACTTTCTCTCCGCCACCAGTCATTTCTTCCTCTCTTCTTCAGTGTTCCGACGGAGAAAACCTTGGATTGAAAAATGAGGCGGGCACTATGGAAACGTCGCTTGAGGTCCTGCGAGCACGGAAGGCGGAGGTTCAGCGGATTTCGGACGACCTCCAGCGGTCGCCGCCGGTTGGAGGATTCGGTCGGGATACAGCGCGATACAGATGGAAAAGCTGCTAGAGGTGAGACAGAGGGTGCTTCTCAGAAAACAACGGCTAGTCGGTCAGTGTGCTGATTCTCCCCAGGATGTGATCTCATTTAGCGCGAAACAAGACTCTAGTAAGAGCATCTGCGATCGCTTTTTGTGTCAAAACTCCAACCGTTAGGTGCGGACTCTGCAGGCAGTGGTCAGACTGATTTCACTACAGGATCTTCTCGGCGATGCGATGTAACTCCCTTTGAGGATCACTCGCCAGAGTACCTCTAGATCTGTGAGCTAAATGCCGCCGGTCGATGCATCTGCTTGTGGTTATGGACAGTGAAAACGAAGGGCAAGAGCACCTCTCACCTGAGTTTTCACGAAGTGCGCTGACCATCTCAGGTATTCTCGGTGTATTCCCCAGCATCCTATGACCTAGGACTGTTTTGCGCTCTTGCTTTGCGGGCGCAATAGAACCTCACGTTGTCGTCTGACCTGCATGTCCGCGACGACTCGCGATCCGGTGCGGAACCACCTTTTTTTGCCTCCCAGTGGCGTTGTTCTTCAAAAGAACGCTCTGGAACCCTCACCGGACATCTTCTTTTTCATCGGTCTTCCAAGTACTCGTGGACCGGGAACGGCCAATCTGCTAACCAAGGTTCAGACAGGTTTTTCTGGGAAGTTGGCGTCGTGGGTCACTTGTTTGCACGCCTCGTTTCCTCTATCCGAGTCCTGCTCATGCGCCGGTTTAATGTAGCTACGGCCTCATTCACCGTGTCAAATTCATTTCACAGAGGATCTTCCGACACCAGACCGAGCTTTATGCCCCCGGGGCCCGAGCCCGGTGACACCCAAGTAGGATACGCAACTCGACCAGCAAGCCTTTAGAGCGAGATAGAGGCAAATTCTTCCATCGACATGGTGGACCATGGCGCAATGAGATATCGCCGCGAAGCGGAGCTCGCAAGCCAGGTACCCGCTTCCGGCCTGAGCCACTGGTCTCTATACCCGTATTACCCCCTCGCACTTTGCCTCCACTTTGCCTCGTGGTAACACAAGTAGGCGGCCATGCTTTGCCGCCGGTCAACCTTCCAGAAGGTGCGTTTTCCTCCTTCTCTTCTCCATCTCTTCTCCATCGACATTTACTGCTAGTCGCGCCGAAGGAAGTCAGACATCTTGCGAGGACCGTGGAACCGTTGTGTCTTTCTTAGACTTTCTTACGGCTCATTTACACTTTCCAGCCCTCACGGAACTCGGACGCCACACTTAGCGCAGTTTGCACAGGGCATATCTGATCGGGGAGATTTGGCCTCACTTTTCTGTATGTATATGCCGAACAAATCGCGGTCTGCTAGCGTTCAATCTCGTATGTTAGTTCCTTTGAACTATCAGCTAGAAGACTCTTGGCGACCCATTCCGCGCGTCGACTACGTCCTCGCCACCATTGCATGCCGCATACCACACTGATTACCGATTTTACCGCAGGATTGGAAGAAAAATTGCGGAAAGTCGGCGGTGAGGTCCGGTATTCTTTGGCAGATGTTTCTGTTAAAATTCGGTGTCAGATGAGACGGGTTCCGTGGCTTCCTAGATCCGCAGCGTCAAGTACAAGCCGTCTATGTTTTGAACGTCACCTATAAATAATTCCCCCTGCTTATCACTATACCTTGCCCAGGTTACAGAGGGCCCAGGAGTTGTCTCAGATCCCTCACAGCGCTGGACGACCCAAGTTCTGTCCAAGCGGGTTCATTTATCAACTTTTTTGGAGTCCTAGTTCCACAAATCCGGCGTGCGATGATTGCGGCATTAATACCCTTTCCCCAGATGCACCCTCGGAGGATGAACGACGGATCTTGAAACACAAATACCATTGGTCACCTCCGCTGGGAAGAAATGTTCAATTTCGGCAGATGCTCGCCCGAATCGGCCTTTTGTCTTGCACGCACCCCGGGTCCTCCCTGGCTTCTTCCCGGCCGGCGAGCGACGGTAAGAATGCCTTTCGGAGATGCATCCCTGCGGGAAGGCCCACAAGGACAATCCCTTGCTTCCGATCGGTCCTGGTCTTCTTTTTTGTGTTTTGCGACCCCCCTTACGATCACAGATTCGTAGCATCCTTGCATCCCGATCTCGGCCGCTGAAGCCCCACCCAGGTCCGCCCCCAACGGGTTATTAGTCTGGGCGAAACCTCAGCGGATCCGGCGTTCTCCTTCTGGCATGGCCAACTGTATCGATGTTCGCACATACCGCGCGCGAGACTATATCTCAGTCGCCCGGGTCGCAGTTTCACTTGGAAATACCTGCGTTTAGTGACAGTATTCCCGACTCCGCGTCAATATTCTGGGTCACCATACGACGACGTGCGCTTGAAACACCTGCCATTATTGCTTGGATGCTGTGTGGTCGGCAGAAACGAGAGAAGATATGTTAAATGATAAGCTCCCCGGGCGACGTTATAAAGAGGAGGAAATCAGGGAGAAAAATCGCTCAAACACACCATCTTGGGCGTGGATAGAAAAGATAAGTCCCTCTATGCACAGTACACCCGAGATATTTGGGAGATTGAGGCACTAGTGAAGATGAGTGCGAGCAGACAAGGGGACAAGGTCTCGAGAATATTTGCGTGAATATTCCAGCAGTCTCGGTGGAACGTCCACTTTGGCTCGAAACAAGGCGATGGAGGTAGCAGAGAGCAAACCCTAAAAACGTCTAGATACAATAATGCCAGAGTGGCAGCGATAACACAAAACATATAATTTTAGTTTGTTGCTTACAGCTTTCCCTTGATCATCTCCTTGACCTTCTCGGGCTCGAGGACGCTCATCGGGTAAGGGATAACGAGCTCGCGGAGGTGGTTGGAGCCGCCGTCGACGGGTAGGATTTGCCCAGTCACGTACGCCGCCGCGTCGCTGAAGAGGAAGACGGTCGCATTGGCGACATCCCCAATGGAGCCCATGCGGCCGAGCGGGTACAGGCCGTTGCGCGCGTTGGGGCCTTTACCCTGGTGAAAAGGTTGGTGAAGATAACAAAGCAAGGAGAATGAGGGTGCTCACCCCGAGGCGGTCCATCCCCTCGGTGCCTGCGATGGCTCCGGGCGCGATGACGTTGGAGCGGACTCCATGCGGACCCTCCTCGACAGCGACCACGGCCGAGAGCGCGTCCACGCCGGCCTTTGCGGCGGAAACGTGGGCTTGGTATGGCGTACCTGCGTTGGTATTTCCATTATTATTGGTCTCTGATGGAGATATGAGAGCGAGTAACGACGTACCCGCATAGTGCAGCATCGCACTGACGTGAATGTACGCGCCCTTACTGGCACGGACGTGCAGGAGCGTCGCCTTGATGGTGTTGTACGTTCCGAGGGTATCAATTTCGATCACAGTCCTGAACGCGTTCTCAGAGAGCCCAGATATCGGTACCATGAAGTTTCCCGCGGCGCCTGCATCGGTACGCGTCAGGACCGCCCTTTCTGCCCTTTGGATAACAGTCCTTACCGCAGATGACGAAGTCAATCCTACCAAACTCTTCGATGGTTTTTGCGGCGGCGTCCTGGAGTGCCTTGGGCTGACGAACATCACCTTGAACCGGGAGACACTTTTGGCCAGTCGCTTCCGACAGCTCCTTCGCGGCCTGCGTCAGACGGTCGATTCTGGTGGAGTGATGAGAAAAAGAACTTCGGAAGGAATCAAAAGCGCACTTGCGGCCAACGATGGTCGCACTAGCTCCGTGGCGCATCTAATAAAGTGGACATGAGAACAGAAACAGCACGAAAGGAAGCAATTTAGACGCACCATAGCCTCCGTCATTCCACGGCAAATGCCAGAACCACCACCAGTGCAGAACAGGACCTTGCCTTTGAAGATATCATCCTTGAAGACGGAGGTGGAGAGTATTTGGGGCGCGACGAATGCTGTAGGCGACATGGTGGGCGAAGGCAAGCAGTGTCCGGTGGTGAGCGGAATGCGAACGGAACTTTGATGGGCCGAGTCGCGCCCCCGAACCGGCTACTCGCTATAGCCGGGCTTTGATAGTCTTTGTCGACACCCTCATGAGCTCAGCTCACCTCCAACCGCTTCCAGTGAAGAATCTCCACTATCCCAGCTGGCCCACGTCCAAATCTGTGCTGATACACACCCGAAGAAGTGAAGCCACTGCAGCCGCCAACTTCGATGCCAGTACTGCTTCAAGTCTGCTTGTGGATGGCTTGCCTGCTGTAAAGGGCTGGTTGCAGAGGTCACTACGGCGCCCATCGTGTCTCCACAGCAAGTCGTCGATGTAAACCTCAGATAGCACTTCCGTTCGTCGATTGTGCTTATTTTCGTAGGACCGCCTGGGCCTGTTCGGCGCTATTTTGGCTATTGGGGTGTCCGCGCAAGCTGCGCTCAGGAGCTTTAGGCGGCCAGCCAATCAAGTCTCCCGGGATACTTTGTTCTCGACCATCTGCGGGGCGAGACTTGGGGGTTCTAATCTTCCAGCCTTCCAGCCTCAATTTGACCTCAAGGTGCAGCTCCACAGTCGGCCGCTTCCGTGGTGCGCGACACCGCGATTGGTCCGTGACGCGCCCTTCTTCGTACTGCCGCCGTATCTCACTTCAAATAATCATGTGGCGACTCCCGGCGGACACCGGTTCCACCGTCGCCTACCTCCAGCGTCTTCTGCTTCGTTTGTGAACCTGTCACTCGTCCTCTCTTGTCCTCCGCTAGGCTCTGGCTGGCTGCTGACGTCTCTTAATGATTGACTCCGTGTTTTGCGAATCAGGTGGTCCACTGCTGTCACTGCTTTCATCCTCCGCGTGCGCCTTCTGCTTTCGTTCTGACTGTCTCGCGATCGGCTGCCCTTCCTCTCCCACAGCGTCTTAGAAACTATCTCACCGTCGTGCGCATTCTTGCTTCCAGCCCGGTGTCTGTCTGGCTGTCTCTTGTCGGGGAACGCACTTGGCCTTATGTGGAGACGCGCCAGTATCTCGTGGCCGCCACGTTGGCGGTGTTTGCGTCGCGTGAACCGGCATACTTTTGCATCCGTCCATTCCGGCAGCCTTCGCTTTATCCATCCGGCGTAAATGCAACATTCAGGACGAACGATAAATTCGCCGCGGCCTCCAGCCTCCCACAACTGTGGTTTTCTGTCGGTGGTGAGGCGCCAGGCACCAGTGGCCCACCGCCATCACCTCCATCCCCGATTTCGTCGCGTGGCGCCAGCGCGGCCCCTGCATTCCTCCTTGTTAACCATCCTCTTCTTGTTCGGAAACACATCCTAGCTTCTACCCCTGAAACCTGCCCATCTCCGCTTTGTTCGTCCTCTCCATCTGCGGACCGACATCCATGACGCTGCTTCTCCCGGACTTCGAGTGATCTTGAGTTTGCAATCATGCTTGTCGCAACTTACATCGGCCTGAAACGACCGGCGAGTTACAGATCTGAAATCCTTCCCGCGCCAGCCAGCTCCGCACAATCTCCTGCGCTGGCGCTGGAAAGGGTCCCCGCCCCAATTCTGGGGTACGAGGCACGGGCGCCTCCTCGTCGTTCCGACCGCCCGCCGCTGCCGCATCTGTTGGACAGTTACGTGCGACGCAATCGCCACACCGGTGACTCCCAATCTCGATAATTTCGTCCATCCCACGCTCAGTACCCCCGCCTCCGTGGGAAGTAGGTCCGGGCTGACTCGCGTCTGCGCCTTCCGTTCGGCACAACGTTACTCGTCTTGCCCGCCTCCCGCGAACTCCAGCCCATCTGATAGGAATAAATGTATCTTCAAGTCGCCGCAGTGCGTCGTGATGTGGCTGCGTCCACCATCGCGATGGATGGGGCGAGTTTCCCGACGACAGCTACGACACGGAGGCAAAAGTGCGGTAGCCGTTGACAGCGCTGTCAGCACTGCACCTCCGAATCCCAGTTGGTGTATGTGGGTGCGTAACGCCACAAAGGTTTGTTTCGCTGCCCCATTTCCTGAACCCCTCCGTTATTTCTGTCACGTCACTGGTTCCTCTGACTGTCTCCCGTACTTCTCAGTCTAACCCGCTCTAGGCAAACATTACCCACGCCCTCCATTCCTACGCGCACCGCCGGCCCATGCCCGTTCAGCCGACGCGAGGTAGCCCACACAGGACCCGTCAGAAGTTTTGCTTCCGTCGCATTGTTGACGGAATCCCGCCTTGATAATTTCGCTTAATTTCGCGAATCGAGATATGTCTGCATCAGGCAGGAGGGCCAGGCCCCTTCCTCGGATGGGTCCTGGATGAGTGAGCAGTGTTGCCTCACGGATACTCCCGGGGGAGGAACAAGGGCACCACAGCCCAGGCCAGACGTGGTTGCTGATTTGCCTGCGGTCGGAGACTCGGGTGGGCACCTATCTATCAGATGAGCTGACCTTTGCGACCTGACGATCAACCGCCGCGGCTGTAAATAACCCAACCAGACGTGTTTCGAGTCTAAACTCGCTGGCGACTTCGGTGTTGCCAACCACCAAATTCCTATGGTGCCTCCAAGGTGCGTCTCACAGTTTTCCAAGTCATACTGGATCATAAGATTTGTACCCACCCGAACTCTGTCAGTTATTCTCGTTCCTCAGCACCCAGCTCCAACGTGCTGATCCTAGCCCTCAGCATTTGTTGCTATCGTCGATGGAGGGAGTTCCACAATCTCAT
Source organism: Mycena filopes (assembly GCA_029281495.1). Lineage (NCBI taxonomy): Eukaryota > Fungi > Basidiomycota > Agaricomycetes > Agaricales > Mycenaceae > Mycena > Mycena filopes. Next base: position 792,789 of record JARIHR010000015.1, read on the forward strand.
CTCATATGCGCATGGTCCCTCAACGTCAACCGTGGTTCAAAATTATTCGAAAGGTTGAACCGCTCGAACCGTGTGATGCCCAAGGCCCAGACTGCTCGCGGAATATTTGCTCCTTCCATTATCTCGGCTCTGCGCACGGACCTGGCACGGACTCAAAGCGACGGGGAATTATTGTACGTCAACCAACGTCAAGTCAAAACAAGCGGAGCTGGAATATCCGGCAACCCCCGGCGGGCTCTTTCTGTTGATCGCAATGATTTGCGCGACCCTTTCCATCACCGCGGCACCGGATTTCGTCCCACGGCCGTAAGCACCCCCTTGTTGATTTTTTTTGGGCGCTCGCTGGTATTCCCGATCTGGTGCGTCGGCCCTTTGGTCTTCTACGCATCAAGGCGGGGGGACATTGCGCGCCTTGTCCCGCCCCCAAACAATTCTTTTGTTTTTCATTTCTGACAACCTCCTGCAACTTGAAGGAAACTGTCCAATGTTGAGTGATCTCGTCGACGATCCGGCGTCTCAAAATGCATTCAAATACCCCGCACCGGCAACCTAGATGGTTAATGAATTTTTGGCATTTGAATTTTCGGAGCAGCGCATTCTCAGAAGAATCACGCGCCAGTGTTGCAAATAGCGTGTGATAGTGTCTTCAACCACTCCCTCCGCAGATCCCGCTGCCGCCGCGTGGGCGCGGCGGTCTGTGGCCGTCTTCTGGCTTCTTGGAAAAGCTGGGAAAACGAAGACGGATGCAGCATCGTGGAAACTGCGGCTGGGACCCGTTCAGATGATTGACAGGAGTAACGGCGACTCGAAATGTATTGACTTCCTCGGATTGTATTGAAGAAATAGATGACTGCGTCCCAATACAATTTGCCTATTTTCGGTCATGTTCAACCAATGTTCAAGTTCAAAGAAATTTGAACCAATCGGACGGAAGTGAACTAATTGGACGTCTGTCCGATTGCGAGCTTCGAAAAGAATATTGGGCAGATGGAGGGTGGGAGGAACTTGGGATTTTAAATTTCATGCCGCCCTCGCAACACAAATGCGCAGAAGCATCGGTTGCAAACTCAAACGCTAGCCCAAATATTGGATCCTGATCGGACGACCCTGTTTCTTCTCACTGACGTAGGCCCTTACGCGACTCGAGATATTGGCAGAAGGTTCGCGCCCGTGAAGAACCGCGACGATGGTGAGTTGCATATGATGCGCAGGAAATCGCGCCCCATGCTCGTGATTCTTCGCATGGAGGAGAATTCCTTCCTCGCCCAACCCTACTCTGCAATCAGGTGGAATCACGATTCCGCGTTCCAAAAATCACAGACCCCTATTGCCAGCGATTGGCCCACCTCGCCCCAAACTCTCCGCAAATCACACGCCCGTCGGCAGTCGAAAACTAGCGGAAACTCCCGGGGTAGTTCCGTCCGCCTCTGTGGATCCACGAGATCCACGAACAAAACACGCCTCGGAAGGTGAAAACGTGCTTTGCGCGCGGTTTTGACACCGGCGCCGCGACGCCCGGAGCGGACCAATACCTGCATCTTTCTTCCTTTCCCTCCTCGATTCCTTCTTCTCTTCATTGCCCGGGACTCTCCACATGTTGTGCAATTTTCTTCCTGAACCCTGCAAGGTTCACTCCGAGCCGGATCATGATGCCAACACCGATGCGCACGACAACGTGATCAACCGGGATCAACCACGACGCGAGTCGCGACCGCGTCGCAGCCCGACTCCTGATAGTTTTTCAGCGTGATTGAAGATGTTAAGGCTCCGAAGACACGCCGCGACTCGCCCCTGCCGGGCTTGTGGCCCCTCATCGTTTTTCTAACCAAGTTTCTAAAGCGGTAAGTTGAAAGCAATACGAACACGGGGATCACCGCAGCAGCTGCCATCCGAAGCGGAAGATTGGCGCCTCCCTATTTTGACAGATGACGACTCGGATGCCACTGCCGGGTTCAGCAATAAATTCGCGTCAGCTGCCGAGTGGGTCGAAACGTGGATATTGCAGTTGAACCTCGATAATTGGGGAGTAGGTTTAAGTGGCAGAGGGGGCGCACCCGAGCTGTTGGGGTGCGAAAATTAAGCAAGAACATCGCCGCTCGGGCAAACGTCATTCTGCCAGCTCGCCAGTTTCAACCCAAAAAAAATAGACTCGCAGTAAACCCAGCGAGGCCCCACGCTCTGCGCGCCGTAGCGTATCTCCTCCGACGTCACCGACCCTCGGGCGTCGCAATGCGTTCCAAATAAGTCAAGTCAAGACCGAACGAGTCGGGTCTGGGTGGGGCCGGCGCCGTCCGTCCCTGTCGTTCGTCCAACGGACCTCGCCCGCCCGTCTGGCAGCGGCACAAAAATACCGCACACGACATAACACAACAGACCGCCGGCCTGAACACGGAGTCAGACTAGTCAGACGGGGTTTCGTCACCGCACCAAGTTCTCACCTAATTAGTAAAACCCAACGGGCCAACGTATGTAACCCTCCTCGATCAACCCGCTCTCCCACGACCCCAACCCAACTGAATTGCATTACGCCAAACGGGCTTCTTCTTCGAGTAGTATAGTAAGTTCTGCCTCCGCGTCCGAGACGAGACGGGGAATCTATTGGATCTGCGCCGTCGAAGTCGGGGCGCTCGGATTTGGGTTGGTGTTACAGTGTTGCGCCGAGTGCGAGTGACACTGCTGACACTGCTGACGCTGGTTGTTGTTATTACTCCCGCCGGCACAGGTAGGCCTGTCGGACTCTTACTTGAAGTTCTTACACTGTTACACTTACCAAGGCAACGCAACCTTGGGGCCGAGCCGCGGCGATGATTGGCTCCCGCTGCGGGGCAGTGAGTCCGAGTCGGCGCGATAATTATCATCGGGACCCTGAGTGCAGTCTGCCTCCGCGGTGAATAATTATAACAAGCGCAGAAATTCCGAACTAACCAACTAATGTTTGGGCCGCGGTCTCTCAGGAAACATGGCCCGCGGGCAAGGAAAACCAATGAGCCGTTATTTACTGTGGTTGAACTTCATTCCATTCTCGTCAAATTCTCGTCCACGAATACCAGCCCCATGCGTAAGGCCACAGTTCAACTAAATGTTTTTTTATCACGAAAGACCGAGTCGAAAGAAAGTCAACCCAACGGCACAGTTCAACCCCCTCCTCCGCACCAGTCCAACATAACACCCACGACGCACGAGTGGGTAAGTATGTATGTCCTGCCCTCAGATCAAGTCGAGTCGATAAATTCAACCAATTTAAACCAACCAACCAAACACCAACCAACCCCCGTTGAACCTCCTCGCAAGTCAACCACAAAACCCTGTGTGTGCAGAACCACACCAGTGGATAGTCGTTGTCTCCTTGTCCTTGTCCAGCTGTCGTTCTGATGTCTTGTAATTGCCCTGAAATGGAATGGAAGCACTGTTACTGTTAGGGGTGGGCAGATATGATATTCCGTGGGATCGAGTCTCGATCGGGCTTAGGGGTCTGCTACGGCGGACTTCGAGAAGAAAGGAATTGGCTATGGGTAGTGACGAACGTTGGTTGGTAGTCGTTGGGCGTTCGGTCGCGCGAGTCATGATCTTGAGGAAGGGCAGGAGTGGGAGAATTGTCATGTTGAATATCAAAATTCACCCCGGCCCAAAGATTCGAAAAAATTGAGGCTGGTCTGCGTCTTTGCTGTGTCGTATAACGTCCCTGCGATCCATATGTCCCCGCGACGCGTCAGAGGAGTCTATATATTTCTTGCCCAGTTCAACTTCGATTCAACTTCAACTTTGTTCGTTCATGGCGCTGAACGTGACTCACAGTAGCAGTTTCACCTCCATCCCGCCGGCGCGTTCCCTTCCACATCACTTCCAAGTTCTAGGCCACCCAACATCACGTATACATCTCTGAACCGCAGTCGTCGACCCCGCGTCGAATCGAACTCGACCACTCCGCGACGCGACGCGAATCACATCCCGCACCGCCCCCTCCCCCATCCTGCCAGCTTCTTGAATCTCCAACTTGCATTGGCTAAGGGCTACAGCATACAGCAGTCGTTCATTCACACGCATGCAAGCGACGCGAAGGAAGCAGGAAGCGATCCCGCAGACGAGGCGGTGCCGTGGCGCGTAGCGCGTAACGCGTTGTTGGTTGATCTCATGCCCCAGATGAGCCCCCACCGCAGCTATGCTGTTGCTCTTGTGGCCGTCTAATTTCAGGCGTCGTCTGCGCGCGCGATCCTCGATTCGTTGCAGTAGACGTTACAGGTAGCAGAAGAAGGAAGGAGCAGGCAAAACGGCGAGGGCGGAGAAACGGGTACGACGGAGAAACGGGTTGTGGGTAACAGTGGGTTGGGGGCACGGCGATCAACGCGAGCTGCGCCGCCGCCCATCAACCAAATCAAATCAAATCGCGCCCATGTCAAGGGATCGGCAATCAATTCGCGCGGGCTTGCAGGACCGCGGGCGTCGCGTTATCCCGCTTTCTTTTGTTCTTTTTCTACGTTCTGTTCTGTTCCTGCGTTTGTCCCTTCTTTTCGTGCTTGCTTTGGTTAGCAGCAGCTTACGACGCGTAGGCGCGCGTCGCGTATTTCATGGGACGCGACGCGCCAGCGGTACCGGTAATTGGATTGGACAGGCGCGAAGGCTTAGTTAGCAGCGGCCGCTCCGCCGCTCGCTTGTCGTCGCGATGGTCCGATGGCGAAATGTCCCCCTGCTCGGTTAGCCCGACGCAACACGCAACGCAACGCAACGGGTTTCTGTTCTGTTCTGACAATCCGCTCTTGCCGTACATACTTCGCGCAATGATGAACCCAAGCAAGCAAGGTTCAGGTATGTTCAACAAATTTGGAACGTGCTCGTCTGTGCTCCGACAATCCGTCTTTGCCGTACGTATGCATATGCGCAACTGTGATTTATACAACCAAGTAAGCAAGGTTCACAGCTTTGACCGTCGAGTCGAGTTGGAACGAACGAACAAATTCCTGCGCGCGTCTGAACGAACGCCGTCGAGTCAACGAACGAGGCCGTGATAATATTAATTCGCAGGCCAGCCCCGAGCTCGTGTTTCTCCGACCGCCGTGGTGGTTCGCCCGTAATCGTAATCGGGGTCTAGCTCCTATCTCCTCTCCCTCCCTGCCCAGCATCATTCCCGTACCTCCTCCCCCCTGCGCCCTACCCCCCTCCAAGTCCCCCTCCCTTCTCGCCTCTGTCCGAATCTGAAAGACGAGGGACCTTGGAGGGACCGACCGTGGACCTTCCGAATCAACCTCCTCAACGCCAACCGACGCCAAGCCAAAAAGAAGCGCACTCTCCATTTCCAACGCGCCCTCACTCAGAACAGAAACAAACAATAAAACAAACGTGCGTCCGTCGTCTGTCCGAGGTCCGCCGCCCTGGTCCTGGGTCCTGCTCCTGGTTTTGGTCTTCAAGTTGACGACGTCCGATCCCTTCGAAATTCGAATATGTCTACCTGCTACCTTCTGCAGCGTACTTACTTGGTCGTATTTCATACCAATAAATCGAGAGGCTACAGTACATCCTCCGAAATCCGCCGCCTTGGTCCTGGTTCTTGGGCGATCGCGGTGAGACCAATACTCGCGCATGCGCCCGCGCCCGCCCTCTTCTCTCTCTCCACTTTACTTCTACGCGATAAATACTGAGCGCCCCAGTGAAATTTATGCCGATAAACTTAGCGCAGTCGAGAGGAATCGTTCCGATGCGACCTTGAGCCAAAATTCCAATTTCTTCAAAGCAAGCAGCCCAGCTAGATAAAACAGAGTAGTCGTAGACGTAGACGGAATAAATAGGTATAATTCTCTTCTTCTTCGTTCTTCTCCTTCTTCTTCTCCTTCTTCTCCTTCTCCTTCTTCGTCTTTCTTTTTGCGTCCAAGTAGATGAGATATACAGTGTGCGTAGTGTATCGATATCGGTGTATCATAATGAGGATCGTAAGGTAGGGTAGGGTGGATATATACAGTGACAATTGACAACAACAACCGTCGCGTCGAGGCGGGGGTAGGAATACAGAAGGTGGCGTAGCGTCCGAGGATGAGAAGGGAAAATAGATAGATATAGCAAAGCTTTTGAAGGTGCGCGCGCTGGCCGGACTCGCAGCAGGCGACGACAACGGGCGGTATGCGACTGAGTCGGTGGAGTGGGGCGCAGGCACAGGCGCAGGGGCGAAGACAACCGCAGCGCCCACGCGCCTCACGCTCTTCCCTACGCCGTCCCCCGCACGCCTCACGCTGAATCGCGCGCGCAGCGCTCAAACCCGATCAACCCCCCTCGCCCAATAAAAATCGTCAGCGCCCCCGATACCCATCCCACCAAGCCCCAACGCACCCCCTCCCCCACCCCCGACCGACCCAGAAACGAGCCCCGCAAGCCCCGGCAGGCCGCCCGCGCCCGTCGCCGTCAACAGGGCGCGTGGGGAGCTCCCTGCCCCATTCCCTCCTCCGATTCCGTTACTGTATGTGCTGCCGCCACCATAGTGTGATAAAGACGAAGGGGGCAGAGAAGGCAAAGGCGGCGACGCATCGTACCCCCCCGGGCTCCCGCCCCCACCACCTGCACCTGCCCCTTGCCCACCGCTACCTCCTCCCCCGCCGCCGCTCAAAGACGTCGTATAGAGGTGAGGCGAGTGCCCGTACGAGTTGCCTAAGGTAGACGAGGACGAGGTAGGCGCAGGCGACGCAGAGCTCGACGAGCCCGACGCGGAGTGCGATGCGGATGCGGAGTGCGATTGGGCGGAGTGCGAGGGTGGGTAGGGGGAGTACCGAGTGGGCGGGGAATGGGTTAGGGTGTGGCCGTAAGCACCCCCAGAGCCGCCGCCGGTGCCAGTATTGCCGAAATACGATGAAGGGTGTGCGGAGGGGTGTGCGGAGGGCGAGTGCGCTTGTTGCGATTGCGATTGGGAGGAGTGCGAGCTGGAGGCGGAGAGCGAGTGTGCGTGGTGTTGGTGTTGGTGCGGCAGGTGTGGGGAGGACAGGCCGGCGCCGGACGCAGAGGCCCAGGGCATGGACGGGCTGGACTGTGCCTTGCGCAACCCCGCGTGGTGCCCGCCCCCGCCGCCGCCCAAAAGCGTCGACGCCGAGCTTGACGAGGACGACGAAGCTGCTTGCGCGTGGTTGGCGTCGTACGGCGGGTAGTACGTGCTGCTGAGGAGGCGCGGCGCGTCGAAGGCGCGGTAGGCGGCCGCTTCGTTGTGTGAGTGCGCGCTGTGCTGCGCGGGCGGGTAGGGGTAGGACGCGGGGCGGCCGTGGCCGTGTCCGCCTCCCCCGTACGCTCCGCCGCCGTACCCTGCACCACCCGCGCTACCATACGGATACCCGCCCCCGCCGCCGTACGGGCCCGCGTACCGCCCGCCGTGCCCATGCCCGTGGTGGCCATGGGCGTCGGGCAGCGGCGGGGGCTCCTCCCCGTCGGGGCTGCTCTCCGCCTCGTCCGTCGCCGCGGGCGAGTTGCTCCCAGCGGCGCCGCCAGCAGAGGCAGAGTCAGCGCCGGGGGCCTTGCGGCGCTTGCGGGTGTTGTTGGGGCGGCGGCGGTAGACGTAGTCGGGGTACTTTGCGTTGAAGGACTCTTTGAGCTGTTTGGCTTGGGTGAGGTAGAATTGTTTGTCGGACTGGACAAAGCGCGGGTTAGTTTTAGGCTTGAAAAGAAGAGGGAAAGGACAAGGAAGGGGAGGAGACGCACGGGGGCCATGGCCTTCCACTCTTGGCTGAGGATCTTGGAAATGTCGCCTGTGCGCATGGACTGGTGCTCGGCGGAGACCTGGGGGCGGCGGCGGCGGGCGAAGATCATGAAGGCGTTCATGGGGCGCTTGGGGCTGCCGTCGGCGTTGAGGGCCTGGCTCGTCAGACCGGCGTGCTCGTTGACCGCGGGGTCGTCGATGTCGAGGACGCCGTCGCCGTGGTGGTCGGCATCGTGCTTCACGGCGAAGAGCAGCTGGTCGTCGTCGTCTGTTGTGTTGTGGCTGGGGTAGAGCATTTCTGGGTGTGATCGGTGTTCATCTTGGTGTTCTGCTTAAGAGCCTCGTTTTCTCTCTTCAGATCGGGATACCCAGATCTTGACACGACCCAATACGGTAACCCGATGAGATCAGGGGCAAAGGGGGTTCCCTGTCCAATAAATACGTGTAAATAGAGGAAAGGAGCAAAGGAAAGACTTGTATGCCGGCATCACCCCCATGGCAACAAATCTCTTCTTTGATATCATCCACAGAGTCCTTTTGGCCGCCGTCTTCCTCCTCGAACTTCTCTTCGCCCTCTGCGCCCTAATAGGCTTTCAAAATAAAAGTCAAGCTCGCTCGCCCCTGCCCCTAGCTCGCCACTAAATTTGGGGTGCTCCTCAGTGGCAGTTAATGTCTACTACTTACCTCTTCTTCGGCATTCATCTCGGACCCTTCCCTTGCCTTACTTACCTTTCATCATCACTGGCGTTTCACCCCCGCCGCCGCTGCTGCGCTTCTGTCTGTCTTCTTCTCTGCCTGCGTTCCCCTGGCTACTCCCCACAGCGATTATTACTCTTCCCTCCCTGTCCCCCTCCCCCTCCCTACTACTTACCTTCCTTCCTTGCTTCCTGTGGATCCAGACCCCCGCGAGTTTCGTTTCGAATCTCGGCGTCTTCTTACGTGTCGTGCGTGCTTCCTCCCTCCGTGACACGTAAGAGCGTGGATGCATATTCCGATTCCGGGCGCGGCGCAGAAAGTAAGCAGCAGTAAGCGCCCACACGGACCCACAGCGCTGCATCTCCCGCGTTGCATTCCAGTCCTGCCAGCGCGACGGCGTCTCTGCGCGCGCCCTCAGTCAGCAAGGTGTAACCCCGGTCAATTCGGGGTGAGATTGACGACGAGGACTGCACCGCGATTTGGGTCCCACCCAGTTTTGCGCCGGGGTAAGTAAGTAAGGTATGCATCATATCATACTTGGCATATTTATCCTTACTGGCTTACCTCCTGGCCCTTACAGCCACCGCTTTGACTGACGCCCTCCCGTGCGCCGGCGGTTTCTCTCGCGTTTCCCCTGCGTCAGTCAGCAAGGAAGGGAGCAACCACATAGCTGTTTAACTCCATGGTCGAGGGTTGAGCATATATCCTTACTGGTTCACTGGCCTCGCAGGGCCTCGCAGCCGTCACAACCACCGCTCGACTGACGATTGACGCCCTCCCGCGCGCCAGGCCGTTTCCCCTCCGACACACTCTTGCTTGCAGTGCAGTGCTCCTCTCGCTGGCGTGCTTACTTGCTATTCCGCTATCCACCCCGCGGATCTATTCCGTCCCTCAAGTATTATTTCCCCCCTCCAGTCTCGCTTACAGTCGCTAGTTTACCACGAACGAATGAGCTCCGCGGATCTATCCCGTCTCCGGAATATCATTGCGCCCACAGGGTAGGTGTTTTTTGCAAATTCATATTTTATTTTATTTTGTGATCGAGGGGAGAGGCCGACGGTCGGGTGTCGGGTGAGATTGAGATTGGCTCCGTGGATGGATGGTGGATGGATCCGTGGGTGCAAACGAGTTGATTATTAATGGGATTGCGAAGAGGGCGGCGGCGTATCGACATTCTTCGCAGCGGCACTTGTGAAATCTGAACGAAACCCAAAGATGTCTTGCGCAAAGGATGAAGTCTACTTGGTCTCGGTTCGGCGCGGCTCTCTTCCACCAACTAATGCATACTCGTTTCGTTTCACCTCAGCCGAGTCGAACGCGTCTTTTACGCGTTGTGCCCGACGGAAAGGAAAGGGAAAGTCTCTTGGTCAGTCTCGGTATTCCGGGAAGTTCCCTATGCACATAGACTCACTTTGCTGCAATAATACATCACACCCACATACTCGTTCCACGCCTGTAGGTTGCCCTAGGCCCTCGAATCGAACCCATTTTGCGCGCGACTTGGACGGGCAGGGTATTATTGCCGTTGGCCTTCCTCAGCGCCCTCAATATTCAATTCACACTTGACACTGCAACCTACAACCTGCATACTCGTTTCAGTAGCACTTCCCCGGTCTGACCAGTTGCCCTCGAACCGCGAACCCGCTACACATACACCTTCTCCCTTCCCTGGCCGTCTGTCTGTTCGGGCGTCGTCGCCAGGCTTCGTGAAGAAAGGCGTCGCGGCTCTCTTCACCGACTCATTGATCAACGCATCCTCCTCGTTTCACCTCACCTCACCATTCGCCCCGAACCCACGCGTTAAGAGCACAGTCTCCTGGCTATGGGCTGGGTATCGGTATCGGTCTTCCCTTCCCTACCGTTCCCGTGCCGTGCAAATGATATACCTGTAGACTTGTCGAGTCTTCTCCCTAACTGGCAATTTAAATTTCTGTTCGCGCGCGGCCGCCTTCGTCAAGAGACTTTCCTAGTACTAGTCCGGCGCGGCTCTCTTCGATTAACTGATGCATCCACCAGTGGCCCCCGAACCCATATTTTGCGCGCGGTTCGGCCGACGCGCTGAAAGGGCAGTCTTCAATCCAGTTGCTCTTGGTTCCCCTCCAACTTCGTGCCGTGCCGTGCAAATAATACACCTAATATTCGTTTCACTTCCCCCACCCCATCCCCCATCAGTCACCCTCGAGTCTTCTCCCTGACCTGTTCGGGAATCGCTGGGTATTCGGTGCTTTTTGCGCGCGCGCGGTGGTTTTACGGTGACGTGCCACCAATCAACTATGCGTTTCACCGCGGTATTTTTACCCTCCCTCCCCATGCTCATTGCTCATACCGTGCAGATGCTGCAGAGCGGTTCTCCCCCAGTATCCGCCCGCCCGTTCGCGTTCGGGCGTCGCTGCCCTTGCGCGCGGTGGTTTTACCCTGACGTCCATAATGTGCGTTTCACCTCAGTCTGGCAGTGGGGGTATTTTTGCTCACGCCAAGGTATAGGCATCAGGAAGCCGTTCGAAGCCACGATCCGTATGATTCGGAGTCCCCAGAGATAGACGGATGGAACGAAGACACTGGATTGCGCGTCGAGTCAAGTCGATTCGGGTGAAGACGGGACGGACGTCGACACAGTGCAACGTCAACACAGCTCACAGCATCAGCAAAATGTTTTTGTGTTGGCAGAGCTGGCGCCGGACCCACCAAGGCTGCCATCAAGTCAGAACAGCACTTGGCGCCAACCCGAGCATAAAAAGATAGCCGGCGCCAGAATTCTTTCTGCCGCCAGAATGTACGATCTGGCCGCTGGTTCGGCGGGCAGCATTCGCAATATTTGCATTTGCACTGAATCACAGCTCACTCAACAAAGGATTGGGCGATGTATATTGATTGCGGAGGTAAAGGAATACATTGGGAACGATAACGAAGGAATCCAACTCATATGACGATGCAGTCGATGGGTAACGATGAACACGGACGTACGAGTACTTGCAGGGATGAAATCCTTCATCGTTCATGTGCACGAAGCCGGGAGGGGTGCATGGGTGATGGGTGATGTCGGGGGGAGGACGAACGATAGCAGAAGCACTGTGTGAATGATCAGAACATGTTGTAGCTCAGGGAAGTGACGACGCACCTTGAAGATCCGCATCTACACAACGAACACCCACGGAACCTCCATCAAATCAACGAGAGCCGGGGGAGGGACACCAAAAGGTATGAAGAGGCCGCTTGGCAGCGCTCGCAAGGCCATTCGAAGGTTTTGAGGGGTTTTTTTTTTGAGATGCCGACATTAGCTTGAGCAGACTTGAAGCGACGCGGCGCAGCAGGGTTTGTGTTGGGGAGAGTTGCAGGGACTTAAGTTGAAGTATTGAGTGCCTGAAAGGACTTGGAAGCCGGACTTGAGGCTGGGTCTGCTCGCTGGATGTCTTGGGCGGCATTGGTGGTATTGGTCCTGGTCGAATTCAGGCTTTGCGGCGAGGGAGGACGTTGAGAAGTGCATTTGGGGAGCTTCGGCCGTGTTGCAGGTGGAGTCGGCGAGCGGGGAACGAATGGGAACGAAGGGGAACGAAGGGAGTCGAAGGGGGGAGATGGTGGGAGGAGCGAAGGTCGGAAGGAAGGGATCAACCAACTGTCGTCGCAACACGTGTCACATCTTTGATGCGCACGGACCACGATCGGAGTTTGAAATACTCTGGAGATTCTCGTCTGTCCCGCCAATTCCGGTTTCTCCGCTGCGACTCCCGAATCATTTGCTGATGTTCTGCGGGGTCTGCTGAAGTGTTTCCTGTGCATCTCATTCAGTTGCGGCACCCCGCGTCTTCTCTTGGCGAAAAGTTAGTTCTGGCAGATAATCAAATTCTGGCATGAGCTGGTAGAAAAGCCGCCAGTTGTGCCAGGTATGCCAGGTGTGCCAAGTGCCGCCAGCAGAAAAACATTTTCCTGATGAGCTTGGGTTGGGAGGGTACGGATACGAGTCAGTAAGTAGGGCTTATTTAGGAGGGAGCCGGGGGAACAAGTCGCGAGGCGTGCGTGATGAGTGGCGCTGGGTGGCGGGCAAAGCTTATCAGGGTGCAGTGCATGGTGCAGTACGTGTGCTATGTAGGAGATGGTAGGGTGGTAGGCATCCCGGGAGGCTCCGATGGGCGCTACGGTTTGTCCTGGGATACGTTCTCATTTATGCCAGTGGAAGAAAGTTGAAGAGATGTACGTGCGCGTTGCAGTTGGGATTGGTTGAATTTTTTAGGGATGTGAATGTGACTCAAGGACAGAATCCGACAGATCACTGGGTTGAAATTCTCAATTGGGGCGATTTGTTTGTGTGGACGTGCGCGGTGTGTATGTACGCTTGCCGCAGAAGAGCAGTAAGTGCAGGTCAAATTGCAAACGGTCGAGTTGTTTCACGTTGCAGCAACTATTATTGGGTGGTCAGATCGCTGGGTTGAATTTGGGTTGAATTTATATAATTTGGGTTGAATTTGGGTTGCGGTTGAGAGTCCGATTCTGAGTCGAGGCTGCTGAGCTCGAGCGTGCAACTGAGTTTAGTAAGGGTATGCCCAAGCGGCTTCAGGGTATGAAGGGGTAAGTATCAGGACGGCGAAGGGAAAATATATATACGCGATGCGAAAATTGAACATGCCGTCAATGCCGTGTTGATGCCAACACGGCTACTCGGCATTGGGCGATGGGGCAGTTTCCTTCAAACTCTCTCGGCGTCTGGGCAAGTAGTAGCACTGGAATATTCTCACCTTGGACGCTCCCCGAGCCCGCTGCCATTATCACTCCCATGAATTCACGTAGCTGACCCCACTCCCAAACCGAACATAGGTTCGGGTTGACGGTGGCGGCGGGGCGCTTCCCGGACGGCGGCGGGGTGTATGATGAATCTGGTATGATAAGATGCATTGCGCCGAACACCGTCCTTACAGCTAAATCTACAGCTTACGGCGCGTCACAGTGAAACTCAACTTGGCTTGTTATTGTTGCGTCAAGTTCAAACTTCAAGTTCAAGTCAGCGACACGACGCGCGGGTTCGGCAGCAAGGTATTTTTCCCTTCTGCATTATTTCGGAGGCTGTCGAGAGGAGTCGCAATAACCCCCACCGGAGTTGGAGTCTCGCGCGTGGCGGGCATCATCACAACTCAACTCTGACAGCGGAACCGACTGACTGACACCGACACACAGTGTCGTGGGAGCTCGATTCAGGCGGCGGCGCGAGTCGTGCGCGGGAAATCTTGATATCTGAAACCACCCTGAATTTAGTCAAGCTCGGGCGAGGAGTCGAGTCGGGTGGGTACCTACCGGTGTCACTCGTCAGCCAGCCAGGCAGTCAGTCAGTAAGTCACAACTGGCGCCTCAGAGAGGCAGGCCTCGAACCTGGAGTCTAGCTCAACCGCCCCAACTTGTTATTTCGACTGGGGGCACGACCACCTCGCTCCGCGAGACTCCATGGGATGAAAGAATTCCGTTCAGGATACAGAGTCCAGATTGATGACACAAAGAGTCAAACAGGATCCTCCCGCCGTTAACACATCGTTACATATATACCTCTTCCTGAGCTCTATCAGTCAGCCTGTCATGGGACAGATTGAGATTGTACCTCGTACCTCGTACATCGTACCTCGCTATCCCCAGGCCGACCCACCTCTCGTGGCCCGACGTCGACAGGAACAAGACACAGGACAGCGGGCTGATTTGACATGTTGTGCCAAGCGACGCCCGCGTCCCGCCCACGGTGGGACGCAGTCACGCAGGGACACGGGGACGCAGGGACTGGCGGAATCGAGCGGGATTCTTGGCGGGTGGAATGCAAGGCCGAATACGCACACAAGCTACAAACCTCCAGCTGTAAGTCAAACTCGACAGAAAAGGAGAAGAAGCAGCAAGAGACAAGCGCACCGACTCAGGTTCGAACAACATTCCTAAGGAGGGTCGAGCTGAAACAGGTACATACTCGCTGTGGATGTGGGGGTTAAGACGGAAATGCGATCACACCTCAGAGGATTTGACCGACTGACGACCTTTGACATTGACGTTAGCCCGGTTGAACCGTGGGAAGTTTTGACGGCATCTTTGGGTTGAAAAAGAAATTGAACTTCAAGCGCGCCTGGAGCTTGGGATCTGAGTGAGTGGATAAGGGGCCCGTAGAGTACTAGGCTGTTTGTCCTTGCATGTTTATTCCAGAGGGATCGTCACTGCGAACGGAAGATCCCAATGGGTCAATAGTTCGCCAGAAATAATCTGTTGCCCTATGTTGCACCTGTGTTCGAACCTGACGTTGTTCCACGCGAGCCGCCAATCCAATCCAGGTACCCGCAGGAGGCATGGGAGGATCGTGGATTATTTGCACGTCACATTTTCAGGGACCGGGGCACGGAGACGGGGAATGAGGAAGCGAGAATGGAGCCCGTGACCGTGAATAAGCCGTGAATAAGCCTGCGAGATGATAATTATCCAGCAGCGGGGGGCGATGGCCAGAGCGGGATACACCGATAAATGTAGCGACGCTAACGTCGGTCGGACGGACGGAGCAGCTGGGGCGGAGCTGGACATATGTGGATACACCGGGCACAGATAGATCTTCGGAGCTTGAGTGAGAAGAGACACATTTTTGAGACGGAGCCACTGCGACGAGTGCATGTCCTCGATTGAGTTTGCAAATTTTTTGGAGCATTTTTACCTCCGTGGATCAGTAGTAGTAGATGACTTGACATAAACCGTCAATAATGCTGCACTATTCTTGGATAACGATTCAGAGGGCCAGGAGTCCTCGCATTGACAGAATGGTCTACAGGTGCGCATAGAGACTGACGGTCGAAACACGGGTTGTGCGTGCTTGGGTGCCTGCTAGGTAAGAGTTTTTGAAAAGGGACACGGTGAACCGACGCCACAGGCCACCACTGTCGATCCACCAAGTCATCGTGAGTAGTATATAACGAGGGTCAAATCCGGGGCGGAACCTAGCGACTTCAGTGACTCCTCGTTGAAAAAAAAAAACTGATGTGTGGCGAGGTCGCGACAGAAAGAAATCATGGCCGCCGCGGTCGGGGGAGTTACCACGCGAATAATACGCAAGCCGTGACAGATACGTTCAAAGTGCGAAACCAAGATTGGTGGCGGCGTTTGAACGGACTCGGGTGTTGTGCGTTGGTATGATCATTTCGAATGGTTGAACGCGGTACAACAGCACTCGCCATCGGGAGAGAGAGTGACAGTCTTGATCATTGCTCAGTAACCTGCCCCGAGCTGCCCGACCTGGAGTCGGGGACGAAGCTGCGGGAATATCGGGGAGGGGACTCTTGATGCATATCGAACAAACAGAGTTGAGGTAGACACTTACGCCGACGGCCGCTGCGTATGTGATCAGGTTCAGTGGCTGAGCTCAGCCTCAAACTCAGATGTACCGTGATAGAGACTCGACAGTACGAAATGATCATGGCTCCAAAATTGTGGGAGAGCGAACTAGATTGAACCGTGGGAATTGATCAATTATACCGTGGGAGCGAGTTGAAGCTAGGTTGATCTTGACCTCCGGACGGCGGAGGCAAAGCAAGAAATCACACCTGGGGTGAAGCAAGTAGGCAACCTCCATGATTTTGGCTCGGACGATTACACTGATGATTTGTTCGTTGGTTGAGGTGAAATGATCGCGCTTGAAAACCTTCTGCCGGAATCATGGTTTTGGTTCGCTCTGTAAGTTGCGCAATCGGGGCAAATATTCGCGGGATGCAATTTATGTTGAACTCAGGGGAACTGGGCGCTCCTTGCGTGCACGTCAGAGGTTCAAAGTAGTGGAAGATGGATGAAGTGTGTGGGGGTCATCGGTCCGATCCGGACCAAGGAGCTGCAATCACCTGTTTTCTGAGGGCGAGTCAGAGACCTCGATGACCTGTCTCAACATCCTCCCCAAGGAAAACCACAGCACTGAAAAGAGAGAAATGAAAACCTAAATTGGATCGACATGCTGCCGCGTAGATATCGTCTAGATAACATCGACCGCAGTTGGATAATATCGCGTTGAAAAACGCAAGGGGGGCCGGTCGCTCGGCCCCACGCGGGGTGAAACAGGGTGAAACGCGTCGAGGCTCGAAAGTGCTTCCAAAAGGCTCTCGGGAAGCCTTTAGAGATCAACGAGAGAAGAAGATATTTTCACCCATGTGATTTCGAACGACGCGGTGAGCTGCGTCGAAGCGAAGATCCCGCCTGTGGGCTGTGTGTCTCCGGCTGTCCCCGGCCACGGGCGGACCTATAAAGATTTGGAACTCGCTCAAAACTCGCTTCCGAGTTTGTGGGTCTCTTGGATAACTTGCTGAATGTTTTCCATCACAGGAGGCTTGCGTGGTTGAAAAAATTAAGGCCTGGTTCGTTGAAATTAGGACTTGAACCTGTGCATCCGGGGGTAGCGAGAATTCCCACTTCACAAACTTGAATAATCGAATCACTGAGCAGTGAGACGTTGCGCTGGTAAGCAACTTAAGTTGCAGTTATTGAACCCTCCATTTCTCAGAAATAGGGGGTCACGGTCACGTATTCTAAAAGGTGTATCCTCTCCTTACTAGGTCAATAAATTGAGAGTAATTGCCCAAAGCCTGCCTGGCAGTCCGGATTCCTTGCCAGTCTCGTGCCGAGTCCATGACGCGTGCCAGAAATAACCTTTCAAGCCTCCTGGAAGTTGGACCGGTTGGATTCAGGTCCATAACCCCTCTCAGATTTTGAGCCCCTCCTTCGACACCCTCCTACCCTTCAGAGGCTCCATTATACTGCGCCTTGAACCACCGTTCTGGTTCATCGAAGGTGGGGGCTGAGGGGTTCAGGGTCTCGTCGGAGATTTAGTCGGTCTCAACCAATCCCCGTTGCGGTCCTGGCACACGCGGAACGTGAGGAACATCAGTGGAGAAGGAGGAGGAGGAGGAAATAGTACTACTGCAGAGGTCCCGATGAGGAACAAGCAGGTGCTGAACCGACATACACACGTCCTATGTATGCTACAGCCATCAATGGCCCTGTCGGTGTGATAGCATAGGGCCAAATGGTCCATACACGTCTCACGACAAAACTTGGAAGATGGGTAAAAACTGGATGTCCTGTGCGGACTTACATATAAATAAATGTCTGGACAATAACGGCGGCAGTTTGGGCTGTCGTGAGTAGACGCTGATTCGGAGGGTTTTGGACTTGATTGAGATCGAACATCTATGGTTCGATTTCGTCTCTTCAATAATACTACAACCGATAACCACGATTGTGTCGGCCGCGAAAGCTTTTGCGCTGTTGACCTGCTAAGTCATGCAATGATGAGCGAGAAACGGCACTGGCCTTGTCGCCGCGGCTGGGGATTTGTTTCCGCTATACCCAATAGGACTAGTATCGCGCCGCGGCAGTATCACCAGTCGGCAAGTCCTTTTGGGCACGGCGACGCAAATCCAATTCAATACCGAGGACGAAGACCGTTTGGCATAATGCAATAGAATTGGAACCCAAAGTTCAAACAGACCCGGTCGCGACTCCGACGTCAAAGACAGACGTAGAATAGCCACCAGCCGAAACCTTTACAAAGAACGGCAACGGCCGCTGTAGCTTATTCAGAGGTCTGTCAATACTCACAGGCTTTCAGAGGCCTGGGCCGAGGCGCATCACGCCAGCGGCCGTTATTGACAAATGTTCAACAACGGTTTCAACTTTCCAAGTCTTTCTTTTTATTCCCTCTCAGGTGGGTAAGAAGTAAACAGAGGCAGTTCAACTCGGTCACGGTGCACAACGTAGCCCTCGAAGACCAGGATGGGTTCAGTTCTTCTTCAATTCAACCAAAATTCAATATTCAACCCTTGTGAGTCCGAGATCGCGTCGGCGTTCCCGGCTGCAATCTGGCGGCGGCTCTTTCTTCAGAATCGTGGAAACCTCCAGAGATGCCTCACCCATCCGCTTACCGCGTCCTGGCGCCTATACACATGATGAAAAATCCCAAGCTATGTCGCGACCACCAGATTTATTATACCGCAAACACCAATGGCGACAGTAAGCTGTTCCCCCTTTCGCCGGGAGTGCGAGGGGGACCTTTTGCTTTCCTCGACATCCTGCATTTTGTGAGGTGGTAACGATTGATAACGTAATTTTTTTCTACTTGGGGAGAGGGTACTTTCTCACTCAGCAAGCCATAGCAAATGTGGAATCTCGGCGGTTGAAAGGTAGTGTTTTCACACTGCGGCAGCGGCGAAGGAAGTGACAGGTAGGCAGTGCTGGCGGTACCCTGGGACGCGGTTGCCCGACTGGTTCAACAAATTCCGGTGAGTCAAGAGGCAGCAAGTTGCTGCTTGGCAAAGACACAAGACTCCTCGCGGAGATCATCTACGGCGCTGAGGTTTAGTGAAGCCGACATTGAAGAGTTCGAGTCTTACACCCAAGAACGCAGTTCAACCCGCCTCGGGAAGTGACTAACTCAATTGAGCCTACCGATCCAATCACCGAACAATGTTTGTTGTCTCCGAGGATGAATTCAGTCGTTTAAATGGACACCTCGATGAGATGGGCTGGAAATCGGGTACCTTTGGATGCGGTGCAGGGTGATCCTGGCGCGATGGGTGTCGGGGTGGATGTTGTGATGTTGGGTTGAACATTGGCGAGTGCAACACTCGCGCTCAGCACAGGTTGCGGCGGCGATTTCGGGCGTGGTGGCTCGTGCATGGAGGAGGAAGGAGATGACGAAGGAGAGGTTCCCAGGATGGCTCAGATGGCCGGATATAGCTCGAGGGGGTGTCCATCAGCCGAGCATAATTCAACATCGTTCAGACAAAGTTGGCGTGAGCCACGCGAGAGCAAGCTTTTCTAGGCATTATCGGGAGGAGAAGCACGGATCCACACGATGCGACTGGCGCGTGAGGGCTCCGAGTAGAGACTATTCCCCAGTCGACGCGTTTAGCTTTTGTGTGGGGGGGTGGGGGGGGGGGGGGGGTTGTATTATACTCGTCAGGTCCACAACATGAACGGACGAGTCTACGGAAAGGATACAATGTAGTACTGCATGGGTGGTTAAATACTCACAGCTAAGTTAGCTGTGAGTCTTTTCTGCGGTCTCGCAACCGATAAACGGAGTGGGGATTCAATACATTAACGAGGGCGAATTCGTAAGACGCATACCGATGCACCGTGCTATCGTGTTTGGAACCTAGACTGCTGTTAAACTGGGGGCTGCGCTGTGAGAATATAATCTCCTTGGACCGCCGTGAGGTAAATATATTATAATGTGGGAGACGCACCACGGCGGGACCCAGATATAACGGTACTTCGTCTCCCTCCCCAGAATGCGATGCCCGGATTGCAACGACGATGTTCGTGGGGCCAAGAAAGATGAATATGTTCAGGCAGCGGGTATTACCTTGACAGGTTATCCCTGGACTAATAGGGGCGGTAATTGGGCAGATATGAGCCTTGAAATCCAGGGAAGAAACGGGGATTCTTACGGAAGGTGAACGGCCACCATCCTGACTCCGCCAGCCGGGAACTCTGGTCAAATGGCATCGCACCGCATTCGTAAGCGCTTTGAGGTGTCCCAGCTTATTCTGGAACTGGGTTCAAAAGAAAAGTAAGGGCACCTGAGGAATTTGGGGTGCAAAAACTCGGCAAGACGGACATCAGATGTGGACTGAAGCTTAGCCTCAGCGTAGAATCTTACAACCGGATGATCGAAGAAGCACTTACGCTCACCATCAGCTTTAATTATCACGCATCAGCGGGGTCGTATCAGGAATATGTCGTGGAGCGCAGTACCTGTGAGAACAAACCAGCCATTAACGAGAAAACGACGGTAAGACCCGACACATACGATGGAGCCACACTGGTGGGCTTGGGGTTACGGTGAGAACTCGGTGGATCCGGATGGAACTCGTTCTTCACAAAGCCGACATCCTGGAACACAAGCATCAGTACTGGGGGTAGGGTTGGGGTAGGGCTGGGGATGTTTGTATCACCGGCGACTGGGAACATTACGAATATGAGGACGAGAGCATGATCGAAGTTAACGTGAGTATCAGATACGTTTGGCCGTTAGGCATCGGCACAGCTGTGGACACAAAAAGACCAGGAAGCAACAACGTGAGAGGCAGGGGAGAAGCCAACATCATCCCGACTTGATGGATGGTAGGAAGGAAGGACTTCTTGTAGTTGCGAATCATGGCCATCAACAATAAGAACGGTGGTTAAAACGGGAAGAGAGTCATGCAGTGAGGCATGGGACAGGAGAGGCAGCGAACCGGAGGAATGCCAGTCCACGTTGAGGAGAGCATGGAGAAGGCGCGACAACGTTGCGAAAACACGTCGAGCTTGCCGTGACAGATCAACAGAATCAATGAAGTTCATCACATCACCGAACGAGCCCGAGTCCGGGTGGACCAAAGAGACAAGTAGCCAACGAGTCCCAAGTAGAAATGGATGCGGGAAGTAAGGAACAGCAAGCTGGGCAGCCAGGAGTACGGCCCAACTACGGCAACGGGTTCGCCGGGACCAAGCAACAGAATCAAGGAGGTTCGAAGCGTCTGACCACTGAACAAGGACGCGAGTACAGTGAGAAATGAAGGGTTGTCGACTTGAAGAGGTAGCAAGCAAAACGGTGTCGTTTACGCAGTATATCCAATATTGGGTTCAGCGATTTCGGTGATTCTGAGCTGGTTCCGATTTGACCCTCTTCGACGGTTTCCATTGCTTGAGCCCCCTGACTAGTACCGGCTGTGTCTGATTGATGATATTCATAGCTTTATTGGTCTGCGTTCGATGGTTCGCGGAAGATGTCCGAAAGCGTTCAAGTTTCCAGATCAATACGGGGTGATCAGAGGGTGCGATATCGACGGGAGTCTAATATCTTGACGATAAGTGGCTGCCAAGGACCGGGCGCCCGCCGCTCGCATTCCGATTTACCAAAGCCACCCAACCCCCGTCCGGATAGGTGTCCTGATCAAGCTTTTCCCGTCGCAGCGAGCCGAGAGGACACCGTGCCCGAGTGCAGCGCCGTGAGCCGGAATCTGACCAGAAGCCCGAACAGGAACGCAGCCGGTCTGCCTCCGTTTTGGCTCCGTTCCATGCGGGACGCGCTGACGTAGCCAGTGTTGGCGTTCCTGCCACGAAGGCTCGGAAGAGGCTAGAGCTTCGCGTAGCATGCGGCGTTTTCGCTGCGGGCCCGGAGCGGGAGCTTCTTGATTTGCCGACTTGGTTTAGGAGGGGCTCGATTCGCGTCGGGGAAGGGGGGCACAGTGAGAAGGACCAGAGTGAGCATGAGGAACGGCTGTGACCGAACGGGGTATTCAGGCCGTATGCTCATAGGCCGAGGATATCCTCCGAGGGCGCCGTGTACTCTGGCGAGTAAGCGAAGGACCCGTCACAGAGACGGTCGGCGGGCGCCTCACGATAGAGTTTCAGATATACTCGGGCTGTTAGATTTCCCCAAGTGCGTTAATGAGTGTGGGATTACAGACTGTGAACCGCTGACGATGCCAATGCTGTGTCGCGGGATGCGATCTGTGAAGGCTTCTTCCTGGTAGAGAACTGCGGCCAGTTCGACGAGGCCAGACCCACGTCGCCTTGCTTCGGTTTACTATTGCAGGGATAGGCGGGAACGGATATGAGTCCATATTGCGCAGAGCTGTACAGGATGCGGGTCAGTCAGAGTCGTACGAGATGCCGCTTGAACGGCACCGACTAAGTTATCATGGTCGCAGAGAAGTTGCCAGTGACAGCGACCAGGATAACTGTAAGACAAGCAAAACAGACAGACTGGTCCAAAGTAGTTGCAGATTGGCGACAAAAAGCAGTGAATACGTGGCTCTAGAGTGGCGGTCGAGTATAACCCATTCCCAGGCAAATTCAAGGCAAGTTTGGGCAAGTGTTGTGGGAGTGCGAGGAGGATGACTAAAGGTGCCGGCAGAGCTGGTCACAGTGTGACAATCGATCAATCCCCGTCGTTCTCGCAGCGATGAAGCAGACCCTGACTGACGCCAGTATGTCCACTCTTCTCCGCCCTTCGTCCGACATAATCATTCCTGTCGGTCATTCCCCACAGATTTTCCCCGCACAGCGGATCTGCGTGTTTACCATCTAGGCTTGCGTCCAGGGGAGGTGGCGAACAGAATCGTCTGCCAACTAGCTCGATACCGCTGTCATTTATTTATTATTCCTTCATAGGTGACCGTGGGGTCGCCGTCTCGCGCACACACGGTCGCGTCGCACTTTGACACCGTGCCGAAGCCCTTTGAGCTCGCATCCGAGCGTGGATTTCTCACCATCACTGGGCGCTACAAGGGCGTCCCGGTCTCGGTCGTGAGTATCGGGATGGGGCATCCCAACGTCGACTTCTTCGTTCGCGAAGTACGCGAATGCCTCAGTGGCGACATGCTCGTTATTCGGTGAGTACCACTTTGAGTCAATTCTTCGGAGACAGTGACTCCGCCACTACCGCGTCTACTGATTTCTGTCTTGCAGCCTAGGCTCGTGCGGAAGTCTTATCGATGTACCAGTTGGATCCGTCGCGATTCCCAAATCCTCTGTGGCCGTAGAACGCAATCTTGAGTTTGATTTTGTGAACCCTGAAGAATGCACGGAGCAGCCGTACAGAATTAGCAAACCCGTAAGTCATTTTCTTCACAGATCCTTCTGGCTTCTCTCTAACTTACGTTTTCTCGCTTGTTTTCTCTTTCTCGAAGGTGCTAGCCGACCCAGAGTTTCATAGCCAGGTGAGCTACCGTTGATTCCGAACACTTGGATTCCGCTCATTCCTACCTGATCTAGGTCCATAAATGTCTCGCTGCCGTCAAACCCGACGACGGAAAAACTGTCATCTTCGCTGGCAGCGTCAACGCGTCGGCTGACAGGCAAGTGGTGCCTCTCCGTCACGGATTTTCCGCTCTAAATGCGTTATCCTCCTGAAACACAGCTTCTATTCCTCTCAAGGGAGACAGACATCCTTTCCCGATCAGAACGAAACCCTCATCGAACATCTGCAAGCGTCGGTGAAGGATCTAGCGACACTTGAGGTAGGACCTTCTGGCTAGAACAAAGTATCGCGCCTCATTTCCGTGAACTTTCCCTTTTCGCTCGTACCCCATTGTTGTGCATCACGCACTAGATGGAGACGTTTTGGCTGTATCATCTGGCCGCTTCCTGGACCGGGCGGAAGAGAACGGGGGGTGCACATGCGCCACCTCTGGCGACTAGTCCCGTGCAACCTACGGCGTCCCATGAATCCACCGCCCCCAAGGTCGCTCCGAACACCCTTGCAGGCCACGATACGGTCATCCGCGCCGCTGCAGCGCAGATGGTGTTCGCCTCACGTACGTCGCAAGGCTTCATTACCCCAGAAGAGGTCGCCGTCTTAGAAGAATGGACCGCGAAGGTTTGTGTGTCCCTTCTTCTCGCTGCCCCTTGCTGACATGATTGCGTGGGTAGGGCGTCCTTGACGCGCTTGCGGAAATGCAGATTGCATCCGACGTACGTTCTCCTCTCCTCATGGAGCCTTCACGCGCTAACGTTACGCCTACAGCGCGTACACGCAGAAGAAGGGAGCGTGTGGGCGCTGTAATATTCGCATTTACGTTATGCTATCGTTCATGGTTGTGTTTACGATTTCTCTTGTCAGCACCCCAGTCCTAGAATTGCCCAAATGTAACCTGTATCGGGTGTTTCCTGACATGGCTGGCGCCAGACCTCCGTGCTGAAACTTGTCACACGACCCCCTCGCTCGCTGACATCGTCCGGTGAACGCCGTACTCGGGGACGAGCTGACTGACCAGCTAGAAAGATCTTCGGGAATTTTTCGTCTCTTGCCACGTCAGTAGCCGTGCGCTCAAATCTATTATCGGCGAGTTACAGCGGTAATTTCGGCATTAATTTTTCTGGGTCCGTAAGAAAGGGAGAGGTAAGCTCTAATCCTCATCCTCCTCGTCGTTACTCCACACCACATCGGTCACCCCCAGACCGCGCAGCGACATGGCCTGCTCTTCAGCGATCATACGGCAGTCCACGATTCGCACATAGCTAATTTGCGCCGGCCGAGTCGCCTCCTCCATTGCGATCATGCTTGATAGGATATTCGTCGACGCCGCGCCGGAGAGGCCCTCCCCAACACCTTGACCCTGACGGCGAAGCTTCTTCATTGGCCGAACCGCCCCCTTGGTCGCCGCGTCGGCGCCCGCGTTGACAGACGTCGCCGTCGCCTCCCCGCCCGAACCCGCGCTGCCGTTGCTTCCATTTCGCGCGATTACGACCCTCATAAGCGGCGTGATATCAACGTCGGCGCAGCGCCAGAGCGCAATCTTCTCGAGGCGCGGACAGACACGCACCACAGCCGGGCCGCCAACCGCGGAGCGCTGCCCCAAGCCCTCCAGGAGCTTCCATACGCCCCCACAATCATCAAGCGTCAGCGAGCTGAGCGCGGGCATGTACCCGAGCATCGCCTCCGCCTTGCCCAGCTCAGCAGAGATTTCAAAGCGGCAGATTGTGAGGTGGGTGAGGAGCGGCAGGCGCGGGTCGCGGAACATCGACTCGAGACGGGGGAACGTTGGGAGCCCCGCGTCGCCGCGCCCACGGCTGCCCACATGCTCCAGCTCGAGCTTCTCGAGGATCGGAAACGCGAATTTGCGGAGGACGGATCCGATTGTGTCTTCGTGGCGGCACTGCAGGCTCACGTCGCGCATGGCGCCGAGTTCGATGACGCGATGGCTCGCGAAAAGCTGGGAGGCGGCGGTGTCCGCGTAACCACGGAGTAGAAGGACGTTCGCGCGCAAAAGAGGAAGCTCTTCGACGCAGACGTCGATCCTCTCGAGGGCGGGGATGGTGAGGAATGAGAGAAAGTGGTGGATGTCGGGGCCGTAGGGGTAGGTCCAGTCAAGAGTGCGCAGGTGGTTGAGCACGACAGGCGACACCCGCGTATGGACGGTCGAGGTTTGTGGGGTGTCCGCGGTGTCTAGGTAGACGTCCATGTACGGGACGGTGTTTGATAGGATGAGCTCCTGGAGGTTGGGAGTGTAGTTGAGGAATCGAACGAGCTGTGACATGCGTAGCATGTAGGATGCTGGTCCTTCCGCAGTGAGCTTCTTGGGAGGAAAGCCGAGCTCGAGGGTGGTCAAATTATGGAGGAAATGTTTGGGGATATTGAAGAGCGGCAGCTTTTCTAGACGCAGACAAGTCAGATTTAACTGAGCGCCGGACCCGCGAAGATGAGCTGGTATGAGTGGCGAGGCGAGGAGAGGTCCATCCAGCGAGACCACAGACAGGTTGAGGCTTCGCAAGGACGAAAACACGTTGTCGGGGAGGGTAAGAACGCCGACGAGCTTCTGCATTGCGTCCGCTCCTCGGGATTGGAATGCGATACTACGAATGCGGCGGATATCGTGGGCGAGGTGGGTGAGCAAGCGGTCAGCTCGACGGTATTCGTCCTGGGCGGTCAAGGCGATTGGCGAGATGAAGACGATGTCCAGCGGAGCTATCCCGGAGCGGGCCAGAAAAGTCACGATAGAGCGAGGATTCCAGATCTCGCTCTGGACGGAAATCCTGGACCACATGGTGGACGTCCCCAAGGATATGGCGCGCCACCGGGAGGATACGTGTGAGATGATGACTGGGGGGCGGTGGTAGACCTCCGTTGGATCGTGGCTATCGAGGTCCGCGCTGGTGAAAGTGACGAATATCTGGACGAGAAGCTCGACGGGGAGCCAGTTAATGGGCTGTCGCTCGCTGTGAAGCTCCTTCTGCTTCGCCTCTAGCTCTTTCCTCTGCACCGCGACCGAATCCCTCAACCGCTGCATGTCGTCCAAAATCCGCTGAAACTCGGCCTCCCGTGCTCGCAGGATCTCGAGCTGCGCGTTCACGATACCCGCCTCTTTGTCGATGGAAGTTTTCCTGCGCCGCGCCATTGAAGGAGAGAGGAAGAGGGAGAAAACAAGGTGTGCGCCACTGTGGCAGGAGACAAAGCTCACGCTGTGCTGTGACCTGACGCGTTTGATCGTCGTGCCGTTGATGGCCTTTCTGCTGGCGCTTATCCGAGCGCCTATTTTTCCAACCTTCAATTACTTATGTCGCCTGGGACGGCCCTGGGTGAAAAAAATTGGCGGTACTTTGCTGAAGCTTCTGGTCTATCCCACAAATATAATCTCCAAGGTATAGTCGCCGCCGCCTGTAATTTGCCTGTAATTACATTCGGTGACCTCCCGGAACTCCCATTGGATCCCCGCCTCAGCACGGAGTCCACAGTCTGTCTCGTTCATATCTGGTTCGCCGCGAGAAGGTTCAACTGCTACCTCTTGGAGAATGGTGCATTTTTTGTCTCCCGCTCAACTGGAATGTCTAACATTTGCCTCTGTCGAAAGCCAAGTGTTTTTTGGTTCAAAATGAGAATTGAGATCAACTTTGTCCGAGATAATACGACTACCATATTTAGTACGCTGGTTTTATGGCCAACAACTGGTCCTACGAGTGGTTCACCCTACATAGAAGATTAACTTCAGGCATGCACTGGTAACGGAAACTGGAACACGAACTGGGCGAACCACTGCTGGTTGGTAGCGACACACAAACCGCCGTGGGCATTTTGAGTCGCCTGACAGTTCGGTGCGATGAAGTTGACCAGGCTGGACTGTTTCATGCCGGTGAATATCGAAGGAGATTAGTGTGGTTGGAAAAAAAAAACGTACCCAGTCACTGCGGCAGTATTCGATAGGGACGACGTCCTGATTTCTGAAGAAGGTCAGGCAGGAGGCAAATTGCATGACCACGGTGTTGTTAGTTTCCTGTGTGGAAATTTATTCAGGAAGGGAATCGCAGGCTGGAGATGAACAATGTACCGTGCCGACGGTGAACAGCGGTCCTAGGAAAGTTGTCACGCTCAAGTCTCAACGCAGGGACCAGGCAATGAATAAAACCCACCGATGTTCTGGCTCTCAAAAAGGAGAGCGTCCGCAACGACGGCACAATCGCTGGGGTCGGGTCCTCCACCCGAAGGGGTGAAGCAGGTCGTGTCGCCTACCAAAGCAGTTGATTATTAGCACTCAATACTACTAACCAGGATTGGGTCCCGTACACTGATTCCCGCAGACGTCGATGGGCGGGGTCTGAGTCGGGGGCGCGGATGAAGTCGAAGTCAGTGGTGCAGTCTGGCTTGAGGTTGAAGTTGAAGTCGGGGTCGACGTCGGGGTCTGAGTCGGCGGGGCGGATGAAGTCGAAGTCGGTGGTGCAGTCTGGCTTGAGGTTGAAGTCGAAGTCGGGGTCTGAGTCGGCGGGGCGGATGAAGTCGAAGTCGGCGGTGCGGCCTGACTCGGGGTCGAAGTCGGGGTCTGACTCGGGTTCTGGGTTGAAGTCTGGGT
The DNA here is from genome assembly GCA_029281495.1 of Mycena filopes. Lineage (NCBI taxonomy): Eukaryota > Fungi > Basidiomycota > Agaricomycetes > Agaricales > Mycenaceae > Mycena > Mycena filopes. Next base: position 820,467 of record JARIHR010000015.1, read on the forward strand.
CTGAGTCGGCGGTGCGGCCTGGCTCGGGGTCGAAGTTGGGGTCTGACTCGGGTCCTGGGTTGAAGTCGGCGGCGCGGGCTGACTGGGACTCGAAGTCGGCGTCCCAGTCGAAGTCGGGGTTGAATTCTGAGTCGGCGGCGCGGGCGAAATCTCCAGCGCCTTGACCTGCTTCGGGCAGTGGGCATACTGCACGAGGACATTCTTGTCTGCGCCGATGAAGGCTTCGGAGAGCGTCACCTGGCCGGCGCAGACTGTGTGCATCGTGGGTGAACGTCGATGTAAGACCGTTCTGTCTGTGACATCTCCAGCCCGGGGAACGAGTGCGGCACTGGCAAAGGACGCCTTGGAAAGCAGGAGGGCAGCGGGAACGAGAGCAAAAGACCGCATTACTGTAATGACGCAGTGACCTTCAGATTACAGGGTCAGCGGGATTTATAGGCGAGCGGGACGCCTAGGCTCAAAACTAGCCTGTCTCCGAGGTAAATCTGTCGGAGAATTGAAAACTGGCCGAGTTACCTTCAGGGCAGACCAGAGCCTGATCGGAGTCCTGTCTACGGGACGCTGTGAAATGGTCTTCTGGTCTGGCTGGCCTATCTTGGCCCAGGGGCAGCCGGCGAACTAAAATGCCCGGTTCGTTTAACTGCGGTGACCGGTTCGAAGCAAAGGTGGTTGAATGATAAGCGCTCACCGCCAAAAGTCAGAGAACTCACTTTTTTTTTTGAGAGACACAGCCGTGATGCTGACCGGCCTAAAAAGCCAAATCGCGGCAATTGAGCCTGCCGATGTACTGAGTGCAACATGTTTATCTGGATTATACATAAGTATACTAACTTACCGGATATAGCGGCCGCCGTCGTAGCATTTGTTCGGGCGGACATACGGCGCCTCCGTCGCGGAATTTATGACTGTGTGTTGACCGTGCGAGACAAAGTCGGACAACGGCCACGCCCAGGAACGCGCGCGTCCCGGATTACGTCTCTGAGAAGCTCGATGTGGACCCGATTTCAACGCCCAAAGTACGCCTTATCGTCTGGTGACTCAGGCTCAGATTCGGATGAGAACAAAGTGGAGTCGCTCGCGGGGAGTGTGTCGAACCCTCCGTCGAGACGAGGACATGATGGCTCTGAACAAGGTGATCTCGGGACTTCAAGCCGAACCTCAAGCTCGGACAAACGATGTTCAAAATCGGTTCTGGTCCGGTCTTCTGCGCGAGGAGCAAAAGGGTTCCTCCCTCTGTCCTTGACTTATCGAATCTTTGCTTATGTCGAATGCCAAGCGTTTTGGTTAAAAAAATGTGGATTGAGAATCTACTTTGTCCGATGATACGAGTACCATACTTAGTGTGCTGCATACTAGTAGCACTGTCCTACGAGTGGTTAACCCTGAATGAAAGGTTAACTCCTTGCATGAAAGCGTAACAGAAACTTGAGCACGAACTGGGCGAACCACTGCTTGTCGGTTGCGACACATTTACCGCCGTGCGCATTCTGGGTTGCCTGGCAGTTCGGAGCGATGATTTTCACGAGGCTGGACTGTTATTCGCAAGGATTGGCTCATGAGACCCGTAAAGGAAGGGAGGCAAACAAGACCCACCCAGTCGTTGCGGCAGTATGCAATGGGCGCTGGATCCTGGTTCACGAAGAACGTGAGGCAGCTGGCGTACTGCATCACCACGGTGTTGTTCGTGCCCTGAATAAAGCTCAAGTTTCAATCACGAGGACCCATGGCGAGGATGCTCGGCCTACCGTTCCGATGGTGAAGAGGGGTCCTAAGGAAGAGGTGAGGTGTTTTCCATGCCTCAACATAATGCTACGAACCGATGTTCTGGCTGTCGTACAGGAGAGCGTCCGCAATAACGTTGCAGTCGTTGGGGTTGGGTCCACCACCAGAAGGAGTGAAGCAGATGGTGTCGCCTACATGGAGTGAGCGGGGCACCTAGGGTGCAGTGAGAGATATTGTTCCATACACGTATTTCCGCAGACATCGACGATCGGCGGTGTCGCCAACGCCTTGACCTTAGGAGCGTAGGTAGGGCAGGTCGCATACTGGACGCGGACGTTCTTGTCCTCGCCAATGAACGTCTCAGAGAGCGTCACCTGGCCCTCGCAGACTGCTCACCATGTTAGTCTTCATTGGCAGCGGCGGAACGCCTTATCGACAGACTGACCGTCTGCAGAGGCTTTGGGGACGAGTGCGGCGCCGGCAAAGGACACCTTGGAGAGCATGAGGGCAGCTGAGATGAGGGCGAAAGACCACATGTTGAGGATGAGTATACTGTGTGGTTTTGCCCTGGCTTTATACCCTGGCTGCATGAAATATTCGGGCTTTCCAGACCGCAGACAGGATATTTCGAGGAGCAGAAGACGGACTAGAATCCCCGGTTAATTGACTCTGTGTCGTTACACCGAGTAGTAAGTCGTGATTCGAATCGATGCGGGATGCTGAGAATGTGAACCGATACCTGACGGTATTAGCATAAATCCTAGCGTACCGGAGTAAGCATGTGCTTCCTCCCTCTGGTTATAATGGGAATCGTGCATTCACTGTTCAGTGAGGTCGGGTCGAATCCGACTGGAATAAGAGGCCTACAGCTATATTGACGTGTAGTTGAACAAAGTTCAACCGTGTGAAACCTGGTTGATTTTCGGTCAGTCAACTCCGTTCTTCCGCGACTTTCGGGATTCGAATCTGACCTGCATCCGGGCCGTCTAGTTCCATTTCACCGCGCCCTTGGGATGTCCTAACCGCAAATGCAGTGGAAATGTTGGGAGTGATATACCCTCGCTGAGTGAGTCTCTCACCGCTGCACTCGACCATGCGATTTACGAGACAGTAGACCGCCCATATGTCTGCCAGTTATCTTTCTTTGGCGACTTACGCGAGGGTGACGAAGTCGAACATTGACTAACGGCCCAATACATAAAAAGGTTCATAGGATACATTTCGTCCTGACTCGGAAGCAGAACTAGTAATAACAAGCGAGTGGATAGCAAGTCGACAACTCAGCTAAGTAATAAGCAAACTAACTATACTATATGTCCATCGAACAGCAGTCGTTCGAGTAAAAAGTCCATGACCAACTGCAACATGACTTAGTGCGCCGCCTTAATCAAATCCGCCGCCTTCTCCGCAACCCCATACAGCGTCGAGCTCAAATGCGCAGATATCTGCAGCGGCACCACACTCGCATCCACCACGCGCACGTTCGCAGTGTCGTACACGCGCAGCTGCGCGTCGACGACGCCGCCGAGGGAGCGGCGCATCATGGCGGCCGTGCCGATGGGGTGCGCGACGGAGGAGAAGCCGGCTTTGATCCATTTTTGCCAGGCGGCGTCGGTGCCGCGGGAAGCGTTGTCGGGGACGGCGGAGCCGGGGATGGTTTCGCCGGTTGAGAGGGAGCTGGGGGAGCGGGATTTAGATTTTAGGGGAAGGGAAGGAAGGAAGGAGGACAAGGACAAACCTAAGAGGCGCGGTGGTGAGGATGCGCCGCGCGAGACGCGCACCGGCGACTTGCATATCCAGGTCCATCCCGACGCTGAAGTAGTTGACCTTGATGGTCGGGTATGTGAACGGATCCGTGGACTGAATTTGGATGGTTGAAAATCAGATGTTGAAGCTACAAGGGAGCAAGGAGGGAGAGACGCACAGTGATTTTTACGCTTCCACGGCTGAAGGGGAGGAGCTGCCACATGTCGATGCCGAGGTCGCTGCAAGTAAATTCCGTCAGTACGACTGCAAAGGAAGGTAAGATAATTGGGAGAAACGCAAACGCACTCAGGGAACCCAGAATCAAAGAACAGCTCAACGACCGGGGCTGTGTCGAACGCATCAACATCCATCGCACCTCAACATGCGGACGGCACGGAACACACCATTGTTGTTAATAATAAGCCCCGCCTGCACCTGATAAATCTCCTCCAGCGCCGCCGCGGAAAGCGCCGACCCCGCCTGCGACGTCGCCCAAGACGAGAGGTTGCCCTGGATCTGCGAGACCTTAGCGCTGGCCGCGGAGCCGAAGAGCTGGTAAATGTTCGGGAAGGCGATGGCGTCCGAGGGACCCTGCCCGCCCTTGTCGAAGCCGTTCCCGTTCGCGCCGAGGGAGTTCATAGTCTGTGCGTTATGTTAAATCAACTGGTTGGTGCGTATGTGTAGGCGGGGGAACGAACCTGTTCCTGTAAGTTCTTGCCGACGGTGGGGAGGTTGATTTGGGTTGAGATGCCGAGGGGGGAGAGGACGGCGGGGGTCGCCTATGCCGGAGAGTTGGAGGAGTTGGGGGGGTCTGGGATTCGGTTAGTAATTATCCCACAATGCTAGGAAAGCAGCAGCAGCGGCGAGAAAGAAAGCAAGCGAACCTGGATGGCACCGGCGGCGATGATAACCTCACGGCGCGCATGCGCAGTGTACCGAGTATCGGCCTTGGTCCAATAGGCATATTCAACACCGGACGCGGTCAGCGGGACGCTCCCGGGGTTTGACCATTGGATTTTGGTCACCTAATTCGTTCAAGTCAGATTATATGTCCAAACGGTGAGATACGACAATCCGCACGATGTGCCGTGCCAGGGTAACCCAGTTGGTGCGCGAGCTTTCGACGGGGGTGAGGTAGGCCTCGACAGAGGAGGAGCGGTGGTCGGAGCGGTGCCAGTCGAGGGACTGGGGATGCGATTAGGACTCTTGAGAATCATCCTATGAGTATAAGGGAGATGGACGACGCACGAGGGGAGTGATGGATACGCAATTGGGCGTTCCGCCGTTGAGGTCTTTGAAGTGGCTGATGCCTGAGGGGGATTGAGGATCACCACCGTAAACGAGTCGAGCAAGGAATAGGACGACGAACCAGTGAGGCCGACGATCGTGTTGACGAAGGCAGGCTGCTGCGGGCCGCCGTACATTCCGTCGGGGTAGGTTACCTGGACGGGACCGGTGGTACCGTGGTAAGACGCAATCGACTGTGCGCCCTTTGCCGCCTGTTGCGCGTTGGGAGCAGAGAAAGTTTCAGCCTATGATAAGAATACGTCGGTATGAGTCGTATTCCGCGCAGAGGAGACATCGCACCTTCTTCATGTAGCTGAACATCCCATCCCAGTTCCACCCAACACTGGCCTCATCGTCTTCGAGCAAACTCGACCACGCATCGTACTGAGCATTAAGCCCGCGCGTCCAGTGGCCACCGTTGATGCTGGAGCTTCCGCCGAGGGTCTTGCCGCTGGGGAATGAAGGGTATCAGACCGGTAATCGCTAGAACGCGGGGTGGGCATGAGACATACCCATGGATAACCTTCCCCTGCTCCGCCTTCCATGCCCAATCCATAGGGCCTCCGAAGGCGTCGCTGTAGGCATAGATGTCGTAGATTTCGTCGTTGGAGCGGTCGTCCTCGCCCGCCTCGATGAGCAGGACGGTGACTGAGGGGTCCTCGGAGAGCCGCGACGCGACAGTCATGCCGGCCAGCCCTCCGCCGACCACGATATAGTCGAACGTGCTCCCGTTTATCCCATTCGAGGAGGTGGTAACACCAGAAACGCGCTTGTCGAGATTGGGGAACGCAGACGAAGAAGAGGCAAGCGCCAGGAGCGCCGCGAAAGAAATTAGGGAGGTCATAAGGTGGAAGGGGGAAAGTGAAGGAGATTGGTTGGGACCCACTTCACTTTATATGATTTGGCGGCGAGCAGTCTCCGAGTAATGTTTCATCCAGATCGCTGTCGGGTGTCACAACCATCTCACCATACGAAGTCGGGCAGAGCGCCGTTGGGCCACCTCAGGGAGTATATTCCAGTCCAGCAGCATCATGCTAGCACTCTCCGTGAGTTCCTGCTCGGTCTGCCGAATTTTCTACGATTTTTGGTGGGCGGAAGAGGAAGTTCGGGAGCGGTGATCAGATCAAACACCGTAGCGCAACACGGCCTCAATGCGGCTCCGGCAAACTCCGACCCCGCCGCAAACGGCTTTCTCTCCGTCTCCCTCGATATTCCACCTGGTTCCACCACAGCAATGCGATGCTGCTCCGTTTCGCGTCTTGTGCAGCCTGCTCTCGCCAGCCCTCGTCCTTACCCCTATTTTCTGACACCTGACAAGCGCCACGACGCGGTCAACTCTCGCCGCCTTTTCTTTCGCCAATCTCGCTTTCGCGCTGTGGAAATTTTATTCCCGCTGGATGCCCGTTCCAACAACTTTTCTGGTCGCAAGACTAGGCAACACTGGATCCAGCTGGATCCACGCGGAACCGGAACATCGATATCGGGCAGCGACCTCTTCTGACTCCGAGTACTTAGGACAATGGCGCTGGCGGACATTCATATCATCGGCCATTACGGAAAACTCACCATGCGCGCGGCGGTATTTTTTCATTGCTGGGCACCGACCGCCGGTTAGTATGACTGTCTGGAACCACGCACCGCAAAATCCCTCCCCGACCCTCTCAGTCCGGAATCTCTCCGCCGGATGCGCATCCTCAAGCACCGTAAATTCAAGTCTACAACTCGAAAGCAATTTACGCAATGTTGGCCAGTTTCCCTCCCTGCTTCGTTGCGGGACTGCGTCCGGGCTCTACGTTATTGAATATGCGCGAGGATCGATGCATTACATACCACCGGGGCCGACGTTCAAAGCTGAAAAGAGGAGGGAACACTTTATAGTCCTACCGGGATCACAACGAGAACCATTTTTTGATTTACTGGGGCGCTGGTTCACTTTGTCGACCCGGAATCGAAGCGAACATTCGCTTTTTTTAGTCCGCGAATTTTCGAAGCAAAAGGACCAACGCAACGCACTCGAGGGCTTATTGTCAATACTTACGTCCTGTGTATAACCCCCTCGATTCTCCGCAGGTCGGAAAAAAAAACGCACATGAGCTCTGACCATATACCGGTTCTCCCTCTTGCAACATTCGTCATTTACACCACATAATTAGAGGGTGTGTACCATACACCATGTCCAATTTGTGGACCTTGTAGCGAGGCTGGGCTGGCTGGTGTGTTTCTGGAGTTTGGTTGAAAAAGGGAGAGTAACCTGACAGATGTCCTCTTACATTACTGGCCAGCCCTGCTATGCACACCATTCAATAACTTTGCCGCGCGGTTCGCGGTTTCTCGAAGAAAAATTAAGCCAATCATCAAACCTTGTCAATCGGACACAGGGAGTCAAACCCTGTACTCCCTCTCCGCAGTTGTCGCTGAACCGTCTAGCCATGTAGAGAGGGTGTGTGTGCTGTACACCATGTCCGATTTCTCAACCCCGCAGCGACGTTGGGTTGACTAGTGAGTTTCCGGCGGAGTTTGGTTCAAAAAAAAGCCGAGCAACTCACCTCAGCATGTACATGCAATGAATGCCACCAGTGTGTTGCAGGGCAACTCTGCCGCGTGGTTAGTGAATTTGAGGAGAAAAAAGGAACCAAGATCAAGTAATCGGCCACAAGGAGTCGAACCCTGTACTCCCTCTCGCAGTTACAACAAACACAAGCGAATTAAAGAGGGTGTGTACCGTACACCATGTCCGATTTGTGGGCCTGTAGTGATGTTGGATTGGTCTGTGAGTTGCTGAAACGGGGGTAAGCAAGCGACTGAACTCAGTAAGTACTCGCGACACACCGCACACACCGATCAACGAGTCGAACAACTTAACCGCTACGAAGGCTGCGGATTAGTGAGTTTCCGGGAGGAAAAGGACCAACAGAACACACCTGAGATTGTCAATTTCCCAGTTGGTCTATCTCCTGGGGCGAAAAAACAAAAACAAAAAAAGCTTCTCACCTCACAATAATCGGACACAGGGAGTCGAACCCCGTACTCTCTCTTGCAGCCTGTGGCTCATCGATCTAATTGAAGAGGGTGTACCGCACACCATGTCCGATTCTGAGCCCTGTAGCGATGTTGGCTTGGTTAGCGAGCTTCGGACGGAGTTTGGTTGAAGAAACAAGTAACTCACCGCTGTACCCACGATGAATGGCACCAGTGTGCACAACACTACACACCTTCGATTAAATCGTACCTGTCCCCTCGAGAGAGCGAACAAGTCGATGATCTTCCGCAGTGTGAAAAAGAAAGGCTCCACAATAGTCGAACACGGGGAGTCGAACCATCCTACCTACCTACCTACCTACCGTACTCCCTCTTGCGGTGTGTGTTTGAACGACATACTTGAAGAGTGCGTGTACACCATGTCCGATTTCGAAACCTCTGTAGTGAGACTGGTGGGTTAGCAGATTTCCGACGGAACTTGGTTGAAAAGATGGTAAGTAGCTCGGCTCTGTCTCTGCGATAAATGCCGCGTACATACCGCACACCAACCCGTAACTCTAGCCGCTGCAGATGTCGCGTGGTTAAAAGCTCGTCGGAGGAAAAGAATGCAGCAGGGATGGTCAGTCAGACACAGGGAGTCGAACCCTGTACTCCCTCTTACAGAGTTACTACCACCCGCGAATTTGAAGAGGGTGTGTACCGTGCACCATGCTTGATTTCGAAACCTCTGTAGTGGGTTAGCGAGTTTTCGAGTTGAAAAAGGATGGGATTCACTCACCGCTGTACCCGTAATGGAAGCACCAGTGTGTCTTGCAGGGTGTGTCCCGCACAGCACAACACCTTCGATGAAATGTTGCCTGTCCCCTCGAGAGAGCCAACAAGTCGGCGATATGCCGCAGTTGGAAAAAAAAGACCACTCACGTCTATGAGAGTCGAACACAGGGAGTCGAACCCCGTACTCCCTCTTGCAGCTGCTATGAGCTAATCTAATGAAAGAGGGCGTGTACCATACACCATGTCCGATTTGTGGATCTTGTAGCGAGGCTGGGGTGGCTAGTAAGTTTTCCGACGGAGTTCGGTTGAAAAGATGGTACAACTTGGTTCCGTGCCCGGATGAATGGCATGTTGATGGCATGCATGCTGCACACACCAATCCATGAGTTGAAAGACTCCAGCCGCTGCGAAGATGCGTGGTTAGTAAAACTTGGGGGGAAAAAGACCAACTCACACCTCTGATGAAATCAGACACAGGGAGTCGAACCCTGTTTTCCCTCTTCTAATCTTGAAGACCGGTAAATTAGAGAGGGTGTGTACTGCACACCATGCCCGATTTATTGAAGCAGTAGCGATGTTGGATTGGTTAGCGGGCTTCGGACAGTGTGGTTGAAGAAACAAGTAACTCACCGCTGTACCCGCGATGAATGGCACCAGTGTGGGCATGTACCGCACGTGATGTTGATAACGCAAGCGGTCGCGAAAATTACGTTAGCGAGTTTTAGGGAAAAAGAGACGGTGATCCTTTAGTCGGACACAAGGATTCGAACCCTGTTCTCCCTCTTGAAATGGCCAGGCCTACCGCGATATGGAGGGCGTGTACCACACACCATGTCCGATTCATGGACCCTGTAGCAATGTTGACTTGGTTAGCATGTTTCTGGGGGAGTTTGGTTGAAAAACGTGAGTACCTCTGCACATGCCATGAAACTGGGTCCCTCATGGCAATGCGTTGCAGGACAGGATTACCACGCCACGCGCCACCACAGGTCGGATTAATCGTTTCCCGAGGGCGTATTTCTGCAGTTTAGCAAGAAGAAGAAGAAAAAGGAAACTATGCCTACAACAATCGGACATGGGGAGTCGAACCCCGTACTCCCTCTCATAGTCCTTACAGCTATCCAAATTAAATAGGGTGTGTACCGTACACCATGTCCGATTCATCTCTGCAGGGAAGTTGGGTTGGGTTGGTTAGCGAGCTTCGGACGGAGTTTGGTTGAAAAACACAAGTAACTCGCCTCTGTACATGAACAGGTACCAAAACTCTTGGACGCTACAGAGCGTGTACCACCTCAATAAATAAATAACCTGCTGCCAAGGCCGCGTGGTTAGCGAGTTTTGGGAGGGAAAAAGTCGCATCTCCTCGCCAGTCCTAGCCGGACGCGGGGAATCGAACCCCGTACTTCCTCTAGTAGCCAATGTGTTCGACCGCAATTAAAGAGGGCGTGTACCGTACACCACGTCCGATTCCTGTTGATAATACTAGGAGAAGTAAGTTGAGGTTGAACGGGTGAGTGCTTGAGACACTCACATCCACGGTTCAAAATTTCTAGGATCGAGGGTGAGAAGGTAAAAGAAAGTTGGAGAAGCCAAAAAATTATACAATTTTGTTCATTCAGACAGAGGGAGTCGAACCCTCGGCTGCCTCGTAGGTCGACTTCGAGCAGGGAGCGGTGTGACCATTGCACTTGTCTGGATTAAGTTGAGCGCCGCTGGGAAGGCAAAATATGCGGTAGATCTGGAACGGCTCATTCAGACGCGCAAGGCCACGAGCGCTGAGGCTCAATTTGCGTCCGATTTGTGAGCGCAGGTAAACCAACTAGATGGAGAGCAACATCTTTCTTTGCACGATGCCTTTCGAAATTTCGGTGATTTGGATTTTGCAAATTCCATTGAACCCAACACCTCGGAATGAGTTCGTTCTCCGAAAAATCGTTGACGTGAAAGACGGCGACAAGTGTGCTGGCGTCCAGAGCGAGTCATTTCTTGAGGCGAGCTCTTGCGGGACCGTCGTGGTTGATGGCAGAAAAAAATGAAGCGAGGAAATGTCCGGATGTGGCCACAAAGTAAACACGACCAAACTCTCGTCCGTCTGTCTCTCTTCCGCGTTACCCTGAGGCTCGCCGGTGGCGATGGACTCGTCACTCGCCAACTGGGACGGCTCACATACCCCACAAAAGAACATATCGCCCGCGATGTCCACTGCCAGCTCAAGTACAAGTACCCCAATCACGCCACACCCCAAATTGGATACGGGGAACGCGAATCCAGCAGCGAAAGAACGAAATAATCGGCGAAACCACGAGGGGAGCGGGAGTAGCAATGGCCAAGTCCAGGTGAATTGGGCTTCTTTATCCATTATCGATGTATCTTTGGCGTGGTATCTGACCCGACGCGCAGGCGCAGAAAACCTCCGCAGATAGACCGTCGGTGTGTAATTTTCGTGCATCGAACCTCTCCTTTGCCTTACAGCTGCCCAGGACGCCTCGAGACTCTACTTTGGCGCGCCTCGCGAGATATTAAGAGTGCGTCCACTTGCCAATTTTCACTTCTTCGCCTCAACGGGAACGCGCCACCCACAGCAAGCACCACCCGCGCACTCGTCGCAAAGCTCCAGCTTGGGAGCCGCACTGATACCGTCGTCTTCATTGAATAGCAAGACCTCGCTCGCGATAAACGTGCCTCGGCCCCTCCTCCGCGCGCCCACCATGCCCATGCCCACCAGACCCCCGGCGCCGAAACCCCATCTACTGTCCTCCGCAAGCTCCCTCCCGACCTTCGGCGCCCCCGGTCCCGCGCTCCTTCCCTCCAACCACAACGCCAATTCCAATTCCACTTCGAGCGCGCTGTCGATGGGCATGAGCACGGGCATGGGTCTCGGCGCGGCCCTGGGGCACCACATGGGGGGCGCGCCCATGGGTATCAGCCTGGGCATGGGCCGGGGCCGCGCGCCCTCCGCGCTCAACTCCCCCACCGCGCTCCAGACCGCCGCGCGCGCCCCCTCACCGCCTACGCCGCCCGTCTCTGTTCCCCCCTCGCGACGGGAGAGCGACGCGAGCGCGAGGATCAGCAACTCCAAATCCAAACCCACAGTCAAGACAAAGCCGAAAGCCGAAGCAGGCACGGGGAGGGGCAGAAGTGGCAGCGGGAGCGGGAGTAGGATGGGGTCTTCCCCGCTTTCGAGCCTCTCGCCCGAGCCCTCATCCGGCGCCAGTGCGAGTTCAAGTGCAAATGGGGCGCGCGCGGCGGGCTCGTGGTGGGCTGGGGTATATAGTCAGGTTCGTGTCGCTATCTATTTGTTTTCCTTCTTTCTTTCCTTCGCGCGTGGGGCGATTTGCGCGGGGTGATTTGGATGTTGCTCGCGGTGCGGTCCCGCTCGACCCTCTTTGTTTTTTTTTCTTTCTTTACCTCCAGGGCGAGCACCTGCGGTCGGAGCGCGGAAGTTGTCTTCCACCCCCGCACGATGTCCGTGTTTTTTTGCCTCGAGACGACGTCCCCACCGGACACTGCCCTTTCTCTCCCGTCGGACGCGCTGTGGTCGCGTGTCGCCCTGCGTCTCTCTTTTATCTCTTCACTCGTGATCACCGACATCCCTCCCGGAATGAGGACGGAGACATTCGCGCCGCTACCATCCAGTGCTCCTCTGTTACTTTTCTCTCCATTACGGAGATCCTCCTTGTCCTTTCATCCTCTGGCGCACGCGGCGCGGCACCTGTCTTTGTCCTCCACCGTCGGTTTCGCTAGCGGGCGGCGGGCGATCGGAGACAATCTCCTTTTTCTCTCTCCTCTCACCTTTTTTTTTCGCGATTTTCTTCAGGGACTCTCACCGTACGCTGCCCTTCTTTGCCTTTTGTCGTGAGCGACGTGTTCGCTGCTCTTGTCGCCTTACATCTTTTGTCTCTTCCTTTTTCGTGCCTCACTGCCGAGCTAATCGCTGACCCCATCCAGGACGACGGACACGCGACGACGAAGAGCACCGCGTCGAGCTCGCGGACCGGCAAGGCGAAGCTGCAGCAAGAGAAACACGGGAAGGAGAGGGAGAAGGAGAAGGAGAAGAACCTCAAGGCGGTGCGGTACGAATCGAAGATGTATAAAGTCAAGGAGGAGGAGAAGGTGCGTTTCTCTGTCCTATTGGCGGGTCCGCACGCTTTGTTTGTCCGGGGCTCACATGTCGGCGTTGCAGGACGCTGGTGGGCGGAGCAAAAGCAAAAGCACCAAGCGCGACACTGATAATGACGATCCGGTTCGCATCCCCACTCTCTTCCTTGTCATGTCGATTACTTACTACTTGTACGTCTTCCTATAGCTATTCATCGCCTCGCCCGAGCTCGCGTACGCGTCCATCTCGGCCAGCGCATTGGATGCGCTTGGTACGTATGCAAGCGACGAGGATGAGGACGAGGATGAGGACGCGGGCCCGCCGGGACCGGGGGTGCACGAGCTGTTCACGCCGCCGCCAGAGGGGATGCGGTTCGATGTGGGGGAGGAGAGAGATGTGCAGGAGGAGGAGTGGTTGTTCACGCCGCCGCCGCCGCCGCCGCGGGAGAGGGCGGGGAGCGGGGTTGCGAGACGGGTTGCGCGCGAGGAGAAGCAGTTGACGAAGACGAAAACGAAGACGAAGCGGAGTGGGGCGGGGCAGAAGCGCAAGCGGGAGGAGATGGAGTACGTGCTGGTGCCGCGGGCGGCGTATCCGCTGCATAAGCGGGCCCGCGTGCGGAAGGAATGGGCGGTGGTGGTGAGCAAGAGTGCGAGTGCGAGCGGGCAAAGGATGAAGAGCGAAAGTACGGGTCGGAGCAGGAGCTGGGTGGCGCGAGGGCGGCGGGGGCGGGAGGACGACAGCAGCAGCGACGACGACGACGACGCTGACGACCGTGGCAGGGGCTGGAGTCGTGCGGTCAGTCACAGGAGCGCGGGCGCTGTCAAGACGAAGCCGAGAATGAAGACGAAATCTCAGGCCAGCGTTCGTCAATCCAAGGAGAGCGAAAACGAGGACGAGGACGATGGAGAAGAAGATGCGGAGCCCTCGCTGGGCGATGTGCTGAACAGGGCGTGGGCGCACAACGAGCGCGGAGGGACGATCCCCATCGGCAAGGCGGTCAGCGAGGCCGCGGTGGCGAAGTCGGTTCCGCGCCGCCGGGCTGCAGACCGTGCGCCCTCGCGGGAGAAGGAAAACGGGGCGGAGAAGGAGAAGGAGAGGCGCGTGCGTAGGGCGCCGCGCCCGCGGGACGAGGAGCTGCTTGCCGTTCCGGCTGCCTTCTCTCCATCTCCGTCGAAACGACGCCGGCCCATCGGGTGGTGTGACCAGCCCACCGCGGATGGGGTGGTAAGGCTGCGTTGGGATGTGGAGGTCGAGGAGGCGGATCGGGCGGCGGCTGTGGCGCTTGGGGTGGATGTGGCTGAGTGGGTTCACAAGTCGCGCCCGGTGCCGTGTCTTGTGTGGCCGTGGCCGCCGCGGGATGACGGGGGTGGGGAGGTGTCGGGAGGTGGGCCTGTGCGTGGGCTTTGGGCAGAGGCGGAGGGGAAGGGCAAGGGGCGGCAGCGTCTGCGGGATGAGGGTGTGAAGGTGCATGGTGGGACGAAGGCCGTGAAGGCGCCGAGGGGGCGCTCGATGCAGAGCGGGATTCAGGGTCTTTCGTCGCCGGTGTGGGTTTCGTCGTCGCAGATGGAGACGGAGATGCAGGCGGGACCGTCGACGCTTCGCATGGAACAGTCGCCGATGCTCGTGGACGAATTGCAGCCCGATTTCATGTCCGGATTTCCCCAGGCTTCGCACTCGGCTCCCCCGCTGCCATCGTTCTCGTCGCCCTTCACCTCCAATGCGATGAGTAGTATTGCTGCGCAGACTGGCCTTGACGCGGACACGGACGTGGAGATGCCGTCGCTGTCTGTCAAGGCGTGGGGCAAGCAGAAGGCTAGGACGCCGAGCCCGGATACATGGATTCAGCAATCTGGGAGCAGGTCGGGAAGCCGTGGACCTCACAGCAGGCGCACGTCGGCGAGTCACGCGATGCGGTCTCCCGTAGAGGATTTTAGCGCTTACCTCAACCCGTTGGACCCGTCGCCGCCCCGGATGCGGATGCACCCTTCCAACCGGCATATCACCGCGCATGGCCTGCACTACTATCCTACGAATCCTACGACACCGGCGGCGTCGGGTTCGGCGCCTATGGCGGTCATGAACGAGCCGGAGCCTGAGCTGGAGCCTGAGCCCGAGCCCCACCCCGAGCCCCAGTCGCCCGAATTTTACTTGCCGTCCTTAGACACGGAGCCGTATGGCAATGGCACGGTCGATCCATCTCTCCTCGGCGGCGCGATGATGTTGTATGAGCCTGGAGCTGAGGAACACGAGCGAGAGGAGCACGAGATGGATCACTCGTACGAGCGCGAAGATGAGGATGTCCAAATGCGAAGCTCATCACCCTCGGGGTCCTCATCGTACGAAGAAGTCAAATCTCCTGTCGCTCGACCCTCGTCGCACCCTCCCTCCGCTGGCCCTTCCATCCCCCCTACCGACATGGTTCTCGACGATCTGGTCCACTCTTTTGACGACAACTCTTCATCCTCCGATTACGCACCTCCAGTCGCAGCATCCACCACCGACGACGTACCTCCCTCTCCAGCATCGCCCCAACTCAAACCCACACCCATCCCCAAATCTGAGCAGAATATCAATCGCCCCGGCGACGAGGGCGGCGAGACCAAGGTGGATGATAATGTCGTTATGTCCGTGCACAGCGCCGATCGCTTTTTCCGCTACAGCCTTCCGTGGCCTTTGGGTGACTCCGACACTCTCTGTCACCAATGTCGAAACAGGTCCAAACTTTTCGGTATGAAGCACGAAACGTGCGGACACGTCTATTGCGTGCGTTGTATCATGCGCAAGTACGTTGTTCCTTCTCTGCATTTTGCCTATCCGCCAATCCCCACATAATAGATATGAGCCCAACACCATCGCTTTCGTGCCCACTGCCCCCAACTCCGACTGCCCGAAATGCAACGGGACCTGCTCATGCGACATCTGCTGCACGCGCAGAGGAGAGACCTACCAGCGTATTCATCGCCTGCCCGAGGAGCGGCAAGCGTCGGGAGAGTCCCGAGAACCAGGACGCAGGCCACGTGGACCCCGCGTACCGCGCACAGTGCCAAAAGCGCGGCCGAAGCAGAGCCCATATCATGTTATCGACCAGCAGATCATCGTGCCAACGACGTTTTACGCGACGATGTACGATATGAACGGTGTGCGCATTGCCAAGACGTTCCTTGGCGCGGACGGGGACGACGCCGTCGTGGTCGCAAAGCCCGCACGGGGACCCCGCGTGTTCATTGGTTCGGTGGCGACGGAGTGGAAGCTTGGACCCGACCCTGAGGTGTCTACGGAGCGCACGCCTCTTCCCGGAAAACGCGCTCGGGGCCATACGAGTGGGCGTTTTTGCATTGGAGATGAGAGCGCCCTGTGGCTCCGCGTGCGCCCGCGCGCATCTGCCGCCCTGCAGTTGCCCGAACCCGAGCCCATCGGCGTCGACGTTGCCTCTGTTGAGGTTAATACTGAGCCCGCTGCTGCTGCACCTCCAGAAGAGTCCGAATCCACGGTTCCCACTGCCGCCGTCGACCTTGCCTCTGGTGATGCTGATCCTGCGCCCGCCGCTATACTTCCAGAAGAGCCCGAATCCCCAGTTCCCACTGCCGCCATCGACCTTGCCTCTGGTGAGGCTGCTCCTAGGCCCGCCGGTACACTTCCAGAAGAGCCCGAACCCCCAGTTCCCGTTGCCTATGTGCCCGTTGATCAGCCCCTGCAGCTCGGCACCCTTCCATCCTCCACCGCCTCGATGGTCGTTGATCAAACCGTGCAGCTCGACACGCTCCCATCCTCTTTCCCCACTCCCGCGCCGTCCATCCTGGTTACTCCTCCCGCCCACTGGATGATTGTCGACCAGACCGTGCAACTCGACACGCTTCCATCCTCTTTGCCCACTGTCGCGCCCTCGATCCCCGTTACTCCCGCCGACTCGATGTTTGTCGATCAGACCGTGCAGCTCGACGCACTTTCATCCGCTTTGCCCACACTGGCGCCATCACCCTCAATCCCTACTACCTCTCCTGCCGCTCCGATGATCGTCGACCAGGACATGCAATTCGACACAGTCGATACGTCTCCATTCTCCTCACCAACGCTGACGCCGTCGATCCCGACTACCCCTCCCGCCGGCTCGATGGTCGTCGACACGACCACCTGGCTCAATACACCTCCATCCCCCGCCCCGGCTCCCGCTCCCGCCCCTGCGGCCGCTGACGTCGACATGGACATGGACGCCCTCTCCGATATGGACCTTGAATCTGTCATAGACGTCGACCCGATCACTTCCTCCCCTTTGACATCGTTGGCTGATTCGGAAGAGGAGCATGAGCATAATGCCCCATCTCATCGTGCTGATGATACGACCTCCAGTCCATCTCATCGTGCTGATACGAGCTCCAATTCATCGCATCGTGCTGATACGAGCTCCAATTCATCTCCATCTCCTCGCACTGCTCGTCGCCCCTCCATGTTCGACGACACGCAGATCAAAGGGAAGGTTCCACCGTTCGCCGGCGAGTTCGTCCGCCCGCCGTTCGACGACCTGCCCGACTCGGTCGTGCTCGTCAATGAGGAGATGAACTACTCCGTGATGCACAAGCACCCGACCTGGTTCCTGGACATACACGACTTCGTCACACTCGACGCTAGCCGCGACGGTGCGATTCGGTATCCGCGCGATCTCGAGCCACCGCGGCCGCAGAAGCAGAAGGACCTCTTAGTCAGGTGTACTTTTTGTCCCCGGACGTATACGGGCGCTAACGCCAAGAGTATGTGGACCCGCCACGTCCGTGAGAAGCACCGGGTTGTGCTCTCTAAGGCCTGGTCCCAAACTCCGACCTCCTCTCGCAGACAGTCGACGGGTACGTGTTCATTTCATCGCCTTCCACAGTCTTTTTCACCTTTGCCACCAGGGAAAACGGGCGCAAGCGCAGATGGACCTCCCGACACAGCCACTCCTGCCACACCTGCTCGGTCGTCGAAGGCCGGAAAGAAGAGCGCCGTGACGAAGGCGAGTGAAGGCCACTAAATTTCTCGCTCTGCGGCTGACGATCCTGTTTTGCAGAAGGGGGATGCCAGTTGTGACACGAGTGCTTCAGCTTCAGCGGAGGTTACCGACGTCGCAAAGGCCACTCCTTGTGCGCTCGGGTGACTGTTCCGACCTTGAGCCAATTTTTTCTCGTTGATTTGAAACCCCACGCGCTGGGATCTTGCGTCTTCGTCTTGTCTTGAAACTCGCTCTCTGACTTCTTCCTTGGACATATACTCTTCTTTGCATGACACTTTTTTAGCCACGTACATATTATTCGATAAACTATCCCAAGTCACCTAGAACTAACTATCTACAAAACGAATCGCTGCCCGGTCGGTAAATAGTGTACCTGTACAAAAGTAATTGCGATACTGTGATTGGTTAGACGTCTTACGTGACTCCTCCAGACCTCTGAACTTCAACGACGACCGCCCATCCATTGAAAATCGCACTACCTTCTACCACACTGAACTGCATTTCCAGTTCCGATGTGCTGGAAATCCGTTGTGCGAGAAGCCGCAATGAATAGTATCCAGTCCCTGTTCGGAGCTCGAAGGATCATTGAGCTTGGATCAGTCCCGCAAACTCCCTACTGCCGCCGTCGACGGCGCCATACATGTCGGAGCGGGTTGTTAACTGTTTCGAGGGGGTAATTAAACGCGGTGTACTTAGGGTACCGATCGGGTGAAGTCGGGGGTCACAAAAGTATATATTGCCCCGCCCGCAGCGCTCCAATCTCACCACCATGCTTAGGACTACCTTCGTTCACCTACTCCCAGCTCACCGCAATGCGGCTCTTCGTATTTCAAGCGGCTCTATCCTCCGCCACGCGCGCCTCATGTCCACAACCCCGCCACCCAGTCTCCCCAAGGCTCCCAGTCCTGTGCAAGAGCACCCTGTCGCATCATCCTCACAGCTCACCAAAACCGGCGCCGTGAGCACGGTGCCCACGATGCGCGGTGACTGGGTTCTGTTTCACCCAGTTTACACCCCAGAAGAACTGAAGGCGGTCGAGGTAGAACATAATCGCAAGTCGGCCGCATGTATTAATCTCACTGACCGGCTCGCCTCAGGTTCTTCACAAAGAAGCAGATACGATACCCGAGAAGCTTGCGTACGCGCTCGTGAGGCTCGCCCGGTGCGTTTACGTTTCGTCCTCGATTCCGGCCGTGGTCAAATATTAATTCGCGCGTCTTAGATGGGGGTTCGACGTGGTCTCCGGCTATAAGCATCGGGAAATTCCGCCCGGCACGAATATGACGATCGCGGAACTCAGGAAGGGAGGGTATATACTGGATGAGAGGGGCTGGTTGAATGTGGGTTCACTGCCTGTATTTTATTTTTGGAGCCCATTCTTACTATGACCTTCAACAGCGCATTTTATTCTTGGAAACGATTGCAGGGGTTCCGGGGATGGTTGCGGCGACGCTGCGACATCTTACCAGCCTGCGGCTCATGGTATGTTCATCTCGAACCATATTTGGCTATGACGGAAAACTAATAAACCGAAGCGCCGCGACAGTGGATGGTACGTTTCTCTTCCTATAGACCGCGCGAGTCAGGCTGACGCAGACTAGGATTCACACATGTCTTGAAGAAGCTGAGAACGAGCGGATGCATCTCATGTAATGGCATTCCTGTTTTCCTGTCCTCGTCATTTATATAACCATCGCACCTGACAGGACCTTCATGACCCTGCGGGACTCGTCCATCTGGTTCCGCGCCCTCATCCTCGGCGCCCAGGGCGTGTTCTACAATCTTTTCTGTGGGTTATGTTACTATTCGTCAATTCTAGTTGTTTAAACTTCTTGCTTCCCCCGCAGTCATGGCATACATCTTCTCCCCCCGCACCTGCCATCGTTTCGTCGCGTATCTCGAAGAAGAGGCCGTCCTGACATAGTATGTCTGTCCCATTAATTCCAATCAATCCTCAACCTCGCTTGGTTACAATTTAACTAATTCAATTCCCAACCCAGCACGGTCTGCATCGCCGACCTCGAGGCGGGCAGAATCCCCGAATGGAGCGACCGCCCCGCGCCGGAAATCGCGATCGACTATTGGTGCGTTGTCTCCCTCCTCCTCTTCCTCCTCCGCCGCCTCCTCCCCCTCCGCCTCCTCCATCTACTTACTTACTCACCAATTCGTTCCTTCGTCCCTAGGCGCCTTCCCCCAACCGCAAAAATGCTCGACGTAATCTACGCCGTGCGCTCGGACGAGACGACGCACCGCTTCGTCAACCACAGCCTCGCGAACCTGGACCCTGAGACGGACGTGAACCCGTTTGCGCTGAGGGAGCCGGGGATGGGGGTTAAGGGTGGGAAGATTGCGTTCGATAGAGCGGAGGCGGAGGAGTATGTGCGGGAGTCGCATGCGATTATGCAAAGGAAGAAGGAGGAGGTACAGGCGTAATGCATGATTTTTGCTTCACATGATGCCCTACAGTACAGTACAAGTACCTTAATCGTCTCGATCTTTATTATTTTATTATTATTCTCCGTCGACCGACTGGCAACAGAAGAGGTCCGTAGTATGACTGCTGGATTGAATGATCGCCGGATTTCGAGCTGTAGGTATCGGGTGGGCGTGTCCCGTGTATTGCGAGAAAAAACTAACTCACAATTGGCTGGCTGACGCGCGAGTGTCTCGCGCAGTGGCCTGTCTTGCGGGACGGACCCGCGAAGAGGTTGAACGTTGGGTGAGGGCAAGAAAGTACACTCACCAATATTTGACGCCTTCTCCGATCATCTCAGTGACTCACTGCTTCTACAGAGTCCTGAATCGGCACGTGGCTCCTGGGAGGGAACACTAGCTACGGCTCTTCGTGTGCGTACTCAGCTTGAGAGGACAGAGTACTCGGGAGCCTGAGATTCAGAAGTACTTGTCAGGCGGTAAATCGAACCGTGGGAATATCTTCCCAAAAGTCAACCAAGGTGGGGAAGTTCAGGGAACAGAGAATCGATCCTGGGGTGTGTTTCTCTTCTCGTCGTCTGTAAGTGATTTAGGTCGAAACACTGAGGATTGCCGCGCAAGTGCCGCACTTCTTTCCCGGAGGTCACAAGGGACACACTTTTAATAGCGTGCAGGCATCGACCTCCTGACGCACGTGCACCACCTTCTCACACACCACAATGCCTCTATGTACCCCACAGGCTCTACGCGGCGCGCTAGTTAACTGGAGTCACCCGCAAACCAATACTCGGTGTCCACTCTCTACACTCGTACTCAGCCCCGAGACGACGAGTACACGTATCAAGTGAGTCCCAAAACGGATGTCTGGGACTACACCTCCACGAGACTCACGATATTTCACAGAAAAACGCGTAGGCCTCGACGCTCATCGACTGCCGTAGCCAATTTGGCGCCTGAGCAGCTTCAAACTGGAATGTGGTCTAAGCAGGCGTTGGAGCGTGCACTCGACCAACTCACTCCTCGTGTCCGGGAGGCATTCGAGCTCCTCACACTGGAGAATCTCGGTGAGCGTGTCAATATACGTTTGGATCCACTGCGGCTGAACCAAAACGAGACCTGGGAGAAATCTGCGAGAAAATGGTGCTGAGGCGCCCAACAGTTGGCAACTACATCCTGAGAGCATTCAATCAAGTCCAGGGCTTCGACGCCAAAGCGGCACTGTTCCACGCTATCGGTCGCGACAGACTGAAAGATTTTGTCCGGCATGCCGACCCTTATCGTTGTTGGTACAGGGCAAACGGATACAACTCATTTGCCACGAATTCGGTCAATGTCGCTATCCTATGCAGGTCGGCGCGGGCACGGAACAAACTCGTCACAAATGTTAGGCGGGGAGTAGTTGCGGCGGGCGACATCGAGAAGGAAAAGCATCGCATCAGTGATGCGGATGTGGAGGAAGTTGACATAACCGAGATCCACCTGGCGGCGTCCGTAGGTGCCAAACGGCATGGTCTGAGTCGTCAACAGCGGATATTCGTGCGGAAGGTTGTACACCGGGGACTGCGCTCCGGGTTACTTTCGCTTTCGGATTTTGAGCAGGTGGATTCTCAGGCGCTGCAGTGGGCAGCGGAGAATGCCAAAGCTATCGTTCCCCCAGCAGAGCCAGTGTTGCGTGAATGGGTGGAAAAGTTACCGGAAATTTCGGGTGTGGGAGAAGAATACGGAGCAGATGGTCGCTCATCCGAGTCGGACTCGGACAAGTAGGGAGCGTACGAGCCTGAAGATATCACAAATATGATGTATGCACTGACATGAACTCAACTTGGACTGCCAAGGATCGGCAGAACTGTCCTCGTTCTTTGAGAGGCAGGCACTCAAAAGCGTTATGAGTTCTCTGCGAGGCCTAACAAGATATTTGATGTTAATTCTCACCGGGGTTTCATTACATATTCTCGATCGAAGCCGTTTGACTGTCGTATCGTAGGTGTGAAGTGAAAAGTGTTTTCGGTTCAGCCCCTTTACGGCACATCCCATTCACTCCCTCTCCTCACAGAGGAGGAAGTCAGTGTCATCTCTCTGGTCTGACTTAACGGTATGTATAATGATTCTCATGCATCTATTAGAGACCATCACTCCATCAATTCAACTTCCCACGGTTCGATTTACACAACTTTTTTTGTTTTTGTTTCTGCCTCGGGATTCTTCTTCAAACGCGAGTCAAAGCGACGACGCTAAATGGTTTGTTAGCAAAGTCTCCACTGGTACCTAACCTCGACAATCGACCGAACGAATCTATCACAAACTTTTTTTGCGACGCATGAGCCCGCGCACTTATCTTTACACAACTCAGGATGTCTGTGATACTTTCTGTTATACTTTCAAGCAACCATACATTTGTGTAGTCCCTAATAATCCTGGTCGTCTATCAAATGAGGTTGAGCCTCTTTGCCGAAAGAAGCAAGGCACCCAGCAACATGCTATGAAAGCCCATCGACCCTTCCATCCCAATGCCCATGTTTATTGTGTGTCCAAAGCGAGGAAAGTGACGGGTATTGTTCCAGGTAGTGTTATTTGGTCCAGTCGCCATGTCGAGGATGATCATAGACTCCCAATCAAAAACTAGGAAGAGGGGACACGGGAATGCGGCATAGTATTTCGCCACCTGTTCCATGATAACCCCACTGTTGGCCACCAACAGGCTTTTCCGGCCTTTTTCCATGCCATCTATGCGTCGTTTGAGGTCGGCTAACTGTTCTTGGGATGAGTTGCCAACTCCAACCCCCTCGGTCCATTCACTGGGCAGAAGAGCACCACTGTGAAAGATGAGTGAGTTTCAAGATATTGTGTAATATGCCGGACTGACAGAGGCTTGACCTCCATGATCAGGATAGTGGTGTCCTCGAGTGTCCAACGCATGTCCACCCTGGACCTGTCCTTCGAGACTTCGGTCCGGCACGTGAAGTCGCGCCCAGCTCCGAGATAATCTTCGAAAATAAGATTTACGGTGTGGGTGATGTAGAGTATCATTGCTCGTGTAACATCGGCTTCGACCTCGATGAAGTGACTGTTCTCATTGCGGACAATGGGATATTCATTGGTGAGAGTCCCGGCAACAGTGGGGTCCGCCAGAGCCTGCACGAGCAGATTCATGTCGAACGGTAAGAGAGCCTTAGGGACCACTGTCAGAGAGTTTGAGATGCTACTAGGCTGAAGCGGGACGTAGTGAGGTCTCTCATTCCTCGCGGGCACAATAGGGATTGGCCCCTTAAGGAGCTTGTTGCCTGTAATGACCCTAGTAGGGTCGGGGATGGGCGGCATTATCGAGGTGAAGACACAAGTGCGGGTGGGGTTGTGCGGGTGGGGGTTGTTCTGGACTCCTGTTATTTTGCGGAATATATAGTGTTTTGAATTCCGCCACAGGAAGGCCACACACATCAATATCCCACAGTTGGCCACAGGAGAAATGATTTGTGTATCAAGAAGCTTCCTAGAACAACTGACGGCCTAAATCTGGAACAATAACTCAAAGAAAAGCGAGTCAGATCCCTTGTTAGGTAGCAATAAGGTGTGTGTCAAAAAGCGCAAGAACAACTGACGACCCAAATTTGGAACAATGGTCCTTGTTCAATGACTGAAGAGCCGAGCGCAAGCGACGCGGTGGACTTCCGATACCGACCGTGGCAGTTTCTGGAATCAGTTTCAGTCACAAACTTGACGTGTCGCCTCATGTCACCTGGACCCACAACGCCACCCAAAGAACACGACCATGTCCATGTCCCCAGCCCGGCGCGCCGCCATGGCGAAAGAGGTACAGCAGCTCCCCGATCCCTCAAACGTGTACAAGGCAAACACTATCTTGCTCCTCCATACACATATCCTTCCTGCCGTCTCCCTGGCAGAACGAGACGTCATTCTGGACGATCAAAGCCTCGCTGTGGAACGCAGTGTGAACGGCCGACTCATTAACTGCGTCCGTCATACTCTCGAACCTTCCTCGGCATCTTCGACTGTCCCCATAAAACTTCTCGAACCACTATCGACCGGTCTCCGTGACCTGCGCATCCCCCAGGTCTGGAAGGTCGAGTGTGAGAAGGAGATCTGTGTGGCTCGCATCTACGACCCATTATACATCGATGATGAGACGGGGATGTACGATGTGTTCGTTTGCATCGCCAGGGTCATGCTTGCTGAAGTCAACGCATACGAGAAGCTCGTTGACTTGCAAGGCAACCTCATCCCGCAGTTTATGGGTTGCTTCTTGACTGTCACACGCACCACCGACAACGACCTCAGTCCTGGGACCGAGGCTACGTCGGACATTCCGGTTCAAAGAGGGGTTCAAATCTTACTTTTCAAGTATATCCCCGGGATGGATCTCACACGCCTGAGGCCGGCTCCTGAGTCCCCCGTTTGCGATGCACACAAAATTGCTGTTCTCCACGCTGTGGATATCGCAGGACGGGAGATGGACCGCCGCGGGGTTTTCCACTACGATCTCGCAGAGAGGAACATCATTTTCAAAAAGGTTGAACCCTCAAGTGGTGTTTTTTGCGAAGATCCCGCCTGCAGATTGCGCTCTCTGCTCCCGACAGATGCACAGGAATTTGAGCCAACGTCGGCCTTCCCGATCGGGGTTATCGATTTCGAGGACACGACTGTAGGGGACAGTCACGACCGGTTGTTGATTACGGAGTGGGACACAACGGCGAACTTGAAAAACCGGTTCAATAACATATCTTCCGCGTGGTTTTTAGAGTAGATTCATCACCGACACCGAATGCAATAGCCCTTGAATTAGAATTTGAAGCATTGCTAATTTACAAGTCATCTAGTGGCGCCATTTATCAAGCGTGGCCAGAAAGGCCGACTTGAACTGCTCCGGAGTAGCCGCCTCTAGGAGGGATTCTTTGGTGAAGCCTTGCCCACCCCATCTTGCAACTATTCTATCGCTCTCCGCCATCAATTCGTCGAAAGGAGTGATGTACTCGAAATCGATGACGGCGATGGGGAGGGAATTCAACTGTTGCGAGGTAAGCGTCGAGTAGTCGAATTCTGGTTGGCCTGGGGTGTTGAGGGTTTGAATGAGCGATTCAGAAGGGCACCTGAACCGCAGTCGACAGGCAGAGTCACTGCAAAACGGGGGCGGCGACGGTAGGTGTGGTTCGTCCTTCAATATGATATTCCTCTCCGTTAGATCCAGATGCCGAATACCACGAAGCGCAAACAGATAGGCGGCGATCAAGGCAGCATCTATAACGGCCATCTTGTGCATGTCGCACACAGGAACAACGTCTCCGCTGTCGAAACGAGCAAGGTCACATCCCGGAATAAATTCCAGAAGAACGACCTGCACACTTCGCTTGTCTTGGTTGACTTGGGATGCCGCCACCAAGGTCAGGAAAGATCCCACGAAGCGGGGGACAATGACGCCCTGCAAGTCTTCGAGAGCGTGGTAGGCGAAGGCCTCGAGAGCGATTGCTCTGTCGATGTGCTTGAAGATGTCGTACGTCTGTGAGTCATCGTCCACGTACAAAGGGTCGTAAAATCGAGCAACCAGTGTCCTCCCAGATGCGCATCGCACCTTCCAGACCTGCGCGTAGCGCAAGTCGGCGAGGCCTGTGGCAAGTGGCTGCTCGAGAACGACCTCAAAAGAGGAGTGGGGTGAGGCGGGCTGCACCGTGTGGCGACGACAGTTTTCTAGTCGACCGTTCGGCTGAAGTTCAAGTGCAAGGTCGTCTTCACTAAAGAGCAAATCCTCCCAGTCACCTTCCGGTCGAGTGGGTGTTTCATGCTCGTAGAGGCGGAATTTTGCTGAGATATAGTACTGCGCGGATGGCGTCGAGAGACCAGGCCTAGTGGATGGTCGCTCCATGACTGTCTGGCGGCATTTAGCTCCAACTCTGGCGGTATCTTGAAAAAGGAATTTACCTTGGCTGAAAGCGCTGGGGCTTGGTGGGGGGGGGGGACTGGTGAAAGTTCGAAGTCGCAGGGTTGTCGAGCCGCCACCGGTTAGTCGCCAACCTGTGCCGATCACCCTGTTCGAATCACTTACAGCATTGTTGAATCCCTTTCGGCACTGTGACTCTGAGTGTCTGTGGCCACCGCTAAACGCCTTTTTGGCGCTTGTTCTCTTGTTCTTCGACCTTCTTCGTGGTGGTGTTTCATGTCGGCACAACAAGACCAACCTACGCTGGAACGGTATAAAACCTACCGAGTTCGAACTGGCTGGAGTATCACCCCAGCTTTTCATCCCCTTACTCGACATGGCCCACCCACACCATCCCCTTACTCCGGGGTCGTACGTTGAGCTGTTTAACGACAACCTGCCCATATTGATCAAGGAATCCCCCGACTACACCACGCTCCTGTCCAGCTCTACGTCGACGACGAAACAGGCTCCCCCGAGCATTCTGGAACCCTTCCGCCCTCAGGAAATCGATGCTCTCATGACATTTACTCCTGAACAAATCACCAAACTTTACCAGCGCCGCAGGCCTGACCAATTCATGGTGGAGGCTTCACACCGACTGAAGTCGGAGGCCGATGTAGAACGCGCCATCTTTCTCTACCTACTTCACGGCGTCAACCAGTTCCTTGATGGATACCTGGCGCTGCACAAGCCCGGGGCGCGTTTGATCTGCGCCACTCAGAGGCAATCAGTGGAACGACACTCTCGGGTCGACATCATCTGGTATGTCGATAACAAGCCCGTCCTTGTCATGGAAGTGAAACCCTGGTGAGCACAACGAAAACCATCCTGCCATTGTTCTCAAGATTCCTCAGGGGTAGTTTAGATGTCGAGGACTGGTCGCCAGCTATTTGCAACGCAAACAACGTGGACCTCGCACAGGAACTGGCAAAGGCGAATCGCTCGCCAGTCCGCACTCTTGCCCTGAAGAACGCAATTGTGCTATTGAAGCAAGCGGCGAAGTATGCGAAGTCGTATAAGGTCCCCATTGTACTCATTTGCGACTGGGGAAGTTTGATCTACCTGGACCTGCAGCCCCAGGGTTACCATTGGGACAACAAGGAATTCTTTCCTCAATGTCATTTCTTCATGGAGGAGGAGGATAACGGACAGCCACGATGGACCTTTCGAAAGGTCGTTGTGGCGGCATTCATTGCGGCGCTGAAGAAGCCATAATCGATCCAGTCAAATGCAGCTACATCTTCCTGGTTCCGCCAATTAATCAGTATCTCGCCTCTTCACTGTAGACAGAGATACTACCTACCCAAGTCTACAAAAAAATTGTTCCGAAGTTCAGTTACACAATTCGCAACGGAATTATAAATCTACCGTGCACCATCATCTCTTCAAATCTTCAGAGGGAACAAAGCGGGTATCCTGTGTCTATATCCGTTTTTATTCGCCGCCCGTGGCAGACGGGGCCATCCCGTTTCTCGTTCCGCAAAATAGAGTTATTTGGTCCCAGTCGAAGGGCGCGAGTCAGATTTCGCTTGGAATGATTGCTGTGACTCTGTAAGCATGGATTTGTGTGCTTGATCTTGGTTCAATGTGGCATATGAGGAAGAAAACGACTTCAAGCAGTGAGAACTTGGAAGTGGCGCGCCACGCGATATCTTCGACCGCCACAGAAACCTGTCTGTATCGTTCCAGCCGACGAGGAAGCCGAGCGGAACGTCGATAAAGAGCATCAGGCACCGTCGCCAGCTGCGAGTCACATTGGAACCGCCCAGATCGTGCGAGTAGTTCCCAGTCTACCGGAGCCAGGGATTAGTGAAGTCTAAACCACAGGGTCGAGTCGACGCTTGACAATATGTGGAGAGTGTCTGCGGAAACGAAGTCGACCCAGCGCTCACAAGTTATTCCTTCGCTGTTGCTTGGACCGTCACGGACGTCCCAGACAAGGGAGCGGCAGTGCTCATTGTTTGCCCCAGCCGCCTTCGCCTCGAAACCCAAACACTGTTTCTTCCCTCTGCTTTCTGCGCGGTTTTCGACGCGTTTTCCGCCTGTGGAGGATCTTAGAGTGGTCTAGGGCCATACAGATACCTTTTCTTGGCTCTTTCTGACCAGGCACGTCCCCTTCGTTGACATGCCCAATCCCCGCTAAAAAAATCATGCAGAAGCAGGGTACATATTTCAATTGCGCGGAATTTGACAAGGAAACTATACCAGACCTCGGACTTGGGGATCGATACCGACGCCTATATATGTTATGAATCTATGCTCAGTGCTCCGTCGGATATCCAATAAACCCACGTTCAAGTCGTGGTCTGCAAATTACTCGCGGAGATGCTTCTCTTCAACGCGTCTCCACCAGGCGGAGCTCATGCCCATGGAGAAGATGCGTAATATTGCGATTATCGCCCACGGTACGCTTTTTGGAGTATCGTCTAAAATTTCAATTTACTGAAACTGTACCCAGTCGATCATGGAAAGACTACACTCGTCGATCAGCTACTGCGCCAGTCTGGCACTCTCAAGCCGCTCGCGACCACCCCTTCGGCGGTGGCAGGCGCAGACCCCACGACAGCCGTGCACACGGATCGTATGATGGACTCTAATGACCTGGAGCGCGAGCGCGGCATCACCATCCTCTCAAAGTGCACTTCCGTCTTCTACACCCCCACCTCGGACGCCGGCACCCACCTCATAAATATCGTTGACACGCCCGGACACGCCGATTTCGGCGGAGAGGTCGAGCGGATATTGAGCATGGTCGATGGTGTGGCGCTGGTCGTAGACGCGACGGAGGGCCCCATGACGCAGACACGCTTCGTGCTCTCCAAGGCGCTTGCCCGTGGTCTCAAGTGCGTTGCCCGGTTGCTCTCTGCCCCGTATCTACTCAGTTAACGCCGCGCCTTGCAGACCCCTCATCGTTCTCAACAAATCCGACCGCCCTACCTCGCGCATCCCACAAGTCGAGTCGGACCTCTTCGACCTCTTCATGACGCTTGGTGCGACGGATGAGCAGATGGAATACCCGCTCCTCTACGCGAGTGCGAAGCAGGGCTGGGCCGTCACCGACGTTAAGGACATACCCTCGCAGGACGCCGATGCCCCGCAGTCGCACCAGGGGATGAAACCGCTCTTCGACATGGTGCTGGAGCAGTGCCCGCCGCCGCGCCTGTCGCGCGCGGACGACGCCCCGTTTTCGATGATTACGATTCAGATTGAGAATGGTGGGGATCGAGTCGAGCATTTGCCTTTGGTTCGCAGCGCTGATAATTTGGGGCAGATCCGTACGTCGGAACGCTCTACCTGGGTCGCGTGCATTCGGGTGTGATCCGCCCTGGAGACGCTCTCATCGCCATCGACCCGCAGGGTAAAAAGGTCGGCGACGGGCGCGTCAAGAAGCTCTACGTCCGCGTTGTGAGTGTCTTGGAATCCATTTCCGTGGCACAAGTCTAAAAACCTACTCTCGTAGGGCATGGACCGCGTAGAGCGTGACGAGGCTGGCGCAGGCGAGATCATCAGCATTGCAGGAATCAAGGGCGGGGGCGTGAACGTCACTCTTCTCTCCGCGGATGAAAAGACTTGGCCCGACGGTGTCCCGCAACCGCTTCCCGTGCGTCGCCTCCCCCACCCCTACCGCTCGACACCGACCTGACCTGACCCGTACAGTCCACTCCGATCGACCCCCCGACCATCTCCATCGTCATCATGGCCAACTCGGGTCCCCTCGGCGGCACAGAAGGCACCAAGCTCACCTCACAGATGATCAAAGAGCGTATCCACCGCGAGGCCCTCACCGACGTCGCGCTCGCCGTCCTCCCCGGCCCCACATCGGACTCGCTCGAGGTGCGCGGACGCGGCGTGCTCCACCTCGGCATCCTACTCGAGACGCTTCGCCGCGAGGGCTTCGAGATCCTCGTCGGCCCGCCCAAGGCCGTGCTGCGCCCGGACCCGGACGACCCCC
Source organism: Mycena filopes (assembly GCA_029281495.1). Taxonomy (NCBI): domain Eukaryota; kingdom Fungi; phylum Basidiomycota; class Agaricomycetes; order Agaricales; family Mycenaceae; genus Mycena; species Mycena filopes. The sequence continues at coordinate 850,372 of JARIHR010000015.1, forward strand.
GTGGGTGGCTCGAGCCCATCGAGGCGTGCACGGTCGTCGTGCGGGAGGAGTACGCGGGCGGCGTGGTACAGAAACTGACGCAGCGCAAGGGCGAGATGCGGACCTACGATGTGGTGGATGAGGACGTCGGCGCGGGGGCCGCTGCCGGGGGTGAGGGCAGCGGCGGCGGGTTGGGGGGCTGGGTGCGTATCGAGATTGACGTACCCGCGCGAGGCCTGATTGGGTACATGGCGGGCGAGTTTGGAAACGACGTGCATGGGCAGGGGTGCGTTTCGCTCTCCCTTGCTCCGACTTTCTATCTGTTCTAAGTGACACGGAACTAGGTCCCTTAACCACACCTTCAAGGCGTACGAGCCCTACAAGGGCAGCATTGAGACGGGCCGCAACGGGAGCTTGATATCGATGGCGCAGGGCGAGGCATCGGCCTACTCGCTCGTCCCGCTCCAGGCCCGCGGTGTCCTCTTCATCTCCCCGACCACGCAAGGTGTGTCCCTCCCTCCTTCCCCTTCTCCCTCACAAACTCACCCCTCCGCAGTGTACAACGGCATGGTCATCGGCGAGTCTTCCAAGGCGCTCGACATGTACGTGAACCCGTGCCTCAAGAAGCAGCTCACGAATGTGCGCTCGGCGGGTGCGGATGAAAAACTGGTGCTTGCGAGTCCGAAGGTCATGAATATGGAGGTGAGATCGTCGTTTTTGTGTCTTTCTCTTGCCCGTCCGTCCGTCCGGGCCGTCATGCGCATTCATACATATCACTCGCCCCTTCCGCCGCGCTGGAATACGGATACTGACGCCCTCGCAGGAAAACATCGCCTACATGGCGGACGACGAGATGGTCGAGATCACGCCCAAGAGCGTGCGTCTCCGCAAGGCCGAGCTCGACCAGGGGAAGCGCCTGCGCACTGCGCGCACCAAAGCGGGTCCTCCTCCGAGGTCACCAGCGTAAAATTATAGAATTACACCATACAACGCAGCAGCGTTCTTTTAGCATCTAATTGTAATCACCATAGAGCGCCTTGTAACTTACTAGCGCTGCCCCATTGCACACCACACTTCACACATCGGTCTCTGTCATCGCGCAGGTATTATATTTGCATGTAGGTACGTTCTTTGTCTGATACCAACCAGTTTCACGCCGCCAGCGCCGCGATGAGATCGGGCGCTGCATCCGTCGAAATGCCATTGCACGGCGCGGTCGTCTCGATGTGCACGGCAGACGGGGAGAAGATGTACTGTGTCGTTGTCGAGTTGGCGGCGTTGATGAAGGCGAGGACGGCGGCGTCCTGGGCGCCGGGCTGGAGCCAGACGAAGGGGATGCCGAGCGCGTGGGCCTGGGCCAGGATTTGGAGCGTTACCTGGTACGCGTGAGTAGGTTACAGTATATTGACTACATGGGGGAAGAGGAAGGCGTACGGTGGGCGGGGTGACGATGGAAACGGCGGTGTGCAGGGGGTCAGCGAGGGCGGCGAGTGTGTCGAGGGTGGGGATGCCTTGAGACTCGGGGACGAACTGGGTTTTATTGGTACATGCATAGCAGCTCGTCGGGGAGGCGACGAACGGGGTTAACGGGGACCGCGTCGAGGCCCTTTGCAACGAGTGTCTTGAGGACCTGCGTATGTAGTAAGAAAGTGCCAGCTGGATGGAGGAGAGACGGAGAGGATACACACGATGGTCCCGAATTTGGATTCGTCTTGGGAGGCGCCGACGACGGCGAAAGACGGGGCGGCGAGGAAGGCCGCCTTTTTGGATGCGAGGTCAGGCGAGTCCGAAAGTGCGGGTGAAGCGGCGGCGGACAACACGAGCAGTACCGAGAACGCAATAGCGGTAAGAGAGGACTGCATCTTTGCAAGGCGCAGTGTTATGTACTCGCGCATTTCACCATACTTATAGCGGTGGGACCCGGGCGGGGTTCGCGGCGGCCGGTGGAGGGGAAGCTGCGAGCAGCATGCGACATATGCATCCGTCCGTGCGTTTAGCCAGCCAGGGACGAGTAAGGCTCAGCCGAGGCGGGTTCATGCGTAGCTCAGGCCGGCAGGGGGGTTTCACGACGGCGACCAACGTCTGCAAATGCAATTTGCCGAAGGGCATTGACCATTGACCATAAACGAAGGTACACGCAAACCAGGGAGACTACACGCCGAGCCAGGCTAATGCACCAGCGTCGAGATGACGTCGGGGGTCTCCGTATTGCCGCAGGTGGGTAGCGACCGACGCGCCGAGTCGCCGGTGGAGTGAATGTAGGTCGTCGTGCCGGCGGTGGAGTTGGCGTTGGCGATGAACTCAAGGACGGCGGCGTCCTCCGCGCCGGGCTGGAGCCAGACTGCGAAGATCCCGAGGGCGCTTGCTTGGCGCAGGATCTCGAGCGTTGCCTGGATGAATGTCAGTCAGTCAGATCTGCCGCAGGCTGTGTAAGAATGTACTTGCCGCGGGCTGGGTCACGATGGAGATGGCGGTGCGGGCGGGGTCGGGGAGGGCAGCAAGCGAGTTGAGGCAGGATACACCATGGGACTCGGGGACAAACTAGGCTGGGCGTCAGATGCGCTCAGCGTGGTCAGCGGCAGACGACTTACGGGATTGATAGGCACGACGTCCAGGCCTTGGTCGAGCATCGTCTTGAAGACCTGGAGAGGCATCAGCCCCCGGTATATGCATGCGATGAAGGACAGGCTCACGATCGTTCCAAATTTCGACTCGTCGTCCGAAGCGCCCACCACAGCAAAGGTTGGCGCCGAGAGGAACAGCTCCTGCTTGCTCTCAGCCAGAAGAGCCGGTGTGGAGGCGCGGCATAGCGCAGACAGTACGGAAATTAGTGCAAGCACAGAGACGAAGCGTGAATTGCCCATGATGCTTCGAGATGGGGGTTCCGTCTGAGCTGAAGCCTGAGAGAAGGTGGGTCCGCGATTGAAATACCCATCATCATCGGGGGTTGATTTGAGCCGGACGACTGGGGGCGCTGCTGTCTCGGGAAGACCTGGTCCAGCGTCGCCGTCGCGGCGTTGTTCTCTTCCGGGATAAGTGCAAGAGATTTCGGGGACCGTGTGTTAAGCTCGATATCGGCCACAACATAGGTTCGTCTTGCAGAGGGAAGGACTGGCGACGGACAAGGGTCAAAGTTATCCAAGTCATGTACTGGACCACATTATGGATGGACAATGCCCCGAGGCGGATTGTCGACAAGCCACAGGGAAATATTGCCAGTTGGCTGCTTATGCGGATATATGGATGGCGGCGAGGAAGGCAGGAGAGCAGATGGAAATCTGTTTCAGAAGGCGGCTGAGCGTCTATCGAAAAGGCTGGAAAAAGTCGTGGTCGCTGCAAGGTTGCTGGCAGGACGCAAGAGCCTCGCGGCCGAAAGCGTCCGATGAATCCGATCACATTTCTAGCCCCTATTCAGCAATAGTGCGGATTCTTCGTCCAGTCTTCGTCCGCAGCGTCTGTTCGGAGGATATTATATTCATATTGGCCATGTATTTTACCCGACCAGAATAGTATTACAACTAATGGGCTGAACGAACCCCAAGTCGCCGGCGGAGCCTTTCAATGACATGGAACTAATTCTGACTTTACTCCTTCTTCAACGCTTCTATCTCTGCAAATGGAACCGCGCGGTTCTCTCGTTTCCATATCCGTTCTTCCTCGCTATCCGCAGGAGGCGGGGCCATTCCGTTCTCGTTCCAAAGGAGGCGCTGGGGGACGCAGTTCAGAACGGTTCTCAGGTGGTTTAGACAAGTTCTCACATCGTCGTCTGTAATTTGAACCTCCCAGTCTATGCCGCGTCCTGCTGTCCAGGGCGCGATCGCCTTCTCGTAGCGCTCCATGAAGGTCCGCTTGCTCTCGTCACTACAATTGGGTAGGTCAATTCAAGTTGCCATGGCCGGCATCGGGGAGGAAGATGGAAAACGAACCTTGAAAAATTACGCGCAATGTGCTCGATCCCGATGCGCAAGAATTTGTCCGTGCTCTCGCCGCCGACGAAGAAGTCCTCGGGGTCGACGTTGATGAAGAGCACCAGGACGTAGAAAGGGGGGAGCTTGGCGTAAACGCCTGTGACCGCCGCTGCGATGGCGGCCTTGTCTTCGCGCGTATACAGTCCTTTAGGGGTAAAGAAACGGTGGAGAGGCATTAAGTTTAAGTGGAGTGGGGTTCAGGAAGAGTGTTTGATACTCAGGTATGTTGACCGAGCTGCCTTCTTATCCCAACGGCTCCTCGGGCTTCATTCGGGCATAGGGAGGTCGGTGGTAAGCGAGGTAGCGGCGTGGGAGCAGGAGCGCCTTAGCCACGCCCGGGAGCTTCAAGGACAATAGCAGGCTCGGGCGACGGGCTCGGGCCAGCACGGCTCGACCGAATCGAAGCTTTCAAACGTGACGGACCTCAACGGGTTCGAACTTAATTTGGATACGTCTGAATCATGCATCATGTTCGAAAGGTGTTAATACATTCCAATCCGACTAGTGCAGACTGGAAACCCCGGTCCTCTTCAGGTCTGCGCGAAGAACGTTAGAACCTGTGCCCGTCCAAATGCGAAACACAGTCAACGCACTTTTCGGAATATTCGGGCGGATGGAGTTGGCCCAGACGGTAGTAAACGCGCTGAACGATGCCACAAATTAGATGGTTCAAGTTGTTGGAGGGGGGCACGCACTTGGGTTCACCCAAATCGTTCACCTGACCGGGCTCGAGACTCCCCGTGTCCGCGCCGCAACACGGGCTGTTCGGGCCCCAGAATGGCCCCGCAGCCCAGATCGCCCACCCGATCCACTCGTCGTTCGCCGCCATGTACTTTACCAGGTCGTCGACTTGCTGTATTGATTGCTGGAGTCAGCCGGAATTTGGGAGCACAACGTTTCGGCGGTGCGCACCTCGAAACAGTTTTCGTTGTTGCCCCCGCCGAATTCACTCAGCACAGCTCTGCGTTGGGAATAATCTGAGAGGTCGCAGAGAGAAAGGTGGGCCTGATCTCACTTGAGATTGTTCTCCCGGAGCCAGGTCGTCAGATTGGCCAGGTTGGATGGACCTGACAGTACGAGTATATGAGCATCTTTATGGCAAAGAAGTTGAAACAGCGTACCAGGCTGCGTGCATTCCGCGTGTTGACCAGAGAAGTCGATGTCTGGCAGAATGTATCAGCCAGACACGGAAGGACGCGCAAAAGTAACGAAACCAACCAAGATACTATCGAACGTTGTTACTTGAGAACACGGAAACTCGAGAGTAAACGAACACACCTCATGGACATCAATCGCTGTGTTGTGTATCGGGTCAAACATCTTGTTCAAAAAGTCACTCGAGGGCGCGTCGCCCGCGCCAGTAGTCTGGGTCCACGCGTGACCGCCGGTAAACCCGTTCCCGGGCGCGAGGATGAGCTGCTGCGCACCGGCGGAGCGTATTCCGTTTATAGCCGCCTGGTTGTTTTTGAGCACCAGATCTGTGGCCTGTAAGCGAAAAATGGGTCGATCGTTAGCAAGATAGAAGAATTTGGATTCAATGGCGAGCCGGCCGACCGACCATGTCGTGGGGTTCGTTGTTTATGCCGAAAACGACCTTTGGGTTGGAGACGAATCGGCGGGCGAGCTCGTGCCAGAATTGTTCAAACTGGAGAGTCGTCGCGGCTGTGGGGTCCGAGGTATTCCCGATGACCTGGGAACGACTCAGTAGGGGGTTTAATGGTGAAACTGGATGCATACACTTCCGCTGAATGGCTGCATCGAAGGATCACTTGTGGGTGTTAACTTCACGAGCTGCTGCAGAAATAGTTGAGAGGACACACTTGTAGCGCATATAGTTGTGCGGGTCTATCAGGGCATACGCTCCCTTCTTCAGCGTGATGTAGTTAATCGCATCGGCGTACTCCGCGAAATACTGAAACGTGTTATTCCAGCGTCAACACGAGAAACGTAAACTTTCACTTACCGTTTCGTTGAACCTCCCTCCCAGCCCGAAGGAGAGCGGGCACATTCGTTCCATGAGGAACGTGACGCGGAAGAAGTTGATCTTCTCTTGGTCGACGAAGATATCCACAGTGCTCTGCGACGTGTCATCATGAGATTTGCTTCAGGACGATATCGGCGAGACACGAACCTTGTTTATGAACTCGTAGTCGACACCAAATCGTCCGGGAAGTCCGGTGCCAACCGTGCCAGTGGCAGAGAAGACGCCAAACTCGCCGCCAGACTGAAGGATAGTGGGTGAGCTCGAGCCAGCGTGGAGCCGTTAGGTCCTCGATACCTCGTTGACGCCAGCATAAAGGATTTTGGACCACGCGGCTCCAAGAAATATGTAGGGCGCAAGGTATGAGAGACGCATCTTGAATGTGGAGCTCGGGGGAACCCAGGCCTCCGCAGTTCTTATACTCGCGCGGAGGGTATAAAACGCCAAAGTTGAGCAGTCTCTTTCCGTCGCGGGCTATTGTCGGCGCGACTCGCCTTCGAAGCCTAAGGGTAACGGGCCACGAGACCTCGTATTCGCAGCGGAAGTATTGCGAGGAGGTGATGATCACCCCGAGTTGAACGACGCTGGGAAAGCCCTTGCCTAGGGTCGCGTCGCGGGTCCAATTCGTTCAAGCCAACTGGCCCGACTTGCACTGCGGTTCCAGTAAACGGTGTAGTTCACATCTACCTCCGAGTCTCCTCAAACCAGTAGCGCCCATGAGTGTAGGAAACGATCCTGCGACAGAGATGGTGGTTGCTGAGAAGAAGGGTTGACATCAATTACTTATGCTGTGCACTCAGCTTTGGCTCCTTCCTTTTTCAACCCAAGTTGAATTCCAGCGAGTCAAAACCTCGGCCGGATTCTACGTGGCCCTGTCGGACTAATGTAGCACCACACAAAATAGATTCCCAAACGGCTTGAGGGTGATCAACTTATTGAGGTTACATAGGCCAACACAACGCGGTCATGTGATCGTAGACCTCAGGACGAGAAAGGAACATGCGGAGAAGATTACATTGCCACGGAACATACAAACATGGAGTGACCAGGAAATGCAGTCATACACTTTTAGACGCGTGTTAGTACTGGGGGGCAGAGCTCATTCGGGCCGCCTCACCTATTTAGGCCTTCATTAGACCCCGAAACAGATGCCTCAAACCGATTGAACCACCTGCTAGGATCTTGGGCAATGGTAAGAGCAGGTGCAGGTATCTCTGAACAGACTTGCCCAAAGAACGAGCCGCATGCAAAGTCTCCTGATTCTGAGCGATGGAATCGGTCAATTTGCGTTGATTTGCGGTCTCGATGGTGAGCTGGCCATATACGTGAGTACTATCTGAGCAATGAATTTCAACAAACAAGCATGTTCTTACCATTGCTGCCCTGTGAACATCCTTGACTCGATGTCCGCACTTGCTAAGACTTTGACGAATCTGCCACATGGTCTGGAAGTATATCTTCCACGGCGCGTCGCCGGCCTTCAGTAGACGCGTCTGAATCCTGGAGGCTGACAACTGACAACTGCGGGCGGTGTTGGGACTCTTTTCGACGCGACGTAAGAGCTGGAACTCACTGCAGCAGATCGTTCTCCTCTTCAGTCAGAACGAAATGATATTGGGGAAAATCTGATTTCGCGCGCGTCAGGACTTCCGCAATGGTGTTGACCTTTTCCTGGAGGCGACGAAGACGCGTCGTAGGTCGGCCACGGTTGACGGCATATGCAACCAGGACTGTAGCGATGGTCGCAATTCCGATATAGTGGGAAACATTGAGGGGCAGAAGGGACGAGGCCCAGAGTAGCAGCGAGGAGCAAATAGACATGGCTGTGATTGCAGCGGCTCGGTCGACACGTGATAGTGTTTGTGGTATATGCCAGATGGGAGTCAGGCAGTAAGTCGTTGGGGTGGGATTGTGGATAGCAAAACCACTCGCGCTTTGTGACAGCGGAAAAACCGGAGGCAGTCCTTGGACTTGGGCTTGAGGCCAGTGCTGACGCATGGCAGTACGATTCCGGTTCCGCGTCAACCGGTATCGCTTTAACCGGGGGTTTCCCAGCACGTGTTATTTACGCGAACACACGACAAGTAAATAGTAACAATCAAATCACTATACAAATTAAATTCCGATTGGGCGCGCGACAAAGCAGGTAACGGAAATAATATTCAGTTCGGTAATGCAACGTTAAGACGTACTAGTAACTGGAAGAGGCAGGATAGGTAAGGCGTAATAGTCCAACAAAGTATCAACAGGGCGACGCAGAATGGAGGATGAAGAGGAGTCATAGCGGAACGAAGTGGGAAAACAGTCAAAGACGTACGAAGAGATAGGAAAGGATATATATAACGAAAGTGACTTTGAAAAATTACCGGGATCAGCGTATAGGAGAATGTCCTCGATGACGCTGTAGTCCCAAAAAGACGGAAGGACGACCGCGGAGAGTTGAGGGCAAAGCCTCTCGCGATGCAGGCAAACATTGTGGAAGGCCTCGGAAAAAAACGACATGCCACGTCTGCCGTCCAGACGGATGAGCTGGGGCATAGAGTGTAACAAGTCGGCGAGCTGGTCGGAGCTTTTGATATGAGGCAGGACGACGGCGGTGGTGATTGAGGCGAGGAGGGGGGCACACTCGTTGAGGAGGACGGGGAGATCAGTGCCCTGCCAGACCTCGAGCCGGAGGGTTCGCACCTGAGGGAGATGCAGAGAGGCGACGAGGGCGATGGAGGATGTGGATAAGAGAGACAGATCGAGGTGGGTCAGAGCCGCGAGCGTCTGGCGAGCCATGGGGGACTGTGGGTTGGACGACGGCTCACAGTCAACCATAGACAACTGCAAATGCTCAACTCGGGGCGCAGCAGCAAAGAAGGTGTGCACTTCGTCAATAGTGGGGATATGTGGGCCCCACATACGGCTGAAGCTAACGGTGGTGAGGGAGCCGAGCGCGCCGGACCACTTCCACAGGGGAAGGGAGAAGTTGAATGTCGCCTCTTCGAGGCGACACATGGTCTGTGGAAGGAGCGGAGGGAGCGCTCGATGCAGGAAGGAGTCGGGCGGGAGTCGTTGGCAACTCATTGTGGGGGGAACGACATCGAGGTCGAGGGAGACCAGGTGGGACATGTCCGAGGAGCGCAGCGTCCGCAACAGGAACACCGAGTCCTCTTCGTGCGTGGTGTAAAGCCGAAGCGCCTCGCAGCGCGGGAGGAAATGCTTGAGAGTAGCTGAGAGCCAAGCCACGTACTCCGGCACGTCCATTGGCGGTTGGCGGCCCAGGCGCGCGGTGTCGACGAGAAGAATGGTGAAGGTGAGAGGGACTGAGCCGCTTTTGGCCAGCCAAGAATGGAGGTCAATGAGTGGAGTGTAATTGTCGATGGTGATGTGGGACCAAATGGTCGGGTCTGCGTTGCCAGCGTCTCTCCAATACCGACACACGGCGAGAGCTATCTTGCGGCGACGAGTGGGGTCAGGATCGTCGTGCACCGACCCAATAATGGCGGACCGAAGGAACCGAGTGAGGATCTCGGCGGGAAAAGAGTTAATATGCATCTGCGCGAGGGTCAGAGGCGCAGCGAGATTGAATCAAAAGAAAAGGAGCGCACCTGGGTGATTGACATAGCAGAATTGGGGCGGATATGGGGTGTAGCACAAGAGAAGAGAGCCGCTTTTTGTGTAGATCCCTGACCCACGACAGACGACCTGCCGTCAGCATTGAGACGACAAGATCCAGCCAGGCCAGAATCGGACTAACCTTAAACATGAATGGAACCGAGCCCACGATGATCGGGGCACGATGAGCGTGACTACCTGGGTGAGGTAAAACTTTGTCGGGAGTCGTCAGAAAAACAGTTGGGATTAATTGAGATGGTAAACATACATCCAAGTTTGGAAAGAGGACGACGGTAAGAAAAGGAGTGAGAACACAAGGTGTACAGAGCCAGTTACGAGCGGACTAAAGTGCATGATCGGAGTTTCCCCGCGGGCGACATTCCCACTCGGACCGATACAAAGTAACCCTCAAATTGTGATCTGAGCGGCAAGAACCGACAAGGTCAGGCTAGCCACATTGCGACGAACCTTAAATATCAACCGAAACGCGAGGACAGACAATTGAAATGACGCACGTAGTATCTTAATGTTTCAAGGAAACAAGCGAGAAATTGGATCCGACACGAAGGAAGCCACGGTTGACACGAGATCCGTATGGTGCTGCGTTCACTCGCGTCAAGCGATCCCAGCGCATGAAGAACGGACGAGACCCGACAACAACAGAATCGGATTGGATGCGGTCGAGAGCTGGAGTATATTTGGCTGTGCGTGGCAGCAGCACTACTATTCTGATTGCCGATCGTAGCCACGTTTCCCTTCTTGGCTTCTGCGACCACGCTACTTTTCAGGCAGTTCTTCCGCCCATGTCTACCCAATTCGAAGTGTCTAGAGCTTCTCATAAATGCCTTCCGACATCTGGTAATCGTGGCCTCACCGGTGGAGGGCTATCTCGTCAAACTACCTATTCAGCATAAATCGCGCCGGCCAACTGGTAGTCTCTACGCCGATGAAGGGCTAACTTATCGAGTTCATCAAAATTGCCAATATAAGTGCAGGACCGACCTGTTGAAATGCCGTCGTGGTATCATGCCTCTCCGATATGATCCACCACAATACTTGTGAAATGGTGCGCCAGCTGTGAATGATAGATGAGGCCTCTGATGGCCAGCGTTTTCTCCGAGGTCGACGTTCGAAAGGTGAGAGTCTTGTCGAGTATCAAGTCGTGGATATCCACACCGACTATTAACAGAGACGGCACGGACACCAGCACCGTATGCCTACGCAATCTCGTATCCCGGCCGATCAACGTGCATCTAGGACACCGTTCAACATACTGGTCGAAATGAGAAGAGAACCAATCACACAACGACGGTGAATATGGGTGGGCGGCTCTTAATGTTCTATTGGATAGGGCGCTCATGTAGCAGCCGAAAGTGTCTGTGAGTTGGTTGGACACGTATCCACAGCTCTCACAGTAAGAGCGACCTGATCCAAAACTGGCTGGATTGCTGACCGCCATGAACAGATCATCTAGTTTGACGCCTACGCGTCCCCAAGGAAATTTTGCTGGGTTGTGACCGTGCAGCAATCTGCGCATGTGGTCCCTGGGTATTTCTGGAGTATGAGCCCAGGAATGCATCAAGTTGGCCCACGCGCCGAGCCACGGGTTGAGCTGACCGAGTATTGTAGTCCATTTCGAAGGATTGGACTGCCACAGGTGAGCGAGCGGTGTTAGCAGCGAATCATAACTACAACTCCAGTCAGAGCTATTCCAGATAAGCCCAACTGGACCTTGAACGCGCGCACCACCCCCTACGGCCGCGAGCGCTGATTGATAAGTTTTAGATTTCGAAGTCGGTTGTGGAGGCTGAGTCGATACAGGTGGTTGAAGAGACGCCATTGCAGGAACAGCGTGGGCAGGAACAGTACGTGGTTCCTCCACCCGTGAGTCTACAACCTGGACTGCAAACGTCGAATTCAATAACGGTGCATCTAGATTGATTACCCCGTGTGAGCAGTTTTCCGCCTCGTGCGCTTGCGCAGGAACGCCATGCTCACCCTTGACTTTTTTACGCGGAGGCAGCTCGCTTTGCAAGCTGGTAACATTCGCTTTCCGCTTCTTCGATGAGGCTTCATTGTCCTTGCTAGGTTCCCACCTGCTATACGTAGTCTCTGATGGTACGTCCTGGTCAATTCTGGGATCGAACTGTATGCTGGGATGGAAATGCAAGGGATCGGACACGTCTTTTTTCCACAGGGCAAAGGAACGAAGTAGCTGTCGTCGATAAATGCCAGATACTTCCAACGGCAAGCGTCCGCAAGTACGCAGTCTAGTTATTTCATCGAGTATCTCGAGCTCACGGAACTCCTGACGCAAGTGGCCTGAAATTCCACAGGTTATCTTGGATGTCTCAAAACCTTGCACGATCACGGTGTTATCCGCTTCGTTTCCTCTGGATAGGGCTACATAATAACTCATGTGGTTTTTACAGTTGTTCAAATGGACTACGTTAAGTTTTCGCGATTTTCCTTGCGAGCCATAATCGGTCATCGCGAAATTAGGGAGAACCATGCACTGGTCTCTCATCAAAGACAGCAGCGTATCGTCTGACAAGAGAGCCGTGATGTGAGTGGATGCCCTTGGAATAGGTACAACGTTCGGAGGTAAGTCTGGTATTTGGATAGGCCTGGGCGGGTTGCTGAGTTCTACAAAGAGGGTTTCCAGGACGCGCTGACCGGATGGTCCAATACCGTCAACCCAGCCTCGGACTATGCCTTCCTGCCCCTTTGTGATACACAATTCTGTTGCCTCATTTGCCTTGATCATTACTGGCATTCCAACACAGAGTCTGAGACAACCAGGTACATGTTCTGATGTAGTTGACGGAGTAGCGGTCCACAGCTGAGATTGCAGCCTAGGACCTATCCTTCCGAACGCAGCCTCTTCGCATCTCTTCCACTTATCCTTACTCACAGTACGGCTGCTTACTCTGTCAATGGAGAAGAACTCAATCAGATCTTGGTCTGTGTCTTCAGCAAATCGTTTGGCTCCGAGTTCATTTATGGTATCCTTGTGGATGTTCCAAGACGTTATTACTGAGACATTTCTGTACTTCAGACTGTCCAAACGTGGATGCCCCGGGCGATCACTGGCAACTCTGCTCTGCAAAAATTTTATATCTTCGGCGGTACACGAGGCATACCTCATATTTTCCAGTGCAGTTCGCAACTTCGCGTCTTCCCGTGTCTGCTTTCTCTGACGCATGTTTTCTCTCAGAATAACCACAGTTGTGAATTGGTGCCACAGTATACGGCCCAGCACAGCGTTTTGACCAGCAACAGATGCAACAGATGCGTCGAGCCCGACATCGTTACGATAGAGCGCGGATCCGGTGGTTGGAGGTAGCTGGGCAAAGTCCCCAGCCAAGATGACGCTCAGTCCTCCAAATTCAACATCGTGAATATTGCGTGCTTTGGCGGCCTGAGTGGCCAGAGTCTGCAAATCGGTACAAGAAACCATGGAGACTTCGTCAAGGAAGATATATTCGACCCCTTGAATCCGCTCGTTGATGGCTGCCATCGAAGAAGCCTCGTTGATGATGCCTTGCAAGTCGTCCTTGTTCTTTCCTTTTTTCTCCCGAGGGATCTTGAACACAGAGTGATAAGTTGATCCGTTGAGCAGAGCTGCAGTTGAACCGGTGGGTCCCAATACCATGAATCTGTACTCCTCTTTGCGTTCTACAAAGTACTGCATGACGGCACTCAGTACTTGGGATTTTCCGGATCCACCCATTCCTCCTAGATACATGCGCAGTGGCTCTCCTTTAGGGCTAGACGCGTGGTCGGCAACTATCCTGAATGCTCGTTCCTGTTCCTTGTTCAAGGTGAAGTCTTCACAAATTTTAGCAACGAGTTCAATGTTTTCTTCTACAGTTATCTTCGGCTTGGGCTTGAAATAGTCAAACGGGAGAATTTCGACCCGGTTTGAGCCGGTGGCCATGTCAAAAGTCCCGCCGTCAGGAGGAGGCATGTCTTCTAATTTATTCGACGTCACAATCTTGCGAGCTTCCTTGACAATTTTGGCCCAGGCGGTCTTGGTTTTGTAAGCCGGGTCTATCCTGGTCGTTCCCAATGGAAGAATGCCCTCAGTGTTCTTGTTGAGCCACTTGGACGAACGAAGGACACGACGGATTTCGTCCATTTGATTATTCAAGCGTTGAGTTTTCGGGCCGATCATCGTGTCTAGGACTACATCTTCATTTTCATCATGCACATCGATGTCGCCCCCCACAAAGTCATGATGGCTATCTTTCACGTCCAGAAAGCTGTTCGGGAAATAGCCACGACCAGCTTCAGCCTCCTTCTTCTTCATCTGTGCATAGTGATCATCCCGTGCGTCGTTACACTCATATCGGAGATTGAAATTTCTAACGAGCTCATTCTCTCTGTCCGTAAACTTGTGCTCAATAAAGGATTGATCCCAAGTGGAAATCTCGTCTTTAAGGTCTGCAGGTGACCTCCATGGTTTAAACAGAGTAAGCATAGTCATGCAATAGTATTCGCGGTCACCTCGATCTGACCTAGGCAGTGCACCACCCATAAAATTTGGGATGATATTACGAAGCCGCCTGAAATCACAGTGGACATGATGGGTGTCGAATTGGGGATGGGCTTCGAGGAAAGGTTGAAAATTTCTGGTTTTGTCCGAGTCTATTTGTTTTTGTTTTTTAACAACGACATTGTCCGGATCATTGTCCGACCAATCACTGACAAATGATTCCTCCGAGAACCCGCTGTCAGACCCGAACACTGATATATCCAAACTCTCGCTGTCGCTATCGTCGCTATCATCACTCCATGGCTGCATTGAGTCCGCGAATTGGGCCTTCTGGGACTTGGTTCTAACCCGCTTGTCGTGGCATTGGATCCACTCGTACAGGTTACATCGATGGTACGCTGCTGGCCTCATGGTGTAGTCGTCAACTATTGAAGAGGCGACTAGATTGTTGCCAGTTTTATGAAGTCCTACCCTGTCCTCCGGTACCGGCTCGTCATCGACGACCTCGCCGGCTTTATCCATCCAGAATTTGTTAACGTACGCAACATAGCTCCTCCAAGAAAAGTTGACGAAGTCGTGGCTAGAGTAATGGTCGGGATTCCCGAGCAAGTACAGAGAAGCCATTGGGCTGCCCGTCTCCATCTTGGTTGACATCGAGTTGACCATCTGGCGCATGAGAGTGCGTGCCATATCATCTGCAGGGATCCCTCCTTCGAGACCATCCGCATTGCGTTCGAACACATCAAACACCGCTGCAAACGCCTGGTAGGACTTCAGGCCTAGCTTCGAAATGTAGTCTGATACATAGGATATAACAGCCTTGATTGCCGTGCCAGATAGAAGGCTAGTGCAATCCGTGTTGCAACGCGAGAAGTAAGTGATGATCTGGGAAATTGTATTCAGCTGAGGTTCTCGATGCCTCAGATTCAGATGCCCGTCTTCGTCCATCATGGTTTCGGTAAACACATCTCTAGGGAATCGAGCTTTGCAGACACCGCTCTTGGACAGACAGCCGCGTCGCTCTTGTATTTTTTTATTTTGCTTGTTGAATGCCTGCTTATGCCTCCAGTCTTTTTTCGATGCAATCTCCGAGTCGTCTTGAATAGACCGCCTGCAACTGTGAACGTTAGACCGCACGAGTAGATCATCAATTTCATGCTCATATTCAACCCACCAGGAATCCAGACGTCTGCACTTATCGCATTTTGGGTTGCAAGCGGTTTCGCACAAGGGCGGTGGAGCGCGGGGCATGAGATGGGTAGGAGCCACGTAATTTTCCTTGGTGAGGACATCGTCTTCGACAGCAGGATCTACACCGACTGACGCTCTAACTTGGTCCAGCGACCCGTGAATAAACTCCCCCTGGTGACAAGACTCAAGATAATCTATTAGTCTAGTTCGAAACACCGAATCATCTGCCATCAGTCTATCCCTGATTACCTGCGGACTAGGCGCGTTTTTAACCCATATCAACATGTGGAGATGTAGCGTGAGCCTGCCCTGTTGTTCCACCGTGCCATAATAGGCATTTGTATGACCGAACACACCAGGTTTTTCTCTGCGCCAGCACAATATCTCATCTATGAAAACCTGAACCATATAATGGAAAAAGCGAGCGGCAGCGACCGGATTATTGGCTATGAGGCGACTACGCTCGTCCGAGAGTCGAAGCTCTGGGCGGTACACGGTATCGGTCTGCGCGTAGTAGAGACAAAGTGGGTGGCTGAGCTCATTGTAAGCGAAGGTCACAAACCAGCTCGGAGCTGACGCGAACGCAGATGTTGACCAAATCTCGTTGCGCATGTGGCGTTTCCCTGTTGCTGAGCCAGGAACACGGGCGCCGACCGCATCGAGGTCAGTGAGTAACGTGAAACAATCCTTCTCCGCATCTGTCTCAGGTTTAACATGCTCACCCGCGGCCAGACGATCGGCGATATTTCCAGCAACATCGGGGTTGATCCTCCTGATGCGCTCGCTCACCTGGGGGAAAGACGACCGATCGACAAAGAGCTTGCTACCTTCGGAAGAGCCTTTGAGTTGCTCATGGTTGAACGCAATCATCGGAAAGTACGTGTCAAGTTGGAAGCTTTTATCGTGATACATGAGCAAGTTTTTCTTTCTCACTTTATCAGACATGACGTGAAAATGCGAGGAGTGGCCAATGCCGCCCTTGCCATAGGGGAAAAGCCAAGGGAACATTCCTGGGTAAGCAGCCACGTTCCTGTACATCGACTCCGGATCCTCGCTCCTTCCAATACCCAGCATAGAACTCTCACGGGTGAGGTGCTGTAATGCTACCATCTTGATTGTGGTCATTGTGGCATCCGCATATTCCGCGCTGGACAACCCATGGACCGCGAAGGTGCATTTACCATTCTCTGTACCATGTTCTTCGCCCTTATCAAATACACTTCTGGCAATAGTGGGTATCGAATCGGATGGATCTGCTTTCGTCCGTCTAAAATCAACCACAACCGGAACATCTTTCAACGCATACGATTGCAGGTTCTCCTCTGATATCTCGAGGTCAGAATAGCCTTCATGGTTGAGCTTCAACCATTCCAGAGCCCGAGCGACCTTGTCCCTTCTCACGAGCATGGGTGTTCTGTCAAAATCCTCCTGAGTTGGAGCGCTGGAACCGGTGAAAACAAATGCCAGCACTTCGTTCATCTCAGCCCTAGACGGTGGCAATTTTTTATATACTTTGAGTGCAGGCTGAGCAAACATTATAGTGTTTGCATGCATTCTGACCCGCCCAGAATTAACCCTGACTACACATCGGTTGTGCCGAATTCGAGCTATCATTACACTCTCGGCGTAGGATAACCCGGTCAATTGTTCTGGAACTTTACCAAGCCAGCAATGGCGAACAAGGGCATTGGGGGGTACCTTTTTAACAGATAAGTATTTCTCGCAAGTGACACATATGTGTTTACAGCCATCCGCAAGCACAGGTCCAGGAAGATCCTCGATCGGATCGTCCGAAGAGAAGCGCTCTCGCCGGGTAACAGCTTCACCGTGTAACAGGTCAAGCGCGCCAGTGTATGCCTGCAAATCGGACAAAGCCTTGAGTGGGGTCAGCAATCCACATACGGCGCAACCACCTTCAATGAAGCGCTCCGGCAGCAGCGCATTAGCACTGCCAGTCAAGATACGATGGATGTCAGCTCGAGGCAGAGGATCGGGAGGGAATTCTGTGCGGGTAAGTGTGCCGTTGTCGGATCTACGCTGGAATCTCAACTCCCTAGCTTTTGTCTTGATCCGCTCTTGTTCATTCAGTATCTGGGCAGCTGATGGAGGGGGAGGAGGATTTTTCCTCGCTCTGGGCGGAGGTTTAGGATATAATTTGGTGATCGTGCACAGATCAGCGCAAGAGTCACACTCATGGTCCTGTAAAACGGCTCTAGCGTCGTCAACCTTCAGTCTAGAGTATAAATGAATACCATGAGCCTTAGCTACTGAGGTCATCTCAGACCGGGTCAAATAAGGAAGCAATGTGTCCAACGGCAATTTGGCCGCCACGAAAAAGGGACTTTTTTCTAGCGCCAGGCGTACATCTAACAGTCTACACTGGTATTCAAAGCCGTATGTGGCCCATGAAGTGTTCGACAATCCATTATTGCGAAATATGTGTGGACACACAACTTCTGACGGAATTTTCCCGTTAACTCGGGCAGATCCACCGCCGTATTTTTCGGGACGTGGATAACTTAGCCGAGGCGAGGCCTCGGAAGCAGGCGAGCGAGATGCAATGATGCCACCGCAAATAAGGGCCGAGAGGAGAGCCATAATTGGCCAAAATATAGAGACGAAACCAGAGGTGGAGTGTACTCCAATGGAGCGGTTAAAATAGCCTCTGAGGGCGCCCAATAGGGCAATAATTCTGTAGATACAAGGTGCAACAAGTGCCTGTATGTGTATCTCATACGGGGTTCCCGACACACGAGCGGCTTGAGGCGAAAATCAGAACGCGTGCCAGTGCATTTAGGAGGTCCGACAACTTACAGTGGTTCCCGGGGTAGTTGTTCTCCATAGCAGTCTGAAAAGAAGTACTGGAAACCGAGTTAAGAAGGGAAGGCAATCCAAGACAATAGACGGACTCGGTGGACATGAGGGGAGAGAGGAAGAAGCGGTTAGGCTTGCCGAGACTAGGCGGGATATATATAGGAATGAGTCACCATTTCCATCTGTCAAACAGCACAGCCTTGGACAAGCGGACCACAACTGGTCATTCCGGGCCATCCATGACCTATTCTCTGCGCTTACCAGTGGCTTTATGAGCGACACAACGATTTCATCTTCGACCTCAGATCGTTTGGAGGACGATAAGGTCATCGAATTTTGGAAGAAGATCTCCTATCTATCCACCCGTACTCGCACAAACGACGGCCAATGGGTAGGTAGTGCCGAGGTCAAGGCGTGGAATGCCCAAAACATGCAGGCAAGAAGGCCTTACCATCTTCACTCGTACGCAACTGACCAGAGGTAAATACAGACGTGCGAGAAGTGCGCAGGTAGCCGTAGCATCAAGCAGTGCGTCATAGACGCCGACCAAGCTAGCTGCAGACCATGTCGTGAAGGCAAGTCAGCCTGCGACCGCAAACACAAATTCCTCTTCGACGCGACGAAAGACGAATTTTACCCCACCATCGAAGAGTTCTTGGACGTTTTCAAGGACAGGAAAACCCCCCGGTGCCGATCTATTCAAAAGACCGCAAACAAGCGCAGAAAGGCGAGTCTACCCCACGGTGAGTCTTCTTAGGTTCTTGTCCTACCACGTCTCACGGAGCATCTAGCCAAGAGGACCAAGTCAAAAGTAGCGATAGCCCTCGGGCCCGCCATAGCTGCGACCGGATATGACGCAGGCAACAGCAATAACCCGGTAGTCTGCAGTCAGGGGTATTGGGGTTTTGGGGAGGAAATTGTAGCGCTGAGGACGGAGGTCGAGACTATGAGGTCAAAAATCGTGTATTTGGAATGGATGTTATCATCACTGTACAATTCAGGTCAAGCAAGGTACGTTCGTAACGGATAGCATATGGTTTTACGAGACTAACTAATCGGCATCAGACTCCGCGACATCTGAGGTGCCGCAGAGCACAACCCACAGGATGTTACATCCGATATGGATGGTCTTCCCATTGACGCCTTGCGCCCCGCCCATGAAGGATGCGGTGGAATAGCCCGCGACAATGAAGGACCCGACGGGGATCTCTTCCTTCCATACAGGAAGCTTCTGCGCCAGACTGGCGATGTCCTTGTTGAAATCGAACTCCACGTTCCGGGCGTCGTAGACAGGGACTAGGCTACAATTAATAAGATATCGAGCGGGAGGTGAATATACGTGCCAGTATCGTCGTATTTGAGTGAATGAGAAGTGCCGAATGCTTGTTTACCGGCACTGGAAGAAGAAACACCGCTGCTGCTGGAAGGTGCAGCAGGGCCATCAAGGTACTTGAAGATGGAACTATTGGTGCGCCGCGCCAACTGCTCGCCAGCTAGATCAAAAGTAAGTGATACTAAACACGGAATAAAGGAGCCACTCACCGCGCGCAGAGTCGCCGATGGGACTGATACGAGTTCCAAGCTGGATAGCCTTGGCCGTCATCGCACAATGCATGACTTTGTACCCAAAACAGTGGCACATGAAAGCAGCCCAGCGCTCCCAATCCTGGTTATGGAGCATCAGGCATATGAACTTGCGGTAACGCGCGGGAACTCCAGAGGACGCGACTGGATCAATGATGTGGCTCTCGGTACACATGCCGCTTGAGACGCACACCGCGCCATGGTTGTCAACCGAGATCCTGAACTGATTCACGCCACCAGCCGGACGCATGGTGATGATTCCGGGCGAGACGCGCGAAGGGTTGATGTACAGTTGCGGCCCAATCAAATGTCTTACCATATATGGAAAATACGATCAATTCCCGCTCTATGAGCTACTTTCCGGTGGTAAAAATTGGAGAAAATTGGTATGCATAAAGGATAGCCCTGGAATGCCTCTACACCATTTGTCCCCTGAAAAAACCTGAATCCTGGGCCAAGCCCGAGGCATATATAGTAAATGTCTGGTGCTGCACAATCTGTGCCTGCCCTTCAGTTATCGGGCCTTTTTCTGTCCCAGACACAATAGCAGGTCACTAAGATAGTACTCCGGGCGTTTTCGTCTCACAAGACCTCAACAGAACGCTCCCCAGGTCGGAATTGATCGTATTTTCCAAAAAAGGCAAGACATTTGATCTTGCCGCAATTGTAATACTTGAACGCGAGAACGAATGTCACCGCGTTAAAAAGCGTGCTGGATGCAGGCCGTTAAACAGGCACTAATAGGGCAAGAGCACAACACCTGACCTCGGCGAGGCGTCACCGAGCATAGCCGCCCAAACTGTAAACTGCAGACGTCCCCCTACACGACCCTCCGGCTCGTCCTCAGCCGAACGATCGAAAGAAGGGAGGACGAGGCAATCCCCACTAGCAGGTGTCAGGAATATCGGATAAAAGTACAACCATTGGAGACGTACGATAGCCCAGGGAGATTCACATAAGTAGGACGAAGCAACGGATCCTGTAAGCGGATATCGTTGACTTGGCAAGGAACAACGGGAATGCTAACGCAAGTGAACATAGGTAGATGATAAAGGCCGATAAGCTCACTATTTAACACGGTGGCTGCTAATGTCCTCCAGATAGAGGTCCTTCGTTTTCTTCCTGGAAGGGGTGGAACTTTCCTGATCAGAAGCCTCTTTTCTTTTGAGGCTGGACGAGCTGAACCGATAGATGAACAAGTGTCGAATTAACAAAGAGTGAAGGGGCAAATATCGCACCTGGCAGTTTTTTCCCGAGGGCTTCGTCGAGAACATATTGATGATGTTGGCTCTGCGAGACGGGGGTCAGAAAATAATGACATGCACGAGGGCCGAAACTTACCGAGCGGCTGCCAGACCGTCAGCATCGCTAGCGATTGAAATGAGTAGTTGCACGAAATTATTCAAGAGGGAAAAAAGGCGCGCCTTTGATCGGAGAGAGAAGCTGCTGAACTATCTGGTGTCGAGGTGGATACAGGCTAATTCGGGTTTTGAGTCTTACGCAACCGATTCGAAAGAGGGCAACATACGTGGTCAAGGACAGCCGCAGACTGAACAGGCTGCTCCGACGAACCGGAGGAATATTTTTTTCCCGGCGAAGTCTCGTTGGAGGTCGAAGGCTGGGATACCCCTACCGGAAGGGGGGGCGCCAACAGAGGGCCCAGCTGAGCGAGGAGGGTCTGAGTGAAGAGGGGCATCTGCTCTGCCATCATGTCGGCCATGATACTGAGAGGACGTCAGTTAAAGCGGACTGCATGCGAAGTCAAGCAGGGTACGTTTTCATCTGAGCTCTCATATGCGATTCGCTGGATAGTCTGATGGTTGAACACAAAATCGAGGCAATGATGCAAAGCTCACGTCGAGAAGGTGGGACCAGATATGATCGGCCCGGCTGTGACACCACTCTGAACGTGAGGAGGCAAGCTTCAAACAACATGCGGTCAGAGTTTGAGACGGAACCAGACACAGAGAGCGAATCGAACCTAGGTACAGGCCCGCCCTCTGGTCCGACACTTCGACGAGTCAAGTCAGGCAATAGAGGCGCGCCGAGGATAGCACATACCTAGTATTAACCTTGACGGGCTCGGAACCATCGAGGTACTCAAGCCGAAGATCTTCAACCTGCGGTCCCTCATCAACGACCAAACAGATCCATAACAACAAGCTGAACTTACCGGCGACGAGGGCAAAGGCGAAGCCCAATTGGGAGAAGCGGGATGTCCTTCCGGAGACGTAGGTTGCTCGTCGGGAGATTTCTTGGCAACCGTCTCAGGCTCCGCGGCAGAGACAGATCTGAGACGAAGGTCAGAGGACGCTTAGAGGATTTCAGATCAACGCGCCTGGTCTTGATCGGAGGAGGAAGAGTGCTGCGAACAGTATAGTTAGCAACTTAACAAACAGCTGGCATGATGATCAATAATACAAACCTGGACTTGACCGCACTAGAGCGATTGTACATACTGGCCCGTAATGAGACGTCCGTAGATAGACTGTGAAACAACGGCACTGACCTATCGCCGGCCTTGATCTCGCTGGCGTCCCTTGGGAAGAACGTCAGGATAGAAAGAGTAGACAGAATCCACACTCACTCTTCGTCGGAGTCCAGTTGAACAAAAGACGATCTAAATATGCCAGTTCACCAAAAGATTGGGAGCATAATGATATTAGCACCCACCCGGAGGCTTTGGTTCGACGACTTGACTTAGCAGCACCTTTTTTGCTGGATTGAACCAATACCAGAGCATCATCGCTGTCCCTGCGCAAGGTGGGTCAACGGAACATGTTCAATCAACAACAAACGGGTAAGACTCACGCCGCAGCTCCATCGCCACCATCATTTGACTTGGCCGCTCGACGCGAGTTGGCGGTCTGTCTGGGAGACGATTTCTTGGAAGCAGGCTTTTTACTGCCCACAGCGGCTGCAGTCTCATCCTCTCCGCCCGAACGGACAGTACTAAGTCGGGCGCACATGTTAGCAGCCGTACTCGACACGACGATGGTCACTTACATATCACTCCCAGCGTCGCTAGCTTTGGATTTGGCCATGGATCGTTCACTGTGATACCAAGTTCAAATGTCTGTCGAAAAATTCTTGGGCAACGCACATCAAGTCAAGCTCGTCCGACCACTCGGATAACTCGGAGGAGTCGTTGATAAAGTTGGAGGGAGAGTCTGCACGGGATTGATCCGATCTGGAACAAGGGTCCGCCTTAAGAGCTGCGGCAAACAAGTGGTTAATCACGCACTCCTCGATGGCTTCAATGTCAAGATACTGGGCAACGTCCGGAGGAACCTGAAAAGCACTTACGGCAGTGAGCAAACTTGAAGAGTAGTGACCAGCAAATTGGAGTATCACCGTTGTTGATGTTTCGCCAGACGACTAGGATGAGGCCTGGGATGGATGAGAACAGAGAACAAGGGCAAGCGCCAGGAGAGGAAGAGAGACGCACGAGACGGAGAGCATGCCACGGGGACGAGCACTGGTTGACCGCATGCACTTTATACAAAACTCCCTGCGCCCCAAAAGGCAACCGATCTCAGAATCACAACGAATCCACAGGGTCTGCATGCGACAGCGCGGCAAAGGGCGACGGACCAGAATCACTTGATCTAACAGAATGTACCCGTACCTTTGGTTGGGATCTCACAAGACCTCGATAAGCACGCAGGTCCAGATCGGGCGATCGAAGCTAGCCTCAATGCGAAGCAATGTCAGGCGGTGCGCCCGCAAAACCAATGCACTTTCCCGAGATTTTAGATCTCCAACCGCATACCCATATATAACAAGTGCTCGGACTGCACGCAGCGGCACAGTTAAACCGCAATATGTTCAAGGACTTCGATGAACTTTTTGATACGAAGGCTGCTGGTGAGCCATATTGATGATCTACGGAACTGAAAAACAACTAGCATCAGGCGCGCAGTTGGAAAGCATGATACAGAAAAGGATGGAACTCACCACAATGCGCGACGACATGGCCGCTCAGCATTTGAGCTCTGTTAATGTAAGCCAACATACGTTTCGCACAGCAGCGCTGCAACTGAATACGGCAAAGGTCGAAGGTGTCGTGATAAAACAGACCGGTGGCGTCCGCAAGACATGGAGGATGGCAGCGATGGCTGAGTCCCCCGAGGACGACACAGAAGTGGTTTTCCGCATGCAAGGTGTACTCTCGCTGGTGGAACTTGTAGCAGGGAATCTGTCGAGGTGAAGTTAGCGGTCGCAACTCAAAAGACGGATCTGACGGAGAGAACAGGCTGAACAATAATAAGGCTGCCAACATCAGCCAGCGCGTCAAGATAGTTGGCCTCGGCAGCGCATCGTTCGAACTGGCCGTCCAGAACACAAAGGTCATCCAAGAGGCATTCTCGCGCTTCTTCGGTGGTCGACCCATCAGCGGTTGGAACACAGGCGACGGCACAGGAGAGACTTTCCTGATTGCCAGCAATCGCTTTCTGACATCTAACAAGGACTACCCCAACTGCAAGAGCGTCCCGATCGGGCCCGGCGTCGACCCTCTGAAATCGTTGGAAAGGTTCAAGTCCGCTGGCTTGATTCATACGGCGGACAACATCGTGAATTATTTCAGACTCTACAAAGATCCAAAGTCGGGGTGAGCTCTAATCTCGCAGTCTTACAAGTCACTCACCATATATCATCGACAGCGAGGATATTTATTACTCGTCTTTTCCCGGAGCGTTTCGCGTAGGGGACATTGTCGAGATTCAGGGCTCGGTCACGGCCTTCCAGACAAAACAGCAAAAGATCAAGACACACTTTCATATGCAGTCACTCACGCTGCTCGACCATAAATATTCTAGGGTATGCTTGACTCTATGCCTGCAAATTTGCGACCTAACCACGCGCTCCAGGAGGCCGAGCTTGCCCGCGCTCGTCCCTCATATGAACCAGACTTGCCAGCCACGTTGGTGCGAAAGTCGTGGTTCACAGAGGAGGAGGACAACGATGTTTCCCATACCAGAAAGAAGTTCAAAGAGTTGAAGGTATCGGACGCAGCGGGCGGTATGCAGGAAGGCGACTATGAGATGCCGACCTGAAGAGATTTTCGTGCATGTCAGCGGATGCAGGGATAAAGTGTCATAGTAGTCACCGTTACAATAACAATATGGTCGGTAGTATCCAATCTAAGTAGCACCGAGACTCGACAAGCAGACAACCAGGAAGCGACAACGTCGCGAGAGGAGAGGCGTGCGCCGCACATGCCCGATCACATGACAATTGATCCGAATTATGTACTCGGACCAACCCGGCTACTCGCTATCTCCGTTGTCTTCAGCCATGAATCGGGTCAAGTCAAACATATATTTCTCGGTGAGTGGATACTACTACCGGCTACCGCAGGTCTGCTAATCATCCGAAGGAAAAAGATCATACACGCTAGTGGAACGACTAACTAAACGACCGAGCCTCTCAAAATAGAGCAGGGATAGCGCGCGACCGTTCGCAGAGACGCTCCCATCGAGACAAGTGAGGGAGAACGAAGGATGGAAAACGGAGGGTCGGCGTCCAATCAAGAAGTCTCGCAACACTAGCGGACCCAGACACTGCCCAATGTGGAGTAAACGCAAATCGGGGCAACAGCCCCTGGAATGTGCCGCCACCCAGCGGAAGTGATCGACCAGAACGACATCTTATTTGCGTATGTCGAGAGCTTGCAACAACGGGAAGCAGCTGAGGAGTGACTGCAGTTCCCACTGATCATGGGTGGAGATAGACAGAACGGCCACCTCCACCTTGCCGAAATGACGATTGCGTTGATGATGAAGAAAATGTGCGAAATCTCCACCCCAATTGTCGTACTGGAGGACGCGCAACGACGGTAGATCCAACGCCAGAACAAGGAGCGCTGTCGTTATGTGTCCCACCGCCACATTGAGGTGAGTCACAGACGGCAACAGGCAGCGGCGATTCTTCAGGGACTCACGTCCCCAAAGGGTATCCAGGCACTCGGCGCGGATAAGGTGCAGGTGAGTCACGCAGACCATGAGCTCAAGTACACGGCGCACTTGGTCCCAGGTGAACTGTGTCTCGACCGAGAGTGATGATAGGTGAAAATCGGTGAGATTCGCGAAGACCGCAGCGCCGCCCCGGTGGATGAGGCTATAGCGGAGGGAAAGGCTTCGCAGAGCTGGCATATTCCGGCCAAAAAGCACGGGCAAAGGTGGGTCAATGTGACCGAGGTCGATATCAGGGAAGAGGTCGAGCACCATGGAGCGCAGATGCGTGGTAGGAAGGCCAGGTAAGCGCCGCAGGAGGAGCACAGACGACTGGAGGTCATGACTGCGCAGGGTAAAACGAACTGTACGCGCAATCACGATGTCGAGGAAGCGCACTAGGCGGTCGATGAATTCATGAAGTGTTGGGGCGGAACCACCGCGAGCGCGCAAGGACCTGGTGTCGATCAGGTCCACAAAAAGGTGGACGGTCAAGTCGCCAGCCAACTGGAGGGAATTCGTAACAACCGAGAAATCGGTGAAATTGTCAACGAAAACACCACGCCAAAGGGTGGGGTCTTCTGACACCAATTTTTTCCAGGAGCGGTGGACAAGCATGCACGACGTGCGTCTGCCCTCGTGAGACACAGGATTGTCTGCAAATGGTCCAAATGTCCACCAGAAGACGACCGACATGACTTCGGGTGGGAGACATGTTCTGGTATTGGTGTATACGCCTGCTGGTAGAGCCACAGTTTCGAGACAACAGCCTGCGGCCCTCGGTGGGAGTAACTATAATCCATTGCGGAATGAACACACCGACCACCCTTGGTTGTTTCGATGAAGCACGCACCTGGACAACAGACTCGGACGACATGGATAGAACGTTGCTGAGAGAGAAGGCAAGAATCAATTGACGGGGATCTCCCGTCCACTATCAGGGTTTAAATGAAAGATCCGACGAGAGATCATCAACTCCAGGTCAAGTGATAGCAAAGCAGAGGTACGAAGGTTCAATGCGTACAAACAACTACACTTCCTTCTGACCATGTCAGTCCTATCAACGCCAATGGTGAGAAAGGCTATGGTGGTTGACTGCGCCAACATCGGCGGTCTGAATATTTTGCAGAACCCCTACACTCGTCACAGCACCTTTGTGCACATCAAGACCCAGTCCGACGCCAATGACGCGCTCCGTCCGATCCGCGGAGGTGTTATAGGATTCGATACAGAATTCAAGACGCGGGTAGTTCCTGGCCACGAGGCGCAAGCAATGCTGGCTACTGCCGGCACTAAGGCTGACCGACGCGCCTACCAGATTGCCAGAGTAAATCATTTTGGCGCTCAAGGAATCCCCGTCGACTGGAGCGGGGCGGGGCTTTGCATCGTACAGATTGCGCGCCACGAGGATGTGTATATCATCGACTTGAAGAGGATCAGAGGTCAGAAAAAGATACAATCTGCGCTCCTTCGGTCATTGATGCCCATCCAGCGTTTCCCTCTGAGCTACGCCGCATCCTGGAAGACGAGGCGATAGCCAAAGTGGGTACAGGTTTTGGCAACGACGGCAAGGCCATTTGGGAGGACCTCGGGTGCAACGTCCGAACCTTCGTTGACGTAGGCTTCATGATTCGGCTGTGGAACCCTGAAGGATATGCGACGCGAAACAACAACATCTCGCTCGAGGATTGCGTGGCAGATCTCCTGGGTCTCGCTCTGAACAAGGCCCCCGGGACTGAGATCAAGTGGGACGAACCCATCGAAGAGCAAGAAGGCGCCATAGAGTGTGAGGTACCCCTACATTTTGGAGTAATTATAAGCTGACGATGCGCAGATGCGGGACTCGATGCTCAAGCTTCGCTCGAGATATATAACGAGGTCTCGAAGCGGCTGAGGTCTAAAGAACTGACTTTAGGACGCCTCATACCAAACGACTGGTACACTTACCATTTCGTCCAGGGAGCGGCCACGCGCACAGTCAAGAATTACCTGGGGATGCCTCACCCTTGGTCATACACCGTCTGCCCTTGGTATGTTGGGGGCGTGTTCTCGAATTACCACCTGTAGTTTACGGCGAACCGGCGACATGTGTAGTACGTAAAACACGAGATGAATCTGAGTGATAAGGCATTGATGGACGGAATCTGTCAATTCAAGGAAGCCAGTATGCCGTTATATTATGACGACAACCTTACATTAGGCTGCAAGTGATTTTAAACGATTTCCTGACCAAGGGCGTCAACCAATTAGCGCGGCCAGACAGGACACTTGAAATGGAACTTCAAACAGAAAGCTCCACCAGACAGGTTGGAATGGAAGCTCAGTCCGCCTCGCAATATATTCGAAGCTACCTAAACCCCAAAAGTGTAGGCCCCCACTTGCAATACGAGAAGATGCGGTCTAAAAGCAACCGAGAGGGTCGTATAGAATTCAAAGACACGACAACCGGCCAAGTTTGAGACTAGTACCGCGGCAGAACCCGAGATATTCAGTTCCCAGGACATAATAGTGGATCCCAGAGTAAGCGCTCCGCGCAACGCAGCAGTAAACTCTAAATCCAATACCCGGGTCCTAACAACAGAACGTCGAACTCCGGTATTAGGGGCATCAGAGTCATCGCACTGGCCGAGAATACGCCACCTTGCAATCTATTCTTTTTTTAGGATCCCGGGAAAGGACCCTGGAGCGACAACACGGAAGAGCGTGAATATCTCAATTCAACAACAGGGTAGGGGCTCACGAGGTACGCACACACCACAAAACCCTAAATACACAACCTGAGATCCGAAGTCCACCATAGAATGCACTAAATATTTCAGTCCGGGAAACCCGGAAAAGGACCTTGGAGCGATTCAACAACAGAGTAGGGGCTCGCGAGGTTCACACACACCTCGAAACCCTAAATACATGACCCGAGACCCGAAGTCCACGACAGATCGTACATATTTCATTCCGGGGAAACCGGGAAAGGACCCTGGAGCGATGACTCGGAAGACTAACGGAAAGAGGCACAAATTTCGCAGAATCCATGCACAGAACGAAGCAACCATGCCCGGGTTGCGTGTGAAGGCATTTCAGGAATTCAACTCTGGCTGGGTCTGATTAAAATGCAGCCGCAGACAATATTAGCCATGTAGTCGAATCAGCCGAATTAATACCTGATTGAAATTACTTGTGTGTGTGAATTTTGCACCCCGCATGGCCCCACAAGTGGGAAACATATTCATCAGCAAATAAGGCACAACGTATTGGGGGCGTACAATTATATCCAGTGCACCCGTTTCAACTCGTAGCGGTGGAACGTTTGACCACGACCAACTTAGCTCGACCAATGGTGGACACGATCAGGATATGAACCGGAGGGGTTTTTTTTTGTTTCCAGCTGACAGGATGAAAAAGATGAAACAGGGTCCACCTGCGCGTGCGGTGTCCGAGAGATTTTGGGTGCAGAGCTATGTGAACACTTGGCCATGTCTGGAAAGTGTCGTCATCGCTCCAACCTCCCGTGAAGGTCGGATGGTTTCAGTCTTGACCCAGTACATGAAGCCCCAGCAGTTCGTGCAGACCCTGGACCCTTATTTCAAAATCAGCGGGATAATGCGATGAATTCCGACACTGGACCGGTTACAACGGGATAATGCAAAGAGTTCGAAGTCGCAATATCGGGAAGATGTCGGCCCAGAATATTTACAGAGCTGGATATTCCCGGTGCTAACCTAGTGGACAGAATGCACGTAGGTCATGGCGATTCTAGGACCTTGTTCGAACATCAGAAGAACAACACGAAGGTCGAAGCTCTGTACCCTATTTTAATATCAGGGGGACGATGCGAAAGCATTCATGAAGAACCAGTCTCATGCATGGACTAAGTTTGGGCATGTGGCCAGGCGCCGGTTGCTTTCATTCTCACCCCTCGAATATTAGCGGGGAAATGGTGCGGATATGGAACCAGTAGCATGGCTCGGCCAACGACGGGTACTTCCAACCCCCGTCGCTAGTCGTTGACCGACGGGCGCTGGTAGCCGACAGCAATCTTGATCGTACCCGAGATGTGGGGTGAGACGCGGCCAGAATTTGTATATTGATCGAGGTTCCACAGGCGCAGCATTGGATATTGGTATATTTTTAGTTTGGGCAAATGACCCTCGGATGGAGATCGAAATGTGATCGACCATCAAAAAATATTGATCATGACATGTAGAGACACTGCGTGAAGGCGCTATACCGCTCCACACACCGATTTAGGCGGGGAAGATGTAAATTTACAAGTTTAGCCCAGGAAAGTTCCGGGACATACCAAACCAAAAAAGTATCGCAGCCCTGCACGTGGAATTGCCCTAGCTGGGGAAGCGTCAATGGAAGGCTGGTCAGTTTAGTATATATATACATATACATATGAAACAAATACACGAGTCAGCTGGTTCGGAAAAAAATTGCCTCAGCAACGGACATCTACGCCAGTGAGTTGGACAACACGCTTACAAGGTTCAAACCAACGATTAGGGCAAGAAATGCACCTGGACCCGTTCGAAGTTGAGGCAGAGATGTTCAGAGTGCTGCTCAACGCAGGAGTAGAACCACAACGCATGCTCGACATCTTGAAGAACAACAGGAGCATTATTTCCGGCTCGTCGCCGCTTCCTGCATTGACCGCTCTTCGGTTTCGACCCAACGACCTCGACGTCTACGTTCCTGAGGAGAGACAGGAACCCATGGTCCGTGCAATGGAGCACGAATTCGGATTTCACCACATCCGTTCGCAGGAAAGCCACTACGACCGCAACAACAGCATAGTCCGCGTGCTGTGGATGGCGCGAGGTACTCACATTCTGAACCTCGTCATCGTCAAAGGCGACAACGCGGCCATAGCCCCGTTCTTGTTCCACTCTACCGTGGTCATGAATATTGTGACCCCATACGGGATTCTATGCGCCTACCCCGACCTCACCCTGCAAGGATATGCCATCCCCAATGTCAACTGCCTGGTGGACACAACCTCCCGAGTACGCTCGCTGCGCTGCTACAGGAAATACACGGAACGCGGAGTTCTATACTCCTACGATCTGCGAGCCTTACCCGGTTGGGAGGATCACACATGTGGGTCGGACAAGTCGTGTCCCGCGACCGTAAGGTCGCTCCACGACGACGGCACACTATTCGTGCCCTTCCCGTCTCGCCCGAGCGCCGGCGAGGTCAACGACGTGATTGGGCTTGGACGCCACACGGTTGTATGGAGTCTAGGCGGGAAATCATGCACGATAGACGGGGCGTACACTGATTCTTTTGTCTTATCCGTACCTTTGCACCATGAACTATGATATATACGTGTTTATCGCAGCATCGTAGGGTCAGAAGAATATTTGCCAGAGAGTACTTGACTTCTGTGACGATGCAATAACACCAGGCGTGAATTAAATCAAGAAAGTTACAAGTGTAACAAGTACATAGAATCAAGGGAATACACATTCTGGGAAGAGGATTAAGGAAATGGATACATAAGTTGACGTGTATCGACAATGGAGCTGGGCGTAGGTAGACAGAAGAGGCAGATATGGGCAGATGAGGAGCGCTTTAGAAGCCAAAACTATTATAAGATGTAACACACGAGCGCGAGACAACATTGTTGTCGTTGTTCAACCACGCCTCCCGAGGAATCGTCATGACCTCGGAGGTATCCAAGTCCATTGGGGAGACGATGTGCAAGCCCCTCCCGAACCTCAACAATGTGGAGAGGAGCTTCGGGTTAATCGCGTCCGCAATCCACAAATTAGCGAGGCGGGGGCAGAGGTCGGGCCAGTGAAGGGATATGGCGTGCATAGCGAGGGAGAAATAAGGTAGATTGTCGCGACCATCCAAGCGCTCGAGTTTCGGGAACATAGAGAGGACACCGACCAGTGGGAGTATGCTGTCGAGCTGGATGTCCAGAAGGAGGGTGGTGACTTCGGAAACAACCGATTTGCAGTGGTTGATGAAATCAGACACCAACTCCTCTGCATGGAACTCGAGGTGCAGTGTGCGAAGAGCGGGTAACTGAAGCATGGAAAGGAAGCAGCTGCACGAGGTCTCGTGCAGCGCGAAGAAGAGATGGGTGACGTGCGGAAGACAAGGCGGTTCCTTGGTGAAGTCGTCCAGACCCACGACCTCGACGTTAGAAATATGAAGCTGCTGCAGGACAGGCATGGCGGGGAGGAGCTCAAACAGCTCGTCAACCGAGGGCGCCATGTCCTCAAGCAAGTTCTCCAGTTGAAGATGCGTCACGTTGGCATACAAAGGCAAAGGGCCCCACGCGACGAAAGTGGAGTCGAAGATCAAGTGCCGAGGACGCATCCTGCCGGTAAAGAGGACGGGACAAGTGTAGGCGGTATCACCGTCTGATTGGGCGAACCGCTGCAGCTCCATCGAGAAGGTGGTCATGCAGAGCGCGACCAAATCAATAGCAGCACCATCCAGCGAAGACAACGAGTGGAGGAGAATGTTGGACGAAATGGCGGCGGACGCGGTGATGTAGAACCGCTCGCACTGGGGCATGAAAGGTGAAATAGTAGCACCCACAGCGTCCCAGAACCGAATCTGACGGACAGGGTTGTTGTGGAAGCGGGGAGGACATTTGGCGGGGACGAGGGACCTCAGGGAGAAGGTGAGCCGCGAAGCTTTGGCCTTGAGCAACCAGCAATATAGCTGGTCGAGAATTGTCCTCTGGTCGATATATATCTGGGACCAGAACGCAGGCGTGGAAGCGACGTTGCTGGCCCAACGACGGCAGACTCGCGAGACAAGGCGACGACCACCGTCCCAAAGGTCGGGGTGATCGCAGAAACGTATGGGGACCATGAGCAGGATTTTGGACAGTATCTCGTTGGGTATAGCGTCGACGTGAACATCTGCAACAGGCGTCAGTATGGGACGTCGCCCCTATAGCATAAAAAAACTCACTGGAGACAGAAGCGTCGAAACGGTTTATTTTCACCAAATAGGCAGCTCCCAAGTGCGATGTCGATAAAGAGTCGTCGACAGCGTATCTTTCATTGGAGGCCAGCGCCGCGGGTGCGGCTTCCATGGCAAGGGGATGGGAGAAATGGTACGCGATTCAAGTTGGTCAACGGGATTAAATAAAGATTGCACGGGCTGCCCGTGCCCGCACCATAGGCAACGCCAAATACGAGATCCAACATAATATCCCTAGATCTTGACAGTGGGCGCAGCTGCCCCCGATCCAGCAGGCGCACCAGAAGAGGATCGACGTGGTGAGAAGAGAAAAACGGCATCCACAGCCACTGATGCGGTAAAAGCCGATACCTACTCCTTACGGCAACAACGACGCCTCAACACAAGCTCACACTAGATGCGCTAGGAAGCCAAAAGAGCTAAACCTAAGAGAGGTACAATGCAAATATACATATATTCAAATCTCGTGCTAACTAGATCGTGTTTCAAAGAACAAAAAAAAAATAACAGACGCTAAGTACGGCGCTTGAGTATAAGATGGCGAGGGATGATGGCGTGCGGATACTTGTCCGCAAACAGATCGTAAGTACTATACAGAGGGAGACAATGGATTTCGTTACAGATATAAGTAAGCAGATGAGGAAGACGCGAGGAAGGAAGACCGTCAGAGGGATGAACATGGGCGATGCTGAGAGGAAAATGACGACAGAACAGTGTCGAGAGAAGCTCAACATGGTCTATCTCCTCCGCGACGCATATCAGCTCAAGGCTGGGCACAACGTCCTCGCGACCCTCAAGCAACGCAGCGAGAGTAGCGGTAGGCGTGGGGATGCACCCAACCTCGCGAAGGTCGAGACACTGCAAACTGGGGGCGCAACGAAGGAAGGGCTCCAAAACATTGGGCTGTATCCAAGTCGATCGAAGGACAAGGGTACGAAGATGCTCCAAAGGACGGGGGCAGTATTGGCGGAAGACGTCGAGTAAGGCAAGATGCGGGATCACGATTCTCATCGTGCGCAGAGCAGGAAGACAGAGCTGGTCGAGGATAAGGCAAGAAGAATGATGCAAGAAGTCGAATTCGAGGTGAGTGAGGCGCATCAACACAGCGAGATTGACGGCGACAATCGGATCGGCCGTCAAGACGACGCGGATGAGATGAAGTGTGGTGAGACGAGGCACGGATCGAAAAAGCTCAACGATCTCGTTCGCGGACGCCTCGCAAGCCGTGTGACCTGCCCGATTAAACCTGCGGCTACCCAGGTGGAGGGTGGTCAGGTTGTGAAGAAAGGGCGCGGCGCCCCAGGTGACCAACATGGGTGCCATGCGAAACTCGCGCAGGCGGGGGAGACCACCAGCGAACATGGGCGCGAAATGGTAGTATTCGTCCGAATGAGCGGTGAAGCGCTGGAAATCCGCTGATCCTGGTTTCAGGACGAGATCGACGGACGTCACAGCGGGAGCAGAAAGCGACTCGACGCGCTGCATAATCTGGTATGTGGACAACCAGTCGCTGCAATAGATCTGAAACCTCAATGAGACGATGTTAAGGAGCGACAAACAGTGAACAGCATACCTTCAAATCGACGCAGCGCTGCAAGTATGGCCCAAGAATGGTGAATACGCGCTGGAGAAAAAACGCGATTTTGACAGTCATGTGAGGGGGGACTTCGCTGGCGTAGCGCATGTTGGAGGGTAATTCGGTTCGAAGGACGAAACAGAAGGTCAAAGGGAGAACCCCGCTACGCTCCAGGTTGAAGGTCAACTGGCGCGACGAGGTACGATTGTGGATGAGAACGTCCGACCAGATGTAGGGATCACCCTTGATAATGGCGTTCCACCGGCGGCAGACGAGGCGCAAATTGGTTAACATTGTAGGATAAGGGGTGTCGAGGGAAACAGGGAAGGGCGGAGCCCATAACAATGGACGAAGACAATTGCGAAGGAAGATTGAAAGCAACTCGTTGGGGACAACGAGCGTGGTGTCTTGAAAAATCAACATAGCGTCAGACTTTGAACGGGAGAACGTGTAAACCACCATACCAACGCCACCAAATGCTTGCATGTCGGCACGAGGATACTGAGAGGATGAAGTGGTGCCTGGAACGTTGCGAACCAGTCAGTAAACGTTCCCATCTAACCGACGACGACCAACTCACTACTGGTGTATTGAGCAATCAAAGATGAGACGGCTTCAGAAGAAATGAAAACGATCGGCGACTCCATGTCAGTCATAGCAGGGGACGGTGAGCAGGAAGAAGTAAGGTAAGATACATGGGCGGTCGAGTGACGTCCGTATTTATTAGCAGGAACAACCCCATTCATCGCGGATATAACCGAGCGCATAACGGCACCACTTTTCCGATTTTCGCATCAGATATTTAGCAGCAGGAAGGACCCCATTCCTGACGGAGATAATTCGCGCGCGTAAGTCTACCGCTTCCGCGGGTACCCCATCAAACACGAAGGTTTTGAACCACCCAACCGAGGAGTACATCAAACGGAGAGAATATTTCACATGGCCCTGAAAACAGACAACGGAAACTATAATCGGTACTGTAATTGAATAATCAGGAAGAGCTAACTGGAACAGGAAGTATAGGTAAGGTGTAATAGTCGAGGAGCGAATCCACGGGACGACGCAAAACGGAGATGGAAGACGAGTCAAGATAGAAGGAAGTAAGTACGCAGTCCGAATCCCCCGGGTTAGCCGGGTAAGCCAAGTATAACGACAGCGAGTCAGAAAAGTTACCTAGATCGGGACGCCGCAGAATGTCGTCGATAATATAGTAATCACAGCGAGGCGGAAGAATAACAGCAGAAAGCTCGGGGCAAAGCTCCGTCCAATGCAAGGACAGCCCTTGGAAGGCCTTGCTAAAAAACGACAGACCCCCTCTGCCGTCAAGACGAACAAGGCAAGGCATTGAATACAGCAGGTCAGCCACCTGGCGAAAGGTGGCGACGTGAGGGAAAAGAACAGCGGAGGTGATGGAAGCGAGGAGTGGGCGGCACTGATTTACGAGGGCAGAAATATCGGTGGAGTCCCATAATTCGAGGCGGAGAGTACGGACTTGAGGGAGGTGCAGAGAGGCCACAAGGGCGACGGAAGACGTGGATAAGATGGCCAAATCGAGATGAGTGAGCGCGGGAAGGGTGGGGCGAACCACGCGGGATGGAAGGACAGACGAGGGACCACACTCGACCAAATACAGCTGTAAACGCACGAGCCGAGGAGCGGCAGCGAAGAACGCATGCATCTCGTCCATACTGGGCATATGGTGGCTCCACATACGACGGAAGCTAACGTCGGTAAGCGAAGCGAGAACGCCCGCCCACGTCCACAAGGGAAGCGAGATAGTGAAGACCGCCTGCTCGAGCTGGGACAAGTTTTGTGGGAGGAGAGGGGGAAGCAACCGACGCCCGACGGAGGAACGGGGTAACCGCTGCACGGCCATGGAGGGAGGGACGACGTCGAGGTCCAGGAACGTCAAGAGAGGCATGGGAGAGCAACGCAGCATCCCCAACAAGAGGATCGAATCCTTCTCGTGCGAGGTGCAAAGCCTCAGCGCCTCGCAGCGCGGGAGGAAAGGCTTTATGGTGGCGGAGAGCCAAGCAATGTACTCCCGCACGTTCGCGATGGGTTCGAGACCGCGGCGTACGTCGTTAGTGTCGACGACGAGCAGGCTGAAGGTGAGAGGAACAACACCACTTTTGACGAGCCAAGAATGAAGCTCGATAAGAGGGGTGTAATTGTCGATGACGATGTAGGACCATAAACATGGCTCGGAGTTGACCACGTCCCTCCAATACAGGCACACGCCTTGAACCACCTTACGGCGACCAGCGGGATCGGGCTTGTCGGACACCGACCCAACGATAGCGTGCCGTAGGAATCGGGAGACGATCTCGGTGGGGAACGAGTGTATATGCATCTGGAAACAGTGAACAAGCAGTCCTGGATGTACGGAGGTCCCACTCACGCGCCAAGAGCAATGATCGTCGAGGTCGAGGTATACTGCGAAGCAACAAGTAGAAGAGAGCAGGGCGGGAAAAAGCCACAGAAACAATGGCTGCTTATACCGAAATACCCCAGACGTTCAATAGGCAGGACATCGGACCGCATCAGAATGAAAACAGAAAATAGACCGAGCGTCATATGCCCCGGCGCTACAGAGGCGAACACAATTAGACAACTGAATTGCCAACAGCTGACACCGCAAACAGGCTAACCGCACAGAGTAATTTGAAAGGATGCAGGGGTACACCTTGGGTACACCTCGAGAGATTCACGAGTTGAGGAAGAGGCTGCAGCGCGGACAAGGAAAAAAACATATCAAGAGAGAAAGGACCCCAGGATGAACACAAAAGCAAGACGCCGGGTAGGAAAGACCTTTACGTTGGTGTACCAGACCAGCCAAGGGCAAGTATGGTGGCCACGGTGAGAAAATATCGTGATGATCAAGGCAAGAAGACGATTAAGCGAAATTTCTGATAGGCGACGGCGTTTTCCGAGTCACGTTTCAAGGCACAGCTGGCAAGCGTCGTCCTAAGAAACGATTCTATATTTCATATAGGAATCGTAATCACGCGCAGGCTGTGCAGCGCTATCCGAATGCAGGTGATGCTGTTTGTAGAAGTTCTAGAACGAGGTGACGAGGTCTGTCAGGAGAGACTAAGATGCTGTATGATACAGCATGTCACCATAGACTGGTAACCGATCTCTCCACGAAGTGGGAATGATGTCTACAGACAGATTGGTCACTTGTCTAATCTCGAGTCGTTCAGACCCGTGGATTGTATTGGCACTCTGCTGAACACTAAATAGTCACCGCCGACCCTCAGTGGAAGTCCTGCCGCAAGCGTGCCGCTGCATCCCATCCCCGCCCCAACTCCGCCCTCTCCTTTGGGTAATGAGAATGAGTGCAACTGCTGTTGAACAATACACTTAGCCAACGCATCAATGATATGAAAAGGCCATCGCGTACAACTGCTGTATGGCTTCAACAGCAATGTATGCAACAGCACTGATGTATCATGTATGAGGCTATGTGCTGTACAAAACTCAGCCGCCTGACGCCCTGAAGACGTGTAAGCTGTTGGACTGGCGGGAATCAATCGCAGAACCGTCAAGATACACTGCAGTGACCAAGCAGCAGGGACAACAGCCTCTTCAGTGAGCGAATAATAATAACGGGAAGGCAGCTGGCACAATTCCCGCACTCTCAGTTCGGTTTCGTAGCCCATCTACACTCTCCCCCGTGGGATGCACTCTTGCATAGATACGTGCCTTCGAATCAACCCCACGAGGCGCACCTTCCGAGTTCTCTGAAGTCGACCATGCATTGGTTCGAGTTCACTTGCTTTACGGTTTCTAGGTGGTCACACAAGCCAAACGTGTCGAAAAGCTTTCATTCAAAATCTCGGCCGCCACGGCATTACAACATTCGAGGTACGAGATTTTTTTGTTGTAGAGTCTGTTTAGAAGAGACTACATCGTGGTACCCGTTGCCCGAATCCGGCTCGACGGAGGTTGAGTTGATGCAAAGTTTCAACATTGTCACTCCGGCAGTTTCCTTCAAGCTCTTATACTATGTATTTTGGACCAGAATAATCAACGGGTAAATTCCGACGGACGCGGAGAAAATTGGCGGTCCAACCGCTATCGAATTTTTCGAAAATACTTAGCTGGTTCCAGATCACAAACGTTTTAGGGCCAGGACTACAATTTAAACCGTCTCCGAATTGAACTCGAAGCCCAAAAAACTCGAACTTCCGATTCCACCGTTCCTGGCTCCACCGCAGACCTACCCCGAGCGGTACGGTCGTAAGTACTTGTAGCCGTAAGACCATAATTTACCTTTCCCCGTGGAAGATGGCCCTTTCGGCCTTGCGAGCTGGTAAAATGTCAGGAATGCATTCGAAGTGGCCATGGAGCTGCTTGGTACTCATCTGTAACATTTTATGTTCTGGTTCTTGGTAATTTGCTGCGAAATAACTTCTTCGCGTCCTTGTACACGTACTCATGTACCGAGAAGCTAATTGTTTGAGCATCGATTCAGATCAGCGTCCGCGATTTTCGGCGCGGGTGCTGACCTGCGTATACACGGGGGTTCGTTGAGATAAAAGCCGGGCGAGCCCTACATACCCTCCGCACAATCGATGCCTCTCCACCGTTTCTTCTCGCCCAAGGGGTTGTACACGCGCGAAGACACCATCGCAGCAGCGGTCACAGACGTTTACACAAAAATCAACATCCCCGCATTCTACGTCGTCGTCCTCTTCATCGAGGTCGAGCCCGACAACTATTTTGTCGGCGGAAAGCGCACGGGTCGCTTCCTGCGCATTGGAATCGAACACATCGCGCGCAATTTCTCAGAGTTCGTTTTTCAACTCGCTCTCCTCTTAGTCTCTCCTAGACAGACGCTACAACACGGGCACTCGTGCCTCGCTGTGTTGTACTCTCCTCTCGGGCGGCACCCAAAATTTAAATTTAAATACTGAGTGTACATACTGTTTACAGCGACAAGGGCAAGCGAAACGTCCTGGTGGACCGGTACGAGAAGGCGCTGGCGCCGTTCACGGCAGAACGAGGGATAAACTGGGAGGTTCAAGTCACCGATGTGAGACTCACCCATTTCAACCCATTCATGATTCAAAGCCGATGTAAATTGAACTGACCCCACGCTGACTAGCGCGTTCTTTGGAACGGGAACGTGTCCCCGCCCCTCCCGAATACGGAAGAGGAACGGATATGGAAACGCGCGAACCGCGCGGTTCCGGTTGAAGGGATGGAGATGCTCAAGAGGGCAGCGCAGATGTAAGTAGAAGTTTATGATAATACTGTGGAGTGAATCATTTCCCTTGCAATGGGTATCATAAACGGGAATCTTGGTCTTGAGCTTGAACCAGTGTTGAGAACCTTGGTTGACTTTTCCGGCTGGCTCGGCATAGCTCTGCACTGGCAAACCTGGATGCTCCCTATACAAGCTCTTACTCATTTCACAAAGCCGTTTCCACCACCTTGACTCGAGTCCCTGCCAGTCGGTATCACTTTAGCCTTCCGATTCTTCCATTATCTACGGTTCAACCGCTTCCTGCACCATTTGATCAGATGCACGACCTCATTTGAACACCAACCCGGTTTAAGAACTCAGTATTTCCCCAGGGGCTTGAGAGAGCGAGGTTACCCCCTCAAATGTATACAGAAATAATTTACATGGCCCGGCGCTAATCTCAGCGCCGAACTGCGCGCGCGCGCAAGATCGAAAGTCCCATTTGCACGCATCCATCGGATTATAGCTGGTGTGAGTGGTGGCAACACTTGCGGCGCGCTCACACAGCTAACCAAAGAAGTCCTACCTCAATTTACTTCGAACTCCGCGTGCTATATACCTCCCTCTCCAAGTCGTACGACGCCGCCGGTGGGGTGGTGAGCGCGAAGATCGAGGAGCTGCTAGTCATCGCTACCCCAGTGGGATCTGGCCGCGTGCATTGCAGTTCGACTCGGAGGTAGATGACCATGTTCGCGAGGCCGACGATGGTCGGGCAGAGGTCTGTTGCGAGGAAGTGGAGCATGGAGCCGGTTTCGCTTGTTACCGCGAAGAACATGGCCCAGATTCTAGGTGAGGAGCGGACGTGTGCGTTAGTGGGAAGGGAGGAGCGGAAGTAGAGAGAATTACGCACGTCCAGACCGCGGCGCTTTCCAGTACGATTATTAGCACGGGCTTGGGGCATACCTGATTAGCCTAAGACAGCCACAGAGGGGAGAACGACGGGGACGCACCACGATCACTCCTTCCCCCAAATCCCTCACTTCTCGGTTTCTCCTCCGGATGTTCCATACGACAAACCCTGAATGCACACACATCAGCAGACGCTCTCACCCCGATGTTGGATTCTCTCGCACCTGTGCAATAAACATTGGTTCTAAGCTTGATCAGACGGTGAACTGGTCGATGTAACAACAGAAATAACTTGCATCAGAGTAAGACACCAGTTCGCCTTCACTGCGTCCGCGGCGGAGACGAGATGCATCGCAGACGGTCGGGAGTATAAATATGGGATGGCACAGCCGCCAGCTATCGAGACAGTCAGCATAGCCAAGGTTCTTGAGCATTAGACTCACCAAGAATTCCCAGCCAAGACAATACGGGGACGATAATGACTAGGAGATTTTGGTCCCATATCAGGAACAGGCGGTGAATCTTGAGCTCTTTAGATGTGCCTCAACTTGGCAGCGCGATGGGGAAACACTCACAATAGCTGCGTCTCCTATTAAAACGGCGGCCACCGTTAATAACCTCTTCGCAATTTGTGTCGCCTTCGACTCGTCGATATAGAAGTAAAAAGCGCTTTCCGATCGTAGAAAGGCCTGAAAAAAGCGAACGACCGTCAAGATCCAATGCTGCAAAAAAGCCTGTCAGACGGCGCTGATGTCCAGAGCGGGAGAAAGGGAGTGATCCGCACCGCGCTACATGTCAGGAAAATCGCCACAGTGAAGACGACGACGGGGTTTCGCGTCCACACTGGCCAACTGGACTCCTTCGGCGCGTTGTGTCGTGAAAACCGGAGGTAAAGGGTGGTGGATGCGCAGACCAGAAATAGCGCATAGAGGAAGCTCTCCAGCACCACAGTCGCCATATTGACAGCTAGTAGAAGGTCCATGACAAGGAGGATGGATAGATGATCGACGTGCGGCTTGACAAGGGCTTGACAAGAGAGCCCACAAAGAAACTCTCACGTGGCACGGAGGCTTTTCAAGCGGTTTCGTGCGACCGGCAAACAATCGGGAGTCTCCGGCGACGGCCGTCACCAATATTATTCCATGGGTAACCGGCTAAGGATCCCCTCTCCGTGCCAGTCCGTGCCTACCAGGTAAAATGTATATGAATTGCAGCGCCTGAGTTCGCAGGAGACCGGGAATTTTCATCATGATCATGATTTGAACTTGAACAATTCAAGTTGAACTCAATTTACTGGACCCAGCGAGCACCCAGCGAGTTTG
The DNA here is from genome assembly GCA_029281495.1 of Mycena filopes. Classification (NCBI taxonomy): domain Eukaryota; kingdom Fungi; phylum Basidiomycota; class Agaricomycetes; order Agaricales; family Mycenaceae; genus Mycena; species Mycena filopes. The sequence goes on from JARIHR010000015.1 coordinate 891,887, forward strand.
CAGAAGTTCCACATCCCATTCTCACCCTGGTCTCCTGGTTATACTTGTTTCATACATACATCGCGGTGAACTCTTCCAGAAAGCATGTTCCAGCGGCATTCCAACGGTGTTGAAACCGCCGTGGCTGTGTTGCCATCAGTTCGCATCGAGACGGAGTTTCTCACGATGGCTCACGCAGTCCGATGCCACCTCAGCGCCACCCTCACCACCGACGAAATCAGAGAAGCACATCAGACCTGCATTCCAGTCTCGCCTGGAGCTTCCTGCTTTCTGGCGACAACCGCAGCCCTCGGCGTCCCGAATTGAATGCACTGCCCACTGCATTCCAGTGATTCCACTGTCACTGAGATCCGACAACCCCGGCGAATAACACTTTGGAACGCCTATCGACGGGACACTTGTCTAGACTGGCACTTTGCGGCCCTATTCCCCCAGCTTGGACTCAAAATTCTGTGCCCTACGTGACCGAGCACTGACCATCGTTCGGCGCCAGACGGACTTCGTGTGAATGGCGACACCCTCCCGCCCACTGCTATGATCCCCGGACCCTCAGTGTACACCGAGTCGCAGCAGCAACCTAACAAGTACAACAGTTTCAGGGCTAATAGCCATCGCCTTACCTTGCGTTCGGGACCACAAACCATCGAGATTATGAATCCCGCCCGTACTGGCTAAGTGGGACTTGGAATATAGCACTGTCGATCTATTCTGGGTCCCGCAACCCCCGACGGAGGGCTCAAGGCGTCACGGAAAGACTAAAGGCATGGGTTTGTTATCTTCGCGTCGAACTAACTATCCCTCACCTTCATGCCTCGCACGACAGAAAACCCCTCCTCGAATTTCAAGATTGGAGTGGCCAATTCGCCCGAGCTTTGCTCCGAGAGGACAGCACCATCCGACCATGGATTGGGCCTTATCGTGAGATAATCGATCGCTCTGCTTTGATAACAGATCTCCATTTCCGCGTCATTTGTTCTCAGCACCAATATTCCCGCTCCTCTAGCCCACTTCCCGGTACCAAGTAATCGAAACGTCAGCGCCCTCGCCTTATTTAATTTTCCTTCACCCGCTCCTTCTCGCAGGTTTATTGCTCTGTATCCTGTCTTTGAGCGAAGGCTGACCGCTCATAGACCTGGGCCATCACAATTTCGAGCACCATATTGCAGGTCTCTTGCCCGTCACTCAGTCGCGCCATAACTCGTTTCATCGGAACACCCTGAAAAGGAAGCTCCCACCCGCCTTTGTCGCACAATTTCCTTCTGGGTTCAGGATCGCGTACGACCGCTGCGCAACCAGGCGGAGGCCGCATTCGCCGATAGCATGGCGCCCATCTGGCAGGTGATGATTGGCTTTGCTGGTTTGGGCCTTCTTCATAGCTTCCTCATAGCGAAGGCACCCATGAAGACGATGGTAGCCAGGCGCTATTCGCTCAAAGGAGCAAGGGGAAAGTAGCGGGTTGAGATTTCTGAGGAGCTAGCTGCTTGTAAGTTCACTGCGCTGTGGGATGTATTTATGACTCATATAAATTTGCATAATCGGCGAAACGCCGCAGAGGTCTCTAGCTCGTACGGGCTTCCGCGACCCGGACATACCATGCCCAAGCTGGCAAGCTCGAACGCCGGCCCCATTTATAAAACCGTGGGAATCTGGGAGATGTTCTAACCAATTGTGAACTATGGTCGCCGATTGGCCTCCACCCTCGGACGGGTTAGCGTACTGGGTCAAGAGATGCCTTGGCCATCCTCGGGACGTCTCGGACAACGAGCTGAAGGCCCCTAAATATTAAACACATGCGCGGAAGGGCCCCTATCCCTTGTCTCTGCTCGACCTCGGCCCATCGGACAATGCGAACCACAAGCTCTGGCCCCATATTTCCTCCAAAGCTCAGTTATTCCACGGGACACTGTAGCGCACGACATATTCCTTACGTCGAGGTGTCCTAAGGTACGGGCTCCCTGTATTCTCATTCATTTCGACTTCAAGCGTACCCCTCGGCGGCGAGTGGCGCGCTCTCGCTGGGAACCCCAAGGATGCTTCACTACTGTTCAGGACATCCAGTTTTTACCCATCTTCCAAGTTTTGTCGTGAGACGTGTAGGGACTATCATGGCCTTACGCGATCACAGCGACCGAGCCGTTGATGGCTGTAGCATACATAGGACGCGTGTATGTCGGTACAGCACCTGCTTGTTCCTTATCGGGACCTCTGCAGTAATACTATCTCCTCCTCCTCCTCCTCCTGAGGTGCGAGAAAGTCCAGTCCTACTTTCTCTCACAGATGCTGTCTCCGAGCTGTCAGCGGAACGCGGCAAATGCCGAAAAAGTCAACCAAAGGTTTCCTACGTTAAATCGTCGGCTTAAAAACCTTACACCCGCTTGGGAATTTGAGCCATCCTCGCCACGAGCATCGCCCAATCAAGCAGCAGCCGTGAAACCCCGCTGATGAGTACCATCGTCCTCGGAGTTCGTCACGGTCGCCGTTTCTGAGACCCCGGGCTGCGTCAAACGAGGCTAGTATCCTTCTCCTTCATGCCTACCACGACACAAAACTCCTCCTCAAATTCTACGATTGCAGAGGCCAATTCGCCTGAGCTTTCCCAAGATGTCAAATCCCAGACGACAACCTCGAAAAACCGTGCCTTCTGGATGTGTTTTGTTGCTGTCATGGTCACTGAGTTCCTAGCCGCACTTGACCTTACTGCCGTTGGTACCGCCGCGGGCCGCGTTGCCAACCATTGCAAGTGCTTTGGATGACACCAAGGGTGATTATATCTGGGTAAGTTTCCTCAGGCTCTTGTGCATCGACTTCCCATTAATGTATCTCGACAGGTGGGATCAGCTTATGCGCTGTCCAGTACAGCGTTCATTCCACTGAGCGGAAATCTTGCGGACATATTTGGAAGGTTTAATTTAGGTTCTTACCGCTCTGGACGCGACCTGACTTCCTCATCGCAAGGAAACCTGTCGAACTGCTGAGCATTGCGTTCTTTGCCGTGGGAAGTGCCTTGGCTGGGGCCGCGCAAAACATGGTCCGCCATTTGCTTTCTTGCGAATTAATGCTAATCCGTTGATGAATCCCAGCCGATGATGATTGCTGCTCGTGGTAAGTGTACTGTTTTGCGGTTGACGTACTGTGTACATGACCTCATCTGTGTTCGCAGGTGTGCAAGGTTAGTAGGCTTTCCGTTCTGTGCAATCTTCAAACTAACAACCGCAGGCATCGGAGGCGGTGGTATACTCACTTCGACACATATAATTACTGCGGATCTCATCCCACTCGCGGAACGAGGGCGTTACCAAGGCATGCTTAGCATGGTGTGGTGTGTGGCATCTATGCGTCGCAGACTACCCTCACATCGCGCACCTGCCTCATTTCTTCATTCAGTTCATTGGACCACCGATCGTAAAAACCACACTCAGAATTTCGCCTCATATTCTAACAATAAATTCTGTAGGGTGGCGCATTGTCGTCTCAAGGCACTAAGGCCTGGAGGTGGCTATTCTGTCAGAACATATCTAATCTGCTCCGCTGTATGACTTATTTTACAGCAGATCTCAACCTCCCACTCAGCGGCATCGCCACTGCCCTTGTGGTCAGATATCTTTCCGTCAATCGTCCAAAAGGATCAGTCCGCAGCAAACTCGCGGAAGTGGACTGGGTGTGAGTCGGTCCCGTTCCATGTTCGCCATTATCTCATCGGTGTAGGGGTAACGCGCTTGTTATCGTCGGGACTGGCCTCGCGATTATCGGGATGACTTGGGGAGGGATTCGCTATCCGTGGAGATCGGTCGAGGTCCTTGCGCCTATGGTGGTTGGGTTGAGTCTTCTGATAGCCTTTGGCATTTATGAGGCCAAAATCCCCGCTCGGCCGACAATTCCTCTAGATGTCATCGGGAACCGCACATCCCTCAGCGCGTCGGTGTTTTTCTCTGCAGTCTGCGTCCAATCTGATTATCCTGTAGCTTGCTGAGCGTCGCGGTTCACGGAATAACCAGTATTAGTATGTTGACTTCCATGGACCACCATTTCCGACGCTCATCATTGAATCTTCGCAGCCATGATTTATTATCTACCGGGTAAGCGAAAACATTGCGTCGTCCGGGCATCGTCCTACTAACACACTCTCAGTTTTCTTCCAGGCCTGTTTTGGTGCCTCGCCTATCCGGTCCGCTGTGGACTTCTTACCCGGCACCCTCATCACTGTACCCTTTGCGCTCCTGGCAGGGGTTACTATCGGCCTCACAAAAAAGTACCGCCCCGTGAACTGGGCCGGATGGTGCATCACCATCGTGGGTTACGGCCTCGTCAGCATGCTCCGAGAGGACAGCTCCGTCGGGCAATGGGTTGGGTACCAAATCGTGGGCGCCATCGGCGTCGGGCTCATCGTGAGATCCGTCCCCTGAGAAATCCATTTCCAACATCTCATCTCCATAGTTTTCTGCACCAATATTCCCGCTCTTAGCACCACTGCCAAATAGCCGAAGCGCCAGCGCGCTTGCGTTCTACTCATTCATCCGCTCCTTCTCGCAGGTATACCTATTCGCACTATGTTCCCCCACAGAGGCTCACCACGTCCACAGACCTGGGGAATGACAATTTCCAGCACAATACTGCAGGTGCGTCGAGCGTCGTCTTCTCCCTCGTTCACTCCCATGATCATAACATCACATCACAGAACACGCTGAAGAGGAAGCTCCCCCCGGCCTTTGTCGCACAATTTCCTCCTGGGTTCGAGATCGCGTACGCCGCAATCCCCGTGATTCGGCGCCTGGAGCCACCGCTGCGCAACCAGGTGCAGGCTGCATTCGCCGATAGCATGGCGCCGATCTGGCAGGTTATGATAGGCTTTGCTGGCTTGGGTCTTCTTTGCAGCTTCCTCATGGCGGAGGTACACATGACGACGACAGTAGACGAGAACTATACGCTCAAGGAGACTAATAGGAAATTAGAGAGTCCAAATGCTTAATGATAATTAACTTCCCGTAGGCCGTGGAATGTATTTACGCCGCATGCAACTCACTTGCGAATCACTGCAAGAGATTGGACCGGGTAAAGCAGGGCTCAAGCTCCGCGAAGACCGATACTGTAACATAGGGGCAAGTTCGGCTATTTTTCCAACCGTGGGAATCCTTTAGGGCAATGCCGACTGAAAGCTGACGACAGTTGAAAGAATTCAACCAAAGCTTTTCAACATTCAATAAACAAATGGGGGTGTACTAGGTCCGACTACACCTTGCGGCTCAAACTTTCCTCGCCACAAAATACGACCAGAGAAGCATCGCCCCGTCACGAAGCACCCCTGTCCGTATCTCCTCCACGATGGCGTCCATATCCTTCCTGTCAGTTACAGGATTCCCCGGCGGCACCTCCAGCGCTTTCTTTTCGAATGTGGCTGCCGCGAAGTACGGGATGAAAGACTGAACGTTTCGCAGCGAGAACTCCTCGTATGCTGCTAGTGAACCCCCGTCAAGTCCCTTTTGAGAACGGCAAAGCTTCCCGATAGCACAAATTGAACGCTGGGTGTCTTCAACCTCAAAGCCCGCCCGCTCAAGCATTGCACGAAGTCGGAATGTGAGTCTAATAGGCTTGTATCAGTCACAGACGGATGTTGAAGTAAGTCGATGTTGAATGGAAAACCATACCCAACGACGAAGCCGCTTTGCTCCAAATACCCTATGGTCACGGCGGTTGACTTGTGCAACCAGGTGCTGCCATGCATGCGCTGGTAAAGTTCATCCCCTCCAGCGTCGTCAGCGGGCGGGGGTGGCTGGGCCTCAGTGAAGAGAATCCCGTCGCTATCGTCAATGAGGAGGACACCGCCGCGCTCTAATATCGCGCAGTAATTATTCAGTGCCGCGACCGCAGAGTGTTGAAACTAACTCAATATCTGCCGGTAGTTGTCCAGCGCCGATAACCACCCCTCCTCCGTGAGACAAAGCACCAAGTACGCGACGTGGACGAGATCGAATTTGCCATGAAACTCCTCCGGAAACGGCTGCGTCACGTCCTGCCAGAACGTCGTGATGCCCATTTCGTGCATGAGGCGCGGGTCGGGGAAGAACGCCGTGTTGATGTCGCACGCCAAGAGGTGCATGTTGGCGCGGTTCGCCTTTACTTGGGGCATGGCCGCGAAGTCGAGCGCCCAGGCGCAGGTGCCGGCCGCGATGTCGAGGACGTTCTCCACTTTGGAGAGGTCGATGGTGTCGGGGACGGGGGAAGACCAGCCGTAGCAGGCCTTTTTCATGGCGTACTGCGTGGAGAGCCTGGAACGACTGCTTCAGTTCACCGACTTTTTTTCCGGCTATGGGGGATTCAGACCTTTCTTTCTCGGCTGAGCTGGCGGCGTGCATGTACCGGGAGGCAGGATGGCTGCTGGCCTTGTCGTCCTTCATGGTGAGGGAAAAGGAGGAGGAGGATTGATGGGTTAAAAGATCAGGCCCACTCCATCGTGGGTGGACCTTGAGACCACCGCGGGTGGCCGTCATCCCCGTAGTCAGCTGCGACACCCGCGCCATCCCATCGAGATCGGGAGCACATTTCATGGTGGGAAATGAACGAATTGGGACTTTGTAATTTGAAACCATTAAAGCCCTGGCAGATGAACTAGTGCATGCGAGAGACCTGTATGGCTCTTAGGGCTTCATCGCCCTACGAATGCGCGCGAATAGGCAGAGTTCAGTGGATTTGAATCGCTCTCGATGGTAATTTTAACACGAACTTGATCAAAGAAGTCAAAAAAGTGGACGACGGATCGGGAGAAGCTTTCTTCGATTTGAGTTCAGAGTCTTCCGTGATCAATAAGTACACGGGTTGAGACGTTGACTCGGGAGTTCCACCACACCAGTTGAACGGTCAACAAGGTGTGAGAGTCTGTCTGAGCACGAGGGTCAAGAATTTCTCGAGAGCTGTATCGGCAATCCCAGGAAGATCAGCCAGCGTCCAGTTTATTCTGGGGGCCATGGAGTTATCCGTACTGCCGCGGCATGCGAATTTTGTTGGCTCACCGTATCTCTCTCGGAATACCGTCATCGCATCCTCAACAACCTCATGTCAGGAGTCATGAAAAAAGAAATTCAACCTTCCTTGTTCAAAACGAAGAATCGAAGCCTCGCTGGACCTTGCTGTGGACGCCACCAGCGGTAAGGATGCCTCTACACGTGGATGCTGACCACGCCTATACATTATCGACTAATCTACTTTTCCGTTAGTTGAGTTCGAAGCAATCTAATCAACCAACCAACACGAGCCCAGTTCGAAAGCAGGAATCCAACCAACTCACCCCCACAGCCCCCACGCCTTCGCACCGTTACCAACTCCGCGACGCCCTCGAGGACTGCGAATACCGCACCGGTTTCAGCTTCTGACCACCCTTCGGCTTCCCACCACCCTTCTCAACCCCCACTCCCCCCTTCCAAGGCACCGACTTCACCTTTTCCCACCCACCTTTCCCCTTCCACCCGCCTTTCCCCTTCCACCCGCCTTTCCCCTTCCACCCGCCTTTCCCCTTCCACCCGCCTTTCCCCTTCCACCCTCGGGCCTGCTCCTCCTCCTCCGATGACGGCTCCGAATCCCTCTCCCACAGCCCAGGATTACTCGCGCGCAGCTCCTCCTCCCACGGCGTAACCACGCCCTCATCCAACCCACGCTCCGCCCCCTTGACGAACCCCCACCCCGCCTCATCCGTGCTGGGGGCGCGCTCTTCCGTGGGCCTCGACGTGCCCTTGTCCCTCTTCAACCCAAAGTCCGTCCTGAAAGTCTCCTCACCGGGATCGGAAGCCAAAGTCGAGCTCGAACCATCGTTTGCCACCGCCGCCGTCGTCGTCTCTTCTGAATTTGAATTGGGAGTACTCCCCATCCCAATGTACGGATTCTGCTCCAAGAACCCCCACGACGCCACACTCTGGTCGTACGCCTGCCGCTCGACGACGTAGCCCGTCGCACGCAGCTCCATCTGCGCCGCCGCCTGCCGGGCGCGGACGTCCGGATGCACGATCACCGTCGGCGTCACCTTCGGTGTGCGAGGAGTTGTTGACGTTGACGCTGAACGAGCGGCGAGGTCCTGCGCCCCACTCTGGTGCTGGTCATCACTTGACATCTCCACTGCCAGCGCCGCCTCCCGCGCACGGGCCTTTAGCACGCGCTCGCGAGCTCGGGCCGAAGCATACAGTACTGTGCTCGGGACGGGGGGTTTGTCGCTCGAGCTCGGGGGCGCCGTAGCCGTAGCCGTAGTCGGAGGTCTCACCCACGGCGGGGCAACCGGTTTCCCAGTGTAAGTCATCGGGAATGGCGGCGCCGACCCCGACCCCGACCCCGGCTGCGTGGGCGAGGGCGAGTCAGCCGTAGCCGTAGCGGTATCCGTACTCGAGCTCTCCGACTGCGTGCTCGAGGGCGAGGACGCCGTAGTCGCCGTACTCTCGCTCGAGCTCGAGCTCAAACTCGAACCCGCCACCCACGGCGGCACCTCCGGACTCGCGAGCGGCACCCAAAGCGCAACAGGCGGCACTTCAATCGAACTGCCGCTCCACACGGGCGACGCACCGCCATACGTAACCGGAAACGCGCTCGGCGGGTCTATGTTCGGGAACGTCGACGAGGGTCGGCCTCTGTGCGGGAAACGGGGCCGGGGCGGTGTCACTGACGGATCCGTACTCGAGCTCGAACTCGCCCCCCACGGCAGAGGCCACGGCGGCACATCCGGGCGCGGCGTGTACGTGACCGGGAACGTCGATCGTGTTCGTGGTTGGTTTTCGGTTTGAGCTCGACTCTGCATGTGGGGTTGTGTCAGCCCCCGCACCGGCCCACGGCCCCCCTCCGCGTCCTCCTCACTCAAAGCAACCTCCTTCCCGTTGATAATCGTCCCTTCCTTCTTCGCGGCCATGACCTCGCGCGCATCCTCCGAGATCACGACGTTTTCGAGCGGGAAGCGCGCGTCGGACAAGAGCGGGGGCGGGGGGAAGTGTGTGGGGGGATGCAAGAGGCAGTGCAGGGCGGCGGAGTTGGCGGGGGGGCGGGCGTCCTGTGGGTGTGTGATCATGAGTAAGGATGTGGAAGGACGATGTGTGATTGAACTACGGAATCAAACGACTTTGGAAAGGACGAAAAGAGGAACGGAGGCGACGGCTGGTGAACTAAACGGCAAGCAGAAAGGGAGGAAGGGACGCGCCCAAAAGGGGGAAGGCGCGGCAACACGAAAAGGAACGAGTACAATAAGGGAAGGAAGTGAGGCAGAAAACGCCCACCGCCGCGAAACTACTCGAGCCGCGGCGAAAAGGTGTGTGTGCGAACACAGGAACAAAAAGAAGGGAAGGAGGGAAGGAAGGAGGAATCCAGGACGAAGTGCCAGCGAGGAGGGGTGGTTTATGGGAAAGAGAAGAGGAGAGCAAATAGAAACGGGTAGAGGATATGATAAACGAATGAAGCAGAAGGAAAATGGAGAAGAGGGTACTGCACAGAAGCGGTATGGACGGAGTGTCAAGGCCAAGGAAGCGCGGAGGCGCATTGGGAAGAGGGAAACAAAGGAAGCGGAAGAACCCAGTCCAAAAAATATTGGCACGCACGTCATAATACCAAACCCACGGCTCGCTAGGATCCGCTGGATTAGGGAGCAAGTCGCCCGCCTTGAGCGGGGGGAGGTGCTGATACTCGGGGGTGTACTGCGAGATGACGCGGGGGTCAAAGGGCTCGTCCAACCACGTGTTATGTGCGGGCAGCGTCTGGAGGATGCGCGCGTGGAGCGCCTCCTCGCCGCCCGGTAGGCGCTCCAGCCTTACCAGCACACAGCCTGCGCCCAGTTCGATTCAGCGTTTGTGTTAGGTAAAAGGGACATACGGAAGACGCACCGAAACGCGTCACGGCGGGATATATCTTCACCGCGATCTCTGCATGCGGGCCCGCGACCACGACGCGCATGCCCACGCTCAGGTCCGCGACGAACGGCTGGTCGATGTCATGCACCCACGCGGGGTGCAGCAGACGGTTCTTGCGCACGTCGTTGGTGTTGAGCAGTGCGCGCGCGGTGGAGAGCTGCTGCGGGGTGAGGAGGCCGTCGCGCACGAGCTGGGGCAGCCAGCGGACGTAGCGGTGGCTGGCGAGGAGGTGGGGGAGGTCGATGTCCCAGGGGAGGCCGGCGCGGTTGGGGAGGTCGTACCCCGCGGCGAAGGCGCCGGGGGAGTCGTCGGTGGTGCAGCGGAAGCGGAGGGAGGCGGAGAGGAAGGACGCGGGGTAGGGGAGGTGGTGGTATAGGAACCCTGTGAGGCGCGCGCGGGGGAGGACGTAGGATGGGTGAGCGGCGCGGAAGACGACGGCGGGGGTGGCGGCCGGTAAGTTGGGCAGGTCTAGCCGCAGGTGCTTGTTCGCCGTGATATTCAAAAACGACGCAGAGGTCAGCTTGCGCGGGTTGAATGTGAACACAGACCGCACAGAACTATGGCCGTCAACACACAACAAGGAGTGCGAGCAAGAAACACTCACTAAGACTGCGCACCCCTCATCCACGGCGAGCAAGACGGCGAGAGAAGAAAGAGCAGAGGACGGCAAAGGCCGGACACTGCCACTGATGGAACGTCAAAAAGTTCACCAGTCCCGCACATTTCAGATCGAGGGAATCGAACCCCCGACACTCACTGCAAATCGGTGAAGTACGTATTGAGTCTTGAGAGCGAGGGTGTATCGTACACCATATCCAATTTCTCCTTCCAATTCGATAGCTAACAACCCCCAAAGAGGACAATTGTTCGAAGCTGGAACAGCATAAGTAGTACTAGAGCATGCTGCAGCCCTGAGTCCGTGCTCAGAGAAAAAGGTGGATGTGGGGATGGTTCGGGGAAACCCTATACCTACTCCCCAAGACCTCGTCATTTGTAGTGGGAGCGCATGCAAGTATCATAAGTACATTACTGTACACCACATCCAGGTCTATCTGAACACTAACAGGGAAGGTAAACCCTTTTGGTGCGGCGTGTTCAAGTTAAACCGAAATGCGCACCATTGAGTCAAGACATCTAGGGTGACCGGAAAAGAGTGATGAAGGAAAAAAAAGATATAAAGTGCTTTTGGCTTTGCCAATCGGACACGGAGAGTCGAACCCCGAACACTCACTGAAACCGCCGGGTTCATTTTACTATCCATGTACCATACACAATATCCGATTCCTGGTCGGAGTTCTGGCCTGTTTGACCTGCTGCTTCTGAGAAAGGGTAGTTCAAGTTGAAGGTCAAGAGGCGTGCAGAGCTGTGGTGGCCTCTGGAGAGAGGAGGTAGCAGCCTCTGGCAAACATTCTCCTCGAACTGCGTCAAAAAAAAATGGAACTGTCATGAATCATCCTTCTTTATTCAGATGCAGGGAATCGAACCCTGTACTCCCTCATGTAGAACATGTCCGCCCTGTCAAATTCAGTGACAGAAGGCATGTACCATACACCACATCTGAGCTGTCTCTGATTGTTTTCAGACCCACTAACAATCACCTTTCAGATTCAACTGGGGGTGGAAGGACTCAACTCAAGGAACTCAAGGCAGGACCAAACTTCAATTTAGTGCCAATTCAAAGATTCGGGTGTGCCAATTTCCAGGGTCGAAACCATGTGCCAGGGTTGAAGTTGAGATTTGCCTGACATGAGTGCCATCGAATTAAGAGGTCTTTTACTCCCTGGCACAAAAGCGACAAAGAAAACGAACCATGCATCCATAACAATTGGAAATGAGGAGTCGAACCCCAAACTCTCACTAACCCATGGACAGTGTTACTATTATACATGAGGGTGATTCCTGGTAGAGGCACTGGGCTGAATAGGTGACAACATCTAGGGGACACTGAAAACAATGCAAGCATTTATTTGACATTGAATTATCCATAGGTGTGTGCAGTGTTGGAATAGCGGTGGGAGCTGGAGAGCGGAGATATCAGGCAGATTGACCATCCCCCTCCGACCTCGCTTGAAAAAACGAACTTGAATGGCTACCATCCGGATGCGGGGAATCGAACCCCATATTCCCTCGTAGAAATATTGGATAATCAGGAACTGCAGGGATAGAGGGTGTGTACCATACACCACATCCGGGTTCTCATTCTATATCTTTATCTCCACACACTGGAGAGGTCCAGGGGAACCTTCACCATTCTGATAGAGAAGCTTCGGAAGTTGAGAATTGAGATGAGCAACATCACATTGATCAAGACATTTTTAAGGACTGGAAAAGAGCGACAGATTTTGAGGAAGGAAAAAAGGGCCTTACCACCGAAATTTCCAATCAGACACCAGGAGTCGAACCTCGAGCACTCGCTGAACTGCAACACACATATTGGCCATTTAGGGCGAGGGTGTACCGTACACAATATCTGATTCCTAGCAAAGGTGCTGCCATAGATAGCTCACAACTTCTGGAACCCTGACAAAGTGTGCAGGCTGTTAATTAGTTCAAGTTGAACACAATGATCCATAGGGGCACGGTGTTGGAGAGAGCAGAGTTGATAACTTAGATAGATTTAGTATTTCCGTCGGACCTCGCACAAGAAAAAAATGGAAGGGCCATGCTCCATCCGGATGCGGGGAATCGAACCCCGTAGTCCCTCCTAGAAATATTTCATCAAACACGAACCACAGGGAAAGAGGGTGTGTACCATACACCACATCCGAATTATCATCTCCACCCACTGATGTTAGTTTTGAGGTAACACCCAGGAGAAATTTGAGCTCAGAATTACTGTAACACCAAGAGGCAGGAGTGCATAAAATGATTTGCATTCAGGTTGAACATCGAGCAACATGAGAGTAGTGACATGACACTGTAGTGTGAGGAAGAGGCTTCAATCTATCTGCAATAATCAGATACAGGGAGTCGGAGTCCAGGCTCTCGCTGAGCCCTGACACGGACGGACTATTGGGTCAATTTGCTCGATCCATAAGTAGAAACCTATACACGACCTATATGTTAGAACAGCTGCTAGATGTTGAAGACGCTACCAGAGCAAAAAGCTAACAAGTAAGTGTTCTTCTCTCTCAGTAGATGTTCCGAAAAGTCTCAAAAAAGACTTCCGAAGACCATATTCGGACCCGGGGAATTGAACCCCGTATTCCCTCATGTAGGATGGTGTGTTCAAAACCTAGTGACAGAAGGCGTGTACCATGCACCAGATCCGAGTCCTAATCAGTAATTCTCTCTCTCCCTACACACACCCATTTTCTCGATGACTAGCAGATTAGCCACATCAGAATCCGGTGTGTTGCAGCATGTTGAAGTGAAATCCAGTGGTTCAAGACATCTTTGGTGACTGAAAAAGAGCAAAGAAGAAAAGATGTCTTCCATCACGGACAATCAGACACAGGGAGTCTGAGAAGCCTGGGCAGTCACTTCCCCAATATACAGGATCCAGGGAGAGTGAGGGTTCCAATGCCTGGCAAGGGTGTAATGGTGGGAAGTCCTTCTGCAGATGGTGTAGAGCTAGTAACAGATCAAAGTCAAAACATCCCGGGTGTGCTCGCCTCTCTCGAGAGTTCTCAGCAGAAAACACAATGCAAAACAAAAAAAAACCCTTGGCTTTAGTCGCTCTTACTCGGACACAGGGAGTTGAACCCCAGACACTCGCTGAACTTCCAAGGGAAATCACAACAGAGAGTGAGGGTGCACTGTACACTATCTCCGATTCCTGATAGTAGTAGGTATTCTCAATTGCGTAAGGAAGTACCTTTTCTACCTTGGTGGTCTGAGACATGCAGTCTACTCTTCAAAAGATGTTGAAACATGGACCACCTGGGAAAGAACGGAGGTTCAACCAACACGGTTACACATGCTGAAAATATTCTTTCACCCAATTGCTTGACACCACCAGGCTCCTGAGGTTTTCCTCGTGTAAAAAAGCGAATATTCTGATTGCTTTTGGAGTGATTCAGTTTCGAATCATATTCATGGTGGATCATGTGACCCAGCGCGTTCAGAATCTAGGACCAAGCCATGCCACACAAGGGACCAAGCCATGCCACACAAGGGAGCAAAATCTGTCTACCTAGATAGTCCCACTACACACGTCTTGAAAGTGTCCACAATTGAACAGCAGGGTCACTATACACAGTATACATGTCCTTAACACATAAAAAGCCCTCAAATGGTCTTACTGTACAGAGGTTTGACTCATTGTTCTGGGAGATCGAACCGTGGGAATAAAAATACAAGACCTGGGTGCCCCATTCACACCCATCTGAGTTGAACCTCTAGTTCTGACCCGCCCTTGCCTGTCAGCTAAGGTAATTGCTGGGTGCCGAGCAACCATAAAAATGTTTCCCATAGTGTCTTAAATGAATGAGACATCTCAGTGCTCATTCATTTAAGACACATGTCTCATTCATTTAAGACACTGTGTTCTTTCAACACCACATCTGATTACCTACCATGCACAGCCGTGGTTGGGTTTAATATCAGTGTACATTCTCATCACACCGCTGTGGCTCGGGCTGCACGTATGGGTGACCAGAAATTAAACCACAGTTGAATCACGAATGTATGATGTGTTGAACCCGATGCACCGCCAACGAAAATATCCCGCTCCTTGGAGACAAAAGGTTTGGCAAGACACCATAATTCAGACGCGGGGACTCGAACCCCGAACTGCTTCACGAGCTAACGAAACCCTCCTCACGATGCGAAGCTGTGTTTCCTAACACCACGTCTGAGTTCCTCACCTTGGTTCAATCCCCAACCACCTCCGACTCCTGCTGCACAGTGACGATATTCAAGCACTCACCGGCACCGGTTGAAAAAAGGGATGGAAGGGAATGCCATTCAGACGCGGGGACTCGAACCCCGAACTGCTTCCAGGGATACATGTTGCGGATCCACCCAAGGACGGAAACCGTGTTACCTTGCACCACGTCTGAGTTACCCTCCTCATACTCAGAGAACCGGTAGACCGAATTGAATTGAGCGCGGCACGAGGCAAAGTCCGAGTGTTCTTTCGTCCGTTCAAAAACGCAGCACAGGAGGTAGTAGGCAGTATTCGGGTATTTCAAAAACTAGGTATGTATGCATATGCACGTCTTCAACCAACAAAGTAGAGTAGAGTATCGCAGAAACTAGTCGCACTGATAATTGGGTACATATAACAACTCCTCAACGCCTCCTACTCAACTCAACACACGGTTCAAGCATATGTTTAATCATGCTTGAAGCTCCCAATCGGCAACCCAAACGCCGCCGCGCGCTCGGCGGCGAGGAGGTCCGAGAGGCCGATGTAGTACGCGATGAGCGCGGTGATGATGCCGAATGCGCCGCCGGCGGTGGTCACCCTAGTGCGCAAGCGAGTGGTGTCAGCGAGCGATTCGTTTGATTCGCTTCGATTCGAGCGAGCGCAAGGAAGGAAGGAATGAAGCGAGGGCAAGGAAGAGGAAGGAAAGGAGGAAGGAAGCAAGGAATGCAGGAATAGAGGAAGGGAGGGGAAAAACTCACGGAACCTTGCCCGTAAACTCGCCCGCGCCGAGGAGCGCAAACGTGATGGCGAGGAAGCCAAAGAGCGCCATGAAGCCGATGGATTTGCGGAGGGAGGCGATGCTGCGTTCAAAAAAAAAATAGCGTCAGCGCGAAGCGGAAGCAGCAGCGAAGCGGGAAGGGGGAGAAGCAAAAAGAAGGAGAAGCCAAATGAAAGAGAAGACAAATGAACGAGAAGTCAAAAGGACGAGAAGCACGCAAGAGAAGGGCAGAATTGCAGAATCCGCCAAGGACCCGGCGGCCCGACGATTCCCCGCGTACCGCCACAAAGCACCGTGTGACCTCCTCCGTTCGAGCGTGCCTGGGCGCGCGCCAACGCCGACCAAAAGGGTGCGAGGAAGGCCCGCCCGGCGCAACGCAGCGCAGAAAGCGCAGCGCCGACGGAGCGCCGAGCAGATGAAGGAAGACAAGGGTAATGAAGAAATGAAAATGAAAACGAAAACGAAATGCGGGGATAATGAAACAAGGGATCTCGTAAGGGGCGCGGGGTAATTTGCAATTCCAAATTCCAATTGCAAATGAAATGCGGGGCAGGGTACTGGTACTCGTCTCGCAGCACCCACCGACGCCGCCGAACCCCCGAGCCTACGCAAGAACCCCGGCGCCGCGCTAGGCACACGCATATCCATCTCCGAGGTCCGCGCAGACCGCACCCGATCCTTGTCGGTGCGTGCGAGCGAAGAAGAGAATGAATTGAATTTGGACGCGCGCGTGACGCGGCGAAAAAACGCTAGTGGCAGAAATGATGGATGGATTGCGCGATGGTGCGGGGTTGTGGGGGCGGTCTGGATGGAGGGTCTGGTCTCGTCCTCCCCAGTGTGTGGGGGAATGGGGAATGTGTGGGGAAGAGGGGTAGTGGGGAAGCGAGAGGGGGTGGTGCAGAATGGGGATGGATGGACAGGAACAGAGAAGACGACAAGGACGGACGGAACAACACGCACAAGAGCAGCACGGTAACGATGAACCACGCAAAGAGGAATATGCCGAGCGCCGAGTGGAGTTCGGCCTCGTCGGTGTACGCGGCGACGATGCCGGTGTTGGGGAGGAGGATGGCGGCGTAGGAGAGCCAGAAGGCGCCGTAGGAGGTGAAGGCGGTCGCGCCAAAGGTGTTGCCGTTGGGGAACTCCCACATGCCCGCGAGGAGCTGCGCGAGGCCGCCGGTGAAGAGGGCCATGCCGACGACGACGTTGGGGTGGTGGATGCCGCGCGCGGAGACGTTGTACAGCGAGAGCATGAACGTCGTCGATGCGAAGCCTTGGGGGTGCTCGTTAGACGACGACAGACGATCTCGACAACGAGGGGACGCGGGGACGCACTGAAAAGACCGAGGGAAGCGGGGTTCCCGAGGCGGCCGGGGACGGGGTGGGTGAGGGCGTTGCCGACGCCGCCGTGGTGGCCTTTTTCGATGTCGCTCATTGCAGTTTATGGAGGGGCCTGTGCGAGGGTGGACGGTGGATGTGGTGGGAGGAGAGGGCTCAGAAAAGAGGGAGGGGGCGGTCAGTCAGCGGGTGACTGGTGTCCATCAGCTTGGTTCGCGCTGGCATTAAAAGATCCACACATCCCCATACAGAAATGTATGAAACGCCAAAAACGCCCCCTCAACGTCCCATCCTGCCATCTCTCCATTCTCGCTTCCCCTACTCGCATTGTGTTCTGTTGCCTTGTCCCTTCTCCTCTGTGTTCTACCACGAAATATGGTTGTAAATTGCATGTTGAAAAAAAAATCCCATAAAGAGGAATGTTCAACCCCGCATAGATGCGGGGTCAGTTGCCGTCCAATAAACCCATCCAGTATTTTTTTCACCTCCACCTCGGGCGCGAATAACAAGTCTACATCGCGCCATTCCGCGTCGAACCATCCGCCACACCGCTACTAGCTGACCCCTAGTCCGTCGCGCTCGCTTGCTTTCCAGTGTCCACGTTCTCTTCATCACCGTGCGTTACCGACAACGCCGTGCCCACGCCGCATTCCATCCATCGCATCCAACCTTGGCAAACCTCCGACGCGAACGCTCCGTAACCAACGGGAATCACAAATCGCACTCAACCCTGAAACAAAGCGGCGTTTACCTCGTCGCTTCCTTGCTTGACAGCATCAACGACGAATTCCGATGGATTCTTCGCGCCGCGCTCGTACGCTTACCCCCAGTGAACGCCGTCGGTCCGTCGGCGTCTTCGCAAGCGCGCAAAATCCACCCTAACTCGCCCTTCAACTGATACATGTAGCTCATTTATTCCACAACTATTTTGGTCGACTGGCTAAATAACCAATTAACCAACCCAAGGTATTCAACCGAGAAGGGCACAAATGACTCGGAATCTCTTCTACTCCTTAAAGTTACTCGTGATTGAATGAAGCAGCTATTGATACCCGCCTCGCGTCGATGGAACTCTCCGAACAAACGTGACCGCGTTGTTGAATTCTTCTGGGACTTCGACGTTGCTTCGACTTCTGCAGCTGCGGCTCGTCATCGATTCGCACGGGGCACCAAGTCCTTCCTCTTCCCCGCACGCGACTCGCGGTCCGATTCCTCGCACGCCCGGAGTCAACCCGGAATTTGAGTTTGCGCTCACACGCTGGGCGCTTTCCTTGAATATATGTACTGGCCACCTCCAATCGTCTCTAGCTTGAAATTCTGCTGATGCCTGCTCGCACCCGCGGGACAGTCCTCATCACTCTCCAACTCGAATAACCACTATACTCGCCTCGGCTCCGCCAACAGCCTAACTCCCCTCCCCACCGCACCGATGTAAACTTGCCTACTTATTCAAAGGAACCACTCAACATGGAACTTGGATATCGTGCACGGTGCACCCTCCCTCTCCTTATGCGAGAACTTGAAGGTAATATTCAGCGAGTGTTGGGGTTCGACTCCCCGTATCCGAACTCGTAGTTACGACTAATGTTTTCTTTTCCTTTTGGACTCTAAAAGCATGCTAACTTATCGAAAGCACTAGATAAACTCGGGTATCGTGCACAGTGCACCCTCGCTCTCCTTGGGCAAGAAGCTGATATTCAGTGAGTGTCGGGGTTCGACTCCCCTTATCCGAATTTGAAGGAGTCCCCCTTTTTTTATTTTTTGTCTATTACGCTCAGTATCTGCAAACGAGCCAACTTATCAAACGAACTAGGTGAACTGGGACTCGGATATTGTGCATGGTCATGATGGTGCACCGTGCACCCTCCCTCTCCTTGTGCAGAACAAGTTGAACCTGATAGTACCATTTCAATCAATTCGTATGTCACACGTCACGGGGGCTGAAATATACGAAAAATTTCGAACATGTCACGGGTCACCGAGGCTTTCTTCGAACATCCAAAACGAAGTCACAAAATGGCTCAAAAATGCCTGGAAACTCGAATTTTTGCCCGCCCTGCGTGTAGGGCTTAGTGCTGGCCAAATACGAATACGATACGGCAAATCACGTATCATATTCATATCCGTATCATATTCACCCTCAGGGACCCGTATCGTATTTGTATCGTATCGTATTCATATTTTTGCGTTGAATATGAATATATTTTGAATATATTCTACTTTGTGTGAATCTGGATAATGTCCGTATAATGTACGCCCTTGGCCAGCCCACACTTCAACCACTCCTTCGTGACAATGTCCACCAAAGCCTTCTCCGAGGTCATTGAGAAGCGAGTGTCAGACAACGTGTGCTTGACCCTCAAGAACAGTCCCTTGACGGAGATGCTTACGCCAGGATTGCCAAAATATCCTGCGCGACATGGCCCATATATTTCAACGTGCCGCAGTATTCCTGGAGAAGCTGACTCTCACCTTCAACCACCACAAGGGGTCATCAAAGTCCAGTGCAATGTAAGTGCAGCGGGGAGATCTTCCTGAAGTAAAGTTCAACTTCACCTTTCTCAGCGGCGGGAGGTAATGCTACCGATTTGGCCTGCAGGGCCATGGCCATGCTCTTTTTGTAATCATATTTGCGGTATATCAGCTGCAGGACCCTAGTCCGATGCGCACTGGAACAATTTTGGCCGAGACCCATCTCAGCATTCTGGATAGGGGGTTCAAATTTGAACATTCAGTATTCAGATATATTTGAATATGCTGGACCTCATATCGTATTGTATTCATATCATATCGTATTGTATTCAGCCGTATTCATGTTCTGCAGGGCGGCCTGAGCCCGTATCGTATCCGTATTTGAGTGAATATATTCAAAATATATTCATCCATATTGTATTTTTGGCCAGCACTAGTAGGGCCTGAAAAAAGCACGCAAAACACATACTTGAAAGGAAATGGTTGAAGTCTGTTGAAGACGCTGTTTCTAGGCCGTGCGGAAGGTTTTCCGGAGCAAAAAACAGCGGGAAAAAGATTTCAAACTGATTCATGTTCAAATCTGTTGAATTTCGCTGTTTCCAACAGTTCCCTCGGCCTCTGGAACCAATCTTGAGTGCAATTTAACTCGCCGGCCAATGCCGAACATCCGATTTTTTTTTCGGTGTCACGGTCGACCAGGCCGATATCAGAAAACCAAAGTTCGAATTTTCGGGTCACGGGTCACAGCCCGTTAGAATTGAGTGAAATGGTACAGTGTTGAGTGAGTGTTGGGGTTCGACTCCCTGTATCCGAATATTTGGTTGGCCTCCGCGTTCTCTTCTACGTTTGGGCTCTGGAAGCAAGCTAGAATATGCAGGAGCTCCCTCCTTTTTTTTGTCTATTACACTCAGCCTCTGGGAGCAAGCTAAGTTATGGAACAAACAAGGTGAATTGGGAACTCGGATATTGTGTACAGTGCACCTCGCTTTCTTTAAGTGGCTGCCAGATTATCTGCGAGTGTTGGGGTTCGACTCCCCGTATCCGAATATGCGCAGCTTCGATGTTTTCTTTCCTTCTCTTCTGCCCAGCCTCAGAACGTAAGTTAGCTTATTGAATGGACTATGTAAACAAGGAGCTCGGGTCTCATGCACAGTGCATCCTCGCACTTCTTGAACGGTTCCTTGGAGGTTCAGCGAGTGCTGGGGTTCAACTCCCAATATCCGAAGAGATGTGGGCCGCCTTGAGCTTTTCTTTTACGCACCAGTGAGAATGAGCTGACTTATTGAATGAAATTGGGAGCTCGGATATCGTGCATGGTGCATCCTTGCATTCTTTAGGCGAGTGACGGATTATCTGCGAGTGCTGGGGTTCGACTCCCATATCCGAATAGATGTGCGCAGCCTCTATGCTTTTTTTTTACGCTCAGTCTCTGCAAATGAGCTAGGTTATCGAACAGATTAGGAGCATTGGGAACTCGGATATTGTGCATGGTGCATCCTCCCTCTCGTTGTACAAGAAATACGATACTCAGCGAGTGTTGGGGTTCGACTCGGGGCTCCCTGTATCCGAATGTACAGTTGCTTCACACATCTTTTGAGCACGGCCTCTGGAAGCAAGCTGGCTTATTGAACAACCTAGGTCAAGAAGCCAGGAGCTCGGATATCGTGCACGGTGCACCCTCGCTTTCTTTGAGTGGTTTCCAGATTATCGGTGAGTGTCGGGATTCGACTCCCCGTATCCGAATAGAGCCGAGTTGTTTCCTTTTGAGCCCAGCCTCCAGAATAAGCCAGCTTATTGAACAAATTAGGTGACTTGGGAATCATGTGCGGGGTACCCTCGTTGTCCATGGAAGGAATCCAGGGCTCATTCAGCAAGTGTTGGGGTTCGAATGCCGTATCCAAATACATGTAGACAGTGTGGATTCTTTCTTTGGCCCGGCCATTGAAAATGAGCTTACACATCGGAATGAACTAGGTAAGCCAGGAACTCGGGTATTGTGCACGGTGCGCCCTCGCTCTTCTTGTACGGTTCCTTGTGAGGGTTCGACTCCCTATATCCGAATTCGTGTGGCCGGATTTGATGTTTTCTTTGACGCCAGGCTGTCGAAAACAAGCTAACTTATTGAACAAACTATGTAAACCAGGAACTCGGGTGTTGTGCGCAGTGCACCCTCGCTCTCCTTAAAGCGGCTGGATTTAATATTCAGCAAGTGTCGACTGAATGTGCGCAGCTTTGAGATCTTTGTTATGCCCGGCCTCTGAAAGGCAAGCTTATTGAACGGATAGAAGCATTTGGTAACTCGGGTATTGTGCACGGTGTACCCTCGCTCAGCATCAGAGTAGAATCTACAAGAAATTCAGCGAGTGTTGAGGTTCGACTCCCTGTATCCGAATATGTGTCCAGCCTATATGTTTTGTTTTACGCTCAGTCTCTACAAACAAGCAAGTTTATTGAACGAACTAGGTAAATTAGGAACTCGGGTATCGTGCACGGTGCACTCTTGCTTTCTTTGGGCGAGGCCGATAGATTATCTGCAAGTGTTGGGGTTTGACTCCCTGTATCCGGATGTCTGACTTCTATATCTTTTTTTACGCTCAGTTTCTGCAAACGTAGCTTATCGAACAGATTAGGAGTATCTGGGAACTCGGACATTGTGCACGGTGCACCCTCGCCCTCCTTAACCCCGCCAAATATTAAGCCTGAGCAAGTGTCGGGGTTCGACTCCCTCTATCCGAATGCGCAGTCACTGGTTGGGAGATTCAAGTTTTTCAGCTCGATTTACAGTGAAAAATGTCGTTTGTTTTTCAGATGTTTTTCGCTGAAAAACAAGGTGAAAAATTCAAACTTTCTTCACCACTATTTCAAGTGAAAGTCATTGTGAAAAACTTGAAACAAAATTCATGAAGTTTCACAGCGTTTCTTCACCAGAAAATCCAGGAGTTTTTCAGACATTTCTCAGCGCAAAAGCAGGTGAAAAAATCAAAACTTCTTCACCGCTATTTCAAGTGGAAACCGTTCTGAAAAACTTGAAACCAAATAGATGAAGAATTCAAAACCTTTTTCACACAAGTTTTGACGGAAAAAGCGGAGGCAAGGCGGAGCCGAGCCCGCAATCATGCCGAAGGCATGATACGCGGTTGCCGAACAAAGACGACGGCCAGTTGGACGATATACCAGGGGAGAGATACTTGAGGCAGGGACCCACTACGTTTGGGCGCAATGTTTCGTTGTAAGACTCATCAGGTGGCTGTGTTCCCAATATGTACGCGTCGATTGTTTGCAAACACCTTTCAAGCAAAACAATGCGGGTATTGGTAACACGGAATCCAACCAGGGAACTCAACACCTTTTCCTCAACTTCACATTCTTCGGCTTACTCGGATAACAACCCAGTGCCAGTACGGGGTCACGGAATTCAACTTGGAACTCAACGGATCTTCCTCCGGTACTGCCTCATCTTCTCCAAGAGCTCTTATTTTATTGCAAGGCTGGTATTCCATTGCTAAAATTCAACGAGCAGGGGGAGGACCGTACAAGAAGTGTACACCCCAGTTCACACCGCGTGGTCCCGAAAGCCCGATCAAGGGCCTGAAATTGGGTACGGTAAGTGCTTATGGGTGCCCTTTCCATTCGAGGAGGTCTGCGGCATCCTGTGCTTAGCAGACGGGCCAAGTAGCTTGGTATAGTCTCGGTTTAGATGAAGGAATAATATTTCAGCAACTCTGTATTTTTTCGAAATCCGAAAGCACGAAGCGCCGAGGGCGGGACCCGTAGGGTCCCGGGCGCGACGTGCTGAGGATTGAGAAAAAAGAGATGTAAACATTCAGCGCAAATCGTTCGCGGTACGCTTCGAGAATATCACACTCGTGAGTCGTTGGGGACCAGTGTGGATCGGACCTATCCGGATATCCGTCCATGGACGGAGCGATCGGTGGTTGGTGGATCGCCGACGGATAAGTTCCCATGGATTTGATGGACCGTGGATGTATCCGTGGATTGCGTGAGTGCGCGGGGTCACACGTGTGACATGTCGTTCCCTTCCCACCACGGCGCGCCGCCATCGCGCCTGGGGCGCCCATCCCATTATCCTAGCCCATATACCACTACTATAACCTATACCTATGTCTGTATCTCCGTTATCCCCCACCCGCCGCCCTAATCAAGCCTCTACCTCGAGTCGACTGCCCACTCCTCCCCAAAGCTCACCGGCCATTTCACGTTCTGGACCTTCTGCGCAAGATGAAAACTCCGCCCCCGCATCCGTCGAACCCGCGCGCAAACGACAGAAACGTAATGAGACCGCGAAACTGAAGGATGCAGAGGTCTGGGACATGTCGGATGCGGAGATCGCTGGTGCGTGCTTTGCGGCTCTGCAACGCGCAGAGGCTTATACTCGAACTACAGCTGCCTCCCAAGAGACGTGGAAGTCCTGTTATGTCCGTGCACGCACGCGCCCAGGACGTCACCAGAAATCTCCAAGTAGTCACCGGTCACTCGGCCGGTACCGGCCACTCGACCGGTCCCGGCCGACCGGTGGATACTCGTGGGATCTTCTAGAGTCTTATCGCACCATCCTTGCGCCATACAATCACCAGGCCCTCAGCCTATGGCCAATGGACCTCATCCTTATTGTTCAAGACTTCTCTGTTATTGTGTTCGCCACTCTAACCCCATTTGGAATCACCTCCTATTGTTACTTCCACATGGTTCCTACTTCTTACCCCTTATACATATACAATAAGCTTTACACTATTTAATCTCGTAGTCTACATCCTTGTTCTTCAGTCTGATAATAAACGTTCTCTTCACTTCTCCTCTGTGAAGAAATCCGATTGTACCCCTCCGGCACCGGTCATCCTACCGGTCGTCCTCCGCTCAGTCTCGGGATACGTAGTAGGGGCTCGCGCAGCACCTCTGTCGTGATTGCCTGAAAAGCTCGTCCGCCGGTCACTCGTCCCCGTCACCGGTCATCTCCGGTCACTCCACGCTCCCCGGCCGAAAGCACTCTGCCCCGCCATTCGGATATAACAGTATTATCAGACTCACTGCTTCGTATCCTTCGCCATGTCAGCACACCTCCGAAGCCGTAGTCCCTCAGTCGAGCTTGTCTCGGATCGCTCCGACAGCTCCTCGCCGCTGCAGGGCTACTTCATTGTTTCCTCCGACTCCGAATCTCCATCCCCTCCGGTCGTACCGGCGCCTCTACCGATGGACCGCATCGTCACCATTCCGATGCCGTTCCGTCATGGAGGCATGGCTACTCTCGTCGTGAAAGTCAAGGCTCCACCGGTCACCACTGATCCTCGGTTGGTCCCCGGTCGAGTTAAGACCGTCCGGGAGCAGCTCCGGACCCTCGACATCGCGGCTGAACATCCGTTTGCTGCCTTGGACGCCGAATCCATTCCGCGTACCATCATCGAGGACCTTCCGGTCGACCTCTCCCTGGAGTATCCTCCATCTCGACTTCCCACTCCCTCTCCTGCATCTCCGGTTATCTTTGAGAACAACTCTGACTCGCCCTTCCAGGCCGAGTTTGAGTCTCTCACCCCCTCCTCTCCTCCTGTCGCCGACGCTCCGGTCCCACCGGTCAGTACTACCGGTGACCGACCGGGGACATACGTCTTCCCTCACACGTTCGACGGTGGCAACACCGCAGACGCGGAAGCGTTCATCGCCCAGTGCTATACCTACATCGGTTTGCACCCCCGGCAGTACCGGACGGACGATGACAAGATCGCATTCGTCCTGTCCATGCTCCGGGATGAGGCGACGTCGTACTTCCCGGTGAACTCGCCGGTGGTTCACTCGTGGCACGGGAACTTTTCCGTGTTCACCGAGGAATTCATCGACGTGTTCAACGGAGAGGATTGGACGACCCACGCTGAGGGTCGTCTCCGGAATCTCCGGATGAAAACTGGTGACCGCTTCACCACTTTTCTCCAGGATTTCGAGGGGATCAAGGGCCATCTGGAATGGACCGAGACTGCGATCATGCACGCTCTCTGGTCTGCTCTGCCCTACCGGATCACGCTCGAGCTCAAGCACCTCACGAGCTTCCCTTCCACCTACTCCGGTCTCGTCTCGCTCGTCCGGCGCTTGGATCTCCAGCACTGGCAGCGAGAAGAGGACCTCCGGGCGGCTCAGGAGCCGGACCAAGCAGACTGGGCTCGGTGCGCTCAAGGGTTCTTCGGAACACCCACCGGTGACTCCGGTCCCCTTGACTCACAACCGGTCGCCTGCGACTGCTCTTCCCATGCTCTATTCCCGTGCTTGTTGCCTCCACCAGTCGAGACTCCGTCGGAAACATCCTCCGGCATGCCCTCGCTCATCTCCCTTCCCATCGAGTACCGGTCGACTCCGCCTCTCTCACCAATCTCCGTGGACGTGGGTTATCATGTCCCCACGACCTCTCCGAGCCTGCGCGCACAGCTTAAACGCTCTGCTGCTGCGGCTGGACTTCTGGAGACCGAAGGGCGAGCCTCCGGTCACCTCCGGGAGGAAGAGCGTCTTCGCCGGAAGACTCTGAACCTCTGCCGCTATTGCGGGTCGGCCAATCACCGCATCAAGCGATGCAATCGGCTCCATCGCTTCACGGTCAACATGACCGGGCACCGGTCGTCAACCGGAGCTGGCGAGGACGCCGCTGGCACATCCTCTCGCGCCTAGGCGCTTGCTGCTGCACATGCGCGTCTCTGACATGCCTCCGGTCGCAATGCGTGGCCTCCGGAGCTTTGACGAGATCTCAAAACATCAAGATACACGCACACCTCTCACGACATACATCCTCTCGCTCATATTACGACGTCTACTCTACGGGTTCATGATCGCGCAACCGATCTAGACTCAATCCTTCGGGGTTGCCTCGGGGTTCAACCCCCGCGTTCAATACGAACATTTTCTCTACCTCGGAACAACTGTACTAGTACGTTTCTTCAATCTACGGTTCTGGAACTCTTTGTATGCGGGAACTCGGTCAATACCGTCTCGACATCCATCCTCCGGTCTCGACCGGTCGGTGTTCGTCGACGACCGGTATTCTCCGGCGAACTCCGGTCCATGGGCAATCTTCCCCTTAATCCATCTCAGCCATCCACATCCATTAATCGACTCTCTGTCATCCGACCATGGTGTTGTTCCACCGGCAATCCTGCCGTGGAATCGTGTCAACGTCTTCGAGAAATTCAAGGGACCTCAAAATCAGGAAAATGATAGCACCTCACTATATGCTCCGTCGAGCATGTGGTTGCATCGACACTCCGATTCGGGCACTCAAGGATATCTAGTGCGCGCACGACCGGTCATGAGACCGGATATTGTTGTGGCAGTTCCACGAGGAACGGGGATTAATCCCTTCGCCACCAATTCTGACACCCTCACCATCGACACTACCGGTCCCGTCCGGTGGTACTCTGGGCTCTCGAAGCCGAAATATGTTGTCCCATAGGAAACGTTCTTGCCTCCTGTTCTCATACCAAGCCGACACCGGTCTCCCCGTCGGGAACCGGCTCCACCGACTGGTCTCTTGGTACCTCGGTACAACCTCCGTCCCTCGGGACATCCGCTCTGGTTGGTCAATGGAAGCGGCCACTTCCACGAAGCCACCGGTAGCATCCTCTACCTCCCTCGAATGTCCGGCCTGGCGCCGGTCTTCGATCAAACTCTCTTCATAAATCCCCGACAACCATCGGATTGGAGATAAACCCAAGTCCTTTATTGGTGTGTAAGAGCTATACGGACCGTCTAATCAACGCTGTTCCACCAAGCCCTCGCCGGAGGACCGGTGAACTCTTCAACTCCACCGGTTGCCGTTCCGAATCGTTACGGGCTATCCGCCCCTCGCGGTATCCTTACGCTCTTTGACCGGTATCCACCGGCCGAAGTTCGCGTCGTCCATCCCAGTTGCCTCTCCATCGGCAACTCTCTGTCCATCCATGATGATTTTCTTCGGAAATAAACCTATGGTAGCCTATGGGAAGTCTACCCTTAAGAGGGGGATACGCTCTGGCTCACTCATGGGTTCTGAGTAATTTTCGGCAATTTTCAGCAGTAAAATGCTCGATTATTGGCCAACCTCACCGAAAATACTCTTTGGACTTCATCACACATCCGTCGATAACGCCAAAGACCGACCGGTCGCCACCGGTAGTCCATCTTACCGGTGCCCTCAGGTCGCTGTCTATTCGTCATTTCGCTATACGAAATCGATGCCAGCACTCAATGATCACTGTATACGCACCTCCGGTCATACCGGCGGTCGTTCAAGACTTACACTGTGTCAACTGTGCCAAAAAAGCCATTATAATCGGTCTCACAACTCTATTGCGACTTATGACTTATCGACTTGACGCGACGGTCTACTTATCGACTTGACCGGTATCCACCGGTCACCTCACTCACAAACCGGTTCACTCAATCCGGTTCCCGCTCACACGGTTATCAGCAAGAAAGCGATATTTACAATTTTTGGTCACCAAGAAAGATTACAAGTACAAAATCTACAAAAGACCAAGAAATCAACTACTCAAAAGGCAAAGTCCATTATCGCAAGTATTGTTCAATCATCGTCCGGAATCTCGATCACCTTGACCGGTCGCCCGTGCTCGTCATGTCCGTCGTGCGCAATCCAACCCGGCGGCCACTCGGTCTTGTGGATCAGCTCGTCGTCGAGCGGTTCGAACTTGACGACCGGTAAAACCGGTCCCGCTACGGTCGCGGCTGGGGCTGCGGGCGACGTCGCCGGCGTCTCGACGTCCATCGGCGCCTCTCCTCCTCCATCTCCCTCGACCGGTGCGACCGGTGTCTCCACTCCTCCACCCGAACCAGATGCCACGGGCATCGGGGTATCGACCTCCTCGCGCTTGAAGGTCGACGTCGCGGGCTTGGCGCGCGGAGCGAAGGCTGACCGGTTGATGGTGGGAAGACCATCCCGCATCTCCGTCCAGCCGTGGTCCGATGTTCCTGGACCCCGCTCACCCGACCCTGACGCACCGGTATCCACCGGTCCCCGATCCTGCCCTCCAACCTCCCCACCGGTCCCGACCGGTGGACCCGTCGGTGTCACGGGTCGCCCGTCCGACCTTTCCACCGGCTTTTCGCCTCCATCCATCCCCAGATCCACCCCATCGGTAACGACAGGTTCACCCGTCGGTGTGACCGGTCGACCGCCCAACCTCAACTCGGACTCCCTGTCCGAACCCTCGTCACCACCAACGCCCATCTCCACCTCCCCATCCCCCAATTCCACCCCCACGGCATCTGCCGCAATTCCACCCCATACCTCCTCGACCGGTCCGTCCGGTCGAGTGTCCATCCCTTCCTCCGACTCGGGGGACGAATCGACGCGCGCAGCGGCTGCCACACGACGTGCGCGCTCGGTGTGCTCGTTCCAATCGACAATATTGTCGTTGGAATAGAGCAGCGCCTCGACCGGTCCCACCGGCCTCGTCGGTGAGACCGGTGCATCCTCCTCGTCATCCTCCTCGCCCTTCTCCTCCTCCTCCTCGCTCTCGTCCTCCTCCCACTCAATCCCCGTCCCCACCAGCGTCCTCGGCTTCCCCGACCGCGCCACCCGAATCTTCCACGGCACCCCGAACCGGTGCAGAAGGTCGGCCGCCCGGTCGATGTCGGTCTGGCCCGGAAGTGCAGCCTGCAAGATCTTGACCACGATCTCGAGGGCCTCGTGATCGTGGGATGCCACGGCGCGGATGTTGTTGATCGCCGGGTTATACTCGCGCATCCGGCCCTCGATGTTGTGGACTTGACCCGCAAGGTCTTGAATGCGGGTCCGGGGGCCCTCTGGGAGGACTTTGGGAACGACCGGTTCCGACCGGTCACCACGAGTCGAACGCCTCAGGCGCTTGTCGCCGCGCGTTGGACCCGGGCTACCGGTCGAATCGCGACGCCGTTTCCTCGAACTGGACGCGACCGGCGGTTCGACTCCCGCGCGTCTTGCTTCCCGCGCCTCCCTGCGAAGGTTGGGGCGGTTTGTCCGGCGTTCGGCGGGGGTTTTCGAACACTTGATCCGGCGGCGGCTGCAATTGTTGCATTGACCCTTCTTACCCTTCTTGCGGTGGGGGATGATGCACGGCTCGTCCCGGGCGATGCACTCTTCGCATTCTAAACAAAATAAGAAATACCGGTCACGACCGGTCAAAATCAAGAAAATCAAATAAAACAACTCACTGTCCTTCTCCTTCACCTCGCGGTCACTATCATCCTCCGTGTTGAGCTCATCAGGCTCCTCGACACGGGTACCGGTCGCCGACCGGTCGTCGCCCTGCGTCTCGATGGCCGGCAGTCCATCATCACCCTCCGCGTAGTCATCGGCCTCCTCGGCCGACAACCCCACGATGATCCCGATTTCGCGCACGGCGCGCGCCATCCTCGCAACGGAATCGGCATCCCGCCGGTCGATGAGGTCGTGGACGAGACGCCGGCGCTGCGCCAGCATCTCCTCCTGCCGCGCCAAACCCCTCACCCTCTTCTCCTCCAGCAACTCCTGCCGCTCCTCCTCCGCCTCCGCCGTCGTCTGCCTCGCCTTGCCCTTCGCCTTCCCCTTCGGACCGCTCCCCGCTGCGTTGTTCTTATCGCTACCGGGGGAAGGACTACGGTCCTTGTCGCCGTCCCCAGCGCCACCGGCATTAGTGTTGGATGGTTGGTTGGTGGTGGACATCGAGCGGGTCGTGGTGGTGGTTCGTGTGAAAGAAGAAAATTTTCACGCTTACGTCAACCACGTGTTGATATACCCGCTGTTCAGACTCCGCCGCGGAGTCGGAGTTTGAAAGTTTTCCGACTCCGACCTGGTCGAGAAAATTCTTCAAGTTCAACCAGAAGCACGCGTTCTTGATTCAAGTCCTGGTGCATCACACTATTATCCTCCGACTCATTATTCGACCCACCGGTCTGACCGGTCAACACCGGTTAGGTTCGTCTGGGATCCGAACCTAAGAGGGGGATACTGTTATGTCCGTGCACGCACGCGCCCAGGACGTCACCAGAAATCTCCAAGTAGTCACCGGTCACTCGGCCGGTACCGGCCACTCGACCGGTCCCGGCCGACCGGTGGATACTCGTGGGATCTTCTAGAGTCTTATCGCACCATCCTTGCGCCATACAATCACCAGGCCCTCAGCCTATGGCCAATGGACCTCATCCTTATTGTTCAAGACTTCTCTGTTATTGTGTTCGCCACTCTAACCCCATTTGGAATCACCTCCTATTGTTACTTCCACATGGTTCCTACTTCTTACCCCTTATACATATACAATAAGCTTTACACTATTTAATCTCGTAGTCTACATCCTTGTTCTTCAGTCTGATAATAAACGTTCTCTTCACTTCTCCTCTGTGAAGAAATCCGATTGTACCCCTCCGGCACCGGTCATCCTACCGGTCGTCCTCCGCTCAGTCTCGGGATACGTAGTAGGGGCTCGCGCAGCACCTCTGTCGCGATTGCCTGAAAAGCTCGTCCGCCGGTCACTCGTCCCCGTCACCGGTCATCTCCGGTCACTCCACGCTCCCCGGCCGAAAGCACTCTGCCCCGCCATTCGGATATAACAAGTCCCCAGCATACGACCATTATCATATGACTGTCCACCGCGACACCACCAAGAAGCAGATAATATTTCGCTTTACTTGCAAATTTCTGAATTCAAAGCACGCGGCCCTCGACCGCCTGCGGGAGAAGTCCAGCCAAGGGACTTCCAACCTGCTGAACAAAGCAAAGGAATGCGATGAGGAGCGCGGCGTCACCACGGAGCGCGCGTCAACAGCACCGATATACTCAGTTGCTGCTCACCGAACAATCATCGCGATGCGAACAGCGACAAGTAACCGACCTTTCAACATTGTACACGATCCTTATTACGAACAAGAAGTCCAACTGCTACGACCTGGGACTACGCTACCTTCTGCGACGACGGTCTCAAATGACCTTAAAGTTTTATACTTGGAGTTATCGAAACAGGTAAAAGCCTATTTTATGGTGCGTCTCACGTCTCTGGCCTGCACCTGTTCAATTTTGCTGATTGTCCATCCTTGAAGACGAGGAATCGTGCCGTGCACGGAATAATTGACGGCTGGTCGTCGCCGCTCGGAACCGGATGGCTTGGTGTCGTAGTCAGCTGGGCTGAAGGTGGTTGGATTCATCGTGCTGTCCTAGAATTCATCAAGTATGGACCGAGCCACCCAATCATTGTCGTACTCATATCCTTGCAGATTGACTCAGGCGCACACGGGGAAGTACCTGGCAAAGGTGTTTGCGGAGTGTCTCGAACGATTCGGCCTTCAGGAACTGGTATGTCCCCCTCTCTCTGTCGGCCCTGACCGCGATACTCAATAACGGTAGCTGCGGTGGCTCAACATGGACAATGCCGGGAATTGTGACACAACGGCGGTCGAGCTCGGCGAACTAATTCCATCGTTCGGTGGCGCCGACGCACGCCTTCGGTGCCTTCTCCATATCCTGAATCTGATTGCGAAGGCCAGTTCCATCCCGTTGTTCCCGATTTCAATCTCATTCTTCCCTCAAGGCATTCATTCAATTCTTTTTCAAGCAAATCAAGCGGAAGAAGGCCGTCAAGGTGTCGAAAGGCACCAAGCGGAAGCGCGGTGCAGTCCAACCCGTAGCGCCCTTGTCGGACGATGAGGAGCCGGAGGAGGTCGTCGTGGAGGAGGGTGATATTTTGCTTCAGGCCGAGGAGGAGATTGCGCAGGTTTTGGATAACCGCGACGCTTCCGACATCCAGGCCGACGACTCCCAGGAAGTCCACGACACCCACGTCGCTCGGTCCATCCGCGACAAGGCGATTGCCCTCATGCGCACGAGGAATGTCATCATTTCCGACGCGGAGAACCGTAACGCGCTGGGTATATTTCCGAAGGTTAGCCCTTCCCGCGCAACTCCACCCCTGTGGCCAGAAACTAAATTCCTCTTAGGTCGCCGGGCTTGCCAAGAAGGTCCACGACAGCAGCACGGTCGCCGCTGTCTTCGACGGTCTTGTGGATTCCGCCAAAGCCAGAGGCATGCTCCAGACGGACAAGACCGCACTTGACCGCCGCTGTCCCACCCGGTGGAATTCCGACTTCCAGTGTCTCGAGGCGCACGCACTCTTCAAGCCCGTAATTCAACAGCTGACTGCCACGACCGACCTCAAGCTCAAGTCATTCGCGCTTACCGAAGCTCAGTGGAAGTTGGTTGACCAACTCTCCCTCGTTCTTGGCGTGTGTTATCAATACATTCGTCGTTGTCTTTGCTGAGAATATCCCGTAGATTTTTGACGACATGACGCTATACTTTTCCCAGGCCGACACGCCCCTAATTGCCGACGCTATTGGTGCGCTAGAGGATCTGCTGGTGTCGCTCAAGATGGTCATGGACGATACGGAGATGCCCAATGTCATCCGTGTCGCTGCGGCGGCGTCGAAGTTAGTATGTGAGAAATATTTTAACCTTACAGGAGAGTGCGAGGCGTACTCCCTCGCTATCGGTGCGTGCTATCGGTTTGTGCCGGTTCCCCAGGCTGAATATTCTCGATAGTTATGACACCTAACAAAAAACTCAACTGGTTCAGAGAACGCGGATGGTCCGACGACAAAGTCAAGGCGATCAAGGACCTTGCAGTCTCCCGCTGGGAAGAAAGCTATAAGAAATTCGCTCTTCCTTCGTCCTCAACTACCGCGCCGTCGACGTCAGCATCTACCGCGAGCACCTCCGTGAGTTACCCCCTCATACAACACTCAATTCCATGCTCATGACCTCGCAGCGCGCCGCTCGTTGGAAACCTATCGCCATTGCTACTCCAACCCATGCTGTCGATAGCATATACACTTATCTCGAAGAGCCGCCCATCCCTGAGAACGTTATCAAGGCTTTCAGGGACCCGATCCACTATTGGTTCCTTCAGGAAACAGAGACACCGAGTTTAGCGCGGATGGGCTCGGATTACTGCTCGGCTCCAGGTGAGTCTCGTTGGACACTAGAACCCGAGTGATCCTTACTCTTCGCCGCCTTAGTCGCATCGGTCGATAGCGAACGCGCGTTCTCGGTTGGCCGCCGCAAGCTCGGATTCATGCAACATAATACGGCAGACCAGACGTTCCGTGCCTCCATGGCAGTCGGCTCGTGGGATGGTACTCCGCTCTTCCCAGATCTCACGCCTGCAATCAAGATCATCGAGAACGCTATGGCGGGGAAGCGGTCGGCCACTTGATACTTGTTCAGTGTATTTTGTACTTAGTATACTACTTGTGGGCGGGTTGCGATGTTCTACAAGACGGTAGAATAATTTTGTTCACGAGTTTCCAAACGACCGCACCGCCCGCTGACAAAAAAAGGGGGCGGAAGTAAGCAATCCATGGATATCCACGGGTCATCCGTGGTTTTATCCATGGATCGCGGAGCTTGAAATTTATCCGTGGTTTCGATCCGGATAGCATCCGGATCATCCATACTGGTCCCTAACACTCGTTCTTTTCGAGTGGACACGCCTAGTGTAGTTGGTTTGAATGTGTTGGAGAGGGGCGGTTCAGGGTGCTACCCTTACTTTGCATTCATGAACACGACCAATATACAACAGCTGGGGTGCGAGTCATTCACGTCCATGGGCGAGCTCGATGGTTTCAGGTTCCAGAATTGTCGGGTAGACAGTTCGAACATGGAATGTTCAATTCTTCACCGTTCAGCGTCGAAGATATCTCGGAGCAGCAATCTGCATATCCTTACTAGAGAGCCGTGGAGTTGGATGGGCATGGGCGAATGGGAATACCATCGGCCGTGCGCCCTCGGACTCGGTAGAGCACGTTCACACACAATTGTTACGCGTGGCGAAGCAATACCAATTTACCAAAGGTAATTTATTGGAATAGGAATTACACAGGGTGCAGGTAGGTACGGGTTTCCGAGAACCCTAGGGTGAACCGTCCTCTTCATGGGCCTCGTACGAGCTGGTTTCATTCCCATGGTTTCCGTATGTCAATAACCAAAAATCCCGCGGTCTCCCCGTGACAAAGGGGACAGCAAAGGAGTCGGTGTTAGAGCATTGGAAGGGTAGAAACCTCGTCTGAGGAAGAGGTCTTCGTTTAACTCCTATGTGCTGAACCACGGATGAACCAGAGGAACGTCCGAGGAGAGCAGGAGGTCAACGAGCATCCAAATCCAGTGCCGCCAAGTTGTGTGTACTTGCGTAGACTACAACGTTGGTGGCGGCGATGGCTAGGATGGGCTCGGGGTGCGTCAATCAAGACGGCGGCGATAACTGCGGAATAACCGCGGTGACGCATATCGAATCAATATCTGCGTCCGCATCGACATGAACGCAAGTGCAACATCGAGAGGCGGGGGCGTGGTGCCAGTCACGCAACATACAATTCCGGAGTCGAAGAACCAAACCTGCACTTGGGAAGTGGAGGTATCGGCTCAAGACACAAGCGGGTGTACGTTCTTCCACGACAATGCGACACCCGAGCATTATAGAATGGGATCGGGTGTGGAATTGCAACGTGAAGTGGGTGGAGGTCAAGCAAGGGCCTCACACTGCAACATCCGAACACCGGGGCGTCACGGATGGGGTGAAGCAGTGCGGGATGCCAAAATAATGCATCGCCGGCCCCAAACATCCGCGAGGACAATTTTGGGGTCGAATCGCGGCACAAGAACAGAGGCGCGGTGTGGGCCAAGGCCTATTCAACGCTCCACTGGAAGAGCCGGTGGTCATAGCGAAGTTTAGGGCGAGGGCGTCCCGTTCACGCAACCGTATCCCTCTATCACAACAATCTCGGTAACGCGCGCGCCAGCGGCAACCGAGAGAGCCAAGCGAAGAGGCATCTGTACCCCATGGGGCATAGACACGGTACAGAGGTACTGGGGATGATCTCGAGTTGAGGCTCGAGTTCATAGCCGTTGCTCTCTACAGTGTCGTATCCGAGCTCGCATAATACCAGGAAATATGCGAGGGGTTCTCGGACCGGGCCACTGCAGACGGCATGGGGTCATTGGGAGGGTGGTCAAATGACACATTTCACCGTGGACCGTGGCGTGCAAGACGCCGGCGTAGCAGAGAGCAGGGGATGGGGGAAAGAAACAGAGGTCAAATTGACCACGCACCCATATCCGTTGTCCCATTGCACCCTTCCGGCAATAGGATGCGGCGATGTCGATTCCATTCGGCTTAGGTACAGCAGGCAAGCGAGGCGAGCAATGCAAGCAGTGGTAGATGGGACACCGAGCGGGGCCAAGAACATGACTCAGTGCAGATTTTACGCAGGGAAAGGTGTTCAAAGTGGTTGTCCGGGGTCGAAATGGCGAGCTGGCGGGTGCAGGTCACCAACAAATTCCCAAACCAACTGTTGCCAACGTGGGCGAAGTCTCATTATATTTGCTTGAAAAGCGAATTTAATTCTGGAGCGCTCCGAGCCAATGTTGGGTCCAACCGAGCATGCAGCCTCGTTTTCATCGTCCGTATGAGCAAATCCCGCTGCGCGCTGCCAAATTCGCGGACCGACTGCCGCCTACGCAGAAGCGTTTTGAAACCAGCCTTCGTGCATCGTTGTTTGGCTCGGTGCTGGCGGGCCGAGCGTGGATCTGGTTGCACGGTGGTATGCCTTGTGGGTGCCCAACGCGGGTTAGACCCTCGAGCCTTCTAACAATATGCTCCGGACGTAACTCCGGAAGGCTGATAAATGAGTCACAAGTGTTGACTAGGTCCAATGCCTGTGTTGGAATTGATTGGTTTGCTCTGCAACAACTTTGTGCCATTGTTGGATTGGACATGCATTCAAGGCTTTCAATTATGCTGTCCTGATCTGTGCTCCAATTGCCATCCTTCCCCTATGGTGAAGTTTAAATTCAGGTCACCACCAACACCCCACCTGTTCACTCACAAGCTCTTCTGTTGACTCTGAGGCTCTAGGGCATTGCCTCCGAGCTTTTTCACCCTTTGTGAATTATCTTATCCAGGTTTCGA
Organism: Mycena filopes; assembly: GCA_029281495.1. NCBI lineage: Eukaryota > Fungi > Basidiomycota > Agaricomycetes > Agaricales > Mycenaceae > Mycena > Mycena filopes. Next base: position 928,115 of record JARIHR010000015.1, read on the forward strand.
ATTTTTCACCCATTTTCTCTGGCAAAAAACACCTGGAAAATGTCTGATTAATTGAAAACCGGGTTTCAAGTTTTTCACCACTTTTTTCACTCCAGTTTTTCCCACATTTTACACTCCTTTTTCCGTCAAAACTTGTGTGAAAAAGGTTTGGAATTCTTCATCTATTTGGTTTCAAGTTTTTCAGAACGGTTTCCACTTGAAATAGCGGTGAAGAAGTTTTGATTTTTTCACCTGCTTTTGCGCTGAGAAATGTCTGAAAAACTCCTGGATTTTCTGGTGAAGAAATGCTGTGAATCTTCATGAATTTTGTTTCAAGTTTCTCACAATGATTTTCACTTGAAATAGTGGTGAAGAAAGTTTGAATTTTTCATCTTGTTTTTTGCTGAAAAACATCTGAAAAACAAACGACATTTTTCACTGTAAATCGAGCTGAAAAACTTGAATTTCCCAACCAGTGAGTGGCGTTAACATTTCTTTTACGCTCGGCCTCTGAAAGCAAGCTAACCTACTTAGCAAATTAGATGGGCTGGGAACTCGGATACTGTGCACGGTGCACCCTCCCTGGCTGCAAGAAACTGATCTTCAGTGAGTGTCGGGGTTCAACTCAATAGATGTGGGCCGCTAGGGCTGCTGCCCGTTACCGTCGCCACCGTTCGACGGGTGCCGTGCCCGTGCCGTGGGAGCTCTCACGTGCCCAAAAAACGGCCGTCGAAACACGGCCGTCACGGCACGCCGACGGCACACGGGTCTATGGGCCGAGTTTTCCCTTCAAATAAAGCTCTACCATGTTTCATTGGCCACCTTTGTGTATTTTCCACTCACTCTGACACTTACCTGCATCCTGCGACCTACTGCTGAGGCATTTTGACCTCAGCCGAGGCTGCCGGAGGATCAATCCAAATTGGGCCGGGCCAGAGATTTTAACCAAAGCAATTGTTTAGTGCGTGGATCTGGTTCATGCAGGTCCAGAGGCCCAGGGAATACCTCTCAGGTGTTTCGGTATTATAATACAACATGTAGGCTGGAATTATTGTCAAACAGAGCACTCAAAACAAGTTGAACACCGTCGATCGTTGACATGGCCGCGACGGCCGTCCCGTTGATAAGCCTGGAAAGTGGTCACTCGTGAAATCTATGCATTTCTGTGGTTTCACACGTGCTGTGGTTGAGTTTCAATATTGAATCTGCCTTCATCTCCACGCAGTTGGTGTCCTGCCCGAACAGCCAACCATGAATTATGCACCTCTGGAAATTAGCCTAGACACGTTCAACAATGATTCCGGCAAGGGTCAGGGTTCACAGTGCCGAAGCTGATTTAATCCGGAATAACTACTCAACCAACTTAGAGTAAGTCTGGAGTCGGTTTAGTGTGTTCCTACCAAGGGTATTGAAGAAATATCCATCTAGAGCAGCAGCAATCCAAAGGGATTAAATTATACGTTGAATCAGGCCAGCAGAGTGGCTAGTGCTGCTACAATTTCCATTCGGGAATGCCGACAACTGGTTTGAACTCTCGGAGTTCATTGCCGAGCCTCGGATCACAGATCTGATAGGTGCCGAAGCGGGCCCGGAAGGCTCCAGAGGTTCTTGACTCATAATTGTAAAGCGGGCCCGGAAGGCTCCGGCAGGTTCCGAGGGTCTGGACTCATACTTGCAAAGTCTGACACAGTCATACTTGTAAAGTCTGACTCACCCATCTGGCTTAAGCTGGACCATCCGACAGTACTTAAGTACCAATAGCTTATTCAGTCCGGGCTTAGCGTCGACCGTACCGATTAGGATAGATTGCTTGTGCCGAGACCCGGCATATTTACAAACTCTGTATTAGTGTACACTTCTGGAGCTGTATAAATAGGGTAGAATAATTCGATGTAAAGCACTGGACCCAGCCCCGCTTCCCAGACCCAGTTTACTGGTGTTTGTCTGAAGCGTGGTTAGGTCTATGTCCGTAGATGTGCGCAACGAAGTTAATATTTTTGGCGGATTGTTTGGTGGTTATTTCAATGTTCAACTTCGACTCTAAGATCGCCAAGGACTTGCACAAACCTCATTCAAGTTTATTCAGTCTCTGGAACAAGTTCAAATGCACTTGAGACTGGGTGACTTCCCGTAAGGTAAACTCAATTGCAGTGAATATCTCAGCGGTGCCAAATGATGGTGATTGGCAGCTAAGTCGGAAAATATATACGCGCCGGCTTCCCGCAAACCCTTGCATTGATTTGTTGGATGTTTACTTGCATAACGCGTAAACAACTGCCTTTCCACGCGCCGTCACCGTCCGTCACCGTCCAGGCTCGCTGAGATGAACATCGACACGTCCTACTTCTTCCAGCGTGTTCGCGCTTGTGTTTGCGCTTTTCGGCGACACGAGAGCCGGGCCTTGATGATGGTCGTTGATGCTAGTCGCTGGATCTGTCAGGTCCGCGCCGTCAGCGTCGGGGAGGGAAAGCAGCCGGGGGTCGATCGGGATGTCGGTTGTGCGCGAGGTCGAGGCGTGGCCGACGGTCGCAGGACCGGCGATGGAAACCGGCCGCATAGAGTAATGCGACTAAAGAAAGAAGAAAGAGAGGCAAGGAATGTGGGTGGATCTTCGAAACAAGACGAGAAGAGTCAGCCTCCCTCGAAAGCGACACAACCATTAAAAACACTGGCACTCGACCCGAAATTCTGGTCTGCAGGTGCTATGGGTCGTTTACAGTGCGGATAGGGTTGCGACCCTCGAGTCCACGGCAGCCATCGGCCGCCAAAGGAAGGCAATGGTCCAGCCAGAAAGCAAGCGGCGCTACACAATTTGGCCATTTGCGGAATGCGTCAAGGAAGGTGGAGGTCGTAACAGCGACGACGAGCTCGGTGGGGACGGCGGTGTCGAGACAAGAGTTATAATCGAGCACAGGCATGCAGGATGGGCAAAGCAGAAGTAGTGCCACTGTGTGCCATGTGGCATTGATGTCCCCGTTTGGATGAACTCGACAGTTTTGAACAGTTCAAAATCCTGGAGGGGGGGTACCTACCCCCCCTCCAGGATTAAATTTATTCACAGTCTGTTGAGGTGTCTTGACCGGAGGTAACCCTCTCGGGGTCCTGACAGCTGTCGCGGTATCGCGGCGAAAAATGTGCAGATATTCTGTACGATTAAATTTTCCTTACAGGAAGTCACCCACTCAGTAAAATCCACCATGTCCTCAATTGAGTATTTAATTCAGTAAAGGTCAACTGGATGGGTGTCGGTCTATCCTATTGCATTGAATATATTGGTGCTGCCTCTGGGGCTCATGTACACAACTGCAGTAGTGTAGTACCTTCGCCGGGCCAGCCTAAATTCAAACTCTACGATAAAATGTTGAAAACGATATATATTGGTTGAATGGTTGATATGCGGATGGCATTATGAAAGGGCTAGATCCAGCTGCTGTAAAAGCGAGTGGTTGAACTCTGAGTGTCAACCACATCACGGTTGGCTGCGCAGTACGCCTGTGAACCCGTTGGGTTGCATGGGACTGGCGCGGACCGTTGTAAACGTAGTCCCGAGAAGTGTTCGCAAGTTTGTTTTGCAAGTTTGTGTCGCAAGTTCGTTTCGCAAGTCCGTGTCGCAAGTTCGTTTCGCAAGTTTGTGTCGCAAGGGATATCCAAATGTTATGTGAAGCAGTGGTAACGCCCTGTACATTGTGAAGCAGCGGTAACGCCCTGTACCTGCGAAGCAGCGGTAACGCCCTGTACATTGTGAAGCAGTGGTAACGCCCTGCAATTGCGAAGCAGCGGTAACACCCTGCAACAACACACACCTTACACCTTACATCTTGTTCGCAAGTGTTACCTATGCCATGCAAGAGAGCTACCTAAATATATGCGAAGCAGCGGTTGCACCCTGCAAAATGGACATGAAGCAGTGGTGATGCCCTGCAACAATGCAATAATACACATATCTTTTACTTTGTGTTATAAACCCACCTTCGTTCCAATTGCCTCTTGAGTTCTCCCTGACCGGAGTGCCCAATAGACCATTAAACGAACTTGTACTAGTGTCCACTATAGAATGTGCTTCCTGTCCCTTGGTAAAGCCTTAACAAAACAGTTGCATCGTTCGGATTGCCACAGCCATATACTTTGGTTGGAATCCCCGAACTCAGCGTTTCGCAAAGAGTGCTAACGTGGTTGGAGAGATTGAAGTCCTGTTGGTTTTGTGTTGGTGGTGTGCCATGCTTGAGTTAGTTGGGGTTTGTGGGTTGGGCAGGAGTTCATACTTGTCTACCTTCGCACCGGCTATTGAGTATTGGTTCATTCCTCCAGTTCAGTACACAAGTATCCGGAGTCAGGAGCTCATTTGCTTTCCGCCCTTGCCTCGCTGCCCGCGCGTCACCGTTGACCGTCCCGTCCCGTTGGAGCTCAAAACTCCGAATCGACGGGCCGTGAATCGACGGCCGTGCCCATCACGGCACGGGTGGCAGCCCTATCCAGGGCCGCCTTGAGCTTTTCTTTGATGCCAGGCTGTTGAAAAGGAGCTGACTTATTGAATGAACCAGGTAAACTGCGAACTCGGATATTGTGTGCGGTGCACCCTCGCTATCCTTAAGGCAGCTGTATATTAAACATCCAGCGAGTGTCAGGGTTCGACTCCCTGTATCCGAATATTCCTGCCGCCTTGGTCTTTTCTTTTACGCTCAGCCTCTGAAAGCAAGCTCACTGACTGAACACACTAGATGAACTGGGAACTCGGGTATTGTGCATGGCGCAACCTCGCTCTCCTTCTGTAGAAGTTGATCATCAGTGAGTGTTGGGGTTTGACTCCCTGTATCCGAATATGCGTGCGGTTCATTCGTTCTCTTTGACGCTTATTGAACAAACTAGGTGGACTGGAAACTCGGATATTGTGCACGGTGCACCCTCCCTCTCCTTGTGCAAGAACAAGTTGAACCTGATATTCAGCGAGTGTTGGGGTTCGACTCCCCGTATCCGAATGTACAGTTGCTTTGGATTTTGTCTCAACCTCTGGAAGCAAGCTCACCTATTAGACAAACTAGATGACTTGGGAGCTCGGATCTTGTGCATGGTCCATCTTTGCTGTCTGTCCCTGAGCAGCCGTAAAATCTTCAGCGAATGTTGGGGTTCGACTCCCTATATCCGAATTCATGTGCGACCTCAGTGTTTTCTTTGCATCCAGCTTTTGCAAGCCAAGCTATTGAAGGAGTTGAGTGAATTGGGAACTCGGATATTGTGCACGGTGCACCCTCCCTCTCCTTGTACAAGAAATCCGGCCCCGGCTGTTTCTTAACGGGAACGCGCTGGCAATATACCTACCTACCTACCTACCTATCTACCATGATACTCAGCGAGTGTCGGCATCAGACTTTTGAGAAATTACTTTTTACCTTGTACAAGGTCAAAAAAGGCCAAAAAAGGGCCAAAAAGGCCACAAGATTGCAAGACCACAACGCCAGACGGTGATTCCACAAGGTCCTCAGTTCGACCCTGGATTAGTGTGTTTTTTGGTCATTCAAAATTCATGGCCGCGTCAAGGTGCCCACCAAGCAATTGAAGTAGGTTCTCTGCATCATCTGGAGCACTCTCCTCGCCCTCCTTCGCATTTTCGGACTCCCAATTTCACTCATTTTATCTTGTGAGCTTGCGGAAAAGGTGAAAAGGTCCGAAAGACCACAAGATTTTTGTCAACTTGCTGATGGGGGTTCGACTCCCCATATCCGAATACGTGTGCAGCCTCTAGCCTTTCTTTCAAAACGCTCAGTCTCTGGAAGGAAGCAAGGTTATTAAACGAACTAGGTGAGTAGCACTGGGAATTCGGATATTGTCCCTCGCTCTCCTTCATGCGGCCAGACTGAATATCCTGCAAGTGTTGCCACTTCGACTCCCTGTATCCAGATAGATGTGTGCTGCCTCTAGCTTTTTTATGTGCAGCTTTTGCAAAATTAGCCAACCCATTACATGGTTGGGTGAATTGGGAACTCAGATATTGTGCACGGCGCACCCTTGCTGCATCTTTGAGTCACGCATTCGTGAATTTAGTGGGTGTTGGGATTTGACTCCCCGTATCCACATAGATGTGGGCCGCCTTGAGCTTTTTCTTCACTTTTGGGCTCTGAAAGCAAGCTGGCGTATTGAACAAACTAGGTAAGCCAGAAACTCGGGTATTGTGCACGGCACACCCTCACTTTCTTTGACAGATTGTCTGCGAGTGTTGGGGTTTGACTCCCTGTATCCGAATATTCGACCTCCATCCTTTTTTTACGCTCAGTCTCTGAAAGCAAACTAGCTCATTGAACAAACTAGGTGAGCTGGGAACTCGGGTATCGTGCATGGTGCGTCCTCAATCTCTTCTGGGAGAGGTCGCCAGATTATCTGCGAGTGTTGGTGTTCGACTCTGTTGGAACTGGACCACGTGCAAACTCCGAGTCAATTAGTTACTCACGGTTGACTCAGTCGGAGTCGACTCAACTCACTCCTGACTCACTCACGCGCGCACGGACCAACTGGAATTAGTATATAAGTAGCATACTTGTTAGTAGGTAGGCTGTCGGGATTGGAGCAGAGCAAGCCCATCAATATATGCTTTGAACTTATCTCACGTGCTTGTCCGAATCTCACACAATCCCGACACACACCTGCCTTTGTGGGGCCGAATCCACATCCGCGTAACCTTGTCAGTGCGTGAACCTGTCACGGTTGGCAGGCGTACTCGACCGAATAGCCCTCAGGGAGGCCGAATTCCTTGTTATTTGATTGACCGCCCGTGAGGAGGCCGAATTCCTACTTGTTTGATTTACCAGCCCTCGAGGAGGCCGAACTCCTTGTTTGATACCGCTACGAGAGCCGAATCTCGCCGACATTCACATTTATTTTCCATCACCGACATCTTGATCCGCCGTTATGGGTAACGACACCAACTCGGGCTTCGACAAGCTCAACGACTCCAACTATGGGACATGGAAGAAACTAGCGAAGGCGCTATTGGTCCGCAAGGGCTTATGGGATGTTGTCTCCGGAGACGAGTCACTTCCTAGCGGCTCCCCGAACACCAAGGCTGTCCGAGCCTTCCGTAAACGGCAAGCCGAAGCATGCGCGGAGATCATTCTCCATGTTGAACTCTGGCAACTTCTGTTCATCGACGACGATGATCCGAAGGTCGTTTGGGACAATCTTGCAGCCATGCATCAGGCACGCGGGATGGCGACCAAACTCACTGTGCGCCGCAAGTTCTGGAAGCTCGAGAAGGGTGAACTCGGTGTTCAAGCCTTCATTTCGGAGGCGCGCCGCATCGCCAATCAACTAACTGAAGTCGGAGTCACTGTTGACGACGAGGACATTATTTTGGTGCTCACCGGTGGTCTCCCACCTTCCTACAATAATTTTGTTGTATCCTTGGATTCAACTCCCCCCGCCGACCTTACCCTTGACTACGTGATTACACGGCTTCTTAACGAGGAATCGCGCCAACTTGGTTCGGTAATCAAGGCCGAGCTGGACACCCGGGCTATCGCATTTGCTGCTGATGTGAAACGCAGACTCGGGTTCATCACCTGCTTCAATTGCCAGAAGAAAGGACACTTTGCCAATGAGTGCCCAGAGAAGAAGACTGAGGAGAAGAAGACCGGAGCAGTTGCTAACACTGCAATTGATTTGGGATCCGACGCTGAGTACGAGTGGTAATTTAGGTTTGAGGGGGTGCACTAATTTCTTTGTTCTATCCATTAATTACTGGCTTGATTTTGTTTGACTCTGGAGTTTGAGGGGGTGTGTTGGAACTGGACCACGTGCAAACTCCGAGTCAATTAGTTACTCACGGTTGACTCAGTCGGAGTCGACTCAACTCACTCCTGACTCACTCACGCGCGCACGGACCAACTGTAATTAGTATATAAGTAGCATACTTGTTAGTAGGTAGGCTGTCGGGATTGCAGCAGAGCAAGCCCATCAATATATGCTTTGAACTTATCTCACGTGCTTGTCCGAATCTCACAGACTCCCCGTATCCGAATATGCGCAGCTTCGATGTTTCGTTGTACGCTCAGTCTCTGCAAACGAGCAAGTTTATTGAACGAACTAGGTAAATTGGGAACTCGGGCATCATGCACAGTGCACTCTTACTTTCTTTGGGCGAGGCCAATAGATTATCTGCGAGTCGACTCCCCTTATCCAAATATGTGTGTGCTTCGACAGCTTTCTTTTACACTCTGTCTGGAAGCAAGCTCACCTATTGGACAAACTAGGTGATTTGAGAACTCGGATATTGTGCATGGTGCACCCTCCCTCTCCTTCTGCAAGAAACTGATCTCCAGTGAGTGTTGGGGTTCAACTCCCCCGTGTCCAAATATATGAGCAACCTCTAGCTTTTTTTTACGCTCAGCCTCTGGAAGTTTATCGAACTAGGTGGACTGGGAACTCGGATATCGTGCACGGTGCACCCTTGCTCTCTTTAACACGGTCAGATTGAACATTCAGCGAGTGTCGGGGTTCGACTCCCTGTATCCGAATTTGATTAGATTACATACCTTTTTTGGTAATAATTTTGATCCGCCATTTTGAACTCAGATCGACTGGTCTGTCTTTGACAGGTTTACCTTCAAGACAGACCAGAGTTTGGTCTAGCAAAGGGCACAGGAGTGGTGCAGGGTTTCCATCGCGCGATCGGTGGCATGTCGGCTTGTCGTTGTCGAGGACGAAACGGCGGACTTCATGGTGGTGTGCCAAAACCTCATCCAGCACTTGGACGGTAGTGGGTCGATGGACTGATGATGGTGTTCGAGGGCCCGAGGCTCGAGGGGGTCAGAACGAGCGCAGCGGACCGGGGGTGGTGGTTGCAATTGTTGTTGTTGTTGTTGTTCTCCAAATTGAACCGAATCGTTATCTGAATCACAGGGATCAGGAGATACCTTTTGTTTGACTTTTCGACAATAGACTGCCTAGCTTTGAGCTTATAGAGGTTGAAGTACAATTCAGATATCGAGATCATGCACAGAGGACTAAGAGACACCCGGTGCCCTTACAAACCATCTGCGAAACAAGTTTGGCTAGTTTCTCGGAAATTTTCCATTACATTCGAAGTGCGAGAAGGCAAAACAGATTGATGAGATACATATACTTTCCCCTGCTAATCTACTGTGGTGGATGGTAAATCCAAAGAAACATGGTCTTGAACCTGAAGCTCGGCCATACACGTTTTTACCTCCTGTGTCACCTTCCCCCAGGCTTCAGGAGCATTTGCACTCATATTCTCCATGTACACCAATAGTTGAGCCAAAATCCGACTGGAGGTTCCCAAGTCTACTACCAAGCTACTATCTTCTCCGGGAGTGGAAAGCCCTTCAACAATGTGTGTAACAGTGACAAATCTCTGTATAGCACCTTGACTGACTGCCAAGTCCATCCATAGTCTGCATGCCACTTGAGCAACTTGTGTACCAGTGATGTCCCACTGTTGGCCTTGACAGCTCCAGTGCAGGACTGCCGCACAGTTATCTAAGTCTGATTCGCTGAAAAGGTATGCGTATAGCAGATGGTTGAGATTGTCCTGAATGGCAGGTCGCAAGTGTGTCATACTGGGTTCATCTGACAGCCTTTGCACCCAAGTGACATATTTCTTCGAAAGCTTCCGATTCTGCTGAGCAACATCACCCAGAGCTCTCCACAATCCAGGTTGCACATTGAACCCATCAGGCTCAAACCAGTTTGCCTTGGTTTTGGATTGAAGGATGAGGAACATCAGCACAGAGTCTTCGTTGTTCAACTCCAGCACCCTTTGAATAACGGGCCAGATTGTACTTGAGGGACAAGCAATATGTGTGTTTGGATTCAGGAGTAGGTGGTAGAGGCAGCCCTTCTGTATCTCATTGGTGTGCTCTTCAAGAGAGGGGAAATGAGACAGCATGACATTTTGGGCATATCGAGCTAAGTCTTCTTGATCAGTGCTCCCTGGTGTTACTGAGTCGGTGTTAAGGAGGAGGATTGAGACTATGGCATCAATCCATTGATCCTGATCTCCGGGTGGGAACACAGCACATAATCTTGTGAGGAGTCCCAAATAACCAACATCCATAGGAACTTGCCGGTTCTCAACGGGAAGCAGAGCTGCAAACTGAGCTGTTGTTGTGAGGGCATGGACTGCAATTGAGTGGGCATTCCTCCCCAGCCCATTTTTCAGCCAGATGGCCAGAGACTGGAACAGGGTGGTTGTCAACCGACCAATGTAAGGACTGTGAACAAGTCAAGTGAGTCATCATTGATGAGGTATAAGCAATATTTTCACCTTTTATCCTGGATAAAAAAGTCCCGTGGATCCAGATGTAGTCCAAGAAGTATGTTCAGAGTATACAAAAACCTAGGATACAACTGAACCGCATCCTTTATCTTCTGTGGTTTAAATTCCTCAAGGAAAAGCGGAATTTTCCCCGAGTCATTGCGGAGGATTGTGGGCAATGTGTTGAGTGCCCAGTCGAATGAAGAAGGATCAATGCCCTCGAAATAATCGGGAGATCCTGCAACTGCTCTGTATAAACTCCAACCGGAGTTCATCTCCTTTGGAGGTTGGGGACCATCCAACTGTTTGTGATCAGATTTTGTTATAAAATTCAAGAGTGCAATATGCCACTGTTGTTGCTTCTCCCCAGCTTTGGTCAACAGAGCAATGTGTCGAAAGACAAGATATGCCTGTCCGCACAGGTTGGCATTGTGGACTTGATCTGGGCGGAGTTGAACAGATCCTGTATGAAAATCAAAGCATTCCATGTAGCTGATTCTCAGAGTATCAAGTGCTGCATGCAACACAGCGTATGGGCCATTGTGGTCCCAGTGTAGGTCAAGTTGGTCCAGTGTGTTCCATTGAACCTGCAGGGTCAATCTGGCGGCAGCAACAATTGCCTGTGGTTCAGTCGTAGTCTGGAGCAGCCATAGAATAGCAGGAACTGTCAGGTCATGCCGCTTGAATGCAGGGTGCAAGGCAAAGACTGGTGCAAGGCCACATTCCTTGAACTCGTGGACATCCTTGGGGTGAGATCGAAATAAATCTGCATAGCCCCCAGGCCCCCGTAAGATTGGGTTCTTGAATGGCGAATCTGAGTGGTGTCGCTCAGAAGCCCACAGTCGGAAGTAGATGGCAGTAGTGACAGCTACCACTGAACCGGTTGGCACAATGAACACAATGGAGTCCCTTGCGACAAAGACAACCAAGACGTAGAGAAAGAAGATCAGGGATAATGAGAGGAGGGGCCGTGGGAGATCAATGATCAAATGGGCATTGTGTTTGTGAAACGCGGTAAGTTTCCGCTGGCGCTCACGGCCATGCTGAACTATTGTTCCTCTTGTTTGAATTCTTTGGTAGTTTGTCAAGGATTGTTGCCCCCGGACCGCGAAGAATGCTGCCGACATTATGATGCTGAGGATGAGGTACAACAACCCCAGGACAGACGTAGACAAAAAGTCGTCCGCATCTCCAATCACACTGATGAGGGTTGCTACCACGGCAGAGAACAGGCCAGCCTGCATAGTAAGATGAATGAGACTGCAGAGTTGTATGGTGGGATGAAAGACCAACAAATATGAGTGAGTTCTCTAACACAGAGCGAGCTGCAAGAATAAACTCCTTGTCATGTTCATCTGCGATGTGCTTGTATGCAGTCCAGAATACAAGATGAGGATTAGCCGATTCAATTGACGAGACTGAACCACCCCTATTGCAACTTCACCTTAGTTCATGTACAGTTATCAGGACAGACTTGCATACATTGTTTGATCCAGCTGGAGCTGGTTCAAAAACTCAATGAGTGGCATTGTTAACCTAGCAAGCAAGTTGGTTAGCACTCAGGACTGTGTGCATCTGTGGTTGTCCTTACTGCTCCTGATTCAATCCTAGCGGCATATCAGGGAGTCTTGTCGGGTGCGCGGGAATTGAGGGGAAAGCACCCTTGCTTATAAGTCCCTAGTGGCATCTTCTTGACATGAGGTTCGATGATCGAAGAGCCATTGAACACGGATCTTACTAATAGATTCACAGCAGTGCCTTCCGGATATGAGCTTAGAAGATCGAAGCACGAGATAAGGATCCTCTCAGGCGCATCCGGAATCAGTACTCAGAAAACAAATGCCAATTTGTTTGCGGGCAGTATACAATAGCGTATCTGGTGGTGGCCAAAATTGGGCATGTAACACAACATCACCCATCAGTCTTCTCGCCAAGGATGATGTACGGTATCATCTGGGCGTTCTTGCAGCTGATCATGGCGCGGCAACCTGATTGTTACAGGTCTGGGACTGCAAGTATAACATGTTGGAGCTACAACTGCTGTTGCACGCACTGCCTACCTCAACAGCTTGGTTCAACACCTTTTTCACAGCTCACCATTTATGTAGTCTTCATCTCATTATGACATTGATTATTGTTCTCTATTCCAGGTCACACACTCAAGTTTTGACCCAAGTCACAGTTCCAAGTCTCAAGTCCCATCTTGCACATCATGATCCAGCTTGCACCTCCAGCTTGTGTGTTCAAATTGCACCTCCAGCTTGCCTGTTCCCTGTTCCGTGTTGTTCCGTGTCCCCGTTCCGGTGATGTCCATCTGCATGACCGTGGGCGTGGGAGACATTATGTGTATGCATTTTATTATATAGTAGACTAGCATGAACCCGTGCTCCGCTACGGGATGCGCTGGGTCTGATACCGGAAGCTGGAGTTTTAATCTGCACAGTCAAATACGAACCAGAATCCTAGAGATCTGGAGGAAATTTGAACATGGACACTTGTCACCAACCCCGTGTCCTGCTCCCTGAGAACACAACAACAGTTGTAGCAGTTGAAAGCAAATCAAGACCCCAAGGTGCTCGTGTATCCCCGGAGTCGTTGAAACGGGGGCAGTAACGCGTATGTGAAACTTGGGCTATATACAAGTATGCTAAGATGCGTGCACACTAATGCAATACACAACCACCACACAACTGACACACAAATCTCTTTATACTCCCAAGAACTAGGCGCTCTCCCTGGTTGAGTTCGGGTCCAAGCCGTAGTATGCGACTGCTGGCTTTAACTTTTTATGCAACTAAACTCCGGTCTTTGATTGAACTAACACCGAGGAACACTTTCAAACGACTCTGCTGTACTCCTTGTCCCGAAACAATACACCCTCGGTGTATAATGAACTGGTTGGGTCTGGGTATGAGGATACTGAGTGATATCTAGATGATCCCGTAAATATGCACTAGGCGGAGTTTGTGTAGTTTGTTTCTGAAAATCCCGGGGGAGCGATGACGACCACGAAGAGAGGTGTGCTAGAGAAAGTTACAGAGGAGGCAGGGACCCACAACGCTAGGGCGCGGTGTTTTGTCTGTAAAAGACTCATCAGGTGGCAGTGTTCCCTTATATACCACAACAATTGACACGGCGGGCAAGTCCCACGGCCGCGGCTTCACGGCGTTTGAAGGGCGTGGGTTGGACACTTGCCATGGCGTTTGCCAGGCGTTTGCCAACTCCCTTTGTTCCTTTGTCACCATGAGAAATTGGCATGCCGTGCTCGGCTTGATTTTGCTATTTCGTGTTCTCCCTATTACACTTGCAGTCTTGACAAAAAAGGATCACGACTCCCCAAAAATTGGATCCCGAAAGCAACTTCAACCAAAATTGACATTACTGAAGTTCTCGACTGCGACACTCTTACCAAAATGTTATTGTCTGTGGTGTTGCATTTCGAACCCATCGCAAAGTTGAGGCTTGAAGGAATTGTTATACCGAGGATCAGAAACGGGATTTGGATATCCCCTCTCCTGACCGGATAAAACCCGGGTTCTGCGTCGGAAAAACACACTGTGAGGGTAGTTGACCTCGGGCATTTCAAGCGTGCTGTGACGGTATAACTGGTGCTCAGATGCAACTTCAACTCGGGATATTACAAAGATAACTGCCTGCCCTCTGAAGCACACCGCCTGCAGTGATCTATGTAGTTGCTGTGAATAAACTCATCCGAGGGAACGGGGACAACATTTTCACAGGTTGAAATTGAACAAGGTCAAGCCGAGCATGGCATGCCAATTTCTCACGGTGACAAAGGAACAAAGGGAGTTGGCAAATGCCTGGCAAACGCCATGGCAAGTGTCCAACCCACGCCCTTCAAACGCCGTGAAGCCGCGGCCGTGGGACTTGCCCGCCGCGTGATCGCCGGTGCTATTGGCACCAAACAATACAGGGCCAACACGGAGTTGCGGAATCCTCACGGGGACTCGACACTATCCAATGTCGCCTCATTTCCCTTCAAATGTCTTCGTTACTCCAATGCCAACACAAACATTGTTTCAACTCAGCGACCAGAGAAGAATCTGTAACAACCCAGCTATGCGACGACTACGGCTGCCTGGTCAAGGGAGCGGAAAAAATCACAGGTCACGGTAGGGGTGCCCTGGCGTCAGAGGCAACAATGGGCATCACGCTGGTCCGAAGATAAAGCTTTGAACAGAATGGAAATGAAAGAAGAAAGTTCAACCTCTTTCTAATCTTTTCGAAAATCGAAGGGACGTCGCGCCGAGGGCGGGACCCGTTTCTGAAAATCCCTTTTCCCGAGGAACGCCTGGGGCAACACGAGGGCTATACTGCTTTCCACTAAACTGCTCCTTAACAAGCTGGACCTTTGTCACTGACTTGCTAGACTTGTGTTCCCTGAAAACACAAGGACATTTCCGTACACTGTTTTTTTATAAGGACCCGAGCACAATTCACAATTATCCAATAGTTCTACCGATTCAATCTGCCGAGCTGACCTCCCAAACTGCTCAATCTAGCAAGCACCACACTTGGTGTTACGGTCGAAACTAGTGTTGCAAATGCAAAGGCCCCTTCCCACAGTAACCGCACAGCCTTTGTGATACTCGAGTCTTCCCACTCGGTGTGTTTATCTGGTCCTGGTTTATACGTGGAACAGCTGAGCCGCTTGCACTTATTTCCGACGCGAACTCATACTGAATGCAACTTAAGAGATGAACTTCGAGGAAGCCAACAATCCAACTTCGATTTCTACAGACTTTACAAAACAGAGGAAAGTAATCTTTTATCTCTGCTTTGGAAGGCCCGAGCACACCCACACCGTCAAGGTCTAAACAATGAGCGGCAATGAACTGGTTTTCCTAGGCGTTTTCTACGTCCTTTTATACTACTGAGTTCATTGTACATGATAAGCAAGATTGAGTCAGAGCAAGAGAGCCACATCCTGCCTCGGCAACACAGAAACACTGCATCAGTCTGATGCAACCCTCGGTCTACTTTGGGTATATTTCTATTATCAGCCCGGATAAACGGGTGCCGATGGTCTGCGTATGACCGCGGCTGCCCCCATTGGGCTCTTTGCAGGCTCATAGCACCTTTGTCATGCTTCCTCGGCATAGATCCGCACGGCACAGTCATCTATGCAACTCAACATCGCAACTGGATATTAACTCCATCCATCCAGATCTCCTTCTCGATATATCTCCCTGCCATTTGTCGATAGATTGCCGCGCAAAGCCGTAATGTGTTCTCCGCATGATCCTCCATCTAAAGGTGTTCAGCGCGGATATATATAATATCTCTGAGATCCCTCGTATGATGTTAAACCACCCTTCCACTGAATACTCGTCCCGAGGGACCTTCTCTCTGCTTCCTACAGCTCCCAACTCGTTACAACGTCTTGGGCAGACAGGAAGCAGCGGGCTCCTCGTCAGGGTGTCGATCGTCACCAGGAAGCGGGAGGTGAAGCGGTATTGGGATCGTATCCTCGACGACTTCGTTACTTGAATTGAATCGAAAAGGGGAATGTGGCAACGCCGGGACACCTCGCGAAGGCGTCATCGGCGCGGAGGGTGATGGGTTAGCGCTTAGGCGCTGCCGCTTTCGAGTTACGCCGGAGGGCAACGGTGAGTAGGTCGCGAATCTCAACGGTGACCCCGCAGGGCTGGCCGGCGCCATAATTGAATCTGCAATGGAAACATGAGAACGGGTGGCACAGAGTAGCATATAGACGCCGAGGGACGTACAGATGAGTGGTCAAGGTGCGTCGAAGTGGCTAGACATGTCGGAACTGAACTCAGTGATAATCACGGAAAGAGTGGTGAGCTGAGCTCACCTGGGATGCTATAGAGCGTAAGTTAATGATGCGGGAGGTGGAGAGCGCAATTCGGTGTTCCCCCGGCGTCTAAGGCAATGCGGGTGCGGATTTCGAAGACGGAAGTGCAGTGGCAACAGCGGGTGCAGCAAAGTTCAGATACAGGGCAAAGGAGAGAAGCTAAAGGGCGGAGTGGCTTGTGTTAGGCTTGCCAGAGGTGGCAATCCAAGTGTGTGACCTACTTTGGACGACAATGAGGCCTTCGAGAGCAGATTTTAGCCGAATGTGGCGCCGCTGTACGTTCTTTTTCTCCTTTCTTTTTTCCTGTGTCCAGGGACGGCAATGAGCCACACTCAAGTTTATAGCATGAAAAGTAAGTACTGGCCCAAAACAACGACTTGCTACAGGGCTGAACCTTTCGGGAGCTTCTGCCTCCTGCCCCTCGATTTTGTGCTCCTTCACCAGGCTGTTTCCACACCGGTCCTTGCAAATTGTTTGTCTCAATCTCAGTCCGAGATGAAAGGAGTAAATATCCTAGAGTATCTGTGGCGTGACACAATGCACCTAGTACCAGTGACATTGAACCGTGGGAAACGAAACCGGCTTCTCGGTGTTGTTCAATTCCGGGTAAGCGATTATCGTGGAGAGAAAGATCTTCTTGCCTCATTCATTTTGAAGTCACTATGTAGATGGGCATACAGCAGCCTGTCGTGAATAGGTCTTAGCCAACGGGAAGGATTGAAATGAGCATTATTTCCGAGTGTACCCCAGTCCTACCTGGGGGTCCAACGCGGGGCTCAGATCAGGCATACTTGTGATATTATTGGGTATTGGAGGGCTCTAAGGACCGAAACAGCTGACTCCGCACGGGAGGAACAATGTTGCAACGAGGTGGAGGTAAGCGCAAAGGCGGGAGGGTTCCCGAGCTCCCATGCGTGCTTGTCCTACGACGGGCACCCGCCACAGCCTGAATGGTTCAGCGTAAATAGAGGCTCGGCCCTTTAAAGATCAACGAGGCTGAAAGAACACGAAAATAGCATCGTTTTCGCCTTGTCCACGCTTTTGTGCTCGGTTTCGTCGTGTTTGGATTCACACTCAGTGCAGTCCTTCATATCTGTGCATTGAACCTTAAAGTCTTGGTGATTGCCTCCAATATTTAGCATACAGCCTTGATATATCAACTCTTGCTTGTACGGCTGGTGGTGAAATACCACGGGAGTAGTGCCTAGCATCTACTCTGGATTCAGAGTGCCCTGTTCAAATCGGGGCCTGGTACATGGATTGTCTGAACGACTATTTTTGGAACCTCACGCGGTAACTAGCTACGCTCAACGTTCTATCATGAGGCACCAAAAAACGACTTTGGACCGCGTTGAACCATTTGGCATTTGCCGGACAGGGTTGTGCTTGCTTGGATTGCAGGCTGTTTATGTCTGTTTCGTTCGCCTGCTTCCCCGCCAACGTCATCTCGCATCTGTCGAACGAGGTTACGAGTGTCAGCCTGTCAGGAGAGACTACCGCCGCTGGTAGACGGGCAACTAGGTGATTTTACGGTAGGAACTGGGAGGTTGTTGGCAAGTTGAATCAGAGTACTGTACTATTAAATTCAATTCGGCAGGGGGGGTGACGCGTGACCGAAAGTTTGAGTTCGGCAGTTCGTCAGGCGCCCCCGATCTCCGTGACAAGTGCAAAATTCTCGGCACCTGCAGGAAGTTGGTCTGGCAAATCAGATAGGCCAGCGGCGTGGAATGGTAGACCAGACACTGGTCTGTCTTGAAGGTAAACCTGTCTCCGACAGGCTGGTATCGAGCCTAGTGGAATGGCAGCTCTAGGAAGCAGGGGAGAAGCCTTTTCAAAGCCAGATGCAATATCAAGAGTTATTCAGCCCGGATCTTCACTTTGGTTTGCTTTTTGGGCTGATTTTCGTGCTTCTCGGACACCGAACGCACTATTGGGGGCATTTAAAGTGTTATGTACTTCCGCACAGGCAAAAAAGCACTAACAGTGGAGAAATTTTGCTTTTTTTTTCAGTTTTCAACCCAAAATTCCAACCTACCGTGACTCCCTGCAGGTTCGTCAAGAGCCCCAGTGACGCGTGACTAACGTTCGAATTTCGGCACGTCAGGACCCCCCGTGACGCGTGTCTGCCGAATTGAATTTAATAGTACAGTATAGTGGAAAGTATAGTGGAGCCTCGGAGTCACAGAGTCGAGAAGGAAGCGAACTGCAAAAGGGAAACCCGTTCAGAGAAAGACAGGAGACATCGCTTATTGCGTGTAAAGCCGTCTGTGGCAATGTAATTGATTATGATCTATCAACCCGAGATTACCCGGATGCGGTGTATACAGTATGGTAGCGGACAAAAGTTCATGACAAGTCGGAGTTTTGGCCGTTACCTTCCAAGATTGTAGATTTAGAACCAGAAGGGCAGGGTTTGTGGGTAAAATTTTCGTTTCAGAAAAAACGGAGGCAGTTTGAGCGTGGGAAAAAAAAGCGCGAAATCTGGAGCAGAAATTTTGAAAAATAATAATGATTCTACGGCGCCTTGGTCAACTTCTTCGCTTTTTTCTCCCACTCTGCAATTGCAACATCCAAATCCTTCGCCTGGATCCCCCGATGTGACCGATACTTCTTGACAGCAAATTCCGCAACAACCCCAGTTGCGCCGAGTCGGTAAACACTTGCGTAACGGTTGGCGCGACGAAAGAAGCGGCGGATTGTTGGGAGTGGACACCGGCGGAGGGCCTCCACAACCAAGTCCTTGGCCTTTTGCCATACCCCGTTTGATCGTTCACGGAACCAGCGCTTGATCCAAGCCCAAAAGTATTCAATCGGGTTCATCTCCGGATGGAATTTAGGCAGGAAATGGCACATCATGCCGGGCGCGGCCTCGATAAGCTGTGTACAAGAGTTAAGCAGGGACCCACACTTATCAAAGGGACTTACCAATTCAAGTTGAGATTTCTCTCCAGCAAAATCAGATTGTAACGACAACACCCGCCGCATGCAGCAGTCGACCGGACGCTCGTCCTCATCCTCGGTCTCGTTCCCATCGTCGCCGGCGACCCGTAACACCGCTCTCAAGCGTCCCATGCGGGGCATCCATCGGTAAAAATCAGCCAGCGCCGCAAATAGGACAGTGCTGCGATAATCCTTTGACTTCCGCGCAGCCTTGAGACCGTCGGCAGCTAAAGACCCCAGCTCATCCGGGTGAAGCGGCGCAGCGTCGTCAAGGACAGTATCAACCCACTCGGCAATGTTATCTGCCTCGACGACGGAGTTGACAGCGGCATCCCCACTTTCCAAACGCGCCGCTAGCTCAAGCTCCTCGGGCGGGGTGTCCACTTCCTCTTCGATCTCCGACTCGTCCGAGAGTTTCTCCTCCGTCTCGAGCACAGGGACCTGGATGGATGATGTCGACGCGCCGGACCCCGTGGAAGACTCCAAGATCGCTGTCTTGCGTCGCTTCACCCCCGCGGAACCACCCAGTTCCGTGATATCTTCATCTGAGGAGATGGAAATCGACCGCGCGCGAGTCCGCTTCAGCGCCGGGGCCATGGAAAACATCCCAGATATGTCAAGTTGACGGCCCTTGGGTTTGTTGGCCACAGTTGACTGTTCCGTGTCGATGACGGCAAGTTGGCGAGTGAGTTCTTCCAGGGTGATATCAAGCAGGCCGGCATGGAAGTCGTCTCGCAATTTCTTCTTCTTCTCTTGAATCCGACGCTTAGACAGACCACCATTAGCGTAAGGACCTCTTTTTTTCCCTTGAAAGTTCGTGAAATTCATAACAGAGTTTGATTTGAGCTCGGCGCACCTCTCTGATTATCCATGGCACCTCCCTCCCGCCTCTCTGCACTGCGCATCTCTGCAACTCGGAGCTTGGCCAGGGCCCGCGCTTTCTTCTCAGAATTCCTCACAGCCCTCTCATCGAATGTCCGCGGTGTCGGAAGATCATCCCAGGCCTCAAAATAGTCGGCGTCTCCATCGTTGTCGGATTCAGGATCAGTCTCCCATGCCAGGCTATCGAAGTCTTCCGGGTCCGAGGGAACAGGATCTGGTTGTGTTGATGTAAATGCACCATTATCTCCTCGGCGGGCACCAGAAGCGTGTTTGGCGGTCCTCGGCATGGAGGGCTCGTCGAGGGCGTCGTCGAGGGCGGATGATGGCGCAGCACTGCCACCGGCTAAGTCGGCCCGCCATCAAAAGCGCGAAATCTCGGTGAGCAAAAACATATTTAGGAATTTCAAACTTTTGTTCCAGGGAATCGATAGAGGACCTTGCTACAGTGCTTTCTACATACTCAAACTGAAAATTAAATTAGTTTTGAAACGAGAGTAGGCATTTCCAAATCGGGACTTCGGCTTGTCACGAAGTTCGGTCCGCTACCATACACTGTGGGCTCATTATTGATGGCTGTGGTTGGCTAACGATAGCCACTGCTTCCGCGTATGATCCGAACTTCGCCGCTGATCCTTTCTGATCCCGCACCGCATTGGAGATCGCCGAGTCACAAATAACACAAGTCTCACACAACGTCCATCTCCCATCCATCTCGCGCATGTCTCAGTCCTCGGAGAAGCGAAAGAACAACGGACATGGTGGAAAGCGAGCAGGTGCCGGACGGCCTCGAAGTACTCCCGCTCCTGGGTCCACGGCGAAGGTCCGAATTTTCAGAGAGCCACTTCGCCAGGCGCGTGTTCCTCAAAGCGCGCGCGGTCTGGACTTGGGGCCTGAGAACTACAATCCCTTCTTTGGTCCGTACAACTCCCATCAACCTGTGCCGATTGGGAATGGTCCTGTTCTCCCTCCGCAAACAGGCCGACCCTCAATGTGGTCAACAGTGGGAGCCTCGGGCGGTAGAGCACAATTTATGCCGAACTCTGGGCCTGATTCGGGTACGTTAATCAGTCTCCAAGTATATTATTCAAGCTTCAACATCGTGAACAGCATCCAATTCCCACATCTCGCTTGCCGACTTCACAGACCTCAATGGCCAGCTCGATTACTTGGATGAGCACGATGAGCACGGCGACATCGCCACTGGGGATCAGATAATCGATGATAGTCTGGTCGACGAGGTCCTAGACACAATGGAGGCAAACGAAACTGCAGCGGAGGCTGAAACACGGGCATCGGAGGCTCGCCCTGATTCTGTTTTGCAAACATATCTATCCTCGGTGCGGAAACGGCTGACGGCGGAGATTAAGAGATACGGGAATCCACTGTGCTATCGGCGGGGTGATTTTTACGACCGACCACCGCACCCAGTATTCGCACTGCAGCGCAGCCTTGACCCGACCAAACTTTACGCGCGCGAGGTCTTTGTGTGGCTCCCAAACTTCCTCCCTGGGCATCCGGAGAAGTTCAAGTGTACTTGTGGCCAGCCGCTGAGTCGCAATGGTACGTAAATCTCGTCTTGCGGAGGCGTGTTACTGAGCTGCATTTTTTTGACAGGCTTCAACGATGATCCAATTGCGCGTCGAGTGCGCGCCATGCCTGCCGATTTCTTTTTGCTTACAAATCGCTTCCTCTGCAACCCTCGACGTACCAACCCCGGGTGTAACAAAAGCTTCCAGGGTACCGATCCGCACATCATCGCTCAGCTCCCGCAGTTTGTACAGACCGCATTTCCCGGTACGTCCCCCCACCTTCTCGCCATCATTCATTTCTGATTTCAGTTTCTTAGCGTACATCTCTGCGCGAGGTGCTGTTGCAAAACTTATGATGTGGCAGATGTCAAACACCTTTGCGACTCGACTGGGTCCCGCTCCATTCTCTGAGCTCGTCTCGGAAATCCAGCATCGACATCACGCCGAAGGTGAATTGATGTATGTGGCAGCCGCGGGTCACTTTCGCCAACACGGAATCCCACAATATTCCGCTTTCGATGACCCTCGAGGGTATGCTGGTTCGCCGCCTTCAGTCTCGTACCTCAAGGCATTATTCACCGATTATATGGCGGCGTACCGCATCTACATCGAACGTGACATCGCGTCCCTTCCCGCAACCGTGATGAAAGCAGATCATACTTTCGACGTGGGTTATTTTATCCAGTGCTACCTATCTTGCTGAAATAATTTTCCAGTTCTTGAAATACATCTGTGGATTGAAGGGCGAGAAAATTTTTACCGCCGCCTACACCATCTTGAACGAGTACGAAGAAGTTCGCGGGCACTCCCTTACATCGACCAAGTCACTGGCCTTTGTTCTGGATCTGTTCAAGCACATTCTAGAGGGGTTAAAAAACTTGAATCATCCACCAACCCAAGTGATTTATACGGACTCGCCTCAGGGTATGCTCCTTTCCTCTGTGTATTATTTTATTTCTTACGCATTCCCTTTTAGCGGAGCGAGGCTTTCATGAATCCGTCAATAGCTTCCTCCTGCACAATGTCCAGCCGGTGACCGAGTGGATTGACCTCCCTCGCTTCACTCGGGCAACACATGTTGCAACGGCCCTCGCCTCAGATTCATTTGTTATCGAGGAGAGGGCCAGCGAGATCCTTGGACATTCTCTGAACGGGATTTCAACGTCCCATCTCTCCCTTGTGGCGGTCAGCATTAAATACGAGGAGCGTCCGGGCGAGAGCCCTCGTGTGGACATCATTCAGCTCCGTACAGCGGAAGGTATCTACAGTTTTGCGGTACGGAAATGAACTAGCTTAGAGGATTCATACTGATAGAAGCCCAGGTTACTGCACTCACTTCACGCAGTGATTTTTTGCCGTCACTTCGAGCCATTCTCACCAACCCCTCCATCGTCAAGCTTGGCTACGCCATCCGCCAGACTCTTCAAACCATCTCTGACGCATTCAACCTACCCGAGATTCGGGAAATACTGAAGGCCCGTAATCCGCCTTTGCTCGACTTGGGAAAATACGGCAAGTTGAAGGGAGTTATCGATGACGCCTCGATTTCGCTTCATGCCCTCGCCGGTACCGTGCTCAAACAGTCATTCATCACTCCGACTTTTTCACCATATCCCTGGTCGTCCACCCTGTCACCGGAGCAGACCGATTTCCTGCTGTCCGAAATTGACTGCCAGTGGGAAATTTTCCTCTCGCTACGGCGGCGTGATTCTCTTGGGCTTCCCCTCGTCCCAAGCCAAGCCACAAACGATGGCCAGCTTGTTACCCTGGTGCAGGGCTGTACACCGGTTGCGGAGGGCTTGATTGTTGGCCAGCACGACGGTTATCTTGACGCGGTCATGGACGAGGTTGGAAACACCAGGAGAATAAATGTCTCCCTTACTCGGTCCCTTATCGTGATTTCGAAGGTGAGCCGGTTCGATTTTGAACGCACAATCAAGTTAATTGTTTCTAAGGTCCTCGTTCCCGGCGCAGTCCATTTGCTCCATCGTCAAACGGTTGAGTGGATGTTCAACCATGGGGCACGAGCCGTCGTGAATACCGCTCAGCTTCATACACGGGGCGCGACACCTCCCATCGTGGTCAATGCGGTGGCGCGAGCCTTTGCAGTCCCCGCGCCCCCCAGTTCATTCAACGAGGAGGTTGAATTTCGTCTTACCGAGACTGACACCGCGCAAACCTCAGAGTTCAACACGGGTCCGTCTGACGACGACATGGCCAACGATTCGGGTGATGACTTAGACGATGAAGTTGAACCCCAGGAAGCCACATACAGTCAGCTGTTGTCAAACCTTCTGGTGCGTACATTTGTGATTGGGAGCTGATGTATTTTATTGAAGCAATTTGCAGGCACACCAAGACCCCAGTGCGATGGAGGGAATCGAAATTGACTGGAGCACTGATGTCAACGAAGCTGTGCGTTCAATATTTCCAACTTCAACCGTGTTTTGACCCCGCCTCAGAATATCCCAACCGACGTACTTATGCAAAATCTGGCCGATACAAGAGCCCTCCTCCAGGATTCGGAAACCCTTCCCTCCCGCGTTCTCGATGATGCCTTCCACTTTATGGACCGGCTCATACGTCTCTTGTCGAAGAAACACTCGGCATTCAAAGCCTTCGCTCATGACTTCAGCGAGGCGATCTTCATCCGAGATAGGACAGATGAGGCAGCTGTTCGTGCGGTGCTCAAAAAGCATGGTGTGAATTGGGAATACGCCAAACGTGCCAAAGCCAAGGCCCTCAATCAAAGAATCCGCCGTTACATCCCCCGCCGCCAGATTCTTCTGCAGAGGCTACAAAAGTTATTCGACGCGTATACCGATATGCGTGCTCAACCAACAAAAAGACTCGCGGCGCTTTCTTCTCCGATGACGCGAAGGAGATGGTCAAACATCTGCTCGACACGGTTTCCAAAGGGTATCTCTCTGACCCGCCCGGAATCTCCCTCTATTATGTGCGGGGAAAGGATCGGGACGGGTTGTCCATCTACCGGACCATCCGCGGAACGAATTCCGTCGAGGGCGGCTTCCACATGGCTGTTCGCCGAATTTTTGGTTCGCTACGCGCATCGCCTGAGTTGGCGGAGTGCCTGCTGATTAACTGGATCCTTCGTCGAAATAAACGGGTAGGCCACCTACTGATTCTACATTGCCGCTTTTTTTCATTGCATTTGCAGGTCGGGTTCCGTAACCGCAGCGGCAAGAAGTACAAAGGACACTTCGACATCGCCCTCAGGGACGAGATCGTTGAACTCGCAGTTGCGGTTGGCGTAAAGCCGTCGTTCCCCCTCCCGCGCATTTTATCCACTCGTATCGCAACCTCGGAAACCGTCGGAATCCTCCCCATCTCCAAATCCCTCGCAGAGAGCTTGAACATCACTACCCTTCCCCGCCCACACGTCACCGGTGTCCCGCACCACCGCGATACTCCTGTTCACCTCATGACACGTCTCTCCACCAGGACACTGAATATTTATCGCTACCTGCAGCTGCGGCAACTGGTTCTTTATGCCGTCGTTCCATTTCACACCCACAAGGAATACATCACCTTCAAGATGATCATCGGCGACCAGAAGTTCAGGAAGGGCGGCAAGACAGTACACCCTCCTCACGAGGCCTGGAAGAACGTCGACTTCGCGAAACTGACCCAATCATGGAACGAGATGGTTCACCTTCAATCCCGCGCCGTTACCGACTCGAATCAACGCTTGTATTACAAGCTTCCTCTATATCTGGAAACCCACCACAAGAAAACACTCACCTGGAACTCGGAGCGCGCGACACTTGCCAGCGGCAGTAATTTTGCTGCTCGTAAAGCACTTCTCGAGATTCTTGAAGCACCAGATAATTACGCCAACGTACTGCCGGCGATTCCCTTCCCTGAACCTATACCAGATGGGGAGCTCGATCTTTCCATTGGAGGTAAGCTGCATACGTTCCCTGAGCATAGCGATACTGACCTTAGCATCCAGCTGCTAACGACCCTTCCTCGTTCAATCGTATGGCTGAGGCATCGACCGCGGCAGACCAGCGCGACTCGGTGTTCTCTGAGCCGGCGCGGCCTTCGAGTCCTGTCCCCGCGATTCCTTCCGGACCCATCCAAGTTACCTTCGACAGCGCTGCGACTGGAGCACCGCCTACCCAGCCCTCGTTCCCGCGTGTGCAACAGCAACTTGTATTCGCGGGCTCGTCCGCACATCCTTCTGCTGCTGCACCAGGTGGGAAGAAGTCCCCGAGGCGTTGTGCGCCATGCGCGAAGAGCTACTGTCGCAAACGACTTGAATGCAATGGGAAGGGGGGGCAGCATCTCTGCCTGTGTGGGCACCCACGCATGGCGCCGGGCGAGAAGCTGCGCGTTACGGAGGCGCAACTCATCGCACATTTTGCGGCGCAAGACCAAGGTGGTCGCAGTATTTAGTTTGCGAATAATATACAATGCCTACTTTTTTTTAGGACTCTCTCGATGTTTTTTGGGCACGGGATACTCGAAACGGGCGACCACCCTTAGCCGCGCACGCAGTACAAGGCGCGAACTCGCGCTTGTAGTCCATGCGCGGCTATAGATATGGTGGGTCCGCGTTCCGAATCCCCGCCACACGTTCTTGCGCGTCGGGATGCGAACGGTGCGGTGGAGGCTGTGGACGCGGCGGAGGCGGTGGACGCGGTGGACGCGACCGGTGGGACGAAGGTGGTCGGAGAAGAGAAAGGTGAGGAGAAGGAAGCTACAATGAGGTGAGAACGAATAAAATTAAACAGGAGGTGATACACGCACTATTTGCACGGCCGCCGGTGCGTAACTGCGACAATAGGACATGCGGAGGGCCTTCAGAGAGTTAGTAAATCCCAGTGGTATTGTCCACGGCGACACACCTGGACACGCCCTCCCATATTCCTCGTCAATACGCAACGCGTTGACGCGGCGCGAGTTCGCGCCTGCGATACGTGTGGTGTGCGGGCGCGGGTGTGCATGTGCATGCATACACATGCCTGGCTGGGAGTGGTGGAGGTGCAGGCGATGCTGCGTCCGGCACTACGACGGGCCCGTCAGAGCAGAGCGAGGTGGAGGAGCCTGGAAGGGGAATGAAGAGTGGAAAGGGTAAACATAAAATAACTAGCGCACCTTTCCAGTGGAGGCAACAAAGCCGCGGTGACGCGATGTACAGCAGGCAGCTGGAGCAAAACACGCGAAGAACGATGCTTCAAGTCAGTGAGAGAAGAATGGAATACATTAGCACACGCACCAGGGTGCAGAACTTCCCCTGTAACCTTTCTCCGCGCACATCCTGAGGTGTTTTTGGTCCGGAGTATGCTCACAAAAATTGAGCCGGGGAGTTTGTTGCGGAAGACAGGTGTCGAATCCAGTGGGGGCCGTGCCGTTTACGTGTCGTGGCCAGCAAAATCCCCTTCCCCCGCGCATAAGTGCCCCCATCCGAAGAGGGCGCGGGGGTCCGAGGTGCAGAATGCTGCACCTTGCCTCTGCAAAGGGACAGGCCAGGGCTGCTGCTTCCTGCTTTTCCTTGGTGTTGCTGGAGGTCTGGTGCTGGATTTCCGGGCTCAAAGGGAGAGAGGGAAGAGGGGGAGGAGGAGGAGCGAGGTCAAGCGAAAGACGCGGCGGGAGGCGCTGGCAGCTGTGCCGTAAAGTTAAAAATATCTTGAATCTCATTGGCTTTGGATATCGCCCATTCCAGACTGTCTTCCCGCGCTCGATATCCTTGAATCCCTGGACATGCTGTAAACGGTAATTCTATCAAGGTCTCAAATCACGCTCCGCTGCGCGCCGTACTGCGTTCAAGCACCCAGGTTTTTGGGACGTGTTTGGTAGTAAGTTCTCCAATCTCTCTCTCTTTTCTCTCTTTCTTCTTCTTTTTCTGGCGTTTTGAATCTTGATTCTTTCACGCCGTACACAGCGATAAGTCATAAGCCACACTGTGACTGGGTACCTCGGGATAGCCCTCAATGGCAAATACAATTTCGGAACAGGCCGGCCGCTGCCCACGAGCTTTCACCGCAATAGACTCGTGCCACACACATCTGCTTCAAAGCTCGGTTAATCTGTTGGGCACTGTAGCGCACGGCGTACTACTCACGTTGATGTGTCCCAAGGTCCCGGCTCCCTGTGTTTCCGGTCAACTTGAACTCCAAAGCGTTGAAACACTGACTACGGGGCTGGCAGTGAAATACTATGCAGGAAAAGCTCTCGAGGATGAATCCAAGAAAACCCAACTACACACACACACACACTCCCACTCTCGTTGCCTCGTTTTGTGAATTCGGGGTTCCAGTTAAAGTATATAACTCGACTCGTTCTGTAGGTACTTATGTTTTACGGGAATACTGTTGGAAAAAATATGGAATGAAAATTTTCGAAGTTCACCCAAAGTTCACCCCACCAAACGGTCCCAATATTCACGGGGGCAATTGCATCATATAAGACAAAGAACAACTTCTCTATAGCCTTATGTACATTCAATGGAACATTTATCCAGTCAGCGAAAACCTTGGTTGAATTCGGCTTTATTCAGGGCATCAGTGCCGATGCCAGCCGAAAGCACACGTTTCGCACCATCTGTTCCCGCCGTCAACATCGATTCGACAACGACAACGTGCTGGCCTTCCTACAATTCTTGCCCATCGTTCACGACAACTCGCCTGAAGCAGATGCTCTTGGCCCCCACCCATTCTGGCCATTTCGGACGGTCATGAAGCCAAATCCGTTCGCTGGAGCTTCTGCGACTCTGTAGCACCATCACGATAGATCCAAGCGGGCAATGCGCGTGTGATAGTGCATGCGCGCCCTTATGAGACCCGGGTCCCCCAACGTCTTCTCCTTCAATTCCTGCTGCATCCACAATGCCCCTCCTGCGAGTATTTTTGTTCTCCCTACTGCTGATCTTCAACCCTGGCGCCGACGCGCGGAACAACTGGTCCATCCCCTGCAAGGGCTCCTGCTCCTATGATAGCAGCGACCCCGCCGTGTCCGCAAGCGTAACAATCGTGCGTTGTCGTCGTCTCCCGCCCTTCCCTTCCTTTCCCTCAGCGCTCAGCTAACCATGACCGCCCCCTTAGTCCGGCGCCTCTCGCGCAGTGTCCGACATCACCCCCGCCGCGGGGTGGACCATCTTAGCTTGCGACGCGAGCGCACTGGCGCAGGACATCCGCCTCGTGTGCCACGACCCTGCCTGCCAGCACCTTTTCGAGGGGCAGGGCGCGGTGGATACGCTTGTGCGCTTGCCTGAGACGGTAAGTCATGCATGCGTCTACCCGCCACGCTGAAGCTGAATTCTCCCTGCCAATTAGTGCGGTCTGGGGGCGTTCGCGCGTGTGGCCAAGATCCGGGTGGATGGCGAGCAGCAGACGCTTGCCAGCAGCGATATTAATACGTACGCCGGCGCCTCGGTGGGGAACATGACCGGTACGGTCTTCGTCCTATCGGTGGACGCTGACTTTGCTGCTATCGACATGACCAAGTCTGTATGTTCTATTCATTCTGCTGTCCGTCATTCACCCTTGGCGCCGGGTGGTAGGACTGGCCCCGTGTTGTTGAGCATCAAGGGATATAACTCCCCCGCGGCCCAGGACGACGGCGATACTACCTCGAAGCGCGATGTTCGGCCGCTCGACACCAGGAGTAAGTCGTGGTCGTAAACTGCTATCGCTATCCGCGAATTCAACGTGCTATACGATAGACTGGACCGCGTTCAACAGCACCAACACCATCGACTTGTGCGTTCCTCCCCTTCAATATTCCCCTTATATCTCACCCAACCCTTATATCTCCACCGAACCCCAAACTGACCTCAACTACGTTCCGCCTGACCAGACCGCCGCTACACATTTCCGAAAGCTTCCCCCTCCTAAACGCCACGCTCTCCTGCGACGGCGAATCCCTGTCTGTGTCAGCCGCTTTCGAGACGCGGGTGGATGCCACGAGCGTGTCGATTGGGCTGATCGTGGCGGGGACGGTGGTCCCGCCTGCGCTCACCGAGCTGGCGGTGTTCGGCGGGCTGGAGGGGGAGGTGAGCGCGAGGTTGAGGTTGTTGGCCTCCGCTACGGTGCGTCGTTTCGTTTGGGATCCCGATTTTTGTAACTTGAGCTGAATTTGATGTGGACAGGGCACCGTCTCCACTGGCCAGCTCACCTTGTACTCCGTCGCGCTCGGCGGGATCGACTTTCCGGGGCTCTTTTCCCTCGGGGTGCGCATTTCGAACTCCAATTCCAAAATTACCTATGCAAATACTAACTGATACCTGCGAACCAGCCGACGTTCGTCATCTACGGCGAGGTGGACGCGGAGCTGGACGCGGAGCTCGCGCTGGAGGTCGAGCTGGCGTACACCGTCGCAGCGAAGGGGTTCTACCCGTTTGGGGCGCAGGCGAGCGAGGGCAGTGCGACGCAGGAGGAGAGCGGTACGTCTCGTCTCGTCCTTCCCTTTCCTTTCTCTATTGCTCTTCCTTCCTCCCCTCCTCAAGTCCATCCCTCTTTCTGTTGAATCCCTGCCCACAACTTACAACTTCCAACCCACGAAAAAGCCACAAAAACTGATATCCACACACAGCCCTAACCCTCTCCGCGCACCCCGACGCCGCCCTCCACGGCAGCATCACCGCCAGCCTCACCCCCACGCTCGCACTCGGGCTGCAAGCCTTCGGCGCCGTCACCGCCGAGGTGTTCCTCGACGTCGTCGGGAGCTTGAATGCTGGTGTCAGCTTGCTACCTGGCAGTAAAGGTAAAGCGTGCGTGGACGCCGACGTGAGCGCGGCGCTGGGGGTGAATGTGGGCGCGCAGGGGGAGCTGTTTGGTGAGTCGCGTCTGCCTCCCCGTGTCTTCTATCCAGCGATGTGGATCGATTCAATTACTTACTCACACGCGTTCAAACGCAGGCCTCATAACCAACACGACGACCTACCAGATCTACGGCACCGAGTGGGAGCTGTATCGGTATCGCGCGCCGGGGTGCTTGAAGCGGGGGAATACTATACCGAGGAGCGCGCGCCCCGGGCTGGAGTTGGTGTGCCCTGCGGATGCGGATGTCGAGATGGGCGCGTTGGAGGAGGTTCTTGGTTTGGACGGGGCTGTATAGTGCGCAAGCAGGTGGGTGGGTGAGTGGGGAGGAAGGAGTATGAGCTGCACTGGACTTGGGATTGTTGGTTGTTGGATTTTGGTTCCGTTTTGGGACGAGACGGTCGACGTGTTCGTGGTTTTGGTTCGAATTCTATTGTGTGAACGATGAGATACTATTACCAGTAGAATGGGTCGCTGAACACTGGTTGGCGGAGGTGGTGGGGCCTGAACACTCGGATTACAGCGTGTTTGAAGAATCAGATTTCAGGGCTTGAAGATTCGACGGATAGTGGCCCAAGAAGAGGTATATCATATTGACTTGGCAGATTGACTTGCGCACCAAGCGGAGTTTGAATTTGGCGGGGTTGACTCGCTGACTTGTGCTTGTGTTCGCTTAGGCCCAAAGCTTCTAACCATAAATTAACACCCCACAAGTGATACACGAGCCAGGTAGTTTTTTTATTTTTTAACACGGGACCTTGCGCGCGCCGCGTGCCGGAGTCGTTAGTTGAAAATACCACACCGAGATTCCTGTTAACTGAGGCGTTATTTGACCCGGTTGCTTTCCCTCCCAAGAGGGATAGTTCTCCTGGAATAGTCGAATTCCCTCAGCCAGTTTCAAATTTTCTCTTATATTTCGAGGAAAAAATGCTAACTGGGTGGGGGGAATGCGGGACAGGGAACTTCAAAGACATACTGAGTGGATTGGGCAACAGGATATCTGCCTTGGACATCGAGGATGGGGTCAAGTTCACCCCGGACATCCGTGCGGGGCAAGTCGGCAAGTTGACGTGCACGTCAACATGTTGACTTGTGCGGGCGACAAATTGACTTGTGCACCAAAATCCCCGCACAAGTCAACACAAGTCAATCCGCGCGGGCGCAAGTCAACTTGGCAAGCTCAAAAGTGAACCGTCGCCCAAGAAGTGGTGCGGAGCCACGTCCTCCGACGGAAATTGTTACTGGACCTCGTTGCTTTGTTCGACGAACCCAATTCGACGCGGAATGCCAAGCTCGAGGCGAGCTGAGATTTTCGGGGATGCGTAAGATCGGATTTGGTGTAGGGTACACCCTCGCTCTCAGTTGACCAGACGCTGTCGATATGCAAGCGAGTGTCAGGGTTCGACTCCCTGGATCCGAATAGTCGATTTCGTCTGTCTTTTTTTCCGGTTCCCCATCCCTCCTCTCAAACAGCAACTTGGCCTGATTTCCCCGTTGGATGAACGAGGTGAAGGGGGAACTCAGATACTACGCCGTATAATGTCACTATCTATGTAAGGTGTACACCGCTAAAACGTAAAACACCCCTGGACCTGTAAAAGAAGGAAACCTCGATTCGACGCCAAGCTCGAGGCAGGCTGAGATTTCTGGGAATGTGTAGGATCGGATTTGGTGTAAGTATGGTACACCCTCGCCCTCGATATTCAGTGCCGAATATATAGCGAGTCTCGGTTGAGGGGTTCGACTCCCTGGATCCGAATACTAGTGGAATTGTAAAGGTTGTTATCTTTTTTTTTTGGTTCACCCTCTCTCCCCGAACAGCAAGGCTGACTCGGATTTCCCTGTTGAATGAATTGAAGGTGGATGGGGAACTCAGGGTGCACCCTCGCCGGATAATGACAACAGCTAGGTATATACGCCGACAATGAGAACCGCACAGGCCACCCCTGGACCTGTACGCTGTAGACGAAAGTTAAAACCTCAATATCGAGCTGGTTGAGAGAGCTCGGATCTGGTGTACGGTACACCCTCGCTCTCAGTTACAGGCCTGCTTCGATTCCCTGGATCCGAATGGTTGCCGGTTGTCGTTACGATTTTTTGGTTCACCTCTCTCCTCTTGAACAGCAAGGTCCCCCTCTTGGATGAATTGAAGATGTTGTGCAGCAGCGCACCCTCGCCGTATATTCAAGTACGTATTTCCTTTGACTTGAACAGAAACCCCACAGGCCAGCCTTGGACATGTATGTAGCGGAAGTTGAAACCCAATGTCGTGCAGGTTGAGAGCAATTGGATCACACTCGTTCTCAATGAGGAGTCAGCATATGAGTAGATGCATTGAGGGTCGGGGTTCGATTCCCCGCATCCGAATAGTGTCTCCTCGGACATGTTTTTTTTTGGTTATCATAACGCCCTCAGAGAGCAAGGCTAACCTCCTCTGGAACTGGAAGGCATTGTGCAAACGTATGATTAGTGTGTAAGGAAGGAAAACCCGGAACAGCCTATCTACAGAGGGTGGAACAGCAAGAACGTATCGAGCTCGACCTTTGCCGTGACCTGGATGATCTTCTGCGTGACCGAGAGCGGCGCGGCGAGGGGGCCGACGACGGGGCCGAGCGCTTGTTCTACATACGCGCCATGTTAGTTCAGTTCGGAACGACAAGTAGGCGAATGTGGAAAAGGGAGGGGAATAGGGAACGGGTAGGAGGGCGGTGTGGAATGTGGAAAACTGATGGAAGGAAACAGAAGGGGGAAAGGGACGCACCAGCCCAGGCCGCAAATGAGTAGCTATCGACCTCGCTGACGAGCTGCCCGCCAGAGACGACCATGGTGGAGGTGATGTTGTTGATGACGTGGTTGCCGCTGAAGAGGTAGTCGTCTGTGAAGGTCGCGATCGCCTGCCCATCCCAGTTGTTTAATTCAAAGAGTGGAAGGGGGAGGGGAGGGAGGACGCACGGTGTTGGCGTCCGTGGGGCTGGGCTGCACATCGTGGATGATGACCTTCATCTGCGTCTTCTCCTGGTCGTGGATGAACCAGCGGTACATGCCGCGTGCGACGTCGCCTGCACTCGCCCTCTCAAGTTAGCATCACCGCACGTTATTTATTGAGTTGGGGTTGAACGCACCTTCGATGAGGGGGTAGGCGGAGTCGGAGAAGGTGAAGTCATCGGTCGTGAGCGCGGCGAGGGCGTCGAAGTCCCTACGCAGTCATAGCATGAGCACAAAATTCCACAGAAGGTGTCGGCCGTAGCGCACATGTTCGAGTAGGCGGTGAGGAACGCGCGCGCGACGTCGGCGGGGGCGGACGATGCGCTGGATGCGGGGGCGCCGCTGGCTCCGAGGGCGAGGCTAGCCGCGGAAACAAAGAGGGTGAACAGCTGCTGGGCGTGCATGATGTCGATTATTCAAAAAAGGTTGCTGAAGTCAGGAGTGGAGGAGGAAAGGAAGGAAGAATGAATGATGAACGAGGAGGACGGCATTCGCTTTATACAGCTGCTTGTTGCTTGGAACGGCGGACTAAGGAGAGGCTCGTACAGAGCACCGGAGGATCGTCGTCCGAGACAAGTTGCGCGAAGACAGCGTGCGGCAGCGAGATGGGATCAATAAATGATGGCCGTGGACGGCTCCCGCTCTCTTTCCGCTTCCACCACAACAAGGACCTTCCGCAGGGACATCCATCCAGCTCCTCGCTCCACCTTTCGTCCTTGCAGCTCTAAGCCCCCAGCTCCGCCCTCTTTCACTCTACACCGGCCACGCGCCCAGTCGATCCTCGTTGACGCACATGATCGACATCAGAATGACCTGAGACGGCGGACAAATCCGTATTCCGCGCGTTCCAACTTTCGGTGGCGTCTTCCTCCCGCGTTATGAGCCTCACCAACTCGGGTTTTGCTCCTCTGGCTCAGGTCTGCTCAGATCGCCACTGCGGCTCCGACTCACTGAGCCGAAATTCGTACTTGAATCTTTATGAACACCTCGGATCTCGTGTACGGTACACCCTCGCTCACAGTCGTCGTGAGCGTAAAAACCAATTGTTCAGCGGGTGTCGGGGTTCGACTCCCCAGGTCCGAATCTCCCAGGCATTTGCAACGTTTTTGCTTCTTTCTTTTTCTGTGGTCGGTTCCAATGTCAATGTCAGGCCCCTGGACTCGCGCAGACCGGACACTTCATTTACTTTCATCGCGAGATTCAAAAGGGTTGTTCTTCCTCCACCGCCGCATTGATATATATATCCCTGGTCAGTGCTTTTCAGTTGTCTTTCGCGGCCCCAAGGACAGTCATCAATCGTACTAGGTCAATAAACACCTCGGAACTCGTGTACGGCACACCCTCGCTCACCCGGACCGTGCCTCCAAGTCGAATCGTTCGGCGGGTGTCGGGGTTCGAGATCCGAATTTCCTGGAAGTGAGCCTGTTTTTGTTTTATTTGAAGGTAGGCTCAACCTCTCACAGCTATACACTCAGGGAATCTCGAAAAGACTCCCTGATAGGCTTGTGATAGGCAGCGATATTCACGGCTTGCGTCCGAACAGGGAGATTGTGTGGTTCTATTTGTGGAAGCTTAAGGGGACGCGACGCGCCGTATCACGCGCCGCGGATCAAAGTCCCCTTCGTTGACCGTTCAACGTTCAGCGGCCACAACGGCGGGCTTATGCTTCAGCTTAGTTCAGCGGCCAGCCAAGCTCGCTTCGCCGATGACTGCCCGAGCTTTAAAGCAACTTCGGCGCTCGGAGGTCCCCGGCGCTGACAGAGCAAGTTGTTGAAAATGTATATAAAAGCGGCAGGTAATGGATCTCTATATATCACTGTTCACCACTTAGCCCCCGCCACGACAACAAGAATGCTCTCGCTGTTTCCTCGAGTGTGGATCTCTCTCGCTTTGGCCGCTGCCACCGTATCTGCGGCACGCTACCCCTCCTTCGGCACGTTTCAGACCACCAATTCCTCGGGGGTCTTGAACGTCGTTATCAACAACACCTATTCGGAAATCAACCTCTTCGATCTGCATATCCAGTCCGATTTGGCCAATCTCATCGAAACCTTGCAGGCGAACGATACCGATATTCGCGTCGTTGTGTTTTCCAGCGCGAATCCGGATTTCTTCCTGGCGCACATCGACATCAACTATTTCTTGCCTGATTATGGTACGTGTCGCTCCAGTGATAAAGTCGACCCCTCTGAATCCTATCACAGAATCCCCGTTGCCATTCTTCGACCCTGGGATTCCGAATATGACGTTCCCAGTGGCATTGCTCTGGAACATTACGCAGCTCCCGCAAGCTACAATCGCTGTTATCGAGGGGGTTCGCAATTTTTGGTTCTCAAATAACGCGAGCTATCTACTCACTTACTTCCACAGCGTGCCCGCGGAATCGGAAACGAATTCCTGATGTCCTGCGACATGCGCTTCGCCACCACCTCCCCCTCCGTCCTCCTCGCCCAACTCGAAACCTCCTTCGGACTCAACCCCGGCGCCGGCGGGGCCATGTACCTAGCGCACGAAATCGGGCGCGGCCGCACGTTCGAGTACGTGCTGGCCTCGAAGGACATTGACGCAGTCACCGCGGAGAAGTATGGCTGGATCAACCGCGCGTTTGCAACTTCAGCCGAGTTGGCTGACTATGTTGGTGCGCTGGCGGCCCGTATTGCGTTGTTCCCCGCCGCTGGGATTGCGGGGACGAAGGCTGGAATCAACGCAGTGAGCCGCCCGCCGATGGACGTGATTATCCAGGATGCACAGAACGTTATTGGGGTGATGGCGCAGACGCCGGCGGCGCAGGAGTTCGGCAAGAAATTCCTTGCCGCTACGCATAATCAGAGCAGTGGTGATTTGGAATTGAATTACGGGAAGGAGTTGGTTTCCCTTTACCAGTAGAGCTTCATTCTTTCCCCCTTTGCTTCACATCGTCAACCATTACCAACCAATATTTCTTCGTCATTCGTAGATGGGGACGGCTTACTATACTTACTCACCCATGTCATCTTATTTGTGAACGTTGCAGTAGTACTGTAATTTCTTGTTGGACAAGCTTCTCGAAAAAGTTGAACATCGCCGAGATCACCGAGCATGTTGTAACTCGCAAACAATAGATTTTGAGTAGGGTAGAATATATTATGAGTAGTGTCGTCGGCTCTAGGCTGGTTGGTCAACTTGAACTCCTCGTACAAAGCCTTCCCGTGCATCATATCCCCAGAACTGTCATTCAAGGCAGCACCACCCCGCTGATATTCCCCACCGACCTTAGATACTGCGCGCTATCAAACAAGAGCTCCACCACACTAATGTCCATCTCCAGTGTTCCCGCCTCTGCCAGGTCAAACGTGATATGATATCCAGACGGACTCCCTGTGCTCATCGTCGGGGGGTAGGTGTCGTTCTGGCCCGTCGGCCGGACGCGGATGCTCCCGGGTTCACATGTGGCGGCGACGAGGGCGCCGTCTCGTGCGGCGTACCCACTGACGTACTCCGTCCCGTCCAGCCCCAGGAAATCGAACCACACGAGCGAGTACGCGCCGAGACGGCCGTGGCCCCAGTACCACGACGCGACGTTGTCGGTGAAGAGCTCGTTGCTCCAGTTCTGGTGTTGTGTCGGTCAGGCATATAAAAAGAGTATAGAAGATTCACCTTATCGTGATATCCCGCCCCTGTGAACTTGAGCAGTGTGTCGCCAACGATCAGCTCGACGGAGGAGACGGCGTCCGGGATAGCGTTCGACCATCCGATCCCAGGGCCAACTTTCATGTTCTGTCCCGCCTCTGCCGGGCCACAGGCGTAGTGCGCTGGGGCAACCTAATTAGTTGCACTTCAGTTGTACAATTCCACCTTTGCACAATGCCAATGAAAGCCGCACCGGACTGAAACTAATGCTGCCTTGAACCCCCACCTTCGGTGCGTCGATCACAACGGTGTAATTGGCGCCGCTATGTCCCCAGCCGAACCCCGTCCCGCCCCAGTCGCCGCTGGAGACGTTGCCATCGGAGACGACCGTCGCGCCGGCAGCGTCGGTTATCGTCGTGAACTGCGTGCCGTTCGGGAAGGAGACGAAGATCTGGGCACGGGTGATTGCGTCTGACGGAGAGAGGAAGGGAAAGGCTGCTCCCGCGACGGTGTAGAAAATGACGACGACGGAGGCTGGGGACTTGGGGTCGGTGGATACGACGTCGAAGTACCACCAGTCGAAGCTGCTGCCGTTTATCGGGTGAACTTTGGGTGCGTCGAGGTCGGTGGCGGTAGAGTTGAAGAGCGCGGTGCTGCTGCCGCTGCTGACTGTCGCGGGGATGTTGAAGATTTTGGCTGAGGACCCTGTGGCGAGCAGGAGAGTTGAAAGTAGTGCAAGGAGAAGTTTCCGGGGCATCTTCCGGGAGTCTGAATGATGTTTCGTATGGTCGACGCCCAGCTATTTAACTGGGGGTGGCATCGGCGCTTTCCTCACGTCCGACAATGACGGACGCCACGCGAGGTTTGTGCGGCCTAGAGTATACTATTCAGTATGCCACCATTAGGGATGATTACCTTTCTCTACCTCAGGTAGATGAAGGAACAGACCAAGGCGGTCTCGCCCTCGTAATTGCCAAGAACTTCCAGATTCTGTCGGGAAACCAATCTTGTGATCCTAAATTTAGTGAGCGGGAACAGCAAATATAAAGAGTGGAGCAGGCCGGGCGACTACGCTGGACAGTCAAGTTGAGAAGGCCACTCTCCACAGAGATACCTCAGGTTAACCCTCGGTACATCGGCCAAGAGTCGGGCGGGTATATGCATCGTGAAGTCGCTTGGGGCCGGTTTGTTTGACGCAGTAGGTACCATGGCCATCGGGATTCGGGAGAGTCTTCGACGCCTGGTGACTCGTGAGTTCAGGGCTGGTCACTCTTGCAACTGAAACAACTACTGAAACGATTCTCCGCGTGAATTGGTACTACGTAGAACGCAAACCATAGGTTACACTTTGAATCAAACCTACAGAATAACCAGAGCGAAAACCGTTCCGGAGGAGGAAACCTGCGGTTGGGGCTGAGGCAAGTGTGAGTTGGCGGCATCAAAGGTGCGGTGCCGGTGATCAGTCAGTCTGATCGCCGGGTCGGAGTCCAAACTCTGCGCCCGCCATCAACCGGTACAGGTACATCCGATGCCGCCCACCTCTCGCAGGCTTCCCGCTCACTCCACCTCCACCCGAACACGCTCCCACAGCTCACCGCCTTCCTTTCCCAATGGCCCTTCGCAATGGGAAAACTCACAGCGACGCCCGCTGGCATCATAGAGTCCGCCGGGCCTCCGCCTCCCAGGCGTTGCACCCGCGCTTATATAAAAGCACGCCAGGAACCCTTCCACACTCCCATTCACCATGTATATCTCGTGGAATCTCCCCACCATCGCACTGACGCTTGCCGCTGTCGCTCTGGGGCAAGACGTCTCTATTCGCGCTGTTGAAAAAGCGTTCAATGCCGCAGATGTACGCTGGGTGGAGTACAGAGTCCTCCAGGTGCTAATGGGAAGATGTGTTCCCAGATCCCGACCAACCTGAATATTGTCTTCAAACCCACGGCCCTCCTCGAAGTCTCCCTCCCGCAGGCAACTGGCCGTCCCATTACGCTGCACGCCGGTATCCAGGTCCCGCGGAATGGTGAGTAGTCTCTACGGCGCGGAATCGTCAACCTTAATATCAATTGCGCTCAGACACCGCCGGCCCCCCGACCTTCAACGTCGTGGGCAACGTCGGCCGCGGGCCCTTCGTAGTGGCGACCGTGGACCCCGACGCGCCTACGCCGCAGGCCCCCACCGAGGCGCAGATCCGCCACTTCCTCGGCGGGAACTTCATCAACGAAGGCGGGCGCCTCGTCAACTCCACCCCCGCGATCTCGGAGTTCTTGCAGCCCACGCCGCCTGCTGGGTCTGACGCTCATCGGTATGTGTTTGCCATGGTTGAGGCTGATATACGATGGAGGGTAACACGCACCTACGCAGATATATCTTCCTCTTGTTCAAGCAGTCTCCGCAATTCGCCACTCAGACGCTGATCAATTCAACTTCGTCCATCGAGTTGTTCAACATCAGCCAGTTTGCGAGCGCTGTGGGGTTGGGGAACCCGATTGCTGGGACGTTCATGCGGGTTGCGCCGCCTTCGTGAGGGAGTCAGTATCTGGGTAACGAACATTAATATTCAAGTCATCCATTCTGGACTTCGTAGCCTCGTGAATAAAATGCAGTTCAACTGGACTGTCGAGTTTTTGCTTGAACAGCGGCAATTTGCAGCGGTTAAAACGACACAACGGCACTTTTACCGTGCCCATATGACCGCTATTGAGTCCAATATTGACTCAGGTGAGCCTCTTGGAGCTTTTCAACCAAAGACTAAATGCCGCGATTATGATTCATATGGCAGTTGCGGTTCGCTGACGAATATCGACTTGAGGAGCGCCGGCTGTTACCAGTAAACTGACACAGTTACCGCCCCGGGGACAGGCAGAAGGGAAATCTATTCTCGCTGACAGCATACACGAAAAATGCGCTAAAATAGATGAGCCGGACTGCCCGTACGTCTACGGCCGCGGTCTGCAGCAACCGGAAATATTATTCGGACTCACCGCACGTAACCCGGGTTTGAGACGGACCTGAAGTAAAAGGAAAACGAAGTGAATAATGATATGCTACACGAGTACAAATGCGTTGTCGTAAGTAAGTAAGTAAGTAAATAGGTAGTACACGACCCCAAGTCAATGAGCGTTTGGTTGTCTTCTTCTCCTCCAACTCTACCGCTCACACTCCAACCTCTCATGCCACCGCCCCTCAAACCACCCCCTCAACACCTCCTCCGCCCCCCTCTGCTCCCCATCCCCATTCCCCAAATCATCATTAAGGCACATAAGCGCAAGGTTCCTCTGCTTATCCGCGTCCCTGAGCGCGCGCGCGGCCTGCGCGGCGCTCTTGAGCGGCGCGAAGATGGTGACGGAGTCGCCGAGGACGTGGGCGTAGCGGAGGAGGAGGCTGACTGCGAAGGCGCGCGGGTTGGGGGGGAGGGGTGGGGCGCGCAAGGGCAGGTCGAGGGGGAGGGTTAGGGGGTTTAGGTGGGTGGCGCTGGGAGGGGAGGTGGGGGAGGGTGGGGGGAGGAAGACGCCTAGTCCGCTCTTGGAGGCGTACATGAGGGCGGCGATGGCTGGTGGAGGTGTGGGATTAGATTCAACCCAACGAGGTTGAAAATAAGAATGATACTCACTACGATCGCCACAGGTCGGCTTCTCCACGAGCAGGCGGCGGAACACGTCCCACGCGAGCTCGGCCTCCTCGAAGAGACACTCACTCATCTCCATATCGACCTGCTTCGAAAGGGTATGGAAGTTGGCGCTGAACCCGTCCATCGACACTACATCAGTCAATTCATCATCAGCAAACCACCTCCACGTCGAATTGGAAGCAAAATTGCGAGGAAGGAACGCACCCCACGAATACGCCACATCCGCCTGCCTCTCCTCATCAAACGACCGCGGCGGCTCCACCCCCGCCATCAACAAATTCGCCTCCACATCCTCCCCGGTCGTCCTCCCCGCCTCCCCCCTCCACCCCAACCCATCCGCCTCCCCCCCACCCAGCTCCACCCACATCTTCCACTTCACATCCCGATCCAACACACCCTCCTCGGACCCCGCACTACCCCATTTAGCGACGACCCACGCATAAAGCAACGCCTCGCGGTGGCGCTCGATGACAAAGTGCGTCGCCATGAATATGGTGTTCACCTCGAGCTCCCCCGCGACTTTGTGCGAGCCGCGGAATTGGGAGAGGGGGGTGGCGGCGAAGGAGGGGCCGAAGGCGAGGGAGAGCTCGTGCATGAGCGGGAGGGAGAGCGCGCGCGCGTTGTGGTGGATGTAGGGCCTCTTGCGGGTGCCGAAGCGGTCGTCTGCGGATGGATGGATCGGTTAGTGGGGTGAACGAACGGAGAGTGTGGTTGAAATAATAATTACTGAGGAGGCTGGCGCTCCAGCCGAGGGAGCGCCACTCGCCCCCGCCGTCGGCGGAGCCCGAGGCATCGCCGGCGACGAGGAGGTTGGGGTCCATGCGGAATACGGGGCCGTATAGTGTCGTGTGGAATGCTCTGGGATATTTTAGTTCGGACGTTAGTGATGGTTGAAAAGTAAATAAACATACGAAGGTGGGTGCGGCAGCATCATGAATTGATCGTCGTTCAAGGCAACACTGAGAACGAGGTGAGTCAATCGGGCGTCGAAATCGGAATACGGGACGGAGCAGGCAGACTCACATGTTGTCGGAAACTACTCTAGGATCAAGTTGAGGGAGTTGCGACTCGACAGCGTGGCTACGAGAAACGAAACTTTCGTTAGCCCTGCTCGCGTTCAATTCTCAAAAGAAATTCAAGCGCACCTATTAAAACTCGGCAGTATCTTCCCTAACCAGCGAGACGCATCCGCGGGCTTCAGGGCGACTCCAGGCGGGCCCGTGAAGCGGAAAAGCTGACTATCTAGAAAACCGGAAATTTTCAACACACCGCGCCAATAAGAATGTGTGGGACAAGGAAGTACCATGCTGTAACCGAATGGGCGGCTGCCCATGCCCATCCGGGCTGCCGTGAAACGCACACTCGATATCGAGCCACTGCGGCACCAGGCCGAGGCGGCGTCGCGAATCATCGTGAGGCGCGGTGTTATTGAGATTAATATTGGGGCTGGGTTCCGCCGGGACAGGGACATCAGCGGTGATGATGTGCCAGGTGCTGTTCGGCCATGTTGCCGTCGCGTTGCGCACGGAGCGGAGGGAGTAGCGGAGCTCGTCGTGCTCCCGGAAGCGCGCGTCCTTCGTCTTGTATCCCGTTGCCTCCAGCAGCTCCTTGCGCGCCTTTTGGTGCAGGGCGTCGCTAAACGTCGGGGGTGAAAATTTCAGCAGTTGAAGAAATATGAGGTGAGGAGAAGCGACGCACGAGCCGTTGACCCAGACGTAGACGAGGTCGATTTGCGAGTCCCCTACCATGCTGTGCCGGCAGGGCTCCTGCCACAGGCCGGTGGAGACCCATGTGTCCATGCACTCCTCCGACAGGGCGCGGTGCGCCTTTATGGGGCGCACCATTGGGTCGGCGATAGCGTTTTCGGGGGAGGGGGCGAGGAACGGGTCGTACACCGTCGCGGCGATGACCTCAGGCACCGGTTCCAGCTCAACGAAGAGGGGCGGCTGAGGTTTTGTTGGTGGTATTGGTATTGGTATTGTTGGTATTGGTATTGGCGGCTCGTCGAGCTCGTGGGGCGGGTGTAATTTGTTGGGGGCGACCACACTGGATCCCCAGGGCCGTTGGACGACGATGAAGCCGACGGAGGTTACGGATAGGGCGACGATGAGTAGGATTGCGGTACAGCGGACTGGGTTGCAGAGCAGATCGCGCCAGGGAGAGGGGGAGGTTGGTTTCCCGCCGAGAGGGTGGTAGAGGTATTGGGCGCGTGTGGCCATATCTGCATCGGGGGGAGGTCAGTGACGTTGCAGCCCGGGAATATATATGTGTGTGGCACGCACAGGAAGAACCCGATGAGGTCGTGTGCCACTGAGTGGTGCTGGTGGGGAGAACTTTAAAGGTTGTGGGTGATTATCGGTGTGAGGGAAAGGACTGAAATGGCGCGCTCGCGCGAGGTGGCATGAAAACGAAGGCTGCGCACCCGACGGTAAGGACAGAAATAACGACATGCTATAAATAAACAACCCTTTTCAATCCGAACCAAGGTACCGGAAATCCGAACGACTGCGGTTGCATTTTCCTACGAACCACGGATCCTCTGCTAGTGCTCCTTGGGGTGTATCCTTAAGCTTTCTTCAAGGCCAGCGCAGGGCCTCTCAGCAGTAGCAGCAGCGCCGAACGGCAAAACAGAGGTAAAACGGATCCATCCATCAATCTGCATGTCGACCGTCAACTCCCACTCCACATACACCGCTCCGTCCTCCCCCGTCCTCCTCAAACCTTCACGCCGTATCTCGCTTGTAAAAGACGCCGCGACAGCCAATAGTGGACACCAAATTGAACGCGGCCCTACGCAATCCAGCGGCGACATAAATAACGGTCTATGTTTAGACCGTTATTTTTGAACCACACAGTTCAGGGCGGTGGACAGGGTCAACAGAAGGCTCTCCTCGCCTCCTAGATCGTGTCACGTTGAAACCCTTACCGCCCTCTCCTCCTCCCAAAATCCCCCAAGTACTGCCCAAAGAATCAAAAATTCACCGACAAGTCGCATCATCATATCGGTCGTGTGCCGTTGAATCGGTTCTCGTCTGTTCTCGTGCGAGGCGACTTGATGCGATCCTGCGCTCCGCAGTCTATCTATGTAGTGTGCGGGATAAATTCATCATCTTCCTCCGGCGCGACATCGCAACCTGTTGCCTCCTTCCTTTTTAGACACCGCGGCGGTAGTGCCCGCCACGGGTGATGGGACCTTCACCGCCACACGAGCCAAGACCGCCAAGAGTTCAACTGTCGTAGGGCTTCCGAGTTGAATGGATGACGCGGTTTTGGTTGGGTTTTGGATCCCTTGAAGCTTGAAGGTTGGGGAGGGCTGGCTCCAAGTTTTCTGAGAGGAGAGGCGCGCAACGTCGGATCTTGATGCGCTTCTGTCGGGAGTCCGATCACGAGGTAATTCCCGCCTGAAGCTCCACGACAATTCCCGAGTCACCTCGCGTCCTTTCAATTTGGCAACGCATCGGTCGCGTCTTCAAGAAAATCACCGCGAGTCCCTCAGGAGTACATACCCCAGCTCCTCGCGTGAGGAATCTAATGTTGATCTACACGTGCGAAAATTACTGACGGTAACGCAACTGCTCCCGTCCAGGCACCTTGAAGTCCCACCGCCGGCAACTCGAACCAGCTACCGCCGACTCTATCTTTGGCCTAAACCGTCGGTGAAGACTTGCCGGTCATTTCCCGGTTCTCGCGGTATATACTCGGCATAAGTACCAAGGTGAGGGTGGATGTATTTCGGGTGAGTCTATTTTCTGGCGGTGAAAAATGAAAATAGACGAGGTTGTAACTTGTGTCAGAACAAACGCAAAATAGATTCAAGTTCCGAGAAATATCGGACATCGGACGAGTACGGTGACAGTCGTAGT
This sequence comes from Mycena filopes, assembly GCA_029281495.1. NCBI lineage: Eukaryota > Fungi > Basidiomycota > Agaricomycetes > Agaricales > Mycenaceae > Mycena > Mycena filopes. The sequence continues at coordinate 972,422 of JARIHR010000015.1, forward strand.
GTGTTGCGGTATTGACGGCGAGCGCGTCAGCGGTCAGCGACTACAGACCATCATGTGGAAATTTCAGTGTGGACTCAATCCCGAGTTGAACTGAGCGGAGGCCCGCGTCTTTCCTACCGAATCGGAGATTGGCAACCTGATGGGTTCAGGGTTCCCAAGGATAATCACCGGAGTTTGAGGCGAATTTTCGTCCGCCAATATTCCGTTAATATAGGGCATTTCGGCAGGATATTGGCAGGATTTCATCGCAATAATGGCACGCCAATATTCCCAGTTGATAGGCTGTTTTGGCAGCATATTGGCGGAATATCGGCATGAATATCGGCGAAATATTGAGTTGAGGTTTTTTTCAGTCCCGTTCCCCAGGCCCAGCACAGTAGGAAATAAAGTAGTTTATTGAGTTTACGCTACACCACAACCACACGGACATACATAGATCCTACCTCGCCGTACTCGCGGCCCCATACGTCGCAGCTTGGAATTAATCAGATACCATCGCCTCGGGCGGAGAATATTAAAGGGGGCGTACCGCTGTGCAGATCCACATCTAGGCGCACAACACCTCCATCCCCGGCTCCGCCCCCTTCCGGCAGCCCACGCAAGAAAGCCGCCGCCGGCACGCGCGCCCCCACCTCGTCCAGGCCGTCTATGGTGCACCTCCTGCTTGACCGACCTGCTCGCACGCGCGTATCACCCGTCGAACACTTCCACGCGCCACCCACGGAAGGCTGTGGCCCTGAGACGCGTCAATATGTATCCCACAAAAACAACTCGATCACATACCTTCACACCCTCCTCCCCGAGCACGCTGATCGGCAGCTACCCACTATGAGCAATTAAGGACACCCAAGACACAGACAGGCACGACATACCGCACAAGGACCACCTCCATGATGGTGGAACTCCTCTCCGGCTGGGCTCGTTTGCGAGGCGCGGGGGCTGGGCGGAGGCGTCTCCGGGAACGTCGTCGGAGCCGAAGGCGCAGTCGCGAATAGAGACGATGCGCGTCACCGTCGTTTTGCAAGCCGCGTCCGAGATTCGCCTCCGGGGGTTAGGAGGACGTGGGCGACATGCTTGATGGACGGTAGGTAGGGGTGAGCGAGGTGTTGATGAGTCAAGTTAGTATGCAGAAAAAATATGCAGATCCGATTGCGCACCTTGTTCGGCCGCCGCCTTCAACAATTGACATCCACCCAAACGAGCGCGCACACTGCACTAGGTTTCAATGGCTGGCCGGTGGTTCCGCCCGGGGATCATTGAGTAGGTTGTGCTGGGATGGAGAAGTCGAGGATGAATGTTGGGGGTCTGACGGCACGCATCCTTGGTGGAAGTCCTCTGTTAGCGAGCCGCTGAAAGAGCAGGAGGTGTAACGTACCGCTAGGTCCGATAGGAACACAAGGAAGCTGGTATCGAGGTTACTTGTGCAGCAAGCGGACGACCATGAAGCAGACGTACCACAGACCGCATCACCGTCTATCCACCACGACCGGACCTCTGGGAGTAGGACAGAGAAGCTATCGGCGACGGGTAAGCCAGTTGGAAGCACAGGAGGTAGCATAGTAAGGTATTCGGTGGCGTTTGTACGACCAGACTGACCCGGTGTAAAATTCCGACACTGCAGGGCAAAGGAGACCATAATGAAGCTCTGAATAGTATATATTACTCACTCGCGAGGGCCCCACATGTCTTTCGACGCTGTCCAAGACCTTCAGGATGGGCTGCGCGCCCTTCTTGGTGGGACTGCAAAAGTGGTCTATTGAGACCATGACGAGGCGTTGCGGGCCAAAGGGTGGTGGTGGAGGTCGCTACATGGGATAGAGTCATTTGGGAGCCAGTCAGAGCGATAGGTCGAGGAGATTGAAGGGTTTGGGCGCGGCAGATGGTGGTGGGAAGAAAGCCGGAGTCACCTGTCACGGTGTGACCAAGCGCGTTTCTCTGCTGAGCCAGTTGGCAGGCGGTGGGCATGGAATATTTGAAGTCCGAGGCGAATATACTGCTGCCAATTTTCCAACTATAGGCCGTGTTTCATCGAAATAACCGGGCGACAATATGCGGCTGTGATATTTTGCCAATATTCGGCCAATACGCCCAGTATTGACCGAATTTCCTGGGTTGAAAATTCGCCTCAAACTCCGGTGAATTGATCCCACGACGACCAACCAAATTGAATGAAGGTCAACTTCAATTATTGCCCGTGCTCGATTCGAACGAGTGTCCCCTTGCGTAGACGCTGTCGACAATATCATTGAGTAGGGTGCGCCCAGCGCGACGAGCCTCAGTATGTCCCAGGCATTCGATGGGTTCTCAAGGTGATCTAGCTCACGATGACGAACAAAAAACAAAATATGATTCAGACAGTAGACCCTCATTGCCCGAGCTCGATTCGAACGAGCTTCCCCTTGCGCATGAGGTCCACCAGATGTATTGATTAGGGGTGCGCCCAGCACAACGAACCTTCTTTCCTGCCTAAATAATCGGAGTTCAACCTCATGGGCTCACAATTGAAGGATAATTGATGACGACCAACAAAAGATGAACATACACGCAAATTGCCCGTGCTCGATTCGAACGAGCTTCCCCTTGCATAAGCTCCTCGACAACGCAATTGAGTAGGGGTGCGCCCAGCGCAACAGGCCCTTTTTGCTACCTAAATAATCGGAGTTCAAACTTCAACCTGATGGGTTCACAAGTTGAAATCACAACAATAATTTAGCTCACAACGACCAACAAAAGATGGAGGTGGGCTGGCTTATCAGGGCCCGTGCCCAATTCGAACGAGCAAGTTCCCCTTGCGTAGACATCCTCGCCAATATAATATGTACTGAGAGTGGGGCACCCAGCACGACAGGCCTTCTATTCTACCTACATAATCGGTGTTCAACCTGACGGGTTCACAAGGATAATTGAGGGTATGACGACCAACAAAAGAGCTGTGGACGCCTCGCGAATTGCCCGTGCTCGATTCGAACGAGTTTCACCTTGCGTAGACTCCTCAACAGATTCATTGAGTAAGGGTGCACCCCGTGCGACGGCCTTCTTTCCTACTTAATAGTCGGAGTTCAACCTGATGGATAACCTTAGCGCACGGCGACCAACACAATGTGAAAGTAGGCTCAACTTTGCTTATTGCCCGTGCTCGAGTCGAACGAGCTTCCCCTTGCATCAGCAATTTGACATTTTGATTGCGGGTTGTTCGGCGTTGTCAGGTTGCCGCAACCTGACAATCCCGAAAAGCCCTAAATTTGTGGTTGAAAAGTGAATGAAATATTTACTTGGGAGCGGGAAACGGTGCGAGACACCTTCCAAGGATTGCAAACCTAATTTGGATGAGAAATGTTCAAGAAAAGTAAAATTCTGCCCTGCTAGTGGGTCGAACCGGCGAGGTTGTCCGGAGAATTACATAGGGTTGTGAGGTTGTGAGCTTGCGCGAGGTTGCGGCCATTTTGGCGGAGGTTGTGAGGTTGTACAACCCGGCAACCTAACGTGTCAAAAGTCTGATGTGCGTAGACATCCTTGATAATGTAATAGTCACTGAGTAGGGGTGCGCCCAGCGCAACGGGCCTCTTTTCCTACCTAAATAATTGGAGTTCAACCTAATGAGTTCACAGGGATAATTTAGCTCACGACTCAGACCAACAAAATACCAGCGTAGACCTTCATTGCCCGTGCTCGATTCGAACGAGCGTCCCCTTGCGTAGATGTTGACAAGATAAACAAGTAGGGGTGCACCCAGCGCGACGGGCGTTCTTCCTACCTAAATAATTGTAGTTCAACCTGATGGGTTTACAAGGACAATCTAGCTTAGAACAAAAAACAAAAAATGAATGTGTCTTTGCTCGAGCTCATTGCCCGTGCTCGATTAGAACGAGCTTCCCCTTGTGTAGACGCCGTCCACAAGATGCACGGATCACGGATGCGCCCAGTGCAACAGGCCCTTTCTCCTACCTAAATAATCGGAATTTAACCTGATGCATGTGGGTTCACAAGGATAATTCAGCTCAGGACAACCAACAAAACTTGAAGAAGGGGCTTCGTTTATTGTGCATGCTCAATTCGAACAAGCTCCCCCTTGCATATACTCCTCGACATTGCAATTAAGTAGGGATGCCTCCAGCGCGACGGGCCTTCTTCCCAACCTAGATAATTGGAGTTCAACCTGGATGGGTTCACAACAATAATTGAGCTCACAAGGACAGTAGTTAACCGGGAAGCGCAACATCACGTAGAAGCGCAACACTGGCAGTTTGCTCCATTTCACCGGTGCAAAAGATCATAAAAAAATATCGAACACTTGGCGACATCGTATGAGAAAGTCTACAAAAGGATTTGGGCAAAGGAAGCTTGTGGGCCGAGAAAACTGTGACTGTTTGTGCAGAGATCACGCGGGCTTATTTGTGCCTCAAACTCAACAACTATATTGAGCCGGTGTGAGCTCGGCCGGGGGATATTCAGGTGCATTGAGGGCTTTCAAGGTCCCTGAGGGCACTCATGATCTTTGCAAGTCCAAATTTCTCACTGGTGGTGCCCAACTGTGGGCCGTCAAGTGTTGTGCTTCGCCGTAATTTGTGCAAATTTGATGCACCACAAAGATCGACCTCGTTCTCAATGGCCACTGCGCACAATCACTGAGGGTGAGTTGTATTGTGGAGTACAGATATCAGAGATAAATATGCGCGCTTGGATCCACCCGTTTAGACAAATATTGCATAAGAAATCCGCGAATTACCTAATTCGTTGCGCTTCCCGGTTAACTACTGGACCCACAAAATATAAACTTGGACACTCACACATTGCCCGTGCTCGATTCGAACGAGCTGCCCCTTGCGTAGACGCCGTCGGGAATACCACTGAGTGGGGGTGCGCCCAGCGCAACGGGCCTTCTTTCCTGCCGGAATAATTGGAGTTCAACCTGATGGGTTCACAACGATACCTTAGGTCACGAGTGACGAGCAGCAAAAGAGCAACGAATGCGATCACTTATTGCCCGTGCTTGATTCGAACGAGCGTCCCCTCGCGTAGACATACTCGAAACATCTGAATTGAGTAGGGGTGCGCCCAGCGCGACGGGCATTCTTTCCTACCTAATTAACCGGAGTTCAACCTGATGGGTTCAGAATGATAATTCAGCTCACGACGATGACCAACAAAAAAAAGAACGTAGCTTCGCAGCTCGCCTATTGCCCGCGCTCGATTCGAACGAGCGTCCCCTTGCATATATTCCTCGACAGAATACACTGAGGAGGGATGCACCCAGCGCGACGGGCCTTCTTTCCTAGCTGAATACTCGGAGTCGGAGTTCAACCCGATGGCTAGGAATAATCGAGCTCACGATGACCAACAAAAAATGAAAGGATCCGGATATTGCCCGTGCTCAATTCGAACGAGTGTCCCCTTGCGTGGACATCCTCGACAACGTGATATTCACTGAGGAGGGGTGCGCCCAGCGCGACAGGCCTTGGTGTGTCCCAGGCCAACTTGTAGTGTTCATATGTACATTTACCCGGCAGCCGGCAAGGCGGAGGGAAGAGAGCCCAGCCAGCAATACTAAGGTGAGCGGTTGGATCAATGGAGAACCTCCAGTTTTATTCCCAAGATGAGTACCTATGCTGCCGGTCCGAGTGATGCAGCGGGGAGGTGTTACAGACATCAATGAATAACATGGGCCTCCGATTTTCTCTCGTTACTGCAGTATTCAATGGTAATACTTAAGTACTCCGCCTTCTTCAACACTTTTATCTCTGCAAATGGAACCGCGCGGTTCTCCCGCTTCCATATCCGTTCTTCCTCGCTACCGGCAAGCGGGGGAGCCATTCCGTTCTCGTTCCAAAGGACGCGCTGCAGTTTTCGCAAGGACAGTTAAAAGTTAGAACAGTTTTGAACTTTGGTTGAATCAAAAAAAAAAATCTCACATCGTCATCGGTGATTTGGACCTCCCAGTCTATACCGCGTCCAGACGTAAAGGGCGCGAGCGCCTTCTCGTAGCGCTCCATAAAGTTACGCTTGGCCTCGTCACTGCAAACCATCAATTTTAATTTTTGGCAGACAGGGACTTGGGGCGGGAGACAAGATTTCGAGAAACGAACCTTGAAAAGTTGCGCGCGATATGTTCGACCCCAATGCGGAGGAACTTGTCTGTGCTCTTCGCGCCGACGAAGAAGTCCTCGGGATCGACATTGATGAAGAGCACCAGGACGTAGAAGGCGGGGATGTTGATTTTTGTGTAGACGGCTGTGACCGCTGCGGCGATGGCGGCCTTGTCTTCGCACGTATACAGTCCTCTGGGGGTGAAGAAACGGTGGAGAGGCATCGAGTTCGGATGGAGTCCAGGTTAGTCCTGTTTTTATCAAGGGGCTCCGATGGGGTCAGAAAGTTATTACATAATCATCGGAGTTTGAAATCATGCGCGCGTTAAGCTTCTTCAAACACGCGTCGTTCTACGTCGTTTCACTTGGAATGAAGGGTAAGCGATATGAACTGACACTCTGGCTTTTCAAAATGCAAAACCGACCATGGAGTCCTCAGTTTTCAACCGTGCGACTTTGCATCAACTTTGTCAGCAATTCCCGAGAAAACACGCTGGAGCCGTCGTTTTGGTCTCGAATATTCCCAAATTCACCAATTATGGGTTTCAACCATAGGCAACCATTCTTAGAGGACTCATGAATGAAATTGCGAGGCCTCAACTTTGACGAACATTTTTTAGCGGCGCGTGATTACCTAACAACTTTCTGACCCGATCGGAGGGGCGCGCTTAATAACAGACTACAACACAGCGAGGCACGAGTGCCCGTGTTGTAGCGTCTGTCTAGGAGAGACTAAGTCCAGGTGGGGTTCAAGAAGAGGGTTTGATAATTGGATATGTTGACTGAGCCGCCTTTTATCCCAACGGCTCCTCAGGCTGCATTCGGGCATCATGATGGGGAGGTGGTCAGCGGAGGTCGCGGCGTGAGAGCGGGGTGCCGAAGCCGCACCTGGGAGCTTCACGAATTCAAAGACAATGGCAACCTCGGGTGCGCACAGCTCGAAGTAAGCGGAGCTTTCAAACGTGACGGACTCCGGCGGGTTGTAATTTGGATACGTCTGATAAGATAGAGATGTGTGTGTTCAACCAGTGGTTAATATATTTAAATCTGGCCAGTGCAGACCGGAAACTCCGGTCCCCTCAGGTCTGCGACGAAGAACGGTGTTAGAACCTGTGCCGGTCAAATGCGAACACGGTACCGGTCCCGGGTGAACACACTTTTCGGAATATTCAGGCGCATGGAATTGGCCCAGACGGTGGCAAACACACTGAACGGTGCAACAAATTAGAGGAGTCAAGTTGTTGAGTGGGGGGCACCCACTTAGGTTGACCCAAATCGTTCAACTGGCCGGGCTCGAGACTCCCCGCAGTGTCCGCGGGCTGTTCGGGCCCCAGAACGGCCCTGGCCGCAGCGTGCTCGATTCAAATCAGTGTCCCCTTGTGTAAACATCCTCGTCAATGTGATATGCTATCATACGCACTGAGTAGGGATACGCCCAGCGCGACGGGCCTTATGTCCTAGGCATTCGAAGCTGGAGCTCAACCTGCAGTGTGCATATTTGTCAATTACCCGGCAGACGGCAAGAGGCTAGCCAATAAGGTGACTGGTTGGACCAACGGAGAATCTCCGATTTTATTCACAACGGCGACGGTCCGAGGGATTCAAAGGCATCGGCATTGTCTCTGTGAAGAATTCAGCCGCTCAGACTGCCCTCGGTATATGTATGTGATGGAGGTCAGGCTCACGATCGCTCCAAATTTCGCGACTCGTCATCCGAAGCGCCCAAGGTTGGCGCTGAGAGGAACAGCTCCTGCTTGCTCTCAGCCAGCAGAGCCGGTTTGGAGGCGCGGCATAGCGCAAGCAGTACGGGAACCAGCGGCAGCACAGAGACGAAGGGTGAATTGCCCATAATGCTTCGAGATGGGGGTTCCGTGACCGTCTGAGCTGAAGTCTGAGAGAAGGTGGTTCCGCGATTGAAATACCCATCATCGTCGGAGGTTGATTTGTGCCGGATGACTGGGGGCGCTGTTGTCTCGGGAAGACCTGCTCCAGTGTCGCGGCGTTGTTCTCCTCCGGGTCCCGGGATAAGTACAAGAGATTCTGGTGACCGTACGCGTGTGTTGAGCTCGAGATCGGCCACAACATAGGTTCGTCTTGCGGAGGGAAGGGCTGGCGACGGAGAAGGGTCAAAGTTATCCAAGTCGTGTACTGGACCGCATAGTGGAGAATTAATCCAGCCCTGTCGACAAGCCACAGGGAAAATATTGCCAGTTGGCTGCTAATGCGGATATGTGGATGACGATGAGGACGACAGGAGAGCAGATGGAAATCTGTTTCAGAAGGCGGCTGAGGGTCTATCGACAAGGCTCGAAAAAGTCGTGGTGGCAGGACGCAAGCCTCGCGGCCGAAAGGCCGATGAGAACAATCACATTTTTAGCCCCTATTCAGCAATTATTTGCGGATTTTCTCTCAACAGGTATTACCCTTCGCCTGCACCGTCTGTTCATATAAGTATAAGAGATTAAATTCACATTGGCCATGATGTATGTTACTCGACCAGAATAATATTACAACTAACGGGCTGAACTTCAATGAGATGAGACTAATTCTAACTTTACTGGGCCTTCTTCAACGCTTCTATCTCTGCAAATGGACAGCGCGGTTCTCTCGTTTCCAGATCCGTTCCTCCTCGCTGTTTGCAGGAGGCGGGGCCATTCCGTTCTCGTTCCAAAGGAGGCGCTGGGGGACGCAGTTAGTTCGGAACGGCTCTGAGTCGTTAAGACAAGTTCTCACATCGTCGTCTGTAATCTGAACCTCCCAGTCTATGCCGCGTCCCGCCGTCCAGGGCGCGAGCGCCTTCTCGTAGAGCTCCATGAAGGTCCGCTTGCTCTCGTCACTACAGTTGGGTAGGTCAATCCAAGTTGGCCGAGGGAGGAAGATGGGAAACGAACCTTGGAAAATTGCGCGCAATATGCTCGACCCCGATGCGCAAGAATTTGTCTGTGCTCTCGCCCCCGACGAAGAAGTCCTCGGGCTCGACGTTGATGAAGAGCACCAGGACATAGAAGGCGGGGATGTTGACTTTCGTGTAGACGTCTGTGACCGCTGCTGCGATGGCGACCTTGTCTTTGCGCGTATACAGTCCTTTGGGGGTGAAGAAGCGGTGGAGAGGCATTAAGTTTGGGTGGGGTGGGGTTCAAGAAGAGGGTTTGATACTTAAATATGGTAGCTGAGCCACCTTTTATCCCAACGGCTCCTCGGGCTTCATTCGGGCATGAGGAAGTTGGTGGTCAGCGAAGGAGCCAAGCCATAACTGGAAGCTTCAAAGACGATGGCGAGCACAGCTCTACGAAAACGGCGCTTCCAGACTGACGGACTCCGCCGGCGGGTTCGAACTTCATTTTGATGAGGTATGTAGAGATGCGTAGTGTTAGTGGATTCAAATCCGACTGGTGCGGGTTCGAACCTCATTTTGATGAGATATGTAGAGATGTGTAGGGTTAGTTCATTCAAATACGACTAGTGCTGACCGGAAAACCCGGTCCTCTTTAGGTCCGTGACGAAGAACGGTGTTAGAACCTGTGCCGGTCCAATGCGAACACGGTCTACGCATTTTGGGGGATATTTGGGCGGATGAAATTGACCCAACCGGTGGAGAGTGCGCTGAACGATGCCAAAAATTAGATTGAAAAGATGGTTCAAGTTGTTGAGGAACCCAACGGACAGTTGAATACCGACGCGGGTGGCAGTGACCGGTGATCTCCGGATCCCATCACTCGTACCATTCTTGCCTCTTTCCTCCATCTTCTCACTATGAAAACTCTGGCCACTCTGCCCTTTGAGGTCATGGGCGAGATAGTCCTTGCGTTTTGCGATATCAACGCCCAGGAATCCCCCCATTCGATGTTTGCCCTTCTCAAAGTCTCGCAGATATCCGGTCGCTGGCGCGCGATTGCGCACCACATAACGGCTCTGTGGACGCACATCGCGCTGGATTTTCACACACATCGGCAGTACGACCATATTCGTGAACAGGTGGCGCACTGGGTGGTGCGAAGTCATCCGCGGTCGTTGGTGGTGACAATTCGCAGCTGCTACCCAGGTCAGCACAACCCAATCATCGACTTCGTCCTCGCGCACGCGTCGCGGATCCGTACCCTTCGCCTTACCCTCCCTCAAAATCACTTCCACCCCTTCTTCTATCTCCAAGAGGAGCCTTTCCGCTGCTCAAGACTCTGACGTGGACCGTCATGGCGAAAGCGGAAACAGTTTATGACCCCTCACTCGGCGTGTCCAGATCCGATTATTTCTCCCATCCAGGTTCTTACTTGAGAAGCGGCAGGCACGGAATCCTCTGGGAAACCGCTGGACCGAACCTCACTGTCTTCGCAACCCTCCCTCGCCTACAGAATATCACGATCCACTCAAACGACAACAACGATTTCGACGCCAGCAGATTTACTATATCCTGGGCAAATTTGACGCACATCGACCTCGGGATTATCTTCCTCAGTGTCCACGACACCGCCTACCTCTTGCCACTGTGCCTCAACGCCGAGGTCCTCCGTTTTGCCACGTCCGACGATGATGTTTCGACTCCGACTCCGCCCAGCCCATCTTTTACACTACCCCTCATCTCGCTTGAGTGGAGGGGTTTCGACGACGTCGATGCTATCCCCATCTTCGAACCACTCACCCTCCCCCATCTGACCTCTCTCACTCTTCGCGAATCATGCCAGGAGGCTCTTCACTCCCTCCATGACCGCTCCTCCTTCGCCCTGCAGCACCTATTCCTCTGCGTCGTTGACCTGACCCTTTCCTATCTGTTTACCGTCTTGCGCAGCATGCCGTCGCTCACTGTTTTGGAGCTACACTATTGCCTGAACATATCCGACGCACTGCTGACCTTCCTCGCATACACCGGAGACGACCCCATCGTGGCGTCTTTGACAAAGCTCGTCATGTTCGACGTCGTGCAGTGCTTCGACGAGCTGGAGCTGCTCAGGATGGTGGACTCTCGCTGGCGCGCCACGCCCCTCACCCAGATCGATATTGTCATGAGCCGATTGGTGCCGCCGGCTTCCTCCGACGCTCGTGTGGTCCATAACGGAGTCCTTGCTCGGATCGCAGAGCTCAAGGCGGAGGGACTGAAATTTAGGTACGAGATTGAAACCAAAAGTGGTGTGGTGGAGATCCCCGCGTACGACGACCCGGAGGATGGCCCGTGAAATGATGTCGAAAGACCCCTTCCTTTCGCCCTGTTGTCCTGGTGAGTTCATGCCAATGGCGTTTAAGACTCGAAGCTGACTATGATATGCTGATTCGCCCCAGCCATCCAACCGTTCTTGTTCTCTTGTAAACTTGTGTTCGCAAAGCTCAATCAATTCAATAATGCTCACGATCGTCGCCTCGACAATGTGGCTGGCCATAAGCTCGCTCGTCTTCATTTGAGACTGTATTGCGAACCGTCGACCAGGAGCTCAATCCCAGCTGGGCAACTCTTGGGCTTGATACGCAAATCGCAGCAAGGGAAAACCTTCACTGAACGGTGAAAGTTGAATTTGTGCGCCGTCATTTTTCAGTCCTATAACCTTTCCGCTTTTCAACCAAAATTGAACTCACCCAGCGCCATCCGCAAGTGGGAAGGTCGCATAGTCACGGTGCGCAACAGCCAGCGCGTCGTCCGCCAGTAACCCGTCCGAACTTCGAGCCTAAGTCGAGTTGAACTTGGCGAGATTGAGTGAGTGTTTGCACTTGGGTTTACACTTGAAAGCGTATAATTTCATTCACGACAACTACTTGAGTACTGCGACCGCGAAGTCGTCAACGGCTCCGCTGCTCCAACCCCATTACGAGGATGGGGCGACGAGCATGAACGTCCCACCAATCGGGCACCCCAACCCCACCGCGCTCGCAAACTCGCTGATATTGAAAGATATAGGAGACGTTGTGGAGTTGACCAACGTCTGAGTAGCGAATTCGGCAGACTGCTTGAACAGGAGGAAGATATATCTGCGCGGGCGTCTCAGCACAACCAGACTGGAGACAATTTGACAAGAAGAAAAACATACCGGTGCGCATCAGACTCCGGAGGTGGCGTGGGCTGCAAGAAGTCCGAGATCGCGGAGGTGGAGTTCACGAGGCGCCCGCCTTCGTTCCAGAAGTTGCCACCGAGGAAGTGGCGGATCTGGGACACGGTAGGGTCCTGCGGCGTGGGCGCATCGGGGTCGATGGCCGCCACGACGAAGGGCCCGCGGCCTGCGTTGCCTACGACGTAGAAGTCCGGGGGTCCGACGGTGTCTAGGTATGATTATATGAGTTATGGGTTCAATTCCACCGTGATAATTCACGCTAGAGAGGGAAAGAGCTTTAAGCCACTCACCATTGCGCGCGACATGGATCCCTGCGTGCAGCGTGATGGGGCGGCCGGCTGCTTGGGGGAGGGAGACTTCGAGCAGGGCGGTGGGCTTGAAGTCGATGCTTAAATCCGTCGGGATCTAGATACAAACAAACTCCCATTAACGCCTGGGGAACTGCCACGGGGTTCCACCTTCGTACGTACCTCGGCGACTTTGAACGCCCGTTCAACTAGGGATGGGCACCGTAACCGTACAATACGGTATACGGTATACGGTTATACGGTACACCCGTACCGTCCCGTATGTCCCCTGCAAACCGCGTTTACGGTACGGGTACGGTACGGTAGTTTCTTGATCTCATGCTAGAGCTGCGCTGGGGGGATTCCAAGTGTTGAGCGGGACACAAACAGGTTAGAATTGGACGAATCCAACCATTAGAAAACTCACCCACCCCTCCCGGAAGAATTACGGGCCTCCCGTATACCGTAAGATACGGCAATACGGGCTTCGCTAACCCGTCCCGTAAGCGTCCCGTATCGCTTCAAAATCGCCACCCGTATATGCCGTATTTGTACGGCCCGTAACCGTATACGGTACGGTGCCCATCCCTACGTTCAACGGCGCGGATAGAGACGTCTTGACCGACGGCAAGGGCGGCGAGCGCCAATGAGATTGTTGGGAGAGTCCAGGTGAAGTGCATGTTGCGGGGAAGAAATGAGGTTTCAAGGCCGGCACCGCGCTGCTTTTATATTGGGAGCCTCTGGCGCATGCGAGCGCATGCAAATGCATGGGGTATCGACTCAGGTGAGTCGGATGAGCCGGCGGGAACGCGTGGTAAAGTTGTTCGGCAGGCCGGTTGTCCGGCAAATCGGCTGATTGCGCGTCCCCGGCATCAAGCACCGCGCCAATAGAACTTGCTGGATGCAATTGAGCCATCACGAAGATCATATTCATACTTGCTTGCAAACCAGCGCTCCGACCTCAGTACCTGCTAAGCTTCATGTCCAAATTTCAACATGTTCGGCGACCTCGCCGATGTTCAATTTTTTTCAAAAACTTACTGAAACCACCAAGTGGGCGGAGGTGGAACGCGATAATCAGAAGCACTCTGAGACCTAACATTGAGAGCCGTTGGATTTTGACTCAATGTTTAGGTGAACTGGCTCCGTCTGTGTTCGCGTCCACAGATACCAATGTCGCAAATTGTGCCGGTATAAAATGGTTCAGGGAATATGAGATCAACATGAGATTGTGGGTACATGGGAACAGACATCACATGTACATATGTTCGACCGCTGCGAGCCAAGATGTTAGATGAGGAGGGCAGAGGGTGAATGAAAAACGGTCGACATTCAAAAGCCCCCATGTCCGAAATTCTCCTTGGAATTAATTTACTTGAGCCACATCCGCGAACCTACGAATTCCGTCAGGATCGATTTCTCAACAAAGGAAGAGAGACGAGGTTACCGCTGATCTCGCCGGCCTGTTTCTTGGCAATGAACGACTCCGCACGCGTCCAAATGTCGCAACCACCCCTCGCACCGGTCTCCCAATCTTCCGCCCAATCCGTACAGACGACCATGAAAAACCGCGCATCCACCACCGCCCCCGCCTTCACATCAACCGCGCTTTTCCGAGGCGACCAAATGACGCCCAGCGCCTGCAGTTTCGCACAGTGCGCCAACGCCCCACGCAGCAAGCGTGGGTGGAATTTGTCGCGGAATGAGAGGTGCGTGAGGGCCGGCGCGCGCGCGAGCCCACCGAAGAGGGCCCAGTCGTCGAACGCCGCGCCGCGTACGTCGAGGTGCGTGAGCGCAGCGAAGGCGGGGTGCTGGAAGTTCATGCGCAGGAGACCGCCGAAGAGGTAGGCGATGTCAGCGGAGAGACGGGCGAGGGGCATTGGCTGGAGGAAGGGGAGGAGGTTTGGGAGGGGGAGGGACCAGAGGGCGAGGTTGCGTGTGTTTTTGCAGGCGTCGAGGAGGGCATGGAGTTGGTCCGGGGGGCAGGAGCCGGAGATGTTAAGGTGGTGCACGTTGGAGGCGAGGAAGGCGAGTGTGCGGCAGTCGGCGGGCGTTGGGATGCGCTCAGTCTTGGAGTAATTCGCTGGGCGCTGTAGGATTAGTGTGTTGTAGAGGATGGGTTCAATCCTGATTTTTCATGAGCAAATGTAAGATAAGAAGTTGAGCTGTGCCGCGTACCACTCGTGGATGCGATGGGCGACTAGGAGATACGACGGGATGCAGCTTTTGTGGCAAAAGGCAGCAAGCTCGAAGATATCCCGCTCCAGTTCAGGAGGGAGTCTTGGTGCCTCCAGCGTCGCAGAACCAGTTTTTTCAGCCATTAAAATCATGGGCGGACGAACAGAAGAATCAAGTAGGCGGCCAGAACAGCAGCTGGCCCCGTATTTATCCCAGCTGTCCAACAGCGCCGCAGGTGCGCAGTGGACAACTTCGCAGGCGACAGCCCGCAGGCGCAGCTTCCAGCGCGGTCGGTCAAGCGGTCATTTTCACGGCGCATCCAAGAGAGCAAGCCGAGTCTGGGGGCGAGCAATCCAAGGCCATGAAACTGAACTGACGGTCTGAGAAAAAACGCGGTGCACGTGCTCCGTCGCGTCGCGTCCGAGTACCAAACAGAACCACACATCCCTCGCATTTGCAGGGTGCTTTTGATAGATTGAATATGTGACAAAGAGGTTCAACAAAAGGACTGCGGCGTGGTATCTGTATATGGTGCTCGTACCTCGAGATGCTTTCACTTTGGTCATACATAGTGCGTTACTGACTGTAAGTATCACCATTCACGACACCCGACTCCGAGTCGGAGTTCCTGGTGCATCTGAAAAGTCGAATAGGTTACGGAGGGCTTTTTCCCGTTGATGTGAAATAAAAGGGATCACTCACAGCAGATTCGGATGCAGGGAGTCGAACCCCAACATTCACCGATAATGATTCAGGACCACGCAAGGTAGAGTGAAGGTGTACCATACACGATATCCGAGTTATTCATTAACCTAGAATGCAAAATACATCCAGCCATTTCGAAAGGGCGGAAGACAAATCTCAGCGGGAGAGCCAGTATACAGCATAGCCGTGTGTTGCGCCGCTGTTGCCTCGAAGTTGCCTCGGAAAGATGGTTTGGGAGGTTGAGCCCAAGGCAAGAGAAGAAAAAGTTGCTGAGAGTACCTACGAGGATACGGGGAGTCGAACCCCTACACTTACAGAGTACTCGGAGCGTCCGAGTAATCTACCGAAAACAAGAATAGTGCAACATGTGCAATATCCGAGTTCTTCGCCGTCGATCTACATCGCTGGGTACGATAGCTTGTTCTTGGAGAGCGAGGGACTCGCCAGGAATATCTGATTCTCGATGGGGAAGTCGAACCCCAGAGCTGGAAATAACGGGGGCGTACGAGATTCGAGTTGAGGTCCGTTGTATGAATCTGAAAGCGGAAAATAGTAGTTTTCACGCGATCTACAGTAAGTGCAAAACACCGACGCTCGTCTGGAAAACTCGGAGACAGGAACTCGAACATTCACCCTAGGCAGACCGAAGGTGTATTATGCATGCTATCGCAAGTCCAGATCCCGTCGTATCTGAAGGTTGGATAAATGAGGACTTTGGGTTCAAGTGGGCAAAATGTTGTCGTCCCACCGGAATTCGGATACAGGGAGTCGAACCCCACAACATTCGCTGATAAGAAGCTTTTTGGACATCAATAGGCAGAGCGAAGGTGTACCGTACACGATATCCGAGTTGCGGTCGTATCTGAAAAGCCGAGTCAGTTAGCACTCTGGTTTTCAAGGGATTGCAGGGACTCAACAAAAAAAAGAAAGAAAAAAAACACACCTCCGGCAATTGAATCTAGCATTTACTTGTGCGCTAGCAGAGCGAGGCCGGGTATTCAAAGCACTATGAATATCGCGCGTTGTTTTTAGAGGTTGAACCAAAATTGAAGCAAGGACGACAGATAAAGCCCGTCGAGCCCTGGTACTATAATAGGTGCGCAGCAGTCTACTTACACGACATCCGGGTTCTTCAGGTAGTAGGTGCTCCAGATGCAACAAACCGAGTTCGAGGGCAGCTTCGAAGCCTGATTTGAGAGCGTTCATTCAACCTAGCTCGGACTCGGTACCGCAAGGGAGATTCAGTCGACGAATAGGATTAGGCTCCGCAGCACCTGGCTTGAATTGCCCAGATGAGTACTCGTTTTGAAAAGGAATTCATTTGCGGCCGGTGGCAGAGGCAGTACTTGTTCCAAAGCAGGGTTTTGTCCCCTAAATTTGGGGCAAGATTGGGGCAAGCTAAGCACCAAGTTATGGACACCGAGTCTTGAGCCAGGGGTGGAGGATAGTGTATATTCTGAGCAACGTTGAGGAAGCCATGAGAGGAAGCAGAGGCCCCGGGAAACTCCACCAAAGCCTGGTCCGGAAAATTACCAGAAATCGACCTCAAAAAGCTTACGATTTGGGCTGTTTGAACCTCGAAAAGCTTAAATCGGGCAAGGGTCATCACGTGTCGGAGGGAGAAAAAAATCGATATCGTGCCTGGAAATCCGAATTTTTTTCGCCAGGAGCACTCCCTCGAGCTCCCGACTACCTAGGTAGCTTCAAATTCATCTTACCTGGCTCATTCAGGTGGAGGCCGATTGCTTTGAACTTGTAACTGACTTACTTGGTTCAGCTCTCCAGAATTTCGGCTCAAAAAGCTTACGAGCGGCCTAGGTTTTGCGAATTCGGGGCTGAAAAAGCTTACATTTGGACCAGGAAATCCCGAAATTTCGGCCTCAAAAAGCTTAATTTTCGGACCAGGCCTGGGTGGAGTTTCCCGGGGCCTGGAAGCAGACAAGCCAGAGGGAGTTTGCCGATATTTGTACGAATCCGATCGAGCTTCGTTCCTCCTGCTACCACCACCGTGCGCGTCCCCAGGAACGTTCCTCTCGCCACCGTCGACGCTGGCGACGCCGCCGACGGGCTCAGAGTCATCCATCAAGGGCAGCAATCCCGCCATCCGCCACGTGTCAGGGGCATAGCCGCATCCCCAACAAACCCTTGACTTGTGCCAACTTTATCTCAGCCCCAAGAACCCTCAAATTATTGCTTGGATCACCCACTAGAACCACTACAGGCAGCAAGGCGCGATGGCGTCCTCGACGTCCTCCTCGTCGTTCAAAAAATCTACCACTTCTGCTTCGAGCTTGAATATTCCTGACACGCGTTAGTCCTCTCGCTAATTTCCTATACATCGGATGCTCAGTCCGTACTTATGTACGTAGCGAGCAATGGCACGGAACCGCTCTACCAGGTCAAGCTGCTCTCGGCGTTGCGCAACGGTACGTCGTCGTCTCCTGGCCACAATCTCCGATATCCGAAATTTAAAGAATGCTGATTGAACGAACACAGGCGACCCCGCGCTCATCCACCCATTCCTCGCCGAGATCGGGAAGGAGAAGCGCAAGTCGGGGGACCAGCGTACGGGCGGGATCGCTGGGCGGATGAGTGCGAGCGATGATACCGCGAGCATCGATACGGGCGCGGCGGCGCTGCATTTGGCGATCCGGTGTGCTTCGCGTGAGTGTCGTCCTGCTGCTATCCATCCATATCCACACCATATCCATATCCACACTTCGACTCCCCTGTCCTTGCCAATATCGCTTCGAAGCACTCCGATACTAACTAACCCATCCAGTCGACACCGTCGCCCTCCTCCTCTCTCACCGCGCCATCTCCCCCAACGGCGTCCACCCCCCGGGATCGGGCACCACGCCCCTTCACCTCGCCGCCGCCCTCGGCCGCGCGGACGTCGTCGACATGCTGCTCGAGCAGGAGGGCGTGGACGACACGCTCTTGGATGCACAGGGCCACAACATCAAGCACGTCGCGCGCGGGCGTGAGGTCATACGCGTCGTCGATGGTGCGTTGCGTCTCCTCCAACTTTGCCTCGACTGACTACGACTGACCACGACGTTAGACTCGCATGCCTTCCTCAACGCGTCCTACCGCTCCCTTCTGCGCTCATACATCCTCTCCCCCATGCCCGCGGCGCACCACTCATCCACCTCCCTCTCCGCCCCGGCCTCGCCGCAAATACCGCGCTCCACCACGGCCCAGTTCGCGCAGGGCGGCGTGTACATCGGCGGCGCAGCGCCAGCCGGCAGCAGTCAGACCCAAGTCCTGCAGGGCACGGGCCCATTGTACACGCCGCATCAGACGGGGCAGCCGCCCCCTGCGTTGCTCGCGCTGTTAGCGTCCCCGCGGGCGAAGCATTTGGATCTGGGGTACTTGGATGATTCAAGTGGGAGAGCGTTGGTGGGTTCTGTACTTTCATCCACGCATGAACAGTCACTGACCTCGATTTAGCTCCACGAAGCCGCGCGCCGGCGGGACCTCCGCCTCCTCGAGCTCGCCGTTCGGGCGGGCGCGGACGTGTTCGTGCGCGATCGGCGCGGGAAGCTGCCTGGCGCGGATGGTGGCGGAGGTGGTGGTGCGGGCGGAGGGAAGGGCGGGGAGGTTAAGGCGTTCTTGAGGCAGTGTGCGTTTTCCCTTCCTACCACCTGCCATTCCGCATGCTGACCCGGCGCACCCACAGTGACGAACCAAGACGCCGCGCTTCTGCGTACGCCCCTCACTACTGGCGGCCCCGCGCACGCGCCCGTGCTACGCGGGTATCTGAACAAGTACACGAATGTGGCCAAGGGCTGGAATACACGGTGGTTCGTGCTGAAGGAGGGGGTACTTAGCTGTGAGTGGTCCCGCTCTCGATATCGATAACGCGTATTTCTGACATTGTTCCAAACAGACTACCGCCACCAAGACGACGAAGCCTTCGCCTCGCGCGGGTCGATCGCGGTGAAGAACTGCGTCCTGAAGCCGCCTGCGGGGACGGAGCGCATGCGATTCGAGATTCATTCCGGTGCGGGGGGCAAGGGAGGGGAGAAGTGGTAGGTTTTTCCTTCTGTTTTCTGTGCGCGATTGAAGCTCATGGCGGCGCAGGTACGTGAAGGCAAACCACCCCGTCGAGGCTGGGCGCTGGGTCGCGGCCATCTCTGCCAGCATCGCGTGGACCAAGGCGGGCGAGGGCGGGGAGAACAACGGCAACAGCAATAACCACGAGGAGGGCGAGGGGCGGGGGTCGATCGCTAGTGGGGCGCCGAGTTTACGGGGTGAGAGCGGTGGAGGAGGGTCGGCAAGCATCATTAGCGGGAGCAGCGCAGGTGGCGGCGGCGGGCGCACGCGGCTCGTGAGCGTCCTGCGGAAGGGTACGGGCGGGGCGGCGAGTCTAGTGGGGAGCGTGCGGCGCGGGGGCAACGGCGGGCATGGCGAGGCCGAGTCGGGGTCGGCGTCGGTCAACAGCGAGTATGGCGGTGCAGCGTCGAGGAGGGACAGCGGCGAGGGGGATGGGAGCCCGCGGCTGGGGTCGGACGCGGAGAATGGGGAGCCGGAGCAGAGTATGGACGCCGATCGGGAGGCCGATGGGGAGGACGACGAAGACGAGGACGACGAGCGGTTCGACAACGATTCCTCGGCGAGCGCGTCGATACATACAAGACGCATCGCCGCGCCGCACGAAGGGTCGTTCGAGCTTCTCGGAAACAGCGCGACCACGCAGCTTGAGCTGACGCTGGGGCTGCTTGGGCCTGGCGGGGCGCAGGACGCGCTGCGTGACGCGCTGGGGATCGTGAGCGAGTTTGTCACCGTGGCCCGCGAGCGCGACGTGTGGTGGCGGAAGAAGCTGAATCGCGCGCGGACGAAGCAGAGCGCATGGGAGCGCAGCTTGGCGAGTGCGGTGAGGGAGGGAGAAGTGCTCGAGCGGGAGCTGCGGCTGCGCAGCAGGAAGCGAGGGAGTAGGTTCTTTGACGCTGGCGAGGCGCAGGCGGCGCTTGCTGGGGGGAGTGGGACGCTCAAGGCGCGGGGGAAGCGGCCGAGTGTGTTGATGGCTTCGACCGTGCTGGAGGGGGATCGGGAGGTGGTGGAGTCGCCGATGCAGGATGCGTTTGGGGAGCGCAAAGAACTGGGTGCCGCGCCGGCCCCGGCGGCTGCACCTGCGCGGTCCGCGACCTTAACGTCCGCTGCACCTGCCGCTCCTGTTCCCATCCCTGCGCGTGCCCCGACGACAGATCTCGCGCCCCCAACGGCGACCGGGTCCACATTCAGCGGCCGCTCCTACACCAACTACGGCGACGCCGAGTCCGTCATCGACACGGACGAGGAGGACGAGTTCTTCGACGCCATCGAGAGCAATAACATACCGAATCTTGTGGTGCACGAGGCGCTCAAGTCGCCGACGCACTCTGAGCTCGCGCTGCCGGAGGCGGTGAACGTCGAGCCGTATGCGGGGTATGCGCACCTGAGGGAGCAGCTGCTGCTTAGCGACGCGCGGCCGAGTACGAGTCTTTGGAGCGTGCTGAAGCATAGTATTGGGAAGGACTTGACGAAGATTAGTTTCCCGGTGTTCTTTAACGAGCCGACGAGTATGCTGCAGCGGATGGTGGGTCTTTACTTTTTCTGTTTGTGAGCGGCGCTGATGGTCGTGCGTTCTAGGCGGAAGATATGGAGTTCTCGGAATGCTGTCAGTCTTTTTACCTTGGTCTTTGAGCAGTCGCTGACGCTTGGTATAGTGGACGTTGCTGCAAAGGAGCGGGACGCGCACCGGCGGATAGCGTTCGTCGCTGCGTTCGCCATGTCGAATTACTCGTCCACCATCGGCCGTATTGCGAAGCCGTTTAATCCTATGCTCGTGCGTATTGGCTCTGAGTCTCGCTGCACTATCTTGAAGCTGACTGCCTGATGTAGAGCGAGACCTTCGAATACGTACGGATCGACAAGGAGTATCGCTATCTCTCGGAGCAAGTGAGCCACCACCCGCCCATATCGGCGTGTATGGCGGAGTCGCCGTACTGGCGGTACTTTGGCGAGGTCAGTTTCCTTCGTGTCGTGTGGGTACCGAAGACGATGCTGATGACTGGCTCTGCAGGTCGACGCACAGAACAAGTTCATGGGCAAATCGTTTGAGATCCGGCCGACGGGTGTAGCGCATGCCGAGCTGCTTCTGCCTGCAGAATTCGCGCCGTCGTATCCCAAGGCTCCGGGTGTGTTCGAGGGCAAGGTGCGCGAGCACTACAGCTGGAAGAAGGTCACGACGAATGTATCGGGCTTCATTCTCGGGTCGCCGACGATTGACCATTACGGGGACATGGTGGTACGTCGCTCACCCCAGTCCTGTCTTCTTCTCGCTCATCGTCGTTGGTTGGCGCAGATCACCAACCACCGCACGAAGGATACATGCGTGCTCACCTTCAAGCCCCGCGGTTGGCGTGGCAAGGACGCCTACGAGATCTCGGGGCGTGTTATGAACGCGTCCGGGCGGGTGACCTACGAGATCTCTGGACGCTGGAACTCGCAGCTCATCGCGCGCCAAATCGGCGCGGGCAGCGGGGTGCTCAACCCGGACTTTAGCGTCAGCGACCTCAACTCGCCGTCCGCCACGCCCGAGTACATCCTTCTATGGCGCAACTCGGACAAGCCCGAGGGCTCGCCGTTCAATTTGACGCCGTTTGCGATCACGCTCAACGACTGCCCCAAGGACACGCTCAAGCCGTATTTGTGCCCGACGGACTGCCGGCTAAGGCCCGACCAGCGCGCGTTTGAGATGGGGAAGTATGAGATTGCGAATACGCTGAAGAATGAGCAGGAGGAGAAGCAGCGGGCGACGCGGAAGCAGCGGGAGGTGGGGGAGGCGCCGGCGCATAAGCCGCGGTGGTTTTCGGCCGAGACGGACGGGGACACGGGGGAAAGGGTGTGGACGCCTGCAAGGCTGGAGGATGGGTCGATGGAGTATTGGGCGGAGCGGGAGCGGGTGTGGAAGTTGGGGGGGAACCAGGCATGGACCGACGTCGAACCGATATTTATAGAAGAGCCGGATTTCATACGGTCGTCGTAAACAGTTTGCTTGCTTGTTTTTCTATACGCTACCTATTCTCGAGGATTATTATAATTATTTGCGCGACTAGTACTCTCTTGCTGCCACCGCGGTGTGTTTGGATCTGACGATTTTGACCAAACTTGCTCCTTCCCTCCAACCACGACCAGGATCTGACCTGACCTGAGCTCGATGTGATGATTCTCACCACAGGATGTCTACGCGCCCTCGAGTGCGACAAGCCACTGCTCAGCGGCGCCCACAGCCATGAAGGCAACAATCAAAGATCAAGTCGAGATTTCCTTTCCTGTCCTTGAGCTTCGCGTCTTCGTCCCAAACCCTCGTTTCCTTTCCTTTCTCCTGCGCCTTTCTCAGCATGGTGTTCTGGAACACCATTTTCGTTGTCCTTTCCGCCGCGCTGCTGGTCGCGTCCGCGTCACAATCGCAATCGCCGTCGACCTCGCTCGCAGCCACACCGACGGAATCTGGCGGAGTCGTTCTTCCGAGCAGTACTGCCGGGCTGGATCCCTGCATGGAGACGTGCTTTGAGCAGGCGGCGGGAGCGAATGGGTGTGCCATGTGCGTTTGTTTCTCTGTCCGTCTTTGCTTCAATGCGAGCCTTGCTGACCAGTTCCGGGAACTAGAGACGACGTGAACTGCGTTTGCGCGTCCGCGCAGCTTCAAGCGGATTTGACGGATTGTCTCGACGCGGAATGCAGCGCGTTCGCTGCCCCGCAGGCAATGGGACTCATCGCTCAATTGTGCAATAAAGGTTCGGCGGCCTCTTGTGCTATGTAATTTGGTTTGCGCGATGAGCTGACTCGACTACTTTAACTTATTAGTCCGCATCGTCGCGACGGGGACTGTAACACCTGGCCACCTGGCGGTCACTTCGCCGTCCTCCTCTTCCGCCGCCGCCCCGACGGAGCCTGTGAGGAACCAGCAGAGTAGTGCGCCTGCGAGCGTCGTCGTCCGTGCTTATTTGACGAGTACGGTCCTGGCTGCCGCAGTGGTGGGGCCGCTCGTGTGGGGTTGGATCTAATTGTATGAATGCTACACTTGCGCACACGTCGTCCTCGACCGCCGTGGGGGCTTGTGAAGAGCATTATATTTTCTGCGGTGCTCGACCATATCACCCGGGTCTCTGTGTCGTCTCCTTGGCCGGCGCTGTTCGAAAATCAAGCGAGGTGCTTCTGTCATTCAGTCCTTCCTCGTCGACGAGTCTCGACGCCTGTTCTGGTTGGGCGATTAGCCTTGATTCGGCGAAGATTTGCGTTTTTTGATGATCGTCGCAATGTCTGTTCCTGTTCCCTGGGCCACGCGAAGGTCTTTCCCCAATGGACGATGCGATGTCTGGAGAATGTCGGGCGCGCTGCCATCTCATCTTCCTTGCATACTCTTCACTCTGCCCAGGGGGCCTAGTCTGAATGTCGTCGCGCCCGACACTCGGTCTTGCTTTCACCTTCTTCCTCTTCGCCGCATGCCGCGCCGCAAACGACTGGTGCGTCGAGCTTGGTTGTCGCGTCCCGCGTACTGACCCACGCCTTACCAGGTCAACTCCGTGCTTCGACGGACAATGCTCGTACGACATCCCCGCGTCCTCTGAGGTCTCTGGAACCCTCCGAGTAGTGCGTCCCTCCTTCCATTCCACGCGCGTTTATAGACTCATGAGGAATCATCGCTTAGTGGGGCGCCGCGGACGCGATATCCGACGTGACCACCGCTGCAGGATGGACGATCCTTGACTGCCAGAAGGGCGCCTTGGCGCAGGACGTGCGGCTCGTCTGCCACGATAGCGCAGGCTGTCCGCATTTGACGCAGAACACCGGGAGTGTCGGGAAACTTGTGCGCTTGCCGGAGAGCGTGCGTGCTCGTGCTCAAGCCCACCCTAGCGCGCGTACTAATGCCTCCCCCTCCAGTGCGGGCACGGTGCCTTCGCGCGCGTAACGAAGGACTGGGTGCACGCAGACCAAACTCTGCCGCCCGCCCTCGCTAGTAAACTCCGCCGCCGCGACGGGCAGCTCCCTGAGGTCAAGGGCCTCAGCATCGACGCGGACTTCAACGCCGTGGATCTCTCGCAGTGCGTGTCGTTCTTCCTTCCGCCCGACGAGTATCCGCTCATAAGGACTTGCAGGGCTGGGCCTGTAAACTTTGCCATCCACGGGCTGACCACGTCGTTGCCGGAGAACCCCGCGCCCCGGCGTCGGAGTCGCTTCGCCCAGCCCGAGCACGATGTATCAGACCGCTCCGTCATCTCTGTCCTGCAACAGGCGTTCCAAGGTGTGTGCTCCGCTCCTTGTCGGTGCGGTATATAACATATTCTGACTCTCGGCGCCTCACAGAATTCAATTCCTTCAATCAGGTGCGTCTCCCTCCCGGTCTGCTAAAGCTGCGCGATACTGATAACGACTTGTAGAGCGTGATGCAGAAGCTCCAAGAGGTCAACTTCAAGCAGACCTTTCCCCTCTTCGACGAGAAGATCTCGTGTCCCGCGGTGGGCAAGATCCCCGCCTTCGAGGCCTCGGTGTCCGGGTCCGTTGACGCCTGCATGGTCGCGAACGTCTCGCTCGCCGTGACCGCCATTGGCACCCTGCTCCCCGCCAACTTTACCAAATTCGGGGTCGTCGTCGACGTCGATGCCAACTTGGAGGGCACGCTGAGCTTGTCGAGCTCTGCCGCGGTGCGTGCGACTCCTCCTCCTCTTCCTCACCCTCGAGGAGCGGATGTATCGAGTTTGCGTTTGCTGATGATTGATTGCGCAGGCGACGCTGGACTCGGGGAAGCTGAAGCTGCTTACTGTGGGCATTCCTGGTGCGTTGCGTTCCCCCTCCTCCCCTTCCTCGCGCGCCCCTTCCCTTGCCCGTGGCTGACGACCGACCGACTCGAGGCCTCGACTTTCCTGGGTGCGTCCCCCCCTCCACATACAGCACATTGTACTACAAGCCCCATGCTAACCCCTGCACTACTCAGCATCCTCACCATCGGCCCGTCCTTCGTCGTCGAAGCGCAAGTCAGCGGCAACGTCGACCTCGCGCTGGACCTCACCGTCGACCTCTCGTACTGCATCTCCGGCGCGAAGCTCTTCTTCCCGCCCGATCCGTTCCATAACAATAGCGGGCGGTTCACGCCGAATAATAGTCGTACGTCGCCTTCCTCCCGCCTCCTCCCCCTTCCCGCCTCCCGCCTCCCGTTCGCATGTCACTTGACTCATACTCACCACCCGCCAGCGCTGAACTTCTCCGTAACCCCCGCCGTCGCCTCCAACGCCGCGATCACCGCACACGTCATCCCCTCGCTCAACTTCGGCGTCACCGCCGTGGGCGGCATCGCCACCAGCACCATCTCGGTCGACTTTGACACGAGCTCGACGCTCACGATGAATCTTGACGCGGATGGGTCCGTCAGTGGTGGTAGCACGGGGGTGACGAACAAGACGTTCTCCGGGTTGGAGGGGTGTGTGGATATCGGCGCGGGGCTGGCGATAAATGCGGGCGCGGACGCGAAACTGTTCCAGTTGGAGTTGAATCCGAATGTGCGTCCTTCATGCTCCGGATACCTTCTCGTGTGTGTTCTCACTTTATTGTTATGATTATTGTTTCAGGTAAACCTCTTCACGAAGAATTTCGACTTTTTCAAGGTGCGTTGACCTTCCCTTCGTCGACCCAGCGCTAACCCAACCTTTCATATGTAGAAATGCTTCGGCACGCAAGCCTCCAATTCCAGCGCCCCCCGATCGCGACGGGAGGTACAATCCGTGTCGCTCGCTGAGTCCGATGGTGTCGAGAATACGAGTAATACCGTTCGGCCATTACTGAAGCGCGCCAACAACAACACCCTTGCGTGCCCCACGTCCTTCGCTGGCCCGACGACGAATCTTGTGAGTGTGGCGGAGTCGGTGATCAACAGCGCTAGGTGCGTTTTTTTGTGCATAGAGTAATTTGACTTGAGAGGAGACAGACGCTGATTTGTGTTCTTTAGTATCAAGCTGTTGGATTCAGTGTAATCCGTGTCTGTGTGTGTCTGTACATGTATCGTTATCTTGTACCGGAATCCCAGCCTTGGAGTGTTACCGGGTCCGTCGGCGAAATTTGAAGAACCTTCTTTCTAAGTAATTCCCATTCAGTTGTAGAGCATTCTGTCCGTCTCGTTCCACTTGTATCGACCGTGGATTCTCATTGGAACGGACAATAACATCATCAGCAAACCGTGGGTCTGCCTTTAGACTTCACTCTTGGCGCTGTCTTTTCCTCCCAGAATTGGTGCCCAGACATTTTATTGCCCTGCGGTCCGGCGTGTCGATGTACGGTCCGCCCACAAGTCAACCATGCGGTCGTAATGCAACCGCTGGATTCCCAGCCATATTTCTCATTTCTCCGCCGCCAAGTGCATTCACCAAACTGGTTATCTGGTGACTTGAGCCAAGCTCTATGTCGTCGAAGAGGGCCCGGTCGTGAACACGCGATCCCTCGCGCGTTTTTTGGATAAAAGGCCTTTCGTGTTCCCCAGGCTCACCCGGCTTTCGCAATGTTCTCTCTCTCTGTGGCTGCTGTGACCCTCGCCTGCGTCGCTACCGCTCTCGCCTCGCCGACCAACTTGAACTCCACCCTCAATGGACCCATCAAAATCGGGAAACGCTGCACTGGGACTACTTATTCAGTCCCTGGACGACGTAGCTGCGGCGCAAGTGTGCACCACTATTAACGTTCGTCGACCCTGCTTTGCCTTCGTAGTAGGAATTTTAAATTCTAAACGGAACGCGGGGATTCAGATTGGCGGTTTCACGGTGCCGGCGGGCAAGACCTTTGCCCTCGCACCTGCCGACGGCGCTGTCATCTCCCTCACCGGGCAGATTACATTCGCAGTCACGGTAGGGTCTTTCTTCCAGAGCGCAAGTCAATGCGTCGACTGACGAGAAGTGTTGTATATAGAACTGGGCCGGTCCTCTGATGACGATCACAGGTCTGCATATCCAGTCCTGGGCGCGTTGAACGTATTTTAACCGCTTATGTTTAGGAAACTCCATCACCTTCAACGGCAACAAGTATTCATTTTTTTTCCTTAATCGCGTGAACCCCGGCGCTTAACCTCATCCTATCTCAGTCACAACCTCGTTGGAAATGGGGACCAATATTGTGAGTACCAATATTTCCCTCCGTAAAATAGAGAACTGACTTCGCTTCTTCTAGGGGACGGACTCGGTACGGTCCGCTGTACACGACCGATGGCTTCTTCGTACTGATCTCTTGAAACACGAAGGCCTAAACGGGGGCGTGCAAAAGCCTGACCCTATGCTTAGAATCAACATGGGCGGCACCTTCTCGAATTTGCAGGTCGGGCTGCCATTAGAGCGAATCTATGCTTACGCTCTTTGACTAACTTGGGGTATACATACCAGCTGGTCAACAGCCCAGCGCGAGCCGTGGCCATCGGGGGATCGTCGCTCACCGTCAGCGGAATTACCGTAAACAACGGTTCGTCCGAGTCTCCCTCCTCGCACCTGCTGCACACATGAGATGTTATTTATTGAACACGGTTTTTTCAGCGGCTGGGAATGCTGCCAACAGTCGATCCGGAGGCTTGGCCGCTGGGCACAACACCGATGTCAGTTCTCATTTGGTTGATTGTAGAGTGGCTTCTGACTGACCATATACGTTGTTCGTGTAGGGTTTCGATGTGTGAGTCGTCGTGTTTCATCCTGGGCGCGCTCATTCGTTAACGCAAGTCAGCTCCGCGAATAATGTTCGGATTCAAAACTCGATCGTGACGAACCAAGGTAATTTATCGACAACCACCTCTATGCTCGATAGAGTCGTGACCAAACCTCAACTTTCTCAGACGACTGTCTCGCCATCAACCGCGGCACGAATATCACCTTCACCGGGAATAGTTGCACGGGCGGCCACGGAATCTCTGTCGTGAGTGTCTGCCTCGGAAAGAAAAATCCGCAACGAAGTCGCTAAGCATTCGGACTCTACTAGGGCTCGATCAACTCCGGGGTCGTCGTTTCTGGCGTGACAATCTCGAACAACGTTGGTCAGTCCCCATTCCATTCCATTTTCCGCTTTCAACCAGAGTTTTGAGGAGATATTATTATTTGGCAGTCACGAACAACGTCAACGGTTTGCGCATCAAGACCGACGCTGCCGCGTCGGGCTCGACCGTCTCCAACGTCGTCTACTCTGGGAACAAACTCAGCGGGATAACGGGGTTCGGGGTGCTCATTGACCAGGTACTCACTCTGTCTCGATCGATTTCAACCAAACTGTCCTTTGACTGACGGAATGGTTAAACTCATGTAGTCCTACCCAGCTACCCTCGGGACGCCTGGCACGGGCGTCGTCATTAACGGCGTTACCTTCTCCGGAACAAATACCATAGCTGTTACGAGCACGGCCCATCGCGTCGAGGTGAACTGCGGCTCGACGAGCAGCTGTACCGGGACTTGGGTATAAGTCCTCGCTTTCCTAATTTTTCTCCCTTGACTTACTTTGATTCAACAAGAACTGGTCCGGGCTTACTGCGACAGGCGGGACGGGGTCGACGGTCAAGAACGCTCCAGTTACTGGTACGCTAATTAATTTTCTTTGACATGCGAAGTAGATCCCTGATAACATTTCAATAGGCGGTTCTTTCTAAGTAGTATGTAGGGTTGCTGCTATCCGTTGTGTTTTGTATGTATGTACACGAACCTATGATAGCTCGGTGATGCGCCATCATCGTTGATGGATGGCGCATCAGTGTTCAACTTGGGGTTGGTCGGAGTGATTCCAATAAGTAAAGCTTGCTCGCCCCGGGCCAGACTTCTCTGAAAGACCCAAAACGCGCCCGTAAAATGATCGATGGCTCAGTTTGGTGTGCGAGACGCGTTCAGAACTGTGGGAGAGTGCTGCATCACGACAATGATCATCAGCATTCCACGCTTGCCTCCTGCCACCAACTGGCTTGCCTCCTGCCACAGGCTTGCCTCTTGCCACCCGCTCCTCCGCCCACTTACTCGTTCGCAGTACATCAGCAGCCGACACTTCAGACGGCGAATCGTCTACGATGCAAACTCGGAACGATCTTACTGTGAGCCGTCGAGGGACTGCAACTCGCCGTTTGTGTCATTGACTGACGAACATTTCCAGTGTCCTTGCAACGAATCCATCGGATGTGTCTCGCAGATAACCTCTGGCTCCATCCTCTCCACATCTCCGGAACTGCTATCGTCCACAGCAGGCCCTCCCTCGGATTCCCAAGCTACCGTCCTCAGGTCCGAGATCGAGAGGGCAAAGCAGGAAATCTCCACCGCGAGTCTTCATATCGCGCACCTCCAAGACGCGCTGGCGCGGTTGCTTCGGCACCGGGAGGAGATGGAGAATCTCGTACGAACCAACACCGGGGTCCTCTCTACGCTCCGCCGTTTCCCCAACGAACTACTGTTGGAGGTTTTCCATCACACTCTCGTCGAGAGCCCCGCAGTCCATCAGGTGCCGTGGGTCCTGAGTGAAGTGTGCAGCCATTGGCGCCGCGTCACGCTTGCCGCGCCTTTCCTCTGGAGCCGTTTTCCTCCTTTGTCGTTCGGCGGCGACCGCCCGTTTTCCACACCGATGATGTCGGTCCAGTTGGACCGCGCCGAGCGCACCCCGCTTTGCATTGATCTTGGGAACTTGGTTTCCCCAGACACCTTGGCCCTTCTCCTCCCGGTCGTATCGCAATGGCACGATGTTGCCATACCCCTGACCTCCCTCATGTCGCCGCAACTGACGGGGCACATATTCTCCACCTTGAATAATCTCACCCTCACCAGCCCGGCTTATATACCCGGCCATCCCAGTACGTCGGATATCGATCGAGTCAGCTCACTTCCGTCCCTCATGCACCTGAGGCTGGACATGGGCAGGTTCGCGACCTTCCCTCGCCACTTGGTGCTCCCCTGGTCGCAGCTCCACATTTGCGATCTTTACGGCGTGGGCTGTAATGATGTCTCATGGATCCTCCCTCGACTCAGCCATGGCACACTCGTCGTCATAATCGGTTCTAACTTCGATGTTTCCCCGCCAAACAAGACGACATCTCTTGCCAGGTCTCTCACCTTCACCAACTGTACTTACGGTTCCCTCGTTAACATCATCTCCAACCTCTCCACTCCTGTCCTCTCTACTCTGATCGTGCAAAGCAGCGGCCCCAAGTGGTTTGTCGAACCCATTTGGGGCCTCCTGGACCGATCCGCTTGCTCTCTGCAGCATCTACATCTCGATTGTGAGCTGAGCGAGGACGACCTCGCTCGATTCCTCGAATCACCCCATGTTCACAGTGCAATTGACCTCAACTTCCGGCGTGCGCACCTGTCCCCACGATCTATCGCCGCGCTGGCGACTCTTCCCAACCTCCGCGCACTGGTGATATGTGGCGCCTCGACGGACGAGACTGCCTTGATCGCTGCACTGACGACACAACACCTGCGCGTGATCTCCCACCCGTCTGAGGCCTCGGAGCGGTCAGGTGCGATGGCCGGAGAGCGTCGGTTCAGGTTCACGCTCACGTAGTGTGAATTCTTGAGGTGAGCGTGGTTCGCTGGTGTCTTCTTCTGTGCAGTGACATTTATCGCAGGCTCGTACATGTATGGACGTAGACGTATAGTGTACTTTTCTGTGCCGCGAGGCCTCACTTGATACCTTCCTTGTTTGACGACAGTCTTGCCACGGTTCGTCGCACCGATCTCAAGCATTATGTTAGCGTCTCAAAACCGCGCTCATTCTCAATCCGCTTGCTTGTATGTACTTACTGTGGTTCCCATCCTGTTGAACCGACTTGGAAAACAAATTCGCTTCTCGTTGCAGGGAGAGAATGAACATGACCTGTTCATCCACTTGGACCGTTCAAGGGATTCTGCGTAACTAGTTCTGTTATCCCAAATTTAATTTTCTTCCGCCAGATCTTCCAAATAAGGATGTTTGTCGAGGGTGGATGGGGTGCACCTTAGGAGTGCGGGTCCTCGTATCCAAATTTGCTGGTGTGCATCTTTCTTTGTTTGTTTTCTCCAGGACTTGAAAACTGCTGAAAGCTTCAATTTACTCAAAGTTCTCAGGTACAACGGGGACTCGCATATTGTGTACGGTACACTCCTGCCGTCCTTATAGAGGCCAACATAAATAGATAACTATGGAAAAATTGAAAGCAAAGTAACAGTGGGTATATACGACACATATTTGTGAGCTAAACAACTGTCCAGCTTCAGATTGGCATGGTGTTGGCTCCATCTCGGGAATTATTGTCTTCCGCTTGTATGTCAGAGTTCCCTTCACTCGAGCTGTCCACGAATATAGTCATTGGAGTATGAAGTGTTGTAGGTTCTGTGAGCCTGGGATTCTTGTTCAAGAGCACCAAGTCTGTCATCAATGTGGCCAACGTCTTTGGCCTGCAACGATCGTTCGAACAGTGGTCGAGCAGATTTCCACAGTTCTGCTGCCTCTGCAGTCTTGCCTTTTCCCCATTCGAGATCACCAAGACGTATCATACACTGTGCTCGGCTGCAGTGAACATCCATGAATGTAAATTCCCCTAGTGCAACAGCGAGCAAGTTCTGTGCTGTGGCCACATCTTCCTCCATGAAGAGATCTGCAGTGAAAAGGAGAGCTTTGGAGACCGCTAGCTTGTCTTTGCTTTTATATGCATGGCATAGGAATAGCACTGGCCATTTACTTTGCTCATGAAATTCAGTAGGCCATCGAGTAACATCGCCAAGTTGCTCTAGACAGTATAGTATGACCTCACTGTGATTTGATTTGAGACAATTCTGGAACAATGCTCTGGCCGAGGTTGCATTCCCTTCTCTCAAGTCTAGGTGCCCCGAAAGCAGATCACACAAGGTTACTCCTAGAGCATATTGCCTCCTGATGCATGTCTTGTGGGCTGTTTCCAAGGTTTGATGAACAAGCTCCTTTCTTGTTCCAATGAGTATATCAACTTGTGCGATATTCAGGAGGGTGGTAACATGGTCACGAGCACTTGGGTCAAGACCAGACTCCTGCAAATTTGTAGCATACATACTTCTGGCCTCTGCATACTCTGACTTGCACAGATGGATCTCTGCCTGAGAGTTTGACAACATAGTACACAGCTCACTGCTGGTCATGCCACAGAGAACAAGCATTTCTTTGCCCTTGGGTATTTCCATCATAGCATGAGAGTAGTCGCCAAGAGAAATTAAAGCTGTGGTACATATGACTAGTGCTCCTGAGGCTGCCAAAAGATTGGTTGCCTGATACGCAAGTTGCTCGGCATGTCTTCCCAATGCCAATGCAGATGTATAATCCCCACTCCTCCACTTGAACCAAGCAATCTCACTCAGGCAATGACACTGACTGCTGGGATCATTTCCAGTGGCGCTTAATAGAACAAGGGCCTTTTCAAGGAAATGAAGGTGTCGGATCTGGGTTCCGGATATCACACCAGATGCTCCTGCTGACTGGTAAAATGTGGCTACTCAACATCATCAGTATTATAGTCAGATAGGTTGAAGTAGTGGGTAAACCTACCCTCAAGTATTGGATCCTGGAAGTGTTGAAATTGAGATATCCCTTCTGCAATCAATTCCTCAGCTTGGCTGTCGCCGGGTAGACCTCGCAAACATTCAATGATGTAGAGGACCCGCTGTCGAGAATTGCAGAGATGAATGGGAAGATTGTCCAACAAATGTGTTTTTCTACCCTGAGTCATGCGGTAGAAGGAAGACAGAGAAATTGTGGACTGAATAGTTTCGCCAAAATCAAGGGACTCCTGTTGCAACCCCCATTGAAGAACCTCATCAAGGTTGGCAAGGTTAGCAGTGATCTGGGCAAGAACACTGCTTAGACGTGAGTCATCATACCTCTGATATAGGGCGAAGAGGTTATGGAATGACATCCGAAGTGATTGTACAATGGCCTCTGGAGGTAGGGAAAACTGCCGAACATGTTCTCTGATTGGCACCAGTGACCGAAGTCGACCTTTGTTGTCTTTATATGCCAAGGAGGTGGCAATAAGGACAGATTTGCAAGATAGAATGTCCTTGATTGGGAGTTTACTTTGAAGAAGTTCAAAATCTGAGAGTCCATCTGGTAAAATTGACAGGAGACTGAGCAACTCCCGAGACCCAGAAGTAAGGCGAGGGCTTGACAGGGATAGTGCAATGGATGTATCCATGTTTGAATTCCGATCATAACCAATAGATAATAGACTTGTCTTCTCAGTCTTCCATCGGGTGAGCACGTTAGAAAGGCCCTCATATTCAACAAGATGGGCCATGAGATCCAGGGCCAGAGGGATGTTCTCAGTGAACTGCAAA
Source organism: Mycena filopes (assembly GCA_029281495.1). NCBI lineage: Eukaryota > Fungi > Basidiomycota > Agaricomycetes > Agaricales > Mycenaceae > Mycena > Mycena filopes. The sequence continues at coordinate 1,006,027 of JARIHR010000015.1, forward strand.
AGTTGTGCTTTCTCATCACTGAGATGAGAATCATCTATTATATCCTCGAAAATTTGCAGAGCAGCTTCATTGGAGAGGGGTTCCAAAGATGGCAAAAATGGACGGGTCCATTGAACCTTGCCTGGTCTTTGGGCACCCCGCATGGTGATCTGTCTGGTGGTCAACACATCATTCAATATGGTAAGGGGAAACCCACGATTAGGGCAAGGTGGTTCACATCAGCAAGGAGGGAGATCAAGTCTTCTAATTCACTACGGGACTCCAGAGGCTCCCATGGCGTCTCCAGATTGTCGAGAACCAAAAGGCAGGGACTTGGTTGTTGAGCAAAATACCGCACAACAGGCCCAATTAGGTTTGGCCCTGATTCCAAGCCCAGGTGTAGACCAATCAGTGCAGCTAACTCAACAGCTGTTGTGGCTGGCTCTGCACTAACAAAAAATCTAGCCTGAAATCTGCTGCATGTGTCACTGTGATGGAGGGCGGCTCTTGCAAGTGATGTTTTGCCCATCCCCCCACCTCCAAGAATGGCTACTCTTGGTGCTTCCTGAGTGAGAATCTTGATAATATGCTGCATTTCTGATTCACGGCCATGGAATATCTGTGGTTTTGAGGGCAGCAAGGAGAATGAGTTTGAGCTTTGTGTGTTGTGTGGATTGAGATTCAACAAAACTTATCTGCAGCAGAATTGACTTACCTCTGAGGGCCATTGGACATCCCGTAAAACATCTAGTTCAGAATTATGCTCTGCTGTCAATAGAAGTGTGGATCTCCTCACCAAAGAGGACCGGTCTGACATTGTGCCATCCACATCAGACAGTTCCGAGATGAGCTCAAGCAATTTCTTGTGCATATTGTCCGCTTCAGTTTTGACTTGCAGAACATCATTCATGACTGCAACTCCTGTCTGGCCCTGCTGTACTGTTAAATTTTTGATCAAGGACCTTGAAGCCAAATCTTACCTTGAATATCTCAATCGCCTGGTCTAATCCAGTGCGGCAATCTTTAAGTAATCTGTTGGCCTCAGCTTGGTGAAAGAACCATTTGATCTTGTTCCCATCCTGCTGTATTTGAATGAGCATGTACATCTTGTGCAGTGTTCTAGAATAAAAAGTCATTTCAACAGACTCCCCAGTTCAGTGTTGGCTTACTCCGTGAAAGCTCCAATAGCCTCAAAAACCGCTAGATGTGGGGTCCCAAGAGTTTCGGATTTCAGATGCAGTCGAATGATTGGATAGAGAACTCGGTGGATATTTTCAACAAGTCGAAAGCATTCATCCTTGTTTCTCTTGACATTCTGTACTTTCTTCAGTTCCAGTGTGGATTTTTCTGTTGCAACTAATACCTGCAGCCCTACAATGAGAGCCTGGGTGGTCTTGATAATAGGCTGCGCATATGGTAGGCCAAAGGCATTATTGAGCTCATCCAGTAAGATCAATCCAGGTGTCAAATAAGCTGTGATGTTGTCGACACGGATTTTGGCAGCGGTATGTGGGTGGGCCATTTCGAAAAGAGATGTCATCAGACTAGAACTGAGCCTCTTATAATGTTTCTGGAGCAGTGCCTTGATATCTGTTATTTTCTGTTGAACAGCGGGATAAACTAGGTCACATCTTTCTTGGTTTCCAGCAACACGGACTTGATTCATCAGAGTGTTCGACTTGAGTTCCGTACTTAGCCCATTCAGTACACACCACCAGAGAGTCTCTTCCATTGTGATTGCTGGGTTATTCTCACCTCAATCCCTGTCCACGCCAGTGTTCAACAGATTCAGTCGTCCAAAGAGAAGGTAAGGAATTAGATGGCTCTAATCATAGTAATCAACCACGCGGTAGTCTTCAGATCATCTGAGGGTGCATGAGTTTTAGTTACATTTTTATTCATTGATCAAAACTGATGGAGAAGTGTTTGTTGGATTCCCGCTATCTATTAGTGGTGTTTGTCGGTTCGTTGGCCTGAAATGGTCACAGACCAATTGGGAAGCAGCCGGAGCATTTAGGGAAAGCATACGGGTTCATTTGCAATGTTCCCGAGATGTTCCTACGGGCTAGAGAGGAAAGTGCAACATGAGACGAACTACCAAAAAGGTCCCGGAGTGTTCTTCATTGAACATAGGAACCCGAACAGCCCAGTCAAGACTGAACATGAGCGCACTGATAGAGCAGAACCGCCGGAAAACTCCACTTACTAACCCTTTTTCAAGGTTTCAGCACCCCTCGGCGATCTCGGCGATGTTGAAGTTCAACTTAGCCTTCTAGTTCAACCCGAGTTCAGTAGATAGAACCAAATTGTAAGTTACACAGGATTGCTTTGAATCCTCCTCCTTCCAGCAGCTACTGTACACCGTTCGAATCCTGCCAACAGGCATTGTAAAACACGGTTTCTTCCAGCCCTTGAGCCTTCTAATACTTCGGCTTCTGCCCCATCGTCCTCGACAAATTGTACGCCGCCGAAATCAGCGTTACGTGCCTGCATCCCATCCCACCCCACATCAGCACATACTTCAAGACCGGCGATAAAGGAAAACACGCACGTAAAGCCCTGAACCGCGTTCCCGAGTCTACCGATGCCACGTCTTCAGTCGCAGCAACAAATGGAGAAAGAAGAAAGACCGACCCCTCGCCCGCATCCGAGATCTCCTCGGTACACAGCCCGACGTGGTTGAGGTAGAGCAGGAAGTCCTAAAAGCAATGCCGTTCAATCAACTTGTTGCCAATCCGGCCGGGGGCGAAACGAACCTCGAACATGGACACGGCCTTGAGCAGCATCGCGTGGTCGTACTCGCCCGCGCGCGTCAGCGCTTCCACGCACCTAAGTACCACGAGATACATTGAGCTGCTTGTACCCGGAGAACGGAGGAAGGAAGAAAAACGCACCACAAAGTACACAAACAAAACGTGCCCTCCTCTCCGCCAACCCCGTCGTCCGACTTGGTCACGTCGTAGCGGAAGACCAAATTCTACTCTCGTCCTCAGACAATTTTCATATGAACTGAACGACAAAGAGCACTCACATTGGACGTCAACCCACCCCGCTCAGGTGTCTTCAGAATCTGCTTCAGCGTGCTCACGAACCGCGGGTCGCTCTACATCCACCTCCGTTCAATAACAACAAAGGGCAGGAACGAGTGAACGAGGACGGGACTCACCGGCTGAATAAAAAACACCAACGGCATGATCAACACCGCCGAGTCCAACACCCCCGTCTCCTCATAGCTCTGCCCAAAATGCCCCAGCTGCTTGTTCCACGCGCGGCTCATGATCTCCTCGTACAGCGTGTCGCGCGCGGAGAGCCATGCGGTGCGGTGTGGGCAGGGGAGGGAGCGTTTGTCTGCGAGGCGGAGGCCGCGGTCGATGGCGACCCAGAGCATGACCTTGGAATACTACCCGCCCCGCCACATCAGCCTCCACACTTTTACTTGCTTCACAAAGGCGAAGACGAACCGTGAAATGCCGCTTCTTGTTCCGCACCTCCCAGATCGACCTGCGCACGAAGACCAGTCAGTCTCTCTCTTTTTAAGAATCGGCAAGAGAAGATGACGCACAGATCAGGCTGGTGGCAATGTGCAACCACATCTGGGTTCGGCGCCATTAGCTCCCCGTCTTGGTATTCAACCACGCAACTCACAATCGACCCTAATCGCATCAACCTTTAGTTAGCATCGGTATATTGAAGGCAGAGAGGGAAGAGACTAACAGATCCCGCACGAGGAGCCAGGTATCGTACGACTGCACTCCGCGTTAGTATTACCTCGAAAGAAGTAGGGGGAGACGCACGAGCGGCTTCCCGAACTTCTGCCCGAGGTAGATACAGTCCATCCTAACGCCGCATTAGTTAGCCTTAGTAGTCGCCACCAAGTACAAGGAGAGAAGGAGGGACGTACAGCTCGCCGTATATGTCCAGCTGCACGTGGTCGGCGGCGCCGTTCCCAATCCTACGTGAACGCATGCAATCAGTTCAAATAAACAGCTTGTGGAAAAGAGGGCAGCGCACCGAACAGGCTTGGACCCCTTATGCCCATCGAGGTGCGTCAGCTCGATCTCTTCGAGCTCTTTCCCGCCTATAGTACGAACGCATCAATTTTTTCGTCTTTAGGAACAAGAAGAAATGTATGGAAGGAAGGCAAGGCACGCACCATGTATAGTATACATAATCTGCAGACTCCCATCCGGGTTCTTGTCCCGCAGGCGCTCGAATATGAACTCCATGTACGCTTTGGAACAGACAGTCAATCATCGCAATTCTTTGTGGAGTTTGGAAAAAAGGGGAGGGCACGAGGACTTACCATCTGCCTCCCGCGTAAACCCAAGCCGGATGAGCGCATAGAGCGTAAACGACGAGTCGCGGATCCACGACGCCCTATAATCCCAGTTGCGTGTGCCGCCGATAAATTCTACATTAGACATCCGCTTATCAGTACACCTGAGTTGAAATTGGAAGAAGAGGAAAAAGACGAACCGGGCAAACTGAACGTCGGACTGGCCACCACCGCACCCGTCGGCTCGAATATGAGCAGTTTGAGCGCGAGCGCGCTTCGGTGCACGGCCTCCTTCCACGAGCCCGTGTACGTCGACTGCCGGATCCAGTCGTTCCAGTATTTGTTCGTGCCCTGCGTCGCATCACATCAATATTTATCTACTTGCGGGATTTTGAATAGAATACACGCACCGTCAACAACGCATTCACCAGCTCCTTCGTCAACGGCGGGTCTTCTCCCGCATTGGTGGTAGCATTAGGGCCAGGCGGCGTCCGCAAAACGAACGTAACGCACTGCCCCTCCTCCAGCTCCAGCTCCGTCTGCACGCCCGGCCCCAGATGGCCTTTCTCCGTCAAATCCAACAAGGTGAGCTGCACGGTGGGCGGGGCGACGGAGGCGGGCATGGTGCTTTCGGTGACGAGGCGGAGGTCGAGGGTGAGGGCGGGGGATTCGAATAATGCCGCGCCGGAGGGGGAGAGGGTGGTGGTGTGCGCGGCGCGCGCGTAGTCGAACGCCGGGGCGCATTCCATGCGCAGGGGGACGGTGCCGCGGATTACCTGCGGTGATAGTAGTAAGCCGCAGCCGCATACGATCCGAGTAGATGGGTACCTCGACGCGGCGGATGAGCCAGGGGAGGAGCGGTTTCTTGGGCGCTGCGCCACTGACGGTGGGCTGGCGGGGGAGGAAGTCTGCGGGGTTGTGGTTAGCCGGGAACTGATGGGAGATTCGCGTTCGCGAGTCTCGGGAAGCCCGAGGGAGACCGTAGGTGGGTCGCGATACCCGAACAAGGCCGTAGCTGGGCTGCGATACCCGGGGGAGGCGATGATAGGTTGAATGGACGCGGTAGGTATCGTCTACGTGTCCCTGCCTCCCTGCCAATGAGATGCCATAGGACTCACCAGTGATACTAACCACCCCGCGCTCGTTCATGAATTTAGTTTGCAGCACCTTGTGCACGCGATCAGCAGAAATCGCAGCGACACAAGGGAAAGAAGGACACGCACATTAGAGCTGGGGTAATAATTCTGCTTCGTCGAGAAGGGCACGGTCGGGCTGATTGAAAAGTGGCCGCCCTTGTTCTTGTCGAGGATGCGAGCAAAGACGGAGGGTGAGTCGAAGTTGGGGATACAGTAGCTCTCGACTACGTTCCAGGATGAGTCCCCAGTCCCCAGGAAAGGGTATGGTATAGAGGGGACGTACTAGATCCGTCTGTGCTGACGAGAGCCGCGGTGTGCAGGTTCCCGATCCTGGCGCGATGGTCAGGCGAGGGTTAGGGTTAAGCAGAGGGCATACAAGGCGTGGTCTGAGATCGGGATGTAGTCCCTGTCGATGGCGGATTTTGGCTGGTGCATGTTCATCGTCGTCGTTGTCGGTAAGAGCTAAGCCCGACGTTGGCCGGATTGATGCATTGATCAGCGACGGCACAGCTTTCGTGATGGAAGTTGTCAAGTTCGTTTTGTATGTGGGCAAATTCTCGCAAGTTGCAACAGCTTGTAAGCGCGTGCACGAGAATCGGAGGCAAATAATGGTCTGGAACCCGTCTTACGAGACCGAGTTTGGACTTTTCTGCTCAGGATTCAACACGGTTCAACGACGGAGAAATTAGAAATTCAGGTTCAACATGGGTCCCTCGCTACATGTATTCTACTCTGCGCCTGGCTCAAGTGTGGATGTATACTAGTACTACTGAGTGCTCAGATCTACTCCCTTTTTTTCGAGCCCTTTCCAGCCCTTACGAGATGTCTTGTCCAAACATGAAGGGCGGTGTACTTCCTGTAACAGCATCTGCTGAAAAGACACAATCTCGTTGTCTCGATCTGGATTTTTGAACTATACAGTAGAAATTACCAGACGAAGCTCAACATCCCCGGGATCGTCGAAATCATATTCACTAAAAAAATCAAGTCGCGCCCATGTAATTTACCACTCCAGACCCTTATGGTGAAGCCATCCTTGAGCCTGCACCCTCGACTCGGACACCATCGTTTCGGGAGGTCGTTCGGACCTGAACCGGACAGGGAGGGAAAAAAGAGAAGTCACAAGAGTCAATGTCGGATACGGGGAGTGGAACCCCAACACCCGCCACACGTCGTCGAGCTTTAGCGCTAAAGGCCAGCAGGGGTGCACCGCACACGAAATCCGAGTTCCTGTGGTATCTAGAAGGCTGGGTACCTAGAACTTTGGGCGGTTGAAATGGAATAGAAAGCAAGGTTAGATGCGATTTACAAATTCGGATACACGGAGTCGAACCCCGACATTCGCTGATAGGAAACACAACTGCTAAGCAAAGTGAAGGTGTACCGTACACGATATCCGGGTTCTTATTCACCTTACTGTGCTAAATACCTTAGACCGTTTGAAGAGCGAGGAACTCACCAGGAGTATTACGAGAACCGTTGAAGAATCGCATGAACGTTCGAGACTCTCAGAGGGAGAGCTGGGGGTAACAGCATTCCGAAGGTGGTTGCCTTGAATGCATGGTTTAAGAGGTCAAACTGGGCATTTAAAAAAAGCGGATCGTATTGAAACCCATTCAGATATGGGGAGTCGAACCCCAGCACCCGCCATATTCCGAACCTTGCGCGGTCAAGGATAGCGGAGGTGTACCGTACACAATATCTGAGTCCCTGGGTTATAAAAAAGGTCAGATAGACTAGTGCTTTTGGCCCGTTGCAAGCAAGCTAAAGTTGGCAGATTTAGGCTCAAAGCGCTACTTACTTGGTCCGAAGCTCGAAATTGGTTGAACTTGTTTTATGTGGACCTGCAAATAACTCAAGTAGTCGTCGGGCATGCGTACATACAGTAAAGTCAAGGAAACTGGCTGTCCCGACTCCTGGCCGGCCTTTTATTTCTCAGGATTCAAGAGTTCAACCAGAGATCAAAGGTCAACATCACTCAAGTCATTCCTCGTTACATGTCAACTACTACACGCATTCTCCTCTGCGTTGGGCGAATGGCTCAGGTGCCGTCGTGTATCGGTTACTTGGTGTCCAAAATCTTACCGATTCCTTCCCCGAAACTGACCGAGCGAAACTACCCAAATCAACTCAACTTGGGCGTCAAGGAGCTCGTCGGAATCGTAGTGGCAGACGATTCGCGAAGAGCAGTGCACCCTAACTTGCACCCAACCCGCTGAATGTGAAATAAGTGACTTTTGGCGCGTGAAGTGAAATACACACGTTACATAAAAAAATTACTGAGGCCCTCGACCAATTCGGATACGGGAGTCGAACCCTAACATTCACTGACAGCAGCACGCGACCATGTGGGCAGAAGTGAAGGTGTACCGTACACAATATCCAAGTTCTCTAACATCTGGTACGCTTGAAAATGTTAGCCCGTTCCTGAAGAGCGAGAGACCTACCAGGAGTATTTGGAGAACCGTATGAATGTGTGTTGGGGGTAGTACCGAGTGTGTTGCCGCGCTGTTGCCTCGGATGCATGGCTTGAGAGGTTGAACTGGGCATGAAAAACAGTGTTGAGGCGAATTCGGATATGGGGAGTCGAACCCCAACACCCGCCACAAACCCAAATGGGATCCATACCAAGGACAGCAGGGGTGTACCGTACACGATATCCGAGTTGTGCTTCCTCATATGCTGTTGAATGGGCTGGGCTGGCTTGTTCTCAAGAGAAGGAAGAACAGCAGACAGATTCAGGGAGGAGAGGAGTGCAATACCCGAGCTGCCGCGGTACTCGAGTAGCATACAATACCCGAGGTCTTCGCACATTTAGTATGTTAGACCTGAAGAGCAAGAAACTGCGACGTAATATACAGGAACCACATGATTGTGTGGTTATCCCAGGAGGAGAGCTAGGGCATGAATTCCGACGAAAAGGAATCGGCAATCGACCAACTATTCGGATACAGGGAGTCGAAGCCCGACACGACCGAGCCGAGCAAGACCTGCAGACCGCATCAAGCGAGAATGTACAGCACACGATAATCCGAAGTGTGCACCACCCTGGCGGGCTGAACATGTGAGCCCGCAGGGACAGGGACCTTCTTGTGACTGTACAACAATGACATTTATGCACCGTTTACCCTGGACGCAAGGTTGACTCGGAACTTCAACATCGCCGAGATCGCCGAGGTCGGTTGAAAGTACGAGGGCGGTGGGACATGCCGGAATTCATTGAACTCAAGAGGTGACTTTGGCAGTTATGAGCCATGAATATACGCTGCGGATTTATGACGCACTAGCAGTGACCCGTGCGATGCTACGGGGTCTGCAAAACTCATGTGTACAGATTACCTGCTTCAAACACTGCACTCAATAAACTTGTTGAAATCTACACTTCCTGTTTACAGAGCTGTTTACAGTTTCCGCCGCGGCCACTCGTCGCCAATCTTTGATTGGCTCCTTGTGGCCCAGTGTGCAAGGGTTAGCAGTGACCAAACTACATGTAACCCTACCCTTAAAGCGTTCAACTTACCTGCGTTCCCGTTTTCTTGAACCGGTTCAATTTTCCATCTCCTCAAATAAATAGGTATCAGTCCCAGAGAGGTTGGAGGACTCCAGGGAGCGCCCTCAGTCCTCAAATACACCTAAATCCACTTTACAGAGTCCAAAGTGAGCTGAGGAAACGGCGTACGGTTTGCCATCAAAAATATGCGTTATTGACATCTATTTACGGGACCCATCCCTTTTGTTATATAGATATCGGGATGTGTTAACACTGATTCAACCCGCGCCCGCGTGATGTGCTTACAAACTCTCACGTCGACGCGACAAGAGTGCACTGCGATCATCACAAGTCGGTACTTTAGGACCAACTGATAGTTGGAAGGAACGGAGCATTGGCACTTGGATTAAGTTATTAAAATGAAGTACATAGAGTATACACAAGTTTTTTTTGACCACCAAAGAGACAGTTTCCAACTCGAGAGATTACACGGGCTCGACAATCTGCGTGTTCATCAGCGACAGCGTATCCAGCCCGTTGATCCCCAGTGCTCACCTTGGTCATTCCAATGCTACCACCGTAACTCAACCCGTCTATCGTCTCTCCCGGGGTTTCCGTGCTCTGCGGACAAAAGGAGATCAGGGCCGACTCTGTGTGGTTTTACTTACGCGGTCCAGTGGAAGTAGTACATACACTGCTGCTTTGGGTCTCCTCCTTGAAATCCTCCTCCCGGAACAGGGGGCCCGTCAGGACGACATTCGTGAAGTTGCGTTCCGCGAGCTGCTTGTCCATGGCCATGGCGTGGTTGAGACGTTCGCGCGCGTTGAGCGTCGACATGAGGCATATCGCGTAGAGTTTTGAGAGGGGGATGTTCCAGACGAAGTTCACGGTCTCGCCCTGTGTTACAGACTGTGAGTGACAGTGCAATACGATATTAGGGTGGAGGGAAAGGGAAGGGAGATACATACCTGCAGTGTCATGAAGCAGACGACGTCGAGGATGCTGAAGAGCGCCGTTAACATTCCCGTCTGGACCGTCACTATCAAAGAAGCCTGGTCAGCTAGGAGAGTTGAGTTGAATTCAACACCGCACGACGTACTTCGAACAATATTGTCAACCACACTGTCAGTGACCACGAGCCCCGTTTTTTTCGATCTCTGGAGATAGGCGGGGATTCAGCGGAGAACGTGCAACAAGAGGAGGAGAAGGAGGCTCACGAGTGCAAGCGCCAACATGAACGCGATGGATAGGTCGGTGACCGCGGAGGCGATGAGCCACACTTGGGCCGAGCGATACAGCATTGGGATGCGATTGAATGTCCCTGTGACGGGGACCATGGCCTGGAGGACGAGTTGAGTTACACTGGCGGAGCAAAGCGTGCGAGTACTTACCGTCGTCCAAATGCCCCCACCTACGTGAACTGTCGACTTATATCTAGCGAGTGGATGGCGAAGTACATACCGAGAGCGACGAGCGAGAACATGAGGATGATGGAAGGGAGTATGGTCCTCTGAGTGAGGCTCCGGATGCGCCAGATGAAGAATAGTTGGATGGGAAAGCCGACGATAATGACGCAGAGGGGTTCTAATTGCAGGTTGAGTTTACTGATGCGCGAGAGAGAGGTATACTGCGGCGTACGTGTTATGAACAACGTCGGTAGGTTATTCGGGACACCGCCTGCATTGCGCAAGGGTACGTCAGCTCTGTGCCTAATTTTCAACATGTCAATGCGAATAATAGACGCACCGTATTGAAGAATCAACGGCTGGTAAATGACGGAGATGTCGAACTGTTTTTTAGAGCGAGCCCGTCGTCAGCAAGGAAGGACGAAAGCGGCGCCAGGGAGGAATGGACGCACGGCGGTATTGGCGGTTTCAACCAAGAAGATGCTCCAAACCTGCGTTGCAGAATCAGTCAGTTGGTCAACTCAGTAGGCGAGGACGGCAGCGGACCATGATTCTTAGCCAAGGAGGATCTCGTCGGGACGTCGCTAGGTACGTTAATTGCTGAAAATGCAACCCGGGTCAGCGCCGACCGATTCTGAACCCCGCTTCGCGTACCTGTGTGATCAACACCTAATTTGAGGAATTCAGTGAACGCTGGGAGTGCCGGGGGGAGATACGTACACCGAAGAGGATCATGTTGAAGAACACGCCGATGAGAAGCGGCCCGTACAAAAGTCGGACATCAACCGTGGGCCCTGTGGGAGGAGAGATTGCAGAGTCCGACATTGGTGGTGGGGAGGGCAGACAGACAAAGTATCCAAAGAGCCTGTGCGAATCCATCTGGTTTTGAGGTTAAGACTCAGACAGCGGATAAGGAGAAGGTGTCGCTTCGGGATACGCGTTGAAGTCTGATGGATTAATTACATAGTTCCATGATTGGCGACCTGAGTTATTGGAATTTTCAGGAGGATTTCTGGGGTGAATCTAAAGCGCTGTCAGACTGGCAGGGGTGCAAAGATGGTCTTTGACTCAGGCAAATTGTCGACGAAAAGGGCTTGATGATCTGGAGACCTGCGGTCCTGAGTCGAGGGACCAACCGGCGTGCGAAAGACGCGCGGGCCCCGAGACGTCGGGACCAGAGGCAAGACAAGACAAGACGAGAAGTGAGACCGACCCGAATCGGAATCTCCGCCGACATCACCATCGAAATTAGAAGCAAGCTAACGTTGATTGGCAGATTTAGGCGACTCGACCCTAGTCCCAAGTTCGAAATTCGCTGAACGCGGTTTAAACCTGCAAACGCTCTAATCTCGATCGCAGTAACTCCAAGCAGATTATCCGACTTCACCTGCCACCGCCGCCGCCAGTTGCGAGGTGCGAATCCTCGATAGAGCAATCTACAAAGGAGATGGTTGGCGGACTTTTCAATGAGCCCCGAGCATCCTTTCAGTTCTGTTATCCAGGATGGGGTCAATTTTTGGCTCAACCTGGCATAAAAGAGAAAAAAACTCAAATTACAAGAGGCACATTCGAATATGGGGAGTCGAACCCCGACGCTCGCCGAGTCAGTGCAGCAGGGACTTCGGTAACGAGAACGAGGGTGCACCGTGCACGCTATCCGAGTTCCTTTTCCATCCGCTGCCTTGTATATGTTGACTGAAAAAAGCTTGAGGGAGAACGAGGAAGACAAGTTAATACCCATCCAACACCTCGCCAACCCGAGGGACTACGACGGCGCGTTGGATCAGGGTTAAGATGTTCAGACCGCGCATTGTGGGCAAAATTCCGGTGGTGCCATGAATTAATTAACTAGGACTAGCATTAGATATAACGGTGTACTATAAGTTTCAACGAGTGAACGTGCGATCCCGCACTCAAACCCCCTTCCCAACCCTCCTAAAACCCAAGATGAAACAACACGTTTAGAATGCAATGCTGTTAGCAGCGACGGGCTCATCGACAGCCTTGACGAGGTTCGCAATAGCAGCAGGGCACCCAAGGTCCGCGCGGCGCGTCAGCCCCGACTCAATCATCGCGAACTCGCTGACATCACGGCGCGCCGCACCGTTCCCGAAGCACTTCTTGAACAGATCAAAGTCCTTCTTGAACAAGCTCACGGACGTGCTCTTGTCGAACAGGCCGAAGAAGGAGCCGTCAGCGCCGGCAGCGACGTTGAGCGAGGCGCCGATGTCGACGCAGCCGGAGGCAGCGGCGGAGGTAGAGGCGGCGGCGTCGGTGGAGACTTCGGCCTTGGCGGAGGCGTCGACGGTCATGGTCATGGTGGCGGCGGCGTCGAGGGAGAGGGAGACGGTGGCTTGGGCGATGCCGCCGAGGCCGGAGACGCCGAGGTCGATGCGGGGGATGACGTGCGCGCCGAGGACGGCCTTGGCGGAGATGGAGGGGTCGACGGAGAGGCTGAGGGCTAAAGGGCGAGTTGTCAGGTCTAAATTCAAGGTGAATGGGTGGGAGGGAACGCACGGCTGTCACCGGGGGAGAAGTTTCCACCCGAGGTCTGCGTGCTGCTGTGGGGGAAGAAGAGCTTGGCACCTAGATTCATTCGTTAACAACGGCGTTGTTGAAGCAAAAGAAAATTCAACACACCCTTGATGTTGTAAGCGAGGACCATCTGCAATGAACGCCGTCCTCGTCAGCGACCTATCGTGCAGAAGAGGAAAGTACACACGGTAGCATCAGCCTGAACGTCGAGCTCGCCGGTACCCTGGACGCCAATGGAGAAGCTCGGGCCAATGGTGAGAATGCCGGGGAAGTCGAGCCCTGGGATACCAGTCTGGAACACATTGACGACGCCAGAGTCGATTTTGCCCGTGGCGGAGCCCTTGAGGGTCATGGTGCCGGTCATCGTCGCGTCGAGGCCGGCGAAGACACCGAACTGGTCGAGCTTGGGGGGGATGATGGTTCCGACGGCGGTCATTCCGAGGGAGATGACGGCGTGGGCCTTGGCGTCGACGTCGACAGAGATGGCGGCGCTGACCGCGGGGGAGGGGCAGGTGATCGACTGCGAGAAGACGGGGAATTGCTTGTCGACATCGATGGGAGGGAGGGATTTGGTAACAGAGTCGTCAAAGTCGTTAAACTCTGTTTCATTTTCATCAGTAAAACTCAACATAAACTCAACATAGAATGGAACTGACTTTTGAACGCATTCTCGATGAAATCGAAGAATCCGCGGTTCTGGAGACGGCTGCGGCGCTGGGGCAGGGCCGGGGGCGGGGTGACCGTGAGGTTGCCGATCTGTCCAGGGACGTTGCTTCCAGCAATCGCGATGCTCACGTTCCCGTTGCTTTATACCAAAAGATATGTGAGTAAGTATAAATGAGGTGAAACACGTTGGGTACGCACACGGGATCGGCATCAGCGAAGTTGGTGTCGACAGCGAGACCCTGGACGAGGGGCGCGTCGCCGTCCTGGCGCCGGCGCAGCTGGCTGGCAACGGCGGCCGGGAGGGACTGGTCGGCGTGCACCCAGTTGCGGGAGACGCGGGCGAAGGCGGAGGCACCACACTGGAAATAAATCATATCATATCAGCTGCTGTATATCCAGGAACCGGACGATGGATGGATGGGTGGATGGATGCAGAGCGGGAGAAATGGATGGGTGGATGCACAACGGGAGAAATGGATGGGGAGATGCACAACGGGAGAGATGGATGGTAGATGAACAGATACAGAGATAGACTTACGTTCTGGGGCAGACGCACGAGGGTGTGGACGGCACCAGCTCCGGAGAAGAGGTGGTTGCAGTCCGAGTCGGCGCCAGTGCACACGAGACGGATGTTCTGCGCGAGCGCGGTGGGCGAGCAGTCTAGGACGGTCCATCCTGCCGCGGTCGTGATGTCCGAGATGGCGGTGGAGTCGCCCCAGACGCGCATCGTGCCCGAGGTGCCAGTCGACTCGGGGAGATCGTAGAAACACTCGCCGTCAAGGCATGGCTGCAACGTTGTGAGCTAAAGCAAAACAGCTAGAGGGGGGGAGTGGGCGCACCTTGGTCCAGTCATTATTTTGGGCAAGAACACCGGAAGAAAGAATGGCGAGGAAAACTGCGGTAGTAGAAAGCATGCTGGCGCCTGGCTGCGAAAGAACGAAGGTGGAAAATAAAAGAGGGAGGCGCTAAAAGACCGAAGTGAAGTGGGGAACTAAGGAAGGAAGGAATGAGGAACTGCCAGACTGGGGTCGACCTTTTGTAGGATCGCTGTCAGGACTTGCAGACGACCAAAATCTGATGGCCACATGGATGTTTACGATCGACAGTGTGAGGCTCAACAACTCTTGGCGCGATGAATTCCAACTATCCACAAGTATACTGGACCACAGCCAGAAGAGGGAATTCTCCGACGGACAGAGGAAACAAACAAGTCGGGAGTATCTGCTCCGTTGGCCACTGGTCCAATCTGGATGGCGGGGGTTCCAGTTTGGTCGGTTAAGTTGGGGTCACTATCACGACGGAGGCGCCATTCAATTGATGGCTCCGTGGGAAGTGCCGTCGCGTGTAAGTTCAGGGGAGATAGCATCCGAACCCAGAGTCTTGGGTCCAGCCAAGTTGAACATTGGCCGTCGAACCCGATTCAAATTGAACCAGAAAACAAATGGATTACAGATTCATACTGCTTTGATTCTAGAACGAACAGGCCATTAGTATAATAAAATCATGCGCTGGGAAGTACATAAAAGCGAGAAAGCAGCCTCAAACTCACTTGATGACGGTCTCATCCACAACGGACGCCGGAGTCTTCACGCACCGCCGGACACGAGAGCGCAGACGCGCGCCGAGCCAAGTACGATGGCTGATCTCGGCGTTTGGGAAAGCATTTCTGTCCGCGTATTCACCCGGGTTGAACAGGTGATAAGCACTACTCAACACCTTGAGGACAACGAAGTTCTTGGTGACGAGGTTGACGTCCTTTTTCGGGTTAAAGAGCCCGAAGAAAGCAGCGTCTGCGCCGGCCTGTTCGGATGAAATGAATCAGTCGTTGAACATCAACGGAAGTTAGATTAAGTAGACGCGGAGAGTCAGAGACCCAACCCACCTGCACCGACAGCCCAGCATCCGCCTCGGCAGAACCACCAAACTTCGTCGACCCAGTAGCCATACCGGTAGTAGTCATCTTCTGCTTTACCTGCGCAACAGCGACAGCCTCACCTCCGCGCTCGTACATACATATCGAGCTCCACATTGAAACACCTCCGCCAAGTCGACCCTTCAGTTGGTTCCCAGCGCGGAGATGCATGCCGAGGTTTAGGCTGAGGGAGGGATGCGGTGCGCGAAGTTCAGGGCTACGATTTGTTCAACATATGTAAGTTGAGATTAATTCGGAACGAACACGGAACGAACACGGAACGGATTAACGGAAGGCAGGGAAGGTAACGTACGCGTATCGCCGATAGAAAAGCCTTGGCGTCGGGGGCGACGCAAGAGGCGGGCGTTCTACGGAGAAGGCGATCCCGACGTCCATGTGAAGCTTTACTCACGTCAAGGTTTGCGGTTGCTTCGGTAGACACCTACCACCCAAAATCAAAACCAAATAAATTCAACACCAGTTTGAATTGAATAGAGTAAATGAAAAACCAGACAAACCTGGAACGAGGGCCCGACGGTGAAGATGCCGGGGAAGTCGAGCCCCGCATAGGCTCTGTTATTAATTGCATGCAACGTTTCGATGGCCATAGGAGGGCTGCATAGCATACCTGGCATCCCGATATCAACGAGGGTGATCTTGCCCGAATCCAACGCTCCCGCAACGTCCGTGACCAAAGTCAACGAACGCCCCCTTCAAGTCGGCGTTCAGGTCTGTGATGAGCGCGAAGTCTTGGATCTAGCGGTTGTTCGTAATTATAAGTATCACCATTCAGCAGTATTCAGTAAAAAAGCCGCGTCAACGAGTGTACTATCGCAATGTGCATGGGAGGCACATTCAATAGCGTTCTTCACGAACCCAAACAACCCGCGCTCGGAGAGGCGGGTGTCGCGCCGCGAGGGAACGTCCCTGATGCGCCGGGGACGTTGGCGCCTTGGATCGCGATGTTCACGGCTCCGTTCCTACATAGAGATATAGGCTGCTTAAAGCCACGCAAAAATCAACTGCCGGTGAGGGATTCAACGCACTTGCCAGTCCAATCCACCCACCGCATAACACCGCAACGAAGTCATGGGTGTCCAAGGTCAAAGCCTTGACTTGGGGTGGTGGGGCACCGTCGCGGCGCACGAGGAGGCGGGCGGCGACGGAGGAGGGTATCGACTGGTCTGCGGGGATCCACGCATTGCCTGGCAGCCTCAGCCTGAGCCTGAGTTGGGAGATGGAGAGGTTGAGGATGATGCATGACTCAGCTGATGTAGCCCATGCCAAACAATTGCAACTTTCCGTCTGTCTCTGACCGTCATGGATATCGAAGGAATCCAAGCTGCATACGAAGAGGCCTGCCTGGGATATCAAGAGGGTGGAATCCCCATTGGGTCCGCCATCCTCGACGAGCATGGTACAATTCTGGGACGTGGCCACAACCAACGAATCCAAAAATCCTCACCGACGCTGCACGCCGAAATAGCGGCCCTCGAAAACGCTGGGAGACAGAAGGCCGCCGTCTACCGCAAGGCGACTTTGGTTGGTTGGTTCCAGCTCCTCCTCCGGTTTCACCGCTTCTTAATTTTCTTTCGGGCGACGATAGTATACGACCTTGAGGTATAGTACATACGACTCGCCTCCTCAGAGACTGACTCCCTCATGTGCAACTTGTATAGTCCGTGCAGCATGTGTACAGGGGCGATTCTGCTGTACAACATCCCCCGCGTTGTTATCGGAGAGAACGCCAACTTCAAAGGTGACGAAGATCTGCTACGCGGCCGCGGAGTCGAAGTGACAGTGGTGAACAATCGGGATTGTACGGATTTGATGCGTCGCTTCATCCAGGAGAGGCCGGAGGTGCGTATCTCTCGACATAGTCACTCTCTACCGTATGCCAATCCACGGTTGTAGGATTGGAACGAAGATATCGGAGAAGAAACAGCCTAAGTGAAGCACCTTATGTTTTATAGATTGCAAATTTGTGCCAACAACATAATACCCACGCGCTGTGGGCGGGCCCGCCGCTCGACGTTTCTGCGAAGCAACAGGTCGACTGATGCTCCACGCTCGTCCCACAGCAAGCCCTAAAAAAATAACTATGGAGCGTCGTGACGATTCGCCGCCCTACTCTCATGCTAGTGGTAGACAAGAACTCTATCGCTTCAAGAAGCCTTCGGCGTGCCAGCCGGACTCCGAATGCGATTGTGCTGTCCGCGCTTCGACTCCTTGGGGTATACGCAGTCGAACCCGCGCCGTTCACACTGTCTATAACCGACCGACTGTAAGCGCCAAAATCTCTCCTTGGATCAATGGAAAGAAAACCTACTCGCAAGCACGATCCTCCGTCTCATCCAGCGCCCTCGGAGCGCAGGCAATCTTCCGCGACCTGCACACGAAGAAAAAAAGCCACCGAGTCAGACTCCGCGGTGACGGTGAATAGTCAAATGAAATCAACGCCCACCTGCAGAAGAAGCACGCGAGCGTCTGCTTCTTGGGCCCGATCTGCTTGACCTCGGTGATCTTGAACGTCTGGGGCCACTGGTGGCCGTCGGGGTACGGGTGGCCGGGGAACGACTCGCGCCGATCGGCGGGGACGAGCGCGAAGGGCGAGTCCTCGGGCAGGTCCGTCGAAATGAAGGCGTCGTTCATGTGGACGAAATCCTGGGCGAAGACGGTCGGCTGCGGCTGCTGCGGCGGTGGGCGCTCTGGCGGGGAGTGCGATCTGGAGGAGGGTGCGGTGGACTGGGCCCGTGGCGGTGGCCTAGTACGCGCGGGGTATGGTGGTTGGTACGTGCCCTGCGCCGCCACGTCAAAAATCGTCTCATAATTCCGCAGTGTGGCCACGCCTACCTCATAACCTCGACTCTGGCTCGGATGCGGCATTCCATGGTGTGCGCCGTTCCGCGCCTCAGGTGAGCTGAACAGCAGGGACTGGGGCTGCGGCGCCGGCGGCGGTGGTCGCATGAACATATCCTCATCACCCATGTTGAGGGCGTGCAGTGACATGTCCCCTCCGACTGGCCACCCATGGCCATCGCCGCCATGAAAAAGCCCATGCCCATCATTGATCGACTCGTGTCCGTGGAAATACCGCGCGCCCACAGCCGCTCGGCCGTGCGCGGCGAACTCCTCGCGCCTATGTGCCTGGAGAAGCAGAACAATTAACAACTGATTGAATGGACCCTCAAAAGGAGTAGCGAGACAATACCAACCTGGTGGCCGTCGCCGCCTAAATCGGGGGAGGAGGGCCCGCCACGAAAGCGCGGCGACGGCAACATGGGACTGAAATGGGGACTGTTGCCGCCATTGTAGTCGCTCTCCCCGCCCAGTGCGAAGAAGTTGTTGCTGTTGTTGTTGGACTGGTGGAACGAGCTGCTGGATTCGTACGGCGTCCCCACAGACCTGGGGTAGGTGCGTCAGCGTCAATCTCGCCCTTAATCAATGCATAATTAAATGTGCTTACTCCGATTCCTGATAGAGGCTGCGAAATGAATTGGGATCGCTCGGGCCGCGCATGTTGGGCTGATGATAACTTTGCAACGGGTAGGGGTACGTCGCCATGAATTCCTGTGGTGTGGGGATGCAAGCGGGGGTTCTGGAGTCGAGGATGCAAGGAGGATTGCACTGGCTCTTGTATTTATTCGGTACGGTGTACCGTGCGTCTCGGACGAAAGACGGCGTACTGACCAAACACGGACCCACCAGAACTTTGGGTGATTTGCGATAGCGGCACTGCGGCAGCCTCCTCACAGCTGTTGTGCAATAGCCTGGAGGCGAGTACAATAAACTGCAATTGCACCGCCCAGCCGCCATGTAGCTGTAATAGCTGTGGTAGAGCCTGCTTTCCTTCGAACAAGGGCAAATGGATCACATTCACTTCGAACTTGGGCCGCGGACGAACGAGGAGAATCATTCTGGTTATAATTGATTCTTTTTTGCCCCAGGGACTGCCGACACTCGCTTTGGTCCTCCGCCCTCTGCGGACGACAATTGGAATTGGAGGATCCATTTTCCTACTCACGCTCACGCACGAACTGTAACCGCTGTCCCACGAAAACAAACTACAAACTCCGTTTGTCCGAAAATACCTTCGAAATGCGGCCAGAGCGCAGATCCTCGGCCGCCAGGACATTTTACGACAAGGCAAGTCGCATTTTTGTAATGCGATACAGTACTTTCAAACTCAGCTGCCTCTGGTATCTGCATTAGGCACGTGAGCTCCCCGAGTTTGGTTCTCCTGGGCAGTTCAGCGATCCGGGACCCACAGACCCTCCTCTTAACTGGCGCCCAACGAC
This sequence comes from Mycena filopes, assembly GCA_029281495.1. Taxonomy (NCBI): domain Eukaryota; kingdom Fungi; phylum Basidiomycota; class Agaricomycetes; order Agaricales; family Mycenaceae; genus Mycena; species Mycena filopes. Next base: position 1,025,725 of record JARIHR010000015.1, read on the forward strand.
GAGAGATCATCTGCCAATGTGTCAGTTACGCAGCGAGCGCTTTGAAATTCAGATGAAGCGAGCACGCGCTTCACTCCAACCATCAGGCTTCGGCCGCTTATGCCTCAGGGTTATATGTGGGCACCGAGTCGAACAGACCTTTCTTGGGGGAAATGGTCCGGTCACGGCCGGTCGCGTTGATATTTGAATGGAGGCGTTCCTGACCTGAAGGCGGCCGCGGGATGATGGATCGACGCTTGGTCCAACGCGCGGGAGAAGATGGGCAGACGGAACTCGTCTCGACGGATCAGCGTCGAGAACTGAAACCTTGTCGTCCGGTAACACATGCGGTGCGGCTGACGCCCCAGGCGGAGGTGCCTATCGCTGGGTGAGGGTGAGGGATTAAATGCATGGTGAATGGATGGAGTCTGAATTGAATGTACTGTGTACTGTATACTGTGTGCTGTACTAAATTATCTGGTTCAATGATGTTTTCGAGTTCCGTGGTTCTTGCTGGTGTTGAGAATGGGGCGACGCGACCCGCTTGAGTTGAGGTACATATAGTTGAAAAAGGGCATTGTTACAATTACGCGTCAGATCCTACTGCTTCGACTAGTGGCATTCTAACTTCAAAGCGCCGGCTTAATCTCGTCCAGCGGCACGGCCCTGTTCTCGCGTCTCCACGCATCCTCCTCCGGGGTGTTTGGCTCGGGAGGAGCAATGCCATTGATGTCCCACAAGGCCCGCTTCGATTGAAATCAGCGTTATTTTCGCTCGACGAAGAGGATGAAAGCTCACATCCGTGTCGGTGATTGTCACCTCCCAGTTAATACCGCGCTCTTTAGTCCACGGCGCGATGACCTCCTCGTACCGGTTCATGAAGCCGCGCTTCCTTGCCTGGTCACTATACATCGGATACAATTCAGATTTTTACAAGGATTGTGGAGTTAAACATCGAGTGGCGTACTCGGGGAAGTTCCGCGCGACGTGCTCGATCGTAATGCGCGCCATCTTGTCCGTCGCCTTCCCCGAGTTGAAGAAGTTCCCCTTCTCGAACTCGATGAACAGCACGACGACGTAGAAGGCCGGGAGTGACGCGGGCGGGCCGCTGTAGAGGTTCGTGATGGCCTCCGCGATAGCCGCCTTGTCTTCTGGGGTGTAGAGGTCTTTGGGAACGTAGAAGCGGTGAAGAGGCATGGTGGTGTTGGTTGGTGTTGGGAATGGAATGAAGAACGACAGCTTATGTTGTGGGTCTTTTATACCACTTCTGTGATCCGCAAGCGATCTATGATAGACAGGAGTGATCGTTGGCGTTCGGGCTTACCGAAGGTTCGCCCGAGGGAATAGATTGACCTTGCTAATGTTCGGGTGGACGCGGAGGGGTCGTAAATATTCCTGCAAGTCAGAAATCGAACGCCAGGTCCCGGTCTACCGCTAAGAACGTGGTTAAGTGTCTGTGCGTCGGTTATACCGAGAGCCGCGTCCGAATATTATACAAGGCACAGGACATGCACCGACTATTATTGTTCCATTCTACACTTCATCAAGACGCGTAGCTCTCCATATTTTTGCGTTGTGTGCGTAATCTTCCTTCGGCCGCAGGGTATGAGCTGGCCGTGCCCGAGCTCACTGACGAATACTTTAATTAACGCCTACGCGTACATCTCCGGCTCAGTAGTATCCGGTGTGGCGGCTATCCGCTTGATTTGGATTGGATATGGGATCATCCCTCGCGACGCGTTTGTTTGGACATGCTGACGTGAGAAACTCGGAACTTGCCGCGTTCTCTTGCCACTTACCAAATGGACAGTTGGAGCACCTACGAGTGGGTGCCGCCAGAATTCAACCTATCCGCCCCACCCAAGTCCGACGAGCGCTGGGCTATCCCTTCTTCTGCCGCCCTGCCCGGAAACTTCGCCCGCTCGGCCAAATGGTGGGTACGAAGCTCGACCCACCTCGCTGTCGTTCACCCCGTTTCAGGTGCCCCGACGGCTCTGTCGCCTTGGTCCAGTGCGAACATCGCGAGTTCCGAATTTTCGCCTCGTGAGTTGGTCCCAATTGGCCCGATCCTCCCTCTTAATTTGGTTCGGAAGAACCAAGTCCGGCGCGGAGTCGCAGGTACCATCCAGTGCGCATTTACGAAGGAGTTGAACGGCCTCGGGTTTATTTACCAGTCTTGTAGGTTCGGCGGTGGATTCCACCGACCCGCTGGTGCGCGTGCTCCCTCAATCCGCGGCAATCCTCGACTACGTGTGGTACCCCACAGCCAGTCCCGCGAACCCCGCGTCCTTCTGCTTCGTCGCATCCATCCGCGAGACGCCCGTAAAACTACTAGACGCTTCCGATGGACGGGTATGTGCAGCTCGTCTGTCCGTATTTATCAATGAATGACTTATTTTTCGTTTGCGCCGCCAGTTGCGCGCGTCGTACCGAATAGTGGACCATCGCGAACGACAGATCGCACCCCACAGTCTCGCATTCAATCTCTCCGCTACCAAGTATCTTCTTCTGTGCAGGGTCCGTGTCTCAGCCCTCACACTTTTTTTCACAGGCTGTATTGTGGATTCGAAGACGCGATCGAGGTCTTCGACATCGGGCGTCCGGGCGAAGGCACACGCCTGCCCACCACGCCCTCAAGGAAGAGCCGTGACGGGCTCAAAGGTGGGGTGGCTTGGAGGAAGCTTTACTCCTCCGCCCTCACGATTAACGGTGATTCCCTAGGTATCATATCCGCACTGGCGTTCGCGCCCTCGTACGACTCGGACCTATACGCGGCGGGGAGCCTCGCCACAACTCGCGGCAACATCGCGCTCTTCACCGAGACCGACGGTGCTGTGCCGGTGCACTTCGTCTCCGGCGGCCCCAGCGCGGGCGTCACTCAGGTCGGTCGGTCGTTGTCGCTGCTCTTCTCATCTTCCTTTCCATTCTCCTTCCCTTCCCTCCCTTACTTCTTCCCTACCTTCCTTCCTTCCTTGCTTCCCCAGCATCCATTTCCTTTCATCCATCCATCACTCAACATGGATCGAAATGCTAAATCTTCACACACTCAGCTCCACTTCAACCCCACACGCCCACACATCCTGTACGCATCCTTCCGCCGCCAGCGCGCCATCTACAGCTGGGACCTGCGCGCCGACCTCAGCGCGCCCGTCGCCGTCTACTCGCCCACCCCCAGCGCCCTAGTGGATGCGCCGGTGCCGCCTGGGGAGACGAACCAAAAACGGCGCTTTGACGTCGATAGCGCGGGGCGTTTCCTTGGGGTCGGTGATCAGGTGGGTGTCTATTCCTATGTACAGGTGGGCCACGATTTTGACGCGCACGATAGGAGGGCATGATCAACATCTACGATTTGTCTCCCGCCGCAGAGGCGAACGACGCCGAAGCCGGCCAGGACACCAACATCGTGACCCCGCGCCTGACGTGGAACGCACACGGCGGTGGGTCTCCCAGACTCCCATATTCAAAAGCATTCACGCTTACTTGGCTTGTGCTTAGACGCGATCGGCGGCGTGGCCTTCCACCCCGCGCGTGCGGCGCTGCTCTCCGCCTCGGGGTCGCGGCATTTTCATACGCATGAGGATGGGGGAGTAGATTCATCGGATGACGAGGAGGAGGAGGAGGAGGAGGCGGCGGATGGAGTCGTTGGTGAGGGAGAGCGTCGCAGTGTGCGCCGCGCGGCTACACGGCCGACGCCGGTCCCGCTCGACGCTTCGCTGAAGGTCTGGGAGTTCTAGTCTTTGTGTGTCTCGTATGAAATTCAAGAAAAAGACATGAGATCATAGCGTTGCGATTTCAATTTACGCCGTCCCTACTCCTCAAGCCTCAAAGCGCCTCCTTGATTTCGTCGAACGGCACCGCTCTGTTCTCGCGCCTCCACACCTCCTCCTCCGGGCTCTTCGACTCAGGCGGAGCCATCCCATTCAAGTTCCACAACGCGCGCTTCGATCGAAGTCAGCAATTGGTTTCCAATCTTCCTGGATGAGGAGAGAGGTACTTACATCCGTGTCCATGACCGTCACCTCCCAGTTGATACCGCGCTCTTTGGTCCACGGCGCGATTGCTTTCTCGTACCGGTCCATGAAACCGCGTTTCTTGGTGAAGTCCCTGTAAGTAGATGGGTTAAAATTCAAAAGACAACACCGCGGTGAAGAATCCTGGTATGCGTACTCGGGGAAGTTGCGCGCGGTATGTTCGATAGTGATGCGCGCCATCCCGTCCGTCGCCTTGCCTCCATTGAAGAAATTTCCTTTCTCCAGCTCGATGAAGAGCACGAGGACATAGAAGGGCAGGAGGGAGATGGGCGGGCTGGTGTAGAGGTTCGTGATGGCCTCCGCGATGGCCGTCTTCTCTTCGGCGGTGTAGAGGCCATTGGGGACGAAGAAACGGTGGAGAGGCATTGTATTTGTCGCTGAGAATGAAGAACCATTTATTTTGGCGGTCCTTTTGTACTACTTAGGAGGAGGAGCGCAAGACATCTGTGATAGACAGGAAGACTCCGCTGGTCGGGCTTACTGAGGTTCGCCCGAGGGAACGACTTGGTGATGTTCGAGTATAGGCGGTCATAGGCATTCCTCAAGGGTAGCCAACAGTTCAAGGTACTGGACCGCCGGTCTATAGATCTACAGCGACCGTTGAGAACGTGATAGAGCCAGGTGCACTCCAGCTCTTCGACTTATCCTAGGAGACGCGTCCAAATATCCTAGCTACGAGTCCAGGTTCGTACGCGACTGTCATTACTCGATTCAACACCACAGGCGGAAACGCGGAAAGGCGGACGCTCTCCACATCCTTACACCGTCTGTAAGCTTTATAGGTAAGCTGGCCGTGCCCGAGCCTCCTGACAGATAATTTGATTATCGCAAACATACATATAAACCAATAAATATATAAAGAGTGAGTGGGAAGAGCGACTAGTACGACGAGTACGATACTGTGCAGAGAGCGTATACAATATCCGAATTAATGTAAGTCAGAGGGAACGACATTGCGAGGTTGAGTTCCTCGGCTTCGTGTTGATGTTGAGATTCCTACGGCCACCACTTCTTATAGCTGACCGGGGCTCAGGCTGTTGTAGATGGGGCAGAGCTGGTCCCACGCGGCTAAGGGAACAATTGTTATACTGGCGAAGAGTGATAAATGAGGAGGGACTCACGAGGGGGGTTCTCCTTGCTGATCGTAGCGGTGTCCTCGGCCATGACGACTGCGAGACCGCTGTGAAGGCGAAATAAGTAAAGGCCAGATGGCAAGAAGGAATCAAACGTACATGTCCAAGTGCCAGTCGATGTGGCTGCGGGATAATGAGCATAATTCATAAGGCAACATCGGAGGGAGGCATTGCATACCAGTGGAGGAACCCTGAATGGTTGGCGTGATTAATATTGGGTAGGACAGTCAAGAAAGACGACAACTCACAAGGCCCAGCGTTGTCAGTGACGAACCGGAAGGTGGTGTTGTCCGTGGTCGACACACCCGTGTTCACGACGTCGCGGATGACCGGGTTGACGAAGTTGTAGGTTGAGCTCCCGGCGCTGCGGACGACGAAGAAGTTGTGCTGTTGCGCGAGCGAGGTCAGCCATTGTGAGAGGTGTGAGCAGTTAGTTAATAGAACGTACGCCGTGCAGATGGATAGGGTGCTTCGGGAAGAGAGTAAGAGGAAAGAACTAGAACAAAACAAGACGGCTTACAGGCGAGCCCGGAGAACCACCCTGTAGTTCGATGAGTTGTTTGTTACATCTGGTCGCACGTAGGTCGAGACGTACCGGGACGGAGATCTCGATGACCTTATTGGGCGGCAGGGTGTAGACGCTCCCCGGAGGGAGCAAGTCCTGAGCGGATTGCGCGCCGCTCAGAATCTGGAGCAGCACGGGTGCGGTGGGGGGCGTGAATGACTATGGAATAGAATAGATTCGCGTGTCAGTGAAAATACACTTGGGCATTGTTGGTTCACGTACGGCACCGCCGAAGGTGAACTTGAAGTCCGGGGTAAGTCCGATGGCGAGGTTGAGCTTGACGTCCGCGCCGCCGGGCACAGGCTTCCCGGGCACCACGGTCGGCACCAAGGGGCGCAGGGAGGTCTCGAGCAGCGCGTTGTTAAGGGTCGAGGTGGAGGTGGGGTCGACGGCGGGGGCGGTTACATCTGCGGGTCAACCAATCAGTACATTTACTTGTGTGGCGAGGTCAGTAACTACGGACAGCGCAAGATGGCGGAGTTGATGCCACCGGCGAATCCTTGGTTGCTCCCAGCGAGCTGGGGGTTAGCGCGGATCTGTATCCCGATTCAGCTTTGTCGAGTTATATATTTGAAGAGGAGGGACATACCCAGTAATTCCCAATCGGCTGGGTAGCCGTAAGGACGAAGGAATATCTCTGGCCGGCTGAAGGCCTCGTTAGTTGCTGACAACGCGGGTTTGTGCTGCAACTTACCGTAAATCTGGATGTTATCAACAGTCAAAGGCTGGTGGTTGACACCGTCGACCTCAATGATAGTCATGTTGTGCCCGTCGATGCTGAAAATCCAATTTGGGTCCTAGATGCATGTAGGGGTTGAGACCTCGTCACAAGTAAAGCTCTCAGGGGAAAGCACGTACGCAAGAGATGGAGACCAGTCTGAACCGATAGCGCAGTCCGTGTGTGACTGAGATGACGGACAGCGCAGAGGAGGGCTGTGGGTGGCCGATGAGTAAATATTTGGAGAGACTTGAACATAGGATAAACGCACGCCGCCAGCATAGCGTCCCAATCCGTTGATCAAGGTGCTGTTGAAGACGGGAATTGTTGGATGGGCTGGGCTCGGATAATGATACCAGTCTGCGAGAGTGATCACAGTAGCATCGTTGTCGACATCTAGCGGCTGAAGTGAGTAAACCGACCACTTTTTGGCGAGAATACGAACCGTAGAGGTGCTTGGCAGGGTCGGCAGCTAAGGAAGATGGATCAGGCAAGGTTCTTCCACCGGCATTGTACGACTCACGATCATAAACAACGATGGGCCCACGCAGGCCGTCGCAATACTGCGTCGAAAGATGGCTGTGATACCAGAACGTCCCGGTTTGCTGCGGCACGGCGAAGGCGTATTGGAATGAGTGGTTTGCCTGCAACAGCATTTACTTTCAGTGCCCCTTGAAGTTGACACAAAACTTACGGCGATGGGGCATTCTAGATAGTTGCTCGATGTCAGGGTACCGCTCTGCCTTAAGAAAATATGGTACTGACGAGTGACAAACGCGGGTCCATCTTCCCAGTTGGTTCCCTTCTGAAAGAATCCGTGCCAATGCTGTCATGTGAAGGTCAGTCGGCGAGTCGGAGTGGTTGGATAAATGTAACTCACGATACTGGTGGATCTCAGCATTGTGGGGTCGGTCAACTTATTGACGACGTTCAACGAGAACGAGGCTCCCTAGATAATAACTGTCGGTAAGACGGGGCGTACTCGTGACCCGCCAAACTTGCCTTGTTGCCAGTAATAAGCGGCCCAGGGAAAACACCATTGGCAAGAGTAGACCTGTAACCAATTCAGCTCCAGACGGGGGACGAGAATAGCTTTTAACTCACGAGCGCTGGAATCCATCGGGCGAAATTTGTTTATTCGCGATGGTCAGTGTCGCACTGGGGCCAATGGCGGCATAAGTGCCCGAGAAGATCGAAAGAAAAAGAGCAGCAGAAGAAAGCATGCCGGGAAGAAGAGATTAAAAGCCCGAAGAGAAGGAAGTTCGGGGGATAAGAATGCAAGTCGGGGCCGACGCGCCTTTATAGCCAACCCCACGTAATGTGGATGCGGCAACAGTTCATTCGGCAACACCTCGACGTCCGGGATGAATATCAGCTGTCGAGGCAGTGTTTCGGCGCCAGTCCAGACAGGTCAACCCCGAACGATGCTTGAAACACTTACTTTCTCCCAACGACGAACAACCTGAAGCATTATATTGTCCCGCTTTCGCCCGTGTGGCGGCCGCTTCTGATAATTCGCTGCACGGTTGGGATACTCAGTTCCAATTCTTGCTGAGCTGGACGATCAGGCTTCCCGGATTCTGTAAAGAATCAGCTCAAAAAATCAGCTCCATCACAGCTGGAGACTCCCTGAACAGCTACCGTAACTGCGGCGTATGAGCGCTGCCGACATCGGCGCTCACTTTCGGGTGGCATGGGCCAGGCGTGGGCCGTGCGCCGGGTAAAGCGCAACATCCTCTAGGAGTTTCACGTCGTTATTTTACCGTCGCTTAAGCATTCGTGAGTCCAACTCACGCGCGGAGGGAGAGATTATATCACTCACGAGTACTTCCGAGCTGACTTGAATTAATCCAAAGAGACAAATGTCCTTAGGTTTCAAGCTACCTTGACCCACCTTTCACCGCATCATCAAACAGAACGACGATGCGGTCGGTATTTACAGTGTCATTTCCTATGTCGGAGTGGAGCTGCGAGCTACCAGGGACCGCCGTCCGTATCGGACGCAGCGGCGCCGGGACCGCTGTTCCTTCGCAGTCGAACATGGGAATCGCAAACTCTCGCCTTGAAGACTTTGCGGAGATGATTTCCCGGCCAAATGACGAAATGGCGCCGAAAGTGGCTCGACGACAAGTCGCCGGCGTGATGCGTATGCGGTTTGCCGCTGAATTGTCTCGTAATTGCTTGCTTCAGATAAATCCGGGCTTGCACGCCGACCCGTCGCACGTCGTCGGTATCCCCTCCCAGTAAGTAACTAGTCGATCCACGCAGCTGAAATCGAGGTTCGAGTTTGAACAACCAGGAACAGATGTGCGGCAGCAGCGGAACCGCAAATGAATGGGGTTATTGGGCGCTATTAAGGTAGTATTAACAGAGTCAACGGATCAGTGCTGCGTACTGGGTTCGTCCCGAGCCTGTTCTTCTCCGAATATTTTTTCGACCCTTGTTTGACCCTTGTTGATGCGTAACGCCGTTCTTGAGGTGCTGCCCCGTTCAAATCTGAGCTGAAGTGAGGACATGAATTCCCCGTCCACGCTGTCGAGTCGCTCAAAAGTCGCCGCAGAATGAGCGCTGAGCATCACAGCAATCTCTGACTCGTTTGCAGTCCAGAACCAAATTGACGTTGATTTTTCCGTCGTCGGCCAACAGACCCAGAGTCAGTCTAGACGACCTCCGAAGGATTCTAGACTGCATGCAACAATAAATGGTACGAAATGCTGAGGCCTCTCTAGACTCGCAGAGTGCGGGCTCGCTAACCGCGCAGGGTCCATGAGTGCTGGCTGCCACAGAACAAATGGACGCAGTGCGCTCCCACATCCCGCCAGAAGCCACGATGATAGGACACGGCGTCATCAATATAACACATACGCAGAAACGAAAGGCCCGGGAGCACGCACCATTTTTAACTCAGACCGAAATCGAGTGCCCTCGGAACGGGGGTTTGACCCTCGTACTACGAATTTGGTGGTGGTGCGTTGTGGTGCAGGACGTTGTAGGGATGCACCTTACGTGGTCGTCGATTTGGTGGATGGCGGTCCGACTTTGGGTGAATCCAAGGTGAATCGGTCAAGAATCGGTGAGAGGAGCCGTTTCAGGAGCCACAGATGGGTTAACTCAGTGAAGATTGAGGGATTGTGGTAGATTACAGTTCAAATTGTGTTGGACATCGAAAATGGCGACACGGATCGTGTTCCTGCGCGACGCTGTGAGAGGAAGAGGAAGAGAGTCACGCTGTGACGAGTGACATCGCGTTGATCAAAACACAAGCTGCGTTGGCTTCGACTCCTCCATCTTCCCAAACTCTTCTGGATTGAGGAAAGGTTTTCAACCTCTTGATGAGTTCGTCTGCCGGTGAGAAGAAATAAATTTGTTGCCCAAAATTATCAGCAACTGATGAGCGATTGGAAAAGACTCTTCCCCGGCAGGTGCAGAAAGCGTCGAGGTGCGTGGTTGACTACTATAAAACAGACCACTACCCATCTCAATTAAAGCCCGTCTCAAGGAAGTGTAAACGTTGACTTCGAATATCAGCGACTTTTGTAAACGGCCCCGACGCCAGCCAAGAAGCTCGAATAATACTGTTGCGGGATCGGAGAACGCTCAACGTTTAGTACCAGAGTCTGAGCTGTGGAAGTATGTGGAAGAAGTTTTTGGCAGAATGTGTCGGTTGGGATGGCCATGTTCAACTTTCACAACGACAGATAATTTGATTATCGCAAATATATATAGCCCAATGAATATAGAAAGGATGAATGAGTAGAAGAAAGGACCAGCACGACTAGAATCCCGTGCAGAGCGTATGTAATTTTCGACTGAATGTAAGTCAGAGGGAACGACATGCGATGTTGAGTTCCTGCGCTCCGCGTTGATGTTAAAACTCCTACCGCTACTTCTTACAGCTGGCCGGGGCTCAGGGCGTCGTATATGGGGCAGAGCTGGTCCCACGCGGCTAAGAAAACGATTGTTATACTCTGCGTGTAGAGTGATAAGTGAGCGGGACTTACTAGGGGGGTCCTCCTTGCTGATTGTCGCGGTGTCCTCGGCCAAGACAACTGCGAGACCGCTGTAGGCGAGTTAAGGAAGGGGCATGTGGCAAAGAAAAACGAAACGTACATGTCCAAATGCCAGTCGATGTGGCTGCGGGAGAATGAGCATGATTCGCAAGAGAACATCGGAACATACCAATGGAGGAACCCTGAAGGTTGGTTGGTTGCAATCAATATTCGATCCGACAATCCAGAACGACGGCGACTCACAAGGCCCAGCGTTGTCAGTGACGAACCGGAAGGTGGTGTTGTCGTCGGCTGACACACCCGTGTTCACGACGTCACGGATGACGGGGTTCACGAAGTTGTATGAGGAGTTTCCGGCGCTGCGGACAACGAAGAAGTTGTGCTGGTGTGCGGGCGAGTCGAGTCAGCCATTGAAAAGTGTGAGTAGTTGATGTACGGAACGTACGCCGTGCAGATGGATAGGGTGCTTCGGGGACGGGAGTAAGTACCGATGAGGAAAGCATTAAAGCACAGGACGGCTTACAGGCGCGGCTATAGCGCCACCCTGCAGTCCGATGAGTTCTCTGTGATATTGGTTGCACGTATGTGGTCAAGACGTACGGGGATGGAAATCTCGATGACCTTGTTCGGTGGCAGGGTGTAAACGCTCCCCGGAGGCAGCAAGTCCTGAGCGGACTGCGCCCCGCTTAGAATTTGGAGCAGCACTGGTGCGGTGGGGGACGTGAATGACTATAAAACAGAATAGATTCGCGCGTCGGTCAGGAAATCCTTGGGCCTTGTTGGTTCACGTACGGCACCACCGAAAGTGAAGTGGCCGTTAGCATCGAGTGCGATGGCGAGGTTGAGCTTGACGTCCGCGCCGCCGGGTACGGGCTTCCCGGGTACCACGGTCGGCACCAACGGGTGCAAGGAGTTCTCAACCAGCGCGTTGCTGAGGGTCGAGGTCGAGGTGGGGTCGACGGCGGGGGCGGTGACATCTGGGGGTCAATCAATTAGTGTTGTATTCAGGCCAAGTTCACGCGTGAGTACGAACAGCGCAAGATAGCGGAGTTGATGCCGCCGTCGAATCCCTGGTTGCTCCCAGCGAGCTGGGGGTTAGCGCGGATCTGGATCCCTTTTAGCGTATTGGAGATGGTTTGAGGAGAAGAACGTACCCAATAATTCCCAATCGGCTGGCTGGCCGTAAGGACGAAGGAATATCTCTGGCCGGCTGATGGCGTCATTAGTACTGATAGCCCGGATGTGAGTATTACTGCAACTTGAACTTGCCGTAAATCTGAATGTTATCAACAGTCAACGGCTGGTGGTTGACACCGTCGACCTCAATGATAGTCATGTTGTGCCCGTCGATGCTGAAAATCCAATTTGGGTCCTAGATGTATGTGGGGGTTGAGAGCTCGTTACAAGTGAAGCTCCCATGGGAAAGGACGTACGCAAGAAATGGAGACCAATCTGAACCGATAGCGTAGTCCGTGCGTGACGGAAATGACGGACAGCGCAGAGGAGGGCTGTGGCAGGCCGATGAATAAATATTTGGAAAGACTCTATAGAATGGACTGACTCCCCCAGCATAGCGTCCCAGTCCGTTGATTAAGGTGCTGTTGAAGATGGGGACTAGTAGCAGAAGTGGTGAAAATCACGGTAAAAACAGCCGCCAACATACTAGTAGGATGAGACGGGGCAGGATAATGGTACCAGTCTGCGAGAGTTATCACCGTAGCATCGTTGTCGACATCTATGCGGTCGCGTCTGAGTATATGGACTAATTCTTGGCGACAATACGAACCGTAGAGGTGCTTGGCTGGGTCGGCAGCTAAGAAATGTGAACAAGGCAAGTAATTTTCGCCGGGGTTGTAAGACTCACGATCATACACGACGATGGCTCCACGCAGGCCGTCGCAATACTGTGTCGACAGATGACTGTGATACCAGAACGTCCCGGCTTGGTCCGGCACGGCAAAGGCGTACTCGAATGAGTGGTTTGCCTGAGCCAGTATTTAATTTCTATGTGACTTGAGAGGCAGAGCACAATACTTACGGCGATGGGGCACTCTGGATGGTTGCTCAGTGTCAGGACTGTTCTCGTTGAAAGAATATGCTACTCACGAGTCACAAACGCGGGTCCATCCTCCCAGTTGGTTCCCTTCTGGAAGAATCCGTGCCAATGCTATTGTTTGAATAGGTCAGTGTCGATGTGGCAGCGGTTGAAGAAAAAGACTTGCGATACTGGTAGATCTCAGCATTGTCGGGTCGGTCGATTTATTGACGACGTCCAACGAGAACGAGGCTCCCTGGAAGATAACTGTGGGTGAGAAGCGGCACAGTGGTCTTTGTTGAAGCCAAACTTGCCTTGTTGCCAGTAATAAGCGGCCCGGGGAAGACACCATTGGCAAGAACAGACCTATAACCAATTCAGTCCCAGAGGGAGGGACGAGGACGATGCCCAACTCACGAGCGCTGGAATCCATCTGGCGAAATTTGTTTATTCGCGATGGTCAGTGTCGCACTGGGCCCGATTGCGGCATGAACGCCCGCCAGGATCGCAAGAAACAGAACAGCTGAAGAAAGCATGCTGGGAAGCAGGGGGGATGAGAATACGAATTGTGGCGGACGCGCCTTTATAGCCAACTCCACGTAATGTCGATGCGGCAAGAGTTCATTCGGTAGACTTCCGAGTCGACGCAACACTTAGTCGACCTCCGCGATGCAGATCACCTGTCCACGCAGTGTTTCGACGTCAGTCCAGGAGCAGGCCAGCCCCGAACGATGCTTGAAATAATACAGAACGATGATGCGGCGGTGTTCCTTATTTTCCCATGTCGGAGTGCAGCTCTGAGGTACAAGGGAATGCCGTCCGTATCGAACGCAGGGGCGCCGGGACCGCTGGTTCCGTCGCAGGTGAAGGTGGAGATTGCACATTTTTTTTTGGATCTGTATGCGAAGATGAATTCCCGGCCAAATGTCCAGATGGCGCCGGGGAAAATGGCTCGACGACGAGTCGGCGACGTGACGCGTCTGTCGCCGAATTGCCTTGTAATTGCTTGCTTCAGATAGATCCGCACCTACACGCGGGCCGTCGCACATTTCGATATTCCGTAGTGAACTTGAAGGTCGAACAATCCGAGATGTGCTGCCGCTCGGAACCGCAAATGAGCGGGGTTATTGGGCGCCATTAAATATGAACAGTCCACGGATCAGTCTTGCCTACTTAGTTCGTCCTAAGTTTGTCCTTCTCCGACAGGGAATTTTTTCGCCCCTTGTCGGTATCCATATCCAAATGTTGATGCGGAATGTGGTTTTTGGTGTGCTGCCCCTTTGAGAGTTGAGCCAAAGCGATGGCGTGAATTCAAGTTTAATTCATTTGCAGTCCCGAACGGGGACTTGACCTTGATGTTTCCGTCAGCGGCGAACCGAAGATGACCTCTAGGAGTGCCTGGACTGCAGAGTAAAGTTGTATGACCGAGCTCCATGCGTATGCGGATGCACGCCGACCATTGCTCACCACAGGAGCACGAAACTCTGCATCTTCGAATCTGGTTTTTGAAACAGTCAGCGTGGCCGAGGCCGATCCAACTTACCAAGATCCGCCGACGTATCTCTGTTTTGAGTTAGTGCGCGTTGGCGCTGACTCCCAGAAGAATTGCGCAGGAGCCAGCGGCACGTTGTATGGTGACTCGTGAGGAGTGAAGAGCAGTTCTGGACGAAAGAAGGGACGATGGAGAGGTCCAGCAGGTCACCCGAAGTTTATCTGCATCGCCCGGCATCGTTGTCGTCGGCGTATTGAGCGTTTGCGATTGATTCTGATTGGTTGCGCCGCGGTTGTGCAGTGCATCCTCGGCTTCCTTGCGCGCTCCAAACGAGTCGTGACCCGGGGCTGAGTTCGCCACTTGCAAGGGTTTCCCAGTGATATGAGATGACGGAGCGAGCGAGGGCGACGGCCCAGTGTGAAGCACGAACGAAAACGACGAGACGGCACAAAGCAAGCGTAAGCTGCCCAAGAAGCTGCCTTCCTAATCCGGCAATCCTCTTCCCTAATTCGGACTGCCTCCGCTCTCCTCCTCAACCTCTGAACCTCTCTCGCGAAAAGAAAGCACAAACCAAAAGTCATCATCGATCAATAAAATCAAAGTCGTAATATAGGGTAAGGCAGGTACGGTGAGACAACAGGGATGTATGTATTCAATCTTCTTCTTCACTAAATTCAAAAGGAAAAAAATGATAACAGCACGAGACAAAGGAGAGGGGAGGGGCGGGGCATGTACGTGAGTGGGTGAGGGGCGTAGATGAATACGCGGGGTCGTAAGTAGGAGGGAGCGAGACCAGTGTCTGGTTTTTAAGTAGGAGTAAGTAGGATGGTAGGACGGGGGGATACAAATTCCAGCGGACTGGGCTCTAGAGTAGCAAGTGGCGAGACGCGTAGACCCCGCTCGCTCACTGTTGCTTGCACTCCTGGGGGTCGACGTTGGAGCTCCCAGCCGCGGCGGCGGCCCGTTTGGGCGGGCCCCGGCGACGTACGGGGACGTCCTCGTCGCTGTCCGAGTCCTACGGGAGAAGGGAGTGCTGTATTAGCCGAAAATTTAAGGAAGAGGACATGGAAAATTCACCTCATCAAACTCGCCCTCCTCATCCTCGTCGAGGTCGTCAAACTCGTCATCATCCTCGTCTTCGCTGTCGTCGATGATCTCGTAGTCGAGCGCTTTGCCTGTGAAGTAGTCGATCGCGCGGGGGATGATCTGCGGAGGGGTGGTCAGCGTAAGTGACGGGAGAGGGCAGAGCAGGATAGGGAGTCGGAGGATGACGAGACGATGGGTGTGAAGGAACGTCGGAGATGGAGAGGAGAGACAGAAGAAAGAGCCGAACTCACCTTCTCCTTCAAATCCTCGCCAACCTGGTAATCGACCTCGAGCTTCTCCTCGATCTCCTCAATGTCGTCGGGGTCAAGATCGCCAGATTCGAGCTAAGGAAAGGGGAAAGTCAGCGTCTGTTTCGGAATTGCGAGGTGAAGGCTGAAAAGCGACGCCCAGCCCAAATAAATGTACAAAATGCAGACTCGGCGGCATAGCTGGAGTACATCGACGACGATCTCAGCGCCTACAGAGCACTGGGTTACACCGTGGTGACAAGAAGATCATCTCATGGGTTCTCGTCAGCGAACGCCATTAGGCGTGAATGTCGAGCTCCTTGGGTGAGCAGGGCTGACGGGTCAGGATAACATGCGAAGACGCGGAGTTCTCGCCATTACGCGTCTCAGCCGATAACGAGCTCCTTGGGCGTCGGGACACCGCCCGCCCGGGCGCCGTCCCCAGAGTCTGGTCCCCCTCCTATAACGATAACGCTGCCGGCACCGAGAGTACAATCGAGCGGGAAGCGGTGTCCCCGTTTCGCCTACGGTCGCAGCGGTGACGCCTTGCCTCCCTCGTACGCTTCGCAAGGCACCGGGTCAACGGGTGGAGCCCGTCTCCTTTGAAGCGTATCCTCGACGCCTGGAGTACATAGCACCTTGGTACGACTCCTCGCGGTCGACAACGCCACATGAAGGACATGACATCCTCGTCATGTCGGCCGTCGCACCTTGGTCAATGCGGAGCGCATGCTCGCTACTGCACCAAAAGGTGCAAGACAAGACCGCCTCACAATGGGGCAACGCGCCGATCCATGACGACTGTGAGCTCGACACAGCGCACCCGCCTCGCTGAGCGCACGGAAGCGTCGTCGCCGAATCGCACCCCAGCAAGCGCCCCGTTGTGGTGCGCATAGAAACGCGGCGCGCATCAAGACGACTGCTCGTCTTCGGCTACGCCCCCAGCGGCGCTGTTACTCCGTCTGTCTGCAGCTGAGAACGCTACCATCGGCCTCGTCCGCACAAACACGTCGTCCACTCCACTCCCCATCTGCTCCTCCTCCACTCCCCAAAAACGCAGAAAAAACCAGGCAGGAACCCAAGTCCGCAAAGACAGAGAAAAAATACAAAGCAAGGACAACGCACCGCCTCCTCATCAGGCATAACCGGCGGCGAGAAAAAGTTGAAGAAGGACGCGGTGGGGTGCGACTTGCGGATCAGGCGCGTGCGGTTGGTGTCTGTCGGGGTAGTCAGTAAGTAAGTAAGGAAGGAAGGAAGGAAGGAAGGAGGGAAGGAGGGAAGGAAGGAAGGGAATGGATGGGAATGGATGGGTAGGAGAAGGGTTTGAGGCGATTCGAGCGAAGAGAAAGAAATATATTTGGCGCCGCAACGACGCGGGGTCGGTTCGTTCGTGAGCAACGGCACCCTGAGTGGGGCACGCACATGACGCGGCGAGGAAGGACCAGGAAACTTGAGCAACTAAGTGTGCAAGTACGCCTTTTGCCCGACCCGCGCTGCAAGTCCGAATCGTGTAGAATGCACCGCGAACGCGAACAATATCCCCGCGTCTCGCGTCTCACGTATCCGGCACGCAAGCACGGCAAAAGGATAAACGGCTGAACGAGTGACGAGTCCGCCGCGCCCGCCTCCGCCTCCGCTTTCCACCGTACTCGCAAGGAGGAATGGCGACCCACTCCGCCTCCAAATACCGCAGGTGCGAGTCGACCCCGCGGAGAAACAGCGGACCCGCATCCATCCGAGCCCGAGCCCGACACCACCAGACCCACCACCCGCACACATTCTTCCCCGGGACGACAAGCTGCGCTGCGATCAGCCTGCTCCCATCGTCCGGGGCTGCCCCACGCGTGTACGACCCCCAAAAAGGGGAGGGAGACCGGCGGCGCCGTTTCTGCCGCCGCCCACCGCAAGAGGTCGGACAACGGCATCACGACCAGCGCCCGCCGTCGGGCAGCTCCACGCTAAAATCCGATCGCCGACGGGGGTCCGCATCGTCGTCCGCCCCACCGTCATCGTCAGAGGCACCACACCGTACCCACACCCGCGCTCGCCACCCCCGCAAAAAAAGCTCTTCCCTCCGAAAAAAAACCGAAAAGAAAGGAAAAGAAAGGAAAAGGAAGAAATAAGTCAAAACGAAAAACGCACTCTTATTCCTCTGCTTCTTGATCTCCCACTCGCGCGTCAGGTCCTGCTCCTCCTTCCACGCGATGGGCGAGCCGACGGCGCGGTCGTAGGTGAAGTCGCCCATGTAGCCGACCTGCGGAAGGGGTAAGCGATCTTCTCTGATATAGAGAGGAAGAAAAGGTGGGAGGAGCGGGGTATGGGTAGAAGGGGGGGGGAGGAAGGCGGCGATCGGTGCACCGGTACGGCAGACATAGAGACCTGGCGCGAAGGGTACGGTACGGGGCGGGTACGAGGCGGACGACGGCGCCGGTATGGAGGAATAAGAGAGAAAATAAAGGTCGAGGGGTGGGAGGGGAATATGGAGGAAGAATAAATAAAGTCGAGGACGGCGATGCACGCGAGGTGAGGCGCCACAGAAAAGAGGAGCGTGGAGGGAGGAGGGGCAACGGAAACACACCTCCTCTTGGTAGATATACGTCTTGCTGAGCGTCTCGTTGGTGAAGAACGGGTTCTTGGCCGCATCCCAATGGAAGGTGATCGTGAAGCCGGGCTTGCCTTCGAAGGCGCCTGCGGGGGGTATAATTAATTAGTGGCTATATAAAGAAAAGAAGAGGGCAAGAGCACTCACCACCCTCCTTGGGCAGATACTCGAGCGTCACATTTTGGAGGTGTGCGAGCGCCTCGGCGTCGCGCTCCGTGATGAGCTCCGCGAGGCCGGGGTGGTTGCGCAGCGCGGTGAGCCAGAACTCGGGAATGCCTTTCACGTCGGCGTCGGCGTTGCCTGCCAGAGATAAGTCAGTCAGTCTCCGATAAAAACATAGAGGTGGAGGGAGAACACTGACCCTCCTTCTCCTCCTCCTCGTTGGGCTTGGAGATGGGCTCGTAGTCTTCGTCGTCCTTGAGGCTCTGCGCCTCGCCGGCGGCGATCTCCTCAGGGGTGGCAGCGGCGGCGCCAGCGATGATGGCGTTACGCCGCGTGTAGAGCGGTTTTTGGAGTTCCAGGTACTGCAAGTCTCGTTAGATAATACTCGGGAAATTGAAGGGAGGCAGGAAAAATGAAGGGATATGCGGGGAGGCCATCGAGGATGATCGATCGGGCTCATCGCGCGACACGACGCGGTCGACGCCAGCAACACGAGCCCGCCGCCGTCGCCGTCGTCCAGCGAAAATCGCGCGCCCGCCACGCCACGAGTCGTTTATGCCCTGAGCCCTCGTGCCTCGTGCCCCATTCCCCTCCCCTCCCCGATTCGCCCCAAAGCCAGTGGCAAGCCAAATCGCACAAACGCACCTTCCGCTCCAGCTCCAAACACTCCCTCTTGTACTGGTTCTGCAGCTCCGTCTGCTGCACCTGCAGCCCCTTCAAGCCCTCCACGTTCCGCCTCACCCCAAGCGGCAGGCCCTCCACATACCCCGAGCTCCGCCCCAGCAGCCCCGCGAGCTTGCCCTGCACCATCCCGAGCATCGCGCCCTGCACCCCGCCGGGCCCGAGCGCCTCGAGCTCCTCGCCGGCCTCTTCGGAGATGTCGGGGACGGTGGGGCGCGAGAGGCCGGAGGAGATGGGCGCGTGGTTGAGGGGCGTGTTTTGCGGCGTCGGCGCGGGGAAGGAGGAGGAGGACATCGGGATGTTGGACGACATTTTTTGCTCTGTTTTTGGGTGATGGAGGAGATGAGAGCAAATTTTTGGGGCGGAGATGGCGGAGTTTCAATTGGAGGTCATGAGGTCGTTGCCTGATTTGGGTTGCGGCGGTTCAATTTGATTTTCTGGTTGTTCTTTTGTTTGGAAACCGTCAGCCGTCGAAAACTTCAGAAGAAAAAAAAAGCTGGAGGAAGGAAAAAAGTCCGCTCTTCCGCTTACGTCCCTGGTGGGAATTGAACCCACGGAACCTCGAAGAACATTGGTACGCAGCATCTAAGTCTTTCGAGGCGATCTCCATGATCAACAGAGACTTCTACCAGAGCCGAAAAGCCTGTAAACCCAGAATAAGAGCTTAAGGATCCTCTTTCTCTTTGGTTCAACGCTGAAATATCCGAGCTGACAGCCTTGTAATTTCGACTGATAATATAAGTTCGATGTGCCGATGAAGCCAAGCCAACGCACGGAGAATAAAAACAGTTACGTGCGTCGACTACACGCCTTCGCCAGGATTCGAACCCAACCTCCCTCATGATCAGTGACCATCGAAGACTACTTTTTTTCAACGGAAGTAATTTCCGGCTTTCAACCACACCGCACTTGGGGAGCTGCGAGATATCAACAAGACCACCGTACTATGGCATGGTAAAGCGGAAGCGAAAAAATGGGTTTATTTCGATTTTGGCAAAGCCTTGGGTGGGATTCGAACCCACAGAACCTCGAAGAAGGAATCTTTGCTCTCCGCAATTCTTTCGAGGGGATCTCCACACGATCAACAAAGGTGTATTTGAAGTGTCTGAACCCCGTGCTCTCCTGGGTGTGCACACTGAAGCAGTCAAGTTAAGTTACATTCGTGCTTACGCCCAAACTAAACGGTTGCTTTCAGCTTTTGGTTCAAGTCAATGCGCACCCAACGCAAGATGGATAAAAACAGATGTCGTGCGCTGATACGCCTTCCGCAGGAATCAAACCCACCAACAAAGTAAGTACTCAGTAGTCTTGCAAGCCGATCCCAGTGATCACCGGAGGCTGGTTAACCTAGGTAGTCCGCCTTACCCATATCACGCTCGATATCGAGTGAAGTGCTAAACATTCGGGACACCAGCTGAGATTCCACGCTTTGAACAGTTACAGCAGATCCGCGAATCCTTCGCGGCGTGTAAATCAATTGGATGAATAAGTAGTACATAATTCAAGGCCGCGAAGAACAATATTAATGGGGGTAGATATAGTGGACAGGAAAAACGGATGGAAGAAGTTTAAGCCTCTGGTGGGAATCGAACCCACGGAACCTCGAAGAGTTTTACGAGCCAGCACTAATCGATAATCTTTCGAAGTGATCTCCATGATCAACAGAGGCTTCCTACCCTGCCTTCATAATGGGTAAACCCAATGAATAGTCTCAACAACCTGTTCTTTCCCTCCTGGGTTCAACACGGAAGTTATGTTCGGCAGAGTGTTCGATGTGCCGCACTGCCAGGGCATCGACGACTCGAGTCAAGTGGGCATCCACACAAATGCAAGGAGGATGGAAAAAAGTTCGGATCTGTCACCCACACGCCTTCGGTGGGAATCGAACCCGACCTTAGGCGAACTCCAACGCACTCGGTTATCAAATGAGCTGCGATATATTGAGGGTCGCGAGGCTTAAACTACCCGCGTGAGTCCTCCTCAAACACGGGCCAGTAGGTATGGTTCAAACCCAGAGAGAAGATGGACCGAAGACCAAAAAAAACGCTCCATCATTGTACATCAGAACCTCTGGTGGGAGTTGAACCCACCACATGTTTGGGGCACATCCAATTCTTCTTGTCAACAGCTTGTTCAACAGAGACTTTAGAAGAGGACTTGGAAGCCTAGTACCACCACAGAAGACACCCGCCCTTTCCGCCGGCTCTCCAGGCGCCACTGATCGGATGTCTTGTTTTGGAAATTGATGTTCAACTATTTGTGTTGCAGGTATCGATTGCCATTTTCAAGCCCATGATCGACACAGGGCTGACTCAAACCTTCGTGCAGCTCCTTGAAGTATCTCCCCTCCACTCGCCGTAACGCCCGAACGCAGATCAGGACTGGATACTCAGGCAGAAGAGATTTGAACTCCGCCCACTTCGGATCAAGCCGGCTGCGAACTCATCTGAAGTTTCGTTACTCTCCTACCACCTCAACGACCTACCGCAGGCGCAGAATAAGGACATTTGACCATCCATCCGTGAGGCTAATGCAAGAGACCGCCCAGAATACAACTGGTCAGCCACGCGATTTTGCCATTACGTGCAGTCTGGTTCTCAACCCACCCGATGTGAATCCAGGGCCCGTTCTCATGCATATGCCTCCCAAGTTTCTCAAGATTGAGGTGTAGTACGTATGAGAACCACCGTACCGATTTTGTGCGTTGCGTTTCGGCGAAGCCACGGATCGTAGGGGGAGACTTGACTCGTCCTTATTATACTCACGGAGGAGGTTGGATTGGGCAAGGAGACCGAGGTCGTGGTGTCTGAGAGTTGCCGAGCTGGGGAGCACTTGAAGGTCTGTACTACCGTCACTCCCATCGATTCGAATCACCTCCCAAAGCTGATTGAAGGGGCCCTTCCTGAGCGCCAGTGTTTTTCCTCGAAGTAAAGACGCTTAGGAAGGTAACATTACCCCCTCGCCCAAATAGAACGTCGTGGCCGACTCCCTCCCCATCTCAAACCTCACAGACAAAATGGTCGAGCGGCTTTTTGGAGACCCGTTCTTCCTCGAACATAAAATACCGGTGTCGCTCGTGCAGTCCCCCATGGTTGAGTCCTCTCGCAATTTTTCTACGCAAGCCACCGAGGAATCGAGGACGCAGCAATTGACCGAGTCGAGCTGGACCGCGTGCTGCTACAGCACAGGTGGGCGTCAGTGGGCCCACCGAAGCCATTTCGGCTTGGGCGGCTTGCATTCAATACTCAGATTATAGCACCCGACGGAGAATGCACTGGCTTCCTGTGCATATGGTATATTCTGTTGGTTTTTAATTTGGATAGGCCCACGCCGCCCCGCGGCTCATACTGTGTTGCTGTAAGCTGTCCGCCTCGGACGCACCCAGATCCAAATCGAAATCGAATATTTCGGGGTAATCACGCCAAACCAGGGACGGATGATTTTTTTTCGGTTGATTGTTACGAGGTCGTTACACGGAGTCGACTTTACGTGTCGGGTTCTAGCGGACCGTGAGTATAGATACAGTACTTAGGCGAACTGAGATGCGAAAGTATCGGCGACGCCGACGGCGAATCGGATTTCAGAAGAGGGTCTGGAGTGTGTACGCGGTGAGAGCCGTCATGCCTGCAATATAGTGAGCGTCCGTGGTGCAAGGAGAGACCAAGCCATACCAGGGAGCATGAGGATGTATTGGGGGATCAGAAATGAGGCGAGGTGCTCAGCGCTCCCAGTGCCGCTGTATACTTGGGTGACGAATACCTGGGAGGAATGGTGAGCCGGGTTCACCCAATTTATTCAGGGGGATAATCGTACCTGGGTAGTCGCTGTGGGGAGGCACGAGAAAAATCTGAAGTGGGCGCATCAGAACAGCGGCCAATGGCACCATATATGCGCCAAGAAAACCCACATGCAGACAAACTGGAGGACCTTGTCTTCCCTGGAAATTACATTGATGTTCACGAGCCCCTTGCATATCAAGACGCCGAGCACTGGTGAAATCAGCATCTTGCCCACAGCAAGCCCTAGAATGGCGCCGGAGGGCAGTGACCGCCATTCACCGCGCGGGATACTGAGGCGCGCCAGCGCAGAGCCTAGGCAGACGAGCCCCATCGGGACGGACGCGGCGCCGATGAAGTTCGCCGCGTCGATGAAAAACGCGAGCGGCGGGCCGCCATCGGGCGCCGGGTGTATGTAGGTCCCCTCAACCTCGACGAAGAGGGCCTTCAGCTGGGGGACGAGTGCGATGACGAATGAGATGATGATCGAGACAGAGCCCGGGAGGAAGAGATTGCGGAGGAAGGTGCGCAGGTTTGCGTAGAGCCCACTCCGGCGAGACCTGGTCCGTGGCAGGCCGGCCGCAGCTGCTGGTGGGTCCACGGTCGGGAGGGTCGGGGGCGGAGGGACTTCATCAACGGGATTCAGAGCATCTATGGTATCAACCGCCGTTGCTGTCAGTGCTGGGGACGTCAACCCCGAACGCCAGCCCTCTAAATGAGTCCCAGCGGCCGCCGGAATGTCGTGATCGAAGGAAACGTGTTTGGACGCAAGATGCGGACGCTGGGGCTTTTCGGCGACGGGGATGGCCCCATCCTCCTTGCTGCCCACAGTTCGTAAGTCGAGGCGCGGGGACTTGGGCTTTGTCCAAAATACTACCACCCTCCTTGGCCATTCTACGAAGATGAGTCTGCGGCGCCGGCGGGTTGCTTCTTGTACCTCGTACGGCTCCACGTCAGGACCACCATAATCGAGTCCCACAAGGCGGTTGCCTCCCATTGGGAAGAAGGTGATCTAGAGGGCCTTTAGCTAGGCCATTATTTCTCTTCGAAGGCGAGACTCACCATATACACGAGAATAAATCCCGCGATATATGCGACACTCAGAGTTTGGTCGGCCGCTCCATTGAATGGTGCAGAACCAGTAATACTCATCACCACCGCCGTGGCTGGTGAGTGGACACGGTCAGTTTCGCGCAGTTTCCAAAGTCAGTAAAGTCGACCCACGAATATCACCATAATTCCCCCACCCACCCGCAACAAGTATGCCCCATCTAGAGAACAAAAAGCTTGCTAAATTCCTCGGCCGAATGAGCTTTAATTACATACCTGAACCGGTGAGGAACCCAAAAGAACTGGGAGACGAGCCACGCCAGAACAATTCCCATGCTCTCATACACCAACGCCACGAGGACCAACGGTCCTAAAAAGAGTCTCAATTCAGTTTTTGACAGTTTAAAGTAGCTCGCACCCAGGGCGCTGATGTTTCGAGACGTGAAGGCCGGCACGATTTTGGAGAACATCAGAGAGGGAAGCGTGATGTTCTGCGGAAAAACGCGCTGTAGTTTGGGCAACAACGGGGAAGAACACTGTGTACACACCAGTAGAATCTGTCCGGTGCCACGGGCGGCCACAGGTGGGAAGATGTCGCTCTTGGTTATCGCGAATCCACATCCAACACAGATGATTCTTCCCGGAGAGCGTTAGGATAGCAGATAACTTGAGTGCGTTGGTCTCTTACAGACGGAAGAGTGGGCGAACAGAAATCCAGATCAGCTGGCCAACGGAGAGCATCTGCAAAAACTTGGCCTGACGGCGATCGGGAGGAGCTCAACGAGATCCGGATGTACTGTATCATTTCGACCAAAGGTTCAGGTGACGGGTGACGGGCACCCGTGAACTGAACAATTTTGGCCTTGGTGACAGTGACAAACGGCTTTTCTGGCCAAATTAAGCTGAAAAACGGCAAAAATTTGCGTCCGGCACTTGCCGGACGTCCGTATATGGTAATTTTTGCTGATTGCCGATCAATGAACACCTTGTGCAGTGAACAATCGTGGTGACGGGTGACACCCCGTGAACCTTTGGTCGAAATGATACAGTACCTTGGATATTTCTAGCGCAGAACAGGACTCGGACGGCGAGAGTCAAGCCTGATGAACCGGATGGACCAGGGAAGGGGCAGGAAGGGAGACGGGGGGCGCAAGGTAACTCGAGGCGATCCGAAGCGGGAACCTGGAGACTTCCGGAAAATTTGTTTCCCGGTATCAATATCGGACCGTGTCGGCCTGTGTCGGCCGATAAAGGAGAGTTTTCCCTGTGGAATTTGCATCTGAGTACGGGGAGAAATGTGGGGCGGTTTGGGGTGATACTAGAGGTTGTATCTGGCACTTGTGAGAGCATCGGCGCCATTTCCTCGTTCTTGCCGAGTTTATGCCGAATTCGCCTGCCGGCACGAAGAGCCGGTGCCAACAGTGTCAAGGTTGAATTTCGAATCGAAGCAAAGAACGGACGTTGTATTATGGTTCAACCCAAATGTCTCGTTCCCTAAATACCTAAAGGGAATGGCGGGGTATTGGTTACGTTCCTGCTTTTTTTTGCTCGTCTGAGGGTAGGGCGGTGAACTTGTCGGAGTTTCAACCAAGGAGGACCAATTTTGGAAATCCACCGCCCAGAATGTAGCACAGGTAAGAACAGTCAGTGACTGAGGCCAATGGAAGGTAGCCAGGCAGACCTTGAATGACCCGCGGGATTCAGGTCACGATGTCAGAGAGGGAACCACGAATATCTCGTTGGGGCCGAGACAAACCACGACGATCATAGACTGCCGTAGATTCCCAGTTTTCCGTAGACAGACACACCACCGTCCGAGGATGGCGGACCACGACGAGTCATGCCGCTGACAGCGCGCGCTGAAATGGAAGAAAGGTTGTCCATTGCGAGTCTTTATCCGGGAAGGGGTTGAATGGTGCCTGCTGGGCAACACTGGCGAGAGTTTTCGTTGCCAAAATGAGTGCATAGTATGCCTTGAAGGTCACCATTTCCGGGTGGCACGGTAGGGCGAAGAGGAAGAGGGCCTCTCATATAAGGTTGTACACTCCGGTGACCGGCAAACCATGTAATTTAAGCTACATCCCCCGAATGGATTAGCCTCGCCCGGTTGTAACCACGTATGAAGTACTTAAGTCGCCGCCACTCTCACTTACCCCGTCGCCACAA
Organism: Mycena filopes; assembly: GCA_029281495.1. Lineage (NCBI taxonomy): Eukaryota > Fungi > Basidiomycota > Agaricomycetes > Agaricales > Mycenaceae > Mycena > Mycena filopes. The sequence goes on from JARIHR010000015.1 coordinate 1,051,459, forward strand.
TTCCAGTGGCATTCCACACCGTGATTGTCCTGAATGGGCAGATGGAGCGTCGCGTCCCGTCCTAGGCCTTCGGGTGGCGCAGCGGAGCGACGATTGAAGCGACACGCCGATCAGTTCTACCACCATTCAAACAGGACTGCTTTAATTATGTTAATCCCTGGAATGCGGAGAGGAAAGTGGAGTTTGAACCAAGTTTCAACTTTCCGGTGGGCAATATCACAAATTTTTTTTCGGGGGGGCCGAGGGGTCCATAAGATACAGGATACTCCGTGCTCTCGTCTCTTATTGCATTGATGCGTTGCACCCTACTTACACGAATGGGTTCGTGAGATATTTGTTTCGGCTTGTCCAGATTTGCCGACGTGTCTGATCACGCGGCGCCAGCTCTTGTCTTTCGCCATCACAGTCCGTTGCAAAATCTTCTTGCGTCCCTCGCTTCTAGCCGGGATAGAAGTTTCCAGTCCTCCTGATGCGCTGGGACCATCGACTTCTTGCGCTCAAGTCAACAATATGTCAATAAGCGGTCCTTCATCCATCGCTGGCACGTACAATAACATCCACGCGAAGACTGTGCGGACCCGGAATCTAGGCGCGACGTACTGAACAACTGCAAGCTCCAATGCCCCAAATCCTAACGTCCGAATTGTCTCTGCGGCCCCGATTGCTATCGAGAAGTCCTCTATCCGAACGGCGTTCGGCGGCGAAAAAGAATATTCGTGCTTATACAGGATCTCCACGCCCTGCCGTATCACTTACACCTGCTCTTGTCCTCGCAGCTAGGACCAGGGTTTATTTTTTGCTCGGCCTTTTGTCCCAACGGCTTCAAAACGAGTCACGGCACTTTCTCAGATGGGCCAAAACGCCGCCTTTTGCCTGCCGCCTTTCGCCTACCGAATCAACTTTGGGACCACTGTTGAAGCTACTACCTCAGACGTCGCCTCCGCCGCGTAGCTCTCGTCTACCACCACTTCCACGCACTCTGCCTGCCCGCTATTTTCCCTCCGGTCATTATTGCAAGCCCCGAACGCCGGTACCATCACACCGCAGCACTGGACGCACCTTCTGGACCACCTTGTCTGCCATAAATCACGGCAACCTTCCACCTGGCGTCCGGTGCCCGCACGTTAAACCTTGCGGGGAGCTTTGGGCTCGATCTGAACCGGAAGTATCCCAAGGCGATGGGGATGGAGCTCCTCCACAACGCATACCTGTGCGGTTTGTGACTTTCAGTGGAGTCTGTCGCAGTCGCCTCGCCTACCCTCAGTAAATTCACCATCGACGCCGCGATTTAGAAGACCCTGTGCGCGCTACCGAACTGGTTGATTTGACGCTGGAGGGCTGCGATATCACTTATCGTAACAGGGCGCCACAAGACTTGTCAACCCACAACGGTACTCTAAAATCAGTTCCAGCGCGCAATCGCGAGTCGCCCATCGAGCCCGGTCACAGCCTACCTCATGGCATGGTGTGTCTCATTACCACCTCCCATTCTGGGCTCGACTAATCCTCCTGGGGCTTAGGATCGTGATCCCCTTCACGTTAGCCACCACTTTCGGGCAACGCGGCGACCCCGCTATACTCGTACCACGTACATCGGCTGTTCCTGGGATGCCGAGCGAGCAGACCGCCGCTGCCTTCCTGATGAACATCGTCGCCCCAGCTGCGCTGCGTTGACTGTCCCTGGATGATATTTATACCCCCGTGCTCACCGCGTTCGTCGCAAGTAACCTATTCTCGACCTCGTCAAGCTGGAAATATCCCTCAGTGTCGAAACCCCGCCGAACTTCTTCACCCGCCTCCAGCACTGTCCACACCTCGAGGAGCTTGTCGTCCTCTCTGCACCCCCAACCGTTATCCAAGACCTCGGTCCCTATATGACCTCCGTCCTCAAATCTGTTCTCCGGCCCAAATGTCATCGCCGCTACGTTCGTGTGCGGCTGTCCCGTCACTTACTGCAGCTGAATTGCTCTTCGCGAATGAGGACCCGAGCGGGGACGTCATCGCGGTGTTGGAACACCTCGCGCAGAATCCCACCTGGACGATTTAAATTGGGGTTCGGAGTTTACAATTTAAATTGGAACTCTGGGTTTTCGAGACCGTCCGCGAGTTCTGCCTCGAAATGACCTTTTTGCGACCGATGCGAATGGTAGTTGGGACTCTGGGGACTCGCATGCGAACGATGAGGAGGATTTCAATTCATCACATGCAATCGCATCTGGTATACTCGGCTCTTTGGCTCTTCGGAATGAAATTGAACTGAATTCATTTAGTACTGGGAGCCGCATCCGTCAGTATATCGAGCGCTAGCCCATCCCCCGACAGCATTGTCATCACAAGACGCCAAGTCATGATCATGTTGGAACCTTTCACCGTGCGTTCCCAAAAATACGATAGGATAATCTAGGCCTATATTATATTGAGTTCGAAATGCAGAGTCTGATAGCCTACCACTTACTTGTGTGCTGATGATGAAAATGGCACGCCTCTCCTGGCCTCGAATCTGTGAGAACTCTCTCTCCTCGCAGAACCACCCGGCCCCCCTTCCAGTTCCCCAGAAATTTCCTCGTGCTGCTCGCTCACTCTCCTCCAGCCGAACGAACCTCCAGTTCACCAAAAAAGATTCAACCACACAGAATCGAACCCGAGTCAGTACTCGTTGATTGGCGAGCGAATAGGGGCTTAGTCACTATCAACCATCTCTCGCTAAGACTCGGCTTGCCTTACCCCCTCACGCAAGAATGGTAACAGTACGCCTCAACGCCGATGAGCGAGCTATATGCCGAGTGCGCTACAACAAGGTCGCTGAGAGTATGGATGCCGGTATGTTCCCCATCCGTGGCCGCAACGTCAGGACTAACTTGCCGCTGGCAGGCTCGGCGAGGGGCACGAATGCGATCTGCAAGGCCATAGCCGGGTTTTACAAGGATGGAAACTCCCTCGACACGGGGTCGGAGTACTCCCCGCTGCTGTTTCCGTTCGGGAACCAGCGCGCTGTGCACAGGCATGTGAACGAGGCTCACGTCGATGCTGCGGACCGGGCGATTGCGAGAAGGTGGGTGGCCAAGCAGGCTGCGGGGAAAAGGGCGGATTTGCTTGAGTTGCTTGGGTTGGACGGACAAGAGGAGGAAGAGGCGGAGCAGGAGGCGGAGCAGGAGGAGGAGGCCGGGACGTCTGAGCCAGAGGAGGAGGAAGATGAGATCCCACCGCCACCGAAGAGGAGCTCGAAAAGGAAGGCGACCAAAGCGCCTGCTGCGAAGGCGAAACCGGTGAGTGCTCAGCCTGGATTGTACCTGTGTTTCATCGAGTTAACCTTCATCAGGTCGCGAAACGTCGCAAGGTCAAGGCAGAGTCGGAGGAGGATTGAAACATCGAGGACGAGCGACACCGGAACCGTACATATTTTGCGCTCGCTGAGTGTAAGCCGACTGGTTGAATATAGTTGAACTCTGGCGTGGTGTGGATATTCACGTACCACATTCGAAGGAATGCCGCTCACCGAGCGACTTCGAACCGTCCAGGTTCGTCATGCAACGGTCGAAGCCACGCAAACTCGAGGGTATCCTTCGTTCACCGGAAAAAATTGCCTGCCAGTGAGAACGAATTCGAGGCCAATATGCAAGAATGTCTCTGGCAATTGGGGTTCATCAGAGTCCGCCAGGTGAGGGGAGTACAGGGTGGGAATTAGACGAAGACTTCCAATCGGAGAACACCATTCTATGAAAATAACATTAAATATAATGAAATATTGTATTCTTGAAGCTCGGAGGGAGAGCTCGTTGCTGGAGCAGGTGTGGCCATGCCGCACGAAGCCGAGACCGGATCAGATCCGAGACCTTCAGTCATTTCGCTCTTGCCTCCTCCGCACTCCTCCGTCCATCCCACTTCTCAAGAAATGGCTGAGAACACACAAATCTGCTTGCCACCTGAACTGGAGCGCGCCATCTTCGAACTCGCAGCCTGGCACCACCCGGAGACAAGGTTCACCTTGATTCTCGTCGCGAAAAAAGTTTGCATCTGGTCAGTATTCCATGTGCAGTGGCAGAATAGCCTTTGAAATCTAACCCCTGACAGGATTGAGCCAGAGATATACCATGTCCTTCTCGCTTCCAGTGGCTACAAGGAACGAATTCTCCAGATCACTGTGGGGAGCGATGTCAATCGGCCTGAGTGGGTGGATGCACTCAGGACGATTGACTGAATACCATCAGGCTGATATATCGACTCAATCAGCCTGAGTGTGTCCATACACTCAGGCTGATTGACTTTTGGCCGATTTTGCTGGGTGGCCTGAGTGGGTATGTCACTCAGGCTGAGTGGTTTCACTCAATCAGCATGAGTGTTACAATTCACTCAGGGTGATTGCACAAATCACTCCGGATATAGGCCCACAAATCTACGTCTATTAAACTACATAAATACAAGTGTACACTACGGCGGGGCCTCCGCGTCGTCGCCGTGTTGCCGGGGGGTTGAACCTGGATACAGAGAAGTCAGGATGTGAACTAAGGGGAGGAAGACAAACACAAAATCTCGAGAGCAAGTCTCCTAAATCCAACACATCAGATCGATTGAGAGAAGTGAATTGCGAAAACACACACCTTGAAGGACCTCGATCGAAACGGGCGCAAGTAAATTTCGGAGCAATCATGCCGTAGAACTCAAGGCTCACCGTAGTTTGAATGGTGTTTGAGCTGGGCACTCGCTGACTCGCGAGCGAGGACTTTGATGTCCGCGATGATCGTCCGAACGCGGCGCGCTCGTCGGAGTTCGATGGCGGCAAATTGATGAGTGCCAGGCAGCAAATTTGGGAGAAGCACGACTCACGTTCGATTCGAGGTCGGGGGAAGTCGAATAGTGAACAAGAGGGTTGCGGCACCGACGGTGGGCAAGTCAGTCCCGAGTTTAATTCAAGGAGGACGAGGGACGAACCGGCGATTCGCGCAAGAGGTAGGCCGGTGAGAAAAACCTACCAGAAACATTGTTTGAATGAGCAATACAATCTTGGTCGGGCAAATGACAAATGGCGACGAACGACTTACCACAACGTGGTTTTGAGAACCCGGGATAGCGCCGAAGGGAAGACCGAAACAGGCGCAAGTAAGTTTTGGAGCAGTCGTGCAGTACACCTCAAGGCTTACTGTGGTTTGCATGGCCTTTCGTGACTCGCGAGCGAGGACTCGATGATGTTCGAACGCGGCGCGCAGGATGCCGATGGTGGCCACAAATTGATGAGTCGGCCAAGAGTCGGCAGTAGATTTGGGAGAAGCACGTCTCACGTTCGATTCGAGGTCGGGGCACAAGGAAATTGGACAAAGAACGAAGAGAGTCAGTTCCAAACTCGATACAAGGAGGACGGGCGACGAACCAATTTACGCCAACGGCGGGTTCAGGGGTAACGCTCGTTTGACCGCTAGGCGATGATGGATTAGTGTGTGCAAGTGAGATCAGAGGTTTACCTGGGAATACGCCTCCCCCAGACCGATGTTATCAACGAGAAGGGCATCGAAACGTGAAGATGAAGCCTGGCAATTGTTCAATTGATTCGTGGACGTACCACCGTTGCGAGAGTGAGCCTTATAGCGATGATCAAGCAATTTAAGGATCAAGCAATTTAAGGCTTACCCGGGTTGAAGTCGGCGCCGCGTACGAGGGGAGACGTCGTCGTACAGCCGGGAGGGGAAGTTCCACCTGCATACAGGCAAGTCAGCAGGTGAATCAAGGGGAGAGAGAAACACGAAGGCAACTCTCGTAGATTGAACAATCCAGATCGGGGGGAATAATCGAAAAGATATCGACATTGGCCCTGAATAACCCACCGGAACAAGTAAGTTTTGGAGCAGTCAGGCAGTAGAATTGAAAGCTTACCTTGGTTTCAGTGGCGGTTGAGCTAGGGGATCTCTAACTGGCGAGTGAGGACCGTGATAATGTCCCAACGCGGCGCCAAGGATGCCGTTCATCGGAGTTCGATAGCGGCGTAAGGAGTCAGTCGGCAGTCGGCAGTAAACGTGAGGTTGAAAATAGCTCAGGTTCGAATCGAGGTCGGTGCAAGCAGAGGGGACGTTGAATACAGCCGCGGCACGAGCGGCGGTCAAGTCAGTCACAAGTTCAAGTCAAGGAGACGAGCGACGAACCTGCGAGTCGCGCAAGGGAGGTGGGAGAGAACAACCTGCAAGAAAAGTTGTTTGAAATGAGCAACCCAACCTTGGGCGGGGAAACGGCGTACGACGATGAAAAACTTACCGCATCATTACTTCGAGGACGCGAAACAGGGGCGAAGGGGAAGTTGAGCAAGGGGAGGTATGGATTGCGCGGTTAAACCTACCCGAGTTGAACACAATCTCAGGCGTCGTCGTCGATGTAAACCAGAGTCCCGGGAATGTCGCCGACACCAGAATAGGTATTGCAATATTGAACATCGACCGCGTCGGTGTGTGTCGGGTTGGGCGGTGATGGCCCCGATGGGGACTGGTTGATTCGGGGCGTCTCAGCGGAGTCCGGACGGGAGAGGATTCTGAGCTCACCTGCAAGCGTGAGCAGCGCAGTTATTCTGCGGTGTGTCGCGGGCCCAAGGTCTAAGGACGGTGTGGGAGAGTGAAAAGGGCAGGTTGAACGAAAAGCCAATCACCTTGAGCGCATACATATTCAGGATTTGCGACTACACGTAAGTACGGTGTGCGGGGAGCGTAGAATTGACCGAGATGTAAGTGAGTGTCGATGAGGAAAGGTCGAAAGGAACACACCTTAGATCGCGAAGTCCGACCAGTCGTGGGCACGGAACGGAAGGTCAGCTGTGACGATGACCAAGGAGAACAAATTCATGCACACCGAGGTCAATTACTGCACAAAGCGCTTGAAGCAATGAGGTGCTGCAGGGCGTGAGCCAGAGCCAAGGTTCGCATGGACAAGGATCGCAACAGTAATGGGAATTTACCTTGCAGACCATGGCCATGGGTAGGCCGGCGTCGGCGTGCGCGGAGGTGTCGGTTGAAGTTAGCGCATCGTTCCGCAGCTGAGTGAAAGGCGCGTGTTGTCCGGGTCGGCCGCCGAGTGGAGGTCGTAGAGTTGCCTCGACAGCGCGAGGTGGGGACGCCAGTAGGGGATGACTTGGATTGCGAAGTGGAGGTGGTGGTGAAGCGGAGGAAGAAGAGGAAGTGTTTGGACGCGACTCGAGCGCTTACACTTGGAGGCGTCGATCGAGTGGGCGACGGTGGGCTGTAAAGGAGGGTCGAAGGCGATAGACTGTGGCAAGGAGCGGACAGGGTGGGATTGGGGTGGTGCGGGAGAGGACGTACTTTGAGGTGTCGTACCGGAGCCCTGGGTCCGTCGGTACCAGTGCAGTGCGCAGGGATTCGTGCGTGTCCCAGTGTGAACGAAAGCGGCGGCGGGATGGGAGCTGGGGGAGCTGGGCGACAGCGCGGTCGCGGCGGCAGCAGTAGGGGCGAATGAGCGGTAGATCGTGCGTGGCTGGGTGGAATGCGGGTAAACGGTTGCACTTGCGAGTATCAGCGAAGGTGAAAGGCAACACACCTCGAGCCACCGTCGTTTTGCACGGTCCCAGGTACATCTAGTGGGTGTGTTTGGCGGAGGAAAGTTCAGTCTGGACAGGTACTCACATACGGGGTTCGGTCGTCGTCAGGATTTCACAGCAACTTGATGTCGGTAGTTTGAGTTCATTCCGGATGTGGAAGCTGTAAAGACTACTCAGGGAGTAGGAAAGGATGGTCCCCACGAGGTCTGTAAGGTTCTCCAACATACTGAAGGGGTCGCCTGCTCCGTGCGCGGCCTTGTTGGTGAAAAAGCCGTAAATCGCGTATTTTGCCGTTTAAGCGGTATTGAGGTAGTAAATTGCGCCAAAATCGGGCCCAGAGCGCGTCGGTGGATGTTGGTTTCATGTAGAAACGGAATTGGGGGCCAGGGTGGGCGCAAAAAACGGGCAAGGAGGGAACGATGGTGATGGCGGGGGGAGACGCGAGCTGTCACATGTGACCACTCGGATCCAAACATGACCAAAATGCGGCCACCGCGCAGAGTTTTCTATGTGCGCCGGCTTCTGGCTGCGGCAGGATAGCTTTAATTTAATGTGCCCCAGCGACTTCAGGACGCGAGAAGAAAACCCGCGCCGGGCAACATAATGAACACCCAACCTTGACTCAACCGTGCGAATTCAGGTACGCGCCTTCCCCAATGAACCTTTGCGCTACTGTTTGGGCCCGGCGAGACAACGATTGGGCCAGCAGCTCACCAGACATTCAACTAGCCGAGTCCCACGTTCAGTTGCGCCGTTGCGCGATTCCATCGTCGAGAGACGCTCTGATATCCGGCACGACAACTTGCAGTCGTGCGGCACCTGGGCCAAGCAGTGTCCAAACTCGGTCATAGTCCGCTCAACGATGAGGAGCGCGGTTTGCGAGGCAGAGACTACGCGGAACCTCAATTGCGCCACCGCTGTACGTCCCTGGCTATACACCGAGCTCGTACGTCGCTGAGGAGAAGAAGTGGATTCGGGTATGGGATGAGCCGAGAGACGGGGGTGGTATAAGTTACTATAACAGCTAAAATACACCAAACTGTTGGAAGGCTGATAGCGGAAGTGCGCAGCTAGTCGACGTCGCGCGTCGTGGAGTTTCGAGGATTGCACGAATGCGAACCGAGAATCACGAGTAGCTGGAGGGACCGATAAATGAACAATGTATATCATTGCTCCGATGACGACGGGAAGGTTGCATTTTTGGGTGTGAGGGACTTAAAATGTGATACTCTGTGTCAAGTTGACACACCGCTGCGATGAACTGCGACTGCGAGGAACGCAAATAGCGGCGCTACGGCGGATGCCCGGGACAGCGCAAGTCAGCCACGTCTACGTCGCAGAACTGAAGCTTGGTTAGGTTGAGGTAGGATAACAGCGAAAATGAGACGCACCACGAGCCACAACCTCAATCCATTCACGGCGAGCTCGCACAGCCGGGCGCAAACCAAAGTGTTATTTTATTATCATCTGGCTAGTGAAGCCAAGGATGGAAGGGGAAGGGAGCACCACGAGCCTGACCTCGATAGATACGTACAGTACAGCCGCGTGCAGCGGTTAGGGGAGTTGGAATGCGTCAGGAATGAATCGCCGAAGCGGTAGAGTTCAACCCTGGGTCGGAGTGGTTAGTGTCCGCGAGGCAGAGAGGGACTCCCCTCGGTTCATAGGTTCTCGGGGTGGGTAGTATTCGTTAGGAGACGCAGCTTAACCATTAGCCAGCCAGAAGGAATCGAGCCAACGCAGATGTCGTTCGGCGCTGCGGTGGAAATGGATTGAATTAGTAACGAGTTGTGATCAACACACACGACGGCGAGGATGCGGATGTGTTTTGTTCAAGCTGTGTCAGGAACCGAGGTTAAGTGGGGATGAAATGGGCGACCCGAGGATTAGGGGGCGTACCTGGATTGTAGGCTACCGGTGAGTAAACCAGTCAACCAGTATTTGAACAAGCTGCATGTGCGGGTCAGTGTCGATGAGAGCATGGAGTAACTAATTGCACGCACCTTGAATCCAACTCGGTCGAACATAGGTTCCCCGACGCAGATCTGGGACGAGAAGATTCGAGCATGAAGAGCTGAGCTGGAAAAAGCGAGGGTCAGTGCGTTGAACGAGCTGCAAGTCATCAGATAGTGTCAACGTGAGCATGGAGTAATAGCACGCACCTTGAGTCCAACTACATAGTTTCCCCGACAGACACAAACTTGGGACAACTCGAGGTTGAAGAGCTGCGGACGAAAGGAGGGTCAGTATGAGCGAGGATAAGACACCCGAGAACGTACCTCGAGTCCAAGCGACCACCAGACCCGCGCCGAATCAATTTTGACGATAGTTCCTGCGCAAATGCGGAAGTGGGTTGAGGTTCAAGACCTTTGAGGGAAGGAGAAGGTCAGCATAATTTATTGAGAGGATACAACGAGAGCTAAGACCTTGAACTGGGATAAACCTCAGGACAAATCGAGCATGGACCGCGCAAGGGTGTATGCAGGAGTCGAGAGGGAAGAGAGGCCATCGAACGACGGGGCCACCGGCCCTTGACGCCCCGCGACATGACTCAAGTTGGCGCCCAGAAGAGCACGGAGGTTAGAAAATGTTCAAAGAAGAAGGACCCCGCCAGTGAGATGTCAAGCAATCGCAACAGGTACTGCGTGAAATAACAGCGACGACGGCAGCTTTGTGTGGTGGAGAGGATGAGCGCTCGAGAGCCATCGAGTTCGACAAGGCCGGCGTTCTGCAGCGAAATCAAATCAGCGTTGTCGTACAGGGAAATTATGGCGCAACACACTGGTGCGAGTTCAACAGATAACTGTGTGTGATTGCGTCCGCGGGGCCAAGTGAGCTTTCAGAAAGATGGGGACCTGCCGAGGCTCCAGGACGCGAGGTTCGAGGAGGATTCCGCCGAGAGTTAGGGAGAATTCACGGGAAGCAAGCGCCAACATCCAGGTCTTACAATTATCCTTTTGAACACCAAGAATTCGTCCCACAGCTCTGCAATTAGGAATCCTGATGCAGAAGACTTGCAAGCGGCATCGACAGGTTACGAGGGCATCGGTGTGTCCAAGGTCAATTTGGATCCATGGAGAGGTTCTGCCCGTTCAGAGAGAGGTTTGGGACGAGTAGAACTGGAAAGAAGGAAGCCCGTAGTAGGTGAGGGAGTCCGTGAGAGTTTGAGATGGATGTGAGCAAGAAACGTTGAGCGGGGCAGGCTCGAGTTGCGGTGGGGTGACGGGCGGAAGCAAAATTTCTGACGGCCATGATTGGCAGCGCCTTCCGTCAGGACCCCTGAAAATAGCCTTTAAGGCTAGGTACAAATCTCCCAAAATCAGCCGAAATTTGTCGGGACAGGTTTTGGCGCGTCGGGGCACTTTTTGTCGGGACGGGACCTGGCCTAGGTTGCCGTAAGCGTCCAAAAAGGGCAATTTTGGAGCTCCCACGGCTTCAAAATCGCGAAAATTCCTGTCTGGCACTCATTTTGCACCGTTCTGGACGGTCTCCTTGTTCTTTTGCGCAAAAAAATCAAACCCAAAAGTTTTGCCCCCGAAAATTCTCGCCGAGGCTGAAAATTTTGTCGGGACCAGGACCTGGCATCTTGGCTCTCGACCCCGAGTTTTTGTCGGGACAGGACCTGGCTTTCGAGCCCGAAAACCCAAAATTTTGTCGGGACGGGGTCCCTAGCCTCGAAGGGTATTTTCAGGGGTCCTCTTCCGTCGCAAACTAAACCATCGCGAGTGCTTCTTTCGTGCTCCGATTGGTCAGGGGAAGTATAGGGAGCTGTTGGTGTGTTTTGCTCAGAAAGCACTCAGGTTGAGTGATTTCGTTCCAACTGTGAGCCTTCTCACTCAGGCCAAGTGTGTTCGACTCAACTGTAAACTTACCCACTCAAGCCGAGTGACCCGAAAATCAATCAAGTCCGGATCACTCAGGCCGATTGATGGATTTGCGTACTGATTGACTTGTCAATCAGGATGATTGAACATCCTCCCCACAGTGAGATGCTGGAATCCAAACCCGCAGAATTCCTGCGGCAACACGTCCACCACTTGGCTCTCTCCACCACCATCCCGCGCCCCGATGTCGAACGCGTTCTCTCGACGTGCACGAATGTCCAAGATCTCACGATTTGGACGGGGGATACCTACCCGGAACTCCTGCCGCTCCTATGTAAAATGACGAACCTGAAGCACCTCTCCACGAACCTGCGCTCGCTCTTGGAGGGCCAGGACGACGTCCCGCTACGCATCCCGCTCCCCGCTGCGCTGCCCTTCGCAAACCTCACCCATCTCGACATCTTCAGCGACGTTCCCGAGCGTATCTGGCCCGTCTTCGGGATGCTACCGCGCCTCACGCACCTCGCCTTCACGGACAACTTCATGCCCGCCATGATCCACGCTGCGCTCGATGCGTGCGCCCTCCTCCAGCTCGTGGTCGTCGCCTGGACAATGGAGGAAGAGGACGCGCAGTTTCCTGACGAGTCAAAGATTACCGATCCCCGCTTCTGCGTCGTCTCTTGCCGTCTGTTCGAGGACGACTGGCTCATCGGCGCGGTGGGCGGGGACGACTTCTGGCGCCGCGGCGAGGAATTGGTGGCGGATAGAATCCGCGCGCAGCAGGAAGGCTCCCAGAATTTCTCGCAGTTGACCATCTCAGTTTAGACATCAAGTACAGACATCAAGTTCAAGTACATATTCAGAGCGTAGGTTAGATATGGTTAATATTACACCAGGTTTCGCTTCCCCACCGACGTCAAGTTCATAACCGGCTCAGAATCAAAGGATCCCGGAGCTGAATTCGTTCAAGCGCCTGTGCGATTGCGCGCGCACAGCGAGCGGGCTCAGTTTGCGGAAACTACGAGCGCCAGCCAGTCTCATCAGTCAAGCTCCAACAAATGTAACCGAACAGCGATCTAACGCACCATATGCCCGCCCTCGACGATCTGCACGCTTCCCCGCCCCATGCGCTTGACGTGGTCGATCTGGAACTGCTTCATCTCCGTGCCTTTTCCCCTTTGCGCGCAACTCGCGTCAGCGCGCGCGATTTCAATCCAGGGATAAAGGAAGAACGCACTTGTACTCATCGTTGAGGCAGATGATGGTATGGATCGGTAGACGGTCCTCTTTCGTTAGGTCGAGGAAAATCTCGGTGGGGACCTCGACGAGGTCGGCGTTGGGAGAGAGGTAGTATGCCTGCATTCGTAAGTGAAATATCCTAACTGAGGCGCGGATTTAACACTCACTGATTCGTGTTGGGTGGAGCATCGCAGCGTCACGTCCGTCGAATTGTCAACCGGACGAAGCGCGTGTTCCTGCGAAAACCGTTCACTCAGTAATTGGGTAAAGATGGATGCGGAGCGGCGTACCACGAACAAGTCAATAGCGAGCGGATCCCACCGCCTAAACGCCGTCTTGGCCAGGTCTTCGCGCGCCGCCTCCCGACTGCTCCACGTGTTGGGCTTCGACTTTGCCCAGTTTCCAAACAAACTGCAGAGCACCTTCGTGGGGCGCGTGCCAATCGGGAGGATCGCGGCGTCCATGAAGATTAGGCCCTGGAATGCGACGGCCGGGTACATCCGCTGCAGCATCAACCTGACGACTCGGTGAGCACTGATCGGCGACGGGCACTAGACACGGCGTCACTCACAACGGGGCAGAGCCCGCGGAATGGGCGAGTCCCACGAGGAATCGGGTGCGGAAGTCTATCCCGTGGGCTGTCGATGTCAGGAACGTATGCGCCGCGCGACAGTAGTCCATCGCAGTCCCTATGGCGCGTACGGTAAGAAGCCTGTCCCCTTCTGACATTCGCTCAAAACACTCACAGTTGTCGCGATAGTCCGGCGAGTCAAGCAGGGCGCGGTTCCTCAGCGCGCTGGACCCATGATTGGGGTTCTCTGTCGCAGTCAATGTCAGGGATGCACGTCGCCGGGATGCAATAGCGGTTACGGGACACACACCTATGCACCAGACATCCCGTATCTGCAGTCCCTGCGGGAGGCGCAGGAGGTGCCGCACAACCGGCTCGAACTGCTCCTTGTGCGTATTCGTCGCATGCAAAAACACGAGGGTCAGCCCGTTCGCGGCGGGGTGCTCCGGCACGTATTGGACGGCCTCGACGTGGAAGGGACAGGCCGCTGAGGGTTCCAGATGGTGGACGGTTGACCGCTGCATGGGATGGGAAGAAGAAGAGGACTTAGGTGGTGCGATCTGTCAGTGTCAACGATAAAACGGTGTGTCGTAAGTTATGATTTGTGATCTTCACGATGTTGACTTGATGCTGGGTTAAAGTGGGGTTGACCGACGGATTGGTGTGGGTGCGTTCCGACGTTTTCGCAATGGGTCACTGGCAAGCTTGTCTGACATTTGTTCTACAAGGAACATTTCCTCTTTCTCCACGAAATCCAGGACTTTGGACGGGGGTGGAGACGGGACACTTTGCGGTTACTTTGCAACCGGCTGAGTATGGTATGCCAAATTGGGCCAGGAGGAGTCTCTGGAGTTATATGCGTGAGAATCCCGAGTTTCGTCTGAACCTTGACCCGCAAATTCGAATCCAACCATACACTTGAACGGAACCATCTTGGCATCCTCAAGGCATCGTTCAAGCTTTGTTCAACTTTTCAACTGCGCCATCTCTCTGATTCCGCGCCAGATTCCCGCTCTCCACATCCTCTCTGGAAGTTTAACCAAGCAAAACATCAATCCGATCCCGTCCGACTTACTTCCTGGCAGATCCTATCTTTATGCCGGCAAAAGATGTCCTGAATTTAGCCCCCTTGAGGCTGTTGCTAGATCGACCACGCTAGCTTACAGCTCCGGCGCCAACTCGGCGCTAGACGACTTCCGACGCCTCTTTGCTCCTCGTATCCTCATGCCCGCCCCTGGATCCGGGCCTCCGCTGCCAACCGGGGCTTGGCCCACCTTCAATTCCGATGCAGTCTCATTAGGAGGAGACTCCCACGCGGCTGAGAGCTCGCTCGCAGCGTCTCACGAACCCTCCTGGCGAGAGCGCTTCCACTGGCGAAGCCCCCCCAAGCCAGCTCACCCCAAACCCACCCCTAGAGTCGATGCAGATTGGGAGCGTACTCGTTTGGTTGATTTTTCTCTTACTTCGACAGAATTGAATTTCTGCTGACGCATGCTCGCAGAGAGTGAAGGAGGTTCTCTCCACATTCGCCCAGGTTGCGGGGGATGTTGTTTTGCCAATGGCAGCCGAGGCCATGTCTGTGGTGCCGATTCCGGCTCTCGCCCCGGCGGCCAAGATCCTAGACAGCATTTGGAAGTCGGTGCAGACGGTGCAGGTGCGTCACTGCCGCGTTAAAATCTTCACATCTCCCTTCATCATCGGTATCGTTCCCAGACAAACCGCTCCAGTTGCCTCCGCGTCACAGAGCGCTGTGCGGACTTGTTACTTGCCATCAACGAGGTGATGGCAGAATCGGGTGAGGACGTTACTCAAGAGCTCCAAAAGCCATTGAAGAAAATTGAGCGGTTGGTTGGACAGTTAATTCTCTGCACGGCTAATCTCCTCTGGCTGACAGGAGTTTCCTCGGCTTCAGCACTTTTCTGAACGGCCAAGCGGAGTTGTCTTTCTTTACTCGCTATCTCAAAAAGGACGAAATCCTGCGCGAAATTCAAGACCACGATAAATCTATCGGCGACTGTCTGTTCTTGTTCAATGTGAGCTACCCATATCTGCCGGTCGGTGTCTAAATTTGTGAGTTGAACCTCCTTTCAGGCCGCGATGCAAGCCAAGGTTTTGCAACGCGTTCTACTCATAAAACCCTCGACACAAAAGTCGGACCTGCTTCTGTCGTCGGTCGAGACGCACGCCCCCGGCCAAAACGAGACCCTGGATGCGCTCGACCTTGCCATCTCATTTGAGCCCGTCGATACCGTGGTCAAAGACGATGATGTGTCCAGCCTCAGCGAGAAACTGCGCCAGGTTCAAGAAACCGAAAATCAAGCAGACCGATTGCGCGACATCGAAGACCTCGGCCGTGTTTTGCACCTCGCCCTCGAGGCGCCGAGCCATCTTGCAGTGACCCGAATTCTCCAGATCTCCAAGCCTGATATGCCCGTGGCGATCATGGTACTGCTGCGCGAACTCGAGAGACAGCAGGAGCAGCGCAGAAGTCCCAGTGGGTCTCCGTCTCCGAGAATTCGGTCCTTGACATGGCCGTTGGATGGAGTACCGGCGCGCCAAGTCGCGTTGTTGCACAGGCAGTTCATGGAGTTCGAGTTGGAGGCGCTCAAAAGGACGACGTGGGATAATGGGTTGCCCATACCTGACAGTCCGTCCATCCTTTCTGGGAATTTCAGGCGCGTGGAGGGCTCCACGGAAATTCGCGTCTATCCTCCGTGTCAGTATTCTCACCCCAGAGTTGGATTCTTTCTTACGTTATGCGAATGCAGCGGAACCCGATTCATATATGAGCGACTTCTCGCCGTCGGGAACTGCCATCACCACACCCGCGCCGTCCGACGATGGACATACGACCTTCAAACTTGGCGGGGCTTCACCTAGTGAATCAACTGCAAATCTCGATCTTGCAATTAACCCCCCGAGCGACCCCACTGAAGCTGCGACGGAGGTCCGCTACCGGATGTCCCTCTCGCACGCGTTCCATCATCTCAGCGGTAAGTGTTTGACTCCAACTCCAACTCTAACGACGCTAATAACCACTTACTTCCAAGTGACACTCCCGCTCTGGAGCCCCAGCCTCATCCAAGTCGGAGCGGTGGGATACCTCTCCACCCCAAGCGGCAGCTTCCACACCCTCTTCGACGCGACCTCCTCCACCCGGCCCACCGGAATCCCCAAACTCGCGGGTGTCGCCATTTCCACGCAAAAGCAGAATCACCTGACCGGCGGGGCGCTGGCCAGGGGGCTGAAGATTCTCGACAAGCTCAAGTCCAAATCTCCCCCGAACGTCAAGCACACGTATGCGCTTTCAGCGTTGGGGGAGACGGCGCACCTGATCGCCGAGAAGGCCGAGTACCATTACTTTCATAGTCTTGACGAGCCCAGGAGGTGGTTCCGCGCGAACTTGCAGACGATTATGGACGCGTTCCCCAACCAATGTTTGCGGGAGGAGCTTTTCTTGGGTGAGTAGCTGCACGCTGAATAATCCAGCGGAAGTGAATGAACGGTTGTCAGTTTTTGGCACGTTGAACGCGCAGGACCATGCTCTGTTCGTGAACCATGGCGGTGACGAGGGAGTGGGTCTATTCTATTATTCCTCTCTAGCCTCACATTGACCTATTTATTCAGTCGTTTGAGACCCGGTTTCACGTCCACTCCGCCCGCAAACCCGGCCAACCGTGGGGCTACTTCGAACACGGATCGGGCCAGAATACGGAAACGACGATGTTCAAGGTCTCTGACGTCGGCCCTAGTTGGAACACAGTCCTTCTCTCGCGGCTTCGTTTCCAACCGGACCACAAGGAGCCTACGATCCAGTGAGGTTGCGGACGGAGAAAGTCTTGTAAACCTTGTTTGACCATATAATTGTGTATGGGTTGGACAGATCGTTCATCGCGTGCAATTCAACATGTACATTTATTCTTGGGCAGGGAGGTACATGTATGATTATTCCCTCATAGGCTACTGTGACTCCAGCATAGTCTGTCGTTATCCACCTCCCGTGGAAATCCCCGCTCCTCAGGAAAAAGAAACATCCCCGCATACAAACACTTATTCAGACACAGGGACTCAAACCTCGAGGTACGAGTGTCCGTATTGTAGCGTCTGTCTAGGAGAGACCAACTCGAACCTCGAACTGCTTCAAGATTAATTCTACACACTCGACCAATGACGGAAGCCGAGTTTACACCACGTCTGAGTTCCTGACCCTGTTTGGATCCTCCTCATTGGGACCGCTGCGGTTAATACCATCCTCCTCCTCCTCCTCCTCCGGGGACCTCTCTGACTCGATGTTACACAGAATTACTTCCGCGCTCAACAACAACAAGAAAAAAAACAATCCAGTTCAAGTTCAGACGCGGGGACTCGAACCCCGAACTGCTTCAAGATGAATTTTGTGCCCTGGACCAATGACCGAAGCCGTGTTCCCGAATTTACACCACGTCCGAGTTCCTGGCCCTGGTAGCTCCCTGAGCACCTTTGACTTGACGTTGCCTACCGCGCTCACCCATAAAAAAAAAGAACAATGTCCAGTTCAAGTTCAGACGCGAGGACTCGAACCCCGAACTGCTTCAAGATTAATTCTGTGCACTCGACCAATGACAGAAGCCATGTTCCCAAGTTGACACCACGTCTGAGTTCTTCATCCTGGTAGCTCTCCAAGTACCTCTGGCTCGACGTTACACATAATTATTTTATCGATCATTCTGCAGTGGAAAAAAATCACCAGGCAACGAATTTCAGACGCGGGGATTTGAACCCCGAACTGCTTCTATGCATTATTGTAGGGTATAGACACAGGGATGGAAGCCGTGTTTCCAAATTTGCACCACGTCCGAGTTCATGACCCTGGTAACTCCGCGAGGACCTCTGACTCGACGCTATACAGAATTACCTTTGCCCTCAATAACAAATAAAAAAGGACCTAGACAACTTAGACTCCAGTCAGTTCAGACGCGGGGATTCGAACCCCGAATTGCTTCCTTGCATTTTTGGGACTTTTGGAGGGGTGGAAGCCGTGTCACGTCTGAGATGCCCTATGACAGGCATCGATCTACTTACATACCATGCCTTGCACCAAATGAACCCCATTCGCCCAAACTCGATTCTCAGAGCGGATATTCGTTTCCTTTGATTCAACAGGAAGAAATTCTGAATCTTTCCGTTGAATTGAACGCATTCTTTCAAAGAATACGCAGCGCAGTACGATCGAACTTCATGATCCAAAACTAGTTCTAGGTATGTGTGTGAAGAAAGCTCAACGGTCTGTTTTTGGGACATAACATCATTGCGTGTTAAATTGTGCAATAGTAGTAAAAGTACAAGGGATGGCGTTCGGTGTGTTAACATAATACATTTACAGATTCATCCCCAGGTTGACGTGCACGGCCTTGACCTGAGTGTACCTGCAACAACCGCCGTCAGTTCGTTCAATCTGATCCCACTAACAGTAGAAGACTAAGAAAGACGTACGTCTCAATAGCATACTCCCCATGCTCGCGCCCGATCCCGCTGCTCTTATACCCGCCAAACGAGATCGCAGCGTCCGTGAGCTGCGCCATGTTGACGAAGAGCGACCCCGCCTCGATGGCGTGCGCGACGCGCAGCGCGCGCGCGGTGTTGTCCGAGAAGACGAGCGCCGCCAGCCCGTAGTTGGTGTTGTTCGCTGCTTCGATGACCTCTGCGAAACACGTTTAACACATTGAACAACGCGACGACGACAGGAAGGAGGAAGGAAGGGGAGGGAAAGGCAGACGCACCCTCCTCAGTCTTAAACTTAAGCACCGCCGCAACCGGCCCAAAGATCTCCTCCTTGACGATCTTCATCTCGGGCGTAACGTCCGTGAAGATGGTCGGCTGGATGAAGAACCCCTCCGTCCCGTGCCGCTCGCCGCCCAGGTGCACCGTCGCGCCGCTCTCCTTGCCCGCGGCGATGTACGCCATGATCCTCTACATTCCATGGCATTGAGTTAGAGGACGTCAGCTGATGCCCCAAGATAGAAGGGTGGAAGAAGCTAAGAACTGACGTCGAATTGAACTTGGGACACCTGTGGGAAGGGATGAATGGATCAGCTGGGTTTCATTCGCCGCACACACAATCGCAAGCCGGAAGCGATGGAAGGGATGGATGGGAATAAGGAAGGAGAACGCACCTGCGGCCCATGCCGTGTCCCAGGCGCGAACGGGTCCCCCGTCGCCTGCCCAAACTCCCGCACCGCCGCCGTGAACTTCTCGATAAACTGCGGGTAGATCCCCTCTTGGACGAAAATCCGCGTTCCCGCAACACATGACTGGCCTGGAAGGGATTAGTGAGTAAGTCGCCCGGGAATGCCCGTATGCATTACTCACCCATGTTCCCGCTGAGAAAGAAGCAAGCACGCGTTGGTCAGTCAGTCAGCCAAGACACGGAAAGACGGAAGGGCGGAAATGAAAGAAGTGCGGATGGAATCGGATGGGTACTAAGTGGATGAATGGATGGATAGATGGATACGTACTACATTCCAAGCATCGCCCACTTGATCGTCTGGTCGAGGTTGCAATCGTCGAACACGATCGAGGGCGATTTGCCGCCGAGCTCGAGGGTGATGACCTTGAGGTTGGTTTTCGCGGAGGCCTCGAGGACCTTACGGCCGACGAGGGTGCTGCCGGTGAATGCGACCTTGGGGATTTCCATGTGCTCGGCGATGGCCACGCCGACGGTGAGGCCTGCAAGGAGGAAGGCTCGTCAGAAGGAGGAGTAAGAGAGAATGTGTAGGGCACATACCGTAGCCGTTGACGATGTTGACTACACCGGGCGGGAATCCGGCTTCAACGACGAGTTCTGCGAATTTAAGAGCCGAAAGGGGGGTCATCTCCGACGGCTGGTTGAAGTTTCAACATTAGGAAATTCATGAGAGTATACAACGGAAACTCACCTTCAAAACAATGCAATTGCCCGTAGCGAGTGCCGGTCCAACTTTCCAGGACAACATCAACACTGCACACACCCAACATTAGAACGAACGAAGGTCAGTTATTTTCGCTACGCACTGGGGAAGTTCCCTATTCAAGGTTGACAAGACAGAATCAGTTTAACAAGACGCGAATGTTGTTGACCGGACTCTGTATGTACGCACAAGGGATGATTTGGCCCTGCCAAGGTCAATCAGTCGTTAATATAGCGTGTAAGGTTCGAAAAGGCAGGCAGGACGCACAACAACACCGAACGGCTCGTGGCGCGTGTACGCGAGCCGCTGCTCGGTGGTCTCAATGGTGTCACCGTGGATCTTGTCCGCCCATCCGCCGAAATAACGGATGCAGCGGATGGCGTCGCGCATGTCTGCCCCTTTGGCGACATGGAACGGCTTTCCTATCGGTTCAAAATTCCATGTTCAGTCACAGATAAAACAAAGGTTCACGAGGACACACCGGCGTTGATAGACTCAAGGGCAGCAAACTGATCGATGTCGCGGTCGAGGAGGTCCGCGAGGCGCATGAGCAGCTTGCCGCGCTCGAATCCGGGGCATTTGAGGCCCCACGAGGTTTTGTAAGCCTATATAGAGAATAGGGGCGGTTGGTGAGAAAGACGGGTGGAGTCAAACGGAACAAACGCGCCTTTTGGGCGGCCTTGACAGCGATATCGACGTCGGCCTTATCGCCTAGCGAGATGGTCGCGATTTTCTTGCCACTGGCTACACTCAGAGAAAGGCGTCATTGAGGAAGGCGCCCTTAAGGAGGAGAGGTCAGCGCAGCAGCGCACCTGGGTTGAGAACGCTGTCCAGACCGTGATTAGATCGATGGAACGGTGACGGAAGAACAAAACGCACTCGACCGTGTCTGGTTTGACGGGGTCGACCCATTCCCCGCCGATGAAGAGGTTGGTTTTGACTGTGATGCTGCCCTTGTAGGCAGCATTGTCGATTTCGAGGGTGCAGGTTGAGGGCATTGTGTGTGGTGGGTGGGGGAAAGGGGCGCTTGTTGGAATCGTTCGGGTTCTTATAAAGGCGGCGGCATGTGGTCATTGAGGTCACCGGTCAAGGGAAGTGGGTCCGTTCTGGGCCGGTCATCGCCTCCTCAATTACAAAGTCAAGCTTGAACTTCTCACGTCCGCGGTGCGAATTCCCATGCTATCCGGAACCTTGCAGCGTTTTATTGGGTTCTCAGAGTAATTATCGTTTGCTCAGGAGGGCGGCCACCAGCTCGACCAGGTCACCAGGTCCGTCAACGGCCAAGTTGAAATGAACTCGGTAAGTAATGAATCGGGGCGGGAGAACAACAATTGAACACCAAGAGCCCAAGAAAGGCTAGATATTCAGGTTGGCGCCACAACATGACGAAGAAATGAAAGAAACGTTGTGTTGCTCCTTCCGACAGCCCACAGTTCATTCAGTCGAAGCGGAACATAATCAAGGGCAGGCAAGATGCGTTGTGTGTACAGTCTCTAAGATCCTTGGCCCAATCGAACCTGAACAGCATCAGATAAAGTATCTGTCGGGTATCGCAACAGCGTCCATTTCAGAAATATACAAGCGCTACCGCGACGGACATCGCTCCGAATACGCTGGCGGCGCCGGCGTCGACACCCGCACACCATTCCCTGACCCAATAGACACAGCGTCCCCCACACCCGAAGGCCCGATAGGCGCGAACCGAATATGCGCTGACGACGCCGCGCGGCTCAGGCCCTCGCTCGGACTCAACAACTGCTGCTCGCTATGCGCATCGCGCGCATGTGGTGTCGGCGGGGCACGGTCGGTATACGGGCCCGGCACCACAGGCGCGCTGGCGCCGGGCGGCAGGCCGTACGGGTGGGGTGACGAGGCGGCGGAGAGCGACGAGGACGCGTGCGAGGGCGTCTGCCCGTGCGCGTAGTACCCCGCCTCACCCGGCTCCCATGGGTCCGAGAGCCCGCTGCCGCTCGACGCGTACCCGCCCCCGCCACCGCCCACCAGGCGCACCGAGGGCTCCGCCATCTCGACCGCGGCGTACGCCCCGCGCCCGCGCTCGGCGGAGCCCCAGTCGTCGAGCACGGAGGTGCTGGGGCGGGCGGAGCGCGCGCGGCGGAAGCGGCGGCGCTGGTAGAGCGCGAAGGCGAGGAAGAGGGCGGCGAAGAAGACGGTGAGGCTGAAGGCGGTGGCGAGGCCGATGGTGAGGGCGTTGCGGGAGGGGACGACGGAGGCGGCGCTGGAGGAGGCGGCGAGCGTGGCGGAGGCGGATTGGGAGGAGGATCGTGCGAGCGTGGACGACGACGAAGTGGTCGTGGAAGAGGAGGAGGAGGAGGCAGACGAGGAGGCAGACGAGGAAGAGGACGAGACTGGCGGCAGGCCGTTATCCGCCGTGTATCTGCACCCCCATATTAGATTAAGCTGGCCGGGTGTGAGAGGAAGGGCACGCACATGAGCCCATCCATAATGATAGAATTCCCCATCGTCGCGACCAGGGTATGCGAGGTATTGGCCAGCCCCGTGGCCGACCAGACGACGGAGGTGAGGGCGGACTCGGCGCCGCCCGCGGCGGAGGGCGAAGTCGCGGGGTCGGTCAGGTTCACGAGTACGGGCGCCCCGCCGTCAAGGCTCAGCCGCGTGCTCACGTCGTACGGCCATCGGGGCGAGAGGTAGTATATCGCCACGCCTGCCCATAACACCTCAGGTTAGCGTCTTTCCACGTACGGGGTGGAGAGAAGAAGACGACGCACCAGTAAACGTGAACGTCGCACTCCCAGCAGCATCGCTGCTGAATGTATGACTCCCGCCGAAATCGAGCCCGGAGCGGTGGGAAGACGACGGCTCCCACTGGCCCGCGTACTTGATCATGGGGCTCACATCGTCGAGGGTGATGTTGGTCTGCAGGGCGGCGACGAGCTGGAGGAAGGCAGGGAGGGGGAGGAGGAAGAAAAGGAGCATCTCCCTGCCGTCAGCCTGTCTCCACAGGCGTCAATCTGCAAAAGCGGTTACTTTGGATCGATGTCATTCAATTGAGGTGAGATGATCTCGACATGCCGATGTAAACGTACTTTTTTTTGGTTTGGTTCGTTCCTGGATGCTGTTGAGACTATTGTGGGCAGGCAGCTCAATAATACGGAGGGGAGCAGAGAGGGGCAGAGCACTCACCGAAAGGATTATTTTACGATCGAAATTCATGCAGTGCCTGCCTGATGCGTAACCAGGAAAAACTGACAACACCCACAAGGTTACCACATATTCAGTTAGCGAACATGCAACCATTCAGACATGTATCCAGAGGAGAGGCTCGAGAGTGACGTCCTTCAGAGCAGCCAAAGCGGAACCAACGGACTTGAATGAAAAATGAAAGCCACGTTGAGAAGTCTCGAGCAGGATTGTTTGAAGCCAGAGCCGCAGCCATGCAGCAAGAGCCCTGTTATAGAAAGCAGCGAAAAGGAGGTGGTGGGGGGATAAGCAGTCGTCGCGAGAACAGTTCCAAGTAATTAGGGTCGCGCCGAACATAATAAGAGCCCACTGTCCGTATCCAGAGTTAAATATTAAGGTAGTAGTCCGTTGTAGTGAGGGGTTCGAGGCGCGGGGAGAAGAGAGGAGCTCAGTTCTGGGCGCGTAGATTAGCGAGGTGCCTCGCGGCGGCGCCTAATGCAGGAATGGGATCATCGCACCTCGTGGTACTTCCTTCCTTCGTGCTCGTCGTGGTTCAGATGGTGCGTCTGCGCCATAGCTTGAAGAGGAACGCCTCGAGTGCGTGACGAACGCGCGTTCGGGGTGTTTAATCATGGGCGCGTCCTTCAAGTCAGAGTCGCGCGTGGACAGCAGCTTGTCTTCCGACACGAACCACGAGAATCGGGAAAAGGACTGCGGTTTATCCAGCGACGACGCGGACCCTCCTGTCGCAGTCAATGAGAA
The DNA here is from genome assembly GCA_029281495.1 of Mycena filopes. Classification (NCBI taxonomy): domain Eukaryota; kingdom Fungi; phylum Basidiomycota; class Agaricomycetes; order Agaricales; family Mycenaceae; genus Mycena; species Mycena filopes. The sequence continues at coordinate 1,075,465 of JARIHR010000015.1, forward strand.
CTGAATCGCGAGAGGGAATAAAGGCAACGACGACGCACCATTTCGAACGGCGAGCGGCAGCGCCGGCGGCCGGTCACTCGCGCGTCGTCCCCCGTTCAAAATCGGGAAGTGCCAAGGGAGATTCGATTCCATCCGGTGTCGGTGTCGTTTGCGCGTTCGCAGCCAGCGGAAGAGGAGAAACGCCGCGCCGCCGAGGGCCACGATGGCGAGGGTGAGTAGTATTGCGATGGGATTGACATTTTGCAGCCCTCTGCGTTAGAGGAAGTGAGCTTGTTGTTTGCATTGAGGGAGGGGGTACGCACATAGCGGGTAAGGCCGCCGGCATGATAAAGGAAGAAAAAGTGTGATGAAAAGAGAGAAGGAAAAGCCCCAGAGTCCAGGTGGACTTCGCCGTCAAGGTGGGGGGGAGAAAGGGGTGAAAACGGTTGTGAAAACAGGGACTGGGGCAAGCTGTGAAGAATGAAGACACCTCCGATCGCGAGGATTAGGGTGGCAACACTGTATAAATGAAATGGTTGCCCCTAGACGCTTCTGAGGTCTTCTGAGCAACAAGTTCAGGGCCGGAGCAATAGGTTTGAGTCTATAACTTCTTCAATAGATGAGTGGTCTGGGACCGTTGAAAGTTTGAGATGGACATGGTGGTTCGAAGAAAGGAGGACGGAGGACAATAACATTGGATCGAAACAGATCCAAACATTGCACCGCTTGCCATGAACCACCACCTTCGTTTGACCTTCGTTTCCTTTGAACTTTTTCGTAAACTGGCAGTCAGGCGGCCATTCTCGGCCTTGAAGCTGCGTGTAGGCATAGAACACACCCCGAACCCAACTTCGAGAATGCCAGGTCGTCTTCTCGTTTGCTTCTCGAATCTCGTCGCTTGAACGCATCGATGCCAGCACGTATCGTACCACTACTCAAGTTCGCCTCGGCGGTTAGACGGAGCTTAATGTACTTAAGCGTCACCTCTTCCTCTTCGCCCCACCGTACCACTCAGAAATGGTCGCCTTCAAAGCATATTATGTCCTCATCTTGGCGACTAAAACTCTCGCCAACGTCGCTCAGCAGGCTCCATTCGACTCCTTCCCGGATAAAGACTCTCAGTGGACAACGTTTCCCCATCCCATAAACCGGGTCGCCGTTATTGGTGCAGGTCCAAGTGGGCTCCAAGCTGCGGCCCATCTACTGGCCGCGAATCTAACTGTCCGCCTCTTCGAGCGCGCCGAGTCCCCCGGCGGTAACTGGTTTTACACTGAAGAAACTCCGGTGCGGGAGACCTATCCGTCAGTGATATTGCCTCCCCTCGATTATCTGGAATTGACTTCGCCTTGCTAGCGAGACTACTCCCAAGGCGGCGGAATCTCTTCCCGACGAGTGCCCGACCGTTCGGTATTACGCGGAGGGTCAGGACGGCCTGAGCCTTGACGAACGGTGGAGAGAACATTGGCAACCGCGTCCAGTCTGGGAGAACCTGCACACGAACGGCCCCTCCGCCGTTGAGTCATCTCTTTCCTGTGTGCTCTGTCACTGACCCAACTGCAAGATCACCGGACTTCCTGGTGTCGAATATCCTCCTGATGCGGTGCGTATTATGCTGCTCAAGTTCAACACAGTAGTTGATCATCAGATATCCTAGCCTTGGTCGTTGTCTGTGCACGACGTCGAACGCCACGTCCGTGCCTACGCCTCCCTGCACGGACTCAACGCCAACGACAAGCCCTTCGCCCCGCACCACACCCCAATTACATCCTACTCGACGCGTGTGGAAGCAATGCAAAAGTGCAACGCGACCGACACATGGACGCTCACCCTCCGCAAGCTTCAATGGCTGCCCGAATCCCATCGCCTCAAGGCGGAGTATTGGACCGAGACCTTCGACGCGGTGGTCGTTTCCGTCGGCTATTACTCAACAGCTCACATTCCTGCTATCAAGGGGCTAGGCAACTGGAGCGCGGCGGTGAAGGATGGCCGGTATAGTGTGCACCACTCACAGAGCTATCGCCATCCGGAGAGTTATGCGGGAAAGGTGAGCTCACTTCGTTGTCGATTCAGATAGTTCCCGTTGAACCGTATTTTATAGACGGTTCTGATCGTTGGCGCCTCAGTATCCGCCACAGACATCGCTCGAAGTATTGCGCCCTTTACTCGGCAGCTCTTTGCTAGTGTTCGGGTGAGTTAATAGTCCTCCTGCTTTTCATCACTATTTTCAACCATGGCACTTCAGCCAAACAAATATCGCGACGCTTATGGACTTGATATCGCGTTTCACTTCCCAGACGAAGCCAAGATAGTGCCAGAAATCGCCTCTTTCACCCCGTTGAGCGGGACTGCCAATGGGATCAGTGACGGAAAAATCACGCTAGTTGACGGTACAGTACTATCCGGAATCGACGAGGTCACCACTCCACTTCTTATACCTAGGCTCCCAAAACTAACTGACCCTTCTCTCCCCAGATTATTCTTGCCACCGGCTATCGCGGGAACACCTTCCTCCCTAACATGTGCGCATATGTACTTGCTCTCACTGGGAACCGGCCCCGATGTTTTTACAGGCCAAATCCGAGAGAACTACCCCTTCACTGGACAGGCCACTACATCCCCGATCCAACCCTAGCATATACATTGACAGGTCTGCTCCCTTCCTTCAAAAACCCGAACTTAGATAGATCTGATACAACCCGCTCAGCGCTCCCATGGATCCATGGGAGGTACCAAAGCTATGCTTTGGCCAAGGTCTGGACGGGTAAGGCGCGTTTACCGAGCCGCGCGCAAATGTGGGCCGACTTCGAGAGCGGGAAATATAACTTGGGGTCACCGATAGATCTCCTCCTCTGCGAAGGTGAGTCAGCCATGTTGAGTGGTATGCAACTTCCCGATCTTCCTGCGTAGGCCTGGTTCGCCTGTATGTTGCCTGGCTCAACAGCGAGTCATTGGAGCTCGGTGGGCCGTTTGTGGCGCCTACCCCACCGCAGTGGGTCCTCATCCTACTTTTCCTCTGATTACTGAGTGAGCGATCATCCGGCAGAATGCGTGAAACACTGGTTTATTTTGTCAACACGCACTGGAAGAAGGTCCGTTGAATCTCTGTCCCCCCTGCGATGTATTTTTTCTGACGGTGGCCACGACTCTGTAGGACTTTCTCGGTCATGACAACTTCACGCGATTCGACGATCTCCCATTCGAGCAGTGGCCCAAGCCGGGGCCAGATGGTGTGGAATTCAAAGTTGTTGGCTGGTAGTTGAATGCGGGAAGCCTTGTATGGTCGTATTTGGTCAATGTCGGACAACGCGTTCTCTCACGTGCTGCTATAATCCATCTCTAGATATGTTTCTTCCCCACAACCTTGTTGGCATATCGAACGCAACCGCCAACGCGGTTCATTTTCCGACAATGAATGGCTTTGGCGGTTGAATCGTCAACCCTACCTTCCAGCCTCAGGCACCCACCGTTTAAAATCCACCAACCTCGGAGTTTCAGAGCAATACAAGCTCGCCTCTGAACCAGAATGAGCTTTACATCCGAGTCATCGAGAAGGTTAATGCACCGGTCGTGCCACTGGTTGTTCGTTGCTTGTTCGCCTCAAGTTTGCTTTCGGAAATCGGGTCCTATGTCGATGTCCGTCGTGTCAATGGCAGCCGGTAAGTCTGAATCTATTCGAACATATCTATTTCTCTGACGTCCTCGTTCTTCGAGATATGGGCGTCCGTCGTTCAACATTGCAACGGAATATAGGTACACACGTATATATCGATAATGCTGACCTTTGACTCATTCACGCGCACGTTTCGCACTCGCCATCATCCAGCCGATTGAGATCCGAGTAGCACTTCCCGAACAGCGTCGAGTATAATACGACCACATCGCCTAGCCCCACCCACTCCCATGCCTCGCAAAGGCTCCCTCCAGAGTAACGTCGACTCGGAACCACTCCTCCCCTTTAATTCGGACACTGGCATAAACGACCTCCCCAATTCAAAGGAATCCAAATGGCTCAAGTTGATAATTCTCATCCAGTTCGGGCTTATAGCAGGGCTTCTCGTGGTCCTAGCCTCGCTCCCTGGACGTCTCCCGTGCCTCGACGCCCCCCGGGCCCTGGATGGACGGACCGCCCTTTATTGTGCGTGCATCGATGCAACGCGCATGGTATTCTAATTCAATTCTTGCAGCTCCAGCCCAAGACGCCATTGACCATCAGGTGCTAAAGTTCGGCAGCGATGGAATTTTCCAGGCGCCACCATCCGAGGAGGTAGACGCGGCATGGGAGGACTTGTATCAATGTGCCTTTCCTTTTTTTCTGCCCTCTTGCTGCCGAATAGCTTACCGCTATCCTTCGCAGTCGGGGTCTCGTCAATCCCCAAAGACCAGGCCGCTCTTTTGCCTAACAAGACTTTCCCACTCTCATTCAATACCAGCGAATATATCATTCAACTTGAGATTTTTCACCAGTTGCACTGTCTGGTTCGTCCATCCTGCCGTAGAACTTGGTTTGGTTAATCATCGGGCCTCGGGCAGAATCAAATCCGCAAAGCCGTCCACCGCGATTATTACAGTCCCAACAACACCAGCACCAATCCGCTCCTCACCCCACCCCACCTCGCGCATTGCTTCAATTTTCTGCGCCAGTCGCTCATGTGTGCGGCGGACATCAGCCCGCTCGTGTGGCAATGGAATCCGACGATACAAACCGCAGAGATCCACTTCGATATCGTGCATTCCTGCCGCAACTTTGACAAGGTTTCGGACTGGGCGCGGGCGCGTCATGTTCAAAAGGTGCCGAATCTCAGGGAGGAGATCAAGGATGATATTGTGATACCCGGGTTCTGAGCTCATAACTACATACTTTACACTTTCTCTTTCAAGTCGGTACATATATTGATTGTACGACTCGGAATCCTGTTGTGTTGAATTTCATGTCACATATCAACAACGGGATGAATTACATTTGTGTGGGAGGGAATACAAGGCTACATCGGACGCCAGACACGATCCTCCAACTCCCATCTCTCATCCCGACCGAAACTCAGCACGCGCAACTTCGGCAGACGAGGAAGCAGCGTTGCAATAGCGCACCGCTGTTGCGAAACTGGGAGGAGGGCCGGGTGGCCATGGCGGAAGGAGCGGAGAGAGAGTTCGCGGAGAGCGCGAGGTAGGAGTACGAGAGGCAAATCGTCGTTGCCTTTCGCACACAGCCAATCTATCAGCCCCTGGATTTTGAGGTCAATATACAGAACTGATCGTTGTTGAAGAAGGAGTTCACGTACAATGAAGTATTCCGGCGAGTGCTTAGGCAGGCCCTTGGAGTTCAACTCAATGGTCGAGATGACGCTAGCCTGGGGAAATCGACTAGAGGTCCGGGCGCGGATGGATACGCCGCCAACTACATAAATGAATTCATAGTTTCATAAAACTCGAAAATGAAGGGCGACATACCGGATACGACTGGGTCAGGTGGAACGAAACTCTCCTCCTCCTCCTCATCTCCCTCCGAATCGTCACCACCGTCGTCGCATCGGTCGCACAAGTCTTCCTCCTCAATTTCGAGGCCAGGGGTCGAGAAGTTGGGTAGGTAGTATCCGCGCTCCGAGTCCACGAACTCGATGCTGAGCTTGGTCAGTTCGGGGAAAAGGCGGTGTACGGCAGTAAGGACCCGGAGTCCCGCGCGCACGGGGCGGATGCCCAATGATACAAGGGGCGTTGAATTCTGCGCGATGCGTTCCAGCACCGCGATAACGTGGCCGCCCGGGCCCTCGTTTGCGTACAATAATTCCACTGCAGTTACAGGACGGCCGCACACGAACGTCCGGGCCATGAATTTCGGGCCGGAGAACGATTTGAGGCGGGGGATAGCAGCGGGGTCGAGGGTTTGCGCCATTGAGTGGGGCGCCGAGAGGACGACGAGCTCCTCGAGGCGCGAACAGTGCTGCAGGAGGGTGAAGAACCGGGGCGCCGTTTCGAGGGTGAGTGCTATTTGGAGGGTCACCAGGTCAGGAAATATCTTGCGTGAGACGAAGGCGGTGAGTACGGAGGGCGTGTCGGTACCATCCAGGGACAGCGATCGCAGCGCTGCTGGGGCGACAATGTCCAGTGGGAACGCAGTGCCAGTCTGCTCACTCAGCACCCCGGAAACAGTCAAGCGGCCCAGGCGTAGTGGTGCAGTCGCGACACGATAAGTGATGTCGCAGTCCTCTAGCGTCAAGTCAACGAGTTTAGGCAGCGCGCACAGCGCCTGCCAAAAGGCGCCGTTGATGGTGAGGTTGCTAAGGAACAGCACGCGTAGGCGCCGATATTTCGATAGACTCCCCTGAAATGACTGAACCGCAGACAGGTACGCATCGTCGAGATGCTCCATCCCCATCGCCTCGGGATACTTCCAGGACTGATCGAGCTCAAAACTCCCCGCAAAGTGCAGCCTGCGCACTTCATCTGCCAAATGAGGGGTCCTCGCAATGTTGTCGAGGCAAGCTATGTCGTATGTAATGTGGTCCTGGAGGTGCGTCCAATTCTGGGGTGTGATGGTATCGGCGTTCGGGGCTTGGAATGTCTGGTTGGAAAAAAGGTGCGGTTGACAGAGCGCGTGGAACTGGCGGCACACAAGAGCCACGCGGCAGAGGCGACGTGTAGGACAGTAGCTCCAGCAGTGGTCCCAAAGCTCGTTCGGTAGGCAAAAGGCGGAGGTTTTGTTCATCTAAAGAATTGCCAGTCAGTCGTTGAGAAAGGACGAGCAAAAAATAGACCTTGGTTCGACCAGCGAGGACAAGAGCAGGCAGAAAGGATATGCAATGGAGAGAGACCACTCTATAAGCATAAATGTCCTTTGTTTTCGTTTAAACAAAAAACAAAAACAACAACACCCTGCGACGGCGATCAAGATCTGGCAGTGCAGCGAAGACAACAAGTACAAGGTGCGTTGGACATCGGGGTTTGTGGGAATGGCGGCTCGCAATTGTTCCATATCGCGGAGCGCTCGCAAGCTTGGTTGTTGTTCTGTAGCCATGGGTGCAAGATGCGTCCAGGACTTGTGGAGGACTTGGAGGACTCGGATCTTTGTTAGCTTCAACCGAAGCACGAGCGTAAGAAGAAGAAGTCGATGATCCCAGAGCATGGGATTGTATCCTGGCAATCCAGTTTGAAGGAGCGAGCAAGGGGATGGCATGATTAAATTTTTGGATATACAGTCGGAAAGTTTTTTTACCCAGGATCCTGACCCCCCCTCCCCCCCTCCCCGTGGGAAATTGCCGTTTTGGGCCTCAGGCGTAAGCTTTTTCGCAATTTTTTTTCGCGCAAGCGCGTTGTATGCCTTGCCCGCAGTGTTCCCCCTGCTCAGATGAAGGAAAGTCAGTGAGTTCATCGAGGACTGTTTTCAGGAAAGAATTACGTTACCTCTGATTGACAGCAAGATCATGGGAAATTGTCTGTTTTCGTCCAAATCTGGCAATAATGTATGTCCCCAGAACTCGATGAGGAGTGGACCGTTCACCGCAAAAAGTTGATAATCAGAATCAGCATACGAAGATCCTCCGGAATGGGACCCGAGGTGCAAATTTTTAATGATGCCACCCCCTTGGGAGCGAGGAAGTTAGGAAGGGGAGAACATTGGGAGAACAAGGAATGGATCCCCGTGATTTGCACGTGATCAAACGCCTCGGCAAAACTGAACAAGCCAGAACAAACAAACTGAACAAGCCAGAACAAACAATACTTGCGCGAAACGCCGACAACTCTCGAACAAATAGATCCTAGGGAAGAAAATAAAAGCGATGATTTTTTTCATCCTATGGTCCCCGACCCGATTGCCTCCTTACAATAACGACGTGGAAGCATAGATAATCCAGTTTATCGTATCGTCGTGTTAACGCTCATGTTCAACCTTTCATGTCACTGGGAGGGTTTAAGTGGGCCCTTCTACAAAGCCGTTTCCCCAGGTAGATGCAGTGTAGCCTCCATGGATAGAGTCAATCATCTCGCTTCAATTATTGAAAACGGATTTGGCCGTTAGCCGTAACGAGATTGGGTGGGTTCAACTCCCGCTGGAGGCACTACTTAGCGCGTTGGTAACTTCCTTTTATTTTATCCATACAGTACGCGATACTAGGCATTCCAGGGCTAATATCGCCACCTGGATGTACGTCGCTATTGCGCGCTACAGTCGTAAACTAGGAAGCGCAAAATTTTCATTGTTTCGCGGATCCCTGGCCAAGTTTGACTCAATTCGCGCATCCTAAACTCACAGCCACGTTGAAACTTACCCCCAGTAATTAGGACCAATTCCTGCTGAGAACGAGGCTGACCTTTGCAATACAATCAAATTTGTACAAATTACGGTGAGACAGACACACCCAGTTTTCAGAGCTCTCCAGGATATTTTGGGCCAATCCTTTTGCAAGCCTTCCCGTACAATTTCATTGAGTATCTACAAATTTATTTGGATTTTCTACGGGCCCAGAAGGTGCCGAAAACTAGTGTTGCGCTTCTATGTGTCGTTGGGCTTCCTAGTTTACGACTGTACTTGAAGTTGAACTAAAACATTACGTCCGGCGCGTGCGGTACTGCTCGGCATAAACTGAGGTGATCGAGTGCAAAAAAATCCCCTTCGCGGCGAGCATCCCTCAGCTGCAGGGAAAAAAAATGCTCCCGCAGATAAAACCGCCTCATCGTCTTGTCGGACAAAGCGAGATGATCAGGGCGCTGTACCGCAGCCCGCAGATGAACTTCCACCGACCTCAGACGCTCTTCCATCTGAGTAACGTCCGGCCATCTCTGCTCCGCATCTCGGACCGCATCTTTCCACCTAGCCTGAAGAAATGGCACGCACTCGGCCGCGTGCTGTTGCGGTGTGCACCAGAGTTCGCGGCGCGCGTGCTTTGTGTACGACGATATTGGTTCTTCTCGGAACCGGATCCACGCCATGGAAAGGGAGCAGTATCCCGCGAAGATGCGCTGTAAGTGCACCGCAGGGATCCCAGTGCTGAGGAGGGACGGTGGGTTGAAAAGGTCAGCACTCGCACCGAAGCGTCGGATCTGAGTGCAGTACAGCTCCGTAAGGCAGCCAGCATCTCCAGCTGCATCGGCGGCCTCTATCGCGTCGCATATGGGCAACTCCCCCGCCTCAACGAACTTGCACCAGCTCTGCATAAGTCGAGCTCGCATCGGGTCGTCTTCCAACTGGGTGTAGAGGCTGTGGAGCGCCTGAACATCTTCCGCGCCGAATTTGCTCTGATTGATCACCCGCCGGGTGAGGAACTGTAGCGCCCACGCCTTCCAGGCCTCCATCGCGTACTTGTGTGCGAGCCGTGCCAAGGCGATGATACGATGCATCTCGCTCAGCGGAATGGCTTCGATTTGTGTTTCCAACACTCTGCGATATAAGAATGAGTATATAATACTCAGAACTCGGGCCAGGACGTAGTAAGAAAATAGGACTCACGGCGCGTACAGATATTTCAACAGTGCACGGAAATCGGCGGCGCTGTCTCCGTGGAGGACGATGGGCGATTCGTCTGATAGGCCTTCCTCCAGCGTCCCCCCGAGTGGGAGTCCGAACATGCTTGCGAATACGGGAGAGTTGTGCGTGAGGTGGAACCGGTGAATCTGGGCGGATTCAGTCTCGCGCTAGTGGTGAGGACGAAGACAAACGCAGCGCACTTTGAACACTACATTTTCCACGAGAATGACACAGTCCCCGTCTAGATGGTAATGTTGGGCATCGCGCGAAGAACTAGGGGCCAGCTGAGTAGGGCGTAGCGTTTCTGGCTTTGTGGCGAGAGGGTATGCGTGGCTGGCCAGCGAGGCCATGGTGTGGTAGAGTGTGAAGGACTGTGGGTACGGGCGCCTTGAGCATCCCTTCGACTTCGAAGAATAACCTAAGTATGGTGTCCCGACGGCGTCTCTGGTGGGAATTGCGCCACAGCATCATGAGAAGATTTCGAAGGCGGCCGCACAGCTTGCTGGGACAATCAGCCCCACAAAAGTTCGATTCGTCGAAGAGTGGGTGGTCCTGGGCCAGTGAATCCGGGCACGACGGGGTCAATGACTAATGCGCTCGCCGCCCGACGTACAGGTGGTTGTGGGCATCCTACGTATGATGGATCTGTCGAGCTGCTTCGACTTCGCGATGGGCGTCCGTGAGAGCGAGGTACGGCGGAAATGACTTGCGGGCTCACGCGCCGATAAGATGTGGGAGGATTCATGACAGCAAAGTCGAGGATATGGATATGTGATGAGGGACTCGGAGTAATGTGCAGGTTGTCGGCTTGGATGGGTTTCTCTGGTGTCAAAATGATACTCGTAACTTTATTGCATCTATAAAACATTCTTGACAAAATAATATGCGCTCATACTTTCACCAATGTCATGTCTGGCGCTCAGGCGCTCAGGTGGTTGAGGTTGAAATTTGTTGATGCGATTGATCGAGTTCCCACGGTTCAAACTTTGAACCTAATTATGAAATCGGGTTGCTGCCTGCTGTATAGTGGCCCATGGTATCATTGTGTCGTGGGACCACTCAACCTCCAGAACCAGTACATATCAGACCGCGACAGCTGGCAGGTGTGCGAGGTTTTCGATATAGGATCTGGCTGGGAAAAAATGTCGGAAATGCGGACAATCACCGGTTTTGCTTTGATCCGTTTCGACCCGGGACCCACCCACCAGCGCTTGCCTTACGCGCTCACGTTCCCCCTTCATGGCATCCCCAATCGCCCAATATCTGAACACCAATTACGCCCCGTCGGACTCAGAGCTCAAATGGATCCAATCCCACTTGATCCCACACATTCACGAGCTCTCCCGCCTCGATTCGCTTATCCAGGACCTTGTCGCGCAGCGCGACAAGACCCTGACCTACATCGAGGCGCACAAGGCCTTGCTTTCGCCCGCTCGTCGTCTACCTCCCGAGATTCTGCAGGAGATCTTCCTTGCAGCCCTCCCCACGCACCGGAGCGCCGTTATGAGTGCCAGCGAGGCCCCGCTGGTCCTCACCCGTATCTGCCGCGGATGGAGGTCCCTCGCCCTTGCCACGCCGGAGCTGTGGCACTCTATCCACCTCCCCTTCGACTATCTCTTCGATCATAACCCTACTGCCTCCAGAGCAGCCCAGGCGTGGCTCGAGCGATCTGGTCACTGTCCAATGTCTGTTTCGATCAACACCGGACGGGTAGAAGAGTGGGTGGACGCCGTCCCCGAGGAAGTCGACCTGGTCGTAGCCGCCCTAGCTGGATGTGCAGATCGTTGGCGCCGCATCGACCTGGTCATCGGCTTCATCGACTCGATCCCGCAGCTGGCGGCGATTTATCCACCCAACTTGGTGACATTGGACATGCAATGCCGCGCAGTCGATGCGACCATCGCGCAGATGAAAATGCTCACCCCGCCGAGCCTGCGCTCCGTGACGTTGCGCATCCGGCGGGATTTCGATCAATGGGTACCCATCCCGCTCCCCTGGGAAAATCTTACTTCCATCACGTTTGAGACCGCCGTGAATAGAGAAGCACCGGTCGTCCAGTCGCAAGGATTGTCGCCTCCCGCCATCCTCGATCTTCTGCGGCAGTGCCCGCGTGTGGTTCACTTCCAGACGGATCTCCTGGCGCTGCCGAGTGGCTTTCCACCGTCACCAGCGCCACTGTCGTCGCTATCCGTCCCATCTCTGCAGGAATTCATTATCTGCTGGTGTGGTTCCAACGTCGGCACAGAAACGGTCGATTATATCCTGCGATATCTTTTCATGCCGCAGTTGCGATGTTTACAACTTCCCCGCATCCGCCTCACCTCCTCCAATCCCACCCGTTTCCTTGGCGAGCTCGCGGCCCACTCACCATTACTGGAAGAGCTCCGGTTCGACCTCACGGGTCTGTCCCAGCAATCCATCGCCGCAAACCTCCCCGAACTCGTTCAACTCAAAACCCTCGTCGTCCTCGATACACGCGGCCCCCTCAGGGCGTCTTCAGATACTCCAGCCACAGCACAGACCCTCCTCCGCTGCCTAAACTCCACGACCCCGCCGGTCTGCCCCCTCCTACAGGAGCTACGGGTGAAGAATTGCCATAAATTCCCCGCCGGAGATTCCGACCTGTTGAATTTTGCGCGGCGGAGGCTGGATTATGCGGATTGTCGGCTGAGGTGCCTCGAGGTTGAGTATATGTCGTTCACGCCTGCCATCGCTCTGGAGGATCGGGCGCAGCTCTCTGCGCGGGGTCTCTTTATCTCCACGAGTTGTCCTCCGGCCGCGCCCATACATCCTTCAAGCACTCCGTGGACCGGGCTCGAAGATATTGTAGTCCAGTAGAAGGTCGAGCGTGAGTTGCGTATCGAGTAACGAGTTGAATTACATGCACCCTCTACACTATTGTGAATGCTTGTTTGAAAGTGGATAACAGGGTTCAATGCAGGTAGGATTTGACTTTCATCCGCCACAGAAACTAACATTTCGCTAGTTGAACGACAAATACTGTACAGATCAAAACTCCTTTTTCCTCGCTCGACAACGCCTCAGATACGCCCAAAGGTATCCAACGGAGGTCTCCCGTTCGTCGGCTAGTGGCAAGAGCGCTCAGCATTCATTCCACTCGCTGGAAAAAGAAAGAAAAAAACAGCAAGGAAACTCACCTCAGGCGCGGGCTTATTCTCCAGCACCTTCTCTATCTCTTCCATAACCTCACTCGTCAATTTCGGCACGAGCTCAATCGCCTTGAGGTTGTCGAGGAGCTGAGCGGCGGAGGAGACGCCGAGGATGACGGTGGAGGTGTTGGGGTTCTTGGCGACCCACGCGAGGGCCATGGTTCCCACCGTCGATCCGAGTCCTAGGCGGGGTCAACGGGGATTAGCACGGCGAGTGGAAGGATTAAAAGCTGTCTCTCACGTTCAGCAATCTTGGTTAGCTCGCGGACCTTGCGGATCTGCTCCTGCCCCTCAGCCGCCTCGGCGCGCCCCTTGAACATGTCTTCTGTGGCGAAGCGCGAGCCGGGCGGGATGCCGTCGTTGTACTTCGCTCGCAGTTTCAATTCAGTCTCCGGCGGGAGATAAAATTAGTTAGACGCATACCTTCCCCGTGAGCATACCGGCGGCGAGCGCCGAGAATGCGGTCGTTCCCATGCCGTATTTCTTGTACAACGGACTAGATACCACCACACGATCTGATTAGCTTTCCGGCTCTGGCATGGGAGGAAGAGGAATAGCACGCACGCATATTCCTTCTCGGCGCGCTCGCGGCGGAACATGCTATTAACAGTAAGTTCAGTCCACACAGCAAGAGGAACGGGATGTATGGAGGCCCACTTGTGGCCGCACTGCTCCGCAATGGGTGCGATGAGGTTGAGTTTCGTCGCAATATCTACATCGCGCTCGCTTTGGTCACCGTTTAATGAGTATCGCTGAGAGTGATACATACGATGCGCCTCCTCGATCTGTTGTGCGGTCCACTCCGAGGTACCCCAATAGAACGCCTGCAGGATAGTTGATTCAGTCACCCAGGGATGAAGTCCTGCGACTCACCCAGCCTTTCTCGATCACGTAGTTGAACCCGCGAACAATCTCTTCCATCGGGACTGCCAATTCAATCCGTAATCAGCAGAATATCACATTAACCGAGAGGGTCAAGGGGAGGAGCTCACCAGTAGTATCGCACCGATGTGCGAATACAACATCCACGTACGTCAACTGCAGACGCGCGAGACACTCTTGCGCTCCTTCGATGATGCTGCCGAGAAAATGGAAATGAAAATCAACCAATAAGTCGCGCATCGACCATCGACAGCAAGGTGCGTGAAACCGACACTCACTGTTTACGCGAGAGCCCCTGGTCGTTCGGTCCACTTCGGGGGCCCCAAAATATCTTGGTCGAGATGACGAGGTCCGTGCGCCGGTAGTTCAGTTCCTTCAGCACGCGGCCCCTGCATTCGTTCATTCAGTCAAGTTCAATCGAGTTTCAACCCACAGACGTACATCTCAATCTCGGACTTGCCCTTGGAGTAATCCTCCGCGTTGTCGAAGCAGTTTATACCGTTCTCGAACGCGGTTTTGATGATTTCCTAACCAGTGACTCAGTCGTGTTATCGTCGTCTCTGAGCCCCGCGGATGCGACCGAAGGAGCGAACGCACCTTCACAGGGTCCCCCACGACCGAGCCGCCGATGGTGAGCCCTATCGGAGGAGATCAGTAGTGCCAGCGCTGTATTACATTATTCGGCAGGCCATGCGCACATCCGCCGAGCGAGAAGAGCGGCACCCGCAGCCCGCTCGAGCCCAGGCGTCGGAAGGGCATTCCGTTCGTCGAGTACTCAGGGTGGGTGTCGTCGTTGGTGTTGGCCATGGTGGTGGTGGAAAGAAGGAAAGAAAGCAGCCGCCGCCGGGCCGTGACAATGTCCGCTTCCGAGTCGGGATACACCGCCGAACTACAAAAGCGTCTCTCATTCAAGTTCTTTCTATGTATAACTCACAGAATTATCTTAACGCGCACAAACTCCTGCTACCCTCAAGACCATATGCTTCCCCCCCCCCGCCTCAAAGCTTGAAATTACCAAAGCTGTCGAGCGCCGGGCGGCTGTACGTCGGCTATATCCCAACCATTCGTCAGTCAGTCGCTTTCAAGAAGAGAGGAAAAAACGAAAAAGAAGAGGAGAAGGAAAAGAGGAGACGAAGAAGACAACAACAACTTACGAAAGGCTCCGGCTTATTCCCCAAAATCTCCTCAATCTGCGCCAAATGCTCCGGCGTGATCTTCGGGAGCACCTTCAGCGCCTCGAGATTCTGAAGCAGCTGCGCGGGGGAGCTGACGCCGACGAGGATGGTCGAGGTGTTGGGGTTCTTCGCGAGCCATGCTAGCGCGAGGGCGGTTGGCGTTGCGTCCAGGCCTGAGGCAGACGTGAGTGAGCTTCGAGGGGATGGTAGGAATAAGTCGGGGAAGGAAGACGCACTCTCCGCGATCTTGGTGAGCTTCTTGACTTTTTCGATCTTGGCGAGGCCCTCGGCTTGAGCGAGCCCCTCGACGGTGCTCTTGAACATGCCCTGGGTCGCGAAGCGGGAGCCCTCGGGAATGCCGTCGTTGTACTAGTCAAAGGTGTATGTTTCAGCGACAGATGGATGGGAAAGCAGAAGTGTCGACCTTGCCGGTGAGCAGCCCCGAGGCGAGGGGGGACCACAAGGTCGTGCCGTAGTTGTATTTCCGGTACAAGGCGCTGAAGCCGAGTAAGTATCGATGAACGCTGAAATTGGCGTACAAGCAAGACGCACTCGTATTCCTTCTCGGGACGTTCGCGGTGGAACATGCTAAGAAAAGAAAGTGTAAGTCAAGGACAGCGGTTATGAAACTGAAGGGAAGAATTTATATACTTGTGCTGGCACTGCTCGGCGATCGGCGCGATGAGGTTCAGTTTGGCCGCGTAATCTAGCCAGCATCAAGTTAGATGAAATTCGATAGGAAGCATGAACAACACGCACGATGTGCCTCCTCGATCTCCTGCGCACTCCACTCCGAGGTGCCCCAGTAGAAAGCCCACCCCTTCTCGATAACATAGTTGAACCCCCGAACAATCTCCTCCATCGGAACTGACGGCGTTCCGCGCGCGTAAATAAACACCCGCAGGAGATAACTCGGGAACAACTCCCACCTGTACGGTCGCACCGGTGTGCAAAGATGACGTCGACGTAGTCCATTTGCAGACGCGCGAGGGACTCCCGCGTGCCCTCGATGATACTGTGCGGCCGTTCAGCATTGAATATACTTTTTCACGCCGAGGGCAGACAGTCGACGCACTGCTTGCGCGAAAGTCCCTGATCATTCGGGCCCGCCCTCAGGCCCCAGAAGATTTTGGTGCTGATCACAAGGTCGGTACGCCGATAGCCGAGTTCCTTGATGACGCGGCCCCTACATACACGCATCGTGAGCGCCAGAGGAGGGGAGGAGAGAAGGAAAACGAAACGCACATCTCCACCTCAGACTTGCCCTTGGCGTATGCCTCGGCCGTGTCGAACATGTTGATGCCTGAAACAAATCATGTTCCAGCAGGAAGGCCTCTTGGGCACCGCTATCTATCATACCATTCTCGAACGCGGTTTGGATAATTTCCTGCCATGGGGTCAGACGACGCGTCAAATAGGCACTGCAACGAACCTTGACCGGATCCCCCGTAACCGATCCACCCAGCGTCAGCCCTGCGCGATGTACTCAGGATCTGATAACGCGCGCGGAGACAAAGAACGCACATCCTCCAAGCGACAGAAGTGGCACCCGCAGCCCACTGGCACCGAGCTTGCGGAAGGGCATGCCTTTGGTCTCGAATACCGGGTGTTCTTTCTCAATTTGCGACATGGTGGTGGTGGTGGTGAGTAAAGTTTAGCGGGAAGCGAATCGGTATAAATAGTTTTCGCCGCGGCTTTGCTATATAAGCGGCACAGTACGGCTTGATATTTGTAAGCTGTTGGGCTTGATAAGCAATGTCCGTTTTCGTCCGTTCCACTTCCGTGAAGCCGTCGGAGCCCGCTAAATAGCTCTTCCACTTTTTAACCACAGAGGCAGAATCTTGTGAGGGACAACGTCGTGACCAGGGCTTTAAAAATGACTCGCAGTGAGGCTTGGACCCCTAGCTGGCCCAAGTTACAGCTTGACTTTGTCGCCGCTGCCAGGCACCCGGCTGAAGCTCGCTGGAGGTAAGTAGGCTCGAAAGTCCGTCGGTTTGGTAACATACAAGGTCGGTCGTCCTTCGGCCTGTTTGAAATACAAAGCTGACTATTGAATTTTCTCCTACGCTGACGCGTCCCAGGCTACTTGAATATTCCCCCAGCAGGCCTCGTCGCCTGGAAAATGATGACCGAAAAAGTACTTCAGCGTTCTCAGTGCGACTTGGAACCTCCACCACATCCGACGCAGCTGGCCGCTTTCATTGGGAAAACCTGGTATTTCTAACGGCGGCGGATACGTCGCAAATGTCTGAAGGCTCGCCCAGGGTTCATCAAGATCGCCTGAGATGCTCGTGAGACGTGGACACTGAGCTGGCTTCCGGAGCGCCACCGTTTCAATTTGGTTCATAGCATAAAAACGCTGACTCCGTGCTCGGATCCTCCCCCGCCTACCGCCCCAGATGACAATACGCAGTCAAACTGGGCATCCTCGGGAATCCTTGGGCAAATGCCGGGGTATTTTTACACGACCTACGGCGTCCGACTTCCCCCCAATATCTACCGCGACGTTAGCATGACCGAGTCCAAACCGGCTTTGCGCCTGTCTAG
Source organism: Mycena filopes (assembly GCA_029281495.1). Lineage (NCBI taxonomy): Eukaryota > Fungi > Basidiomycota > Agaricomycetes > Agaricales > Mycenaceae > Mycena > Mycena filopes. The sequence goes on from JARIHR010000015.1 coordinate 1,092,678, forward strand.
TAAGTTTACTTCGCAGTCGGTCTGCCGCTTCCAGTACGATTATTTATCACTGTCAGGCCGCAAGTGATCGCTGACCAGGCTCTTCAGACAAGAACCATGCTGTCTTTGTGTGCTCAATTCGTGCTGCATCCTACATACGGCGAGCAAAATTGGCGCTGAAAGAACGGGACTCGGGCCGTCGGCTTCTCGGCATGTTCATTTTGTGTTCGTTCTCCTCCGCAATGACCCTCAGCAAAAATGACTCGAGGAGCCCATCTTCAAACCACCACTTCCTGAGGCACAACTATTCAACCCCTTCAACACTCAGGCCAAGACAGGGAGCCCAGCAGGAGTTCAACCACTCCGCGCGCATTCTCTTCCAGATGATATCAGCTTGCGCCATTCTGGTGCCCAAGCTCGTCTACTCGTGCGTCCCTTCAGAACAGGCCAGAGCCCGCCACAACGCACCATCTGACCACCCCATCACTCCATTGAACACAGCGGCTTGCGATACGGCTGGTGCCATCTCGCATGCTTATGGCGAATTCCCTATCTCTGAACACTTATAAGTCTTTCGGGAATGGCATTCGATCCCACACCACACCAAGTCGACCACAATGGCTCCCTCCGTTGCCGACCTCGAGACCCCTACCAGCACCGGCACCGGGAACGACAACGTCGATGTGATCGCCAACCTCAAGAAGGAGGTGTGTACACAGTCAACATTTCGTTCCAGTGAACTCAGACTGAACTCTCCTCCCCCATTTAGGTGAAGAAGGGCCCCTCCTACCCGTTCTACTACCCGCACTTCGACCTCACCGAGAAATGGGGTCCCATCGAGCCCTTCGGTATGTACTACTCAACCTCACCCCTCACTCAACCTGCGCCCCTGACTGACCTGGTACTCTCCGCAGCGCACACCGACCCGGGCACGCGCGCAGACCCCGCAAAGCCGCACCTGCTCGCGCCAAACACGATCACGCACGACCTCTCGCCCTACCTCGGCACGGAGCTCTCGGGCGTGCAAATCTCGCAGCTCACCCCCGCGGGGCTCGACGAGCTCGCGCTGTACGCCGCCGAGCGCAAGGTGCTCGTGTTCCGCGACCAGGACTTTAAGGACTTGAGTCCGGAGCGGCAGATTGAGATTACCAGGTATGTACTCGAAGTTGTCTTTCTCTTTGCCTAAGTTTTGCGCAACCGAACTAATGATGTATAAAAACAGCCACTTTGGCCCGATCCACAGGCACCCGACGTCCGGGAACGCGAAGGGCTTCCCTGAGTTCCACGTCGTCTACCGGGACGAGGACCATGATCGGTTCCGGGAGTACATTGGGATCGACCGTGCCAGCCTGGTACAGTGGCACTCGGATGTGGTGCGTCGCGTTTCCTACCGCTACTACCTTCCTTCCTTCCACTAATGTGTGCGCACCTCTCTCTAGTCGTACGAACGCCAAACGCCCGGGACGACCTTCTTCTTCATCCTCGACCAGGTACGTCAGTCGGAGCTCTGGTTGATTGGTTCGAGAGTTGAGCTGACCTGTGAGCTGCTAGCCCGAAACCGGCGGCGGCGACACCCTCTTCCTCTCCCAGGTGGAGGCCTACCGGCGCCTCTCGCCCGAGTTCCAGAAGCGCCTCGAGGGGCTGCGCGCGGTGCATTCGGCCGTCGCGCAGGCGGAGCACTCGCGCAAGCGCGGTGGCCCAGTGCGGCGCGAGCCTGTCGAGACTGAGGTTCGTAACTCCTTCTCCTCCTTCCCCCTTCACTCTTCTATACTTTGAATCCCAAACTTAACAACGACTTCGCAGCACCCCGTCGTGCGCATCCACCCCGTCACAGGCGAGAAGGCGCTCTACGTCAACCCGGGCTTCACGCGCCGCATCGTCGGGTTCAAGACCGAGGAGTCCGAGTACCTCCTCAAGTTCCTCTTTGACCACATCGCCAAAGGCGCAGACTTCCAAGTTCGCGGGACGTATAAGCCTGGGACGGTGGTTGTTTGGGTGCGTCTGGCTTTCTCAAGTGCGTGAACTAAACTGAAGTGAGCTGAACGCCTGGCAGGACAACCGCGTGACGGTGCACTCTGCGACGTTGGACTTTGATAAGGTGCACATAACTCGGGTCGCGGTTATTGGTGCAGGTCCAAATGGGCTTCAAATGGCGGCCCATCTACTGGCCGCCAATCTGACCGTCCGCCTCTTCGAACGCGCCGAGTCCCCCGGCGGTAACTGGTTTTACAGTGAAGAAACTCCCGTGCGGGAGACCTATCCGTCAGTAATATATATTTACTCCCCTTGGTTCTCCGGCATTAACGTCGTGTGCCAGTGAGACCACTCCCAAGGCACCAGAAATCCTCCCCAACAAGTATCCGACTACTCGATATTACGAGGAGGGTCAGGATGGCCTTAGCCTTGACGAACGGTGGAGAGAGCATTGGCAACCACGTCCAGTCTGGGAGAACTTGCACACGAACGGACCCTCGGTCGTTGAGTCATCGTCATTTCTTTCCCATGTGCTCTGCCATTAACTCAACTGCAAGGTCACCAAACTTCCGGGTGTTGAGTACCCTCCTGATGCGGTTCGTATTGGTCCGGGTTCAACATATTAGCTACTTATCAAATATCTTAGCCTTTGGCGGTGTCCGTGCACTACGTCGAGCGCCACCTCCGTGCCTACGCCTCCCTGCATGGGCTCAACGCCGACGACAAGCCCTTTGCCGCGCCCTACGCGCCAATTACGTCTTACTCGACGCGTGTGGAGGCGGTGCAAAAGTGCAACGTGACCGCGACGTGGACACTTACCCTGCGGAAACTCAGATGGCTGCCTGAATCCCACCGTCTCAAGGCGGAGTATTGGACCGAGACCTTTGACGCGGTGGTCATTGCCGTCGGGCTTTACACAACGCCTTACGTTCCTGCTATCCAAGGGATTGGCAACTGGAGCGCGGTGGTAAAGGATGGGCAGTATAGCATGCACCACTCACAGAGTTATCGCCATCCGGAGAGTTATGCGGGAAAGGTGGGCTTGCTCCGTTGCCGATTTTAATCCCAGAGAGGTCCCTGAGTTGCACCATGTTTTATAGACGGTCCTAATCGTTGGTGCCTCAGTATCCGCCGTAGAAATTGCTCGGGATATCGCGCCATTCACCCGGCAGCTCTTTGCTAGTGTTCGAGTGAGTTGACCCCAAAGTCCTCCATCCCTTTCATCATTTTCAACCACGTTTATTCAGCCAAACAAATATCGCGATGCCTATGGATTTGATATCCTGTTTCGCTTCCCAGATGAAGCCAAAATAGTCCCAGAAATTGCATCTTTCACGCCGTTGAGCGCTACCGCCAACGGAATCAGGGATGGAGAAATCACACTGATCAATGGCACAGTTCTATCCGGAATCGACGAGGTCACCGCTCCAAATCTTATATCTCGGACCCTAAAACTAACTGACCCTTCTCACTCCAGATTATCCTTGCCACCGGCTATCGCGGAAACACCTTCATCTCTGATCTGTGCGCATATATTTTGGGCTCATCGGAAATGGCCCTGACATTTTACAGGCAAGATCAGAGAAACCTACCCCTCCACTGGACAGGCCACTACATACCCGATCCAACCCTAGCATATGCATCCAGTCTGTTTCCTTCCTTTCCTTCCACAGCCCAGATCTAGATCTCATATAACCTGATCAGCACGCATATGGACACACGGGAGGTACCAAAGCTATGCCTTAGCCAAGGTCTGGACGGGTAAAGCACGTTTACCAAACCACAAGCAAATGTGGGCCGACTACGAGAGCGGGAAATACAAGTTTGGGGAGCTGGTTGATGTCATCCTTGGTGAAGGTGAGAGTTATGTGGGAATGTTTAGTTGTATGCAATTTCCCAACTTTCCTGCACTAGGTCTGGCTCGCCTATATGTTGCCTGGCTCAACAGCGAGTCGTTGGAGCTTGGCGGGCCATTTGTGGTGCCGCCCCCAGCAGAGTGAGTTCTCACCCTACTTTCCATGGGAGTATTCACTGAGGTGACCATCCGGCAGAAACCGGGAAGCACTGATTTACTTCACAAACACACACTGGAAGAAGGTCTGTTGACTCTCCGTTCTCTCCTGCGATGGGGTAATTTTCTGACAGTGGCCACGATATAGAACTTCCTGACCCATGTGACTTCGTCCGGTTTGACAATCTTCCATTTGACAAGTGGCCCAAGCCAGGCCCGACTGAGTTGGAACACAAGATTGTTGGGTGGTAGGTAGAATCAGGGACATATTGTATACAAAATCAATTTCCGTGCCTTTCCACAATCCTCACTCATTTTTTATTGAACATCCCCCATTCCACCAGGGATGGCATACAGATTCAAAGTCTTGGTGTAAAACCAATTTCCCCTGTCCAACCTTGCATTTCAACACATCCTCAAATCTGAATCAGATTGCCTGCTGTAGTTTCTGCTACTAGTAGGTTCAACTTGAGCTTTATCATTGAGCAGGAATCGAGCCAAACCACCTGGATGGGGGAAGGCTTTATTTGGCACTGAGAAAGTCTGGTGGTAGGACATAAGCTCTGATAATTACTTACTGCAAATGAGCCCTCTGTGGATTTAGGGAATCATCTCAATTATTTGAGTACACCGTCAAGTTCATCAATAAATGAGACAAAATGGGTTCAACTCCCACCAGAGGCATTCCCACATATCAGGGTTTTTTGAGTACTTACTAGTGACCTGTCGCTCGGGTGCGGTGTGCTTACCAGAAATTCAACCAACCCACCCTGGATTTGGGAAGACAGAACATAGGGCCATATTTATGGCTCTTCAGCCTCATTTTACTACCCTCTGTGGATTACGGGACTTGGCTCAGATTATTTGATGATTTATTGTTGAATGAGAAGATGTGGGTTCAACTGTCACCAGACACATCCAGACCATCCTGGACTTCAGTGAGAGACAGTGAAATTTATTTGCGCTGGTCTATGTGGGCTCGGACTTTCACTTGCAAGCTTCCGTGGATTACGGAAATCATCTCAACTGATTAGGAGTTCCGAACACCAATTTAGTGAGAAGAAGTGGGTTCGACTCCTACCGGAGGCATTCTGTGACTGTTTGGGGGGTTTTTTTTTGTCTCCTTCAGTCACCCAGATTGACGCTAGCGCTCATGCTCACAAGAGCTATGTATGTAGGTTCAACCTGGCAACCTCTCAGTTTTATGTTATTGAACCAGAAATTGCCTCAACCATCCTGGACTTTGGGGTAAAATACAGTGAAATTTCTTTGAGAGCTCATCTGAGCTTGGAATCTGGGTTGCAAGCCTCTGTGGATTATGCTGTGGATCATGGCAATCATCTCAGATTATTGGACGACTCCGAGGCCTAGTCACGGTGAATGAGAAGAAGTGGATTCGATTCCCACCGGAGGCATAACTGGTGATCGGTGATCCTCTTTGCTTTTTAGGTCCTTAAACCCTCACCGTTCATCCTTGTGCGGAGCATCATGACTTTGAATGCTCAGCGAGGCACCCAGCCCTCCTGGAATTATTGGACTAGTCCTGCAGCCTTTGTGGATCAGGGAAATCATCCTGGTTGTCTGTTCTTCGGCAGTCTTCTACATTGAGAAGATGTGGGTTCGACTCCCAGCAAAGGTGTAATTTTTCGATATTATCGTGCTTTTTACTACTCTTCTCGAGTGAAGGAACGTGAGTTGTGAGCATAAGTAAGTTCAACCCTACAGGCTTTTTTTTTTTTTTTTTTTTTTTTTTTGGCAATATTGAGCCAGAAATTGAACCAAGTCTCATGGACTTGGATGAAACGTGGTGGAATTTCCTTGAGAGCTCATCTGGGCTCGGACTTTCACTTGCAAGCCTCTGTGGTATGGCGGTCGGAGTGTACATCTATTGTTTGGCACGTTTTTTCCGTGTTTACGGACTTTTTGTCATGTTTACGGACTTTTATTCACTCTCCGGGGTTTTTTCCCTGATGTTCAAGGAGGGTAAGTTTTTATTGAGGAACTCTGGAGCGGATAGTTCACTTTCTGGTGGTCAGAGTGCAACTGAGTGTTTTTTCTTAGGTCAACCAAAACTCTCAATCCTTTTTCTTCTTCTGAACCACAAACTTTGTTTTTTCCAGCATCTGTGAGACTTTTGTAGGTTCAACGTGCCTTCAAGTAGAAAAACTTGTGGCGGCTGAGCTTCGGCATTGCGTCATGCCGTGATCCGGTCTCGGCAATGCAACAACTTAGCTGAACGAGTGGAAGCCTTGTACTGTGGGCAAGTAAGTGTACATACTGCTGTGAATGGAACACAGCTACTCATTATGTCTGGGGCTATGGCTATGAATCTACAGATTGAGCAGTGGTTGAACTGAGCATCAGTTCAATCTGAGTTCAATTGGCTGGGTGACTGGGTCATGACCAGCAGTGTCCATATGGTATGTAGACAGGCTGGGTGCTATGCCAGCACTGGCACTATGATAGGGAGTCTAGAGGATGAGCAGGTAATACCACAAACTCCATCATCATTCAAACTGGAGGGTGCCGATGCCGGAACAAGAGTTGCCGATGTGCCGAGGTCCAACTGACAAAACTTTTTTCTTCGACCTTGGTTGGAACATGAATCTATTTCATGGCAGCCAGAAAAAAACTTTCCGCTTCTCAAAAAAAAAAAACCGGGTCAAATTTTCCATGAAAAAACTCTCAAGTTGAACTCTGACCAGAAACTGAAGTATCCGCTGACAAGTTCCTCAATATAAAAACCTCATGTCTTTGAACATTGGGAAAAAAAACTCACAAGGTCAAGAAAACTCCGTAAACACGACAAAAAGTCCGTAAACACGGAAAAAACCTGCCAAACAATAGATGTACACTCTGACCGCCATACTGTGGATTATAAAAATCATCTCAGCTGAGTAGGATTTCGAAGCCGGGTGAATCACTTTAACGAGAACAAGTGGGTTCAACTCCTACCGGAGGCATGGCCAATAATTACCTGATCTTTTTGCACCCTTCAACCCTCATCCTTTGCTCTGGTGCAGAACATCCTGATGTCGAGCGCTCAGCAAAACCCTTAGCCCTCCTGGATTATTGGACTGGTACTCAGGCAGCCTTTGTGGATCAGGGAAATCATCTTGGTTGTCTGTTCTTTGGTGGTGGTCTACATCAAGAAGATGTGGGTTCGACTCCCACCAAAGGTGTACATGTAATTCTTCGATGATATCGTGCTTTTTACTACTCTTCTCGAGTGAAGTAACTTGAGTTGTGAGCACAAGTTGAAAAGTTCGACCTCGCAATTTTTGTTTTGTTTTTGTTGTTGAACCAGAAATTGAACCAAGTCTCATGGACTTTGATGAGATACAGTGGAATTTCCTTGAGAGCTCATCTAAGCTCTGAATCTTGCTTGCAAGCCTCTGTGGATTGTGGCAATCATCTCAGCTTGCTTTTGCATTCGAAAAGTTCTTTAATGAGAAGAAGTGGGTTCAACTCCCACCGGAGGCATTATGTGACTTGGTAATCCTTTTTGTGTCTCTCAGTATGTACTTATTAACCAGAGTGAGCCCGCTTTGGCGCCACCTGCGAGATCAAATTCAAAGTGTTGGCTTCATTCATTGAACCAGAATCATCGACCAATCATATGCATCCTGGATTTGGACTGAGACGCAGTGGGATCTCCTTGGACTGATCCAGGTTCAGGATTCTGCTACAGACCTCTGTGGATTATGGAAATCATCTCAGCTGAATTTTGCGTGTTTACGGTGCAAGTTCAATGAGAAGAAGTGGGTTCAATTCCCATCAGAGGCATTGCTTGTGTCGCTGGATCTTTTTGGTCCGTTTACTCTTCTGGCATTCGGCGAAAACCTGTGGAAACCCCCAACAAGAATACCTACTCGGGTGTCTCTGTGGATCATGGAAATCATCTCAATTCATTGATTGCGCAGAACGTCAATATCCATGCTGAATGAGAGCAAGTGGGTTCGACTCCCACCAGAGGCCTAGATTTCCCCTTCGACTCTTATTTTCTTCCGCTGCTGCCTTCCATTTTGCTATGTAAGTAGTTCCGCCTTCCAGGAACCACGCATAATTGAATCACCCCCTATTTCCTGGATGGATGGGGGTAAGGCGGATCAGCTGATGCCTCCCACGATCTGTTGCTCCTCCATACTGCATTCACCGCTACGAGGCTAGCCAGCTTGGGATCCATCCGGAGGCCTAGGACGCGAGGCTAGGCATATCTCGCCGCGTTGTGGACCACGTTCCCTGGAATGGTAGAAGGAAGGAAGGATGGAGTAAGTGAGACGTACTTACGTGGTTACAAGACGAGGCTAATCTAATTCGTGCAGGGGATCTACGACTAGCGAATTACATAGTTGGCTGGTCACCCGATGCCTCCCCCCTATATAACACGTTTCAAATTTCTTGCCTTTGCCACTCGCTCGAGGCTCCCAAGAACGACCAACGACGAACGAACGATAACACAAGATGACCTCGCCGACATTCAGCTACGAGTTCAAGGGCGATTTGTTCAAGGGCAGCACCAAGTTCTCCACCGGCCTCTTCATCGATGGCGAGTTCCGCGAAGCGGCGGACGGCAAGACTCTCGAGTGCGCAGCGCGTCTTTCTTTCCCTCTCCTCCTCCTCCTCCTCCCTTCCCCGTCCTCGCACTCACGACAACATACTGACACCCGCATCGCAGTGTAATCAACCCCAGCACCGGCACCGTCCTCACGCGCGTGGCGGAGGGCTCCAAGGCGGACGTGGACGCCGCCGTCAAAGCCGCGCAGGCCGCCTTCGACACGACGTGGGGGCTCAACTGCCCCGCCGCGCAGCGCGGGGAGCTCATCGGCCGCCTTGCGCGCTTGATGGAAAGGGATCTGGACGAGCTCAGCGCGATTGAGGCGTTGGATAATGGTGCGTTCCTCCCTCTCCCTGCTTTGTTATTGCGAGGGGGGCGGACGCTGATGGTTTTTTGGGGGGTGCGCAGGGAAGACGTTCAATTGGGCCAAGCACGTCGACGTGTCGTTCGCTATCCAGACTTTCAAGTGCGTTTCTCTTCCCTTCTTCATCTCCCTTTCTTCCCTCATTTCCTCGTACTTCTGTTATCGTTATTACGTGCGCCGCCCGCGGGGGTATACGACGTGCGCGGGCCCTTCATTGCGTGCCTGCGTATCTTCTCGCCTCGCGTCGGATCTTGTTTTTGGCTTTCGCCCTTCCCTTACGGGCGACTTCGCGTCCTCCCTACCCCCCACCCACCCACCCTTCTCACCTTGTGCGTCCGCTTTGCACGCGTCCGTGCCCCTCGCTGGCACGCTCGCGTCGTACTAAACCTTCTCTCATTCATTCGATCCTTCCCGTCATTTACTCCGTTCGTATTCGCGTCCGTATCATCCGCATCCACCGACCGCTGTGTGTGCGTGCGGTCTGCGGTCGATGCGGACCCGCACACGTACGGGGGCGAGGGATCGCCGCGCGCGTCGCTAGCGGACTGTTTTCACGCGTGCCCACTACCACATCCGCTCCCGTCTGATGCGGACACGCACGCCCATGTACGGGGGCGTGGGCTCGCTCGGGTCCTACCCTCCTTCTGTCCCCGTCCTTCGCGCGCGCGTCGCTCGCGGACTCCTTTACGCGTGTGGGCCGTACCGTCGTATTCCCCGGACACATTGCATCCCCTCCCTTTTCGTTCTACTCTTCCCTCTTTGTTCTCCTTTCCTTCCTCCCTGTCTCTCGCATCTCCCGTCCGTATCCCCATACTAAACCTTCTCATTCTCATTCATTCATTCATTTTTTCCCGCCATTCGGTCGCGTCCTACATATGCACCCTTTTCCGCATGGGTACACGCCCGTTTGGATTTGGGCTATACTTAATGCTCCTGGCATTTTCACCCCCCGTTCGCGTTCGCATCCGCATCATTCGCATACCCCACCAACCGCACACTTGTGTGCGGGGTCGATGCCGACACGAACAGGGGTGAGGGGTCGCTCGCGAGCGTCCTACCCTCCTTCTCTCCCCGTCGTTCGCGCGCGCGTCGCTGGTGGACTCATTTGACGCGTCCCCACTCCCGTGCCGCCGTCGTCGTCGTGGCACTCCACTCCACGCGTCCCCTCCCTCCCTTCTCTTCCACTCTGCCCTCTATTTCCACGCCTTCCCATGCTGTCTCTGTCGTCGCGCCGACCACCTCTTCGTCACGCCATCGTGCCGGCCGCCTTTCATTTTTCGTCCTCGGTCCCGTCCATGCGGTCGACGTCCCTTTTCTGGCGCGTTCCCAAGGCCACTTGCGCCGTCTTATCCTTCATACTTCTTCCTATTCTCTACTTCTTGTCCTCTGCCTTCTAGCTCTCTATTCTCTTCCTCTCCTCCCCCACTTCCCTCTCCCCTCCCACCCCCTCACTCACCCAAATTCATTCCAGATACTACGCCGGCTGGGCCGACAAGCTCACCGGCCAGACCCTCGAGACGGACGAGCGCAAGCTCGTCTATACGAGGCACGAGCCGATTGGGGTTGTTGGGCAGATTATACCGTGTAAGTGGGGGGGGGGAGAAGGGGAGGGTCGTGGACAGGACAGCGGGGAGCTCGTATCTCGTCGACGGGTGATGGTGCTATCGGAGGCGTCGTAGCCCGGGTGCGGGACACTGGCTACGCGCAGCCGTGGGCGGGCTGCTCTTTGTGGTCCTGGTGTCGGTGCGCGCGATGCTACGATCGGAGCCGTCGTAGGCTGAACAGTCCGCCCTTGTGGTGTATCTCATCCGCGGATCATGTTGCGGGGTGTCCAGGTCGTGTTGGGGACCTTGAGCGGGCGCTGGACGGTGTTTTTCCTGCACGAGCGCGAGCGCGAACTGTAGGCGCAGAAGAACCGTTCGGCGTGGTCCTGGTATCGGTGCGCGCGGTGATGGAAGTCACCATGGCGGTGCGGTGCGCGTGTCCTTCTCGCTCGTGGTCGTAGTCGTCGTAAACGGGCGGGGAGCTCCGGCGGCGCTGCGTGTTCCCAGCGTGGATTATCCTCGTCGCGAGGCGCGGACGGGCTGCTCGTCGTGGTCCTGGGCTTGGTGTGCGCGGTGGTGGTACCATACGGTCGTCGTAGTCGTAATGGTGGTGCCATCGGAGTTGTTGTGCTCCGGCGTGGGGAGGCGACTGGCCACAGGAGGCGGGACGAGTCCGCAATGACAAGCACTGCGGCGCTGCCTACACAGTCGTACGTTCGTTCACGGCGCACGCGGGTGCGGGCGACTGTGTGTTACGTGGCGTTTTGGTGCATCCCGTTGACGGATAATGGTGCGCGTGGTTGTGGTGCGTCGTGCTAGGGCTGGCTGCGGGCGGGCTCACGAGCCCGCAATGCCGAGCGCTACCCATAAACACAGTCGGGCGGTCCGACCGTTCATGCCGTATTCCGGGCCTACCTCCCTCGTCTTGCCCATCTAACTTGTCATGCTCCCGCGGAGCCGTCCTCGCCTCGCCCTTCTCTTCTCCCTCTCTTCCTCCCCCCTCCCTTCCTCCTCCCCCCCTCCATCCGTCCTTATCTTAATCCCTGACGCCATGCCGATGCTGACTCCAAATCCACAGGGAACTTCCCCCTCCTCATGTTCTCGTGGAAAGTCGGGCCTGCGCTGGCGACGGGGAACACGATCGTGCTTAAGGTGTGTTTTGTTGCTCTTCATTTCTTTTGGGGCGGTGGGGAGGGTTTTTGGGCTACGAGAAGCCGCGTGGCGACGTACTGGGGACTACGAGAAGCCGTGTGAAGGAGCTAGAGCGGTCGGGGAGATGCGCTCGACCGGCTTTTGCTGCCCCCTATCTGCGTCGTGTTCCCGGCGCGGGTTTGGGTGCCGTTTGGTATCCCCAGTGCTTCTGCGACTGCGATCCGCCGCGTGTCGTCTACGAGCTGGCAATTGTCCCAGCCAGCCGTTGGGCGGCGTTGGTTCCCTGGGCTTGCGCGGCTTGGCTTTTGCGGATACCCTGCGTCGTCGCGTCGATGAGGACGAGGCCCTTAGGCGCCTCGCTTTCGACTACGCTGGGGAACCGGTGTGGACGGGCATGCACCTCAGCGTCGGCTTCCTGTTTTTGATGCGGTACCCCCGCGTCTCCGGGACTGATAGGCCTGCGTCGTCGGCGGTCGCAGTCAGGGCGGTGACGCGCCGGAGCTGCTGCTGTCGCTGAGCCTTGCGCCGCTTGGGCTTTGCGCGGCTTGGCGTGTGCGGATACCATGTGTCGACGAGGCCGATTGGCGGATCATCGTGTATATCGACGCCCGCGATGTTTTGCTTCGCATGCCCTCTTCCTCTTCTGCCTTCGCTTCACCCTCTTCCTATCCTCCTCCCCTTCCTCTGCACCTCTTCTTCCTTATTCACCTCTTCGTCCTGCTAACCGCGTCCCTTCCAGCCCTCCGAGTTCACCCCCCTCACCGCGCTGCGCATGTGTGCGCTCATCCAGGAGGCGGGGTTCCCGAAGGGGGTGGTTAATGTCGTTGTTGGGTGCGTTTTTGTCTTCGCTGTGCATATGTGTTTTCGCGAAAGAGCGGGGGAGTGGAGGGGGATGTCTGCGAGGAGAAGGGGATGGTGGAGGTGGAGGGCTGTCCGCGGGAGGAGCGCAGACGAGACGGTGGAGGCCGTGTGTACCCGACGGTGGTGTAACGGCGACTTGCGTGCTCGGACTTGCGTGCTCGGGGCGGTGATCGTCTGCAACTTCCTTGAAGGCGGTTAGAGGATATGCGGAGCGCCCTGGAGTCGGGACGAGTGAGCATGATGTGCTGGCATGGACGGCGGCGTCGCTCTCGCCTGCGGGCCCCGAGGTGATGCTCGTCGGGGTGTCCCTGCGCTCTGAGATCTGGGTCTGCGATGACGATGCGGGCATGCCCTCGAGCTCGGGGCCGGACTCGGACGCAGCTGTGCGATGGACATGGGCGTGTACATGACCTCGTACGTCGCATAGGCGCAGGCTCGCTGCACGATACTCTTCCTTCCCCACCATTCTCTCTTCTTTCTTCTGCTTTCGTACCACCTGCTAACTCTCTTCTTTCTTCTGCTTTCGTATCACCTGCTAACTTTCGTCTTGCGCAGATACGGTCCGACCGTCGGCCAGTCGATCTCGGAGCATATGGATATCCAGAAGGTGCGTTGGGCGTTCTTTTCCCCAACTACTGCTTCTACTCGGCGTACGGGCGCTCCTGCTTCCCTTCGTCCTTCATCCCGTCGTCCTCTTGCTCTGTGTACGGCTGCACGACGGGCGATCGGGAGCGGCGACGACGACCACATACGTTCGCGGGCGATGGTCCAGGCTCGCACCATCGTCGAGGATGCGCCCTCGACGCGCTCCTTCGTACTGGGGCGTCTCGTACGCTCGAGCACGCCTCACTCCGCTCTCCTCTCGCCCCACCTCCGCTCCCTTCCCCGAGTATCATGTTACTAACCCCCCTTTCTAGGTCGCATTCACCGGCTCCGCCCTCGTCGGACGCAAAGTCATGGCCGCCGCCGCCGCGTCAAACCTCAAGAACGTGACGCTCGAGCTCGGGGGGAAGAGCCCGAATATTATATTCGATGATGCGGATTTGGAGCAGGCGGTTTCGTGGGCTGCGCATGGGATTTTGTGAGTATTGTTTGCGTATTTGCTTTTTTTGTTTCGTCCTACCGTACTAACAACGACTCCGCCGCAGCTGGAACCACGGGCAGGCGTGCTGCGCCGGGTCGCGCGTGTACGTACAGGCGGGGATATACGACAAGTTCCTCGAGCTGTTCACGGCGAAGACGAAGGAGATCAAGGTCGGGGATCCGTTTGCGGAGGGGGTGGACCAGGGGCCGCAGGTTAGCCAGGTGCAGTATGATGTGAGTCAATTTATTTATTTCTTCCCCTCCTCGACGTCCCCGCTCACTCGAACCTCCGCTAACGTTTTGCCTCCAGCGCATCATGGGGTACATCGACTCGGGCAAGGAGCAAGGTGCGACGCTGCACGCCGGGGGCGGGCGGCACGGCGCGGAGGGGTTCTTCATCGAGCCGACGATCTTCACGGATGCCACGCCCGAGATGCGGATCGTGCAGGAGGAGATCTTCGGGCCTGTGGGTGTCGTTATCAAGTTTACGGATGAGGCGGGTGCGTATATTCGTCGCTCCGACGTGAATACACAAACTGACACGCTCGCAGACGTGATCCGGCAGGCGAACGACACGATGTACGGGCTCGCAGCGGCGGTGTTCACGCAGGACATCAACCGCGCGCTGACGACGGCGCATAAGCTGCAGGCTGGGACCGCTTGGGTGCGCATCTCCCCCCTCCCTCCCTCCCCTCGGTGACTGACACGTGTATCTCCCGCCGTAGGTCAACTGCGTTAACCAGCTGCACGCTAATGTGCCGTTTGGCGGTGCGTCGTTCCCTCCTTTCCCTCTTGCTTCGCGGATCGCTGATTGAATCTGGGTGGGTGGTATTGTAGGCTACAAGCAGAGCGGCATCGGGCGCGAGCTGGGCGAGTATGCGCTGAGCAAATACACCAACGTCAAGGCGGTGCATGTTAACCTTGGGCATCGTATGTGAGGTATCTTGGGTATCCGTTTCTTGGGCGCGACGACGAGGGAGATTGAAGGACGATTTTCCGAATGAGGATGAAAGAAAGACGATTGTTGTATGTATTTATGTCCTCGTGTAACGGTACTTGGTGCAGCCTTGCGGCTTCTGTGTTATGGAGCTCGTTGTCTGTTGTCCTACCTTCGAGTAGAGGAATGCCTCGGCGCCTGCCTAATTGGGTAGTTTGTGGCTGTGCCAGCTGCATTTGCTCCTCAACCTCGACCTCCTCGATCTTCGACACCGCTGCGTTGTACTTTTCTGTCTTGTATTCTTGGCTGGAATCTCTACCTGACGCACTACGTAGCTACGCTGCAATACGCGGACTTGAAACTCCATCCTGATTCCGCTGCTGGCGCTGCAACCTCGCAGCGTGTCGATCCCCGCCAATCTTGCAACCGATTATGGCCTCAGTACTGCTGGAGCCGCCCAGACTTCCCCTTGAGCTGGAGAGACATGTTTTCGAAATCGCTGCTCGTTGTTTCAAGAGCAGCATTCCATCGTTTCTACTCGTCGCACATCGCGTCCACCATTGGTACATATGTGGGTTCATGCTTGCTTCAAATTACCTTCAGTGACGCCTCGTACCAAGGATCGAGCCTATGCTGTACGACACACTCGTTATACAACGCCGCGGAGGTTGGCGAGGAACTGAGCATGCCCCAACCCCCGCGGATTGTCGCACGCACGCCTTCCTGGCCTCCAACGTCCGCTACCTTAATATCGGTCACTCGTTTCCGCTCGACCAAGTCCACGCTCTCCTCGCCGCCTGCACACCTCGCTCTCGCGTCACGGGCCACCGGCAGCCGCTCAGACCTCTCTCCTATGCTGCAGGCGATGCCTCAGCTCCAGCGCATCACCAGCGACAGCACATCCCTCTTCGCTCATCCCCTGCAGTCGAAGCCCCCGCTGGTCCCCTTCGCCGCCCTCACACACCTCCACTGCAAGCTGTGGGGGACCGTCGACGACTGGTACCTCGTCATGGGCCTCAAGTCTACACCGACTCTCACGCACCTGTCGTTCCGGGACAGCTTCCGTCCCGAATTCCTACGATTGGCTTTGACCAGTCAGGCTCTTCGCGCGCTGGGGGTCATCTGGTCGGAGCGATCGTGGGCGGCGGATGCGCATGTGCAGCAGGGGGAGGTGGTGGATGCACGCTTTTTCATGGTCGTTTGTGATGATTTTCTTGAGGACTGGGAGACTGGTACGAGGGGTGGGCGTGACATTTGGGCGCGCGCGGAGGCTTTCGTTGCCAAGAAACACGCTGGGGAGATCGAAGGCATGTCTCATTGGACACGCCGTGGAATCGATGCTTACAGAATTTTCGCAGTTTCACGGATGTGGCTCACGGATGTGGCTGGAGTAAATTGCCTACGCTGTAATAGGTACAAGCCGTTTACATCAATGTTCAGAGGCGGTTCTGATTTCCAACTCGCCCTCTCGCCGCTAATTAAGGGGAGGCTCAAGCACTGGCGTCATCGGACTACATCGAATGGTGTTAGCCGATGCCCGGAAGAAACGCAAGATAATACTCACCACCACTCAACTCCGCTTCTTCTTCTGCTTCCCTCCCTTCCGGTTTCTCCCCTCGTTGATTGTATCCTTCACCTTATCCTTCCACCCCTCATCCGTCGCCTTCCGCAGTTCATCCGCACTCAGGACAACGGGCATGACGCGGAAGTACTTGCTCGGGCGCGTCTTTCCGTCTGCGGGGGCTATATACACCAGAATCAAGGCCGCACCGGCAGTTCCCTCCCTCTTAGCCTGCTCGTCCGACTCGCGCATAGATTCATGCACGCCGTGGTCGTTTCCTATGAAGCTGTTCAGGAGTCCTCGGTCGAGCACTGCTACACTTTTGTAGGTGAACATCTTCGACGGCGTGGAGGGTCGTTCGTAAGGCTCCAACCATTTCCGTTTTAAAACTGTTTCAAACGGTTATAACCGTTTTTATTTCCATTTAGTTTGCTGGGTGGGTCAAACGGTAAACAAAACCATTTCAAATGGTTCAAACCATTATTTTTTGCCGCGCACTGGAGCAGCATGCATGGCGCAAATGTGGCGTGAACAAGGCCTGAAAATTCAACTCTGGGTTGAAAATGTACCCTTTGGCATCGGAAAATCTCAATGAAGTTGAAGACTGAACCTAAGGTTCGGGCCTGGCTAACACTTTTGACGCATCCGTGTGGGCTGTTGAACTGAGCAGCACCCCAGATCGGGATTCTCAGCTAGTACGAGGCCTCTGAAGACGATAATGCACGGTTAGCAATCATGTTGTAGGGTTCCGACACATCTGTACCACCCAAATCTCACCCACTTTTTCAGGCACCCAAAATTACCATTCAAACTGTTTTAAATGGTTTTAAACTGTTTTATAACCATTTCCGTTTCCATTTGGCCCGACCTTCAAACGGAAATGAAATGGTTGGAGCCTTAGTCGTTCGGCTTTCTCTTGGAGGCAAAGGAAGACGAATTTGGTCTGGATATGCTCTCGGTGGTCGTGCACGGCCAGCGCTAACACATGCACATGTTAGAGCTCAGAATGCGTGCGTGTAAAGATCCTCGTTGCGTGCTCACCATCCACACAAGTCTCCATGAAGAACGACGCGCCCAACGCAACCCACCAGGCGTCGAAATTCCGATGCAATGTGCCCAGCCATTGGTCCGCAGCTGCCAGAGAGGCTGCCTGGCGCTTGCACTCGTCCTTATGGCGCGGCCAGTCTGCTTTCTGGCAGTCGGTTCCCTGCCCCGCCGCAGTCGCATGAGCGCTAACTTCGCGCGCTGCAAGGTACTGAGGCACGTACGCAGTAATGCCGCATCTTACACTGTTTGCAGATGTGCATGGACACGGCGCGAAGCTTCGACTCGGGGCATCCGGGGAAGAAGCATGAATGCTTGCTTATTTTGTGGCCGTCTGCTGGATACGAGGGCATGGGCGAAGACAAGAGTGGAAGCGCCCGAGAAGGTCTTACATAAGAAGCCTTCTTTCATCTCGCAACTTCCCGAAACCTAGGCTTACTCTTTTCAGTGAATGGGAATATTCAAGGTGCACTGGTACGTTTGCATTACAACATCTCACTCACCCTTACCAAGTGCAAAAACTATAGAATCTGGACTGCGCCAAAAATCATTTTGGGTTACCAACTCGTCGTTCAGCTTGTGGACCACGCGAGTATAATAAACCCCCCCCCCCCCCCCCCCCTCCCCATTGACACCTAACGAGATCGGAGAAACAGCGGCGGTTTTGAATTGCAACCACTGAGACAGCTCACAACTTTCGGCCACCTTCCCTCAAGAATTGCTTCACCTGATTCCTTCACCGGCGTGCTTTGACCGTGCGACACCTTTTTGAACTTCGCGGCAGATCAGTGATGCGAACTTCGTGCCGTCGCAATGCTGGGATTCCTTGAACGGGATTTTGATTGTTTTCTTCATTCGAGGGGTCAAGCAGGGTTTTGTGGCCTCATAAACGGAACATACCTATGTTTTGTCCCCAGACACAGTGACACTCAAGCACCCATTCATCCTGTCATGCCTCGTACAAAGTCTTAGATTTACAGACTGAGGAAGCTTGTGTGTCGAGGATGGAAGGAAGACCATGACTTCGGGCGCTCGACTCGGATGCAAACTCTGGCAACACAAGAAAAATCACGATTCGTGGCAACATCTGCTTACGGAAACACCTAGGTCCCGCTGGTATCTCTGCTTACAAACAGCTTGCGCTGCCAGGTGGTAGGATCTATGTAGACAAAGAAACAAAAGAATCAACGGCCCATAACTTAAACCGCATAGCCGCCCGCAACTCGAACGTCGGCCACTGTTAACCACCGATGGCATACTGTATCATTTCGACCAAAGGTTCAGGTGACGGGTGACGGGCACCCGTGAACTGAACAATTTTGGCCTTGGTGACAGTGACAAACGACTTTTGTGGCCCGATTAGGCTGGAAAACAGCAAAAAAATCTCTCCGGCACTTGCCGGACGTCCGTATATGGTAATTTCCGCGGATTGCCCATCAATGAACACCTTGTTCAGTGAACAATCATGGTGACGGGTGACACCCCGTGAACCTTTGGTCGAAATGATACAGTACTGTCTGCTGCCTTCCGCCGTAGATGTCAGCGCCGCTGTCACTCAAGCTTCGGGCATCGGTGGCATGCTGCGGCTGCTTCCTTCCACCTTCCCTCCTGACCACCACCACCACCACCATGGACCCCTGCATTACCGCAAACCCAGACATCACCGGCATTGGAGTTCGCATCGCCATCTATGCCCAGAATGTTCTGTGCTTTGTGCCAGTTCTGCTACATCTCCAGGACGGATACATCTCCGACGATGAAATGAACGGCATCAAGGACCAGTCAATCGGGATGCTGGCCGTCGCCTTTGCCATCCTGATCTCCACCATTATCCAGGCCAAAACTGCTGTCCAAGGCCAGCCAATCACTGGTTTTCACGCAGCTGTCATCCTCGATTTGAGCTGGATGAACAACACCAGCACCTGGATCTGGTTTCTACTCTATGCACACCACATCAGCAATAGTGAGGCCGAGGAGGCTGCAGATGATGGGGACGGGAAAGATGCAGCTAAGAAACAGGACCCACACTGCCCTCGCTGCCGACTTGAATGGAGGAGGAAGTCCATTCCTGCGACCTTGTCGGCATGGCTTTCTATCATCCGCTCGAGAGCCTGTCATCGGCATCGGGAGCGGCGGCATGGGTGCGTGTCTTTTTTGGTCGTAATTATGGTCTTGACTCAGCTGCGGGCAGTTTCCCTGCACGTGTACTTCATGTTTTTTACCGCAGTGGGGACCTGTTTTGGCGGTCACCCGTCCTCTTCATTGGGTCCCTCCATCTTTCGCTCATGGCTGCCGTTGGACTCTGGCTTTGGTCACATCCAGCAAAATTTGGTACCCCAATCGATAATTGTGTTCCAACACTCGCTATCATTGGACACTCAGTGCCTTTCTCCTCAAAACCATTGCGGGTATTCTCGTTGGCAATGTACTCTCTCCTCGCCATTCCACTCGTCAATCTTTTCCCCCCCATCATCTTCTTCCTCACTCTCCATATTGCCTACAATCGGACACAACTCTTCCGCCATCGTGGTGACCCACAGTTTCGAGGTTCAAGTTTGTGGTGTTCTATGCCTCGATGAAATGTGTGCTGACTCCTCTGCAGAAATTCACAATGCTGCTCTAGTCCTTGGCCTTGTGATCCTCCCGTCATCAACCTCATCTTATTGGTTGACATCGAGTATACTATTCACCGCAACAAGCTACACGAGTCTGGTGAAGACAACTCGTGGGGCTTCGGGCAAGTCCTTGCTCTGCTCCTTCTTGTTGTACCATTGCGGGATGCCTGGAATGCATTGCGGGCTGTGCGAGACGGGAAGAACAGCATCCAACGGCAGTTCCATCAAGAGCTTACAGCAACACCACTGGCTGAGCGCCTTGGAGTCTTGATCACCCGTGGTGCCAATCCCACACTGCCGATTGTAGGCACTGGGTTCAAAAATGCACTCCAGCTAGCTGCATATCATGGTGGGCAGGATAGTGTAAATTTTGTCCTCAAGCAACTGGGTAATGAACAACCTGTCACTGGACCTGGTGAGCTCTAAAATTTATTTGAATGTACCATCTTGATGATGTATTTAGACGGGTGCGCAACAGCCCTGCAAGCCGCTTGTGCAAGTGGGCAGAAGGAGATGGTACAACACCTGCTCAAGTTAAACCCTTCCTCCGACTACCTCAACTTCCAGGGTAAGTCTGTTGATGTTGCCACTTGATCAGCGAGCTCAAAATTTAAGAAGGAGGATTATATGGAACTGCATTCTGTACCGCCTGTGCAAACGGAAATCTCGAAATTGCCAAGTTCTTATTGACAAAGGGAGCGAATGTTGGGCTATGCGGTGAGCAACAACCACAGAGTGTGTGACCACTGACACGGGAACAGGGGAGAAGTTTGGACCTCCACTCCATATTGCAACACTGACGGGGCATGCGAATATCATTGAATGGTTGTTGCCGCTGCACGGTGGTTCCAGCTTGGTGGATGATGTTTCTAAGGAATGTGGGTTGTGTACTTATCAGATGGAAGCATCCGCTGATATTGTGCCCAGGGGGCAGCTTTGGGACAGCCCATGATGTTGCTGTTTCTATGGACAACAGGCAGCTCCAGAAATTGTTCAGGAACAGGAAGGCACCTTTGGTATGCAACATCACGAGTATTGGACCGTAACCGCTCGAGCTCGAGAGCACTGATGGGATCCACACAGGTCGTAAGTTGCTCCGCATTTTGAGCCCATGCCTGGGGCTGACTGCTGTGTGTGTTGCTCTTGTGCAACAGAAAGTAAGCTGCTCCGTATTTGACCCCACACCTGACAATGATTGATGTCCGTGCTGCTCTCGTGCAACAGCGGGTAAGTCGCTCCGAATTTTGACTGCCTGACACTGACTGCTGCACGTGTCACTCCTGTGCAACAGAAAGTGAGTTGCTCCCCATTTTGACCCCGAACACCGACACTGATTGCCGTGCGTACTGCCCTCATGTTACAGAATGTAAACTGCTCCGCATCTTGACCCCTCATGCCAAACTTGGCTGACTGCCCCACGTGTTGCGCTAAGTTTCAACAGAATGTAAGTTGCTCCGCATTTTGACCCCCAGACACCTGATGATGAACATTATGTGGTGCTCCTGTGCAATAGCAAGTAAGTCACTCCGCATTTCGGACATTTGCCCGTACTGACTGCCACATGTGCTGCTCTCGTGCAACAGCTTGTAAGTTGCTCCGTATTTTGACCCTAGCATACCTCAGGCTGACACTGACTGCTGCATGTGTTGCCTCTGTGCCACAGAATGTGAGATCACTCAGCATTTTGACCTCACATGTGTGCCAATGACTACTGCGTGTTGTGCTCGTGCAACAACAGCTTGTAAGTTTCCCCCCATTTTGGCCCCACACCTGATATAAATTGCTGTGCTACTTCCATGGAACAGGATGTGAGTTTCTCTGCATACCGACCTCGTGGCTGACACTGACTACCGTGTGTGCTGCTCCCATGCAACAGAGAGTAAGTCGCTCTGTGTTTTGACCCCATACCCAATGCTGACTGCTGCCCGTGCAATAGGATGTAAGTTGCTCAACAGTTTGACCCTACATGTTGGCACTGACTGCCCTCTTGTGCAACAGCTTGTAAGGCTCAGCCGCATTTTGACCCCAACCCTAACACTGACTGCCACCCCCGTGCCACAGGAGGTAAGTTGCTCACCAGTTCAGCACATCTGACAATAACAACCGCATGTGTTCCTCTTGTGCAACAGAAGGTAAGCCACTGCAGCTGGCCACTGCAGCTGCACATTTTGACCCCGCACACTGACATTGACACTGACTCCACTCTTGTGCAACAGCTCGTTAGTTGCTCTGCATCTTGACCCTTTGCTCAACACTGACTGTCGTGTATGCCGCTTTCATACAACAGAGAGTCAGTTGCTCCGCATTTCAAATCTACAAACCACCCCTGACTGCTGTGTGTGCCCCGCCGTGTAACAGGATGCACGTCCCTCCGCACATTCGGCCTCACATGCCAACAATGAATGCCACGTGTGCCACTTTTGTGCAACAGTATGTAAGTCGCTCGTCATTTTCAACCCCACGCACTAACACTGGCCACCGTGCGGGCTGCTTTCGCGCAACAGTTTGTGAGCCGCTCTGCATTTCGATCCCACACCCGGCGGCCGGCGCTGACTGCCACAAATGTTGCTCTTGTCCAACAGGCCGTAAGCTGGTCCATGATTCTGCCTCAACATTGGCATTGACCCCATCCTTGGCTTCACTAGTTGGTAAATCACTTCATTGACCCCATCCTTGGCTTCACTAGTTGATCTCCTACTTTATCTTCTCATCCACATCAGCATGTGAGTTTCATAGCCTGCACTGTGATCTGTGGCTGACACAGGACCTCAATCCCTTGCCTGTGAAATAGCGAGTAAGTAGCAGCTTTTCCTACAGTTCAAGTCAACTCTGATTCACTTTGTCATCAAGAAACGAGATGAACTCCGGGCACTCCAATATTTCAAGTCTGATGTCAATTGAGTCAGTCAATGCCAAAGCAGTAAGTATTCCCTCAGTCCGTGTGTGATTTATGATATGACATCCCAAAGGGACAAGCAAGGTTTCAGATGTCTGAATGGTCGAGAAATGGAAGGCTTGGGAGTTTGTGGAGAGTGTACCACAGAAATTA
The DNA here is from genome assembly GCA_029281495.1 of Mycena filopes. Lineage (NCBI taxonomy): Eukaryota > Fungi > Basidiomycota > Agaricomycetes > Agaricales > Mycenaceae > Mycena > Mycena filopes. The sequence continues at coordinate 1,115,410 of JARIHR010000015.1, forward strand.
TTTATTGACTGTCATGATCCTGTGGAGAACTCTAGCTGAACCGTGACTTCAGTAGGATTCAACGGCATCCTCAAGGGTATGTGCAGGTTTTACTCCCGTTGTTCGGAGCAGACAGAGCCACCTAATGGCTGCATAGAAAGGGTGTAGAAGGTCCCGTTGCGTGTGGCACGCTTCTGCCACTGGTGCTGCCCCCGATCATTGCAAGCAGATCACCCCGTTCGACTCGGGTCTGGGCCGTAGATACTCCCCACTTGAAGGGGACCCCTTTTATTCCTCACGTTCTTGTAGCCTTCCCGAGCGCCACAAAAGTATCCCCGACCATTGGCTAGAGGGTCTGAGCCCCCGGCGTTGTTCAAGGAGTCCAACGTCCGAACCTTCTCGTTGGACGCGGCGGAGGTGCATAACCCATATTTCGACCCGACCACGACTCGGAGGGGATATCCGATTCGCCTCTGGTTCCGGGCATGGATTGGCACATCCTTTTGTCTCTCGTGTGTTCGATGTCAAGTTGAGATGTGGGAGGTCCAGTTAAATCTCGCCGGCGCCACGAGAATTGGTTGACGGAGATGTGGATGCATCGGAGCCTGGAAGGTAGGGAGAAAGGACCGTTGCTCTCGGAGAGCGTTTGTAATTCATGCAGATATCCCGTTCGACTCGGCGCTAGGCCATGGGTCGACATTCATACCTTTTCCCCCCGACTACATACTAACAAGGCATTCGCCGCGTCAGACATAACCCGCGTTCGGCGCAGGAAGTTGGCGCACCCCGGAAGTTCCTCGTCGTTCTACGGTGCGAGTCGGAGCTGCACTCTGTCACCCACAAGAAGCGCTATTTAGGTGATCGCTTGAGTTTTGCACCTTGGTGCGTGTACCGGTTGGAGATCTGGGACATTGGGGGAAAGAGAGGTCCTCTCAGGCTACAGGCTACGCCGTTGGTCTCTCCCATCGACGCGTTTTCGGCACCACATCTGGGAGCTATGACCAGGTGTTTCTGAGATCTAAAGCGAGCTATCTCTATGCACCCCATTTCTCAATAGAACCTTATCCGGGACTCGCAGAAAAAAACAGGACAGAAAAATTCAGAACAAGCTCAGCGCATGACTCTACTTCGATTCAAACGAGATGCTGTGGAATTGCCTCGAACTTCGGTGTGATGAACCGCAGATGCGCATCTGAGCAACAGAGTCGGTACCATTGCTAACTAACCCCTTTCCACGGGCCTTCGTGATTAAGGATTTCGAGTCATTTACTGATTGGGATGAATTTTAGCGTTCAAGCTCTGGCCATCTAATCCGGCCAAAAAGCACGAGGATTTAGTGTTGACGGAAATTTGAACCAAAGTTGAACCTAAACGTCAACCGTGGGAATTATGGAAGATGACCATCACTCGGCTACTTCGGCAAGCCGGGTTTTCGTGTGATATCACACAACGTGTTCTTGACTCGCATGTCTCGGATCCCCGCCGCCCGTTCCACCTCCAGCGTCTCAGCCAATCCACCCAGGTCTCATCCATCTCAAGTCCCTCTGCCACGGCAGCGCTTGAAGAGCTGCTTCACAGCGACTACACCGTTCTTCAATGAAAAAGGATTCCACAACCACCTCGGGCACCAGTCCTCGGCCACCAGTGCGTTACCTTCTTGCGTTACGGATCGTCGAGGGTAACGATCATATTCATCGCGATCTTCAGTCTGGTTGGCGATCTAGGCGCGCCTGCTGCCCGAGAATTTGAAGATGGATTCAAGATCATCCACCCAGCAGGGCTTTCAATACGCTTGGAGGAGGCTTCCGTTCTCTGGTGGCTGAAGTCTCTTGAGTCTCTCCTTGTCCTGCTCCCGTTCAATTTGCTTGCTACCGGAGCGGGAGCGATGTCGCGGTTCGGGAAACTTTAGTCAACTACTCAAAGCGCAGCACACTCGTACATATTCCAGATGCCAAAGTTCGACCTGGAATCCGTCTTTGTGGTGCATATAACTAGCCTCGTCTCCACTCCTGCGATGCCCGGGACTCCACACAACGAGGATCTTTACATGCCTCCCGAGCTCATTGATTTCAGCGCTGGCCGTGTATGAGCACCCAGAGCATATCCGGACCATGTTCGTCTTCCTTTGCATCCAAGAAAAAGCAGAAAGAGCCGCGACGCCGTTGAGAATGTTTACATACAAGAGCGTAGCAGTGCTCGACCGAGGACTCCTGGATGACTTCCTGGGAGACGACCATGGCGTGCATGAATTAATCCGCGTATCGGACGAGCAGGCTAAGAGGCAGGGAAAGGCCGGGACCGCTTTGATCCTGGTGTATATAACCCCCGCAGAGGGAAAGACGCACATCAACAAGTACTTCCAGGTCATGCCCATTGTCCTGAGGGCGGACGAGCTGCTGCAGTCGACTCACCAACGAGAGGTGGAAGGCCGGGGTGAAGGTTACGATCAACGCAGGGAGGAACTTGAAGCGAGCGCTTGCGAAGCAGGAGAAGAAGGGGGAGTTAGGTGGAGGCGAGTATTATCTTGCCTTGTGTTTCTTCCGGACATCGGCTGACCCCATTGGATATATAGCGACTTGGAACAAGCCCGATGACGCCGGTGCTTGAGCCTCTTCTAACTTTGCGTCAAGAGGGCGGGTTGGAAAGTCCGAATTGCTTCTGAAGATTGCTGTAATGGTATCATGATTACAGCGGCAATCTATTCCAGTCGTCCCAGTCGTTCCTCCCATTCATCCTCTCTAAATTTATTGGTTTGCACGTTTGCGATAACCGAATTAGGCATCAACGGATTTGGGCACGGCTGGCTTACTCCTCCTAAGCTACAGACAGTGTGAAGACCGTCCGTGTCTAGATCCGGTGTTGATGGCATAATGGTACTGACCTGAAATAATTTGGACGCGTCTCCCAGGTGTTTCATCTCCCCAACTTCTCCGACAGCTATTTCCAGCCTATGGGAAGATTATTCAAGGTATCGGTACAACAACGCACTCGTTCTGACTGGGGTTCAAAAATCACGGAATTACTGTCCTATGTGGCTGCGCTTGGTTGGGACGCGACGCGACGCATCACGTTTAGCCACTGGCGTGTCGCACAGTCGAAGCCACTTGGCCTCAATGCGTTCGGATGCGTTCGTTCAGTTGAATTTTGACTATGTGTCTCCGCCGTTGTGCATTGAGGGTAAGTTGAATATAAAACGGACAATGTGAGGTACGAACGTCCGTGTTGTAGCGTACCTCCAGGAGAGACTACCGCGGACGGTGGAGGGGTTGGGCTCGACCTCGAAGCAGAGATCTACCGCGTTCAAGTTCCACCGTGTACTCAGTATCTTACACGACGCTCAATTCATTCATTATTGATTCTCAGCGGACGCTTTAGAGGACCAATCAACCTTACTTTTATGCTACTCCATTCTGAATTTTTATCCATGGAGACGATTTGAAAAACAAGAGACTGGGAAAAAAAAAGTTGAACATAGGTTAGGGTCGCATACGTGTGGCAGTGCCGGCTCAAGCCTCTTCTTCCCGAACCACGATGTCACGCAAAAGCGTTGTGCTTTCCGCAGACGAAAGAGCAATATGCCGCGTCCGATACCGCCACGTCGCCACATACATGGATCCAGGTGCGATTTTTGAATCCCTCCCCCTTCCCCCCTTCCCGATTGCGGCAAATTTGATTGAATCGCACTGGCCTGCTTAGGTCCACAGCCAAAGACGCCAAACGACCGCATCTGCCAGGCCATCGCCGCGCACTATAAAAACGGCGTGGAGCTCGAGCACGGGAAGGAGTACTCGTCGCTGCTGTTCCCGTTCGGCAATAAGCGTGCGGTGAGCAGGCACATTAACAAGGGTGGGCCGGGGACGGTCGGCGCCGACTGTGAGATTGCCCGGGCTTGGGTGGAGACGCAGCCGGTGCAGCTGAGGGGGGAGATTTTTGCGCTGCTGGGGCTCTCGGAGGAGGAGGCGGATGGGGCGGATGTCGAAGATGTTGAGGATGTTCGGGTGAAGGACGAGGGGGGTAAAGATGTGCGGGTCAAGGACGAGGAGGTAGTGGACGTGAAGCAGGAGGAGGGATCGACAGGGAAGCGCAAGCTTGCGGCGGTGGATCCATCCGAGGAAGATAGCAAGGAGGGAGTGGTCAGCGTCTCCCACGTTTTCCACGACACGTTGGACTCATTCGGTTTCGTTTCACAGCTCCCTAAACGTCCCCGCACCGACGTGGGCGTCAAAACAGAAGAGGAGGACGTCAAGCCAGTGAAGACGGAAGGATAAATGACCGAACACAAAAGCACACTCAAACTATCAAAATTGTACATATAATCCTAAAACATCTTGGAAACGACTCTCTACTACCACGGCTGCCACACAGGGAACTGGTTAGTGAACAAATTCAGCACCCACCCTCCGCTCCGCGTCGCATTGCCCAGCAAAGCATCTTCAACCCGTTCTGGCCCTTGGGCGAGAGGACTCTATTGGAATCGCGCGACACAGGTAGTGACGAGCTGAGGCCGCCGCATATGCAGTGTGCACGCGTCTCACTTCTCGATAGAACCAAGCTCGGGCAGATGAATAAATAAAATGATGAATTCCACCACTCATGGCTCTGCCTCGATTCGAACGATACTTCTGCTTCAAGATAGCCCAAGCCATAACGAGCGCAGACGCGCACCGTGCGCAACAGAGCCTTGTAGCTGTTGCGAAGTATCTCCCTATGTGCAGCGCAGACATACCTCGGAATAATTGTCATCGTTCACATGAGGACAAGAGTGATTGCCTCACCGCCAGTGCTTTTGTCCAAATGGCTGCTCCGTGCTCGAGTTCGTATATTCAAAAAAACGAGAGATTGATACAGATGAATCATCGACCAGCCTTCACTCCCCCGTCTCCCACGCCTCGTCCCACCCCAACGACGTCCGATCCCACGACCCCTCCTCGCCCCCATACGCAACCCACCCCAGCGCCTCCGACACCATTCCCGCCGCGCGCACGAACACCGTCCCATCCAGCTGTGCCGCCCCCTCATGCGTCTCCCTCCTCCTCCCTTTCCCTTCCTCCCCTTCCTCCTTCTCACCGTCCCAGACACCTACCACCTGCCCGGCGGGCGTGCGGCCGTACCGCTGCGCGCAGTGATACAGCGTCCTCACTACCTTGGCGACGTGCGCCTCCTTGTGCTGCAGCGCGTTGTGTATCATCGCCAGCCACGGGTCCGTCTCCCCCTCCCCCGTCGCTCCCATCCCCGGGGGTCGCGGAAACTCGGTGTACGACATCACCAGCGGCACGTCAATGCGCGGCCGGCCACGAAGGAGGAGGTAAACCGCGCTCGCGCGCACATAGGCGTGCAGCAGCTGCGCCTTGTGGACCGGGTCCTCCAGCACGCTCAGCACGCTCGGGAGGCACAGCGCCGCCGTCACCGTGTGCATCAAGAAGAAATCCGCCCGCGGCGCGCGTCCGGGGCGCCCCGTCGCGGCCAGCAAAAGTGTCGCCTGCACGAAGCACTCTTGCGTCTTGGCGGCGAATTCGCGCTGCGAGGCGGGCCCGGTGAGGGTGGTGTCTATGGACCATGTGGCGTAGATCGTCTGGAGAGCGCGCCCCCGGGCGGGGTTTTGGATGAGCTTGTGGAAGCGGGACATGTCGTTGTCCATGATGTCGGGGACGTAGGGGAGGGGCGTGAGGATGTCCGCGTCGTAGACCTCGCGGAGGAGGGAGAGGAGGGTGGCGCTGGTTGGAGTGGGGCTGATTTCGGGGAGACCTGAGGTTTTGTCGGTTACGAAGTTGAGGAAGTCGGGTTCGGTGACGGCGCCCATTGCGAGGCCTAGGTGGAATGGTAAGGTGATTTTCTCTCTCTGTTGGGAATACGAACCTTGAGCGACGAGATAGTCCTGCTTAAATTCGACCCCAAACTGCATTCAAGTTCAGATCTCACGATAAACGATGAGCGGAGGTGTAACAAACCCCAATGTCAAGCAACGGGTGAAACCTGCGATACAGATGAGTGTTTCCCATGATCGCAGGCAAAGTAAGGGTACGCACGCGCCTCCAACCAGCCTTGCTAGCATGAGTGCTCCATTCCCGTTAGCGGCCGGCTCCATAGCGTATTTCTTCATCGTTTCTGGTACGCCATTCTTGGATATTTCCTCCGTAAAAAAAGCCAGATAACTTCCATAGGCTCTGTCCGGATGTCAGGCATCATGAAACCGATAGATCGTATTGCGCGCCCACCTATGTTCACCCAGACGCGTTGTCCAATTGGATTCGTTGATATCTTCGCCTTGTCGATCCACGGGAAGGAGCGTCGGAGCCTCGTTGTCGTAGATCTTCTGAAGCAGCGCAGCAGGCGCGCCTAGATCGTACGCCGCGACCAGGCTGAAGATAACAATGAATATCGTGGTTGACCTAGACGATCCGCGACGCACTGGTGCCCGAGGTGATTGTGGAACCCTTTTTCATTGAAGAAGCAGTGATGCTCGGCGTAGTCCCTGTGAAGCAGCTCTTCGAGCACTTTCGTGGCAGAGGGGCTTGAGGCTCGATGGACGAGACCTGGGTGGATTGGCTGAGAGGTTGGAGGTGGAACGGGCGGCAGGGACATGGGAGTCAAGAACACGTTGTGTGATATCATGCGAATCCCGGCTTGCCGAAGTAGCCGAGTGATGGTCATCTTAATTCCCACGGTTGAAGTTTGGGTTCAACCTTGGTTCAACTATTGGAGAACACTCGCTCAGTGACTTCTGTTAACGCTAGATCCTCGATATACTTGACTGCATTATATTCCCAACAAGCGCTTCAATTCAAGTGTGCCTCGGTGTGCCTTCGCTTCCACTTGAACGCTCAAATTCATCTCAATCAGTAAGTCATTCGAAATCCTTAACCCACGAAAGCTCGTGGAGTGGGGTTAGTTGGCAATGGTACCAACTCTGTTGCCCAGATGTGCATCTGCGGTTCATCACACCGAAGTTCGCGCCAAATCCACGGCATCTCGTTCGAATCGAGGCGGAGTCATGCGGCCTGCTGAGCTTCTCTGAAATTTTCTGTCGTTTTTCTTTTTCTGCGAGTCTCTGCTCAAGTTCTATTGAGAAGTGGGATGCATGCAGATGTCTCTCAATCGCACAAGATTAAGATCTCAGAAATTCCTGGTCATAGCTCTCAGATGTCTCTGATACACCATTTTCTCACAAAGTCGCTAAACCGCATCGATGGAGACAGACCGACACAGCTCCCTTTTTTTCCAAGGGTTCAAATATCCAACCGGCGCGCGGACTTGGTAGCGAAATCCAAGCAAAGACCTCCTAACGGTACTCTCTATCAACTCACTTGGGCCGGGTCCGTGTAACGCCGCTCCCGTTCGAAATAGCGCTTTTTGTGGGTGACAGAGTGCAACTCCGACTCGCACCGTAGAACGACGAGGACCTTCCAGGGTCCGCAAACACTATTGTTTTTGCGTTTTGCATTTCGAACATTAGACCTTCCTGCGATTACAGACGCTCTCCGAGAGCAACCGCGCCTTTCTCCTTCCCTTCGCGGCTCCGCTTCATCCACATCGATATCCTTCTACCAATTCTCACATCTTGATTTCTCATCGAACCAGATTCAGACGAGAGACGTTCGTCTAAATCCATGCCCAGAACCAGAGGCGAACAGGATATCAGCCATAGAGCGACGCCGACCTTGTCGTGGTCAGGTCAAAATACGAGTGGTCATGCACCTCAGGCGCCCAACGAGGAAGTTTTGCACTGGGGAGTCCCTGAACAACGGCCGGCCGCACCCGGTAGTTCTCTTAGGCCACGCTGGCGGAGACTTATATGGCGCTCAGGAAGGTTACAGGAATTCAAGGAATAAAAAGTGTCCGCCTTGGTGCAAGACTTACGGCCCAGCCCCGAGTCGAACGGGGAGCTCTGCTTGAAAGCTAGAACGGAAAACAATACGGGCGGCAGAAGCGTGCCACACGCAACCGGACCTTCTTGCACTCTTTCTAAGTAGCCATTGAGGTGATTCTGCCCTGAACAACGGGAGCAAGTCTTCCTGTGGATAGCTTCACGGGGATTCGTCGAGCTCGAGTCCCACTCAATTTCTGTGTTTCAGGTTTGCGCGCTCCTCGCGGCCAGTTTCTCTCTCAAAGAGTTTGCACTTGAAATCCGACTTGCTTTCAGCAATAGTAATAGGTGGTGATTCGTGATGACAAGTGGCTTCGGCACCAAATTCAGACCGCTATTTCGACCTCCTGCAACGCAAAGAGTCTTGCTACCGCCAGTACTTCGTGAAACCAAGAAGAGGACACTCACGCTCAAGGACTCCTCCACCTATTGAAAAAAGGGAATGTCCGGACACACTCATGGCCTGGTCCCGAGTCGAACGGGGTGGATCCCTTTATCTGAGCTCAGTGCTGATGCCACACTCCAAGCGCAACCAAGTTGTGGTTTACGTCCAACTGCCGAGTCTTTTCTCGGCACTTTGCAGTGGTTCCGTTCTGCGTGTCCTGATACTCGCTAGCTGGACCTTTAGTTCAACTCACCAGTTGCTCACTAGTAAGGCACAGACAATGACCGGGTGAAAGAGTCCTCGCTGCACCAATTTCCATGGCAATGGCCGATATGTACACATCTACTGTGGTTCAATTTTTTCAACCAGTGGATTTTTTGGATCAATCATCAGATGTCCGGTGATTTCCGACCGGCTGCCACGTGGGCTTCCTCCTCTTCACCACCACCTCTCAGCGCTCAACCTCTGCTCCTTTCAACGATACCCTGCCTCCCCGCACTAGTCTTTGATTTACTTCACTTGGCCTGGCTGCACAAGCCTTTCATCAGCAGAGGGCTCCACTCAAGTCCCGAATGCATTCGAATGATACTTAATCGCTTTGAACTCTGTGGTGTTTGTCTCTTGAGCCCTTGCTTTGCCTGGCCTGCGACTTCCCCCGGACGTGCGGCGGACCCGAGTCATCAACGCTCGCTGGCCAAATGTCCACCTGATTCTGAATCACATTTTCCGTTGGCTGACGCGGCTTCGAGGTGACGCGTCCTCTGGTTTTTAAAGCGCCTGAGTCTCTCGGCCCCGTCTCCCGTCATTAACCTGCTCCGAGCTATGCACGCCTTCGTCAACAGGTTCTCCACCACCAACGCCGAGAGCGAACTCCGCCGTGCAAAGGCATTCTTCGAGGAAGACGGGGACTCTGATTCTGCCTGGGGCTCGCAGCCGGGGTTCGGGAATCTGAGCCACGGGATTCCGACGTTCGCTGTTCCCGACGTTGCTGACGTGCGTATATCTACTCATCTACATTCGGGACCGCTGCTGAATATCCTGTGGCCATAGCCGACTGGTTTCCTGCAGTCGCACACGAACGACGCGGCGGACCCTAGCTGCAGGATCAAGATCAACCACGGCACCACCACGCTGGCGTTCTGCTTCCAGGGCGGAGTCATCGTCGCCGTGGACTCGCGCGCTACAGCTGGAAACGTTGTCGGTACGTTTTCTACTGCCAGTCAGGCGCTCCAGGTACTTATGCATCCCAGCGTCGGGAACCGTCAAAAAGGTCATCGAGATCAACCCGTATCTACTTGGCACTCTAGCCGGTACCGCTGGTACGCCCGTTCCACCATTCAGTTGATTACTGCAGCTCATACTCACCCGCAGCCGACTGTCAATATTGGGAGACTTACCTCGGAATGCACTGCCGCCTTCACGAGTTGCGCAACGGCGAACGCATCTCCGTTGCCGCAGCGAGCAAGTATCTCAGCAATCTCGTGTACAGCTACAAGGGCATGGGCCTCGGCATGGTTAGTCTTGTGTTCCGTCCACATATGCTCATGGTGCCTGCAATATTGATTATCCTCGGTTACAGGGAACGATGATCTGCGGCTGGGACAAGACCGTACGTCCCCACCGCTCACTCAATTACTTATCCCCCCCCTTATATATTCATGATTACCAGGGACCCTCAGTCTACTACGTCGACGCCGACGGCACGCGCCTCAAAGGCGACCTGTTCTCCGTCGGGTCGGGCAGCACGCACGCATACGGCGTCCTCGACCAGGGATACCGCTGGGACCTCAGCGTGCCCGAGGCGTGCGAGCTCGGCCGCCGCAGTATCTACGCCGCTGGCCACCGCGACGCGTACTCGGGCAACAGCTGCAATTTGTACCATATCAAAGAGGATGGGTGGCGTTTCGTCGGTGCGTCGCTGGCATTTGCACTTGAATGTTGGGAAATTCTGACGGTTGACTTGCAGGCAACTACGACATCTCGACGATGCATTACGAGGGACCTGGCAACGTCCCGGGCTCGCTGGGGGCGCCGTATGGCTACGATGTGCGCGTGGCGGGACGGAGCTCTGCTGATCCTCCGCTGTCCAATATCAACTCGGCGTAAAGCCCATCTCGGAGCGTGAATTTGAACAGCTGTTTTAGATTTTATGGTTCAGATATCATGCAAGCGGTACACAATTCTTCAATGCGCGACCTGAAACTGATCTCAGGCTTCGCCCTCGCGCCGAGTTCAATTTCCGACATACTCGTTCGACATACTCCGAGATCTCGGAATTTGACGCTACGCGCCTACTGGATACCCGCCGTGTGGGAACTAACCCAAGATTAAGCGCCGCTTGGTGCCCTACCTACCTGGGTCTTGGAGGCCAGGGGTCGACAGAATGCGAAACTGACCGAATGCGACCGCAAACGCAAATGACGATGCCCGCCGTGTGGGAATTGAGCTGAGTCTATATATGCACTGATCGTCCTTCAAGGTTCTACCTTCTTCAAAGTCACTACAGGATATGCTACTTTACCCGTTAACCTCTGTCCTCCTCAGTTTCCTCGCCCTCATTCGTGTCGTCGCTGGAGCAGGGGTATCCTGTGCTTGTTTACCGTTCACAGTTCCGGTTCATGTCGACACACTGGTGCCCAAGAATTCGACGGATCTCTGGGCGGGGCTGAAAAGTAATGCTAGCGAGCTCCGTCGCCTGCAGGAGACCTACGATATTTCTGGGACCTTCTGCGAACCAATTTCACGGGAACCCAAGGCGAAAGGTTCGTCGTGATATTTCTACCGAGCCATTGCTGTTTAAACTCTAATACGTTCAAGGAGACGTCCTGCAGCTCCTCGTGCACGGATTCAGTTACACGAGCGAATATTGGTCCCCGCCGGCGCAGGAGTTCCGCAACTACTCCTACATGGACTTCGCGTGCCAGCGAGGGCTCTCGTCCCTCGCCGTCGACGTCCTCGGCACCGGGCTCAGTTCCCGCCCCGTAGATCCCTCGGACGTTGGGTACCCCACCGCCTCCGCTGCCGTCTCCGAGCTCGCGCGCCGCCTGAAGACCGGGTCCATCGCCCCAGGCGTCCCCACGTTCAAGACCATCATCGGGATTGGCCACAGCGCGGGCTCAATGCTGCTCACCGTCGGCGGCATCGTCGAGGCCGGGGAGTCGCCCTTCGCCGGGTTCATCCTCACCGGCGCGTTGAGCGTCCTTTTCGACTTTTCGCCGCTCGTGAGCGCGCGCGACGTCGACCTGTCGCGATGGGGTTCCCTCGATCCGCGGTATCTGGCGGTGGCCGGCCGTACCGCCTTCTACCCACCCGACCCGCGCTCGTTTTCGCCACGCATGCTCAGGCTAGACGAGTTCACGCAGGATGTGGGCACGCTGGGCATGGCGATCGTCGGGACGCGTCCTAACTTGTTGGAGACGCAGTACAGTGGGCACGTGGCGAAGGTTGTGGGCTCCCAAGACCAGGTCTTCTGCGTTGGGAGTACGCGATGCGATGATGTTGGGGCGTTGACTGCGGAGGAAGCGGTGTTGTGGCCGGCTGCGAAGAGCTTCGAGGTGGTGGTGCAGGAGGGAAGCGGACATGATCTGAATCTCGATTTCTTCGCGCTTGGGGCGTTCAATACATTCGTTCGATTGGTAGAGGAGTTCTCGCAGCAATGATGGTCGCGTAGTATTAGATATATCGTAGTCATTTTTCGACACGAAACCTAGGCTGCTTAACCAGCGTTCTTGCGTCCCAAGAACAGCCAACGTGTAGCCCACTCCTATACGGGCTGCGCCCTCTCCCGGAATTCCTCATACGCTCATAAAACCACGCTTTGCACGCACGCAAGCAAAAGGAGAACTGGTTTACCTTCCAAAACGTTACTCAAACGGGACCAATTGGAATGGCCCAGCCCCGACTCGAATGGGGTGAATCTACTTCACGTAGAACCTACCAGATAATGAAGGGCAGACGCACTCCGAGTGGAGCCGGGTCGTGCGGGAGTCTAGTTGTGGGTCTATATCATAGTGGCTTCTACTTGTCAACGCACAAGGGGGCCACTCAAGTCAAAGTCAACCGTGGGAAATCAGATTGTTCACCATTGACTCAAGTTCAGTAACCGGTCTTGGACGGCGATGCAGACAGCTGTGGGCGGAAATCTTCCCCGCTACCCCTCAGTAGTTCTTTGGTAAGTAGTAGTAGTAAGAATCAAAACGGCCGATGCGTAGATTGTTGATTTCAGAGCAACACTTAGCAGCATATTATACCTAGCCTTCCACCTCCATCGCTTGACAGATCAACGATATGAATCATAAAGTGGGGACAGACTTTACTTGATTTCTTCAAGAAACGAATGAGCTTACTCCCAGAGTTCCGAAAGATAGGGTGGACTTTAAATCTGTCGTTTGAGCACAAATTCCGATTAGCTCACAAGTTCATGGCCAGAAAACCTCGAGCTCATCCGACGTCGCCAAATCTGTTCCCCAACCATTTGCCCATGTAGTCGGCACACCTCCCCAAACCTATGTTTTCAATGCCTCTATAGTCTTCTATAGTTCAGTCGGGTATGACGCTGGTGAACGGGTCACGTCATCCTGAAGTGGTCGAGGGTTCGATTCCCAAGAAGGCATACGTTTCATGCGGTGATGCTGGCGCCCCTAACTTGATCGAAAGGTTATATCTGGGAAAAAACCCGCGAGTGGATACGTCGCAGTGTCTGGTCCACTCTTTTTCTGCGCCAGCCTAAAGCTTGAGCTAGCATAGTGCTACTTCTAGTTTACCGCTAAGACTTTGCGCGTTTACAAACCCAATCCCCGGGTTCGTCGAATACTGTGACGTTTGGTTCCGATGGGCGGAGGTTGATATTGCTTGCATATACATTGAATGCAACATCTTCGTGTTCCCTACCAACCACTCAACTGCAGTCCAGCCCTTATGTTGCGGGCATCGCTATCCACACCCTCAAGCCTCAGGCTCCTCTGGGCTTGTTGAGTCTAAACTATCAGTCTAAGTGCATCTGTATATTCATCCGCCGCAACAGGTGACTCTGTACCGAATGGCAAGCATGATCATCGCGCAGAACGCCCAGGTGCAGACCGTCTCGTACGCGCTCCACAATAAGCACTATATCCCCGTCGACATGGGATACCTCGGCGTGGAGAACCTCGTCCCGTGCGTCCCCCCTCTATTCCTTCCTTCCTTTCTAATTTAACTCTAACGAATCGCAGCGCGAAGGCAGATGTGTTCATGCCCGTCGATGCTCCCAGGTCACGGTGTGTTGTTGCAATTCTGTATTCGTGTTCTGGGAATACTGACTGAGAAGAATGCTTGCTTTGAAGTGGGTTGATTACTGCGACTGTCACGAGGAAGTGAGCGGGATATGGGTCCGACGGGGTGGGTTGTACAAGCGACACTGTGTAAATGCGCGGAGTACACCGCCATTTCGCCGGCACCTGGCCGCCAGGTGAAGTCCAAATGTGGAGCACATGTCACCCGGAAGTGGCGGTCAGGTGTCGGTGAGCTGGCGGCGAGGTCGAACGGTAAATAGCCACACTGTGTGGCCACATTCAGCTGGCGCCAGCTGTCGAGTGTGCCTGGCCGTCATGTGCTCGCTCAGATGCACGTCTTTTTTTAACATTGCTCAGCGCTTACTTCGATGCAATGCAGAGGAATGAAATAACATTGAACCTGGATACAGACACTCAAATCTATCAGTGTACACCCATATATTACCTACGAAACAACCAGACACCGACCAGGAATCAAGGTGAAGATGCGCACGAAGTTGCACGGATTTGCAGTACTTGCAAGATCGAGAGCTCTGGTGTAAGGCCGTCGGATGTAAGCAGTTGGGACAGCGAAAAGTTGAAGAAGATTGAGCATTCCGTAGTGCGAACCAATTGATGGACCTAATGCAGTATTCGGAATGTACTTGGAATATTGAGGAGCACGACACATGAGATTGATATTGAGAAGGAGTACTTGACGTTCCACGAAGGCATTGAAGCTTGAGGGTGATAAGTTTCAGACTTGAGGGCAGTTTGACGACTTCAAGTTTCAGACTTGAGGCGGCTTGACGACTTCGACTTGATTTGATGACTTCACTAGAGGCCCCGGCGTCGTCTTCTCGATGGATTACTCGAGTTGGCGTGGATTGAGTCGTGCGGCCGCAACGGAAGGGGGAGGGATGACAGGAAGCGGCGTCGCGCCTGGCCCAGTTTTCGGGGGCAGTTTGATACGCCGGCAGGAGCGTGAGGGTGGTCAGGTGAACTGTAGGCTTGAAGCTGGGCGGGATGAGGGCATCAGTGGGAGCGATGAGGACGAGATACAGTTCGACGAGTTCGTTGAGGAGAGTAGCATCTGAGGCCATGAATCGCCTCGCAAGTCGTGTCGCCGTGTATTGGCCAGTGCGGCGAATCCAGAGTGGCTCGTCCTAGTCCACGGTGCTAGTGGTCCATTTGCCATGGCTTGTTGGCTCCCATGACGAGGAAGAGGCGGAATCTCGATGAAGGAACAATTGGTGGTGGTGGAAGAGAGAGAGCACGACCAACATGCACGTGTGGTGCACGTGATTATAACAAAGAAGCGCACGGACCACCTGGGCGAAATTTCGCGAGACATTTTGAAAACTCAAGCCGAACTGTCTTCGTTGTTCGATGAGAGCCGTTACAACACAGAGATGCTTTCTGCCGCCCCAGAAGATTGATACCGCGCGGGTTTTCCAAAGACTCGCCGAATCCAGTCCGACGTTCAATTTCGGGCCCGGGGTGCCACAGTTTACAAGTACATGCTTACTGAAGAACGAAGCAACTTGAAAAAACAAATGGAGGGATCAACTGTGGTGTAGAGGCCATTCTTCTTCGGAAGTTTTTCCTTCTTGAGAGGCAGTAGTAGCCAGCTGGCAGCAATACATGCCTAGCACATAGCGGTTTAGCTGGAAGGAAGCTGCGAACTGAGCTGAAAAGATCAGCTGTCCGCCACTCATCTACCAGCTGTGCACAGATTTTTCTCCAGGTGTCTGCGCCGTGACGGAGCCATCTGCGCTCTATGTGGCCGCACTTTGGTGGTGTAGTGAGAGTTTCGAATTTTAGGGTTTTGGAAAGATTGCTGGGGTCGAAGGAAGGAAGGCTGAATGCAGTCAAGTGCTCGCGCGTACAACGGTGAACGATAAATGTCAGCCTTGATCGACGAGCAAGCTTCGGACTCCAAGCAAGTCTGTTCATTCAACCATTTCATACACAAAGCGGGGAACCTGAATGAACTTATCTTGGTCCAGCACAGGACTCGCGATGCACGATAACGCTTGCTGAGCTCCCCGGAATATCGATTCCGCACGCCACTGTGGTGCTCAGAATGTCCAAAATGAACGAACTTCAATTCGGCCGCTTATTCCGATCGGCGATCAGATGGTGCACGTGGTTCACCCTTTGTCGGTCCCCTCTTTCTTCCGTCCACAACAGTCAGAATCGCTGGAACCGCACATCGCTGCCCATCATGAATCCTGCCTTGGCCGAAAGCCTACCCGGTCCTCGCCTTCCTCTAGAATTGGAGCGGTTGATCTTCGAGGTCGCTGCACTCTCACGTCCAATCGGTATCCCGACTCTCATGCTGGTGGCGTGGCGCATTAAAAACTGGTTTGTCTTGCCCTTCAATCTGTATCATCGTCGAGGCTAACAGCTATCCTTCAGGGTTGAGCCTCTCCTGTATCGTGTTCTCTGCATCGGGGACAACATAGACGCGTGCAAAAAGTACGGGTTTCCCGTCATTACGCCCGAAGTGCTATGTCGTGCATTTGATTCCAGACTACCGACGCTCTTCGCGAGAGGCGTGGAATCCCTTCTGGTCAATTGTCATCCGGGTCGTTTATCCAGCGCCACTCTGAGTGCCATCCTCAGCGCATGCCCTGCTATCACCACCCTCTGCACGTACTACTCCAGCCCTGTGAAAGGATCTCTCGAAGCGATGGCATCTTTGCGAACCCTTCGTCGCTTGTCCCTCAACGTCTGGGGATTATTCTCTCCAGCTGACGTTGACTTTGCGCATCCTCTGTTCCAAAATATCACACACCTCGAACTATTCGAGGATTGGGACGATGAATTGGCAGCCGAGGTGGACTTTTCCTTGTACACGGCGATCATCGACCTCCCCAGTCTCTCCCATATCGCGTTCAACAATACTTCACTCTGCAATGCTATGGAACCACTATTCCTGACACACGCGCGACTTCGCTGCTTCGTTTGCTTGTCCTTCCGGGGCTACATGAGCGAGACGCGTCTGGCCAGCCTCCTCCCGGGTCCCCATCGCCCGGAGTTCGTCCACATAAGCCAAACCGAGGTCGTGGGCGACTGGATTCGCGGCGTGCAGACGGGCGAAGATTATTGGGCTCTCGCGGAAGAATTCATTGCCGCAAAACGTGCAGGGAAGGTCGATCGTGAGTGTTCACGTCGTTTTGGGGTTGACTGTACCAGGACTTACGTCTGTCCGGATAGTTTCCCGCTACATGATCTCAGATGACGACCCGTTTTGGCGGATCTGAGGCTCGTACAATATCAGTAGGAGGTAATAAAATCTGTCGCCCCTCATGAAAAGCTTTCTTACGCATTTACAGATTTCAAGAGCAGACTTCGATGGACCGCTCCTTGTTCGCATTTCGTCCCCTCCCTCGCGCTGCCAATGATATCTTGTTGATCACACTGCTACGTGAAGTTTGAGCCAGGACCGTCGCATCGTGATGTGCAGCTCTCAGCACCAAACCGACATCTTATCTAGTTCCTAGGTATACCAGTGTCCACTCAAACCACCTAGTTGATTCTGACCTGTGCGTTCGAAGCTCAACGCCGATTGACAGCTAAACGCAAAACGATAGACCTGAACCATTTTCGCGTTCAAGTTCGGCTAGCATTGCTCCACACCTCACTTTAGTGCAGCTTGACATTCTGGCTTCCCTTTTCTTTCCCAACAGCTTCAATTCTGCCAGGAGAAGATGGGTAGTGGTTCGAGACTCAAGCGCGACTGAGATTGTTCGATTTCGAGGGCCGGGGAGGTGGATTTGAGGCTATGTCGCGCTGAGCAGTGCTCGGCCCGAACTCGAACGCGAAAACGAGTTGGGTCTATCGTTTTGCGTTCAGCTGGAAGCCGAAGGATATTTTCGCGACACATGTCCAGAGTGATTCCTCCCCGCACATCCGGGAAATGGTCAGCCTTTTGCTGACCCGCTTGGCCTTGGAGCTTTTGCTCCTTCCGAGTTCAACTTGAGTTCAACATTTGCCAACGCTAACAGCCGTTCGGCTTCAAGGAGGCCGCTGCCAATCACAACCAAATAATCGTGCCTTTCTTCCTGCCTTGACCTCAATTCACAGATTTCGCGTCTTCGACCGACCTAGGATGTCAAATACCGAACAGACCCTTTGTCTATGCTCCAAACCCGCGACAAACCGATGCTCTGCCTGTAAATCAGGTGAGTCGACCTCAGGTGCCACTCAGACTTTCGCTGGTTAACTCGGACCCAGTATCTTATTGCTCCGCCGAATGTCAACGAGGTGTGTATTAATCCTTCGAGCCTACACATGCCTTATGCGCCCTTGCTTAGGGGATTGGAAGGCGCACAAAATCCAGTGCAAGGTCGCGTCGCGAAACCCATCTGTAGCTTCGCGGGCGGCGCCAGTCGGATCGTCGAGTCAGCTCAATGAGCTCGTTCGGATCGGTGCCCAGCACACTATCTACGACGACTGCATGGCCCTTGGCCTTAATCCCGATCTGATTTCTGGCGCAAGGTATGTCCGAAACTGTCCGCATCGTCCGTAGATACTAACGCGAATCGTGTTAGCGCGGAGGAGTTTTACGACGAGAAGGATGGCGCCGGCAATTTCTGGAGGCTGGAGGTGCCGGTGAGGGAACAATGGGAGGCGAAGGCGCAGGTGAACAACCGCAAGTCGCAGCGCTTCTGGACGACGTATCTGGCTCCCATAAGGTTCGTATATCTCCAATCCGACTACGTCAGTCAAGTTGACTTTCCCAGCATCGGCCGCGAATGGATCGACATTGTCCTGGACGCCGTCCTCAACGTGAGGTTGCCCAGCAATAACAACGCCATGTGGCAAGACCAGGTCGATTTCATCTCCCCATCCTCTCGATTGTTCTTCTTCCTCATCCTCTCCAATCAGGTTAACGCCAACATCCTGGCCGGGCTCTTCCCTCACCTCCGCCGCTTCACGCCTGCGCAAAACACTACCCTCCTCGATCTCTTCTCGAGCCGCGTCTGGAACGGCTCCGACACCTTCCGCCTCGAAATCGGCACCACTATCCTCTTCTCGCACGGGCAGCCGACGCCCGACCTCGTTGACCAGCTGGTCGGCCGGTGCCTCAGCTGGACGCGCCCGTACGCGGAACTCGACAAGCTGCTCGCGTGTGTCGCGCTCCCGATGCAGCGCCACTGGCCAGACATTGTCGGAACGCGCATCCTCGACCTGGCGTTCGCGATGCTCAGCCCTGGGCGCCCTGGTCCGCCTGGTGGCCGCACGGTTCCCGGTAACGTGATACTTCAGGTACGCGTTCTTTTATCCTCTCCTTCGTCCCTTATCCCTATCTCGCGCGACTAACACGAGCAACCTCTCCTCACAGCTCGCAGAAAACGTCCCCGACGGCGTGCAAACACCTCCTCCCCGTCCTCGTGATGATGTTCCGCCGCAACATGATCGACACGCCCGCCGCGCGCCTGCTGGAGCTCGCCACCGCGTTCGGCATCACGCTGCGCGGGGAGCGCACGGACGTGCTGCCGTGGCTCATGGTCGAGTTCATCGGCGACCAGAGGTCCACGGACCGCTTGGACGAGAAGGAGGGGCGGCTTGCGCGGTTTGGGATTGCGGTGCGCGAGTATTCGGCGGAGGAGTTGGTGGGGATAAATAGTGCGGCGATGGGGAGGTTGGGGAATCCGCCGATTTTGTGAGATCTTTGTAGACTTTGACGGTCTCGGCGTTTGTTTTTGTGCCGACAATGTGCATGCAATCTTGTTGCGCAGCCCGTGGCTTCCTGTCCCAAGACCCACCCGCGGCGCACGAACCTTGTGTAAAAAATGCTGTCACTTCCTAATGTTCCGGGAGCCTCACTCGGGAATTCCCACCCCAGACTTTCTTGTGTCGACAGAATGCTCGCGTATCGCCGCTTTCTGCTCATCGTCCGTTTCCATCAATGAGCTCGGTAGAAGTGGAATGTTAGGCGTGCACTTGCATTTAAATGGATTGACCCCAAGTGGGTCGGCACAATCGTAACCGACGAAACTAATCGTACTGCTAGAGCTCACAGACTAGCCAGGTGCCAAAAGAGATCTAGGAAGGCCTGCTTGTGCTTCTGCGATCCCTCGCAATAGGAGTGTGGAATTAGAGTAGATTCCCTGAAGTACCTCGTTCGACTCGGGGCCCGGCTATGGCGAGAAGTGCCTTGAGAAAAGTTTTAAAATTATCGGATGGTGGGAAGACTAGATACTTGAAGGAGTAACGACCTTCGTATTCATCTCGCGCTACCCGCCTCTCGATGTCTCCTGGCGAGCAGCAGGACCCGAATGTAAAGTTTTGGTTAACGCGCCATTGAGTCACAGGAACCCGGAAGCAAGCGGACGAAGACGGTTACACCCAACACAACCATAGTCCCCTCCGGTTGTTCCGACGACGCGGGTTCCTGGACCAAGAGACCTTTCTTGAAGAATGGCACATCGGGTAGGCCGTGGTTTTCGATATAATGCACGCTGGTCCGACTCATGGGTCGAAGAGAGGAGGGAATTTGAACAGAAGGTAGGGTTGGGTGAGGTTCGACGCGACGACGAAATGAGTCGCGTCCGGTTCTTTCAAAGCTCATGCATCGACCAAGAGGCCTTCATTGAGCGAGCGTCGACGGTGGTTGATCTGGTTGGGTCAGTTAAAACCACGGTATTACAACTTAGATGTTGACAGAAGGACGACCGACGACCGCGTTGAGGGTTAAGATCGCAGGCGCTCGGACTCGCCTCAGCGGCGAAACGGGTCGCGAGTAAATTTTGAAAGTGCAAAGGCTAAACTGTGCGTCCAGTGGGAGGTCAGCAGCTCGCTACTCAGTAGATGGCGAATCCACCGGAGTCACGTCTCTAGGAACATCGGCGAATTCCCCGGAGTCATGTCTCTAGCAAGATCTGTATTAGCCGGATGCAAACAGAGACTCGTTGAGCCCGTACCATCATCGCTCAAGAATCCTCCGCAGCTCAGCACCCCGCTCCGCCCTCGCCTGTATCTCCCCATACTCCCCCCTCCGCACCGGGCGGCGGTAATCCCTCATGCTTGCCCGTATAATCCCCACCTGATGAATATGCGTCGCCGCGCGCTCCCACCCGAGCCCCTCGTACAGGCGCTGCGCCCCAGCCTGGAACTCGCTCGTGCTGAGCTTGATGCACTCCACGCCGGGCATCGTCTCTGCATGCTGGATCGTCGTGAGCATGAGGCGCGACGCGAGGCCGAGGCGGCGGTGTTTCGTGGTGACGAGCATGCGGCGGATCTCTGCTGCTTTCGCGTCCTTTTCAGGAAGGTATTCTATACGAGGGGGTGAAATTGGTACTTTGTTGGAAGGATGGCGAGGGAACGCACCGAGCCCGACGCAGCCCAGAACTTCCTCCTCTCCGGTCTTCAGGTCGTCGTCCCTGTGCGGCTTCTCCGCCACGACAGCGCGCACGGCGACAAAGAACGCCCCCGGTGCGCAAAAGTGGGCTGGGATGTCGCGCAAGTCCCCAGCCAGAGCGTCCTCACAGAACCCTATCATCGAGCGAGTGACAAAGACTCGCAGGCCCGCCAAAACGGCAGAACCGAGGATGATGAGCGCCGCCGCCGCAGCGCCTGTCGCCGAGGTCCATTCCGCCACAGGGAGTGTCCAGCCGAGAACCAAACCCACGCCAATACACAGACATGCGAGGACAGAAGGTGGCTTGAGGAGAAATGACCTCTTGACGCTGCGGGCGACGCTTCCCTCTCCGAGTCGCAAATCGTGAGCCGTGGACCATGGAGGATGATCAAGGCACTCACCGCCAGTAACGAAGCCCTCGAAGAGCAGGGTGCGCACCTGGGGAAAATCGGAGGAGCGGAATTGGCGGATGTCGCCCATCCGTGGTGGAGGGAGGAAGAAAAAAGAAAGAATGCTCCTGTTTCGGCGCGGGTGCGTTACGTGTCGTCACCATCACCGCGGGTAGCCGAGCGCTGTCGTTCCTGAGCGTTGAGATCCCGAGTTAAGCTACTGTACCATTTGATTCAATTCGAATGTCACGCGTCACGGGGGCCCAAATATGCGAAATTTTTCGAACCTGTCACGGGTCATCCAAGAGATATTCGAATGTTGGATTCCAAGTCACAAAATGAGCCAAAAATGCTTTAAAATTCAATATTTTTGTCTGCTGTGCGTATTTGGCCTCAAAAAACGCGCTCAGACGTGTAGTTTCAACCGATGTCCGTCCCAGTGTTGAAGAGGCCTAAAAGCACAGTTTTTCGGTGGTCTGGAAGCAGTTCCGCCGCTCAAAACACGAGAAAACAGTGAACTTGCACTAATTTCGGTTTAAACCGTTTCACAGTAACTTGAAAACCTCACGTTCCGCTCAAATTACTGGCCCTCTAGAGGCAATGTCGGCGCGCCGCCCCATCCCGAATCTTCGAATTTTTTTCCGGGTCACGGTCTGTCGACCCAATGTTCGAAAACCAAAGTTCGAACTTTCGGGTCACGGGTCACAGGCCGTTCGAATTGAATCAAATGGTACAGTATATGAACTGCTGAGGGGGAGGACTTAACGGCGGCGTGTTGGTAGTGGAAAGAAAGAAGAAGACAATGATGCGCCGCTGCAGCCGCCGGCAGACACCGGCGCGGCGATCAAGACACGTGACCGTGTTGCATTAACGCGTCTTTGCGCGTTTAGTTTCCGTTCAGCGCGTCCGAGGCTGGCTGGATGCGAGGGGACGCGTAGATTCTATCTGTACCGATATTCCAAGGTTTATTGGGTGAGTTCTGGTCGTTTTCTTCAAGGCGCATATATCATATCAAAGGTGGTCCAAACTTTCGCACTTCATCAGCGAATAGAGAGGCAGTTTCCACTCTGTTGAGCTCAAACAGGGCCCGTCGTGGACGGCACACCCACCCACGCGACTCAACTCTGTAATGGCGAGATGGGGTTCGACTGCCCAAGGCTCCTCTGGTATGGCTTTTAGGTGGGGGTTTGACAATCCTGTCCACAGGTCGTGATGTTATAGCGCGAACTCGAGATGCATAATGATATACGGAGCACCGTAATGAATGACGCGGTTAGTGGGGAGACCGAGGAAAGCGCAATTCCTGAGCGCAGAAGGAATCATCATTGGATTCACCGAGCTGAGTACAATGGCCTGGAAAGCTGGGGAGGAAGGCCCGGTTGCGTTTGGAACGCGTCTGCTTTCACTTCGTATGGTCATTATTGCAGATCTACCCCGTTCGATCCGGGGCTGGGCCATTCTGAAGAGACTCGCAGGTTTTTCCATCTCGGCTTTTGGAGTAACCAGCGAGTTGAGGCTCGAAGCGCAGACCCCTCAAGCTTCAAGTAGCAAGGCGTGCATGCCCTCGGAGCGCTGGAACCCGCCCTGAGTCAGCGTTCGGCTGTTGGCCGAATCCCAGGGCTCCCGGGAATGATCGGTCCGCCCGTTGACCTCGAGATGATTTTCTCCAAAACAGGAATCGGTGGTTGAAATTGATGACCCGTTTTGATCCGAATTCAAACAACTCCCTCTCGTTTCTCCCCACTCGTCAAGCGATGCTTTTTGTAATGGACACTGGCTCGACCTCCGAGTCGTCGGCGCATCCAATGGTACACGGTGCGGGTCGACTGTTACCTTACGGTGGCATGGCATTCAGCACGGGATTCACGATGCACAATACTTGCCGAGCTTCCAGGAGTCTTTCCGCACGCCGCTGTGGTGAGGCTCACGATGTCCGAATTGAACGAACTTCAACCAAACTTCAACGCGAAAGCCGCTGGTTCCGATGAATCCGATCAGATGGTACACGTGGTCCACCTTTGTCGATTTAGTCTCTTTCTTCCGTCCACCACAGTCGAAACGAGGAAGCCACTGGAATCGCACATCGCGGCCCACCACCATGGACGCTGCCTCGAAGGAAATCGTCCTACGGGGTCCTCGACTGCCGCTAGAATTGGAGCGCTTGATCTTTGAAGTCGCTGCACTCTCATTCCCAATCGGTATCCCGACTCTCATGCGGGTGGCGTGGCGGATTAAAAACTGGTTTGTTTTGCTCGTCACCTCTGTATCGGCGTAGACGCTGACAGCTTAGACTCGAGCCAGTAGTTATTCGTGGTATTGATGAGGGTCGATCAATGAGACAGCTGAATAACGACTGGAACATAATCACCGTTGCATAGCAGACACGGGGATTGCCGAGAATGATTAAACGACTTCGACGAAATTTCCATAGGGCATTGTAAAAGTATTTTCTATACAAAATCTGAAGAGACAGTCTTGTAGCTACTGAAATTCTAAGACTTCGGACGAGTTTCGATTTTTATTCAGGTCAAGAGCTGACTTTTTATATCACTTTTACATCTCCCGGCCTCGCATAGGGGCACCACACATCTTCGACCGCGACTCCCTCGTATGGTTTTCAAACGCGGCCAGCCTAGCTCAGACTACGACCCGGAATTCCTACCACCCGTCAAACGCCTCAAAAGAGCCCTCAGCCTGCCTCCAAGCTCCCCGCCACCTGGGACACCGGAAAATGAAGCACCACACACACCGGAAGCGGGCGCCTTCACGCCCACTAGCGCTGGGCCCATGGAAGATTTAGATGACCTTTCCCCTCTCCCACCTTTATTCGCCTTCACGGCGTCGAGCAGTGGCGCGGGTTTGGGCAGCAATTCCCCTTCGCAAACACCGCTCCCCCGTGGTGGATCTCTTGAGCCACGACCGTCGTCCCCAATGTCCATCGTGGATGTTACACCTCTGAAACCAAAAACCAGACGAGGCAGACCCGCGCATAGTCCTGAAACTCGTCGTCTCACCAAGACTGTGCGCAAATTCGGGGCAAGTCAGGACACTCCGGAAAAACAACAGGTTGACGCGGCTAGGGCTGCGCTGGCGGAGAAGGCTGCTGCTGCTGCTGCCTCGAGGACGGCAGAGAGGGAGCGGCGTGCCAAGGAGCGTTCAGAGGCCAACGCGCGTGAGCGGGCCGTGGCGGCGGAAAAGGAGGCAAAAGACGCGGCAGCGAAGCAAGCCCTCGTTGACGCTGAGAATACCAGACGGGCACAGGAGGTTATTGAACTGCTGATGAAGAGCGACACCGATGGAGGCTTTGGCTTTGCGAACCTCGAGGAGTTCTTTGACGCACTTTGGCGCAAGGGCGGAGACGGTGTGGTATCCTCCATATTAACGAAATACGTCCGGCGGCACGGAGCGGAGCACGCAAAGGGGATGTTCATGCGCTCAAAGGAGGCGAAGGAAGAGTTCATTTCCGATGCCTTGGCCGAGATATTCCGGAAGGAAGGGCGCGCGATCCAGGCTATATTGACCCGCGACTCGACAACAACCGTGACGGAGCTGCTGAAAGATTTTTCGATGGATCTGCTTGCGGAGGAAATTCGAGCAGCGGCCCCACATTTATGGGCTGCTCTCGCGGTCCTCGCCGAGCCCGACCAGTCGACCAGGAGAGATTCTGACAAGGAGCCTCGACGAAACAAAGGCTTGGTGAGTTTCGTAGTGCAGCACTGATATCTTGTCTCACCGCAAATCATCCAGGTCTTCACCACCATCTGTGCGCTCATCAGCGTGGTGCGATCCCAAAAAGCGAACAATTTCCAGCTTGTGATCGGGCTCTTCCTTCTTGGTTCCGGAGCGTCGAAGAGGGAGATGGAGGTTCTCGCACATGCAGGATTGTCGATATCCTATCAGACCATCATCGACCACGTTAAGACCCTCTCCGAGGAAGGATCGGCAATTATCAAGCAGGTCGTGGAGGCGGGCATGGTTCAGATCGTTTGGGACAACCTGAATATTGCCTTCCGGGTTGCAGCCCAGCGTTTGGACGCGAAAAGCCACTTCGACAATGGGACGACGTCGACGATGGTCCCCGTTTTCGATCCCGCCATTGGCGGACAGGCAGTCCACAACACCCTCCCGCTCAGCTTGAAGCCACCGCGCGAGCGGACCCTTCCTGTGCTCGACTGGTCTCCCGATGACGTACTTCCAACTCCCCAAAGCGCGCAGCAGCTGTCCGAAAATTGTTTTTGGTTGCTCAAGTGGTTCGCCCTTCAACATCTACCCGGGGTTTCCGACGAGTTGAGGAAGGTGCTTGGCGAGTGTCCCGAGGTGTGGCAAATACCCCTCCACACGACGTTGCAGTACCCGCTACCGGCCATGAAGCTCGACGAGTCAACTCTCGAAGGCACTTGGGCAGTGTATCTAGCAATCTTGCATAATCTCGGCATCGACGATGAAACCCTGCGAGCCCATGGGCTTATGTTCGACGACGGAGACCTGCTAACGGATTCGCTGAAGGAGAAGGTCAGTCTCAATCCCCTATTCTCAGATATTCGTGCTAATTTACACTCAGCTTGAATCCGCGCGGAGAAACAGCACCGCTCCGATAGCTGGGATGCGTGCATCGTGTCGCCGCTGGGGGTTGTTTCACGGTCAAATGGCGGGTGGACGGCTGACCATCAACGAGCACTGGGGCACACCCAATTCTCCATGGGCAGGCGGGCTATGGTGGGAGCACAATAAATTGCTCGGGCGCAAGCCACTGATGGCGGGTTGGGGCGGTAAAAAAGCAACGGAGTGGAAGCCTGCTCACGAGCTCATTAACATCTCCCTGCCCGCGCACATCGTCGATGGCTTCAGAATCCATTGTGGGAGTGATGACCTTGCTGCGTGGACGAAGGGCGTGACTGCCGATGATTTTGAGGCGGTTGCGAGAAAGGTGTTTGACAAACTGTTTTCGACCACCGCCGTCAACGAGCTTCGAGGTCGGAAGGTGCGAGACATTACCCTCGAGAACGCCATCCTCTTCAATCGCGACGCGTTGTTCTATGTCGAGTTCACCCGCGCTATCAAGAAAGGGGACATTGGCCGTGTTCTCAACGTCCTGGGTGTATGGATGGTGATGATGAGGTCGCCGAAGACGATGCCCCGATACGCAGATGCCATGTTCGAGACGTTGGTCCGAATCAGAAGCTTTCCACCCAAGCTGCGGTATGTCCACGTTATTTTATTTGCATTTGTACCTGAAACGTGTAATCAGTGAGCTATACCTCGTCAACTGGCTCGTCAATCTCACCGGCCGCCTCAACGGGTTTAAACCTGTCGATCTCCTCCAGGA
This sequence comes from Mycena filopes, assembly GCA_029281495.1. Taxonomy (NCBI): domain Eukaryota; kingdom Fungi; phylum Basidiomycota; class Agaricomycetes; order Agaricales; family Mycenaceae; genus Mycena; species Mycena filopes. Next base: position 1,141,974 of record JARIHR010000015.1, read on the forward strand.
GCACCAGAACTTCTGGGCCAAGATCATCTACACCGCAAAAGGGACGAACAAGAGCTGGAAATGGCTCTCAATGATCACCGTTTGCATTTTCACCTTACGCGACGCAATGCGAACCGTCCAAACAACGTTCGGAATCCCAGCATACGGCGAGAAGCACAAGACGCCCGAGATCGGCGCAGAGGTGGCGCTTGTTGCGAAGGCACTGGAGGAGAACTCAATCCAGACATATGTCGAGGACCGGCCGGCTAACGACCATGTCGCCCCGGTGCGCGACCTCATCAAGGAGGGTGCTCTGTATGCTAACACCGGGAAGGCCTTCCACCGTTTCACTCGCGATACTCGCAGACCGGCGCGCGGTGGGTTTGAGAAACCGGAGGAGGAGGGCCCGCAGAACGAGGATGAGGAGGAAGAGGGAGGGGACGACCCAGAGCAGTATGACTTGACAGAGGAGGACTTGCGTATGGACGACGAGGAGTTTTTGATGGAGCCGAAGGATCTTCTAGCGGCCGCGACAGCACTTGTAGATGCAGACCTCATTGATTCCGATGGGGAGGAAGAAACATAATATATATTGATTATTCGACTTGTGGTAGTAAGTACGGCGGCGGGGTGGGTGAGGCAGCGGCAGGTGCAATAGCAGCTAGAGGAACTATCAGAATCCGATTGGTAGTGAGGAGTCAGTGACGCACCTTGAAGCTGCTCGCGCCCCGGAATACTGTGCACATAGCTCAGTGAGTGCAGATTGCGGTCGAATACCTCCTGCAGATAGTCCGCATCCTCGTAAACCTGCGAGCCCTCAATGTTGTATTGACGTGCATTGGCAAACAGTAGATGCCACGCCGCGCGATACTCCAAAAGACCGGTGAAATGTGTGGGCTTTTGCGACAACGACTTGATAATCTTCATCGAGATGGGCTGCTTGATGAGCTCGTAGTAGTCGGGGAAGGCCTGGAAAGCGAGATAGAGCAAGAACGAGTTCAAGGCAGATGAATACTTACCGTAATTCGAGGTAGCTGCAGGAAAATCTGGCAGATGCGGCGCGGCTGCCTTGGATGCTTTCGTTTGCGAGTGGGAGCTGGTTCCTCGGGCAAAGTCTCCATTTCCGAGTACACGGCAGCGTAGCAGCCATCGAAAACTTGTATGAGGCGGGTCCGGAGCTCCTTGAACGCAGCGGCGCTAAGCATCCTCTGGCTTTTCTCTGCTGCTTCGGTGTCCCGAGCAATTTGCGCGTGATCTGGGAACAGGAGAACGACTTCTTGTATAGCCTTCACCACCTGGGCGCCGTAGGTTGGGGCATGGATCCAACGAGTGTGCTGGAGGAGGGTGTCGACAGAGGTAATGAGGCGAGCTCGCCTGGCGAGGACGTCGACGATGGGGTCGGAGATCAAGGCATTGCCGGTGAGAAAATGCTGCTTTGGGAAAGCCACTCCCACAATCCGCTCGCGCAACACTTCCAGCCTCTTCTTGACTGCGTTCTCTAACTCAGGTGCACTCGTTGCCTTGCGGCCTGCCTTCAGCTGTGGTCCAGCATCCAGCAGTATAGTTTCCACCTCGAATGCCTCGGGATTACAATTGTCGCAACACGGACCGGCGGGTACTGGAAAATTCAGGCGCTCTGGAGGGATTGTCAGCTCGCAGGCAAGAAGAAGCCTCTCAGCTTACCCTTGTCCTTGTTCCCAAAGAATTTATTCCACGGGACTCGGCGGCATTTCGTGGTGGTGATGTATTCCAGCAAGTAGCGCTTGTCGCGCAACTCCATCGCAGACATGGCCTTTCGTTTCCCCTTCTTACGACCACGCCGTCGCTTCGCTGGCGCCGCAGGAGTCTCCTCCTCCTCCTCCTCCTCGCTGTCGTCGTTGAGCGCGGCGTCTCGGTCCTGCGGCTCCTCGTCATTGACCTCTTCCTCAGATACCGGGGAACCTTCCCTCGCCTCGTCCCGTTCGGCGCGCAAGGCCTCCAGTTCGGCGCAGCACCGCGTATACATCGCCTTGGTTATGAAAACCACGCCTTCGCCGCGTTGGTCTCGATTACGAACACACCGCCCGAGTTTTTGAACGAGTGAGAGGAAGGTCCGCGGCAGCATCCACAGCAGCACCCTCAGGATGTTCCTGAAGTCCATTCCCTAGCAGAACGTCGGTAAGCACAACTTATTCAGTGTCACGAAGACGTACCAGTCCTAATGCATCTGTCGTAGGTACGCCTCGCAACTCGCCGCTCTCTATTCGGGCTTGGATGGCGATCTTTTGCTGCTCGTCAATGTTGCGGTGGTAGAACTCGAAGGCTTTCTCAACGTCAAAGCTATCAGGTGCGTTGTCTCGAAGGAAATCCTGCATCTTCTCTGCCTCCTGACGTCCATTTGTGTAGGCCAAGGTCTGCGCAAACTCGTCCCCGTCAAAAAGCAGGAGAAGGTCGGCGAAGGACTCCGGTTCGTGCTGCAGTATCCGCACCGAGAGCGACATATTCAACTTCTCGTTAGACACCTGGACACGCGCGCAGTCCGCGGCCAACCCGAGATTATCCAGGATGGTTTTTATGACATCCTTGGGAGCCGTGGCGGTCGCACCCAAGATGGGAAGTCCGCTGGGTAGCCGTGCTGCTAGTTTCACCAACTCTGCGTACTCCGGGCGGAAGTCGTCGGTCCCCCATTCACATATGCAGTGCGCCTCGTCGATTACAAGACATATAACGTTTTTTGTGAATGGGATTTGGTTCAAGACATGTTTGTGGAACTGCGTGCTGAGTGCCATCTCGGGTCCTACAAGCCCTACGCGAAACTGGTTTTGACCCAGACCCTGGTGCGTGGGTGTTAGCTTGTGCAAGAGGTCGAAAACTATCCCATGAAGCCTCACAATTAACATCTCTTCCAGATTTTCGCTGTCGCCGGTCAGAGCGACCGCGGTGATGCCCTTTTCATTCAAGCTTCGAGCCTGGGACTGCAATAAGGCGACGAGAGGCCCAATCACGAGGACTATCTTCTGCGAATTCGGGTCCTCGTTCCCCGGTTGCCAGTGGTAGAACAAGGCATACCAGAAGGCGAGTGTTTTGCCGCCCCCAGTCGGGATGTCGAGGAGAGTGCTGATCCCTTTTAGAATGTTCTGGCCAGCTTTCTCTTGGTGTGGGTGCAGCGAAGGGATGCCAAAGACGTCGCAGAGGGTTTGCGCAGTACTCTGGAGCCTCTCGGGGTCCAACGTCGTGACGGGAGTGAAGGGCATCGGCTGGCCCCTAACTTGATGTCTCGCGAAATACTTGTTCGTAGCAGGGTCAATTCTTTTCCTATTAAAAATCGAAACTCGTCCGAAGTCTTAGAATTTCAGTAGCTACAAAACTGTCTCCTCAGATTTTGTGTACAAAATACTTTTACATGGCCCTACGGAAATTTCGTCGAAGTCATTTTATTCAATCTCGGCAATCCCCGTGTCTCCTATGCGACGGTGATTATCTTCCAGTCCCTCCGGTGTACTAATCAAACGACCGTCTTTGAGATCCTCACACCTCTTGGGACTGGTTCGAGTCTACTGACAGCTATCGTCAAGGATTGAGCCTCTCCTGTACCGCGTTCTCTGCATCGGGGACAACACAAACACGTAGAAAGAGTACGGGCTTCCCGCCATTCCAGCCGAGGCTCTACTTCGGGCATTGGACTCCAGACCGACACTCTTCGCGAGGGGCGTGGAATGCCTGCTCTTCGACGATGATCCGCAATGTTTGCCGAGCGCAACTCTGGATACCATCCTCTGTGCGTGCCTGGTATCACCACCCTCTGCTCGTACATCGACCTTGAAAAAGACTCCCTCGGCGGGATGGGATCTCTGCGAAATTTCGTCGCTTGCGCCTCGACGTCCTGGGATTATTTCTCCCTGCTGATGTTGACTTTACGGACCCCCTCTTCCGGAATATCACGCACCTCGAGTTATTTGAAGAGCTGCCACAAGAACTCTACCTTGAGGACGCATACTCCGTGTATGCAGTGATGACCACCCTCCCCAATCTCACCCATATCGCTTTCGACCAGCAGTCGCTCGGCAGCGTCATGGAACCGTTATTCGAGACACACGCACGACTGTGCTGCTTCGTGTTGTTCTATGAAATGAGCGACGAGCTCCTTTCAGGTCCCCGTCGCCCCGAGGTCGTCCACAACCGCGGAATATTTGATTTCAGGGCCGACTGGTTCCGCGGGATTCAGACGGGTGGAGATCACTGGACTCTCGCGGAAGAGTTCATCGCGGCGAAACGGGTTGAAAGAGTTGATGGTGAGTTCTATAGGATTGTTTGTCCTACGGCTTACCTACGTCCGCATAGCTTCTATTTATACGATCCTGGCTCCGAATTCGCTTTGGCGGAGCTGAGTTGTAACGTGTCCACGGAGGTTAACATTTTCCTCGCAAATTAGGGACGCATGTTTAACGCATCTGCAGACTTCAAGGCTGGAATTCAATTGTCACTGGGCCGCTCTTGATATGCACTCTGTACCCGCCTGTCCTCGACCTTACCAAATACAACGTCGCAAGACCTGTGATATTTTTGTTCCGCGCTGGTACATGAACTCGAAACTTAGGCCAAGATAGCTTCGGCTCCCGAATAATTCCTTTCCACACTGGGTCCCCTTGACATTTCTAGCTCTCGGCTTGCGGAACGCACCTCAACCCAACGGTCAACCGCGGGAAACCAAACTGTTCAACCCGGTTACTGATATTTCAAGGCGTTGATTTTCGTGAGTCATGTTCAGTAACCGCTCTTGAATGGCGCTGCAAACTCGATCAAGACAAATTGCCTCTTTGGCAAGTACTTTCTTCGCGTTGAACCGTGGAGCCATTTCGTGTGTCGGGCTCGCGGATCACGTCGGGTTCGGGGACTCCGACCTTCTGCGATCAGATACACGTCGACCTATTCATGCGCCCACCGTGGTGCCCACAACCTTGCCCACAACGGTAAACGAGCAACTCGCTAGGTCCGCACGTCGTGGCTCACCATGGATGGCGATTCGACGCAAATTGTCCTCCCCGGTCCTCAACTTCCTCCAGATTTGGAGCGCCTGATCTTTGAACTCGTTGCACTCTCCCATCCAACCAGTATTCCGACGCTCATGTTGGTGGCGTGGCGGATTAAAAGCTGGTGTGTTAGACTGTCCATGCCTCGCCGCATTGAGGCTGACGTTCATAACTTATCTCCAAGGCTCGAGCCCTCCCTGTATCGCGTTCTCTGCGTCACGACACAAAAGGGCCGAGACAGCTTTCCCGCCATCCCAGTCGAGGTGCTACTCCGGGCGCTCGAGGCCAGACCACCTACACCCCTCATGGCAGGCGTGGAACACCTCTTTTTCCACCGCACACCGTCTCGATATTCGCCCAGCGCAACTCTGAATGCCCTCCTCACTGCCTGCCCACGCATCACCACCCTGTCCTCGCTGGTCGGCTACGGAGTCTCCCCCGATGCTCTGGGATCCCTCCGAAACCTCCGTCGCTTGGCTATCAACGTGCGAGACCTGTTCTCCCCCGACGCCGTCGATTTCGCGCACCCGCTCTTCCGCAACATCACGCACCTCGAGCTGTTTGACGTTTTGGGCCAGGAAGAATCCGAGGCGGCCTACTCCTCGTACGCCACGATGGCCACCCTCCCAAACCTCTCCCACGTCGCGTTCAACGGGCCTTGGCTCTGTAGAGCCATGGAACTGCTATTCCAGGCACACCGTGGCGAGCGACTGAGCTGTTTTGTGTTCCTCTCGAGTAGGGAGACCCCTTGGGGTCCCCACCTCCCCCAGTTCGTGCACATCCACCAAACGGACTTTCTGGGCGACTGGCTCGGCGGGGTCGACAAGGGTGAAGACCAATGGGCGCTTGCCGAGAGATTCATTGCCAAGAAACGGGCGGGGACAGTTGCTGGTGAGTTCACCCCAGGGTTTTTTGTACATACCATACCTTACCTCCGTCGGCATAGATTCACTGTATGAGATCTGGGACAGGCATCCGCTTTGGCGGGCTTGAATTCCGGTCAACAAAGGTTGGAATATTTCGCGGTCCCTCATGAACGCTTCTTTATTATGCCTGGACTACAGATATCGAAGGCAACTGGATCATTTTGCTTCCCACTTTCATCTTGCTAGAATACGGTGCCCCGCGACCTATAATATTTATCCCTCGCACTCACGCGTTCAGTCATCTCCAAGTCATCTCGCTGGTAGGGACCATGAATCGAGTTCAACTTTAATTTGCCGAACCAACTGACAAACAGACATGGCAGGCTTCGACTCCCTGCCGGGCCATGAGAGGCACTTTGGAATGTTTTGCCGTCAACGGCGCCTTGTTCGTCGACTCTTCTGAGTTCGAAAGACTCCAGATATCGGTTTATATAGGCTCCCAAGTTTTAGTTGACGTTGGACCGGGCCCGAATCAAGCTTTGGCCCCCGTCTCCTCACAAGTCGGAACGCTCATTCAGTTGCAGGACGCTGCGCTTGAGAACAACGCGCGTATTTGCCTCTCTACATTTCTCCATTGACTGCTCGAAACCGTGAACAATTTACATACACTCTTTTCTTCCATTCACCGAGTGCTTTCTACCCGCCTATATATGTACGCTGCACACTCTAAAAGCTAACCTTCTTCACAACGCCGTAGAACTGCGCGCCCTGGATCTTGGCGATCTCGAGCTCGAGCGCGGTGGGCTGGCGCGAGCCGTCCGAGGCGGCGTAGGTGCCTGCGCCCCAGGGGGAGCCTGGCGGTGTTCGTCAGTAAAGGGAAGGGAGGACACGAGCGGAGGTGATGCGGGAATTGGGGGCGTGGGATGTGCGGGGAAGGAAATAGCGAGATATCCGACGGTGTGGGTAGGTGTGGGTGCGTGTATAGGCATAAAATAAGGACAAGAACGTACCGCCGTGCACCTCCGAGAGGTTCGTGAGCTGTCCAAACGCCGACGCGTATCCAAACGGCACAAAGAGGACGCCGTGGTGGGCGAGGGTGCTGATAGCGTTCTGGATGGTGACCTCCTGCCCTCCGCCAGGACCGGCCGTCGAGACGAATGCGCCTGCGTATTTACCGGCGAGACCGCCCGAGGCCCACAGACCCGAGGTAGTGTCCCAGAAGGCCTGCAGTGCGTTAAATTTGGGATCAAGGGAGCGAAAAAAAGTGAGCACGGCGGCCGCACCTTCCACTGCCCGGGGAAGTTACCAAAACGCGTCGGGATGCCCATGATGAACGCGTCGAAGGTGGCGAGGGTCTTTGCGTCGATGATGGGGTAGTCGGGTTTGGCGGGCGCGTACATCTTGGTGAGCACCTCTTGCGGGAGCGTCTCGGGGATCCTGCACTCATTCTAGCCTCATCATGCCAAAGGGAAGAGGGAGAAAACGTACTGATAGATCGTAGCCTTACCGCCGGCCTCCTCGATTCCAGCCTTGACGGACTCCGCCACTGCAGCCGACCCATCGATTAGCCACGGAAAAAGAGAGAGGATAGAAGGAGGACTGGGACGCACTCTTGGCGATGTGGCCGTACATGCTGTAGATGACGATGGCGATCTTGGGGGAGGACATGTTTGGCGTGGGTTATGGGATTGGGGGGGGGGAGATGGTGGTGGTAAAGGTTAAGTTTGTTTGGTGTGTCCGTTCGTCGGGCTTTTAAGCATGCGATCGTGGGAACGCGTGGGAGCCGCGGACCCTAAAGCGGAGTTTGATCAGCGCACCCGATTATTGACTTTGATTGGCGCGCCTTGGCTGACAGTTGGTTGGATTATTCACCTTCACTCAGCTGCACAGGGGAGCAGTGCGGGGTGTGACGGAAGCGCCATTCGTCAACGCGGTCTGCCGCAAGATGATTAATGAGTTTGGCTTATAAGTTCAACCTTAATTACTGTACCGTTTCGACCGAATGTTCATATTTAGGTTTTTTTCCCTTGAGGATTGCCTGAGGAGAGAACAAACCCACAAGGCAGCTTTTGCGCACGTCAGGAAGAATAGTTTAACCTTGGTCGGATAGTGCAGTACACTCCCTGCAGCCTCCAGGTCTGACGTCCATGCGCTAATGTAACCAAATGCAACCATTAACCCTCCGACCATCGGCCAAGCTCGGTCTGGAGGAGAAAACTCGGCTCCGGTCGGTGTTGTGAAACTTGCACGTATATAGACTGAAAGTCACCGATGAACTCTCAAGTACTCACCCAGTCTCGCAGCCAGACACTTCAACGGCGATCTCGTTCCTCGCTAAATTGTTGAAGTACTTACCAGTGGTACCGTACGCTTGACGCGCTCAAGTAAATAAATGTCGAGGCTCAACGCACAGCGCTCGCGGACACAAAAATCATGTGCTGAAGTTGCTCGCTCAGAAAGCCGATCCCGAATTCGACTGGACTCAAACGCGACTCGTCAAGAAGCAGCAGCAAAGCAAAACACAAGTACATTTCCACGTAACTCTAACTAAAAGCAACAGGACAAAACAATAGGTAATACAACAGAGCGCCGTATGGCCTCGAAAGCAGGTAGGAAAGCAGGAAAGCAATATGTACAACTGAGTAATAAGGATAACGATAAAGATAACCAACCAGCCACCGTCGAACGTCCCCGTCTAGTAGGCAGGTACGAAGCCATTCCACTCCGTGTTGAAGACCACCTGCGGGACGGGCTCGCGGGGGAGGTCGAGGTCGAGGAAGTCGAAGTCGAGGATGTAGGGGTACGCCGGGTCGCAGGGGCCGGGCTGGAAGAACTGGAATTGGTACAGCAGCGACGCTGCGTCCATGGCTGCGGCGGCTTCTGCGTCGAAGGAGTACCGGTACTGGTCGGGGACGACGCCGGCTTGAAGGACGGGGGAGGGGGAGGGGGTGGGCTCGATGGCGGGGGTGGTGAAGCAGGTGGGGTCGAAGGAGGGATCGAAGGCGGGGTCCCAGGCCCATGTCCAGTCGTCGCTGGGGGTTGTGGGCGAGGCGGGGAGGGAGGAGTCGAGGGACGAGGCGGGCGACGAGGACGGGTCGTAGTGGTACGATGAGGCGGGCGAAGACGAGTCGTAGTGGTAGGACGCGGCGTCGTCGAAGGTGCCGGTAGATGTAGATGGGGATGCGACCGAGGAGAACACCCCCGAGGAGGGGTCGTAGTGGTGGAACTGCGGCGCATCGTCGACGGCGCTCGTGGACGGGGATCCGGCCGAGGAGGATGAAGCACCCGAGGAGTGATCGTAGTGGTAAAACTCCAGCGGCGCATCGTCGACGCTGCTGGTGGACGGGGATGCGAGGGAAGAGGAGTCCGACGCAGACGCGGACGCGGGGCTCAGGGCGGCAGCAGGGTAACTAGTGAACCCCTCGAAGAGCTCCGACGCCGCAGAGCGCTTCTTGCGCGGCGCCATGCCGGGGACGTACCCGTGGTTCGCGCACATGTGTCTGTGCAGCGACGACGGGTCCGCGGAGGAGTACGTGCACTGTGTGCAGAAGTGGGGCTTCAGGCCGGTACTACAGAAACGTCAGTCTCTGTGCGAGGAAGGGAAAGCGGAGCAACGTACTGCTGTCCCACAAAGTGGGTCTCCATGTTGGACTTCTGGAGGAACTTGCGGTCGCATGCGGGGCAGGGGATCATTCTGCACACAAAGGTGTTAGAGGTGGTTCTCAAGCAAGGAGGTGAGGGATGAGACGACGTACTGGCTCTCGCGCTCCGCACCGGAGACATGGCGGCGAGCGTGCCGATTCAGGTCTGAGATGCGGTTGAAGCTCCAGGGACATCCCGGCTCGGTGCATCGATGCTTCAACGGCGGGGAGGGGGCAGGCTTTCCGCACTGAAGTGACGATGTGAGTTCGATGATTAGAGTGAAAGAAAGAAGGAAGGAAGAAAGCGCGAACTTACAGTGGGGAGGACGCGGTTCTGGGCGCGGGTGCTAGAGGTAGTGGCCACACGAGGCATTGCTTCTTATGTTATTCGGGGAAGGGGGAGCGGGCAGGGAGGTAAGATTGGGCGGGTGGCAAGGCGCTGGGTGCGTGGGGGAGACTCTCCCCACCCTCAACGCTTTATACGGCCAAAAAAACATGGATTGCTTCGCTTAGGACGAGCGGAAAAGTGCCATATAAGTCAACTGTTGGCGGTGGGGGCCCAAGCGCCTGTGAGCCACTCGAGCGGATTGCTCGCCTGGAAAATAGCCGTTATAGGAAGGTGTTGGCGCGCGTGACACGGGCGAGTGGCACTTTGCGCCCGCGACAAAGCCCTTGTCCGGAAATGGACGTGCGCTGGGACCGTTATTGTTTTTCTTCTGATGGCTGTGTAGGCGGTTACCATTGTTGAAGGAGGGAGTCCGTAGATGCCAGTGTAGTGCTAGTAGGCTCTCTTGAAGATGTTGGATGAGACGCGACCAGGACAAGAGTCGGACGAGGTGCAAAGTCTTCTTGATTTTTCCACGCCTTTTAGCGATAAATTGTCCTAGAATCAGATAGATAGGCAGGGGGCGCTCAGATACAGTCTTGGAGTCGGCGAGAGAGGTAATCGTTAGCCTATAGACGTAGACTCCAGTCCATGGCCAGTTCTGTCGGCGCACTTGTGGTGGATGGATTTTCGAAACCACGTCACCATCAAGATTGATCGCGGAAACTGCCGTGCCGAAGCCAAGCCGAGGCGTCCTCAATTTATGGTGGGCTCGACTCTCGTGGGTGGAGCTGGCCGCAAAAGATTCGAGGACTTGATCATCTGGGTAGAATTCAGTGCGACTGGAATAATGTATTCACACAGAAATCAGTCCTGATTGAATCAAACTCTTGAACTCTTTATGGACCGGGGCAGGCGTGCGGGCTGTTGAGTTGAAGTCGGCCGGTAGGATTGGTTGTGAATGAAGCAGTGGTACAAGGCCATAATTTAATTGACGAGAGTCTAGGTGGTGCGCGTGTGGAATTCATAACTTGTCTCAGCCTCCCATTCAACGTAGCTTCCCCTGTTCGACTCGGGGATAGGCTATAGTGCGACGGCAATTTTTTTCTCCTCGCGTCGGTAAGACTGTAACTGAAACGATAACACGGCGGACAATACCTTGTCCTTTTCACTTTTGGGGCGGCATGTCCTCGCGCACGGCTCTGGTGTGTCCTTTCTCTTGTCCTTTCACTATCTCCGGCCGCTTTGCCCTTTCGGGTTCTCCCGCGCCCACGCTGCAGCCGCGTGTCCTCGGGAGTTTCCGAGGGTGAGATGATCTCAATAATGATGATCTGCTCATGGGCTAAGTTCTCACTTGGAATCTCTCGGATGTGGCTGGCATGACAGAGATAGGTATATGTCTGAGGTCTGTGTGGAAAAATGGTGGAATAACATTAAAGAGCTAACCAAAAACATCCTCCGAGTCCAATAACTCTCTATCCTGCTGCATTCAATCGACCCAAACCAGCCAGCACCAAGTCTGGGTCGTAGTAGCACACTTTGTGGAGATCCTTAATTTTCTTCTCATTTTTTTGTTCACCAATAGAGTGTCTAGAGCCTGTTCGGTTGGCGAAATGCAAATGCAGATGCAAATGAGATTTCCTTTTTGAGTACGGTGTGAATATTCAGGATGCGATCAAAGAACAGCGTGACAGTCAATTGTACGACGCGCCGCGACGCGCCTCTGCTGCAATGCCACCCAACGTAGCCCGTGCTATCACCCTACGCCTCATTCTTGCTGCAGCATACTTCTACCACACTGTACACCTTGCTGTGATCCTTTACGCCAGTCCGCTGTACTGGAAACAGGACTACCACACCTCAGTTTTGACTGGCGATGGTTGGGTCAAGGAGCTTGTAGCTGGCAATCCAAAGCGCATGCAGTGTGAGCTTGGAATGAGACTTCATGTCTTCCTTGCACTCGTCGCCAACCTCCACGTATTCGCCGGGCTACGCGACTCAAAGCACGTTACCCTCCGAGAACAAGTCGCAATTTTCCTCTACATCTGTGTTAGGGGCATATCCATTCGCCATGCTGGGGAGCGGTTTTCAACGTTCAAATGAGACCATTTCAAAGTAAGTACCTTGCCTCCAATGTTTTCCCTTTATGCTGATACTGGACAGGTATTTTCGAAGGGTCCTCATCGCCATTTCATCCCCCCCTTTCTATACACGCTATGTTCGCCTTCCTGCGGTCGGGGATCCTGTCCCCGAATCCATCCGCTCAAACCCTCGGTTCTTTCCCTTCTTCAAGGATGCAATCGGCTCAATGGACGGGACACATATCAATGCAGCACCGTCTGCAGCAGACCGACAGGCATCACGCAACCGCAAAGGTGGTGTATCAATGAATTGCCTTGCCTGTTGCTCTCAAGACATGTTGTTCGTATACATGCTAAGTGGCTGGGAGGGCTCGACGGCAGACGCGACATTGTTCCTTGACGCCCGCACCAACGACCTCACTGTCCCGGAAGGCAAATACTATCTGGCGGATGCTGGATTTGGTAGCTGCCATGCTGCACTCGTCCCTTACCGAGGGGAGCGCTACCACCTCGCAGAATGGGGTCGCGCCAATGTCAGGTATCGCGAGTCGTCTCATGCCTCATGCCTGTCTAATTCCTCCCCGCAGACCGGCGAATCCCCGAGAGCTCTTCAATCTCCGTCATGCTCAGCTGCGGAATGTTGTGGAGCGAATCTTTGGTGTTTTGAAGCGCCGTTGGTCAATTCTCACTCGGGCCCCCGAATATGATATCGCTATTCAGGCCCGGGTGCCTTCAGCATTGGCAGCCCTCCACAACTTCATATGCAAGCATGACGCCGCTGAATGGGATGACGTCCTCTATGCAGAGGAGCTAGACCCCAATCCAGGAATACGTGGTAATCGAGAGGCGGACTTCGGTGTTCTTGCTCACGGGGCAACTACTGCGCAAGAGAAGCGGGACGCGGAGGCAAAACGGGATGAAATTGCGGCAGCTATGTGGGAGAGCTACCAGGAAATTCTACGTGAGAGAGGGGAGGATGTAGACATGGACGGCGGTGTGTAGGTAGTAGTTAAAATGGCTTCCACAAACATGAAATCTACCCGGTAAAGTCGAGGCCGAGCGCCGAAAAATCAGAGTACTTGGGGTGGAAAACAAGAACACCAACGGCCGCCAATTCGTCGAGGACCCAGGGAATACGAAGGTCCTCACTGAGAAGGGAGAGATACTCCGCTGCCAGCTTTGAGTCCCGCAAGACTTTGATGAGTGCGAGGCGCTCCTTCGTCGACATCCAATCCTCTTCTTGTGCGCGGAGGATGGCGTTGGTGTGTCGCTGCGGGCTGGACAAGAAGCCAGTGGCGGGGGGTTGAGGAGCAGCAGAGGCCGGGGCCGGCGCTGGCGCTGCGGCGGAGGCTGCACTGCTCGAACCAGCGGCCAAGATGTCGCGGAAATCACCGAATATCTCGTTGAATTGTTTCGTCGACTCTGCGATATCGGCAAGCCCCTGAGCCCCCGCACTGAGACGAGGCTTCTTGCGGTGTCCCTCGGAGTGCGATGCTGCTGCGCGTCTTTTACCGGCGGTTAAAGCGGCGGGGGAGGACGACTATGTGCAAGGTTAGTGCAAAATTTGAGTAAATGCACTGCAACGCACCGCGAAGACATCCGTCTCGTCGTCGTTGTTCTGGCTGGTGTCTCCATCAACGTCCCCCGCGCCCCCTATGTCCCCGCGGCCAGGGTCTTCGTCGTCGTCGTCGGGAGGCGCGCAGTCCTTGTCGAGCGCGTCGTAGTCCCAATCGGGACTGAGGGACTTCGACCGCTCAGGAACGTACTGGCTGGCCCGAAAGACATTGCCCCCCTTGGCCTTCTCTGGCATCAGGAGGGCGAGCCGGTCGTAATGAGGCCAGCCTTTGTTGCGAAAGCGAGCAGCCGCCGGGTTTTTGGCAACCCAGGCGTCCCAGGTGCCCTTGGTGGCGGGGGTGACATCGACACCCTTCTTTGGATCCCACTTCCAGCCTGAGATCCCCAGGATAACGTCGACAAAGCCCTGGAATTTACGTAGCTAAAGGCCTGTTAGAAAGACCACAAGGATTCAGAACAGACCACGCACCAGCAGGTATTTACTCTGGCATGAACGCGCCGTTTTCGGCCCTCCCTCGGTGCGAATCAAGTTCATAGCTATAGCAGCAGCATTCAGGGTCGGCTGCTTGAAGCTGTTCCCTTCCCCGGCCTCCGATAGGTGGTCAATGAAATATTCGATGAGAGCCTTCTCATCGGACAGCGTCCAAGACGATGCGCCACTCTCGGGGAGATCTGAGTCTGGGGCAGGAGGAGGGTCAAGAGGGACTTGTGCAGTGGCCTGGCGGGGCGGCATGGGGTCGTCGAGACGCGCACGGAGTAGAGAGGAAGGAAGTGGGACGCGACGCGACGACAGTAACAAGCCAGTCACAACTGATTGTATCCTGAATATTCACACCGTACTCAAAAAGGAAATCTCATTTGCATCTGCATTTGCATTTCGCCAACCGAACAGGCTCCTAATCACCATGTTGAACATCGGTGTGACAGTTGAAAACGCCCGGCAGCACCCGGCACATTTTCAACCGTCACACCCCTCTTGATGGACCTCCATAGCGGCCGTTGGGTCACCACTTCTTGGCCTCCAAAAAATTCTCAGTCACTGTGTAGTGGGATACAATGGCCCGACCCAGTTTTACCAAAATTGGTTGGTTCAGTACAGTGGAAAATCAATTTCTAGGTACTTAGGCCCCATTCTCACCCGATTTTCACTTGGTATTCCTCCGTTTTTCTACTTAGACCTGTAGTATAGTGTTCTGTGTGGATATTGGGCCATTTACGAGAATATTCTAGGATTAACTAAAGCCTGCAGCTACAAATCAGTACTCAGATCATTTTCTGCCGGAAAGCTCCGAGCGATGATGGCCGCCACGAGGCCGCGGAGGAACCAGAAAGGCCCAAGCGGCCGGGTTTAGTGAAAGGACAAGTACGAGGACACACACGAGCCGGGTCGAAGGACACACGGCCCCGGAATCGCAACGGACAAGCCTTTGTCCGCCGTGTAAAGCAACTTGAAAAGATCTGGGATATAAGCGTAAGGCGGGGAAACAAAGCAACGATTGAGATGCGACGGCGATTGTTCCTTACTTCGACTTGACTTCGACAGTAGGTTGAACAAAAAAAAGAAAAAGGAAATAGCAGCCTGGTCCGAGAAGTGCTACCCTCGATAGCATACCTCAAAGTGCATTCATGATTCCAAACACGAAGCTCCAACATTGCCTCAGCAGTGAGCCCCTAGTCGCGGCAAATCAGCGTGATAACCCCGTCGATTGGATATTGATGTCGTTACGACACGCCAGCTGGTCTCCTTCCCACCAACACTCGCTCGATCCACTGGCGACAAACTGGCAATTGCTGGCTGATTGAGCCCATCGGCTTCAAGGCTCAAGGTCACCAGGAGGACTCTTGCCTCTCGACATCCTCCGTGCGAGGCTGCGAGCCATTCTGAATCAGAATTCATCGGGAAGAACATGCAGCCTGGGGACATAAACGCCAACCTCGACAGATTCTGATTGTTACTGGCTGCGCCACTGAACTACCTTGGCTGTTGTCAACTCGCACCACTCGAGCAGGGTGCAATAATATTTTCGACGTCATCCGGTGCGCAAGAGAGTCTCTCGTTGTACCGCTGTTTCAACCGTCGAACTAGCCTCGAGGTGAGTTCCAAGAACTCAATTAACCCCTCACAATGCACCATGAGTTGTGAAAAGCATCTGCGGTTGAACGTCCATCCGAAATAAATGCCAAGCGCGAAAGTAAATCAATATCATACAAAATTGAACCCACTGCACAAGTCGCTCTCTCGTATCCAACTGTCTATCACTATGTCCTGCTGATCTCCGCCCAACAGCCAATTCACTTCGGAACTTATCGTCTGGATCTGTCTGAACATCGTTGACTATCGCGAATTGCGAATTCCACTAATTCGATCGTCATACGGAGATCTCCAACGGTCTTTTCCTCTTCGGGATCCAGCGGGATCCACCGCCGCTACCCCCGCGCCCTATCCTGCCTTCAAGTTCCCTTTTTTATAGCGAAATTTGCCGGACGGGCTCGAAGTACACAACCTCATACGCTCCGGTGAGTACAAGGCTATATAAACAACTACATCCACCTACCGCTCCACCTAGTAACTGATCACTGGCAGGCCGACGGAGGAGCTTGTGAAACCGGCGGGCTGATGGCGCTCGACCATCTGATGTGAACATCGTAAATTTGAACCCCTCATAAAGCGCGCAGATTTGCGCCTCAGAAACCCCCTTTCACCCACGATAATCTATCTGCCTACCGGTACACCATGGCCAACTCCGACGGATTCGTGTTCACCGATGAGCTGGTCGTGCTTTCGTGAGTAGCCTTACACTATTCATGTTCAATGAAAGTATCGCGGCTTCGAATATTCACCCGTGTCATCCAGGAACCAGCTCTGGGCAGTAACGGCTATAATCGGGGCGGTCCTCTGCGGGGTCGTCCTCCTCGTGATTGGCATTGTGGCGACGAACCCTGCGAGCAGGCAACATCTTGACCGGGTTAGCTTTAGAATCCTGGTGTGGGCGCTGGCGGCCAAGTACGTGCATGACTATTTTGCTCTATAACCGTCGACACATGAGCTGACTGTGGTGCAGCACCATCTTCGGGGTCACCAACGCCATCGGCGGAAAATTCACTGGTCCCACTTGGACCTGCGGCTTCACCATATTTTGGCTCCAGGTGCGTCTGAATGCGGCGGTCCGAATGGGCACTATCTAACTAGCACCTGCGTAGTTCACACTAGAACTCTCCAGCTTCCTCCTCTTTGCGATCGCGTTGAACCTACAGTGAGCGCATCTTTTGCTCACTCTCGTATTGACGCTGGCTTACACCGCGATAGGCTGGTCGTCGTCCACCAAGTGAATGGACAGAAAATGGAAAAGTACTACGTCCTCGGCTCGTTCCTCATCTCGGCCGGCCTCACCATCCCCCCGTACGCGGCCAAACAATACGGGTGAGCCAATTCAATGTCTTACCTTCGTACCCGTGCCGCCCACTGACCACTGCTTTCTCGAAGATGGGATCCACTGGTCGAGGACTGCTGGTATTCCAACCCCGACACGAAGGCCAGGTTGGCGTGGCAGGTCCGTCCATCCTCCATATCCTCCCACTCTTAATCCCCCTCACCTCGAGCTTATCATCGCCCTGTGGCAGATCGGCACCCAGCTCTTCTGGACACTATTCACCGTCGTCGGCGAGATCGTCACCGCCGGCACGGTGGTCATATATATGATCCAGCATCAGGTGCGCAGCGCATCCCTTCCCTGCCCGCTATCCTTCCTTATTCGTGGGGTTGCCATTGACCAATGACAATCGATGCGCAGATGCGGAAGGCGCGCACGCTGGCGGCGTCGACGGATTCGCGGACGCGCTCCCGCTCGGGGTCGGTCGTCGCAACCACGAACCAGCGCGTGGCGCACGCCAACGTCTACAGGGGGATTATCTTTCGGATCGGTACGTCTGTCGCAGCGCACTGTCAAATAATTCCAATCTCAACTGACGATATCTACTTATAATCTCAGTCATGTACCCGATCGCCTCGGCACTGATCAACCTCACGAGCGTTGCGTGCGTGATTCACGCTACGGCGAACGACGGCGTGCACGACTGGACGGGGTATCGTGTGCTTCTCCTTAGTGCGTCGCCCATCTCCATCCCCCTGGATCCAGTCCGTTAATCCGTTGCTCAATTGTGCCATAGGCGACTTCGTATACGGCGGGCGCGCAATCCTCTACGCCCTCCTCGCGGCCACGGACCCAGTGAGTCTCTCCTCTCTCTCACCCCCAGAATCAATCTCTGAGTCCGAACGCATTTGTGCTATTGCAGGCCCTAGTCCGCGCCGCCCGCACCTCCATCGCGCACTACCGCGGCATGACGACAACGACGTTCACCTCCGGCGGGCGCAGCACCACCGAGGCCGGTGGCATGGGTGGCACGCCCCTCGACTCCAAGGCGCAGCAGCACCTCTCCGTGCACATCGAGCTGTCGACGATATACCAGGCGGACGACGGCGCGGTCACCGTTATCCCCGACGTCCCCAACAACTTCAAAGATGGTACCACTGGGGTGTTTGCGGACGAGACGGCGAAGCCGCCGCGCGAGATGGATATCGAGGCGGCGCCGCGCTCGAGTCAGGGGCACGGTGTCCATGGGGTGCCGATGGGGGCAAGGGGGGGTAATGCTAGTGAGATGCATGGACGGGTTATACGGAGGAGGGAGGAGATGGTTGCGAGGGATCGGGAGCGGCATGAGTTTCAGAGGCAGATTTGACGAGTCTGAGTGTGTAACTTATCTTTTTTGTAAATGTACGTGTGCCTGCGCCACCCTTCGACCAAGAAGGCAAAAAAACATGGGGTTTACTGAATACTCGGACTCGAACTGAACTGGAGTCGGCATGATGCAACCGTGGGAACCAAGTGATTCGCGAGTTCAACTTTCGAACCGTTCAGGTCAGTGTGGCTTCCTTACACAAAGAGCAGAGCAATGAATAATCGCATTGGAATACAATTTAAACTTCTCAGAAAGCAAGACAGAAAACCAGTGTACATAGTACCCCACGTCGATTCGAACCTCTTCACGGACAGAAGGTAACCGTGTACGCAGCATTCTTGCTGCTCGGGCACGTCCAGAGCGCGGTCCCGCTTGGCTCGTCGTACGCGAACGCATAGGCGTTGGGGCAGTTGCCCTCTACGCCGCGGGGAAGAAAATCAGAATTAGTAGGCCGCAAACCACGAGGTTTATAACCAACGACTCGGACTTACTGAAGTACGCGTAGTTGGTGACGCCGCTGGCGGGGCAGTTGGCGGGGACGGCGTGCGAGCCGGTGCAGCAGTTGGGGGAGTCGTCTAAAGGCAGCGCGGGGAGGGAGGTGGGTACATGCACGCTATGTGGATACAGGGGATGAGAGGGGACGTACCACCACGGCCGTTCTCCTGGTCGATGAGGCAGGGGCTCTTGCACCCGACCGGGAAGCCGCTCGCGTCGAAGGGCCCTTTCTGGGCGGTGGGGCCTACGAAACGACAAAGTTCAGTGTTCGTTCGTGAATGAATGAATGCTGGACCAGGGTATGACGCACAGTTGGGTCCGAGGTCGACGGGGCAGCTGGGGACGGCGCAGCCGACGTTGTTGTTGATGCGGATGCTACGCAGATGGAACTAACTCAGTTTGAGGGAACGGGGGAGTCATGGCGGTGATCTCACGGCAAGTTGTATCCATCGACAAGAGAGACTGTGGGGACGGGATGAGGAACAAAGGTTCAATCAAGGTGGAGCGCGGAACGAACCATCGACGAAGTCGCTTCCGCCGCCGTTGAAGTTGAACCTGGATGGAAACCGACGTCAGAGAAGAGCGGCGGTGAGGGAGGGGAGATTGAAGAAGAATGACTCTCACTCAGCAAGGGTGGCAGGAGGAACACCCGTTCCCGAGTTGACATCACAGAGATGGAGGATGGCCGTAAGAACCAGCTCATGAATACAAGTGGATATCGACGCACGAGTCCTCCATTGCATCCACCGTCCAGACACGAGTTGGGCCCGGGGTTGGTCGCGAAATTGCAGTTGCGGCGTCCCTAGAGTAGAAGAGTTATCAGGACGGGGGCAGTCCAACGGTTGGTTCAGCGTATATACCCAGATGCGACCGTCCTATGGAGGGGGGCGTCAGTCAGCGTACGCCGATGGTTGGATGTGAAGGTTCAAAAATCACCCAATCCTCCGCGAGGTTGAACACGACCTTGGTGAAAGAAGGGGCCTCCCATCCAGTCGGCTGCGTCGGGCGCGTTCCGACAGACGTGAAGAGCTACGCAGAGAATTTCATTCAGGATCAGACAAATTTTAACGTGAGGGTGAGGGTCGTACCGCCGGCCTGGCCGAACGTTGGTTGAAATCGACCAGAGGACGAAAACTGATGAAATTACTTACCAGATGGTGAACGGGCAGGCATTATAAACCTGACCACGAATTCCATGAGCATCGAAACAGCAGTAGGCACTGAACAGCACCCACCGTCATCGTACGCTGGGCAGCGGCGGAAGAGGCCATAACGAGGGAGAAAGCAGTAACGGACTTCATGTTGGAAGGAAGTGATCCCTGCGCATCTTTCATCCGCGGTTTAAGTACCTGCTCGGTCCGTGATGACACGGCCAGGTTGAGACCGTATGGGAGCTCGATGGGGGTTCTCCGCGTTGACAGACTTAGGCGAACCGAAAAGCACAATGCTAACAGAGGTCAGGAGGAGGAGGAGGGTCAGACGATGCACAGATTGCGGTTTTGTGCGTTGTGGCCTGTCACCGCTTGCCCCACTGGGGGATAAGTATCAGACAGTGTCCGTGGGGATGCGGCTCCGCTTTTAACTGGTTAGCTGCAACGCTATCGGAATTCGGAAACCCTTGCTGGTAAAATTGCATTTGGTAACTCCGATCGTCCGCGGATGAATCGAAGGATTCGAAGCCGAGATATTTGAATACTTTTTCCCTCAGGTCTGCAGTTCCTTTTTGTTCTGGCACTGAACGGCGGAGATTGCCATGGTGTAAAAGATTCGCGGTGTTGAGTCGCGTTCGTCGCCATGGTGCGGTGCTACACACAAAGTCCTTGTAGATGATCGCCGAAATTTCAACCAAAGAACAAACTCCGCCAATATATAGACTTGCGCCATACACCAGGCCAACTCAGGAATTCGCCATAAGCGTGCCCCAATCACCGCTCAGGCTATGTCGAAACTTACCAAGTCTGATGCAACCGTGAACGCCAGTGGTGCCGAGAGCAAGCCGAATGATCCGACATGCGGCGGCACCGTAAAAGCGAGGTTTTGACTGGTTTAACGCGATTCCTACGCGTTTTATGGGTTGAAAACGCGTCAATCTCGTCTTTAGAAGCGCAGAATCGCGGGGGACAGGATGGACCCAATTTACCGTATGATTTCCATCACGCGTGCTAAAACACCTCGCCGATTAATTGGCTCTTCTACTGTTTTTGTTGCGGATCATAAATCTGGCGCAGATTTGGAGAATCCACACCTATCCACACTCTGCCCTGGACTGGTGTCCTGGATTATCGGGCAACGTGAAAGGAGAGCTCTCCACAAACACCGCATGTTATCGAACATGAATGTTCGAATTCGCCGTTGAATGCGTTCAGTAAGACAAGATCAACCCTCCGCTTCGCTCTGGCGGATTGGGGGAAAGGTTCAAACGTCAATGAAACAGGTGGAGATTACATTTGTGTAACTACAGGATTAGCTAAAATCCTAGGATGCGCCGAGGCGCAAGCTCGCGATTGTGTTTATGTCACCTTCTGAGCAGGGTACACAGCTAAGACCTTGCTCTTACTGTAGGCGCTCAAGGAGAGTCGATGTTGCGACGCATTCACGAATACAGAGAGGGGAGTTGAACAATCGACATTCTTCGGTGAATCGGCGTTCGGTCGGACTTGTTGAAAGTGGGGGTCTTTCCGAAAAAACTCTACATAGTACAGAATGCTCTAATATGATCTAGGATTGAGTCGTGGCAAAAGGCTGGTCAGTGTATCCAGTGGCGATATCCTGTCCCGGTAGATAAAAGGTAGGGCGATCGTAAGGGTTTAGCACAATATCCTTTTTCAACCGCAGCGGTAAGTCAGGCTGCAAAGCACCTCGTCAATCACGGTCCAGCGTACAAAGAGTGAAATCTGAACTCATACATTAGCGATGAATGTCCGCCCAAATGCAATCAGGTTGTTCTTGTTCTTGCCATGGTCCGCGAGCTTCATGGCCGTCTCGCGTGTGAACCCTCCCGCGCTAATCAGGGGCCGGTCGCCCCAGACGTCGCGCAGGAAGTCGTTGGACTGGGCAGCGTTCTCAGCGCTGGCGTCGACGCCCGAGTCGGCGCTGATCCTGGGTTCGATCAGGTGGATGTAGGCGAGCGCGGGGTGGCGACGCTTGAGCTCCGAGACAACGTGGGTGAAGGTCGGGACTGGGTCGGCCATACCCATTCCTGCCGGGACAGATATTACATGAATGGGAGAGATGTGGAGTTAGCAAGGACTGACTGACCGAGATACGGACTCCAAGGGCTGAACCGGATTGCCGTCTTGTCCTCACCGATGGCCGCCGCCACGGCGTGGACGACCTCGAGTGCGAAGCGCGTGCGATTTTCAACACTCCCGCCGTACATGTCCGTCCTATTATTCGACACGTCCTGGAGGAATTGATCCACCAGGCAGCCGTTCGCGCCTGGACATACGCTTAGCGAGAGTAATTGCAGGTTGTCGAAAGTCAAACGAACTGTGGATTTCGACACCGTCGAATCCGGCTTCCATAGCGTTACGCGCGGCTTGAGCAAACAGCTCAACATACTCAGCGATCTCCGCCGTTGTGAGTGCCCGCGGGCGCACTTCCGCGGTGGGGTCGGCGGGGATGTCCGAGGCAGAGACGAAGGGGAATGTCGGGTCCTCGGCAGCCAGGACGGCGGGGATGGCGCCGCGGCCGAACGCAAGGGCTTGCAGGAAGATGAACGAGCCCTTGGCGTGGACGGAGCTGACGACCTGGATCGGAAGCGGCGTCAGTGCATGCATACACACACCTGTAAGTTAGTTGAAACGCACCTCTTTCCACGCATTTATCTGTTCGGGACTCCAGATTCCCGGCATGTTCGAGTATCCCCCGGCTTTGGCGGCGATGAGGGTGGACTCGGTGATGAGAAGCGTGCCAGGCGTGCTTCCTCGCTGGGTGTAATACTCCTTGACTAGGGGAAGCAACGGTACATGCTTTGCGTCGCCTTTGAACCGCGTGAGGGGAGCGAGCACGACGCGGTGCGCGAGAGAAAGCGGTCCGACGGTGCATGGTTGAAAGAGCTGGGACATTGCGTTCGAGTCACAGTTCGAGGCAAATATTATACTGCCGCGGGAGCGAAAATTCGATTATTTATCTGACTCGGTTTGTTGCGTCGGATCGGCACTGATCGGCACTGGGCGGCATCATGCTCAATGGATATGCGGAGCCGTATACCAGCCAGCGGATTCCGAGTTCGCTGCTGTCCACTGAATATCGACGGGAAACTGGCTTCGGGCTGCGCAAGGGCTGCGTGGTCAAGTCGAAGTTTCAAAAACCGGTCCTGAATTGGCAGGCGGTGATCTCCGAGAACCAAATACTGGTACACGTGTCAATGATCTCTCTTCGTTCCATCCACCACAGTCGAAATGATTGGAGGTGGCCGGCAAGCGGCGGGCACAAATTGGGCTCGGAACCCGCGCACAACCTCGTTCCTCGGTCGGCGCAAGTCCCTCGCATGTTTTTTTTGAAAAGTATTAGCTAATTTAGCGGGGCGGAACTTTCCGAGTTATGATGCCCCATTCACGTGCAATTGTTGGCGACATTCTCGGTACGCTAAGCACAAATTTTCACTTCGTTCCAATTTGTGAACGAGGAAAATCGCACAAATCGCACATCGCTACCCTCATGGACGCTGATTCGGCGAAGATCGTCCTGCACAGACCTCGGGCCTCGGCTTCCTCCAGAACTGGAGCGCTTGATCTTTGAAGTCGCCGCACTATCGTACCGAGTCGGTATACCGACTCTTATGTTGGTGGTGTGGCGAATTAAGGAGTGGTTTGTTTCTACCTTCCACTTCTCCCTCCGCGTTTTCACTGACGGCGATTCTCAAGGATCGAGCCTCTGCGGTATCGCGATCTCTACATCGCGTACACTTTCAAGGACGACCTGCACGGCTTCCCCTGGATTCAGAGGGAGGTGCTGCTCGCGGCCATTGAGTCCAGACCACCGACACTCTTCAGGAGTGTGCAGCATCTTGTCTTTGACGACTCCTTGACTCACGACTATACGCCGTGGCCCAGTGCAGCTCTTAATACCATCTTCGGCGCATGCTCTCGTATCACCACTCTCTACTCGGCGATCGATCTTAATGGCTCTCTCGATGCCCTGGGATCTCTGCAAGGCCTCCGTCGCTTAACCATCAACCTCCAGAAGTTGTTCCACCCCAGGCCCATTGATTTTGCGCACCCAATGTTCCAAAATATTACCCACCTCGAGTTAGACGATGATGATGAGCAGCACACGGTAAACCTCGAGGCGACCTACTCCTCGATAGTCACTCTCCCGAATCTTTCCCACATCGCGTTCCAAGGGCGGGCTTCCCTCTGCCGCGCCCTGGAACCGCTATTCCGGGGACACGGCGCACGACTGCGCTGCTTCGTGTTCCTGGCGGTGTGGATGGGTGCGGAGATCACGGCCATGCTTCTGCCAGGTCCCCATCTGCCTCAGTTCGTCCACATCGACCAAGCATATTTACTGGGCGACGGGCGTCGAGCGGGGACGGACTATTATTGGGCCCTTGCGGAAGAATTCCTTGACGCGAAACGTGATGGAAGAGTCGAAGGTGAGTTGTATAGGGCGTGTGTCCCGTGTCTTATATCTATCCGCATAGGTTCAGTGTACAAGATCTGGGAGAGGGAACCGCCCTGGCGGACCTGAGCTCCGGGCGATTTCAACACATCGGTTGGAATATCATCCGCTCTATACTTCGTATTCTTTATTGCTAGACCGAATGGAGGGCTGGAAGTAGTCGAACCTCGTTTCGTCCGCACGCAGAAATGTTGATGTAGCAAATAATTCCACCTGGTAGCTTCATTTTACGAGGAAGGACTGGATAGCGAAGAAGACCCTTTCTATGTTCCCGTGGAAGGATAGGTTTTTCGGAACAACTTGAGGCTTCGGCATCTTTCGGCCGATTTCCGCCGCGTGGGAAAATGCTGATAAAGCATCACCTCTTGCTCTCAACGACCATCGTCCTGGTCCAATGGGGACGACGCTCAACCCACTGTTCACAGAGCTCACAAAACAAGATAGAATTGACATCAAACGGGTGTCTGGGCAGGTCCGTGTTCAATAAGCCCCCTTTTTTGTCGAGGGATGCGCCACGGCACCCAAAGAATTAACCATCCACGCAGGCTCCTTGCGCCGAATGTAAAAGGTATGGCATCCTCATCCCGGTTCACCGTTATCTGATCACCTTGAACCATACCAGGCTCAAACTCAGATGCGACAAAAGGATTCCCTGCGCGTCTTGCGGTAATAACCAGCGCCTCTCACTCACGATGGCAAACTGACTGGCCCGACTAGTCCGCCGCGGCTGCGATAAAACGTGCCCAACGGGTAACGTCTGCTCTCGCTGGTTATCTGTTCCCGGTTGACGGAACACCAGGAAGTTACCTCCCAACTGGCCGTGGCAAACGGTAAAGCTAGTCCGAGTCAAGACCGTTACAGCGTCGTTTACTCAATTACTCTAGCGCTGTACCAACCGAGGCCTCGCGCTTAAAAGCCACGCTAGCCGCGATGGAAGAACGGAGGAGAGAACTGGAGAGTACCATTACGAAGGCCAGCAATTATTATCTAGACACCTGCCCACACCTCGGGTTGACAGTTCCCGGCAAGAGGGACCCGGGGGAAACTCTAGCGGACAGACTGGGTGCTCTCAGTGTCGACGACACCGGCGTCACACAGTACTTTGGCCCCACCGCAGGCACAGAGGTGAGTACACCTTTGAACGAATTATCATCCAACCTGATCCTTGGACAGGCGCTACTATCCGTTCGTGATACCCGTTTTGCTGGTACGCGAGACTCATCCGCGCGCAGATTCAAGTCCTCGACGACCCCGATGCCGACGACACGACAGACACACCACCTATATTCGATGTCGTGACTAGCTCCTTCCGCGTCAAGGCAATGGCCTGGGACGCGCCACACGCGCTCACGCAACTCCTCGCACACCTACCCCCGAAGCCGCGTGCCTGGGAACTCGCTGAGGTCTACTTCGAGCACGGATGCTGGAGCGGGACGCCCATCATGCGCACTGAGCTCTTCGCGCTCCTTGCGCGCGTCTACGGTAAATTCAGTGCCGATAATACTGTACCAATGTCAGCCCCGACGTGCTCTGCGCACGAGCTGGCGGTGCTCTACGGTGTGTTCGCGCTGGCAGCGCTCGTTGACCTCCTCCTCCCGCCGTACAACGCCGAATCCGAGTATTACTTTGACCTGTGCCGCGCGGCCCTGTCCGTGCGCTCCGTCTTCGACGATCCGCAGCTCGCGACTCTACAGGCATTGGTTCTCACGTCGATATTCTACGCCCACGGCGGACCACGGTTCTCGATGGAGAGTGCGTGGTCGGTCATTTCGCTGGCGGCGACTCTCGGCAAGAATGTACGTCGACTGATCCCGATTCACGGGTTTCTCGCTGATATTGCTGCGGTCCCACAGATGGGGCTGCGTGCGTCCATACCTTCCCCTCGAAGCTCGCGCACTTATCGTTACGATACCAGATCGCGAACGGTTCCACCCCGAGATGGCCCCGGAAGAAGTACAAAGACGGCGTGTGCGCTTCCTCTCTTCCATCCACCGCGTGGGGCGAATATCTCACTTCCTATCTATCGTAGGCCTGCTTCTGGGAGTTATACGCGATCGAAACGCTTCAGAGTCTGGTGGTCGGCCGTCCGTCAAGCACGGCTCTCGCCGATATCAGCTGTCCCTTCCCCACGGACGACGAGCAGCAGATCGACGACGCCGGAGGTATCCGACCCGGGTGTGAGTGGTATCTCATCATTCGTACCGCGTATCGTACCTTAGAGGACCCAACAGTCTACCACCGTCGGTGGCATTTCATCAAGCAGGTATGATGCTCTCTCGACTGTACGCCTGCCCATTGATTCACAAATTCAATGATCGCGAAGGTTGCTGCTCCTGTGATGGACGCCTCACTGACGGCGAAGCCGCCCAGCTACGCCACCATCGTCGAGTTGGACCAACGAATACGCAAGTTCATGCACTCACCCATGTGCACCCCACCAGGCGCGGCGGACGACGACCGCGGTTCGCCCGCGCTATACGTCCAGCGCCGATCGGTGCAACAGTCCTGCGCAAAGAGTACGTCCGATCCTTCCATATTTCTCCTACTGAGTCCGGTCCTTTTAGTGCTGGTCTACATCCACAACCACGCCTGCGTGCGGGCGATCCTGGAAAATCCAGACGACCCGTACTACACCAAGCACGCGACATCCTTCCTCTCAGGGTATCGCCACGCGTCGGAGATAATCCGTGCCGACCTCGATAGCTTTCGACGTCATCCTGTCCTCTGCGCACGGTGGTGGCCTATTTGGAAGAGTCGTAAGTGCTACGCCCCGCTATGGCCTCTAACTGTACTGAATCTTGCTCGACTTACGGTTTTTAACGCCGCTGTATGTCTTCAATTCTGACCAGAAGAGTATTCTTGACGCGTAAAAACAGATGATCGTCGGCGCCGTCGCTGCCGGGTGTCCGCAGAACCACTACGGGCCACGGGCGCTCCTCGAGTTGTTCGTCGCCGTGGACCTGTTCGAGGGTGGTGCTGCCTCGTCGTTCCGCGCCCGAGGGGCCTTGGTACGTCCTGCAACCAACCACTCGCCCATATGTACACGTCCGCTGACCAACACCATGACAGAACGTCCTGCGCAAACTGCGTGCGAAGGCGATTGCGGCGTATTCCAGGCACTCGGGAGACCTGAAGAGCGCCGCTGATGCTGATGCCGACGCGGACGCAGCGCTCGACGTTCTCGCCGGGCGCACACGTGTCATCGCCCAGAACATCATCGCGAGGCGCACCTCCCGCAAGTCGGACGCACACGTATACCCCGCGCCGCCATCACCTGACCGTGACATTACCCTACCTCTGAGCGATGGCGCGCCATTCGCGTTCGAGCCGTCACTGGTCGAGTACTTTGCCTCTGCATCTGGGAGGCCGGAGTTTGACGCGGGCATCGCCACATGGACGACGACTGCGAGCGGGGGTGGTTATGAGCCGGCTGAGCCGGCTTTGTTCGACATGCCGATGGACACGATGACCACTTTCGCCGGTGGTATGGAGGGCCTGGTGGGGGCACCGGACGAGGTTGGGAATCCCGTTCCTTGGGGGCAGTTCTATCGCGAACCAGAGTGGCTGGAACTGTTGTAGATTCGGTTCCGCCAAAAGACTTGCAACTTGTTGTGCCATCACTGAAAGAACGAACTCTTCCCGCATTCAATTGTTCGAGGCTGGAGGGTGGGCCGCAGTGTACTCAACAAACGTCCCGATTCAGCTTTGAACCCAATTACTTAGGCCAACACGGCAGCCCGCACTGACGAACTGCTTTCGCGTCACCCCGTGGTGAATGATCCAACGCACACTCAGCGAAAAATGATTATTTCCTCGCAACCGGGCTTGTTCCGGGCTGCAAATATTGATCATGAATGGAACCCCAGAGAACGTGTTAATTCAAAAACGTGAAGGATGATTAATCTGAGTTGTTCTAGTAGGTTCTAGTATGAGAGTATGGGCCCCATTGATTCAGCCTCAATTGCAGTTCCCCCTTGATAATCTCTCGCGGAAGGCCGCGTTTACGAGCTGTCTTTCCGTCACGCAGCACGAATTGCGTTGGTGAATAATCCAACGAGTTGTCAGCACAAGGGACGCCGATCATGTTGAAATTCTAGAGTCAAACTCCGCTTTAGGGTCCGCGGCTCCCACGCGTTTACACGGTCGTCGCAGGCTTAAAAGGCCGACGAGCGGACACCAAGGTTAACCTTTGCCACCATCTCCCCCACAATCGCATAACCCACACCATGTCCTCCCCCAAGATCGCCATTGTCATCTACAGCATGTACGGCCACATCGTCAAGAGTGCGTCTCGACCCTCCTTTCCATCCTTCCTTTCTTTCGTCGCTAATCGATGAACTGGCTGCAGTGGCTGAGTCCGTCAAGGCTGGAATCGAGGAGGCCGGCGGCAAGGCTACCATCTACCAGTGTGTTTCTCCCTTTTCTTTCAGCCGCCTGAGGCTAGAACGAGCCCAGGATTCCGGAGACGCTCCCGCAAGAAGTGCTCACCAAGATGTACGCGCCCGCCAAACCCGACTACCCCATCATCGACGCCACGACCCTCGCCACCTTCGACGCGTTCATCATGGGCATCCCGACGCGTTTTGGCAACTTCCCTGGGCAGTGGAAGGTGCGACGGCGTTCTCACTTCTTTTCGCCCCATTGATCCTAATTTCGACGCACTGTAGGCCTTCTGGGACACCACCTCCGGACTATGGGCGCGCGCCCTCGCCGGGAAATACGCAGGCGCGTTCGTCTCCACGGCCGGTCCTGGCGGAGGGCAGGAGGTCACGATCCAGAACGCTGTCAGTACGCTCGCGCACCACGGCGTCGTCTTTGTGCCGTTCGGATACGCGTCGGCGTTTGGACAGCTCACGAACCTCTCGGAGGTGCACGGCGGTGCGTGTTTTATCTTTTGTGCCTGCACACCCACACGCCCCCACGCTCCATCACCTCCCCTCGTGTCCACCGTTGTAAGTATCGAATCGCCGCTGATAACACCGACAGGCTCCCCCTGGGGCGCAGGCACCTTTGCCGCCTCGGACGGCTCGCGCCAGCCCACCGCGCTCGAGCTCGAGATCGCCAAGATCCAGGGCGCGCAGTTCTACGGCGTCGTGAAGAAGGTTAGCTTTTAGATTGGAGAGGAGAGGATATGTAGACGATGGAATGCAATGCGAGGCGGCGGAGGGGATTGTCTAGTAGAATGATGTGAATTGGATTGGATCGTAAAAAGTACATAAAAATGCAAGATAACGAGCTGAACGGGATGAGAGCTGTGAGAACGGTGCAAGGTTCAAAGTACGAGGGAAAGGTGGGATGGAGTGTTGCGTGTATTCTCCACGTCGCGCGGGGTTGAAGGTTACAAGGAGACGAGAATCAAGTAGTGGTAGCCAGGAAACGGGTAGCATAGTCCATCGACCGGCGCCCCTCCCAAAACGGAGGCCTGTCCAAGATCTTGTAGAGGTTATCTATGCCGACAGAGGTAAGCAAGATATCACACAAACAAGCCTGGGGTGAGACTCACGAGGGACACGTCGAGCACGCTTCGCGGCAATGAATTCTTCCGCAAGGGACCAATAATCTTCACCCTTGTGCACCCCGCGGAGCCAATGGCCCACAAAGTCTGTTTGGGCGACGTGAACGAACAGGGGGAAACGGGGACCGTGAAGGGGCTCCCCCGTCGAGAGGAAGACGAAGCAGCGTAGTCGTGCCGCGGCGCCGCCGTGGGCCTGGAAGAGCGGGCGCATGACTCCGCAGAGCCAAACGCCGTTGAACGCGACGTGAGAGAGGTTCGGGATGGTGACCATCGTTGCGTAGGAGGGTAAGGCCACCTGGACTTCGTGCTCGTCCGGATTCTCGAAGAGCTCGAGGTGCGTAATTTTTCGAAAAAGGGGATGCGCGAAATCGACGGCGGCAGGGTAGAACAGGTCTCGTGCGTTGATCGACAGGCGACGGAGGTTTTGGAGAGATTGGAGAGCATTGAGGGATGCTCCGAGGCCGATCGACGAGGAGAGAGTGGTGATATGTGGGCATGCGCTGAGGAGGGCATTCAGAGTTGCGCTGGGTGCGTATTCAGGCGGAGTGCTGTGGAAGAAGAGACATTCCGGCACGCCCGCCATGAAGAGGGTATGTGGTCTAGATTCAAATGCCCGCAGTACGGTCTCCGCCGAGAGGACGCGAAAGCCGTCCTTTTTGCGTGTTTTGGTGTCTGCGATGCAGAGAACGCGATACAGGAAGGGCTCGAGCCTTGAATGAAGATAGCAGTCAGTCTCAACGCGGAGACAGAGGTGAGCATTGAAACGCACCAGCTTTTAATCCGCCATGCCACCAACACGAAAGTCGGTATACCTCTTGGATGCGAGCGTGCAGCGTCTTCAAAGATCAAGCGCTCCAGATCTGGAGGAAGTCGAGGACCGGGGAAGCCAATTTGCGTCGAATCATCGCTCATGGTGGTGGCCAGGCGGCCACAACGCGCGATTCGGGCGATTTCCTCGCTTCGAATGTGGTGGACGGAAGGAAGAAGCAGACAATGGGCAAACTTGGAGCAAACACAGGTCAACGTGTATCTGATCGGAATGATGCGGCCGACGCGACGGGACTTGATCCTTGAACCCCACCGGATGTTTCCTGTGGTTGAACAGTTCAACGCCACCAAATGTAGCGGCGGGTTCACCATTGAGCTTCCGACGATATCTATATCTTCTTCCAACGCAATCCGCTGGATTAAATGGCAGAGCTGCAATATGCTGGTCTGTAAGTGGACTTATAAACGGTACCAGAGTGTTAGGTAGGAAGTACTTATGTTGACAGTATTGAGTAGCGTTCACTGTGCTGGAGGGACGAGAATCACTTAAGTACTCCCAGTCGAATTATCGGCAATTTGGTTTTCTCAAGGTTGGCTTCGCCAATTGTCCTGGGAGTAAGAAAGAGTCTAGCACGGAGCAGACAGGGTTCTGCGTGTCGAAATGTAAAAGTGACGCCCACGCTGCTAGCAGCAAGAGAAGACGGCGTCAGTGCCGCCCTGTCACGGAATCGCTCAAACAGTTGAAGGCAAGGCCCGTCTCGAGAGTCGGTTCAGGCTCGAGCAGCGCGTCTTAAGCCTTGCCTCGTTGAGCAGCGTTGAGCGCAGAATACGCCTACCGGCGGGAACCAAGTGGAAGCGGGAACGAAGCGGCGTCGTGAGAAGAGTCGCATGGAAATCAGATGTATTGCGGAAGTGCCCGGCGGTTTCCCACGGTTCAAAGCTTGGTTCAATATTTCCTATCATGTTGCTCGCGTGGAAGTGTTTCCAGTACCAGTGTCTTGGCCATCGCGATTATCCTGGAAGCGGCGAATGATATGTTGACGTCGATGGAGAGCGCGGCACATAGCCCATCCTTCGAACGCGAAAAACCATAGGATGAGCTTCAACAAATTCGAAGGGAGCGTTCACTCGTTCGCCAAATAATTAGCTCTTCACAACGCGGCAGTGCCGTTGAGAGTCACAAGCGCCCCCATTTCCCAGAGTCCGATAGTTCCGAGTCCTTCCGAACATGTGGTTCTGAAACCTCAAGTTGAACTCCATTCGGCATCCTTTGATTCCGCCATTCTATCCTGGAACTCCCCGACGGAAATGGATGGCACTGCGTATGGCGCTTCAAGAACGACCTAATAAGTAATCCCTGACGTCCCCGCCACCAAGGAACCTCGCAAACAACCTTCCTTTACAGTCTTCTCCAATTGCATCCCCTCAGGTTTCGAGACCATCTGCAGTCTCCGCTTTGTTGGGGTCTATTAATACTTCCCCAAGCCTTTCCAACGATGTCGTGCTGTTAAAGATAACCACCGCATGTTGGACATCATGTTCAACCGGCGACCGAATATCCGATCCCCAAATGGCTACCGAGGCATATGTACGCGTCCACTTCAACCATACCGAGTGTGGGGATCGCGGGGAACGGTTGCCGGCGCCCGTCGTAATACGGGTTTCTGCACGATGACTCTGAGCTGACGAAGTCGAGGCTATAAAATCGCACACTGAACCTCGTGGGCGCCCAGTTGGATTCCCCCCTCGTTTGCCTCATATTCTTCCAATCTAACCCGAAATGTTCAACAAGAGCGCTCTGCTTCTTGCCACTACTTTGGCGCTTTCGGTCGCCGCGTCGCCGTCGCCTTCCCCCGCCGTAGCCGTCGGTGGCACGACCATTCCCCTGCGCAAGCGGACTTCCCTCACCCGCGCCGACGGCGTCTTCGACAGGGACAAGGCCATCGCTCAGGGTGTCCGCACCGCCAACAAGCACCGTCAGAACTTGATCAATCTCCAGAAGAACACTGGATCCCTATACCCCGTGCGTTTTCCCTTCACCGCCCTATATACTCATCCCACTCAACGACGGCTGTAGGGTGCTGAGATCAAGGAGGTCGCCAAACTCCCCGCCGACATCGAGGCCCGCCTGTCCCACCGCGCTGAGAAGCGCCAGTCCGAGAAGCTCACCGACGAGAACGACGGCGAGGAGTGGGCGGGGACGATCTCCATCGGCACGCCTGCCCAGAAATTCTTGATCGACTTTGACAGTGCGTTCATCGTCCGGGCCTCTGGTTCTCTAATATTAATGCTAAACGCACAGCCGGCTCGTCCGACCTCTGGGTCCCCTCTTCCTCTTGCACGAGCTCGACCTGCTCTGCAAAGTCCAAGTACAAGGCTTCGTCGTCCTCGACCACCGTCAAGAAATCGGGGACGTTCACCATCGTCTACGGTGATCACTCCACAGTTAGCGGACCGGAGCTGACTGAAACAGGTGAGCTTGTTCCTACTCAGTTTTATGTTGCCTCGTACTCATGTCCATTGTGCAGTCACCGTTGCGGGAGTTACTGCCACCAACCAAATATTCAGTGCAGTAAGCGACCCGGCTCATATTCTCACATCGTTATCCTTATTCCATGTGTTAGGTGACTACTCTCTCGGCCAGCTTCGCCGACGACCCCATCGACGGGTTAGTCCTCGCGTTCATCCATCCACGGGGGTCAGACTGACAGATTATTCAAACAGTATCCTCGGCCTGGCGTTCCCCTCGCTCGCGGCTCTCAACGGCAACCCGTTCTTCACCACCGCCAACTCCGAAGGCACCGTCGACGCCAACCAGTTCGCCTTCTACCTCGCCAGCAGCGGCTCCGAGCTGCTCCTCGGCGGCACGAACCCCGCCAAGTTCAGCGGCGACATCGAGTTCAACTCCATTGACTCGTCGAACGGCTTCTGGCAGGCAACTGGCGCCAAGGTCAAGATCGGCTCCACCACCGCCGTCAGCAACATCGATACTATCATTGACTCCGGAACCACCCTCATGTGAGCACACTCTCGAAATTGACCTATTTTATGCTAAATTCCGAACGCTTTTGCAGGTACGGCCCGCCCGCTGCCATCAAGGCATTCTACGCCAAGATCTCCGGAGCGAAGCTCTTTGACTCTACCAACGGTACGCACATTATTTCTGTCGAATTGAACCGGGCTGAGACCCAACTGGCAGGTTTCTACTCCTTCCCCTGTTCGACGCCTCCGAAGATCTCCTTCAACTGGGGTGGCCAGGACTGGGCCATCTCCACTGACAGCATCAACCTCGGGCAGACCGCAACCGGCTCATCGAGCTGTGTGAGCGCGCTGGCTGCTCAAGACCTCGGCCTTGGCTCTACCGTCTGGCTGATTGGCGACACCTTCATGTCGGAGGTCTACACGGTTCGTCGTTATTTCTTGCTTCCGCTTTGTGATTTTACTCAGCTTTTCTCAGGTGTTCGACGTTGACCAGGAAGCTGTTGGGTTCGCTGCGCTTGCATAGACTCAGATTCTGATACTGTCCGTACATTCAATATGAGCTCGATTGGCGTGCATACTGTCAGATTGCAGCGGAAACCAGAATTTTTGTTTGATCGATTCGACGGAAACATCACCCCATCACTCCAACTTCCCACGGTTGGCTTTTGGCATCAATTGAACTTCCCACGGTTCGAATTTGCTATCCGAAACATCGTTCACCCCTGGACTGGCTATATGGAGACAATCAGTGAGTGCGTTGCTCCCTGCCGTTGATTCAGCAGCCGTATGGAGGAATGTGGTGCGGGGGAGACAAACAATGGAAGTGGTAGGGATTCAGGGTCAAATTACGGAGAGGGTGGAGTTAGGTCCTCTATTCCGGTAGAGCTCCATTATTCCCCTCGCTTCCTCGCACTCCTCATTTGTTCAGCTACGTATCCAGTCGGGGAGGGGATGAATGAAACCAGTAAGAAGGTTGGAGGATACTGGGAAATACGGTCGGTGGCCAGGCTTGGCGGAGGCCCGAAAGATATAAGAGGGCAGGAGGAACCACCGGAGATGAGTATAACCTCAAGGAGGTTGTAGGATACTGAGGAACCGGAATTTGATGCGGGTGCAGGCCAAATTGAGTTGAAGATGGCCGTGGGGACTGGTTGGGATTGAGCCTGTGATACCAGAGCGGCCAGAAAGGCGGTGTTGCGCTCGGTGCGCGTCTGCAATTCATAGGGATAGTAGTCTGTGTTGAAGAAGATTTCCCCCGTTCGACTCGGGGCTTGGCCATGCAAAGGTGTCGGGCTCGATTTTGTTGCTCTGCGCGATTGTTCGTGAGCGTGCAACACGAGCATAGCCAGCGGCCACCGCTTGAGCTCCTGCTGTTTCTGGGTGGATCTTGGGTCTGCGGTACGTAAATGTGGTTTGGGGATGTTGCTGTGAGGATGAAGCGGAAAGACCAATCCCTAGAGGAACTTCAGGGCGTGTTCGGAATATGTCCGCAATTCATGGAGCGTGGTTGAATTTAACGGAGATTCCCCCGTTCGATTCGGGGCTGGGCTATAAATAGAGTGTTTCTTTTTCCTTCTTGTCTGAGTGGCAGCTGGGGTGGACGCGAAGATATAGCAGTTCAAGGGATCTTAAATTTATTTCGGCGGCGACGTTTAATCGAAATCGATGTCGATGAACCTGGAACAAAACATTGCTGAGGAAAGCCTGGTTGCGTTTCGAACGCGTCTGCAAAGCGTAATAGTGGTTATTGAGAGTTAGAACACAATGCCTTGTTCGATTCAGGGGTGCTAGTTGCTCGCGGGCTTTTTCCGTGTTGTTTCTGCCAATACTGGAACAGTGTGAGTCAAGAGGATGGCGGTACTGGCGCATTGCAAACTCGAACAGGGCGGAGGTTGAGCTGACAAGTTGAATTTGCATCGAAGATCATCCAAGGACATGTGAGTGAACTCAAGACTGGTATCTGTCAACAAAGGCTGAGTTGGGCTCGGTGCGCGTCTGCAGCTCATGTGCGCCCCCGAGCAGTTTGTTGTAGATTCCCCGGTTCGACTCGGGGCCGGGCCATTATGGAAAAGTCAGCCTGGTTGTTCTCTCTCCGCGGTTGTTCTGAGGACGACGAGAAGGAAGTTGAAGGATACCCACAAAATGAATGATAAGTTTCCGAACAATGAATGCTTTCGAAGCGGTTGGGAGTTGCATTGAACTTGAAGGAATTGGGAGACGCAGATGATGAGTGATACCAAGTGTTTGAGGAAGGCCTGGTTGCATTTGGAACGCGTCTGCAATTCATGGAGCGCGATGGTTGTAAATTAAAACAGATCTCCGTTCAACTCGGGGTTGGGCCATTTATGGATCTGCGGTCATATTTTTCCGTCCCATTAGTTATTCGTTACCCAGACGTCGTCAGTCCGAGCGAGCAGGAGACCCTGGCGCTTGCGTTATCTACTTTCGGTGGACCATACCGGGTATCGAGTTGAGGGGGGTGGGAGCGTGTTGAGTTGAATGTGGCCATAGAAAGAGGTCAGTCAAGCGGGGATGCCAGGGTGTCAAGAAAGGCCTGGATGAGCTCGGAGCACGTCTGCAACCCATGGAACCAGGTTGCGTAAATTGAACGCAGATTCCCCCGTTCGACTCGGGGCCGGGCCATAATTTGAGGGGCGGAGACATTTTTTTCCGACGCAAATTGCCCTAGCGAGGGATAACCCCGGCGCTTGACTTCTTTATGGTTCGAGGGTTGATCTTGGGTGTACGCGGATTCTACGCTATGGAGCCAGCGGGTTGAGAGATGTTGAACTGATTCTCGGCTTCAAAGATTGGTTGAAAGAGATAGCAGGAACCGGAAGAGGCTGAGGAAGGCCTGATTACGCTTGGTGCGCGCCTGCAACCCGTGTGGTATCAACTTTGGTTCAACGCAGACCCCGTTCGACTCGGGACTAGGCCATGGAGGCGACCCTAGAGGCATTATAATTTTCCCTCTTTTCTTGGCTGTTCGCGCCAGTACCAGCGAGTAGGAAACTCCGGCTCCAGAGTCCATTTGGACTTGGGGTATACGCTGATCTGTTGAGAGAAACTGGGGCGCAAGGATCAGTCAAAATAGATGTCGACGAAGCCGAGACAGAAAGCCGTCGAGGAGGGCTCGGTTGCGTTTGGAACCCATCTGCAATCCATACAGCGACATTTCTCGAGGTCAACGCAAATCCACCCGTTCGATTCGGGACCGGGGCCATACTATTCGTAGCGTTGAACGTATTTTTCATTAGGTTAGCTGTCTGAACGCGCAAGAAGAATACACCTTTCCTGCTTCGCCTCGGCTACGGAGTGAAGTTGAATGTTGGTCAAGCGGGAAACTGAAGTGTTGAGAAAGGCCGGTTGACGTTGTATTCGGAACACGTCTGCACCTTTGCACCGTTCGGTGAGTGTTTACCCGTTCGAGTCAGAGTCGGGGCCGGGCCATATTGAAGATAGCCTCCGGCATTTTTTCCTTGTCCTCGGTCGTTCGCGTGGAGAAGAAATCGTGCTATTGTCGTACTAGCGGAACGGTGTTAGGCCACCATGGTGGGTCGAAAGAGATAGGTGAGACGAAGAAACCAGGCCGTCGAGGAAGGCCTGGTTGCCCTCGGCAGACGTCTGCAATTCATAATGCCACTGTAAGAATATTATGCAGAGTCCCCTGTTCGACTCAGGGCCGGGCTATAAGACTCCATCCGGCTTATTCCTTTTGTTTCTGTTTCCTTGCGTCGCTCGACATGACGCGCGGGCGAGTGTTGTGCTGCGACAGAGCCCCGTTGGTCTTCGATGTCCATTGTCCTGCACTGGTCGAGGACCCCGTTCGATTCGGGAGTGAGGCATTAGTATGGGGTGCAAACGTTTTTTTCCTCTCTTATTCATCGTGGAACTGCCGAGGTGATTTGACGTTTTGAACGCCTTCCCGTCGATTTTAAGGCTCCCCTGATTTGAGCGAGACATCCAGGGCACGCGGGATGAATCTCAGCTAGTTATACCTAGCCTTCCCATCCTGGCAGAAAAGATTGTGGGCCCCGTCGGTGCCGGAATACCATTTCGAAACAGTGCCCAGGCTGCCACACTGCGCAAGCGATTGGCGTCTGGCTGAAGTAATGCGAGGTCCAGACTCTTCCCAGGCTCAGAGACACTTCAGAAATAGGGGCCAAGTAGCACATGAACAGAGGAGTGCTAGCAGACGAGGGGCGCGTTAAGACCAACTTCAACTCAAACTGCACCGGCTTGGACCTTGGACCAGGCCCTGTCAACAATCTCGGCAGGCAGCGTGCCGGCCTTGACTTCCTCCTCGTCGACGTTGGCCTGTCCTTCCAGGGCAACAGAAAAGGAAAAAAAGGCATGACGACGATCCGCAGGTAATTATCAAATTAGTTTTCACTCGGGAATGCGAGAACAAACCACAACACCCAGCAATGAACGCTTCGTCCGAGGAGGCACTATAGTTAAGTATAATAACCTGGACCAGCGAAAGACCACCTTAATCCCCCAGATTTTGAGCGGAAAATGGAATTCAGCGGAAACTGGAGTGTTTGGATTCGATTTAGCGGAGACATCACTCCATCAATCCAAATTCCCACGGTTGGCTTTTGGCATCAATTGAACTTCCCACGGTTCAAGCTTGCTCTCGAAACGTGGTTCACCCTATCGACCGGCTGTTCTCTGCCGTAGATTCAACAGACACACCCAAGGATGTGGTATGGGGTAGAGTCGCGGCCACGAATAATGAGAGTGGCAGAAATTTGTACTTAAGTAATGACGGAGAGTCAACGTCAGGGATGTGGTACGGGGCCCGGCGGAGAGTCGCCGCGACGAGTAATGAGAGTCGCGGTGATTTTCACTTGATGACGGAGAGGCTGGCGTTAATGTTATTCTTTCCAGTGAGCTTTACTGGATAAACCAAGTGTGGTCTGACTGTGTGGATGATTTTCCAGATGTGAATAAATCAACGAAAGTCTGTTTCCAGGACTCCTCCGAACCGAGGGGAGGTGAAAAATTAGATTCTCAGCGTCGGGCTTTGTGTCCTCCTCGCACGTCGATCTACCAATCCCCCGAGTGGAACCTCATATTATATCTTGCAACGGTCTGGTAGGAACGGATAAAAGAGAATGTTCAAGCTGCCAGTCAGGCGCCGGGAGTCGAACCCGGTCTTCTCCCATCGACGCGGAAACCACAATCACAAGGAGAGGGAGTGTGCACCGCGCACCACGCCTGTGCGTACCCTTTTCGCACTTCCACTGAATATCCTATATCCTACGGAGTTGAATTCGAGTTTCTTGGGTCTTTCAGGCCGTTGAGCTAGCAAGTCAGGCTCAGGTTGAAATTCAGAGTGACAGAGGAGGAGGGCATGTTCAAGACCTCTAGCGGGCGCCGGGAGTCGAGCCCCGTCCTCTTCCCGTTCAATCCACTGTCTCAGAACAGAGATATCATATGAAAGGGAGCGTGCACCGCGCACCAGACCTGGCTTTCCGTACTCCCATTCCTCACACTATTAATAGTCAACCTTCCGAGTTGGTTAGATACACAACCTTCCAATTCTCCGGCCTGCTTCAAGTCGTCAGTAACTGAAACTCGCCGGTTGGAGATTCTAGGTGCAAAAAAAAAAAAAAAAAGGAACGAGTTCAGACTTATTCAGGCGCCGGGAATCGAACTCGGTTTCAACTCACCATCGTCAAGTAGGAAGAGGGAGTATGCACCGCGCACCACGCCCGATTGTGCATTCTCCACAATCCCCCAACTGAGTACACTTATGCAATGCAACTTTCCTGCATGTCGGAGTTGTCGGTTTGAAAAAGGGTGTACTTATGCGAGAAGTAAAACAACCGCCTTCGCCGCGTCTAAGGTCTTAGGCGGGCGCCGGGAGTCGAACCCGGTCTTCTCCCATCGAGACCGAAACCACCATCACCACGCACCACGCCCGCGTGTTCCCTGTGCCTATGCCGACTGAATATCCTATATCCTACCGAGTTGGACTCCGATCCTCAGTATCTTCAGGTCGTCGTCCGCAACTGAAACTCGTCGGGTTGAAATTCTAGGTGCAAAAGCGATTCTGCAGGTTTTGATTTAGTCAGGGCGCCGGGAGTCGAACCCGGACTTCTCCCTGTTCAAGCCATCCGGGACGAAGCCAAGAGTAGGGAGTGTGCCCCGCGCACCACGCCCGTACATTCATACCCTGCCCGAGCTGCCAATGAAGCCATCAGCTGAAAAGTGGATTCGAGAGAAAGAAAAAGTTGCATTACTGTCAAACAGCTATTGGGCACTTGGGAGTCGAATCCGGTCTTTCTCCCTGTTCAAGACACCCAGCGTGAGGTAGGAAGGGGAAGTGTGCACCGTGCACCACGACTGTATATATCCTCTTCCTATGTCGATACCGAGCTGAATTCGAATTTCCTGGG
The DNA here is from genome assembly GCA_029281495.1 of Mycena filopes. Taxonomy (NCBI): domain Eukaryota; kingdom Fungi; phylum Basidiomycota; class Agaricomycetes; order Agaricales; family Mycenaceae; genus Mycena; species Mycena filopes. The sequence goes on from JARIHR010000015.1 coordinate 1,181,979, forward strand.
TGTTTTCAGGCCGTTGAGAGCGGAGGAAAGTCTTCAGGTTGGAATTCAAGGAAGGAATTCAAGGAAGGAAAAAATCCCTGGATTCCACCGTTCCAGTCAGGCGCCGGGAGTCGAACCCGGTTCTCTTCCTGTTCAAGCTATACAGAACAAGAGTAGAGAGCGTGCACCGTGCACCACACCCGATATTTCCCACCAACTATTGCACTCAGGTAACATCCAACACTCGTGCCGTCAGGATCAACTCACGCTCCAGCGCGAGCACAACAGACCGAATTCAACCACCCATCTCAAAGCTATGTCATGGCCCTTTGAATGAATTGGGAGCAGGTGAAGGTCGGTGGTTTGCAAGGCGATCCGAAACTCGTCGGGTCGAAATTCAACAGCGCAAAAACCGTATTCTTGTTCTACTCAGTCAGGCGCCGGGAACCGAACCCGGTTCTCTCCCTGTTTCAACTCACCATTGTCAAGTAGGAAGAGGGAGTATGCAACGCGCACCACGCCCGATTGTGTAGTATCCACAATCCCCCAACTGAGTACACTTATGCAATGATACTTTCCTCCATGTCGGAGTTGTCGGTTTGAAAAAGGGCGTATGCGAGCAGGAAAACATTTCCCCTAGTGCTCCAGTCAGGCGCCGGGAGTCGAACCCGGTCCTCTCCCTGTTTAAGCTATCCAGAACGAAACAAGAGTATGGAGAGTGCACCGCGCACCACGCCCGTGTTGTACCTTTACACTTCGACCGAATATCGCACGGAGTGGAATTCAAATTTTCTTGGGTCTTTCCAGCCGTTGAGGTGGCAAGTCAGGCTCAGGTTGGAATTCAAGGGAAGAAAAGCGCGTGTTCCAGATTCCATTCGGGGGCTGGGAAAATAATATCTTGAAGCCTAAGAGCATGGTCAAGGGCTCCCAGCAGGTTGTCAAGCAATTCACAGTGTGTGCGAGTCCCATTTTTACTGGTCCATGTGGTCTGTCAATTGTACATTTCCTGTTGCGCATATTATTCAACGAAAAAAGCTTTCCTACTATCTAGTCAGGCGCCGGGAGTCGAACCCGGTCCTCTCCCTGTTCATACAATACGAAGTCAACAATGAAAGGGAGTGTGCCCCGCGCACCACGCCCGTACATTCATACCCTGCCTGAGCTGTGAATGAAGACATCAGCTGAAAAGTGGGTTCGAGAGAAGGAGAAAAGGAGGCATTACTCGTCTATTGGGCGCCGGGAGTCGAACCCGGTCCTCTCCCAGTTCAGGCGATCCTGGATGAAGCAAGAGTAGGGAGCGTGCACCGCGCACCACGCCCGTGTGTACCCTTTTCGCACTCCGACCGAATATCCCGCGGAGTTGAATTCGAATTTCTTGGGTCTTTCAGGCCGTAAATTGAGAGCGGAGGAAAGTCTTCAGGTTGGAATTCAAGGGAAGAAAAGCGCGTGTTCCAGATTCCATTCGGGGGCTGGGAGTCGAACCCGACTCTCGCTGTTTAAACCAAGTATCAAGAAGTAGGAAGAGGGTGCCCCGCGCACCACGCCCGTACATTCATACCCTGCCCGCTGCCAATGAAGCCATCAGCTGAAAAGTGTGTTCGAGAGAAGGAGAAAAGGAGGCGGTACTCATCTATTGGGCGCCGGGAGTCGAACCCGGTCTTCTCCCATCGAAACCAAACGACAATGACAAGGAGAGGGAGCGTGCACCGCGCACTACGCCCGATTGTGGATGTGTGTTTCCCAACTGACTTTCCTTCATGTCGGAGTAACATATCGCTTTGAAAGGAGCAAAACGGCACGCCATCCGTTCTAATCAGGCGCCGGGAGTCGAACCCGGTCCTCTTCCTGCTCAATGAAGTCGAAGACTCTCCAGGAGGAGGGAGCGTGCACCGCGCACCACACCCGATATTCCCACTTAATTGTAGCGCTGAATGTCCAACACCCGCGCCCGCCGTTCACAAGAAGCCAACAAGCCGGATTCAACCCACCCTCCTAAAATTAATCCGACGTTCGAACGTCATAGCCTCGCACACCACCGAAGACACAAAAACGAGATGAAGCACAAGCGTCTCACGAAGAGGAGCAGCAAACAAAACCCATATATAACAACAACAGCCCAAGAGGGGATAGGTACATACATATATGTATGTATGTACGTACGGGGTCGAGGAAGGTGAAGGAAGGGAAGGGAGATATAGACACGGGGAAGGTAAGGTAAGGTAAGGTATGGACAGGAAAGATTTGGCACGAGGAAGCGAGGCGAAGAAGCGATATGTACACGCAAGCAGGTAGGAAGGGAGGGAGGGAGGAAGGCAGGAAGGACGAGAGGTGGTGGTGGTGAGTACGAGATGATGATGATGAATTCCGCGGAGAGATATACACAACAAGCAAGGAGAGAGAGGGTGGTGGTGGCTTTTAATGGGAGAGTAGGTAACGCAACGCAACGATGGAACGCAAACGAGGGAGATCTGTAGGAGGGAGGGAGGTAACACAGACGACGATGAGGTCGAGACACGGTGGAGACGAGGAAGGGAGAATAGAGAGACGCGAAGAAGATACGCAGATAGATAGCAAAAAGAAGCGAGCAAATCGAAAGAAGCAAGGAAGGAAGGGATACACGGACGGACGGATAGACGGACCGATACAGACTGATGAAAACAGAGAGAAGCGAGAAGCGAGAAGCGAGGCGAGGCGAGGCAGCGGCGGCCGCGCATCGATGACGCGTGGGTGAGCGCGTGGGTCCGCGCGCGCCGGATGCACGAGGGGAGGAGAGGGGGGTGGCGTATCGATGGCGCGGGTGTGGGTGGGTCGGTGGAGATGGCGGGGATATGTGGAGAGGGGGGAGGATGGAGCGCACGGAGGCACCACATCGCCCAACATCAGTCAGTGTGCGCGCACTCGATCGCGCGCGATCCGCGATCTGCGTACCACACCGTCAGTCAGCATCGCGCCTTCCCCCCAAACACGCATACCGTACGCACCTCCGTATCTACGAGGTAAACCGCCTCCCCACGCCCGGGCGCTGCCCACCACCCCCACTGTGCCCCCCACCGCCATTTTGCTGTTGATTCCGCTTCCCAGCCCAATACGCCTCCCACTCGACCAGCGCGCGCGCGAACCCCTCGTTCGGCTTGGCGCAGGCGCGTTTGCGCTTGACGAAGGCGAGGGCGGCGGGGTAGGACATTGCGTGGTTGCGGATTAGGTAGGCGATTATTATTGAGGTGGAGCGGGAGACGCCCTGCGCCGCGTTAGTGTCTCCATGCAAGAAGGGTGGGGGAAAGAGAAGGAAGAATGGGGAGAAGAGGCAGTACACGCACCTGCTGACAATGCACCAACACCCCCTCCCCCCTCCCCAACGCGCGCTCAATCCACACACACGCCGCCTCCAAATGCGGCCTCAGATCCACACTCGCCTTATCCCTTATATCCACGCTAAACGTCGAAAAACCGTCCTCCGGCAGGGCAGGGGGCGCCCACGCGGCCTCGAGCGCCTGCACCAAATGGGTGACGCCGTGCGCGCGCAGGAGGGGGTGGTCGTTGGAGGCGGAGAGGGAGCCGAGGTAGAGGGCGCCGCTCATGCGCGGCGGCGCTTGGTGTTGTTGGCCGGGGCCGTAGGGGGCGTAGGGCGAGGCGGAGGAGGGGTGCGTGGGCGCGGGGGGGAGGGGGACGGGCGGGAGGATTTGGTGCATGGGCGTGCACATTGCTTGGACGACCTCGGGCGGGAGGGTGTCGAAGCGGATCATCGTTTTTCGCGCCTTTCGCCTTGTCGTTGTCGTGGTGCTTTTGTGCTACTGGGGGGGCGGGGATCCCGACGCCGACGCCGACGAGGACTCGGAGGAGGATGTGGGGGAGCGGGAGCGGGATGGGCGGATGTGGCAAGCAGCACGCTGAGGCTGACGCAGGAGTTGATGGACGGGTGTCAACGTTTGACAGGGCCTGGACCGGGTGCAGTTGTTCAACCTCCCTCCCGCGCTTAACGCCGCTCACCGGTACGAAAAACCCGCAGGCACGCGACCCAGATACAGCTTACATATGTTCAGTCCCAGACGCGCACATGAGCAGAGGAGCAATTTGGGAACAATGACCAGCGCCCCATTGACGGCTTCTCTGAGTTTTCTGGCAGGCTGAATGGGATCCAACTGCCAGGAACTCAAAGAACTCAGGACCATGGCCAGCTGACGATGGTTCCTCGTGCCCTGGGTCCCTGGGTCCCTGTGCCTCGAATCGAGTTGGTGACGTCGGCGGGAAGGCGTTGAAAATCGAAATCAGCTCGGCGGTTTTCACGATATCTGGTACTGTAATAAAAAACTTCGAACGAGCGAGTATGCCCCACGCCCGGATCGAACGGGTTCACCCCGTATCATATCTGTTTTCAACAAGAGGCAGGACTGTCACTTCCACCGGGGCTCCAGTGTACGATAATCCGCTGCACTCACCTCACAAACAACAATTTCCCGCGTCCGGTTGAGGAGAATGAAAAAGGAGGGGAAAAAAACAGCGCAACACTGATGGATTGCAGGTGGATGGCCCGGCCCCGAGTCGAACGGGACGTCTGCATCAAACCTGGTCAACCGCTGTATGAATCGCAGACACGCTCCGAGCGCAACCGGGCCTTCCTCAAAACATTTGTGTCGCGGATTCATGCACACCTTTTACAACCAATGTCAACTCAATGACTTTTTCACGTCAAATCCAACCGCCCCACGCCCAAAATCAACCCTTCAAGTTTTTCTCGAAGCGATGAAAAAAAACCAGATACTCATTTCCGAATGGCCCAGCCTCGAATCGAACGGGTAATCTACTGTTCATGCATAGCTATGAGTTGCAGACGCGTTCCAAACGCAACCGGGCCTTCCTCAACCTCTCCGATTTGATATCCCCGGTTCGTCACCAAATCCAACTGCCAGGAACTCAAAGAACTCAGGACCATGGCCAGCTGACGATGCTTCCTCGTGCCCTGGGTCCCTGTGCCTCGAATCAACGGTGACGTCTGCGCGAAGGCGTTGAAAATGGAAATCAGCTCGGCGGTTTAACGGGAAGAAAAGAAGAAAAAAAACGGGGGGGTTGACATATGCCCCTCTCCCGGATCGAACGGGTTCACCCTGTATGATGTCTGTTTCCGACAAGAGGCAGGACTGTCAATTCCACCGGGGCTCCAGTGTAGGATAATCTTTCGCGTACACACACCTGGCAGACGACGCAGCAATACCCTCGGGCGGTGGAAGGACGGAAGGAAGGAAGCGAATAAAAAGGCTGCAAATTCAATAATGACCCGGCCCCGAGTCGAACGGGAGGTCTGCATCAAACGGTAAGCCTTGCCGAGTGGGCTATGAATCACAGACGCGCTCCGAGCGCAACCGGGCCTTCCTCAAACAATTTCTGTCGCGGATTCATGGACACCTTTTTCAACCAACGTCAACTCAATGACCTTGCCACGTCAACGTATCCACGCCACAAGCCCCAAATCAACCCTCGAACTAAAAAACAACTAAGCACCGGGGCTCTGCAGCAACCAGACTTTTCTCGACGCCGTGGACTTTTCTCGACGCCGTGGGAAAAATACATCTTTGCTCTCCCGAGTCATGGCCCAGCCCCGAATCGAACGGGGAGGTCTGGGTTCAACAAGAATGACGCGACAATATGTTGCAGAAGCGTTCCAAACGCAACCGGGCCTTCCTCAACCTCTAGGTATTGCTGCTTCACTCACCGTTAACCACCTCGATTCTGACGTACACTTGAAGGCAGTAAATAACTTAGGCGTGAATCAAATGAACTCGAGCGCCGCCGCGGCATGTTAGTCTGGCACACCTTTTTCTGATGTGAGAAGGAAAAAACATAGAACAGGCAGTGCTCCGAATGGCCCAGCCCCGAGTCGAACGGGAGGTCTGCTTGTACTTTGATTTCGACATTCCCATCACAGAATCACAGATGGCAGACACGCTCCGAGCGCAACCAGGCCTTCCTCAAGCAATTTCTGTAGCGGGTTCATCCGCATCTTTTTCAACCAACGTCAACTCACTGCCCTTTTCACTTCAAATTAAACCACGTATCCACGCCGCAAGCTCAACATCAACCCTCGAACCCACAAAGGACCCAAGCACCGGGGTTTTGCTGCAACCGCGCTTGCCTCGGCAGTGAGAAAAATAGCTCATTCCCGCGAAATGGCCCAGCCCCCAATCGAACGGGAAGTCTGCGTTAATCCCTCTGGGGATGCCTCATGAATTGCAGACGCGCACCGAGCGCAACAAAGCCTTGCTCATATGACCACTTCACATCTCCGAGCTCAATGAATATTCTGTGCCGCTAATTATTTATTCAATCCACACCCACCATTTCCCGGTACTTGTTCTCCAATAACCTCACCCTGGATCTCCCAGCCTTCAACGTGCCGCGTAACAATAGCTCAAAAGGCCAAATGCCAGCTCTCTGAAACATGCCCCATCCCCGACTCAAACAGGATCACTCCCGTGCTGGTTTCAGCAACAAGACACAGGATGTCAAAGACCAACGGGGCTCTCGTGCGTACAATAGTGCATCGCACACACCTGGCAGACGGTGGAAAGAAGAGAGGGAAGAAGACAGAAACAAAAAGGTGCCAAGCCGAAGTTGCAAGGACGGCCCAGTCCCGAGTCGAACGGGAGGTCTGCATCAAGCGTAGCACTTCCGAATCAATTGCAGAAGCGCACCGAGCGCAACCAAGCCTCCCTCAAACACTTGGTATCCCTGCTTCACAGATCTCCTCCAACCAATCTTTGCGGCCGAAGTCAATCAACATTCCACGTGTCAACTCTTCCAGTTGCCTTCCCGCTGGTCGTCCACCAAGCGCCGCGAACCCAAAATCAACTCTTCGACCACAAAGAACCCAAGCACCGTGCGGGGTATTGCTTTCCTGCAACCACGTGTTTTTTCCCGTGGTGGGAAAAACACACGTCCACCCTAAGCTACGTATGGCCCAGCACAGGTAATCTAGCATTCACATTAAATCATTCTCAAAACCCGTATGAGTTGCAGATGCGTTCCAAAGACAGCCTTCATCAACAGCTCGCTATCCCTGCTTCATTGACAGTTACTGTACTATTTCAACCAAGTGTTCACAAATTTGGGAATTTTCGATGTCCAGGATCAACCCCCAAACCCATGGACCGTTTACGCACTCCAGTTTAGGAACAAAAGTAAAGTGCCACGCTGGACACGAAGGACTGAGCAGAGTGAAAAATCAAGTAGCACGAATGAGCAAGGTGAGGAAAAAACAACTGTTACGCGCCACCATCGCCCGGTCCCGAGTCGAACGGGGAAACCTGCGTTGCCTCAACGTGGCAATGCTGCGAATTGCAGACGCGCTCCGAGCGCAACCGGGTCTCTTTCAACAAGCTGGTATTGCTGCTTAGAGTAGTGCACAATTCTTTCGACCGAGCCTCGCGGCCAATGTATTTAACCTACGCCCGCCTGAAATTTCTGCTATCCCCGGTACGTTCGGGTGAAACGCGGGGCCGACCAGCACATCTGGAACTTTCTGCAAGGACAACAAAATTGTTCTCGCAACCATGGCCCAGCCCCGAATCGAACGGGAGGGCTGCGTTAAATATCATGGTAGTCCTGCATGAATTGCAGATACGCACCAAGCGCAACCAGGCCTTCCTCAACAATTTTTGTCCATCCAGATGATCCAGATTGAAGATTGCTTTTGAAAAGTCGAGGTCAATGCAACGCTGACTGCTTTGTGTAGCATCCCCGTAGACAGGTAAAATTAACTGTCGAGCCAGTAAGATCCCTGTCGCCTCTTAGATCTTAGCAACCGGGTTTGTTTGCTTCATGCACAACGAATCCTTAATCCTTGCGGCCAACTCAGTTGAACATCTGCCCGTTGCTAGTCCATTAGCAACTTTCTTTGTCTCCGAGCGACCTACCTATGTACCTACTTCATGTCATCTTGGACCAGGAGAGTTGAACAAAACGATATACTGTACTATTACGATCGGCTCGTCAGTCACGCGTCACGGGGGGTCCTGACGGGACGAAATTTGAACATTTGTCACGCATCACGGAGGGTCCTGACGAATTTGCCCCGACATTCACAAAAATCCTCAAAACCGGCCGAAAATCATGCAAAAACGATCTCAAACTCCGTGCGCCACTGCCCCCCACCCTCCCTATGCGTAATTCTCGACAAAAGTTTTTATATCGGGTATTTGGGTTCCTCTCCCTCTTCTTGTGCGGGGCCGGTGCTTCATCCATGTCTTCTCTGCTGTAATTTCTGAGAAGAACTAAAATGAAAGCCACTAGTCAACAATGTCAAATCCACCTGGTTCAACTCTCATTTGGTTGGATCCCGCCAAGGCGCAAGGCAAGCAGACAACACTCGTTGTCGATTCTGGCGCTCTTCCGACACCTGACGAAATTTTCGCGTCTGTCACGCGAATTCAGCCTCCCTGACGAAGTGACGAACCCAAATTTTCGGTCGCGCGTCACCCCCCCTGACGAATTGACCGTAATAGTACAGTATAAATCACCATACCAAACCTATGGCCCAGCCCCGAATCGAACGGGGTAATCTACTGTTAACATCCATATGCCTATGACAACTCTTGTGAGTTGAAGATGCGTTCCAAACGCAACCGGGCCTCCATTGAGCTGGTTTGATTCGACCTCCGCGAGTCAAATGCGCATTTTCCTGGTGCTCTCCAACCTCCTTGCTGTTTTCCTCGTCGCCGGCTCCTCGTGGCCTGGGAAGGATTCGAATTGTCCCTGGGGTTGGGTTCCCCAACATCGAGTCCTCTCCCAGCCTGGGAATCTGAATTCCAAGGACTTGGAGAAGGCTACAAACTTAAAAACAACTCGGTGGCTTGAAGAAAACAAAACAATTCCTTGTCGAATCCTTATGTCACGCTCCCGAATCGAACGGGATCGCTGGGCTGTCCTCCCATGCTGTCCTCGACGGGACGCGGACTTGAAGCTTAAAAGTTAACGGGGCTCTATAATTCCATGCACCCACCGCGCAGAAGCCGCAGTGACTCCTTCGTCAGGTAGTTGAAGAAGGGGAAAAAACAATAACTGTCACTGGATGGCATGGCCCAGTCCCGAGTCGAACGGGGGAATCTGTGTGCATTCAATGCGGATGCGGTGATGCAGAGAAGTACGGATTTGCAGACGCGCACCGAGCGCAACCAGGCCTCCCCCAATGTCTGTGTTTCACCACTTCACTTACATCTCGCTCAGCGGTGGTAAGCATGAAACAGGACACTTCGTAGAGTCAGGAGTATTGTCTCGTATGGACAGCGAGGTTTGGAAGGGAGTTACTAGTAACTTCGGCTCGCTCTGACATGTTCCTTTCGCCACGATATTGATGTGTTTTCATGAGAGATTGCTCTCTCTAGAAAAACTCGCTGCTCATGCATGATCAGTGCTATGTAGTAGAATTTCCCTCGTGGGACAACCACAAGCATCTAGACGTTTCATCCGACAGTTTGGTGCGGACCTCTGAGGGTTGGGACGAGTTGAACGATCTCCATTCAGTTTTGGTTCGATTTGCGATGTACACTGGATTTTCAACCTCCACCGCAAAGTTTAGAAAGAGATCAGGGAAAAATCTCTGGGAGTTCGGAAAGAAGGCAACATGGCCCATCGGACGACGACACCGTGGCTAACCGCTGTTAAAACTCAAAAAGTCTAGAGTGATCCGCCCGGCTCGCTCGAGGACTTTTGGGGAAGTCTCTTTCGAGGCTCAGGCGTCCCGGCGGCACGGAGTGAATGGGACTCAGGCTCGGATCTCCGAGAGTCTCTTTGGGGATTTACAGAGACAGGACGAGCAGGCAGGCAAGCTAGTGGAAGATCAGAGTCAAGAGCGGCTACTTGGTCATCCAGATCGCGATCACATGTTGAGGCTAGGGTTGAAACGTGTCTCGAACTTTGAACCGTTTGTACTTAGTGGCTCTCAGGGCTGAGATTGTAATTGAATTTATACAACCATCACACAGACGTTCCTGGACCAGCAGTGGGCACCAAAATATTTCTCTCCCATGCCCATGCAGGGATCTCGATACTCGTTGTGATTGACATATGGGCAAACGACGGTCAGAAATAAAATCTCGTCGACTCGCCTCAGCGGAAGGTCGATATTGGCAGCCGAGGCGAGCATTTGGCGTGCAAATGCCAACCAATGCCAACGACACGACTTACCAGCCGGATTTGACCGGAGTTATCCTTCAACTTCGTTCAGCGGTCAGGTAAATCTGGCTCGCCGAGGGCTGCCCGAGCTTTATAAAGCGACCCCGCAGTCCGGTGTTTAGTACAGAGCGAGTCGGCGGACCTATAAGAGCGGCAGGTATCAAGTCTGTCGAGCTCACTGTTCTCCACGCACACAACAAAGAATGTTGTCACTACTGTCGATTCCTCTCGCCATTCTTGCGGTCACCGTTTCTGCCGCGCGCTACCCCTCCTTCGGCACACTTCAGACCACCAATTCCTCGGGAGTCTTGAACGTCGTCATCAACAACACTTATTCGGAAATCAACCTCTTCGACCTGCATATCCAATCCGATCTAGCCGATCTCATCGAAACCTTGCAGGAGAAGGATACGGACATACGCGTCGTGGTGTTCTCCAGCGCGAATCCGGACTTCTTCCTGGCACACCTGGATGTCACTTATTTCTTGCCTGGTTATGGTGCGATGTCTCCAGCGATATAGTTAGCCCCACTGAATCCTACTATAGAGTCCCCGTTACCATTCTTCGACCCCGGGATCCCGAATATGACGTTCGCAGTGGCCTTGCTCTGGAATATTACCCAGCTCCCGCAAGCCACAATCGCTGTTATCGAAGGGGTTCGTGACTTGTCGTTGAAAGATTATCCTAACTATCTACTCACCGACCTGCGCAGCGTGCGCGCGCGATAGGAAACGAATTCCTAATGTCCTGTGACATGCGCTTCGCCACCACCTCCCCATCCATCCTCCTCTCCCAACTGGAAACTTCCTTCGGAATCAATCCCGGCGGCGGCGGCGGCATGTACCTAGCGCAGCAAATTGGGCGCGGCCGCACGTTCGAGTACGTACTCGCCTCAAAGGACATCGACGCAGTCACCGCCGAAAAGTACGGTTGGATCAACCGCGCGTTTGCGACCTCAGCCGAGTTGGCCGAGTACGTTCAAGCGCTCGCGGCTCGGATTGCGTTGTTCCCCGCCGCCGGGATTGCGGGGACAAAAGCTGGAATTAACGCAGCGAGCCGCCCGCCGATGGATGTCATTGTCCAGTATGCGCAGAACGTTGTCGGGGTGTTGGCGCAGACGCCGGCGGCGCAGAACTTCATCCACAAATTTCTTACCGCCACGCATAATCAGAGCAATGGGGATTTGGAGTTGAATTATGGAGAGGAGTTGGTCTCCCTATACAAGTAGACCTTCGTTGTTTTTCCCGCCCGGATTCTCCACATATTCAACTTTTGATTCAGTCGGCCGAATCCGACATCATGATCACAACGTGACCTGATGGTAATACCGTGTTTCGGCTTTCGTCCTGCCACCACGACCAGTCGCTCCCGAGGGTTGGCCAGTTCTTTGTGACACTAGCAGCCCGTATGGCCAGCTGCTCCTCCAAACCCTGGCGTCTTCCCTCTGTCAGCCCGTCGGACTTGGGTATTTCTCCGACTCGGATGAAGTCATGGGAGTCATTTGCTCGTTTATTTTCGCCTCAGTATCGCGCCTGCTCCATAGCTCACAGGGCTATTCATATTCACTCGGTTCATTCTCTCGATGCTCGACGAAAACGCGCAAACTTTTCTTTTCGCGGCCAAAAGGCGCAGGCGAACAGGGGAGAGTCTTGGGTCCACTAGTGACTGGCGCGTTTCAGCTCACCTACTGCAAGCCTTCACCAGACTTACCCTCGAGGTGAACTTATTTATATCTTTCGCCAGGAATAACTCCAACCCTCGCTTCACACCTCCCTGGAGACGATGACCTTCAAGCCCCGCATGATTGGGCTTTCCACGACGCGTCTAACATGTGCCCTGAATACCTGACCCATTCGGAACCAGAGCGTCACCCGTTATTACCTCCAGCACTCCAGAATATCCGCCCGCAGCAACCAACTCCTCCAAAGTCTACCATCCAACGCGGCCCGGACGCTATCATGTGGAAGGTTTTTCCGTACCTCAAGGGGCCGGTACGCGCCCTCTGTGCTCGCTGCGGACCGTCTGGCGAAGACATTTAAGGGCGCAACTCTCCTTGGCCCTCTTGGCAACCCGCTCCTCTCGTCGAAAATCGAAAATGTTGTTCAACATCGCAGCGCTCTCCATCCTCTTAGCATCCCTCGCGACCGCCCTCCCCGCCCTCAACCGCACATCGGGAGTCCTGAACGCCCCGAGGAAGATCGGCCGCCGCTGCACCGGCGAGATTCAGTCCCTCGCGGATGTTGCGGCTGCGGAAGAGTGTACTACGATTGTGGTATGTGCCCTCTGGAAATGCGCTTTTGGACTAGGCTCAGCGGCTGGCTAGATTGGCGGATTTACTGTTCCCGCTGGGGAGACGTTCGCGCTCGCTCCGCCTGATGGCGCTAGCGTGTCTCTCACGGGAGCCGTTACCTTTGGGTTCCAGGTTGGCATTGAATTGTTCGACGAAATGTTGACTCACCTCTGTTGCCTGGACAGGAATGGGCTGGACCGCTCATGGTGAATTGATCCCGCCTCGAGAGTTTCCCCACTCACTCGAATCACAGACCATCACTGGCAATGATATCACCTGTGCGCTGCTTCCTCCTCTCCTCCATTCCCCTCTCTCACCTCCCCGATCCAAGTCAACGGTGGCGGACACGAATTGGTCGGACAAGGCGATCTCTACTGGGACGGGGTACGTACACCAGCCCATCTCCCTCATCCCCCTCATCCCTACAGCGCAATGACGAATTGATTTTTCATTCACAGCAAGGAATCAACGGCGGCGTGACCAAGCCCGACCCCATGCTGCGCATCAACATGGGCGGCAGCTTCACGAACCTCAAGCTCTCGAACTCTCCCGGGCGTGCGATCGCTATTGGTGTGTTCCTCCACCTCCAACTTGCTGAGTCCCATCGGGGGATCGTTGACCGGAATGAATGCCCACAGGTGGATCTTCATTGACCGTTAGCGGCATCACCGTGGACAACTGTATGTCACTATAGTCATTCATTTTTCTGGTGGGAGTTGCCAATTCTCACTCACGTTAGCGGCGGGCTCGGCACCTAACAGCAAGTCCGGCTCAGACCCCGCCGGTAAGCTGCCCAGCGCTACTGCCATGTCGTGTCGAATTAATCTCGAATGAATGAATGTATTCACAGGCGCAAACACGGACGGGTTCGACGTCTCCGCGAACGACGTGACGATCGAGTCCAGCAGCGTGGCTAACCAGGGTCAGTACTTGCCTCCACACTCGGCACCGACCCTGTAACTCACGCGTCATTATTATTGCCTACACTACAGACGACTGCCTGGCGATCAACAAAGGCACCAACATCGTGTTCTCGGGCAATACGTGCAGCGGCGGGCATGGGATCTCCGTCGTACGTACACGCGCTTTACCCACCCACCCCTCCTTATCCCATTCCCGACCGTGGTTCATGTGTGTTAATGGTGGTTGGGCAGGGATCGATTACGAGCGGGGTGACGGTCTCGAACGTCCAGATCACCGGTAACACGGTTACTTCTAGGTGCGGTTTACCTTTCCCTGCCTTCCTCCCTCCCCCCCTCCATCGCTCTCACCTCTACATCTATATCCATTTCACCCGGCTGACGGAATAATAATAATCAACAGCGTCAACGGCCTACGCATCAAAACCGACGCGACCGCCTCGGGCTCCACCGTCAGCGACGTCGTCTACTCGAACAACAAGCTTTCTGGCATTACTGAGTTTGGGGTGTTGATTGATCAGAGTTATCCGTCGACGCTTGGTTCGTTCTTTGCCTTCCTGCCTTTACCACCTGCTCCCTCCTGCGCAACTCCTTGTCCGACTGCCTTCCTTCCATCCTTCCGCTTTCTACTTTCTACTTTTCACTGAAAGCGGCGCGCTGATGCGTTCAACTTTCCTTGCTTGCAGGCACGCCGGGCACGGGGGTGGTGATTAATGTACGTCGCGTCTATCCCTCCTCCTCCTCCGTATCTACAACAAATCACTTACTTATTATTCAACCGTTTATGCGGTAGACGGTGACCTTCTCCGGCACGAACACCATCGCCGTCGGCTCCTCCGCGCACCGCGTCGAGGTCAATTGCGGGAGTACGAGCAGCTGTGATGGGACCTGGAACTGGTCCGGCTTGACCGCGACGGGCGGGGAGGCGGGCGTGGTGAAGAACGCACCGGTCGAGGGGGGGTCGTTCTGAGTTCTGAGCGAGAGAGATGTTCGGCCAGCCGAGAAACAACACGAATTGTATTTCAACCCCAACCATTATGAGCGACGTAAGCTCTCTAGTAACTTTCGGTCAAATCCAAGAAGTCCAAGCGACTTCGTCGAAGTTCGTTCCAACCCAAGTAAGTATTTTAGTTATGCAGGCTCCAGCAGGGAGTATTTCACGCCCCCGCCCCCGCCCCCGCGCACAGTCGTCTGTCGAGATCGCGCCGGTCCCCATACTGCCGAATCGGTCGGGGCGCGTGTTTCTTGGGTCGTTGAACCGTTCTGAGTTCTGGGAGAGAGACTCGTTCGTCCGTTCGGCCAGCGAGAAGTAGAAAATACAACATATGTACATAAATATCCAACCCGAAACCCATTAGTCGTCGTCGTCCGTCCGCTCTCTTCTATAAGTAATATCAGTCCAAGAAACCGCCCCACCGCCCCTCGCCCGCCCATTTACACACATTCCCCGTCTACACAGGCTCCAACGGCGAATACCTCACCCTCCCGCTCCCTGCCCTCGTCCCGGTGGTGGAGATGGCGCCCATGCTCAGACTCACACCGAACCTCCCATTACTGCTACCATTACTGTTGCCGCCGTAGAAGGTTTTGGTGGATTGAGGCGTGGACTGGGGCACGGTGGTGGAAGAAGGGGAGCGGGAGACGGACTTGGCCATCCCGACGCGAACCATGATCATCATCGGCACTATGTTGACGACTTGCGCGAGGGCGCCCCATGCGAGGGCTGTTATGGGCTACGAAAAAAACGCGCATCTCGTCAATTTCTTTACTTTTTTGCGGACGGAGTTGGAAGGAGTTGGGGGAAGGAATGGGGAACGCACCATCTGATACGCCGTCTTCCTCACCGCGTCCGCGATCAGGTAGATCACCACGTTCAGGACGTATAATAGACTTGATTCGCAGCTATAATCATTCCAATCATGATCAGCCACAAAGCGCACAAAGAAAAGAACCTCGAGGGCAGGCACGCACATAATCTCCACAACCCCATTATACCTCCTCCTTTGCTCCTCCCCAAGCCCAAGCACCACGGCGGCCTGGCGCCCCTTGCGCCAGATTCGGCCGGCGCTGAGGAGGAGGAGGACGAAGTTGGTGAGGAGGGCGAGGATGTAGGGCGCGGGGGTGTCGGTGGGGGAGAGGAAGGTTGCGTACATGCCGAGGACTGCAATTTGAGTTAAAGTAATGAATTCGAAGGAAGAAGGAAGGAGGAAGGGGGTGAATAAGGGGATGGAGAAGGAAGGGAAAAGAAAGAAGGGCAAGGAAGGGAGAGGAAGGGAGGAAGGGGAGAAGGAGAAGACGCACTGAATGTGGCGAGGATGAGGAGGGAGGAGCCGCCTAGGACGTATCTGTGGTATTGGGAGGTGCTCCAGATGACGGAGCAGCGGTAGAGCTGGTTTGGTTCAGCGACGAGAACGGTGTAAAGGAAAAGCGGGAGGTACGCACGAGGATGCCGTCTGAGATGGCGCTGAAGTGGAGGGAGGGAGGATCAGCGCAGTCCTACGTTAGACCTCGTCGGATGACGCTCAACTTGTTAAACGCAAACAACCCCTCGCGCGCAATATACATCCTCGCCCAAGCCTGCTCCAACGACAGCGCCTGCGAAGCGTCCCCGCTCACGAACAGCCCTTGCACGAGCTTGGACATCTCAGCAGCGATTAAGACGTCCAGGATCGCCTGCGCCAGCGCAAATAGCATTAGGACCACGGCGAGGATGAGGAATATGCGGTTTGCGGGGGTGCGGGTTTGGAGGAGGTAGAATACGGCGAAGGAGAAGAGGAGGAGGCAGATTCCTGGAGGGCACAGAGAGGATGAGGATGAGGAGGGAAGGAAGAGGGAGGAAGAGGGAGGCGGACCGTGGAAGAATAGTGCGGCCTGCGCGAATGTATAAGTTTAGTAAATGGTCTGGGACAGTTGGCCAGTCGAACTCACGGCGCCGGCGTATAGCTGCGATTTCAGGAGCTCATATAGCCCGGCGAGGGGGGCATCAACGGTGGACATGAGGGAAACGCGGGAGGCGGGAGGATTGAGGGAGAGGACAAGGGGTGACGAGAAAAAAGAAGGCACCTTGCGTGTGGTCCCATATATAGGCTCGAATCAGTGATGAATGCGCGTGAGGCGAGCTGGCTTGAGCATGGCTTGGCGCGCCGGAGGTATGTTTTCACCGTCGCGTATTTCTTGTCCTTGACGATAGGGGTACAACCCCTTCATTGACCGCGTTTCAAGCTGTTTCACGAGGGAAATCGATGAAAATCGATGGAATCAAACTCAACCATGGGAAAAGACTCCAGAGGCGCTCGAAGGGCATTCGTCAATTGACTCAATTTCGCGCAATCGCGCCAAAAAATCAACCGTTCAAAAAGCACTGCTCGGCGTTGGCTCGGCGGCAGTGTTCCACGCGCTTCAACGCGGCGGTGTTTTCCAGCCGGCACACAAGCGGTTTTGTTTTGACGACTCTGATCTCACTCTGATCTGACTCCTTCACCGAAACGGTTGCCAAAACTCATCCGTTCGTGCCGCACAGGATTGGTAGGTCAAGGGATAGCTTTCAGGGACCCTTTCAACTCGGCTCATGTTGCAAACAGTTGGCATCACTGCAGCCGAGAGTGTGCCGAGGCGGCGATCTTCGGCAATATGTAGAAGGTTTGTTCTTCGGACGCACTTAAGCCAGGCAGGTGTTTTCTGGGGACTGCCGTGGTCCTGTACTATCCACTGGACACAAAAACCGCTTAAAAAGGTTGCCACACGGACCGCCGTGTATGGCAGTGAACGGAGACATCAAATGATCAAGCGGCGCGTGTTCGGACAGCCCAGAATGCTGTGAAGCCGTGGGTCATGAGTATTGTAGCTGCCATCTTCGACTCGATTCCCTCAGTAACATCGTCTACCCACTATTGCGAGAGTTTTTTTTTTTTTTTTTTTGAGCTCGGGCACCGCCGACTTCAACTCCGAGTCGTCGAACGGCAACCAACCCTACCGGCTGTGCCCCTGATTTTCGGTGCCGACGCCAACCAATACTTTCCAGTGCGCTGCGACTTAGGAAGCCGGCTCCAACTCACAATTACAGGAGACTTTGCGCATCTAACAATGGACGCATCAGAACGCTGGTCGCCCAAGATGAATGCCAGTGTCGTTCTCGATCTCTCGAATCCTTCCTTTCAAGACCTTGTAGACCTCTAAGTATCTAGCTTTCCTGCCGTTCGATCATT
Source organism: Mycena filopes (assembly GCA_029281495.1). NCBI lineage: Eukaryota > Fungi > Basidiomycota > Agaricomycetes > Agaricales > Mycenaceae > Mycena > Mycena filopes. The sequence goes on from JARIHR010000015.1 coordinate 1,199,537, forward strand.
ATAAACCTCGGCTAAAAAAGGAGGGAGAAATATTCTGCCATAGCCTGGCCCCCAGTCGAACGAGGTACTCTAGCAATCTGCTCCAATTCGGCGATTTGGCACTTACATTGCGAAGGAACACAGAAGCACAAGCAGGCTTTCCTGGGATCTCTTTTAGCACCCGGCTCGTCCGTGAGCTCTCCTGCAGTGCGTTTGCAAAGAGACGTTCGCAGTTCGCATCTAACGATGGAACAGTGACGGCGCATCTACGCCCGAGATGAATGTGTGGTTCTCAACCTCTGGAAATCCTTCCTTCCTTCCAATCACATCCAAGACCTTGTAAACCTGCGAGTATCTGCCAGCATTCCCACGGTTTGATAAACCTCTGCTAAAAAGGCGGTCCGGTGCGGTTTTCCCAAGGCCTGACCCCGAGTCGAACGAGGTACGCGACCAAACCTACTCCAATTTCGCACTTCTTTCAGAGC